>JAMPIT010000566.1:43705000-44905000 GCA_026261815.1 Monarcha castaneiventris obscurior | reverse complement strand
GGGTTGTGGCCACCAAGAGACGTGTTCTTTCCCCTTTAGGTACAGCCTGAATTTCTCAAGCCTGTGGTCTCCTCCCCCAGGCTTTTGCAATGGGAGGGGACAGCCGGGAAGCCCTGCAGGCTGAGGTGTATCTGGAGTGGATTAGGAGAGCTTGCTACACCCTGCGCCTCTGAGTTATTAAGATAATACTGCCTGCTCCTCCAGAGGCCCTTTGGGCTGTTTCTAGACATTCAGGTCAATAAATGATGTAAATTAAGCCTCTCAGAGAGGGTTACAGCCCTCTGCACGTAGAGGCAGCAGCACAGACGGTACCTTCACACTGCTCCAGGATCTCCTCAGCCGTGGTGTCGTAATGAGCCAGGGGGTTGCTCGGATTTCGGTACTGTTTATTCCAACAGAGAACAGCAGGAGTTACCGTGTGAAGAGTAGGTCAAATACCAAACCAGCAATAGCTCCTGACAGAGCTGTTCCCAAAACAAGCAGCTGCCCCCATCCCCTCCCTGCCAAGGGGGAAACTGCCACCCCACCAGAACAGCTCACAGGTATCACTCCTGCTCCTCCCTTTGGGACAGATTTCCATGCATGCTTGGGGTTTTTCCACACTGGAAGGTTAAACCTGCCCACAAACCCTCACCCTCCAGCACTTGGTGCCCATGAGGTGTGGGAATGGTTGGGAGGCTGGGAGCTGTGGGCTGGAGTAGCTGCCCTGATCATCAGCTCTCAAGCACAGAGGGATTTCGCAGCACTGATACTTGTGCACCCCACCTTCACACCTATGGACCAGGCTGCTTCTGAAAAGCTTATTCAGTCTTTAACCCCCTTTTTTCTTAGAAGGAAGGAGCTTCCCTGACTGTCCCGTGCTCCAGGGGGTCCTTACTGAGGGGTCAGACCAAGTGCCCTCCTGTCCAAGACCCAGCACTGCAGGAACCTCTGGCATGAGTCGCCAGGGTTTTTGCCCTTTACAGCATGAGGTTTACTTTTGAGGCAGAACAAAGGCTGCTAGCTACGCATAAAAGTGAGGGGGTTTTTTTAGGTCAAAGTTAAATCTGAAGCAATTTGAAGAGTCTTTGAATTGTGCAAGAAAACCCAGCCTCTCCCACATCCAGGCTTTGGCAGAAGTGTGGCAGGTTTGGAAGTGTCCCTCATTTTGTTTCTGTCCCCCTGTGCTTTGCAGAGGAGCGATTAAGTTTCAAATGCCATAAAACACTGACTAAATCTGCCTCTGGTGACAGTTTGAATGAAGCCCCCAAGCACAGGCACACTTGGAGAACACCCCATAAACTGTGTTGGGAAAAAGTCAGTGGAGGGACGGTGTTTACCTGATCCAGGATGTGAGAGTTTGGGATTTCACTTTTCAGCTTCCAGGCAACGCGAATGTTGGACTCGGGGGCATCAAAGCGGGTGCACGGGGTCCTCACAATTTCAACACCCAGTGCCTTCAGAATATCGACCTTTGGGAGGGAAAAGAGGAGATGCAACACAACTGATCCCCTGCAGGGGTGGTAACCCGAACCTGCGGGCTCAGGGCAGCGCCAGATGCCAGAGCAGCTTTGCATGCGGGAGACATTTATCATTTGGAGATACAATGTCCAATTCTGGACTGGGCTGTCTCTGACATGCTCCTGGCACCCCAGCCTGAAGCTGGCACACGGATTCTGGCCTGGCCTCTTGCCCTGTCCCACTTGGAGGGCAGGCTGGGGACAGGGCGGAGGGAGGTGACACTGTGCTGCTCCTGGGTGCCAGGGGAAAAGGGCCCAGAGGGAACTGGACAGGGAACAGTGTCTCCTGTGTGCTGGGATCTGAGCCCCAGCATGCAAAGGGGAGCTCAGAAAGCTGGTTTTGCCCAAAGTCCCTTCTCTTCTCTCACCAAGCACAGAGAAGGAGCAAATCAGCCCTAGGGTGTCTCCTCTGGGAGGTGTGGTTGTCAGTGGGAGAGAGGGAGTGTCAGGGTGCCTGGAGATTAATTCCATGGAAGCCAGAGGTGGCATCTGGGCCAGACTGAGCTTAAGTGAGATTTAGGTTGAAATGAGGGTGACACTTTGGAGAAGGGCTCATTCTTGAGCCAGGTCAGGGTCTAGGTCTGGCTTCACTGGCATGGGTTCAGCTGAGCAGTCTGTGAGGCTCTTGGCTTGCCAAGGAGGGGTTTCTGCCATCTCCAGGACGGTGATTTTACCTGATTGCCTTTATCAGCTCTCGTGCAAGTGAATTCACTTTCACCACCTTGAAAAAGCAGCTCAGGCAACTCTAAGTGTCTCCAGGTTAAAGAAAACCATAAAGACACAGTGAGGTCAAGTGACCTGTCAGATGTCAGAGGGGAAGTGAGCAGGGCTGGCAGGAGAGCCCTGGCACTTGCCTGCCTCTCCTTCCATCCCTTCACATGCAGCAGGTCCTGCTCCCTTTCTCTGCAGCCACACACCGTGTTTGGCTATCCCCCCACCCCAGCTGCACTTCTGACCCCAGACAGTCACCAGGCCATCACAGGCTGCTTTTTTTCCCCTCAAGAGGCACTTTCTAAACAGCAGCTGTGGCAGTGGGTGTGCAAGGCTCGATGGCCTTTAAAGGAGAGGGCTCCAGGAAGGGAGAGGCAGAAAGAGAGAGGGAAGGAGATGTTCCCTGGCTGTAGGGGACAAAACCATACAGAGCTCTGACCTTCTCCATGCTCATTTTCTCTGGCAAGACGATGATGCAGCGGTAACCCTTCAGTGCAGCCACCAGTGCCAGCCCAATCCCTGCGTGGTGGGAGCAAAGGGAATTGGTTCACAACAGCATTTGGCAAGAGCGCACGATGTGCGTCGCTTCCTGCGTTCCTCTCTCCTGAATGGAGCCATGAAATGCTCTCTGACAAGCCACAGGTGAGGGCATCCTCCACGAGCCTCCTGGGATGTGCTGGGAGCACCGGGAAGTGTGGGAGGATGTGCTGACAGGCAGGTGGAGCTGCAGCATCCCTGCTGCTCGCAGGAGCGTCCCAGTGTGGCACAGAGAGAATAGCAGGGATGGGGAGAGCTTCCCTCCCCTCACCGAGGCTCAGGCCTCTTGCTGTGTTTTGGGAAACACAGGAGAGAGGTGATTTTGCTTCAGGAGCGCCTTCCCCTCCCCCTCAGGCACTGTCACTTGTGGGGGGACGGACACACAGGACACTGCACTTGTCACCCTGCGGCCAGCGGGCAAAGGGCACCTCTGCTCCGATTTCACCGGGGTGATGGATGGAGCCAGCTGCTCCCAGCCAGGGCAGGAAGGTGAGGCAGCAGGAAGGAGCAGTGTGTCAGTGCCAGGGGCTGGAGGGAGCCTGGTGCCATTCCAGCTGCCCTGGGCAGGCAGGGAGCCAGCGTGATCCACCTGGGACACAGCTCTGGGGGAGCACAGACGCCCTTGCCCCATGTCTGGTGGTGCCTGGGGTGTCATCATGTGGTGGGGTGACAAGTGACAGTGACAAGGGCAAGAATCGCGTGATTTCTCTTCCAACCCATCAGGGGAATGGTCTCTGGGAACCTCTGAGAATTCAAAAGCTTCCCAGCCTGAAAACACCCAGGGTTGCCCCAGCTCCGGATGCTGTCTGCCTTGCCACAAGGGGAGCTTCCAGGCACACCCATGCAGGTGTGGGACCCTCAGGAATTTCAGCAAGGAGGCCTGCCAGCATCCCAGGATGCCCATGGCCACCAGGAGGGGAGCTGAGGGGAGGATGGAGCCAGAGCCAACCTTGTAATTGCAAGTGCAAGAGCTCCTCAAAATCCCTGCTCCTCAGAAACGCCGCCCTGCCCGGCACCCAGGGCACCCCTGCCCTTCCCACCTGTGTTTCCTGAAGTGGGTTCAATCAGGGTGTCTCCTGGCTTGATAATCCCAGCTCTCTCTGCGTCCTCCACCATCCTGAGGCTGATGCGGTCCTTCACACTGCCCCCAGCGTTGAAATACTCACATTTTGCCACTGGAAAGGGAAAGAAAGGGGAGAGAGAGGAGGTGCCTCCATCAGGCACCAGCTCCTTGCTCCCCCAGGCCTCACTGCAGTTTTAGGACACCTATTCCTCCTCTGCAGGAAGGTCCTTTGCTCAGGGGGATGCATCCACTGTCTGCTTTTCCGGGATTATCCATCAGCATAACCTGCACAGAGTCCTTCTTTCCCCCAAATTTCCTCCACCCTGGATAGGTTTGAAGTCAACCTGGTCAGCCCAGGATGGGTTTAAAATCAACTGGACATAGTCATTGCAAGGTGGGAGGTCTCTCACGGGCACAACACTCCTTGTTGCCCTGCCTGGAGGACTTTTCTGGGGGCAAAGCACTGTCAGGGTTAGCAGCAAGGTCTCACTGTCTATCCTGGGGCATTGAAGTTTTTAATAGCTATCTAGAAAGGTCACCTTTTTCAGGGGTGATCTGTAGTTTTTAATAGATATCTGTAGTTTTTAATAGATATCACACCTTTTGCAGGGGTGATCTGTAGTCCTGACAGGGGTGCCATAAAGAAAAAAAACAAACAACAGAAAGAACATTTTCAAGTGCCAGGCAAAATTACAGTTTTTTTTCACTGAGCTAGCAACAAACCAAGTAACTTTTCAAGGCACGTTCAAATTGCAAGGCACATCTTGGTCCTAACCAGGGCCTCCACAGCACAGGATTCTTCTTACCAAGGCTTTGATGAACATCTGCAACTGAACTGGTGCTACTGAGCTCTGTTTTATGGACATCAGGGAGAAATGGGAACTTCCAGGGGTCATTCACTTCATCCTAACAGAGACAGCTGCCTGAGGCTGAGAAATCAGCCCCATACCTGAGCAGCCTGAATGGGAAAAGAAACCTTGTGCTCATCATTACATTTTATAATGCACGGTGCCACAACTTCAGCTGCACAGGGATCCCTGGAGGCACGGAAAATAGCAGGCAATCCCATCCAGCTGTAGCTGCTGCCTTGATGTGCTGCAAGCATTCCTGTGTTTGCTTGGGAAGAGGCTCTGTGCTGGCACCGCCCTCAGACAGGACCGGGTAGCTGCTCTGCCTGTTCTGCTCTCCTTCCCCTCCTGTGCCAGGGGAGGGAGACACCATCCCAGAAAATGGGATCTGCCCGGCTTTCCCCGCACCTAAAGCGCCTGCCCCAGGCACGCATCCTCCAAGGGACAGGCTGCTCCAGGGGTGGGACAGGCTGCTCCAGGGGTGGGACAGGCTGCTCCAGGGGTGGGACAGGCACTGCACATCTGTCCTCCCACCTCCACCAGCTCCCTTCCATGGTCTCCTGCCATCCCCTCAGGTCTCATTCTGGGCTGTGCAGTGTAGAGGTTGCAGGGTTGGTGGCCCAAAGCTCCCAGATCCTGAGATGGGATCTGGTGGGGGAGCCCGGCACGCCCCGTGTGTCCAGGGCTCCATGGGGTCTGGCTGCCCTGTGGATTCCCAGCTGCCAGACAAGGTTCTGCTGTGCCCTTTCATCAAGGGTGAGTGCTCAGCAAGTCTCTCCTTACTCAGCTGCGTGACACCCATGGCACTTCCTGCCTCTGAGGATCTGCCTCTCTGCCCAGTTTGAATTAAATTAATTATTAGGGTTAGAAGTTATAGGAAAGGAGACTGAAAAGCCCACACGCACAGATCTGATTTCGTCATCCTTGTGATTGTAGGGGACCAGCCTAAAACCAGCCCTTCCACGAGACAGCACCAGTGCTATGCTAACACCTCCCTGGGGAGAGGACTTGGATCCATCTCCAAATTTAGCCCAGCTCTGCTCTGAGCTTATGCTGCTGTTATCTGGGAGGAGAGATGCCTCACTACCATTACCCCCCTGCTCACTGCTGTTTGAAACCTCCTGTTTGGTCCAAGAAATGACTGCAGTGTAGCCTGACAAGCAGCAGAGCCCAGCATGAGCCACATCTGGCCCTCTCCATCTCAGAGATCTCCATCTCCTCTCCCAGAGCCTCTGCTGGAGCCCCCCTCCAGCACCACCCTCACCTCGTGGCATGCAAAAACCTGCTGGGAAGGGGACACTCACAGAGCTCACACTTGAGCCCATAGGACTTCCCAATCCTGTTGATTCGGACCATTGGGGTGCAGCCAATTTTCTTGAGGATGTTGGGCAAGATCTTCTTTTCTTCTGTCCTGAAATAATGCAGAAAAAAAAAAAAAAAGAAGTCAAATCAAAGCTATTGTTATGCAATGTGAACCAAGAGAAAATCTGAGTGAGGTTTCAGCAACTTTATCAAGGCCACCAAAAACACACCAGCTCCAAGAGAAAAAGTCCCCATCAACAATTAGTGGTACCAGGAGTTACAGTTTTCCATCATGAGTTGTTAGCTCTTTTACATAAAAAAATAAGTGAATTGATTTTAAGGGTTGTTCTGAAATGTCTTGTTCTGCAAGGTCCTAGGCCAGGTCTAGAGTAAATGAGAAGATGCTGGCAAGCCTTTGGATTTTATGCCATGGGTGAGAAAACCAGGAGCACAAGGCTCCTTCTCTTTCCTCCATCCTACCCAGCCCCACCTCTGCTTCCCACATTTCCAGCTGCCTCTGGGCCAAACGTTGCTGACCAGGATTCCCAAACTTGCCAGGAGAGCTCCAAGCCCAAACCACAAAGGGTTCTGGAGTTTTTTTTGCAAACAATTGAACGCAGCTCTGTGAGCAGTGAAATCCAGCTGCCCGCATTTGCCAGTCACTGCCAGACTCCAGCAGAAGCCAAGAACCACATCACAGCAACTGCAACCTGGAAAAGAGCTGTTTGCCCAAAACACCTGGCCAGGCAGCCAGGGAATTCACATCCTTGAGCTCTTTCAAAGACACAGGGGAGAGACTGATGAAGATCACAGGCATATGGCCCCCGGTCACAAGCCAGCACCTCTCTCTCCCAGTGGGGTGGCACCCCCCATTCCCTCACTGCTCAGCTCTGCTTTGCACAGCTCTCACCTCCTGTCATCCTTTGGCCCCTGAACTGGAGTTCTCCTGGCTCCTGTCACGGGCAGGCAGGTGGCTGTGTGCTGGCAGGAAGCCCCCGTGGGGCAGGGGTGACACGCTGGGCTACTGAGAGACCTCACACCCCTCCCTCCAGGTTTTGCCAGAGTTACACAAACAACTCTTGCTCTGCAGGAGTACAGGGGTTTAGAGAAGGTCTTTACTACCAGGAGGAGCCCTCCTCCTTGCATCTCAAGCCCAGAAATGATGGGATGTGCTGTTACCTCTCCCTCTGCGGGAAGTGTTTGCAGAGACATTGCAGCCTCCATGGAGTGAGGCATTGCAAATGTGAGGCAAGAACACAATAAAGGAGCTTCCCTCACATCCAAAAACCATTGAAATGTTTGGGGATTTCAGTGGGGCTGAGCCATGGCACGGGGAGGCTCCAGCTCACTTAACTAGAGCCTGGCTCTCTCTCGAGTGACCTGTGTTACTGCAGTGCACGTCTGGATTGCATCCTGCAGAGGGTGTCAGCTCAGGACAGTGGGCAAGGATGGTTTTCCCCTAAGATTCCAGCTTTTAGTCATGGCTTGCTAATCCTTAAGATGTCCAGGGGAAAACCAGTCCTGGCAAAGCAAGGGGTTCCTGCTGAGGTTATGGTGGGTCAGAACTGGCTCAAGGGATATCAGAACTACTCTACCTCTGTATCTGAAAAAAAACTTAAATAATAAATATTCTTGATTAAAATAGCCTCTTGGCTTATCCTTCTGCTTCTGCCCCCAAAACTCAATCAGATTTCACCTGGGAATCTCAGGAAGTCCAGAGATTTTTGCTAACTTGGCTGCCATCTGTGGTTTACCTAGAGCAGGGAAACCAAACCGCCCCCTCCAAGCACTGCTGCAAAGGTGTGACGTGTCCCAGGGCATTTCCATCCCTGCTACACACTGGGTTCTGTTTCAGCTCCTCCCCCAGCAGTGCTGTGAGGGCCTCCTCAGCCAAACCCCATTCCCAGAGCAGTGTTTGATGCCCAGGGTTGGGGAATATCTCTCCATCTCCTGTCTGGGGGTGGGATGGGCCCAGCCACTGGCACCACCATGGCACCCTGATGCTAAATTGTTAAAAAAATAAGAATGTTGTCCTGCTTAGAATGATAACTGAGGAAGAAAAAAAAGCATTTTGACGAAAAGAACCTATTCTATCCTCGGGTGCCAGCTGCAGGGGCTGCACTGAGAGAGTGCCTGGATGCACAGCTTGCTGGATCAGCTCCAGGGCTCTGGATTCCACTCCTCCCTCCTTCATGGGCCAGACCCAGAGGCTGCTCTGGGCTACCCACATGCTGGTGGCTGTGCCCTGGCCTTGTCCTGCCTGGCACGTGGTCAGGCACGACCATGCAGAGCAGTGCTGCACCTCCCATGGGCTCCAGTTGCTCCCTGGCTGGAGCTGGATTCCTGTTTTACATCTCTGCACTGCAGGGACGTGTCTGCAGCTCCCCTGACATTTATGGGACAGCCTTATCTTTAGTAGCTCGTCTGTGTCTGGTTTGCAGGGTCATTAAAGCACCTCTTGTCAGGTCTAGTCTGGGCCCTCACGTCATCCTGGGAGGGAAGCTGCTGCTGTGAGGGCAAGAACAGCTCAGGGCAAGCACTTTTCTCTGCACTGTGGCCATTTCCTACCGATTTAAAAGCCCAGGCCCTTGTAATCCATTTTTGTGAATGTCTCTCAGCCATCTAAAATGAGATGCCCCAAACAAGCAGGTGCTTTGCCAAACACAGAGCTGAGACTCGAGCCAGCCACACCTTTCTGCAAAATGAAAGGGAGTGAGAAAGATCTTCTTGGAGAGGAGGTACTAGGTTGGTTTTGCCACCTGGAAAACAAACCATGGTTAACATAACAACCTGGCTGTGACCATCCTGGTGCAACAGCAGCACTTCACCTCTGGGAGAAGGTGCTGAATTGTCCTCTGAAACAAGCAGCACGGAGGAATTACTTACAGGGGAACACAGGAGTGTGGAGACTTGCTGGCAGGCGTTGTGGCTGTCCATGTGCACTTACTGGGCAAGTTGGGAAGGACCCACGTGCTGTCCTGGCTTCCTGCACCACTGCCATTCACAAAGGGGCACGTCTTACCCAGCTCCTGTGTGGTGGAAAGAGGGGTCACACAGGCAGCTGGGAGAAAAATAGCAGCAGAAGGCAATAAAAGTGGCATTTGGGTGTTTCAGGCTGCTTGGAGCATCCTGCTGGCATTTCAGCCATGTGGATCTAGGTGGATAAAGGGGTTGTAGTGATGGAAGGATGTTGGAAGGAGATGAACAGATGAAAAGATGTTGTGCTGAGGTGGGTGTCAGTCCCTTCGCCCAGGGAGTGAGTGATGTGACAAGAGGAAATGGACTCAAGTTGCCCCGGGGGAGATTGTACATTAAAGAAAAAAAAACAGATTATACAGTAGGAAAAAAATATCATAGAAAAGGTTGTAAAGCATTTGAACAGAATTCCCAGGGAAGTGGTGTAGTCACCATCCCTGGGAGTGTTCAAAACTCGTGTGGATATGGCACTTGAGGACATAGACTAATGGTGAACCTGGTGGTGGTGGGCTCATGGTTGGACCTGATGACCCTAAAGGTCTTTTCCAACCTTAACAATTGCTTGATTCCATGATTCCATGAAAAAATTGCTCTTTTGGAGTGGTATGCTAGACCCACTACATCATCTGGGCGTCCTCTCCAGTATATCTTCCCCATCTCAAAATCATCCCCTCCACTAGAATATTTTATGTCCCTCATTTCATTATTTGGTCAAGAACAGCGTTTCTCACCCTGGCACTGAAGAACCTGCAGGTAAATCCACCCAGGAGTAGCTGGAAAATACTTTTATGGTGGTGGTGGGACTCAGAGGCCACCTCTACCCTGGCATCCAAGTCTATTAAAATAGAGAAAAAAGAGCCAACAGAAATAAAACCGCAAAGAGCAGCAGAGGTGCTCGGGGGCACTGAGCAACTCCCACAGTAAAACAGCTTAAAAAGAGGAGGATTCATCAGACTGGAAATGAGACAAAGGGGTGGTGCTGAGAGCAGGCTGTAAATCCTGGGGGAGCTGGAGAAGGTGCATCCAATAATAAGCAACAAATAATGAGGCAGAATGGAAATATCAGGAGCAACTGCAGGGGCAGAGCAGGTAAAAAATGGAGTGAGAAAAGGATTAAACAAGTTTGAAAAGGTTGAGTTCAGTAGCAGATTTTAAGCACACAGGCCCTGATGGCCTCAGTGCTCTGTAGGAAGGCAATTTGCTGTGCTGTTTTCTCTTCTGCTGGTGCATGTACAGACAAAAGAAGGAGTCTGGGCTTAAAGTTTATCCTCAGCTCCTGCTATGGAACAATAGCAGAAACAAGGGTTAGGGGCAGGTTTGGTGTGACCCCCTCTGCTCTGATCCACTCTGCAATCCATCCACCATCCATCTGTGCTAAGGAAACCAGCTGCATGGAGAAAAAACACGGTTTTTGGTACCTGGAAGTTCCTCTTCTGGCTTGTTCTCAGAATGAATTTACCTTGATTCAGCCATTTTTGAATAAAGGGACCTTGCAGCTCTTAGGGTCATGGATGGAGACTTGTGTCTCACTTCTAGTGCTGATGAAAGCTTCTGTTGAGCTGCTTGTCTGCCCTGTCTCCCTACACCTCTGTGGGGGTGCGTTTTGCAATTAGAGCTGGTGTAACCCTTCCATTACCTTTGCTGCAGCAGAAATGGTCAAAGACATGATCTTGGACCTTTCTTCTGCACTTTAATTCGGATTGAGAATTATGATGTCATTTTGAGATCCCAGAGAACCCAACCAGTGGCTCAAAGAAGAAACGCCCCATTTCTGAACACAGAGACCTGCCTGCAGTAGGGCCAGACTACAGCAGCAGTGGGGCTGCCCTGTGGAGGGGACGTGGGAAATCCAATTTAGCTGGGGAGCATCATCTTCCCCCCAGGCCATAAAGCCACAGCCCTGCCCCTCCTGAGTGCCCGGGCTCCCTGCACTGCCTGTGACTCACAGTGGCCAGCACTGTGGTGGCTGGCTCCTCATTATCTCAATTACTTGTGGCTTGACACATGAGCCCAAGGGCAGCCTTAATTACCGTTTCTGCCATCCTCCTCCTCCTGCTCTCCACTCCTTTCACCCTCCTGGTGAGAGTTTCTCTGCAGCAGCGTGGCAGGACAGTCTGAGCTCCGTGCTGTGATTCCCTGGAGGTTTCCACGCTGGAAGGATGGGGCTGGGGTTTGGTCCCTGCGGGCTGGGCTGTCCCTGGAACACAGAAACATGCCACACCGTCACTCCAGCAACACCAGAGGGATGCAACAGCCCGTGGTGTGTGGCTGAACCTTCCCCTTATCCAGCAGCATCTCCGAAGATGGAGCTCAACAACCTCATGCTGCAGCCTGGCCCCACAACTAAAGCAGACAGAGAACTCTGGTCCACCCCCTCCTCTAGGCCCTGAGCCACGTTTTCTATTGCAGAGACACCATCCCCAGCCTCAGAAAGCAACAGGAAACCATGAGGGCACAGGGCAGTCACTCCAAAATGCCTTGGATCCCACAGCCGACGAAATCTTTCCCAGCAAACTTTGCTTCCCCGGTGCTCTTCCCCACCACTGACAAACCTGCTGCTCATTGGGAGGGATTAAAGGAATAAAAATGGTTCATTTCCTTGCAAGCCAGGATTTGTGTCGGCCTTGAGGGTATCTCCCAAAGCAAACCTGTGTTTACCTAACGAATTAGCTGGGAAGGAGCAAAAGTCACCTGTGGGTGAAGGAGAGATAACCAGCAGTGCACCAGAGGTGGTCAGCGTGCTTTCACAACTGAGGCCACCAGTTACCACCCAAAATGCTGGCAAAGTAGATTTTGTGAGTGTATTTTTCACCCCTTTTCCTGGTGATGCCCATCTCTACTATAATCATGGTGGGGTGAACAGAGGCAGGGAGGAGGGTGAAATTATTGGGGCTGCAGGGCCTCACCACACAAGCCCCCTCTCCCCTCCAGCCCTGGTGCAGGAGGGCTTCATGGCTCCCCACCTTCTAAAATAAGGTTGCATTCTCCTCACCATGCTCAGTTTCCCTGACATCTGATGCAAAACAAAGTCAAGAATGGGGTTTTCATTTGTTCTCTCACCCAAAGCGATTACAGACCTGTTTGCTAGACACCCAGAGAACAAAGAAACAAGAGCTGACCCTTGACTAGGTCAACATCTACATTCCTCTCTGCTGGAGAATTCCTCATGTTTCTCCTCAAGGGCTGGGTAATTCCTGGTGCTGCAGGAATGGCATGGGTGTCCTCCTTCCACTTGCAAAGCGCTCTCAAATCACTGCATTTCTGTGCCCAGAGTCTGGATTCATATTTACATTAATATTTGTCAAAAAACCCCACAGTGGCTCTGAAGGTAACCTTAAAAATTGCCTGAAGTGTAGAACCCCCCAAAATGAGATGGCAGATAGCCTGAAATGGCACCAGAGGATGGATACATCTTTTATGGATCACCAAAACTCTTACCTGTGTCCCAATACTCCTCCCAATCCCTGGCTGAAGGCTCAGGTAAGATCTGCTCAGCCACCAAACACGCCTGACCCACTGAAGGTGTCCTGCCACAGCCCCGTTACCTGCTGCTGAATGGAGAATCATGAGAGGGCACAAGACTGGGCAAAGGATGAATGGAAATCTCCACTGGAGCTGGGAAGCAGGCCAAGAGACCGGGAATGATAACACCCAGCTGCTGCCACTTCATGAAAATAGATGGCAAGGAGCACAGGCTAATGTTTACAGAGCACTTTGCAGATAGGAGATTGCAGTTATCAGGTTATCAGACTGCTCTGATAACTTCAAGGGGAAGAAAATCAAGATGCTCATTAAGTAAACTGAGGGGAAAATTAGATGAACTCAGCAAGGCAGAAAGAGGTACATGCAAGCTTGCCCCATTAGGAGCAAAATGCCTTTTCCTTGCTTTATTCTAAAGAAATGGCATTGCTGTCACTGAGCAGGACAAATGTAACATCAGTTTCACAGAATGATGGAGTGACCCAGGCTGGAAGGGGCCCGGGGGGTCCCAGTCCAGCCTCCTGCTCAGAGCTGAGGCACCACTAAGTTCAGCCCAGGCTGCTCAGGGCTTTGTCCTCCTTAGATCTTGAAAACCTCCAAGGACGGAGCTGCACAAGCTCTCCAGAAGATCCTCTCCACCACTCCACTGACCTCGTAGTGTGAAGCCAAATCCTCCCTGCTTGCCTGATTTATTCAGGAGTCCCTGCAAGCACAGCTGCTCCCCAGGTCAGGGTCAGCCTTTGCACAGGGTGGGGAGCAGGGGCTGCCCAATTCCCGGTCTCCCCACGGCACCGAGGGTCCCCATTTCCCAAGGAGTCTGCCAGGAGATAACAGATAAGCCAACACTCACCCCTGCAGCCTGTCAGCCGAGTGCCTGGGCTGAGCCCCAGCCCCAGTTTATATGTGCTGGTGGCAGGGGACACCCCTGAGCTCCGGGAGGGAGGTGATTGGGTCCTGCCCCACACCTCACTGTGCCCAGCACCTGATTGCTCCGCGAGGGGAGGTGACTGGGGCATTAAAAAAAAAAAAAAAAAAGATAAGCAATTTATTGTTTGTTTTAATTAGTACTTATCTTCAGGAGTGCTCTGAACCCTTCCCCCAGCAATTTGGCGCTGCTTTTAGAATTTTGCTGCTGTTCTGGCTTTGTGTCTTGTGCTGGAACTTAAACCCAGCTCCTCTGTGTCAGCGTGGGCCTTGCTGAATCGGGCTCAGGTGGTGACAGAAATGCCATATTGTGTGAGGTGCTGTCTGGTGGGGACTCTCTGTGTCCTCTGGGATCCTAGGCTCATCCTCTGCACCACCTCCAGCCTAAACCTCTGCCTTCTGCTTCTCATGAAACTGCTTTACTGTTAATCCACCTGAGAGCACCGAACAGCTTCTGCTCCAGGGTGATACCCAAACACCAGCTGGGGATCAGGAAATTACACGGATGCAGATTTTGCTTGAAAAGGAAGAGCCCACGAGAATTTCAGTCCCTCCTTTCCCCACTCCTCCCCAGAGCCAGGGCAGCACACAGAGCTGCCTGGCCCGGGCTGGGGCTGTGCTCCTCCGAAACACAGCAGTGAAGGAAACTTCACCACTGCTGAGGGGATCAGGCAAGAATAATCCTTGTCAGAATGCTCATTTTGGAATTAAACTTTTGAAGACGAGACTGGTGTAGGTATTAGCACAGGGATGACTTTACCTTTGGTCTTTTTGCAATAAATGAACTCTCTGGAAAACATTGCCAGAGGTAATCCATCGCAGAAAACTCTTGTGGGCTATCTGATGTGACAGAGAACATGCAGGTCCCTCGTGGAGAGGCTGCAAATAACCCCAACCCCAGCAAGAATTGTGTTTTCTGGGCATTGCAGTTACAGAATAACCCAGCCACCCCTTCCTGGTTGTCTCCTGCAGCAGCATGTGCTCAAAAATTAGATTCTTCCCTTCAGTGACCAAACTGCAAGAAATGGGGATCTTTTTCAACCTGAAAGGAAATTATATTTAGATGGGTATTGGAGGGACAGAAGACAATTTTGAAATAAAATGCTTCCTTTAGGGAAATAAATTTTTAAATTAAATACTTTTAAAAAAAAGTTTAAATGGCAAGTTTGGGGACTTCGAAACAAAGAATTCCCCTTTTTGGGGGGCAAGGCAAAAGCTGCTCACTGCATCTGACCAGAATGCTCAGGCTTAGTTGCTGGCTGGGTTTAAACCACGAGAGGTCTTTTTGGTGAAATTGTGGGACTTTCTGGTGCACCTGGGGGCATCAGTGGCTGTGCACGAGGTCACCCTGGAGCACCTCAGAGCAGGTCCATCCCTGGAGGAACTGCAGCCAGGGGTTAAGGCCATGGGGGAGCCAGGGACATCTCTGGAGGTGCTGTAAAAATAAGTGAATCAAAGAAAGAAGTCTGTTTTCCCTGTAAATTAAGACATGGAAGAGTATCTGACAGTGGTATTTGAAGTAATTGGAAAAGGGGTTTAGAAGCTTGGCTGGAATACTGATGTCTCAAGGGGTACAACTGACACAAAGAAGCATCAAGGATGTCAAAAGCATGAGGATCAAGGACCCTGCCCTTAACTAAGTTATTTATGACCCTGTGAAGCAGCTCAGAAATATGGTTTGAAAGATGAGTTACGAGGCTCTGCCAAGCAGCAGCTGAGGTAGGACAGAGCTGTTCAGCCTAGAAAAGCTAGCACAGGTTTGAGCAGAGGGTTTTAACACACAGGTGCACACACCTGGCACTCTCTATCTTCTCTTCATGGGGAAGAACATGCACCCCACCAGACAGGGGGCTGGGGATGCAGGAGGGTTTGGAAGGAACAGCAGACCCCAACTGACCCAAGGGATATTCATTCCAGATCTTGTGGCACCGTGCTCAGCACGTAAAGCTGTGGGAGAAGGAAGGGGGACATTTGGGATGCTGGTGTTTGCCTTCTCCAGTCACCACGAGGTGTGATGGAGCCCTGCTGTCCCGAGGGGTGGCTGAGCCCCCTGCCATGGGAAGTGGGGAATGAACTCCCTGCTTTGCTTTGCTTTGCTTTGCTTTGCTTGTGCACGCAGCTGGTGCTTTACCTGTTGCTTTAACTCAGCCCACGAGTCTCCTCAGTTTTACCCTCCTCAATCTCTCCCTCATCCCACAGTGAGTGGCTGTGTGGGGCTGAGTTGCTGGCTGGGGTTAAACCAGGACATTTTCCCACCACCACCATCCCCAGAGCTGCTGTGCAGTCGGGCTCTTCAGCATCACCAGCCCCATGGTCACACACACAGAGCTGGTTTTGCCCCAGCAGGTGAGCTCAGCAGGTATTTTGGCATGGGTTTTCCTGCTTTGCTCTGCTCTTGGTTAAGAGCAGAGGAGGAGCTGGGCTGCAGGGGACTGGCTGGGGTCTGCACTGGCATCTTTGTCTTGCTTCCACCCACACAGGAGCACCAGGTGTTTCACAGCCTGTACACATAATAAAATCTAATTTTACCTTGCTGTTCTGCAGTGCTGGTGTTACTAAGTTTAAAAAGCACACGGCAGCACTGGGCACAGGTGCTCATTCCCCAGCAGGCTTGCACTGCCCCATCCTCTATCTGAAGAGCTGCCTTGCAGCATTTAACCTGCAGGATTCCACTGGCTGAACATCACCATCCCCAGGCTGGGAAGCAACAACTGGAGAGAGCAATCAGCTGGACAAAAAATGGGGGGAGGTGACTGAGAACACTGGGATGGCTCTGAGCTTTCACAAGAAGGTGAGACACAAAAGTTCATGCACAGGGAGAGGGGCTCTGCTTTTAAAACAGTCAAAAATACTCCTTGCAGGGGTAGTTTTGTAGTACTCACCTCATCTTCCCTGTGAGGGTGGTGAGGCCCTGGCACAGGGTGCCCAGAGCAGCTGTGGCTGCCCCATCCCTGGAAGTGTCCAAGGCCAGGTTGGATGAGGCTTGGAGCAGCCTGGGACAGTGGAAGGTGTCCCTGCCCATGGCAGGGGTTTGGAGCAAGGTGGACTTTAAGGTTCCTTCCATCCCATCCTGCAATTCCATGATCCCTGTGGGGATGCAGCACTCAGGTTTTACTGCTGGGCCCTTGGGAGGAGAGACCTTCCATGACCACGGTCACCCCACCTCTGTGATTTTTTCTCCTAGAGGAGACAATCTGGTGTGAAAATGTTCCTGATTCTGCTGTACCAAGGGCTAAGAAATCCACGTTTTCCTCTCCCAGGTAGTTCAATATTCAAAACGGCTTTATCAAAGCAGTTGAAACTCCACATCAGGGCTTGAGAGGATGTCAGGAGACGGGTTAGCAGTGTTTTGGGAGGGCCTAGAAAATAATTCAGGGCAGAACAGGCTTTCCTTGGTTCTTGGCTTATTTTTGGCCATCAGAGAAAAAACACCTTGCTGTGAGGGCATGAGGTTAATACTGGCACTGGTCGAGCTGTATTGGACTGTGAGTTGGAATAGTGGTGATGGTACCAGCTATCTGAATAATGTGGGTAAACTGGGAGAAAATGAGGCTGTCCCTTGCTGTTAAAATTTTTTTTTTTTTTTTTTTACCTATTCAACACACTTGGTGTAGAATTCTTACTGCAGAGCAAAATGATGCCAGCTGGAACACAATTCCAGCTGGAACACGATTCCAGCTGTCACAGGCCAAGGCAGGAATGGTTTAGAAAAGCTACATTTTCATCACTGCGTTGGAGCAGCTGCTCACACCCACCTCTTTCAGGGGAGGTCAGCATTTGCTCGTACAACCCAGGGAATTTGCAGTGCCTCTGTTGAGCCTCCTTTGATGGTGCTGGTGGCTGTGGGGAGAGCGATGCTCCAGAGACATCCAGGGCAGTGCAGACCTGCTGGCTTTTCCTGGCAGGACACGGGAAGGAACCCGAGGTGTGAGCAGCTCCAAACACGCTGGGTTTCCCACCCTTCACAGGTCAGACCTGCTCTGCTTGTCCCGTGGGGCAGATCAGCTCATTCCTGTGTCCTGCTGTGTCCAGAAGGGTCTCGCTGTGGATCAATGAGCACAGTGCCTGCTCTCCAGCTTCCCCAGGGACCTGCAGTGTCTCTGACAGGGAATACAGGGGCAGGTGGTGCCCTCAGGGCCCTTGCCCTATTTGTTTGGGCACACAAACCCAGCTGGAGGAGGCAGCGACCACCCCAAGCCTGGGATTCAGCAGGGGTGAGAGAAGCTATGGCTTGTTTGTAGCTCCTGAAAAAGCAGCAAAACCTGCACTGTACACAGCACTTGGCTTTTCCTCTAACTAGAGGTGGATTTTTCCATAAGACAGGGTGGTGGCAGGTGAGCTGGCTGCTCTTCCTGCCCTCCACGTCAGGTCCTGTGGGCTCTCCCCTCACCCACCATCCTCCAGCACGTGACAAAAGGTAGCAGCACTTCCATCAGCAACATGAGTGTGGGTTGCTGGTGGTGTTTATTTTTTTTTTTTTTTTTTTCCTTCCCCAAAGGGAATTTATTGCTTTCATAAGGCAGCTTTCTGGACTGAAGTCCTCCCTTTATCTGCAGAGCCAGCACAGCTGATTGTACCCAGTAATTTTCCGGCTGGTGACCCACGAGGAGGGGCAGCTCCTCATGTGGGGACAGCTCGGTCCCAGGGCTGTCATTAGGCTGTGACTCAGCTGTCAGGAGGCCTTGCAAAAATGGGGTGTGGGCAGTGCCCTGCTCTCAGCTCCAGCCTGGGGGCTGCTGCTGACTGAGGGAGCCCTGATCTCTCAGTAGCTGCACTGGCTGAAACCACAGGCCTGGTTCAGAGCCTGATGTTCCTCAGCAGGGTATTCCTTTGCTGGAATCCAAGGCACGCCTCTGGCTGCCCTGGGAGCTCAGGACATGCCTTGGGCCGCCCTGGGGGGGTCAGGAGCCCCAGCAAGGGGGTCCCAGACCCTGGCAAGAAGCCCAGAATGGCACCGGCTTTGACCTCAGCCCATGGGAAAAGTTACCAACACTGCCAGAATCATTGCAAGCCACCAGAGTGAGAAAATGAATAGTGGTTTAGTATTTTACAAGGTAAAAAAGTAGATTTTAGGGTTTTTAATATGAGGATGAAGGGTTTAAGATGGAGGATTTTGGGCATTGCCCTGTTCTTCTTCTTCTTCTCCTTCTCCTCCATCTTCTCTGGTGGTGGTGGCACAAAATGATTGGTAGAATGAAAAAGAGGTAGAAATTCCGTGTCTAGAACAGGTGCAAATGAACTGGTATAGAATAGTGAATAATAAATCTGTTGTGAAGAATGGTTGGATGATGGAAAGGGCACAGAAAGGCCGGGACAGCCCAGGGCTGGGCAGTGCCCGCTCGGACTCGGCTGCATCAGATGTGCGGCCGGAGCTGAGAGCTGGCAGAGAGAAGGAGAAATAAACAACCTGAAACAACATCTGCAGCCGTTTCTCATCTGCTCAGGCTCGAGGTAAAGCATCCCAGAGGTGAAGATAACCTGTATTTGTGTGGAGTACCTAACTCCCACATCCCTTAACCTGTCCAGCTCTGTGTTCAGCCTGCTGGAAGGTGGAACTTGATCCCTCACCCTTCCTGCAGCTCTCCGTGCCTGGGCAGCCTTTGGCCTTTTGCTGCAATGGTCTCTCCAGGCCCGGGAGTGATGCCAGCCTTCTGCCCCTCAGGCTGTGACAGCAGCATCCCTTTTTCCCACTCTGAGTGAGCTGCCAAAAGGGAGAGGGAAGGCAGGGATCTGCACTTGCTGCCAGCAATGGCAGCATTTCAGGTATCACATGAGAAGGATGTGCAAGACAAAGTCAGGCCACGCTGCTGGATCAGGGGTAAAGGAGATAAAGCTGAGGACAGAGCACTGTGTGTGTGGGGAGGCACCTGAACACCTCGCATGAGAGCAAGGAGTTCATGCTGGCAGCACTGGCCTCTCTCTGGAGACATGGAAAGAACTGCAGAGTCTCACAGGTCACACCCTGAGAGAGGGGTCTTCTGCACAAATTTCTTACAGTGTAACACTTACAAACTTGAACTGGCATTAAAAAACAACCCAGAGCTATTCTGCAATCAAGCAGCTTTTATTGAACTCTTTGTATTGTACATTTATGAACATCTGTGCAATAAATACAGCTCATAGTGTTGATTTTTTTCAGCTCCTTGGAGCATAAGAAGTCTTCCCTTTCCCTTAGCTGGTGCTACACAGTAAGAAAAGCTGTTGGATGACAGGGGCAGTGTCAGCAAGCTCCTGACAGCGAGCCTTGTGTGAGATTTGGAAGAGCAAGCAGAAGTTTTCAGAAATGAGCTAGGTGGGCAGATGAGACTGGTGTGGCTGCTTAGAGGAATCCCTGCTAGCCAGAGTTCTGGAGTCAGCCACAGCTTGAAGAAGAAATGGGAAATAACACTGGACATGACAACGTGAAAATGAACCTTAAGTCATTGCCTGGTAACTGCTTGCAAAATATTGTACAGGTTTTACTGAGTAATTGCCTTCAGGTGAGAAAATAAAAAGTAGTTTTGCAGAGCCAACATTTAGACTGATATCTCTGACAGTGACAAATACAGCATAAATTGTTGATAAAAAAATATCCATGTGCAAAATAGTTTTCAGGTTTAGTCAGCGCTTGCATAAGCAGCACAGGTAAACACAAAATGCAGGCACTCACTTCAGAAAAAAAAAAAATACAGTTCTGTTCAGACTCTGGCCTTTGAGTTCAGGTAAAAGACTGAACAAACTGCAGTGTCTTTCTTGGTTTTCAGAGCATTTGAAACAAGATAAGCCCAGTTTTAATCAGCCCTACCACAACTAACCAGGACCAGCACCGAGGCTCTCAGACATGCAAAGAAAACATCACATTTACAAGATTTTGCAGAGGAACTTCAGCCTTTCTGGATTCCCTCTCCCCTTCTCTTTGCTGCCTTCATCCCTGCCACGGGAAAGAGCTCTGGAAAGTTTTTCAGTTGTGCAGCAACTCCATTTATTTACCCAATTCCTCTGGTCTCACCATGGTGCTGCTATGAATACTAGGGGCTGGTGGCTGTCTTTTCCTCCCTGTGCCAGTGCAGAACAGGAGACAGCTCCTGTTCTTAGCAAACCACAGGGGAGCAGGTGATTTCTTTGGGTCCTTTGGCTTACTTGAAATGTTTTAGACTCCCATCCCCTCTTCCCCACCATTTCTAACCACCCTGTATGTCTCAGTCCACAATACTGCCAGTTTTCATGGCACAGCAGTGAACTAGAAAAACAGATTAAGAACTTCACACTTCTTTATAACTGACTAATTTGCTGCCCCACTTTTAACTCCTCTCTCATGCTGCTCTGAAAAGCAGCTTTGGGAACCTCCTTCTACCATTTTCGTATTTCTTGCTGAATTCTGCTAGGTCAGGACACAGAGCTTTTACAGGGGAAAAGGACAAACCTCAGCTACTCAAGCACCTCCCTCCCTGCTGCTGTCAGCGAAGGCCAGATGGAAAATGGGGAAAAGATAAAAATCAGATAAAAGCCAGGCAAGTAAATATTTGAAGGAAGCAGTAATGCCAAAACCCAGCAGCAGTGACATCTACAATGGCAGCAAACACTTCAGGTCATAGCATCTGGTGAAGTACATGGGTCCTTTCACAAGTGTGGGGATCAAAGGCTGTAGTAAAAATAAGTAAATCAAAGAAAGAAGTCTGTTTTCCCTGTAAATTAAGACATGGAAGAGTATCTGACAGTGGTATTTGAAGTAATTGGAAAAGGGGTTTAGAAGCTTGGCTGGAATACTGATGTCTCAAGGGGTACAACTGACACAAAGAAGCATCAAGGATGTCAAAAGCACGAGGATCAAGGACCCTGCCCTTAACTAAGTTATTTATGACCCTGTGAAGCAGCTCAGAAATATGGTTTGAAAGATGAGTTATGAGGCTCTGCCAAGCAGCAGCTGAGGTAGGACAGAGCTGTTCAGCCTAGAAAAGCTAGCACAGGTTTGAGCAGAGGGTTTTAACACACAGGTGCACACACCTGGCACTCACACAGGTTCACCTTTCCACTGGTCTGAGCACCCAAGCTGGGGTTGCTCCTGCAGGGAGAGGCAACAGTGAGAGAGAAATCACTGAACAGCAAAATGGGAAAAAATACTAAAAAAAAACCCCACAAAAATCAATCACCTTTTAGAGCCTTTCAATTATTATTGAAGTTGTACATTTTTAGACTTCATAGTAGCTTTTTTACCAGAGCCTTGGGAAAAGTTGTCTTAAATCTTAACGAAGTGTATGAATTTAGTGGTAAACCACAGTTTAAGGTAGGAATGGGTCACTTCCCTTCAGCAATAACCCTAATCTGAAGGAGTAGCCAGTGCAGGGCTTTTCTCCTGGAATAAGGCACTACAGGGTAGGAGTACCTGAATGAGATTTGGAAGAATTTACAGCTCATGACAGATTATCTTCGGCTCTTCTAAAACAGGAACCAAAATGGCACTCTGAGATAAATAACAGGGTGGGGAGGGAAGAGGAAGGTAATAGATAAAACAGCATCATTTTAAAAATCCTTCAAGCAAGGAGCTTGAGCTTACCTTTTAAATGTTTCCACTTGTGCTTACTTATCAGGATTGGAAAAAAAAAATAATCTGTCATGGCAGGGAAAGCTGGTGCACTGTGTAAAACAGTGTCACTGGTTCATGTTTGTAACTTCACTGCCATGCTTCTACTCAATCTAACTTTTCCTCAGAGCAGATGGCTGGAGCAATTCTCAGCTCCAGCCCTCAGGATTTTCCTTTTTTTTACACTGGTGCCACCAAAAGGGAAACCCTCCTTTCTTGTCCCCATGCCCCAGTCCCAATTTTGTCTCCACACAGGTAATATCTAACTTAACACCCTTGAATGGGGGAAAAAAAACCATCCAGAACTTTCCAGAGCTCTCTTGGGCCTGTGCTTCAGTAACTCTTTATTTCAAGACATTTTATGAATCTGAAACAACATTTTGGACAGCCAGCCTTCAGACATAACAAGTAAGGAACACACCAGTTAATTTAGGCAATATTTTTTACACACACATATATATATATATATATAGGTAAAAAAATAAATTGTCTTGATAAGAAATATTGCTTAACCTGATCAAGAAACAAGTCCCAGAAGCTGTGCAATACAGCAAGACACATTGGCTGGATAGCTGATACCAGGATAGCTAACTGCTTATTTTCAGAATTTAAAAAAAAAACCAAAAAAACCCAAAAAAACCCCACCCCACATTCTACTTAAAACATAAACCTGATTCTTTGTTGGAGATTGCAAAATGCTGAAGAGGCTCCAGGTTGCTGCTTGGCTTTAGTTGGATTTCCTCTCCCGCTCCCGTGCGGTCACGAAGTTCAGGAGGTCGATGGCTGTCACGATGCCAAACACCATCTGCCTCTTGCTGGAGGAGCCATCCGTGTGATCTGCACAGAAAAAAAAGGGAGTTCTGCCTTCAGGAGGCACAAACACAGCCCCTTCTGCTCGGTTTCAGTGGCAGTGTTTGTAGAAGTGGGGGCTGAGCCATTCTGGATCCACGAGCCAGGAGCTGTTTGGTGATGCTGGCACGCAGAGGGGAAACACAAAAGGCACCTGGGCCAAGAGTCACAGAGGATGTGACAAGGATTTTCAGCTCAGAAAGGCTCCTTGTCAAAAGGGACACTGAAACATTATGGAAGGAAGGATAAGAGTTTGCTGGATTTATTTTTCTTGACACGAAAATTCAAACCAGGCCCTCTGCTATAAAGTGTATTTTCCTCAAACATTAATTACTTGAAACAGCTGCAGGTGGCATTACCCCATTGGAATTACCCCATTGGAATCAGGAGCCACTTGGATGGCCCAATGGAGCCACACTTCCAGGAGGAAATGTGACACAGGAAGATGGGTATCTTCCTGCATCCCTGTCAAATACAGAATCAGTATAAAAACCACAATACCCCATTTATAGCCAAAAAACTTACTATCCATTTCATCTGTGCTGCATTGAGAGCACAGGTTCAAGTGATTTTCTCCTTGTGAGCCTAAGCCATGACCTGGGAACTGAGTGGCAACGTGACCTCTGGCCCTTTATCTGTTGTCTAAATTCCTTGTTCCTAAAGTCTGCCTGTACTGAGATGTTTAGTCCATTTCTATCATCAGTTTTTTCTGTCAGCTGGATTGTCCTGGGCTTTTTATTTACCAATCTCTGTTCCACTGCAAGCTTCCAGTGAGATTCTAGGTTTATAAATAGTCAGCTCAGAGCCAAGAGCACATCCTCATGGAGATTATCAGGAGCAACCCCAAATCTGATGGCTCTTCCTCTTCCAGTTGTAATTGAGAAGCTAAAGATAAATTTATCTGGCAAGATTTAATATAGTTTTGACTCTCGTTTCTCAGTGTTTGTAACTTTGCAAGATGTCTGCTATAAGGAGGATGAAACAGGACAAAATATTATTCACATATAAGAGTGATATACACCGGATGTGAAGATTTATTTAGTCTAATTAATCACAGAATGGTTTGGGTTGGAAGGGACCTTAAAAACCCTCCCATTCCAACCCCTGCCACAGGCAGGGACACCTTCCACTAGACCAGGTTGCTCCAAGCCCTGTCCAGCCCAGCCTTGGGCACTTTCAGGGATGAAAATTAGTGTTAGTAGCACACAGTTTGACACAGAAAGAGGATTTTGCTTCTGCAGAGCTCATTTACTCCTTCACACTCCCACTTGCTTCTTGTTACCACTCACAGATTTGCTGTCACAAGGTGCAGTACTTTGTACTCACATTGAATTTGTTCATGAACCACCAGAGCAAAGTGGTCTATTTCCAGGATGTGAGAGAGTTTCCCCAAGTTGTCCTTCAGGTTAATCTGAGGAGAGAGTTACAAAACTTGAATAAAACAGTCCTTTCTATGTTTAGTGGTCAATAATCCCCATACACTTCATGCAGAACTAAAATCAATACATCAGCATTTGTGTGCTGCTACCACCTGAAGCATTAGAAGACACCAACAAATCAAGGCCAACTTAAAAGATCAGTTTTCCTTGTTTCTTATTTCCAAGAAAATGAAGCACTACATGAAGTTATTCATTCTGATTCTGTAAACATAATGAATACAGTGAAAATCTGGAAAATGCTAATAATCAAAGAAGGTGAAGTGTTCCATGTGTCTCAACAAGAGAAGTTACCATAAAACTCTATTTGGTGATTTTATTCTAAAAGGACTGTGAAAAAGTGAATGAATCAGACTGCAAATCACTGTGGAAGTGAATATGATCTGCAAAGGCAGAAAAGCCTAAACAAGTCAAAAACAAAATCAAGCTAACACTGGATTTGGGTGCAAATCAAGGAACTGAGATTTAAGAATTCATCTTTCGTGAGGTTCAACCTTGCTGAGACTGAACAAGAAAGCACCCTGTGTTAATTCTGCAAAAAGATAATTGCAAAACACTTCAGCAACCACCTACTGCAATTATTTTAAAAAATGCCTAAAACTGTTCAAACATAATTTAACATATGAAGCAGCAGCCACAGCTCCATTAACCAGGTGACTCTCCCCAGCACCCACCATCTGACATACTTTTTATTAAAGGAATTCACAGCAAAGAAGAGTCTTGCACTGCAGGTTCAAAAAGCCTTTACTCTGTGAGGAATAAATGCCATGGCATGAACAGTCAGGCTGCACTGGAACACGGAGCTCTGTCTCCATACTGGGAGTCAGAGGATTCCCAGCAGCCTGTCCCAGCTCCAGTGCAGAGTGAGGAACCAATCCTTAAACTTGTGGGCTAGGAAAGGAAGGAGGTGGGAAATCTGGATCTGCTGCCCCATGGAGTCACCCACCAGTCCCAAATCTGTTTTCAGGGTCTGGCAGGCTACAGACAACCAGAACAAGCAGCCCTTTGGCAGCACTGGGACAACCATGAAGACATAAACATGCCTAGAGATGCTCAGTGGAAATTTCACAGAACACCCACAGAGTTTTCACCTGTCTCACTACTGCTCATTCAAGCTACCTGAACATTTTGCCTACGGGTTTTCTCACATTTAGGCTGTTTTTTTTTTTTAAGCTTATTAAGCCTTTAAAGTAATGAGTCTATGCACGTGGTACTACACTGCACATGACTGGGAATCCAAACTACTGGAACTAACATCTGACTCCACAATGGTGGCTCTTCCCTCCACCAGCACTTGTTTGGGTTGGCAAATTATCCTGTGACTGGTGTTTCAAGTCCCCAGAGCACAATGGTACCAGGGACTTTCAAAACAGCTATAACCACTCAGTTTCCATTCTAAGAGATTGCCCCAAAATAATTGTGGGGATCCTATCAAAGCAGGCTGCCCATGTTATAGAATCACAGAATGGTTTGGGGTGGAAGGGACCTTAAGGTTCCAGCTCTACCCCCCTGCCATGGGCAGGGACACCTTCCACTATCCCAGGCTGTTCAGAACCCCATCCAGCCTGGCCTTGAACACTTCCAGGGATGGGAAATCCACAACCTCTTTGAGCAACCGAAAAAAGCCAAAAGATCCATCTTTCCAAAAGGTACCTTTGCCCTGGTTTACAGGCTAAGCCTCTTATTTGATGCAGCTGTGGTATCCCATGTAGGCTATCAGAAGTCATTTTGGTGACACAGATGATTCCTTTTCCCAATTTCACTCATAAACAAGCCAAATACCCTTGACTAAAGTGGTAAAAAAAGCAAAATCCACAATACTTCTGAGGTTATGTGCATTCCACCATGTTTCTCCATTAACCCATCAATTCAAATGGAAAATAACCACTTTTAGTTAACAAGTCAGCAGCACCATAGCTTGTGCCACTCCCCTTCCAGCCTCCACCAAGAAAGTATCAGAAATAAAGGGAAAAGAAATGGTTAAGCTGTTCTTTACTGAAGAAGCCTTCAAGCTGCCCATGGCAAGAGCCACAACCTCAGAAGTGCAGAGAACTGGCTGATGCAGCCAACACCAGAGCAGCCACAGAAACCATCACACACCAGCAGCCCCAGAAACTCTCGAGGCATCCCAGTGAGGGAGAACGTGAATTAAGTGGTTGTGTTACGCACCACATTTCCCCATGATGCTGGATTGTCTGTCTGGGGAGGAAAAAACAAATTTATATTTGTCCATACGGAGCCAGCACCCTTGCTCAGCCTCAGGGTGGCTCACAGGCTGAGCAGAAGCATTACCCACACTTCCAGAACACAGCACTTACTCCACTTGAGGACAGTGTTGAAACTTAAATCCTGGTGAAAACTAAGTCAAGAAGCCCATGTTTTGTTAAAAGAAAATTCTGTGCTCAATAACAGCTGCTGGCATGGTAAACCTCACCCAGCCTGTGTAGTGCTAGCACACCTACTCTAGTTCTTGCAACCAGAGAACCAGGAGCTGCAGAATATACCTGCCTACCTGTTGGAATTGCTTGTAGATTACTTTTCTGACTTCATCAGAAGGCTTAACTTTTCCAACAAGCAGTGAGGAAAGCATGTTACCCAGGGTAACCATGCCCAGAATCACCCTGGGGAAGGAGAGAGAAGATAGGGATAAACAACACAAAGGCCTCAGGTGTTCCTGCAGAACAAAGCATCCACTGTCAGCCAGCCTGCAGGAGTCAGATCAGCTACTTCATGGTAATAATGCAGCATTATTGATGGAAACTTGGGTTCTGTGTGTCTGCAGGAGACAGAGTACAGCTCTCAGAGGTTCTGGAGATTCACACACAAGGCAGCAGGAGCTGCGGCTCCTTCCGAGCACCAGGCTCTTTGTGTCTCTGCTCCTTGCAACTGGAGAGGGCAACCTGCAGTCTCAGAGAGCTTTTGGAAAGCTTTTTTCACACTCTGATCTGTCCTTCTGAAAGGTGTGACAGCCTGAGACAAGCTCACCCCAGTCTGGCTCATCTCCCTTTTTCCTACGAGGATCTACAACAATTCATCCCTCAGGTCAGCACAACTGAGCAACTCCTCAATACTCAGCCCATCTGCAGGAGACCTGCAGGGTGATAAAGGCCCATTCCAGCTTGCTGGGGACACCCTGGTTCATAGGGGTCACTGCAGCACTGCACTGTAACACAGCCTGCTGAAGGAACTCTGTGAAAGCTCTGATAGAGGTGGGCACGTTTGGGGTGGGTTGTTTTAAGCAGGAATTTTTGCTTCGTTACATTAAACTGGTATTATTAAAAGAAATTAAATCATCCTGCAGAGACACACTGAGTAAGCACATCACAATAATCATCAGAACCGTGTGAAGGGCAGGACAATCTGGCATGAAAACACAAAGTCCAGCACTGGCGTGTTCACGGCAACATTTCCAAACTGCGTTAATAAATGAAAAAGGATCAGTGAGAAGGTGATGATACTTCCAGCAAGCGTTTAAAAGACAGTCCCTGAAGAGCTGGCAAGGGAAGTGATACATATGGATGAAGAGTGATATATGTGGACATACCCAGATTCATCAACAACTGGTACCTGGTCGAATCCCTTCTCCCGGAGGATTTCCACAGTCTTTGCACAGGTAACAGTTGGAAGCACAGTCAGGGGGGCAGAGAGGCTCAGCTCCTGAATACTGATGTTCCACCACCTGGGGATGGGATGGAATGGAAAACAAACCCATGCAAGGCTTTTGGAGAGAACAGAACCAGTCCTTCATGCACAGTGGCCTCCAGCACCACAGGAAGGACAAAAGGAAGAGTCAGGATTCAGCCAGAATCAATAAAGCTTCAGGGCTCTCAAGTTTTATCCCCAATACCAGAAAGTCACTGAAGTGTGAGAAGGCTTGAAAATCAAACCCCTTTTCCTCATTTCATCTGTTTTCTGTGATTACAGACAGTTACTGGAGAGCACTAACGTCTTCAATTCCAGTATTTATATCTTACACAGAAAATTTTGTGCTCCTACTCAAAGACCTACCTGTATTTACAGTCATTACAGGCAACAATTTAGGGAAGATTCCCTCCCACCTATGCAGACTTGCAGTGCTTTGCACTCAGGAACTCTGATTTTGAAAGGATTCTTTGCATACTACCTTTCATTTTATTTCAAATATAACGCTTTTCATTAAAAAAACACAATCTTTAAGTACCAAATTTTCTTCTGCTGCCATACAACTCAAGGAAGGATGTCAACTAATTAGAGCAGATTTGATTAATAGCTGCAATTGTACATCAAGACAATAGCATGGAAGATCAGCTAAATCAAAGGAGAAGTGTAAAGTGAAATGAGCTTTAAATTAGCAACTGCCACAAACTCGACTGAGTAGACTCATGGAGATCCAAAATGGATCTGACAGACTTACCAAGGTTTGTTGCCAAGGTCTTCTTCTTTCATGAACCCTTTCTGAATCATCCATTTGTCACTCAAGAACTTGGACCTGCAGAGCAGCAGGAAGTGAAAAGCTCATTAGCAGGGGCTGAACATCTGACAGCAAACAGAGGCAACTGTTTACAGCTCACTGTCACCAACAGCTAAAGTATCTGGAAATAGCCATCATTTGCCATCCAAGCTTACCAGCCAGGGACACAGGGAAGAAATACTCATGGGAAGAAAAAGGAATCCCATAGGAAACAAAGCTCCAACTGCTTCAACCCCTTGGAATATGATAGAGATAAAGCCTGGAATGGGGATGTGCCAAGCAGGGTCTGTCTGCAGCTTCTGTCTGTCTAATATTGAGCTGGATGCAGCAGAAGTCAGGAAACTCAGCTAAAAATACCATGTTTTGGGATATGTTTCAATGTGGTTGGAGAAAAACTTCCCAGCACAGCTCGAAGCCCTGATGCTTCCACCTGCAAACTCACCCTGAGGGAGGCTGCTGGGCTGCAGGAGTGCTGGGTCCTGCTGTTTGGGCACAGGGACCCTTCCAGGAATGGGATAACCAGTGATTCCCCACAAATAACAGTGAATGCAAGGCCTTTGCTGTGAAAGATGCTAAGCACTGATGATTATCTAGTGAAATCAGAGCTCAACTTTAAAAGGGAAAAGATCCTCCCTGATCCATGTCAGGCACTTTTTACGTAGCTCAGAACTTGTGCCCCAAAGACATTCCTTGCTGGGATACCTGGGTGCTACAAGGAGGTCTGAGGGACTGCCTCAGCCCTTTCCCAGAGGGAAAACCAGCAGGTCCTTACATGTAGTTCCTGATGGAGTCAGGGAAGATGACAACGCAGCGCTGACCCTCCTTCAGCTCCTTGGCTGCCTTCACAGCTACAGACATGGCACTGCCCGAGCTGCCCCCTGCCAGAACACACAGCAGGGGCAAAACCATCAAACCACGAAAAGGCAACGATCAAAACAGAGGAGAAAGAAGAGAGGAGCCCAGAGCGAGGAGGACAAGTTCTGAAGTGGAAGGAGGTCTCTGTGATCTGCACAAGGCTTCAGCCACCCACGGACTCCTCAGAGAAAGCCAGAGGGTTCCCGCCTGCTCTTACCACACAGCAGTCCCTCCTCGCGGATCAGCATCCGTGCTAAAGCAAACGACTCCTCATCGTTGCTCTTGTACCACTGGTCCACTGTCTGGGGAAGGGCAGGAGACACAAACAAGGCTCTGTTTAAACGAGGAGGGACAGGGGAACTACACAGCCAGTGTGAATTCAGCCCCGGCTCTTTGAGGGAACAGCTGCCCTGCTGAGCCCGGGTTTCCATCCTCCTCCAAATGCCAAGCGGGGGTTTTTGCCAAGGTAAGATGATCACATCAGCACAAGGGGCTCCTTATTGGCACCCTGCTGCGAGAGCAGGCTGCTGAGAGTCAGCCTCAGACAGCATCAGCTTCCTCCCCTCTTGGAGGGTTTCCCAGGGACACAGGCTCTGCTCAGGATGCAGTCTCACCACTTTGTCCAGGAGGGGTTGGGATGCTCTGTTGGAGGGGGTTTCTCTATTGCTTAGTTGCTGGGTTTTCTGTTTGTTTGTCTTTATTGTGTGTTTCGTGGTTGGTGTTTTTGGTTGTGTTTTGGGGATTTTTAAACATAAAAATAAGTGTGTGTTCTAGGAAAATGTTATCGACTTGCAGCATTTTGACCTGGCATTGTAAAACAAATGTGGCCAGTTCAAAAGCCTTTCAAGGGCTGTTTATGCCAATAGAAAGAACAGGAATAGTTCTGTCTGCTAACCTTTCCATTTCAGCTCCAAGAAATACTTCCCCAGGTTTTTCCTCTGACTGTAACCTCACTCCTGCATCCCAGCAGAGGGCAAAGGGCAGCAAACCGAGCAGTGTGACTTACAGATCTATCCAACACTGTGGGGACAAAATCGTATCCAATTCCTTCCACTTCATACATTGTCTTGTCAGTCTTGTTCAGCTCTTCTGGTTCAGCGAGGATGGAGCCTTCAGGATCCACACCTATGATCTGGAGAAGCAGTTTCCACTCAGGCCACTGAGACACTCAGCTTTGGAGAGCACAGCCCCTGTGGGCACTGGCCTTGTCACAGCTGCTGGTGGCACACAGCCAAGTGACAGCAACCTGGTCTCCTGTTCATTTCCTCCTGGCAACATTCACCTCCCCTGGGAGCAAAAGGCTTTGCTGCTTCTGACCCCTTGGAAACCCATCCCATCTCCTCAAGCTGTGGACACTGATGGCACCACTTGTTCTACACGAGTTTTACTTGGTTTAAACAGAAAACAGGGTTTCCCTGAGACAGGGTTGTCCTCATTCACATGTCAGACATGTGACAGACAACTCATTTTGTGTCAAGTGCAAGCAGATCAGTTTTATTTTCTTTACCACTCCCTGCTGGCATAGGAAAATACTCATGACTGAAGCAGGATCCCAAGTTCTGTGAGGAAATCTAACACAGCACACAGGAAAACAAACAGGCTGGTGTGTGCAGAGACAATTCCACTGGGCAGAACCTCAGCAGCTCCAGAGCAGCTGGGGAAGGCACAGCCAGGGAGGAGACTCCAGGCTGCAGAGCACACACCAGAGAAGGAAGTTTCCCAGACACCCCATGGAGGCATCTGAGGGTCATTGTTCATCTGCTGAGCCAAACCTGACCTCTGGTCACCAGTGGGAGCAGAGCACGATGATTTCAGACAGCCTGAAACCCTCTCTGCAGCCAGAACTGCCTTCTAATGGAGAACACCCAAGAGCTTCCCACAGAGACCCAGGGCAGGCTTACAAGGAGTGTGGGATGTGTCAAGTGGGGCAGTTTGAGGAGACACTCAAGAGAAAAGCAGGGGGCTTGTCACTTACTTTGCATCCTGGACACTTCTCCTTCAGCTTCCTGGAGATGCCAGTGATGGTACCTCCTGTGCCAGCCGTGGCCACCACCATGTCCACCTTTCCTGTTGAAGGGGGTGGGAGGGAAGTGTGAAACCTCCAACAGAATGATGGACTGAAAGCTCACTTACACCTAAGGATGGACTTCCTTCAACAGAAATGCACAAAGTGGCTGAAAAGGGCTCTTTGCTTCCCAGGAGCTGTTAGGAGACCTGCCTTGAAACTGCATTGCTCAATCATCATTTTCTCCAACAAGGGTTTTGGAATGTCCACCCAGAGGCCTGGCAAGGCACCAATCTGTGGCACTTTGGACACAGCTGGAGGTGGCCACAGAGCTGACAGCTGCAGTTTTCCTGTTACTGTATTTGCTGATACAGACAATTCATTCTCTAAGTTAAACTGAGCAGCCCATTATGTTTGTTAATTAACTGAGTGCCAAGAGCATGGGATAGGCATCCCTGGAGAGAAATGCTAACACAACTACTCCCTCATTTTCATGTGAAAAGGACAGTTTGAGTGTGGATGTGACAGTTCATCCCTCTGTCACCACCTACAGCCTCTCTGGTGCATCCACATGACAGCTTTGTTAATTAAAAAAAAATTTCGATTTTTAAAAGGTCATCAATTCACACACAAAATCAACTGCCTACCAGCCAAAAGAATGACACCCCACCAAGCAGAGCTAACGGAACAGTGCCTGGCCTGTAAGGGGAAGTAAATAGAAACAAGAAGCCTAAATCTGGAACTCATCTGGACTCTCAGTTTGTGGGATGGCAGCTTGTAAAAGTGTACTCACTTTAACTCTTAAGTTTGTCACAGAAAGACAAGCCAAATCCTCTGAAAAGCTAGAGATTTAGGAGGGAAGAGAACCTTTCACATGGTCTTCACCCTAATGAGAATGAATTTAATAGCTGATTTTACATCAGAAAATGTACTGTTTAATAAGGCAGGTCTGAAGCCTTCTGTATGACTCCCTTCTACCCCCTATGGAAATGCCCACGTGGCTGCAGCATCACATGGAATGTCTCCAACAGCTCTCAAAGCAACTCCTGAGCTGAGGAATGAGCCCAGCTCAGCCCCTCCTGGTGCTCAGCTGCCCAGAGCCAACACTGAAGAGAGCCCTGCAGAGCCAGAGGGTCCTACAAACAGAGCAGTTTGTGCTCCCAGGGACTCCCAAGTGAAGATGCTTCCAGTGTATTGGAGTTCTTGCTCTGGGAATGTTAAAACAGCTATTTCTGTACCTGTGATCAGAGAAGAATGACCCTATTCCATACCAGCCTACCTAGGAGGTTTTTTCTAAGGTAACTTAAGTATTGCTTTCTCCACCTCATCACAAGCAGAGGAATCTAAAAACACAAGAATTCTTCTTTAATGGAAAAAAAGAATCATGACTATGACTACTGAAATATGGTAATTGTCTAATAACACATGCGATACGTATGGGGTTGGCTTTATCAAAATCCCTGCATTTCTCATCCAGCCCAGCTCTCATTCTCCAAGTACAGAACAGCAGGGCACTACCAGGAGCTTGTTGAAGGGGGTTTTAGCAGTAGAGCAGACCTACCATCACACTGCTGCAGGATCTCCTCTGCTGTGGTGTCATAGTGTGTCAGGGGGTTGCTGGCATTGCGGTACTAAATTGAAAGACAGATCAGCCATGAAGTAGACCAGAAATACAAAAAAATCACATTTTGAGGCAGTTCAAAAACATTTAGAACAATCCCCAAGCCCCACAACACCTAAACATACTCTTTGCTGACTGCTGCATTGTGTATTATCTGGAACCAGACCTCCTAAGTGACCTAATTTAAGAGCAGTCCTAAGGTGCCAGCACCCTCCCGTGCCAAAATCAGTCCTGTCTGTGGGACAGCTACTCTTAGCAACACGACCCCTGTGTCCATTCATCCTCACAGGATTGCCAGCTCAGTGGAAATAGACACCCTAAGTGTTGTAGTTCGGGCAAACACCAGCTCGTTGCTGCTCTCTAGTGACTGCAAAAACTTCCTTTCCTACAGCACAGGGATTGCTCAGCTCCAGCTCCAGATTCGGGGCATCTTCTCCTCCACAGACACATGGAGAGTGTTGAACAGACATCCCAGGACACCACAGAGCCTCCTCCATGCCACACCTGCACTTCTGACACCTTGGCCCTCACCTGGTCGAGGATGTGTGCGTTGGGGATTTCGTTCTTCAGCCTCCAGGCCACTCCCACGTGAGATTCAGGAGAATCAAATCTGGCAGTAGTTGGGGTCCTCACAATCTCAGCACCCAGAGCTCTCAGCACATCCACCTGCAGCAAATAAAGGTGACCACAAAACTCCCAAAACCCCTCAACAGGCTTCCTTCACACCCGGCCCCGAGCCCAGAATATTTGCAGAATATTGAAAGCTTCAGCACTGCCTTCCTTCACCCTCTGCCCAGCGAGGTACAGCTAATACAGAGCACAGGGAACCACTTCAGTGTAACAGGCAAACCTCAGGTTGTCTTGACATCTGTATTTAAAACAGTTATGGGAGTTTTCAAAGTGGCAGTGCTGTGGGGATGGGCCTTAAAGCCATTTTCTATCCACTGCTAGCCAGCCTGGATTTCTCTGGGCACTGGCAACAGCTCCCCGGCAGAGTTTAGCCTGGCCAAGAGCCTTCACCTTTGTTCCTGAAGCCCCAGCACCCATCTGCAGCAGGAACTCTGCGAGTGCAAACATGTTTATTTTTAAATTCTTGAAAACAAGAGGCAGCTCTGACCTTCTCCATGCTCATTTTCTCTGGCATGACGATGATGCAGCGGTAACCCTTCACTGCCGCCGCCAAGGCCAGCCCGATCCCTGCAAGCAAAGGCATGCAGAGCACTCAGTGAGCAGCAGCACAGCACAAAACCCACGGTGCCAGCTTTGGCACGCCCTGGCTTTCATTGCATTTCCACCAGAGGCCTGAGTAGAGTGTCTCCAGAAGGCAGGCAAAGGGAATGTTTCTGCCTGTCGGGGAGAGCTGCGTTTACAGATGCTGATACTTGTTTGAGGTTCACAGCCAAGAGAAAGTTTAGCCAAGGGTGGGGAAACCTGACATGTGCAAACTGCTGGCTTTACCACAGGTACATCACCTTCCTCCTGTCTCACCCACTTCATTCTTACAGAAATAACTTGGGAAAGGAACGTGCTTTAAGACAGAGAAGACCAGAGGAATCACTTTGATTCTGCCAAAAGATCCGTAGAGCCTCTATTGACTCACCTCTGCATAAATCCCTATTTGCAGTATGCTGAAACTAAGTCCTGTCTAAAAACAAATTATTTAGATGCTGTTTATGGTTGAGGTTCTGATGCACTGTGTCAGCTTGCTACCACAGTGAAGCAGCCTGGCTGTTGGAGACAGACATCTCATTTCTACTCTGAAAATCGGCACCTCCAGCCTGATTCCTGCATTCCAGCTGGTCACTGCCTGCTCCTGAAGAGCTGGGCTCAGAGGTGTGGAGGAGAAGCTCACACCTGCTATCAGATCACCTCTCTGCTGGACAGGCTGAGCTGATCAGGTTGGCTGAGAGGTGTGTGAGGTCAGGCTGCAGCTCCCCTGCTGTTCTGGGCACCAGCACAGGACCAATACATGCAGCTCGCCCTACACAGAGACTTGATTGTTCAAAGCTGGTTCTGTTTGTATGTTTTTATGTGGATTGCATAGGGGAGAAAAAAAAACAAACCCACCCTAATAATTTTTATCTGTTCCAGTAGAAGAAGCATAACTCACACCTCAAACAATTCAAGTAGTGTTTAAGACATTGGGAAGGGGAACAACTTTTCTCAGTATATTACAGATAAATATGGATGCCCAAATACTAAAATACATAAGACAGCAACAGCCTCATTAAAGCCAAAGGCTGAAGAGAAATCATCCAGATCTTCCTTATGGTCTGTGATGAAGAAAGGATTTTGAGACCTGAACTCTAATACTTTGTACTTTCTGCTGCAGACCTGAAAATGCAGCAAACATCAAAATGGGACTTTGGCTGAGGGAGAGCTGGGATGCAGAGAGGATAAAAATATAACACACTTAGCTCTCACATTCAACATACTCAGTAAGCTCTGAGCAGTAGAGAGCAAAAGCCAGCTCTCTCAGGTTACCGTGTGCCCTGATCTTTGCTCTTATATGGCAGAAAAAAAAAATCAGCTTTCTGAAGTTATTGTCCTGTATCTCCTTCAGTTCTGTCTTTTTGGATTCTGTGGCAAGGAGAATCATTTATCAGGCAGTGACCCAGAGAGAGGGATGTCATGGAATGACCTTGGACACAGGAGGAATGCAACACACGTGGATATTTTCCACTCCATGCCATTGTTCAGGCAGGAGGTACAGCCACACTCACAAAGGCTTCGGCTGCCCTGAATGCCCCCAGAATCCCCTGATCCATCCCCCCCAGAGCAGCTGCTGAGCAAACAGCAACAGATGTGACTTCCCAGTCCTCTGCTGCAGGCTGGGGAACTGGGGACAGAGCAGCTCATCACCCCAGTCCCTCCAGGAACAAAGAACAAAAGAAAGACCCGCCTGGTCTGTGTCTGTCAGAAAGCAGCAGTGGGTGGAAGCCCAGCAAAGAGTTAGGAACAGGACCAGACACCTCTCCAGAACACATCAGGGAGGAGGGCAGCTTGTGGCTCACCCCATGAACCTCCTCAGAGGAGGCAGTGTATTTGTATTTAGCTGTATTGTGTATTTTATATTTGGCTCAAGGGGGAACATTCCAGGTGTGTTTGACTCCCCACTGGTAGAGCAGCTTAGCACAACCACAACAGCTTTGACACAGGAGCTCCAGACTGCTCAGATCATCGGATGCTCTGCGCTGACTTACAGGGACTGCTCCTTCCTCAGCCCTCCAAGGAGGAAGAGTAGACCCAGGTGGAATCTGCTGGATTCCCTCCAGGCTGCAGGGGCTCTGTCAGGCAGCGCTGTGGGGATGCAGCTCATCTCCCATCTCAGCTGCACCAGCATGGCTCTTCCCCAAACCAGGCCCACCTCACCTGACAGAAGGACCATGGGACTTCCCCAACAGAAAAAAAGAGAAGATCCAGATTCACACCAGTTTTTGGGTGCTTTTTTCCACAATAACTTCGGTCAGATGTGAATTCCTAAGGACTCTGGTGAGTCTGGCCTAGCATTTCTTTAAAGCAAAGAGGCTCTGCAATTTAGCAGAACTCCTTCCCAGCTGCTCTGGTCAGCAGAGGACACTGCAGAATCGTTCCCTGTGTGAGATGGCAGAGGCACTGCTCCCTGCAGGCAGGGAGAGATCCCCTTTCTTCCTTGCACAGACTCCGATCTCAAACCTGCCTTTTCCAGGAAAACCACCACAGCATTCCCCCCATGCTCTCCTCAGTCTCTCCATCCCCTACCTGTGTTCCCAGAGGTTGGCTCTATGATGGTGTCCCCAGGTTTCAGGATCCCAGCCTTCTCAGCATCCTCCACCATCCTGAGGCTGATGCGGTCCTTCACGCTGCCCCCGGCGTTGAAGTACTCGCACTTGGCCACTGCAAACACAAACCAGCAGGGCTGGAAGGGACTTCCAAGCTCCTCCAGCTCCACTCCCTGCCATGGGCAGGGACACCTTCCACCACACCAGGTTGCTCCCAGCCCCATCCAGCCTGGCCTGGAACCTGGTCTTGCCCCTCTCCTGGTAAGTTCTCCAGCCAAAACACGTCCGGATCAAACTGGAAGTTTCTCCCCATGCTCAGCCTGCACTTTCACTCCAGTACTCCCTGCATCAATCCCTTCAGTGGTGTTGGACACCACCTTCCAGGACTCTGATCAGAGCTCCAGATGCCTCCAGTATGGCTGGTTAAAATCCCAAACAAACAAAAAAACACACTGACAGTTTCACCCCTTTAATCATTTTCAGTGATCCTTAGTGATAACTTCAGAGCCGCATTGTGCACACAGATGAATACTCTGAATAGGAGAAGCAGTCCAAAACTTCACACGACTTCTTGAAATTTAAAAAATTCTTTTCTATTAAAAACATTTTGCTTTCTCTAAAAAAAAAAAAGGGAAAAGCTGCAGGAATTGTTCTCATGAGGTACAAGCTGAAAGATGTTTTAGATAACCAAATCCTAAAGACCTGAGAATCTGCCAATGAAAACCAGGATTTTTTTCCTCACCATTTCCTGCCAATTACCCGCACTCCTGTGGCCAGGTTATATAACATTACTAACCAGAACTACCCAAGCTTCTGAAACAGTGTTAGTTAGTTTGTTCTCTGCCTGCAGCAACTCACAGAGTTCACACTTGAGCCCAAAGTGCTTCCCAATCTTGTTGATCCGCACCAAAGGTGTGTTGCCGACTTTATTCAGGATGTTTGGCAGGATCTTCGGAGGCTCTGGCCTGGTACAAACACAAACAAAGTCAGAGCATTCACAGAAGGGTCACACAACAACAACCACACCACATTTCTGGTGCTTTGTATTTCAACCAGCTTTCTCCTTTAGCAGGCTGGTTGTTTTCCTTATTTCAGTTTAAAAGAATACCCATGGGTTACAAACTCTCAACACCAAGTCCTCGATCCAAAACAAGGATTAATCAGACCTGGATTGGTGCTGGAAAACAGCAAATAAAATAACACTTACAGGGTGGCATGGTGATGGGGGGAGGCAGAGAGGGGCTTCCCAAGCTTCCAGGTGCATTTGCTGGGTGTATCAGGGCGGATCCACTGCCTTTCCTTCTCACTGGTCTTGCAGTTCTCCGAGTCCACCCCACCAGAGACAAAATTTTTGGCAGGTGCATGAGGGCATGAGTTTGTCTCTGGCTTCTTCTGGGAAGGAAGAGTAGGGATTTCATTCTTGTGGGAGGGAGAAGGAAGAGAAGAGGAAAAAAATAAAAGAAAAATAAAGGAGTTGATGTTTCCATAGTACTGTGAGGATGGCAAAGTGCTCCAGCATCATCTTGGTTTGCCAAATCCTTATCACCAACAGGAGGATCTTGCACTGCAAGTTTGGGAGCACAAGCTCACCACAGTGCTCTGCACAGAGATAATTTAAACACACATGTGCTCAGTGTAACAAGCCTCCACAGATACCAAAAAACCAGGACTATTCTCGTGGGAGACACCCCTCCCACACCAAAAGCTCTCTGAAACAAAACCTCCCCATTCCAGGAAGGCTGGAATGCTGTAAGACTGCTTGGTGACTAATTAGATGTGCCAGAAGACTCTGCATTGCTACTGGTGGTCATGGAGAACTCTTCCAGAAAGGTTTCAACAGCACCTCAGAGTCCCATCCAGCCTGGCCTTGAAACCTGGTCTTGGCCCTTCCCCAAAAAGCTCCCCAGCCAAAAAGCTTCTGATCAAACTGGAGGTTTCGCCCCTTGTTCAGCCTGCACTTTCACTCCAGTACTCCCAGGATTAATCCCTTTGGTTTATTTTATTTATTTTTATTTATTCATCCCTTGCCTCCACAGAATTTCAGCCAAACCACCTGGAGATCTCCCTGGAAACAGACAGGGCTCCCCCAAATCCTGGTGATGGAAAGATGGGCAAATAGTGTTCCCCAAAGACCTGGGAGTACCTTAGACAGAGGAACAGGCCTTTCTGAGACAAACTTCTCCATGGTTTTTGGTGGAGGTGGTGGCACAGGAAACTGGACTTTCTCCAGGAGAATGAGTACTGTTGCTCACGAGCCTGGAATCTTCTTCAGAGCTGCAGATCATGCAAGTTAGAACAAAAAAAAACAAACCTGTCAGGAAACTGTCTCTCACAGGGGCAAAACCACACACATCATTTTCATAGGGGAAAAAAAAAAAAAAAGAAGCTGCAAAAGTGAAAACAACTTGTATAAACAGGATTAAAAATAAAACATGCAGCAGAGGTATTGTGCAAGACTGATGGAGGGTCCCCTGACCCCGTCCTTCCTGCATTACCTAATCTTCCCTCTGGCCCGTCCTCCACAGCTCAGAGCCAGAAAAGTAAGCACAAAACATCTTTTAACAGACCTTCTGCAACTCCAGAAGCTTGAAAGCCACAAAAAGTAATAGGAAACACTTCAGTTCACAGGAAATACAGTCCTAGAGACACAAAGGGTGAAAGGGCTTCATGGTGCTGTCCCCAAAAAACCCTGCACACAACTTTGGGAAAGGCTTTATCCAGGAACAGAGGCCTCTCCACCCTCGGGGAGAGCAAAATCTCACAAGCTCCTACCCAAAATTAATTAGTGTTGCATGCACAACTGCAGTGATGCTGAATAAAACACACAGAGCAAACAGCTCATGCTTCCAGCAGCTTTTTGCTCCAGAAATTAGTAAATACAAAACACTGAGTTCATTTCTCCTACCAGCTGTTCACAGAGCCTGTCTTCTTCCTTTCCATTAAAGACAAAACTCCGGCTGAAGTTTTGGAAAGCATGAGGGTTTTTTTTCCCTCATATTTGTTTTCTTCAACACTGTTTTGCAGCAAGGTTCAGCTCTTTCCATTACTGAATCATGCTGGAAAGGGTCCCTGGCCTCATCCTCCTGACAGATGCACACAAAACACACACTTAGAGCCGATGGTCTGGTGAGAAAACTGGAAAAAAATCTGAATCACAACATCAGTGACCTTTAGTATTTGATCCTGCAAGTTAACACGGGCCACTAACCACTGCTGCCTCAGGCACACCAGTGCCCTTCCTGCATGCTGGTTTGAAGAAAATGCCTAAAGCATTTAAACTGCTCTCCTTGAGAAAAAAAAAAAACCTCTGAAAGGATCGACTTTCCAGACGAAGACTTGAAATAATTTTCCTTCAAGATGCAAAGATTTCCATGCCACCAAAATGATACAATTCTATTTAATCAGGTTAATACATGCCCAAGAGCCAAGGTGGACTATAACCTGTCACAGACTACTGACCAGGGTTAGACTGACCAGGGTTAGTCTAAAACAGCAGAGATCCAGTGAATACACAGAATCTAACACCAACCAGGTTTTGCCACCAGAAATCAGCTTGCTTCCAGCTACAGAGCAAACCCAGCCCTCATTTCTCTTTCTGGGAGGTTCCTGGTTCACAGTTCAGAGTATCACTGGGGGTTTTTTTTCGGTAAAGGAAAAATACTGGAGGAGTTTCAAGGTTTCCTATCAGGCACATGGTCCCTCAGACAGCTGGCACGAAACCCTGGGCACAGACACTGCCTCTGCCACAGGTAACACTGACAATATTGACAAAGTCCAGCTCAAAAGGGGGCCTTGCTGCCAAAGGATCAAATAATTTCAAAATGTAGGAGGAAAGCAACAAGGGCTTAGAGACAGGAAACTGCAGATTTTGTTCCAAGTTACCATAAAATAGGAGAACAAAACCTCTAAAAGCTTTAAAACATCAGCTCTCTGTGTCCTTCAAGAGTGTCCAAAACCTGAGATGAAAGAGGGAGTAATCAATTGCAGAAAAAAAATTTAAGAGGTTTTCTGTACTTGTTCTTTGTATTGATGGCAGGAAAGAAATTAATGTGGCTCTAAAAAGCTGCCTTTTGGAGGATTCCCTCTGGACTAGGCAAGGCAATAGCATCTCACTTCCTTTATTGTAAGGCAAAAAAATTATAAATTTACTACCAGCAACTCCCATCTCTTCTTGAACAGCAGAAACTGAGGAGAAGTTGTATTTATTGCCTTCAAATACAGCTGTGAGATTCTCTCATATTTTTAGAATGGCAACACTTGATGTTTGATCAAAGCTTCAACAATGGGGCTTCAACTCTGAACAAAAATGAGGAGAGGGACAAAAAGCTAAACACAAGCAGTGCCAACAAAAATCCTGTGAGCAAATACTAACCTTAAGCAACATAATTCATTGCTTACAGCCCTAGATGACACAACCTTCAGCAAAACACGGGGCAGAGGTGGTCTAGGACATCCAAATCCCCACCCTGATCCTGCCTACAGACCCAAAATTTCCTTTTTTTTGTGGGAATGAAGACTGGAGAGACAGGACAGAAAGATGGCAACTCTGCTTCTGTAACTGCAGCTGAACACTGCTCAGAAGAGGCTGAGGGAGGTAAGCTGCAGGAAGAGCTGCCCATCGCTAGGAAAGAAATTCTGCCAGTCTGAATTTAATTTTCCTGTAAAGGGGAACACTCCCAAAACTAGTTGGGAGTGTGGGTAGAGTCTAACTAGAAAAGCCTGACTCGCTCCTGGCATTGCATCTGCAGATCACACAAGGCAAAAAGAAAAAAAAAAAAAAAAACAACAACCAAAAAATTAATCAGAAGAACAAATTTACAAAGCTGCTTAAACCTAGGTCCTAGGTCCTAACCTTAAACCTAGGTCACACAGGGGAGTGGGACTCAGAGGTGTGAGATCCAGAAAGTCTCATGGGCAAGGCTCACATCCCTGGACCCATCCCCACAGGGAACCCAAGACCCAAACTATTTCTCAGCTCCTAGAGAGCAGGACCGAAGGCCAGCGAGTGAAATGAATCCCCAGGCAGCCTGAGCTGAACTCACTGCACGGGTGAGTCAGGAGCTGCAGTGGCCACGGCTGTTTACAGTGCATGATATCAGCACTAAGCTGCTGTACTATTTAAACATCCCGTGTGCAGCAACCAAATTAACTGGAGTCTGGCCTGGAGCACAGAGGAAGCTGTCTAAAAGGCAGGTGTAAGAGCTGAATCAGAGGGAGATGCCCCCAGGGGTGACTGCTCAGCCAGAGATGAGATACAGAATTCCATTATGCTGTGGCCTGAGAAAGGGAAACTTGATGATGCTAAGCAGGCACAAATAAACCACTGCAGAAGAGTTGTTCTGCTCACCCACAGGGTCTTACAGAGCTGCAGGATCTTTGTAGATAAGCAGATGCAGCAGTACCCATCCCGTTTGGGAGCACCACAGCTAGAACAGATTCAGGAGCAAGTCAAACATTTGGGTTGTTTTGCTTCTGTGGTTTTTCTGTGGGGGTGTGTGTGTGCCCTTGCTGCTTCCTCAGGAGCAGCCACCCCTCCTGTGTCAGGAGACATCAAATGACCTGAAGTAACAGGGGAATGGATTAACATCTGGGTCTAGGAAGAGATCCTTCAAGAATCCAAAGTGTTATTTCCATTTTCTCCTAGGAGCAGATGAGCACAAGCACATCCTCTCAATGCTTACTCTTTAAAAGCCAGACTGGCACACCCAGAACTTCCTGACAGGAAAGGGGCAGTTCTTCAGTGCCCCCACCTCTGTAAAATTGCAAAGATTAAACTCTGGCAGCACAGCAACTTCCACTGCTGTGGCAACTGTTCCTCCAGAAATCAGCCAGGGAGAACAGGCAAGTGTTGTGTTTGCTGTGCCCCCACGGAAGGAAAGCTGTGCCTCACACAGGTGTCTTCTGACAGCTCCATTTCCTGAGTTCACTCTAACCCTGCCTAGACTTGACCTGAGAAGTCTTCTGAGGGGAGACCGATGTCTTCAGGAGCACAGCAGCATTAGAGAAAAGACTGGAGAATGCTTTATTGCATTTTTACCTGTTGCAGTCAGAAGCTTTCAGTATTTCTTTCCCTGCTTCCAGCTCCCCCTCCTTAGGACACAGAGATGGACCAACACTGCAGCCTCAACAGTGCTCTTCACCTGCCCAGCTCAGCAAGCACAGGCAGAGGAGGATTCCAGGTAGGGCGACAGAGGCTCAGAGATTAAACAAGTTGACCAGCATGACAAAAAGAGGGAGCTGGAGCTCTGCTGTCAGTTTCTGAGCAGGTCTGTAAGACAGGCAGAAGCCCAGCTCCCCTTGCCCAGCTTTATGGTGCCTCCTGCAGGGCTTCACAGCTCCTGTTAGCCCAGGGACCTCTGACAAAGGCTGGCAGAGAGCTGGGCAGGAAGGCAGCTTTGTGGCTGGTGCATGTTTTGTGGGAAAGACCACTCTGGCTGCACCCAGGGAGCTTTCAGCAGGATCCCCGGAGCAGCCACGAGCACGGCACTGCTGTGCGCCTGGTTCCTGTGCTCACATGCACGCCACAGGCCAGTAGCCAGAGGCCAGCCCACGCCAGCCACCCTGGCTGCCAGCGCCAGGTCAGTGATGTCCCTGAGCCCGCACGCTCCAGGACACGGGTCCCTCATGGCCCTGGCTGCCACCACCCTCGTTAGAAGCACACTCTGGCTTCAGGAAGAGCTGGGTAACTCACACACAGAGGGCACGGCAGGATACTAAGAGCCCCCAGCTAGCACGGAAAGGGATGCCGAGTGCAAATGCCCCAAAGCTGGGCCCGAAGTGGCACCTAAACCACACCTGAGCAGTGGTGATCTCACCACAGCTGTTCCCCTGCCAAGAAACGCCAGGTTCTGAGCAGGTCCCAGTTTCCCAGAAAACACCTTTCCTCTCTCACACAAGATCCCCACGTTTCACCTGCCTCCATGCTCTGTGTTTTTCCGCCTTGCCACAGCGCAAGCTTGGCAGAACACGGAGCTCCCACGCCTCAGATCAGCACACAGACTCGTGGCAAGGGTAAACAGAGTGAGCAACTTCGCTGGAACAGGGCCCAGCACTCCAAAACCTCCATGGTCAAAGGCTTCAGGACTACAGAGACACACAGCAGGCTAGATACTCAACCAGGAACAGGAGAAGAATCACTCGTCTTTCAAGCTGCGGCTGGTTCAAGACACCGGGAGCATTATTAACTCTGCTACTGAACAGCTCCCTCAGGTCCTAGTCAACTTCAGATTCTTCCTCATTGGGGACGGGTAATATATGAAATCAAATGTAAAAAATAAGCTTCATGGTCCAGTGCATTAGCCAGACTTGCAAATAAAAGTCTTGCAGGTGAACCTCGTGGCACCCACGAGAACAATGGGCGACAAGCCAGGACCAGCTGGAGAGCCGGTGCCAAACCCCGGGGGGAAACCCAAAAGGAACAAAGTCATCTTGTGAACCTCTACGAAAAGCAGAGAGCCCATCTCTCCTCTGGGCTCAGAGGAGGCGCTCCCAGGCACCCTCCGGCCCGTCCCGGGCATCCCCAGCAGAGCCAGCACCTCCCGGGGGCGGCTCCGGGGCTTCCCCTTACCCGCAGCTGCCTCTTCCCTTCATTACAAAACCAAAACAGAAGCCCAGCTGTGTGGCACCACCAGCCACAGACTGGGCCAGGTGGGAAGGGACCACAGTGCGGCACCTGGTCCAAACTCCCTGCGCAAGCAGAGCCATCCCGGAGCACGTGGCACGGGACCGCATCCAGACGGTTCTGGAATATCTTCACCCAGGGAGACTTCACGGTCTCTGCGGGCAATCCGCTCCAGCCCGCAGCCCCCCATCCTCCATCCCCTCTGGGATGTGGGGCACGGCCGGCCCCAGCTCTCTCCCCCATCCCATCCCGCCCCATCCCGCTGCCGCGGATGATGCAACGTGCGGCCATCGGGATGCGGCGGCCCCTGCCCTGCCCTCCGCTGCGGTCTCCACCTCACCCGCGCGATCCGGACGCTGCCCAGGACACCGCCGCTGTGGGGGTGGTGGGGACGGTGACTGTGAGGATGATAAGGACGATGATAAGGATGATAAGGAGGATGACGAGGATGAGGATGATGAAGATGCGGAGGATGCGCGGGGTTTAAGAGGAGCCCGCGAGCCGCCGGCCCCGCCCCGGCCCCGCCCCCGGAGGGGCGGGGGAGGCGCGGCGAGCGCTGATTGGTCAGGGCGGGGGCGTTGGCGACTCCGAGCCAGCCAATGGGAGCGCGGTGCGCGGCCGCGGGGCCGGAGCGCCCGGGGATGTTCGGCAATGTCCGGGGGTGTCCGGAGATGTCCGGAGATGTCCGAGGGTGTCCGGGGATGTCCGGGGGTGTCCAGCAATGTCCGGCGATGTCCGGCGGTGTCCGGGGATGTCCGGCGGTGTCCGGGGATGTCCGGCAATGTCCGGAGATGTCCGAGGGTGTCCGGGGATGTCCAGCAATGTCCGGGGATGTCCGGCGGTGCCCGGGGATGTCCGGCAATGTCCGGCAATGTCCGGCGGTGTCCGGCGGTGTCCGGGGATGTCCGGGGATGTCCGGGGATGTCCGGCAATGTCCGGCAATGTCCGGCAATGTCCGGGGATGTCCGGCAGTGTCCGAGGGTGTCCGGGGATGTCCGGGGATGTCCGGCGGTGTCCTGCAGTGTCCGGGGATGCCCGGCGCTGTCCGGGATGTCCGGCGGTGTCCGGGGCTGTCCGGCGGTGTCCGGGGGTGTCCGGCAATGTCCGAGGATGTCCGGCGGTGTCCGGGGATGTCCGGCGGTGTCCGGGGATGTCCGGGGGTGTCCGGGGATGTCCGGCGGTGTCCGAGGGTGTCCGGGGATGTCCGGCGGTGTCCAGGGATATCCGGCGGTGTCCGGGGGTGGCCGGGGGTGGCCGGGGGTGTCCTGCAGTGTCCGGGGATGCCCGGCGCTGTCCGGGATGTCCGGCGGTGTCCGGGGCTGTCCGGCGGTGTCCGGGGGTGTCCGGCAATGTCCGAGGATGTCCGGCGGTGTCCGGGGATGTCCGGCGGTGTCCGGGGATGTCCGGGGGTGTCCGGGGATGTCCGGCGGTGTCCGAGGGTGTCCGGGGATGTCCGGCGGTGTCCAGGGATATCCGGCGGTGTCCGGGGGTGGCCGGGGGTGGCCGGGGGTGTCCTGCAGTGTCCGAGGGTGTCCAGGGATGTCCGGCCGGATCGCTGAGGGAATCCCGGGGGAACACCCAGAGTTTACCCACAGGGCCTTCAGAGACTGTGTCCACTTCTGGTCGCCTCAGTTCAGGGAGGACATTCAAGGAGCGTGTCCAGAGAAGACTCTGGGGAGGCTGAGGGAGATGGGGGTGTTTAGCCTGGAGAAAAGGAGGCTTAGGGATGACCTCATCACTCTCTACAACTACCTGAGAGGAGGCTGTAGCCAAGTGGGAGTCAGCCTCTTCTCCCAGGCAAACAGCAACAGGACAAGAGAAAATGGCCTCAAGCTGCACCAGGGGAGGTTTAGGTGGGACATTAGGAGGAAGTTCTTCACAGAAAAGGTGAAGAACAAGGTGAAGACATTGGAAGGGGCTGCCCAGGGACGTGGTGGAGTCACCACCCCTGAAGAGACTGGATGTGTCACTCAGTGCCATGGTGTAGTTGACACGGTGGTGATCGGTCAAAGGTTGGACTCGATGATCTCAGAGGTATTTTCCAACCTAATTGATCCTGTGGCCCTGGAGAAAGCTCTGCCGGGGCACCTTTGAAGGTGTTTTACTCATGGCCCCATGGGCAGTGGCCAGAGTGGGGATACACGTGGCTGCCAGTGGCCCCCTGTGGCAGTGGCTGTCTGGTTTGGGGGGAAAATGCCCACTGCATCTGAGGGGTCTGTGAGGGGCTTCACGCTGGGGCAGCAGTCAGGTGCTCCCCCTAAAAGGGCCTTGGGGTTGTGCAGGCATTGCCCAGGCGTCTCAGCTTGCCCAGGCCAGCAACAGGAGAGAGAGGTGCAGGTAGCCCTAAAAATGCCCATCCCAAGGCAGGGAGCCTGGTGAATCATGGAATGGTTTGGGTTGGAAGGGACCTTAAAGCCCATCTTGTTCCACTCCCCTGCCATGGGCAGGGACACCTTCCACTATCCCAGGTTGCTCCAAGCCCCATCCAACCTGGCCTTGAACACTTCCAGGGATGGGGCATCCACACCTTTAGGAAACCTGTGCCAGATCCTCACCACCCTCACAGGGAAGAATTTCTCCCTAATATCTATTTGAACCTACCCCTCTTCAGCCTAAGGCCGTTCTGATGGTGTCTGAGAACGTGACAATGAATTATTCACCTGGGAAACAGCTCAGTGTCACAGCAGCTGCATCCTCACTGTTGTGAACAGGGCTTGATGATGTAGAACACGGGGTGCAGGTGGATTTAATACACTCTGTGCAAATTATCTCAGAGTAATTCTTAACAAGGTGGTCTAGATTATGCAGAAAGTTAAAAAAAAACAAACAAAAACCAAACCAGAAATCCTTGCATGAAAGCAAAAGATACTGAAAGGTCTTGCCAGAGAGAAGTGCCTCAAGAAGACAGCCTGTGGCTCTGGAAAGTCCAAGCAGCAATTTCTTCTGTGTCTATAAAAAGTGCCAATACAGAGAAAAGCAGTTCAAGGTAGTTTATTTTAGGACATGATCCACCCTGAAGTGTTCCATGTGTTTCAGGTCATCGAAGGAGTTGAGACAGCTGTATGTCCCCATCTGCACATATACTACATAGTATATAGAGCTATTTGGAGAGTATTGCATGCTGCATAAATATGAGAAATAAGAAATAGGATGTTTTAATCAAGTGGGAAAAGTGACAGAAAAGACTTTCCAACTGGATGTGACTGGTCTAAAGCTGAGGGACTGATTTCAGCATTAAAAAGTCAAGGGTCTCTCTGGTAAGCAAATGGACCATGACTAGAATGTGGGGTGAAATTTATGAAAAAAAACTGGGGAAAACCACTGAGTAACTAAAAACAAATCAAGAGAAGAGACAAATATTTTATATTTGCCTTAAATAGAGACACTGAAGCAGCTGTCTCATTACATTGTTAAAATTCACAAATCGCAGAGAAATATCCACATCAATCACAAATTACAGAATCACAGCAAATTCTGAGTTGGAAGGGACCCACAAGGATCATCAAAATACAACTTCTGATTGAAATGACACTGTTTTTTCCCTACTATCCATATTCTTATTCTAATTTTCCTAAAGAAGAATTCACTAGAAAACAGTGTTCTTAAGCAGAACAATTATTTACTCTAAATCAGTTTGCTTAGTTAATTACATCTGAAATATGCTGTAAGTGACATTTGCACAAGTAGGCATTAGCCCCACTGGTAAAATATCAATTGGAAAAGCACGTGGAATAAGATTGTGGCTTGCATCTGGTGCAGCTGAATTATGGAGTGGCACAAGAGCGATGCAGAGTGTGAAAATGGTGATGTGAAGAAGGCCTGGCCCTTGATTGGGGTCTCAGAGAACCACGAGATGCCAGGGCACACACGAGGCCTGCCCAGCCAGAGCTGCACGCGCAGCTACGCAAAAATCCGTGAATATTTGGAACAGAAGGAGTGCAAGCACTTACAAACTGCAGTTGTAGCCAAGGAGGGATAGCCATAGCTTTCATGCCTTTCAGGAGGGACTGGGGAAGAGGCCCTGAGTCAGCTGTTCTGTCTGAAGAAGTGCCAGCCTTGCAGCAACCACTGCAACTTCAGGCAGATGGGTGTCGAGGTATGGAATCGTCAGCACAGATGGATGTGCCAGATCTCCTGAGAGATGTAAAGCAGACACCTCAGAGGAAACTTGTAAGACCAAGTGACAGCGCCAAGTGTGTTGGAAACTATCTGAACATAATGTGTGAGGCTAATTAGAGGGATTTGTCATTGCAGCACAGCTCTGCAATCAAGATGCAATCTCCTTCACCAGTGCAGCAGCCAGGTGAAGAATGGTTTGGGTTGGAAAGGACCTTAAAGGTCTTAGTTCCAACCTCCCTTCCACATGCAGGGACACCTTCCACTATCCCAGGTTACTCAGAGCCCCAAACAGCCTGACCTTGAACACTTTCAGGGATGGGGCAGCCACAGCTTCTCTGGCAACCTGTGCCAGGGCCTCCCCATCCTCACAGGGAAGAATTTCTTCCTAATATCCAATCTAACCCTGCCTTCCTGCAGCTGAAGGCCATTCCCCCTTGTCCTGTCACTACATGCTCTTGTGAAAAGTCCCTCTCCACTACAAAGGAGTTTTGGCATACGTAATAAACTGATTTAAAAGATTTCCACAGCAACATCAACCCACACCGTGCCACTGGCATTAAAGGCATTAAAATCAATCATGGTGGCTGGGAATGAATACGCACCACTAATTGGATCCATTAGGGCTTAGCCCAATCAGTGGGACACATAGATTACTCCTCATCACAGCCTTGAGAGTAATTCCTGTAAATCAGCACCAATTTCATAAGCAGAGCCACTTAATCCATTTCCTGAGACCTGGCAATGACTGGGTTTATTTCTCTCGCAAGGGACAAGAGTAGCTGCAGTGAGGGTTGGTATAAAACCAAAACGATGACCTGATCAGCCTAGCAGTGATGTGACACCAGCTGGAATATTAACATGGAAATAAACAGCTTGTTTAGGAATGGCAAGCAGAGAATGATGTTTCTTGTATCAGTGGAGAGTAGCCAATGCTGAAGACTGAAAGGTTGAGAAGGGGAACCCCTTGGAGAAGCAGTGATCAAAGGGAAGGGAGGAAAAGGTAAGTGCTGTTGTGGTAGGATCGCTGAGGGAGGAGATCAGGTGGAGGAGGCTTTTTGTGAGCAGCAATTGAAGCTACCAAAAGAACCAGTGGAGCTTTTGTGGCACCCAGAGCCCTTTTGGGAAGGGAGAGCACAAGCCTATTGCACAAGGTCATGGAAATGTTTTTATGCAAAGGGAGGAAAACACAGCCCAAAAAGAATCACTCCTTATTTTAACTGCATGGGATAAGCCACAATTTGGACAGAATCATATTTCAAAATGATCTTTGGCAGACTGGAGAAATCAGAAGAGAAAGTAAAATAGGAAGGTGGCCAATAAGGGCAAATGCAAAATTTTGCAGCCAGGCAGGAGGAATAAACTGCTTGAGTGGCCATTATGTGGACAGTAATTGCGTGGAGTGGAAGGTATGACTGCAGTGCCAGGCAGGCTCAGTGTGAGTCAACAAGGTCCTGCTGTTGTGTAAAAAGCAAACATCATACAGGGTTATGCAAACAGGGATCCAGCCTGCAGGACACATGGCCCTGTCAGCACCTGTGTGCTGTGTGGAGCTGCCTCGTCCCACCTGGAATGACGTGGCCCATGTGCGACACGGCCTGGGGAACAACAAGGTGCAGGGAGAAATATGGGCCAGGAGTAAATAAAGACTGACAGAAGTAAAGCTGTCAGAGAAGAGAAAACAGACTCTGTCAGAAACCTTGGTCAAATCAGCTACAGGTACTACAAGGAGCACCTAATTTGCTGCTTGCTCTGCACTGCAGGTCTATTCCCTTTGCTGAAGATGTTTGTTCTGTAAGGTGTAACAGCTGCCACCACACGTCTGCTTGAGAATCCCAGAGTTGTCTAAAAGACCAAGGCTGGCCTCCTTGGAGACTGAGCAAGGAGGGCAGTTAAATGTCTCTTTGTTGTGGTCACATGAGAGGGTAAAATGCAATGAATCAAACCCCTGCAGAATGAAAAAATGGCCCAGACATTAATGAGACTGTTACTTGGTCAGATTTTGATCTGTCAGACTTCAGAATTTCCCTCGCCCATCTCCAGTCCAGCACTGCAGTAATTAATGTTGCATGCAATCCCCAAGGCAGTCAGGCTGGCTGCTCACTCTCCACTGGTGCTTTGTCCAGAAATCAGTTCTTCATGTCCTGCCTCAGAGTCTCTTTATCGAGTCTTCTCTCCAGGACTCTTTTCCTACAACATGAGAGGGAACCTTACACACGCTCACTAAAGAGGAAGGAAAAAGGATGATGGAAGATGCAGGACTGTTTTAATCTGTGAGGTTCTCTCTCATTTCTCTCTGGAACAGGAGCAGTATTAGCTCTCAAGGAAAATGGGTGGGTAGGGGAGGAAGGAGCAGTCACTCCCCTTGGCTCTTCCCACAGCTCCCAGGCCCAGGGGCAGGCTGGTGCATAGCCTGCAGTGGGAGCAGCTCCCTCCCTCCCTCTGCCTGGCCAGAATCCCAGACAGCTCCAGGAAGAAAGTGAGAAGGATCTGAAACACATCCAATATTCAGCTGAATAGGTAGCAAGACTTGAAATGAAGCCAGGTGCTGGCAAAAGCACAGCAGGCCTGAGCCTGGCAGACTAAAGGCTTTTCCATGGAAAACAAGGAGGTGGGGAAACTCCATTGCTCCCTGCTGCCTTTCTTCCCACTTTGTCTTGCTGCTCAATCAGAGCAGAAACATTTTCTTTCCTCCAGACCTAACTACACGTGCAGTCATGGAAGTGCAGAGCTGGAACTGGCCTACAGTGCTCAGGTAAACAGTGTCCTGCATACCTTTGTCATTAACACACGGGTTTGTCCCAACACCTGGATCATAGTAATTGTTTCTTCCTAGTGGGAACAGCCCTCTGAATGCTGGTAAGACACTGGGATCACAGGGGCAGCCACACAGACAAGCTGCTGCAGGGCTCGGGGAAGCTGCTGCCCACCCCTCACTCACTTCATCAGTTGTCCTGTAAAAACAATCTAGTTGGAAAGCAAACACCCAAACAATACAAATTATGCAAAAGTACCAGACCCGGACCCGATGCTTATCAGAGCACCAAGAAGTCGGCACTTGCATCTGAACAGTCGGAGATAAGCACACCCTCCCCCCTCCTGCCTTTGATACCTCAAACGAGCCGCTGGCTACCGGGGCCAGGCTGCTGGCAGCTGACCCAGGCTCCTGGCTGCCACTGTTCCACCCGATCCCACACATCCCATTTACAGTTGAAACTTGAGATCAACTGAATTAATGCCACTCCTGGCAGAAACCACCAGCAGGGAAATGGGGACCTTCTAAAGCAGTTCTACCTCTGAAGAACCACGGGACTCCAGGGTGGGACTGTGCTGGCCTCGCGCTTGGGGCTCTTCTTGCTGAAAGTTGTAATTTTGTAAAAAACAAAACATGAAAAGTTAACAGTGGATCAGAGGTGTTGGAATGATGAGCACATTGCTGACAAGGAAGGACTCTACATAGCTGAGGAGATATACTCAATTTTTCATACAAGTGCATTGAACAAAATGACAAGCACAAAAAAATAAAACCAGTTTGGAGACACTCTTACCACTGACAGTGCAACACAGGTTGCCCAGAAAAGTTGTGGACTCCCCACCCCTGGAAGTGTTCAAGACCAGGCTGGAAGGGACTCTGAGCAACCTGGTCTAGTGGAAGGTGGCCCTGCCCCTGGCAGATGGTTGGAACAAGATGGTCTTTAAGGTCCCTTCCAACCCAGATTATTCTATGATTCATAAAAAAACAACATCAGCTAATTGTAGGTTGTTTGTGGTGGTTTGGCCATGTATCAATTCAATGTGAGGATACATTAGTTTATTCTAGAGACATCTGTATGTAAAATTGTTTTTTTAAAATTGAACTCCAGTTGCTCGAGGGCAAAACTGTGCAGTAACACAGCTTCAGCCCTGCAGTAAGTGGCAAATGCAGGTACAAATATTCTCTCCTGTGACAGCCTTGCCACTCAGCCATTACCTCCTTACCAGCTGAAAAGAAACATCAACTCAGTTCTGCTTTTCAGCTGGAAGGTTTCCTGACCAGGAATGTTTTCAGGGAATCTTCAGTGCAGCAGTGTCTGGAGAATGAAATAATTTACCCACACCTTCCCCACCTGCTATGAAAGCAGTTTCACTTCTAATGTATTAAAGACAGTAGATGCAGTTTAAGGTGCTGCTGTACAATTGTTAACACCCAAAATTTTGCAGCTTGACCAGTGCAACACCAGGAGGAATCATCTTTAAAAAGTCATGACCCCCTTTGATTACCTGTTTATTCAATTAAACACATTCCTTCTGTCACAAATGAGCTTTCTTGTCCTCTGCAGACCACCACAACAGAGATTTGCAGGTTCTTTCTAACCCTAACACCTCACCAAAAGCCCTATCAATTAAAAGAACCCAAACCAAACCCCCCCCAACTCCTAACCCCAAGTTGCACTCTTAAAATTCAACTTTATCAAGGAAATATGGAGAGGCTGGGGATGTTTTAGCCGAAGACATGCTTCACCAGCTCTGGAAAACAGAAGGCAAAGAATTGCTCAAGTAATAACTTAAGATCTAAGAATTTCATTACATATTTAGAGAGCAGCATCCAATCTAAAGGAAAGGGATAATTTTTGTCAGATTCTTATAAAAAAAGGCTTTATTTTGAACAAGTTTTCTCCATTTGGTTTTACAGTCTCAACATACATCATATTCATGGACAAGCAGCATTTTCACAGAATAAGAGCCAAATACAAAGAAGAGGAAGCCACTTGGGATTAACAGTTTCAACCTAATTGACTCAGACTTCAGAAAATCCTGTATGCTGTCACTTATTTGAGGTAAAGGAATTCCATAAATTAAGATCCACTGTTCAACAGAAGAGTCAACAATGAAGTATTTGAGTAGGAACCTTGGGGAGGAGGGGGAAAAAACATCTTAAAAGACATTGTGAACAACAAGGGGGAGGTAGGATTTCAACTTGGTTTGTATTGGTGAACCAACACTTGGGTCCATCAGGTGTAAATGTTTAACCAAATTGGTGCAGTTAAAATTTCAAATTTGATCAATTTCATTGGTAGCACAGTCTCAAAAGGTGAACCTAACAAGGTATGTCATGAGCTTAGTTTATGCTGAATGCTGTCACTAGGCACCCGTTAGAGTATCCAGTAAAATCTGCTGCTTTCAGTGCCCATTCTGACATATTCCAATGAAATGGGTCATTTTTGGGCAGCTGTGCAATCAGATTGTAAAATTATACATTTGGTGGAATTCAAGAATGCTTTCTTAAGTAAAATTGTTCTAGGGGAGAGAGAAAAATTAACCTTCCACTATCTGTTCATGCAAAATATACCTGCAGTGAAACAGGGTTTAGATAAACAGATTAAAGCCATTCCAGGGACACATTTGTACTTGTGTTAATCTAACTTTATAGAACAACTAACTTTTAAACTAGCTTTATAGAGCAAATCTTAAACCTTTTAAATAGCATCCATGTTGTATTAGATACTGTTTAAAAAACAAAGACTATCCTCACCTTTTGTAGCTTGAGATTTAAATTAGCTCACCAATAATCCTGAATGTCACTGAAGAGAAAAATGGAACTGGATTAATATCCTGTGAACTGCAAGAACTAAATTATCAATGTGAAACTCCTAATGCCCAGCAGAAATACTTTTCAGCTCAGTCATTTAATGCCAGGCACTGCTCAATTTCTTCCAGTAAAGCATCATTTGATTTATGTACTTACAACAAAACATCATGTGGAGATGGGCTTCACTGCTTGAGTGATATTTCTTCAAAAAGGGTCCTGGCACAAAAAGTTCCAAAGTCTGGTTGGCCAAACCACCCAGTGGGAACAAAATAAATTCAAACTGAACTGGTGCAAGAATTTAGTTCTAAGAAGCAAAGCAGATTAATTTAGAAAATCTCATTTTTCAATATTGTTTTCTAATTCCAAGTTCCAGTGAGCAAAATGGTTTTGTATTTTAGAGGCAGAGAGAAGCTGCTTCGTTAATCTATGTGATGCATCCATATCCTATTTCCTGTTTTTTAAATAATCACCAAGGAGCAGATTTATCATTTAGCAGGTTATCTGGCTCAGAACTAAGGAAGCTCCAGTAAATTCTCTCCCCCACTGGAAAGCAGTTGTTTTATTGCGTAGCTTTGTGTGCATAAAGTTCTATCTTGCAGAAATATGATCAGTGACCAAAACCCCTTGCTATGTTACACTTAGAATAAAAGCAGACACGAATGAGGTGAAACTGCAAGTCAACCACTGTACAAAGTGTCTCTCAGGATTCCAACATTTCCATGGAGCTTTAACGCTTTGGGACACAACCTGTGATGTTCAGCGATTGTGCAATTCAAGCTCAGAAAAAAAAAAAAAAAGTATGTGAAGGAACTGCCATCTGTCCATTAGCTTTCATCATACTCCAAACTATCAGAAAGGTGGAAAAAGATTTATTTTCCACTAGCATCCAATTAGTTTTCTATGACCTTGAATGCTAACAAAATGCTTTTCATTAAATGACAGGTGAGAGCATAGATTAAAGACAAAAAAAACCTGTTAAGAAATTTGATCCTTGTATTTAGGACCTTGCATTTCCTTCCATAGCACTTCTCTATCATGTTGCATGGAGCATAATTTTGGTGGTTTTTTTTTTCCCACAAAACCCTCACCTACCTATTATGAATCATTGCAATAAAAATATTTTTTTCCACACTGCACTAGGTAACTTTCTTTCCAGCTAAAGAAAGGAATTTAGTCAAGAATTATAAAAACCTGAACTATGAACTCTGGCACAGCCAGGAGCAGCCACTCAACTACGCCAGAGTGCTTAGAAAATAGGCAGCCAGGAGTAGCAACTCAACTACTCCGGAGTGCTTAGAAAATAGGCTTTAGATTTTACACCAAGAAATTGGATTTATTGTAAATGCCACAGTCACATTGATAGACAGAGCACAGACTTCTGGTAACAAACAAACATACATTTTTGTAACTAAGCGTTTCTACTCGGTAAATAAATGCATTTCGCACAGCCTTCCTCTTAAATGTGCCTAAACTAACCTAAATAAGCAGACAGCATAGCAGAAAAGGGAAACTTATGTGAGTAACTGTTTCTTAAGCAGTATATTATTTTTACTATGTATATAATATTTTATATTATATACACACACATTTTCATCAACAGTTCAAATTATACCCAAATTAAAAAAAAACCCAAACCAAAACTGGCGCTCCTCCAATACATTTACCACCTTTCCCTCAGGCAGACTTAATCCAGGTATTTGTCAAGATAGAGGAATGACAGTTAAAAAGACTCCCCCCACAAGAAACAAGTTACACAAAGAATACTGTATCACTACAAATTTTTTATTCAGAAGCCCATCTTTAAAAAAAATGTCATTATGAACTTGTTTGGTCAAACTACAACACTTTCTAGCAGACATACAGTAAAAATGGCATGGCTCAGAATCGACCGGATCGTTCACGATCTCTTGACCGCCTCCTGTCACGCTCACGGCCTCCTCCTCCTCCTCCTCCACCTCCACGACCGCGATCTCTGGATCTAGACCGGCGTTCACGGGACCTCGACCTGGATCTATGCCTTCAAAGAAAGTTTGGACATTTTATTGTTTCATCCCAGGCAGCAACTTACTCGCAGTACCACACAGTGGAACACGTAATTAACAATGAGAGTGAAGAGGGAGAAGAAAGGCGGCGTGTCATTAGAAGGATTGGTTAATTGGCACTTGGGCTGCAAAACCCAGTGCATTTACAAACTGCACAAACTTCATCCTGGGGAGTCAGCACACCCAGGTACAAGATGGGCTGTTCCCTGCAGTCACCTGTTACAATGGATGTGCAAACTCCAAGGAAAGGCACAGTTACACTGCTGTTATTCAGGAATAGCTCTTAGCAACACACACCAAAAGCCTACAGCTGCTTTTAAGTCCACTCATATTAGATCAATTGCATTAATTAGCAATCACAGCCGAGTTCTCTGTTGTTGTTCCCCCTACATAATTTCTACTCTGCAGGACATCAGCACTGGCAAAGCATCCTCCCTGCCTCTTAGGTTGATAAATGCAGGAAGGGAGCTAAAACCACCCAGAACACACTGCTACACAGCTACTACTAATCAGCATTACTGAATCTGAGAGTCCCAGATTTCTAACAGTGACCAAAAGGTTAACACAAAAAGCACACTTGGTCTTTTTCATAAAGCATTCAAACATCTGAAGTTACTTAGCCACAAATACATGTGGCTAAGCAACACAATCTATGTTTTTCAAAGTTAAATTCATCCTCACAGATTCTGAAACACTGCCAATTAGAGATGTTTATGGGAAAAACACATTCACAATCCCAGGCTCCTTCTGTGACTGACAGAAACCTAAAAAAACCTGTGCTCTATAAAAAACCAAGATCAAAATTTTTATATGCCTATCCCAAATAGCAAGGTCCTAAATGCAAGCAGATTGAATCCAGCTCCAAGTGAACCATCATAGGAACAACAGTGGTACAAAATCTATTTATCCATTTTTTTTACCATTAAGCAAAATTACTTAATTCTCCCACTGGGAATTCCTATCAAGAAGGGTCACACTGTGAAGCCAGAAGTGAGCTCAGTACAGTGACTGCCAGGTATCAACAGTAAGAAATGAATACAGGCCACAACATTCCACCATTAACAGTTAAAAGCAAATAAGGTTGGGTCCTGAGTATAATCTATAGATATGCTTGACTGCACATAATGCTGAGAGCAGCCAATCTGATGCTGCCAAAATGCCCATTGGCCAAGTAGCCTGCATCTAACAAAGGCCATGAGCAAACACATTTAGAAGAGAATAAAACAGAGGAGGCATAAAGCAACCTCTCCCAAAAAATGTCCATCTGTACAGTTTGCAGTTTGGAGATCTGAACAACAGGAAGGGCCTACGTACTGAGTAACTCAGTGAGTTTTCTTCTCCTTGAACTCTACCTTCCACACCAACCTTCAACATCCACAGTGCTACAGAGCAAGAAACACTGTATTTTTAGAGCTCTACTCCTTTGTTCTAAACTGGCCACTTGCCAGCTTGACTTGATGCCCTTGGCATGTGCCAGAAGTGCATCAGAAAAAACACGAGGACTTGGCAGGAGTTTAAAGATTTGCCTTCAGATTTTTCAACAACTGATCCTTAAGTTACTTGTTTTAGTAGTGTTTAAAAACAAACTTACTTTTTACGACGCCGCCCATACAACTCACGCCTTAGCTCTCGAGAAATGGGCTTCAAATGCATAAAGTTGCAGAAACCTCCTCGTGTACACTCTCTGAAACAGAATTCAAGAGGCACAGTTAGAATTCCCAGCTCTACATTATCTGCTTAGATCTTTATCACATCTAATATTAAACCCAGTAAATTACAAGCATCATTTACTGACAGTGCCTCACTTCTACGACAAAATCCCCAGAAGATGGCAAAAGTCAAGAGGTTCACTGCAGGTCCTCCACATTACTGTTACCCAGAGTGGTTTTCTTCCTACACTCAGCTACATAAAATCCACACCCAGGCACCCTCCCTGCTGGGCAAACACCTCACAGGCTGTCAAGGCAAGAGGAAGCCACTGCCTTACCCCATCTCGTACTGACGGCAGCAGGCCTCTCTGAAGTCAGTCACAGGTGAGAGCTCGGCATGGATGGGCTGCCCATTAAACCAGCGATTGTTCAGGTCGATCACAGCCTTTTCTGCGTCTTCTTCACGGCGAAACTAAAAGCAAAAGCAACATTTTCCTTACAATACAGAGAAGCAACAGGAGTGGATAGATTCCTATCCAATCAGCTGTGCGATATCTGAGGCTCATGGCTAGTAATGAAACTAGAAGCTACTTCAGATTTCTTGGACAGTCCATCAAATCAAAGGTAAATATGCCAGCTTTTCAATGACTGGGACTCAAGGGCTAATCAAAACATTGATTTTCCTCTTCATTATGCTCTGTTTGGTCTTTCAAGTGGGCAAGATGGTCAATAGAAGAGACTGTGTTTTCTTAGTACAGCTTTAAACCAAGAGAATGCTTATCAATACTTTTTGGAGCACCAACAGTCCTGATGTAATGCATTTCTTCAAACATTTGAGAGAAATTCATATAAAAACTGGAGCTCTTATTAATTTAAATTAGAATTTACAAAAAATCAGATCCTGTTTTATGATGAATGTAAAACTTAAATTTGAAATGCCTTTTCACAGCTAATTTTTTAAAGACAACTTTTTGTTTTGATTATGACCTACACAGTCAAGAACTTCAGGTGTGAAAATGCTTTCCAGCTGAGGGAATGTACAGCCAAAATACTCAGAGAAGGTCTCCCAAACTTCCCCAATACTGTGAACACACAGTAAAATTTCTGCAGGTGACAACTTTGTACTCATTATTCAAGAGATACCAATGACTTTTAGAAGTTAAACCTAAGTGCTCCAGTTTGCACCTTGAACAACCCAGCTACTGCCAAATCTAACTTGGTTACAGATAGTGTTTAACTGAGAAGTTAGAAAATTAATGCACTGTGGCATATAAACCTCTCTGATACTGATGTGCTTAAAGAGCAGCATGATGCTACTAAGACAGATCCCAAATTAATCCTGCCAAACTAAACAGTCCAGTAGCAGTGACTGTTTATAACTACGTAGAAGAAAAACAAAAAAGTGTTAATCTTTCTGGAAATTACATGGATTTTAACTATCAAGAAAGTTTCTCAAAATTTATTAAAATTTCTTTCGGATTCCTTTCACATTTTTACTCTACTTTAAACTGTGAAGCTGGAGAGGAGCTCATATACTGAAGATCTTCCCTTGCAAAATCTACAAGCATAAAGTAGCTTTCAAAATTCTAAATTAATAAATACCACCCCTCCTGATTACATGAACATCTCTTCATCCTACCTTTACGTATACATTTCCAACTAGATGATCTCCAAGGTTGTCACAAACGTTCATCTCCTCAACTTCGCCGTATTTCTCCTCCATTTCTGTGAAGACCTCCTAAGCACAAAGCAACCCAGCAGAAGTTTGCAGCACATTACTTGTAAGTACAGAAATACTGCATTCAGCTCTAACTACAAAAGAAGACCTCCCTTGGAAAAAAGATCACTTAATTTTTTTTTTACATTTTTGGGTTTAAGATTAGTATCTGCTTGGCCATCTGTAAGCACAGCACTAACAAGATACAATAAAAACCTATGGAAAACACACACAGCATTTACAGAACACACAGGATGCATTGAAAACACAACACAGAAACCCTGATGCTGTAGTTTCAGGTACTTTGTTTCTATACAAATAGCTAAGTATAAATTTATAAAAAAGAAGGTTATACAATCAAAATGCTACAACACTTAAGATGCTGATTTTAAACAAAGTCTGTTTCAAGCAGTCAAATTAAGGCCAAACTACCCAATGGCTACACCTGGAAATATTTCACACAAGGCTGTACACTTTATATGAACACCTGAGGAAGTGCTTTTTCCTGAATCCATCTAACTGTGCTATCTCCATTACATCCATTTAACTGCTTGGTGGTGACAGATCCAGTAACACAGCAGTGCATCTTTACATACCTCAAAGAACTCATCGTAATGTTCCTGCATCTCAACATCGCTCACAGCACCTGCAAAAGTCAAAGAGTCAGATCGATTAGAGCCTGTCACTAAGGAACAGGAGATTTTGATCATTCTACAACACAATCTAGAGAGGCCGTCTGGAGCATAAGAGACACCATATAGCATGGAGCTAACTAACAGGAATATTGCAAAATAAGGATGTGTGAAGAGCTTTGAGTCCCCAAAGTATCTGTCGAAACATTACATTGATATGATCAAATCAAAGCAAGTTTTAATCAGAGCCAAACTTGTATGCCACAAATTTAAAGGGGAAAAGAATTATTTGAAATATCACTTTAAATTTAATGTATAGTCCCACTCTCTAACTACCAACAATTTTACCTAAACAGAAGGCAAGTGCTTTGTTACATTTCCGTACCTTAAAATATTATTACAATTTAGTATTCGTCTTCCTAAAGGCAGAATTTTATGTCCACCTCTCCAGCATATCCACTAGAATTTGAGAGCTCACAATGTAAAATAGTCCAGGATATTTTTTTAAATTTGCTCAAAATAGTCATTGAAATGACACTTTTCTCAGTGCCCTCAATGCTTTGCAACAGAGAGCCATTTTCTAGTTTAAGTTTCAGTGTCACTTCATTTTTCTGTAGTCCTGCAGAACACCTTTTAATGCAAGACAAGCCAGCCTTATATTCAAGATTATTTTCATGCTACAAGCTGGACTTCAAAAACGAGTGCTGCTTGCCTGCTGCTACAAAACCCAACATAAGTGTGGCTTATTTTTCAAAGCACTGAAAGTATAAAAACGAGTTTCATTTACTTCTTCCAGTCTACAGCACTTTAAACAAGCTGTATACATTAAAGCCATTAGAGTAGCTCTTCAGCAGTTAAGTGGTTTATTAGGATCAAGCGGAGCAGTTTTACAACAAACCCTGCATTTTATACTAGAAAAATATGCTAGTGTTTAAAATTACAAACCAGACTGGTTTAGTTCACAGAATGTGAAAGACAAGAAACGGAGCCAATAAAGCTGAGTTTATTCACTTTTAGGCTGCTATGAAAAAAATTTTGGCTAGTATTACCACTTGGACAAACTTTATGTTTTTCTTCAAAGGCTCTAATATTAACCAGCCACACTCTTTGAATTGCAGTTCCTGTTCTTCCACCCAGCTCACCTCCACAAGAGGGTAAGGGGCATTTGGTTTATAGTTTAGGCTAACAGTGTTTCTGCATTTGGGACATGTTTGCTTTTAAGAAATTTCTTCTCCCCCATGGTTATAGCAAATTAAGGAATATCAAACATTAAACCAGTAATTCTAGGCAGTTTAATACTTAACTATATTCCCAAGGTTCTGCCACCACCACTGATAACAGCTTACTAACACCTAAGATTTTTTTGTTTTTAAAAGTATCAGACAGAGGCTCTGAGAGCCACAGTGGGAATAATTACTTTTTACCAGATGAACAAGAGCTAAGAACTTTTTTTTTGTCAAATTAGGAGATCACAGGCAACAGTTAGTTAATGACTACTTCAATGACCCTTAAAAGTGGGAAGCATACATATGCACAGGCTTTACAAACATCCATATTCCAGGGCTTCTGGTATCTGAACCATGAGAAGCCCAATTACTAATTAAAATACTCAGAAAACTATGGCTGTTCCAAACTAAGGTTAATCCTCTACGACGGCAATAGAAAGGAAGACAGTTAAGCAACAACGACAAGGCATTAAATAGCTACCCAAGTTATCCATTTAAAATACATGCAATACTTAAGTAGGGACAAATATCAAAAACCAAGGAGCCAGGAGTTTCAGCAAACCTACTGCTTGCAGAGCTCCAGCTCTACCCCAGGAGGTACAGTCAGGCTCTGGCACACAGCTACTCGCTTGTCACAACAAACTAGAGTTGGATACCAGCATTTACAACACTGGAGGATCTGTGCAGGACTCTTGCAGCTGTAAATCTAAACAGCTCCACAGACCAAACTGCTGTAACTCTGTGCAAATTAGTTACCAGCGCATTGAGAGTTCAGGGAGAGAGTGAAAACACCCAAACGGAAATGTTTTGGTCTACTGAAACAGCATTGACTACTAAGCATCTGCAAGGACAGAGCCTACGAACCAATGGAACTGTTCAAGCATCCGGACAAAATCACACAGCTCATTTACATGTCCAGCTTGATTGTGTGACAAAAACACAAATTACATAATCAAGCCATTATTACTTTTAGAAGCAAGAGGGACAGTGCTGACTTTTAAGTTAGTGGCCGATTTCACGAAGCACTTCTAATCAAATGCTGGTAACTAATCTGAACTAGTCTAGAAACCAACAGTCAAAAATAAAAAAAAAAAAAGGATAGCCAAACAAAGCTTTATTACCACACAGTCAATACTCACTTCAACAAGAAATATTAGTTAGAAAAGAACACCGATCCTTTTTTGGTTCTAAAACTTTTTTTTTTTTTAATCTTATTCTAATATTGATGATTCAATTACAATGATATATCAGTAATCGCCGATCAACAATCCTGGGCATTAACTGCTGCTAGCCTCACAGGAGGTGTGTTTGCTAATGCCCATTTGTATCTCAGGAGGAGTCATTAAATTACTTCATGACCATACCCAAATTCCTTCCCCTCCTCAAAAGTACATTAAAAAAAACCTTTTTCTTAGGTGAATATGCCAAATGGCATTGGAATTTGAATTTTCAAAGCATGGAAAGAATTTTAAGCATGCACCCATCCAAAAAGGACAGCTGCCAGAAGGGAAGCGTTGGTCAGTCATGGTGTATTCTTCCAAAGTGCACTCCCTAAATGGAAGCTGCATTAACCTAGGACAAATTTATGCATGCAGTCTTAAAGCTTCAAATTCAAGTTCTCTTAACATTTACAGAGCAGGACATTTGTTCTGGATGAAGTCAATGTGTCATTGTCCTGCTCTTTTCGACAGTGGAACCTAATGGATAGCACAAAACATACAGAAAACCATTCCTAGGATGCAGGCAACTGGCAGGGAGAAAGGCGACAGGAAGAAAGCAGTGCAGCCAACACTGCTTCACAGGGGAAGTACAATTTCAACCCTTTTTGATTTAGTAGTTGCTATTCAGATTCCCCTCATAGTTTTGGGAGTAGGGAGGAAGGCAGTGGGACAAAAAGAGTTTGGTTTTGTTTTTTTTTTTTTTTTGGTTTGTGTTTGTTTTGAACACATGTAACGAAACGTGGTCAGTTTGATCTGTTAAACTAAAATGGCAGACCAGCTTAAGTCGACACTGAGCTCTGACAATCAAGCCCAGGGAACCAGTGAAGGAACTTGTATGAACTTACAGCGCAAACCGTCAGCAGACTGGGAAGAGTTTTGAGGGTTACGGTAAATGTTCAAGAGGGCAATGGTCTGAAATACAAAACGCAACAACTTTATATTATGGAAAATAATTTTAACAAGAAACTGGTTTCCTTTAGGGTCGCTTTAGCCGAGTCTGTGCTGAAAGAGAGGTGGTTATTCTCTCCCAAGCAGGAGAACTTGCACTTAGCTGGTGACCTTTCTACATCAACCTAACACTGTAAAGTAATAGAGATCTCATGATACTCCATTATTGTATTCTTAATTTTATTCCATTCACCAATATTACTATAGAGGGGTTTTGCATGATTTCAGACAGCTCTGAAATAGGTGGAATCCAAACACAGCATTCACACTACAATAATATTATTATAATAATATAATATTGAATTTGGTTTTACTGAATGGCTTCTTATCAACAAAATTCCAGGAAAGGAAGTAATACAATAATTAGAGCATAACATGAAATCTCCATTTTCCTAAAAAAGTTAAGATGAAAGAAAACCCAGTTTTGGGAAACTTACCGTACATCGCATATATACCTATTTTTTTTTGTGTGTGTTAAATCAAGAATTTGAGAAATGTCTGCAGTTTAACCCTTTCAAAAGAATGCAGTGTTACTAAGCAACCAAGTTTCACTTTGCAACACAAAAGGGAATCTGCATCAAGTCCAATTTGTGCAGTCACTTCTGCACTCAGAATCGCACACGTTCCACAAATTCTTGATCTGTGCGCAAGAAGAGTTCCGTCACTTGTCCTGTTTGCAACAGCTTTATGTCAGCAGCTCAGAAGCCAACATTATTTTCTCGTAATTAGGAGTGGGCTCTTTAACACCATTCTTTAAAAAAATTTCTCCAACTGTGGGACTTACAGTGTGAGCCGTCAGCCGTCTGTGCACTGTTTTGGGGGTTACGATAGATGTTTTGAATCAAGATGGTCTGCGGGGAAAAAAAATAAAAAGGGGAATTCTACTGGCTGCTGTGCATATAATAGACAATTGCAAAGAGACAACTTGTTTGCAAACAGCTAAAAGTCATATTTTATCCTTAAGACTTCCTTTTGTATTTGCAGAGTATCTTCCAAAATTGCATCCAGACCATCATATTATGAAAACAGTTTTAATTAACCACCAAGAAAGAGCTGCGTTTGTCTCAACAGCTATCCTCAAAATGGGAGGTGTGAGGCACAGTAACCTAAAATGTCACACAAGGTATTCTAGAGACCAGAATCTAAACTTTTGAGACCAGATTCACTACTGCAAGTCTAGGGGGGGAAAAAAATAGTGTTATGTGCACAGCATGTAATACATAATGCCACAGTGTCCAAAATGCCACACCAGACCATAAGGCCTTTAGGTAACTGCTACATCTCGTTTTGTGCATCAGGAATTTCTTGGTGGAATTTCTGTTTAAATAATATAATAGCATCATAGGTTCACATGTTTCCGATCCTTCAAATAAGGACAATATCCTTTTAGCCCTTCTGCTTTTTACTTGAAGAATTAGCCCAGGCAGACTTGAAACCTTACATTTGTACCGTTCTTCTTAAAATCAAGTTGTCTGAAAAAACAAACCATGTTTAAGTTAGTAAACTAATATTACAAAAAAATTCCAAACGTCCATATCACTGTAAGCAGCTCAAAAATTGAAATTTGATTACTTAAAATACAAGCTCAATGTTAGTCAGTATGAATGGCAATCCCCAAGTAACTTTAGCTTAGACATTATTATTATTAGTCACAGTAAGAATTCAGAGCTTAAAGAAGTCACAGGCCCAGCAATGTCACACCTACATATGCTACCCGTTTAACATCTTTAAAAAATACATCTGTAACACCACATTTAAAATCACACACTTGTTTTATTATGGGTCCAGCCATACCAACCAAAGTTTTGTGCTTCTGTGGCCCAGGTTTAAACTACCTATGCTTTAGCCTACAACTGGAGAGTGCCAGAAACATGCATCTCATCTCGTTAGGGTGTTTCTGCTGACTGCGGGTAATTTGATCACCCTGGATTGTGTGACCTTTCCTAACACAGCTCTTCTGTAAAGTAGCTGCACCAGCAGGAGCTGCACAAGGTTAAAATATTGTGCTGGTAACTTCCCATTAGCAAGACCTCTGTTGTTCTATTTTCTACCACAGCTGATTGTCAACCTGCACACAAATAAAGATTTCTGCAGACCCTACACACTTCCAGGGATCTGGGAGACGCTAAAGCACAGCTGCCAAGTACGAGGCTGTGCAGTCCCAGACATCCCCAGATGAATGGGATGTGCCCTGCTGACCCACTCCAGCTGGCTTTGCTCACCAGGATCTAAAGCAAAGCTAAAGGCTGCATCACAGAAAGGTGTAGGTGCACATAGTTTCACTGGTTAAAAAAAGATCTATGGGTGCTGGGGGTTTTTTGTTAGGTTTTGGGGGTTTTCTAACTTAAAGACAACTACTGTGCAAGATGTCAGCTTTAGAAATAATTTTTCATAGCACATGACCTAAATTCAGGTCTCTAAATAACCAACTGCACTTCAACTTGTGCTCCATGTAGGTCAGCAACATGGGATAGTTTTGAAAAAGGACAATACTCTTTTGAAATTAAATATCTGCATTAAAAATTGCTAAAATTCCAGAAGCAAAGAGGTGTTTTTGTTGTTTAAGTACCAGAAGAAGTCCCTATCCAACAGCGACCCTGACATTCTCCCCTGGAAGTCCCCCTGCCCACTCAGAGGTTAACTTTATGATCATAGCTCTGAACCTGTCACATGGATAACACTCCCCTCCCTAATTTCTCCCCAAACCAACACGAGCCCATGTTTCTCATCAACTCTGCTCCAAAGCAGATTAAACGGACTTGCAGAAAACTCTGTTGTTATGCGAGCTTGATCTCTGTAGTTAAAACCACTGCAGTTCAAACTGCTGTAGTTAAAAATGCTGTAGTAACTTTCAAAGGCACTATTGCTCATGTACAAAATTCCCAAAGAAATTCATCTGTGTGCCTTGACAATCAGCATTGATAGAAAGAGGGAAAACATGCATTTCTCCAGGAATGTAATTTGGGAATACTATACAGCTCATAATAGTAACAGTAATGAAAACCCTGTCACTCCCTGCATCTTTTCAATTTGATTTTTATTTCTGGCAGACATGCAGTCACCCATCTTGTCTCTAACAATATTCACTGAGCCAAAGATTAAATAATCTGCCATGCCAATTGACAATTCACCCCCAGCAACCAGGCAAGTTGTTTTCAATAAACCATTTCTTCCATATTCAAAGGAAGTATGCAAGTCACTCTTGAAACTTAAGAGCCTGGGTCAGAGAGCAAATGTAATAACAGATGAGCCACTTTTATTCATTAATTAGTTTTCTTCTATTATATGCATAAAAGACTGACGTTCCCACCTTTGGGACAGGTGGAATGTGCTGCCACTGTCTGTGATTTAAAAACTCTGGGATGGTTTAAGTGCCTGAACACCACTGAGAAGGCACACTCACCTGAAAGTTAGCACTGGTTGGTCTCTACTACAGGCAAGCTTACAACAGCATCGCTTCCTGCAGCCATTAAGGGTGACAGGAGATAATTAGAAATGCTGGGACAAGCAAATGGAATACCCCAAAAAAGCAAAGACCCAGATAAACTGGGGCCAAAACTGAACTAATTAATCTGGAGCTTGGTAATTATTCACTTGTATCTGAGAATCTACGTTTTAAAGAAGCCAGACTATACTTCCACAAGAAAGAGAAAAAAGAGGAAACAAACCTGGCTAAATGTTGGTTTGTTGTGCAACCGAGAACATCTGTCTCCATGGCGACAAGCTCCAATTTTGAAATAAAATGAGCAGTTGACTCTGCAAGAAAAAAATATATAAAGTAGTTACACACTGGCACAGAAAACATTAATTTGCAAGAAAGCATATGCCCTAAATGTCTTTACCTTGATGTGGAGAAGTAACACAGAAAAAAACCCCACACCAGAACTGTACAGGAAAGCATTCCAACAAACCTGTCCATATTCATTCCTTTTACCCCTAATTTACAGCCAGTATCTGACCAATTTCTCCCGAAGTGGTTTCATGATCCACCACACAGAAGTGATCTCTGTTTTACTCTTCTGTTTCTCTCTCTTCTTGTCTTTACCTCAGTTTCAGTGGGAGATGGGATGGAAAATAACGAGAAAAAGGGTCTGAAATTCACATTGGGAGCTCTGTGGCTGAGCTGATGCAGCCCCTGGTCCAGGCAATAAAATGTGCTTTAAAGCTGACACAGTTGCACCTCTCTCATGTTTTATAAACCACCTGTTTAAGTTATACTCTAAGGGTAACTCAAGCTGCTACCAACACAGTATTGGAAATAATTCAGGGAAGAGAAAATCATGTTACAGAAAGAATACACATAAGCACAATAAATTCACTTAATTAAGCCATTTCCATGAATAAAGTTAATGATTTTAAGAGTAAGCTGCTTTTTTTTTTAAACCACAAGCTTTTCTTGAATGATCCATCTCATGACACCTTGAAAACGATTGTGGTTTAGAAATGGTACTAGAACTCCCACAAAAAGGTGTAATTCACACAGAATGACGAAAGAAACCACAAGGAGTTTAGTTACCTTGACAGGGAAATGCCAAATTCTGAAGGGCAAGAAAACTATTATGGGCTATATATGGGTAAATGAATATTAGAATTCTCCTGGAAGAAAGATTATCATTCCTATAATTAACACCAATTCTTTCCACAATCCTGTGTAACCAACATCAACTCATGGAGGGAAGAATTATGAAAAGTACTACAGCACATCTGATCTCTAGCAAAGCATTCTATTGTAAAATTGCAACATGCTCACTCTTCATTATGTTTTTGAAAACAAACACTTAGCATTATAAAATACTTACTGTCTTTTCTGAACTCTAACCTGAAACAAAAAGAAATACCTAACTACAAAATTTCCAATAGTGCCTCCAACTTCAGCACCTTCTGGAAGGTTCCGTCTGCTTTCTTTAACAGAAAACAAGAGCTGCACAGGAATTTCATGCCTGATTAAAACTCTGAAATCGTAATGCATTAAATTCCTATGTATCTCCTTTGTATGAAAGGATGCTACAGTAACAGAGCTCAAAAGAAAGGCTGCCGACACTGCTTTCCTGGAATGGCAGCACTACAGAGCAGAGCAGAAGCCCCACGGCCAGGGGCTGACAAGAGTAATTTAGTCCAGCAGCACATCGATGCCCCCTTTTCATTTTTACGAGTGGAAAAACACGCCGGTTTGGTCAGGCCGATGGTGACCAAATTTTCGTTAGGAGGGTTTTGTGTGTGTGCTTCCAACAACCAGAGAAACTAGAGGCGTTCCCGGACGCGTGGAAGGCTGCAGGCAGAAGCCTGTAGGATCAGGATGCAGCAGTCGGGGAAATCCTCCGCACCCTGGGGAGGGGGGAGAAATAACCAGTCGCTGTCCTTGCAGCAGAGCGGGAGCTCTCAGGCTGCTGCGAGGCTCAGGGACACGAACAAAAGGGGAACAGGAGGAGGAGGAGGCGCTTTCTGGCAGGAGGCGGCGGGAAGCTCCGGCACCCAGCGGCCCCGACAGGAAGGCGCAGCCGCGGGGGGAAGGGGGGAGGGCGGAGGGAGGACGGGGGAGGACGGCAGCGCGCCACGAGGCGCGGGCACACCCTCATGGCGGCGGGGGAGGGGAGGAGGAAGAGGAGGAGGAAGAAGTGGGGGGGGCAGGGAGGGAGTGCCCGAGAACGGCCCCGGCCCGGGGGGGGGGGGAGGGGGAGCGGGAAGCGCGTGGGCGGGGCCGCCGGGCGCGCGCGCGGGAACGCGCGGGACCCACGCGCCGCCGGGCGCGCGCACTCCCGGGAGGGGTGGGGGGGGAAAGGGCCTGAGGGAGGCGATGGCGGGGGGGGGGAGGGGAGGGGAGGGGGACGGGGAGCGCGGCCGCCTCTGGCTTCCCTCTTCCCGCCGCGTTCCAGCGGGATTGGGAAAGGCGCGGGACGCGGTCCCGGCGGCGCCCCCGAGGCGGGGAGTGGAAGAAATGGGCGAAACGGGCCGGGGTCCCCCCGCAGGGAAAGAGGGGCGGGCAGAAGGGAAGCAGGGCTGACCGCCGCGATCGGAACAGGCCGCGCGTCCCCGCGCCACCCGCTACGGGCCTCCGGCCTCCCCTCAAGCTTCGCCCCCTCCCTCCCGGGGGGCACCGGCGCCGCCAGAGCGGCGCGGGGAGCGGGGGAATGGGGCCACTCACTTGTCCTTCTCGGTGCCGAAGATGGAGGCCAGGTACTCCGCCATCTCCCACCGCCCGCCCGCCCGCCGGACCGCCCCGGCCCCGGCGCTGCCGCCGCGTCACAGCAACCGCGCCGGAAACGCTGCGCTGAGGGAAGAGCCGGGGGGGGGGGGGGAGGGGGCGGGGCGTGCGCCACACGCGGGGTCGCCGCGGCGCCCGCGCAGGGGCGGCGGGGCGGGGCCAGGCGCGGCGCGCTGCGGGACGGGAGCGGAGCCACAAGGGCGCGGGTTCGAGTCCCGCCCCCGGCGGCGGCCGAGGGGACGGGGGTGTTCGGGGGGCTCCAACCTTCCCAAGGTTGGAATAAAGGGATTGGCGCAGAAAGGCGGGGGGTGCACGTTCTGAACGGGGTTAAATTAAAAAAAAAAAGTAAAACATGCTTTAAACATGCTTTAAACATGCTTTTGAGTTAAAAGCAGAGTGGAGGGGAGGACCAAATTCTTTCTGATCGTTGTTTTGGGAGGTTTCACGGAATTACGGGCCAAAAGCTGCAAGTCTGAACCCAGTGAATTGAAATTTTTGCAGTGGAGTAGCAGTGCGTGCAGAAGATTCCAATACTGTACATCACTGAAAAGCACATCGGGAAATAAACTTACTCGTTCTGCTGATTCAGAAAACAAGAGAGGACTCATTCATCTCAGTTATTTTGCAATTCCCTGAAGCAATAACAAATACACTTTATAGAGCTCACAGCTCTAGTTGGACCATTCATAGATTAGGACCATCTATTCATGGAATCATGGAATGGTTTGGGTTGGAAGGGACCTTAAAAGGTCATCTCCAACCCCCTGCTATGGGCAGGGACACCTTCCACTGGACCAGGTTCCACTCCAAGGCCCATCGAACCTGACAGCTCCTGCAATTCCTGGTTTGTTTTGAGCTGTGACCTGTCTCAGAACAGGGACAGTCCTCTCAGCACTGCTCCATGCCCTGCCCCGTTCTTCCTGTGCTCTTAAGGGATGTAAAGCTCAACCTGCTCCCTGCTGCTCCTTGCTTCTTCCAACAAACTTGCACTGATTTTTGCTTCAGTGTTTTTGTTAAAGCCTTCAGCTGAAATATGTCAAAATACATTTTTCCTGGGGAATCAAAATAAGTTTTCAATATTTGAAACATGCTGGGTTGTGTGGTGGCGTGAGTCAGGGATCTCTGCCTGGCATGGTAACAGCAGCCATTCTTTTCCCATGTTCTTTTTATAGCTATCTATAAATCTCAGGTTAGTGACGTACTGCAGGTTACTCCCTGCCCCCCTTTGCTTAGATTTATTGGGTTAAATGCTGCCACAACCCCTCCTCTGTTTTGCTCTGCCTCCTTAAGGCCCACTGTCATCGCTGACATATGAACCCAGGACATAATGGTGACACCCAGATCTGGTTTGGAGATAAAAGGGCTGAGAGGAAAAACGAGGAGGGAAGCAGCCAGTTTTAAAGAGAGGCAGAGCTAGGAGGAAAGGTGAAAAAAAAAATAAAAAAGGTTGTGAAGCAAAAGAAAGCAGCGCTTGGATACAGAAAAAAAAATTAAAACAAACACAGAAACACATCCAGGGGACCAGTACACGAAGTACTTAATGCATTCACTGGAAAATAGCACTTTCTTGTTGCCAGTGCCCAGAACTATGCACTAAAGAGGTACCTGGAGTTCCAGGCCGGTGCACAGGACTTGGTTTCTCAGGTTAAAGGGATTTTGCTAGCTGTGCATATGTGGTGATAATTACTGACCTGAAGCCAGCAAGCCCTTTGAACAATTTTGCCAGCTCTCTGCTTGACACCTCCTGGAACAAGGCACAGCTGTGAGGAAAGAGAACCAATTTAAGATGCAATGTCAAAAAATTAATCTGAGAAGGCAGCCCATGTACTTTAGAAAGGAGCTGTAGCTGGTAATCTCATCTAATCTACTTGCACGTCTATACTTCACTAATCACCATGGTTATGTAAGCAGATCTTTGATAAGATCCTTAATTATAGCAACCCCAGGAAAGGCTGCACTGCACAGCAAGAGAGAAGGGTGAGGTCTTTGGAGCCATACCTTCCATATGGGTCTGGGGGAGGACTGGCTGTGGCTTTGTTCCATCTCCTGGGGCAACATGCACTGGAATAAAGGAGTTTGCCACTAAGCACTAAGTGGGGACAGACCCTCTCTGAGGCTCCCAGGTCGCCCTCAGCTAAGCCCTGACCACTGCTCTGATGCCGTGGCTGGAGGTGAACTGAGCCAGTCGGGTACCAACGTGGGGTTGGATGAGTGGCAGGGAAGGGGAGAGGAAATGCTGAGTCAGAGGCTTGGAGGAGCAGCAGTGCAGACACTGCAGAGCGTGGCTGAGGGATTTGTGTGTCTTAGGGAAGCTTTTCCGTGGAGAGGTTTTGAGATCCAGCCCTTGATTAGGAACACTGCTGATTTATTATCTGTTGCTGTTAGCGAGAGCTTTACAATTGTGTACCAGGAAAATTAATAAAGTTGCAGGGCTTTTGAGTTCAACACAGTGTTTGATGTGACCAGAATTTTCATCCAGCAGGCTGCTGTGCAGTCTGGGATCAAGACCATCATTATGGCAGTTGCTGTTTGTAAAAAACCCTCTCTCCTTGCCCAGAGGAGCTTATGAGCTAGACAAAAATGCCATCCCCCCCTTTGCAGAAAAGGCATAGAGAGCAGGTGATTTTCTTAGCATCAAGGTAGACAGGAGATGAGCAGAATCAGGATAAGAATTTAGGACTAGTCTTGTTGGTTCAGATGGAGGGTTCACCAGGCTGCACATGCAGTCTCCTCGCTCACACACGAGGCAGCAGGACCTCTTAGCTGGCAGTGGGGGTGGCAGGGGACAGAAAGGGGAATATTCTGCACTCAGTGGTGAGCACTGGTGTGTTTGTGGCCTCCTCTCCTTCATGCCTCAGTGCACAAGTAACATCTGGTGCCCACAGCTGCAGCTTCACTTCTGGCTCCTCCAGAATCACTTCCTGAGGTTTGGTATTTTTGCACCCCGTTGATTACACGCTCCTTATCTGGGTGCAAATCACTTGTTTTCTGTCTGTTCTGCCTCCCCATAGCCCTGCACCCCCCTTGCTAGGCAGGAATTCCAAGTTTTGTTCAGGATGTGTGCTAGCTTGGCCCAGAAGAGAAGATGTCAGTAGAGACTGCAGCGATACCAGCCTGGCAGGAGAGCTCCAAAGCCAGGAAGGTGTTTATTCAAGGTGAGCCCCATCCCTTGCCCTCTCTCTGTGCTGATCCCTGTGCTTTCCCCAGACGTGGGCAATTGGGCAGTGTCACTGTTCTGTGGCCATGGGGGGATGGCATCCCTGTTCACCACAAAAAGAAGGAGAAAAAACCTCTTTTCTTCTCCTTTCAGTGTCTGCCCCTGTGAGTTTGATCTCCTGTCTCAGACCTCCTCTCCCAGCCTGCTGAAGTGCTGCCCCAGGGCTGTCCCTGATCCCCCTCCACATTCCAAGGGCCAAAAGGATTCACTGGAAAATAAACAAAGTCCATCAGATAAGCAAACCCAGCTGCTCCTTTGAGGGAAATTCCTCTCTGGGCTGTCCTGGGCAGTTTGGACGGAGCATTTTGTGGGAGCAGCTGATGTCTTTTGACCTTTCTGAGTACTCTTGGAAAAATTCTCCAGGTATTGCTTGCTTGCTTCCCTCAGGTACTTATTGGCAGTCAGAGGAGCAAGAGGACACCAAGGCAGTGAAAGGAGAAAGTTTGGTGGGAATCTCTTATTACATCTCTCCTCCAATGACTTGACCAGTGCCCCTGAGCCCATGCCAGCTCTTTGCATAGGAAAGCAGCTTGCAGATCTGCTGTGCCCATCCTGTAATTTTGTTTATTTTCAGCCTGTCTTCATTTGTTTCTGGTTTCCTGGTACAGCAGGACCTTGGCTCACCTGAGCTCAGCCTGGATGCTCAGGGACAGGTTTCCCTCCACCCCTCCCAGAGCTGATTTTTGTTCCATCTCCCACACTTCCCTGGCTGCATGGTGAACGCCTTGAACTGGCTCAAATGGCCAAGTTAATAAGCTGAATCATTTTATCTTGCAATCAGAACGGGGAAATGAAGCCACACTGCACAGATGGGAGCACACGGCAGGAGGAGGGAGGGAAATCAGGAAGGATGGGGTAGAAGGAGAAAGAGAGAAGGCTTCTCCCCTTCTGTAGAGCCAAGTTGTTCAGCTCAAGCCCGTCATGGGACTGTACCTTCACAGTGGGGCTTTTTTATCAGCAAATATTAGATCTAAAAATAGCAGGTGTTTCTGAAGAGAACCAGAGCAGGGATTTCAGAGAAAGTTGTTGTAGGAGGGGGAGGAAACCTCCTGCACATTCCCTTTGCAGTCTGCAGTTGAACTCTGCTCGTAGCTCCGCATTCACAAAAAAAAAAGAAAAAAAAAAAAAGAGGGATCGTGCCAGACTTATACTGAAATATATTTTGTTTAGGGAAAGAGCCCAGTCAGAACAGCCTGCGGAAAGGCAAGGCACAACACACCCACGACAGGCTCCTTGCTGCTTCCCCGGGTCAGGTGAGGGTAGAAGTGCAGGTGCAGAGGCTGTGGCTCGGCTGCTCAGGTACCCCATGGGAGCTCTAAAGCTTTTCTACATCGCTCTGCCCGGGGGTTTAGCAAAGAAGCAGCCTGAGGTGTGTGATGGACCCCTCCTGACAGCAGAGGTGCTGCTTTCCATGACCCCCACACGAAATGATCGCGGGCCTCCAGAGCCTCCGGAGATGTTCATCATCAGATGCTGCAGATGGATGCAGAGATTTCCATCCGCTTTGCTGGGGCTCCCTCCGGTGGCTTTCGGCTGGAAGGGCTCTCCCGCTGCAGCGCTGCGAATAAATAAATCCTCGGCAGGAATTGAGCTGGACATTGTCCGTGGCAGCGCTTCCCACCAGGACACTGCTGACAGCATGAGGCGCTTGGGATGGGCGTCGAGGGGACAGCAGAACCCAGAGCAGGGTTGTGAGGGACCCCTGCGCTCCAGAAGCAGGAGATTTCCTTCAGCTAGGTGGTTTCTGCAGCGTGGACTCTCCGCAGAGAAGCTGCTGCTGCCCTGTCCCCGCCAGGAACCCTCTGAGCAGCAGGGACCCCCGGAATGTGCATCCCACAGGGAATTTTATGCCTCCATCTCTCTTGCTGGTGTGTGACACAAGGTGCCAAGGGTTCTGCTGCCTGCATTCACCTCAGTACAGAGATGCTGGGTGACGCCAGGGGGGCCTGCTGTGTCACCTTGGAGCTGTGGGGATCCTGGAAGAACAAAAGATGCTTGTGGGATCCACTTGGGGGAGGAGGGAGGGATAGCTTGGTTGAAAAGCTGCTGGTATGGCAGAACTTAGGAAGGCATTCCCAGATCAGCCTGAGTTGTGAGCTGACATCTCCTGGTGCAGAGGGAGAAGCAGGATGGTTACAGGGAGGCCCTGATGTTATTTTCTGGGTTTATTTTGACACACGGAGAGGCAATGGGAGTATGACCCCTCAGGAGCTCATGGGATGAGAACAGGAGCCCCTTGCTTTGTGCGGAGTGCCTGGCTAAGAGTGGCTGTGGTGTGTGAGCTCTGCTCTCCTGGCTCCCAGCAGCATCCTGTGATGGCAGGCAGCCGCTCTGGAAGCCAGTGAGCTCCATGGAGACTGCTTGGGACCCCTCTGGCTTCCCCAGAGATGGGCAAGGACACTGCAGTTTTGCCATGGGGGGTTTGTTTAGCTGCCAGGGCTTCCCTCTGCCCTGCACAGCTGCAGTGCCCAGGTATCCGTGCTGCAGGGTGCTCATCCTGCCATCACACAAATCATTCCTGACAGGAGCAAGAGCTGGGGGCCAGTCCTGGTCAGATGTCCCTGTCTGGTGTGAGCACACAGATGCATAACAGGCATGGCTGATGCCTTAGGTTTTAACTTTTATATTTTACAATTTCTGTACTGCTTAGAGTGTAACTCTGAAGTTCCTTGTAGCCTGTAATTTCTGCTCTCTCGTGCTGGGCAGACATAACAAAGCCTCTCCAGGCTTTGCCTTCAAGGACAGCCAGGCTGTTCTAGGCCCAAAATGTGTAAATCAAAGACTCTAAGGGGGGAGCAAGCTGAGGGGAATTACATCATTAAACTGGGGCTTTAATTGGAGAATTAACCCTGATATGCAAATGAACCCAACCTATAAAGGTGTGAAGAACTCGTGACCTGGGGTCCATCTTGGGGTCCATTTTTGGAGGCAGCCTCTGGCTCCCCAGGGTGTACCTTGAAGGCCCTTCAAATAAATATCTATCTTTATTCCCTTACTCTTGTCTAGTCTCTGTTTCTAGGTGGCTGGAGAAGGCATCATGGCAGACAAACCCTCCTGAGGGGCTATGTTTGCGGCCTTTGCCAGAGAGCTTTCATCAGCAGGCAGAGGAGGAGTTACACCTGCAACAGCAATGGCAGTGGAAACCTGCCAGCAAACAGGTTCAGAGGGGCAGCCTGAGGTGCAGCCTGAGCCCAGGCTCTCATTTCTCCACGGCCAGCATTGCCCTTCAGAGCCAGGTAAGCTGCTGATGGCCTGAGCTGAAGCCAGGCTCTGCTGCCTGCACTATGTAGGTGCCTTGGAAAATTTTACCCGAAGTCAAGCTGCTTATTTTCAAAGCAAGAAGCTGTAATCCTGTGAAAATATTATTTTCCAATTATCACTTGCGGGATGGCTGATGCAGATCTAATCGATCTGTTTAGTCAGCCCTGTGAAAGCACAGGCCTCAAAGCTGCTGGCTCTGACGCAGCTCAGGAGCTGTGGTGCCTCGTGTGAATTCTTCCCATTGTTGTTTTAGCTCTTAATTTCAGGGCAGTCACTGCAACAACAGACTTTGCTGTAACCTGACTAAGGAAGCAATGAGGCTGAGCGGAAAAAAAAAGGTCAGTATTGTTGCTAAGCTATATGCTCTTAAAGCATTTCCCTGGAGCTTCACAAGAAGTAAATGTTCACAACACCCAGCAGAACTGTGTTTTTGCAGAGCAGGGCCCAAGATCAATAGTATTTACAGGGCTGGTTTTAGCACTGGAAAGCAGCTCTAGCTGAAATAACACCAGCTCAGGAAGTAACACTCAGGGTGTAAATCTGTTACAGGAAACCCACGCAACACTGGACGGTGTTGAAATGTCCTTTGGTTGTAGCACAACCAGGGTCGTGGAAAGGATCTGCTGTACTTTTCTGGATTAGCAAAAGACAAAGGGAGTTTCCCAGGAGCCCAGTTGTGGAGTTAGATTTCGGAGCAGAGCAATACTGAATGCTGGAGTAATACTAGACAGCAGCTTTCCCACAAGATTAGAATCTGTTTGAAACAACCACAGCAAGAGCACTAGTTCCTGTTAACTTCCTTGGTACGAGAGAGCTGGAAGGTGACAGCGTCATGAAGAAGGAACCTGAACTGTGCTGGAACAAGGCAGCTGAAGGCACAGCTGGCGTGGGGCTGCTCAGCCACTTAGCCCAAATTAAACAGTCTCCCTGTGCATTCACTGCTGCTGCTGAAAGGCTTTTTACCACTGCACCTGGAACAGCTTTCCTGCAGCCCCTGGCACTCGCTGGGCTCAGATGTGTGCGGCTGATTTCAGTTCTCTGGCCTGTTTTGCCTCTCGTTGCTCTGAATGGCCAAAAGCCTCCCCATGGACCCTGCTGAGGAGCCCGGGCAGCTGCTGGCTCTGGGCTGGCAGCTGCCAAGGGACCTGGGGGTCTCCCACCTCAGCTGCCCACACCTCGCTCCCCCCAGCTCCCAGACTGCAGACACCTCCAGCCTGATCCCAGAGAAATCCCAAAGAGAGGCCAGGAGCACGCAGCAGAGCTCAGGAGGCTCTAGAACCATGGTGCTGCCATCTCAGTGAGCTGGTCTGCAGGTCCCAGTGATTTTTCCAGGTCTCATCTACCCCAAAAAGGGCCTGAATTTTATTTCTTTGCTCTCCTTAACAAAACAAGAGATAAAAGTGTTGCTAATGCTTGAAGATGCACTTAGGCTGGAGGGAGCCTGCAGCAAGGGGCTCCCAGGCCTGACTCCTTGGCTCTGCTTAGGATCCCTCCATGGGCCTGACACACCTCTAGGGAAGAGCTTGTGAACCAGAGGCTGAAAGTGGCTGTCTGTACCCTCACCTGACATGGAACATTTGAAATTATTAAAAAATGGATCAATTGTTGGCCCAAGAAGTGCGTGCATTTACTAGAGCTTTTGGAAGCACAGTGTGAAGAAGTTCATTTGAAGGAAGTGGCATCTGTGGTGTGTAACCAGGTTGTTCACCACCTTGAAGTGGGTCTTGACTGGACACAGCCAGTGAGTTGTGTGGCTCCTTGTCCAGCTGCAGGCTGGGGATGAGGGGTGTCCCTCAGGGCTCTGCCTTGGCCCCGGGGCTCTTGAATGGCTTCCCCAAGGACACAGACAGAGGATCCAGCTCATCCTCAGTGCGTTTGCAGGGGGTGGGAAGCTGAGAGGGGCAGGTGACACTGTGGAGGGACAGGGCCATGCAGAGGGACCTGGGCAAGCCTGGGAAAGGAAACCACAAGAACCTCATGAGGTTCAACAAGGCCGAGTGCAAGGTGCTGCACCTGGGCCAGGGCAATCCCAGACATGAGCATGGACTGGAAGAAGAATTTACTGAGAGGAGCCCTGGAGAGAAGGACTTGGGGATGCTGCTGGACATGAGCTGCCCATGTGCACTGGCAGCCCAGAAACCCCCCATATCCTGGGCTGCAAAAAAGAGGGGTGTGCAGCAGGCCAAGGGAGGTGATTGTCCCACTCTACTCTGCCCTCATGAGACCCCCCTGCAGTGCTGGATCCAGATTTGGGGTCCTCAGCACAAGAAAGTTGTGGACCTTTTGGAGCAGGTCCAGAGGAGGCCACAAAGATGATGCAGGGACAGGAGCACCTCTGCTATGAGACAGGCAGAGAGAGCTGGGGTTGTTCAGCCTGGAGAAGGCTCTGGGGAGGCCTTATTGTGGCCTTTCAGTATTTCAAGTGAATTAGTAAAAAAAGGAGAGCAACTTTGTATATGAGCAGATAGTGATAGGACAAGAGGAATTGTTTTTAAACTAAAAGAGGAGAGATTTAGATTACATATCAGGAAGAAATTCTTTATGTGAGTGTGGTGAGGCCCTGGCACAGGTTGCCTAGAGAAGCTGTGAATCCCTGAAAGTGTTCAAGGCCAGGCTGGATGGTGCTTTGAGCAACCTGGTCTAGTGGAAGGTGTCCCTACCCGTGGCAGGGAGTCGGAACTAAGTGATCTTTAAGGTCCCTTCCAACCCAAACCATTCTGTGATTCTGTGAATGGGGGCATCACCTCCACAAGATGAAGAGGGATTGCTGGTCTACCTCTGCAGCAGTCATTAAACCCAGCCACTTCCATCTCTGCCGTGGCAGAGCAGCAGCACATGCCCATCCCAGCCCTTTTCCACCCAGGCTCTGTGTGCCCTTTGCCTCTCTCAACAAATGGCCAGCTACAGCGAGCACCCTAAGGCAAGATCCATGGCACTTTAATCAGTATGCCAATGCCTACAAAAGAGCCTGCTTGTTTTTTTCACCCCATATAAACTGCTTTCCTAAGCAGTTGTCTTCGCTGGAATGTCATGGGAATTTTGCTGTGTTTCTAGACCAGAAGTGGTCCTAAAATCACAGCTGCAAAATAGGTCCTGATAGCAGTGCTTGGTCATTGAGCAGGTATTTCGATGCAGGTTCACCTACAGCTGCTGTCTAATTACTCATTCTGCTAAACAGCTGGATTAACAAGGTCGAATCCTACAGCTGTCCTTCCTCTCTGTTTTGATGTGGCAGACAGTGTGTGTCTGGTCCTGAGCACTCCTACCTCCAGCTAAAGGTTGGGAAGGAAAAATTCGCTGCTCAGTTCGTTGTTCCTGGTGATTCCACACCCCTGGTCTATCCCTGTGGCCAGCAGAGCACAGAGTGCCATCTGCAGCACAGATCCAGTTGCTGGGTGCGTGGCATTTTTGGGCCAGTGGAGCCCTTGGTGCAAAGGTCAGCTCATGCCACGTGTGTGAGGACAGGAGGCTGAGGAAGGCTCAGGATTCTGCACAACGTGGGGCGTTTAGGTTGCGGGTCACATAGCAAGGCTTTGCTCTGGAGCTGAACTTCCCACTGCGGTGGGAAGGGTTTAGGGAATGAGCTCAGGTTGAGAAGTCATCCTGCAGGGGCTCGTTAAAACCAGTGCTGAGCTCCAAAGGGTACTGGGAGATAAGCGAAAGAGGTGTGAAACGAGGCAGCAGCGCCTGTGAAACCTCAGCTCTTTCCTTTGCACCTTCTTTTGTTGGGTTGGTAACACGATTTTCCCCGCCTCTTGCCTACTTGTGCCAGGTATTAGAAGAATATGGCCCATTTCCTGGGGGCTGCCTGAGAAAATTTAATTGTCTGTGGACCAAAATGAGCTGGAAGATGAACGCTTTGAAAAGCAGATGCTGGTTTAAGGGTGAAAATGAGGCGCCTATGTTTGTCCCTCATTGTAGGGAACAGCAGCTAACCGAGCAAGTTGCTGGGATGGATGAGATTCCTGACTAATTCAGGTCATATTGTCGGTAGTTTGGGGTGTCGGTGCTTTCCAGAGGTTTGGAAAAGCCTTTTACATGTGCCTGGGAATGGTAACAACGATCCCCCCCCCCACCCCCAACCCCGTCTGGACCCCTTCCAGAGCCGTGCAGATTTTCAGACCCCGAAGCATGTTTTGCCTGAGTGCTTTGTAAAGGAAAAGCCAACTCTGCAGTGTGGCAACCTCTGGGAATAGATGTTAAATGGATGTAGAGCATATTGTGATCTCAACTGAAGGCTGCACATTGCGTGAACACACTGGAAAAATTGCCTGCGCTACAGTTTATGGGGATAAAAAGCCCTTGCCAAGCGCTGTAAGCCATGGAGCAGCCATGTCCAAACCCTTGGAATAACATTCACTGGAGAAGGGCAGCGTCCCTTCTGCTTGGTGTGAAGACATTTATCACACGTCGTTACAAGGGCTGCACTTCTGCTCACACAGCCTGGAATTCTCAGGCTCTGGGAATCCCAGGGGGACAGATGCAGTTTTTGGGAAGGCTGTCCTCGCTTTCTTAAAGATACATGCCTATCTTTCTTGATGTTTTATTGGTCACAGCAGGTATTCTTTTGGCTGATTGTTTATTTCTTCAGCCAAAGCGGATCCTTAAAAATCAAAATGAGCCATCCCCTTGGATGAGAGCAGGGGTTGCAAATAAAGTCACAGCTGCAGCAGTGCACAGTGGCTGAAGGATTGGCTTGTTCACAGTTGCAGCCTCTTGAAACTCTTCAGAAAAAAAAGAAACCCCCAAATTCCAGAAGAAGGTGGTGCAAGAAAGGAGGAACAGAGTGCACAGGGACTGGCTGGATTTAGTGGTGAGGGTTGGAGCCAGAGTGAGTTGTGAGACTCTCAGGAATATTTCTCCCATAGGGAAACATCCCTTTGCCTTCTGTGGGTGCCTTTTTTATACATCTTTTGAGAAGGTCTAGTGCTACAGCCAATGTGGTCATGTTTGGATCCCCTTTTCCCCTTTCCAGGGCAATCAGCACCAAAGTGAATGTCTCCTTGCAGGTAAGGAGTGTCTCCTTCCACCTGGGAAGTAGTGCCCACCCTAGAGAGGAGCACAGCTGACGGAGCCCCCAGGACCACATTTTGTTACCACAGGGAAGATTTAGTGTCTGCCTTCCTTCTCTTATCCCTCTCATGCTTGGGTCAGCCCTGGGCTAGGAGCCAGCTTCCAACACAGGCTGGGACACTGGGAGAGGATGGCCACGACAGGGACATAAAAGCAGTGAAATCTTCATACCCTTCAGAGAATGGTGGCTTGCTTTTAACTGGGGTGTTGACAAGAGCAGGCAGCTCATTGGAAGCACCAGCTCTTTTAGGAGCCCTGGAACAGGACTGTAAAGCAACACAGACCACAGAGAGAGACTGAACAGCACTGACAGGTTTTAATCACTCCACAGCATCGAAATACACCGATATTGAATAAAATAAGGTCAATAAAATAAGGGAGTCAGTGGGAGAGCAGGACAAGACTTTGGAGGTGGTAAGGAAGGTTGAACACACTCAATCAGTGGCAAAACAGCAGATATCACTGAAGGAGAGTTACCTCTCAGATAACTGTGTGTGGCTGCAGAACATTCCTCCTGTTGTACTCTAGGTGGAGAAAGAACACCAAGCCTTGGGCAAGGGACTGCAGTTTTATTTGTTCAGCTGCCTGAAAGCTATGAGAAGGCTCCAGAACTGTTCTGTTCCATCCACAGCTGATTATAAAGTGCATTATTTACACCTTTAAAACTGAGAGCACCCTCTTTGGGTCACTGAAAATCCCCTCTGTGATCTACAGGTCACCGTCAGCCTTGGGAGTGAGAAATGAGTGAGAAATGTTATTCAAAGACTTCTGTGTCTTGTCAAAGACTTCTGAATTTAGATCTGGGACCTTGCATTTAAAAATGATTGTTCTGAATTTCCCTCCTGTTACTGCACCCACAGCTGCAACTCCCCTCCATTGCACCACTTTTCCCAGAACTAGCATACAAAATTCTTCCATTTCTTTTACTCAGCAGCAGCTGCAGCGGGGATTTTTCTGTTTGCTTGTTTTCCCTCACCGTACATAGTCCCCTGGCTATGACCTTTTGACAAAATGCATAAAACATCTGGGAAGGACAAACAAAAAGGAAGGTGAAAAGAGGGTTTGTGTCAGACTGCAGATGCTGTGACAATCTTTATCATTTAACCTTAATTATACACAGCAGAGCCATGGCTGTTGGTGTAGCATCAGCAAGGTGAAGTCTATCCCATCTGCTGTGCCTGAGCACAGCACTTTGCTGTGGGTTAAAGCCTGGCAAATGTGATGCTCTCCAGTTTGATTATCCCTTAGTCTGCATCTCCTCCCCCGGAGCGTGCTCCAGTCCGGCCCGCGTGCTCTGTTTGCCTCACAAGCTCTTAAGAGACGTCAGGGGGGATATTTTGGCTCGTGGGGACTCTTTCCCATGCTCTGGGGATGCAAAGCAGCCGTGGGCCTGTGGCGTGCAGCAGCTGAGGAGCCCTGCTGTGGCCAGGCCTGGGCGCAGTGACGCAGGAGAGCCGGGCTCAGCGCTCTGCTCGCCGCTCTGCCGCGCTAATCCTTCCTCCGCTAACCTCCGCCACCCTCCTCCTAATGCTCATCCTCACATGAGTGCACACAAATCCAGCAAGAGGATTTGGGGAGCGGCTTAGACAAATGGTTCATTAGGGTCTTTTCTCTGCCAAGTGATGGCTTTTTTTTTTTTTTTTTTTTTCTTCCCCCCTGAGGTTCCCATCACCGAGCTACTGTAAAAATAAATTCTCCAAGTCATCAGACAGCTGCCACCGTAACAGACTCGTCTGGCATGGAGGCGTGAGGGACCGGGATTGTTATCCCATCAAGAGATGGCTTTTTCTGCTCTCAGTTAGGCTGCTGGATGAACACAGTGGGTCCCCATGAGCCAGATAAAAGCTGTGATTATTTTGTGTTTCTCCTCAGCGCGGGCAGATTTGCAGATGCTGTGGTGCTGCACAGGTACTTCTGGACCTGGTGGAGGTTCAGAGATCCACCGCTTACAGGACATGCTCCCTGCAGCAGTCTCTGGATGTGTGCTGTTCAGTCGCTGGAGCTTTTCTAGTTTAACTTAAAGAACCCAGTTACACAGCTAGCCTGTGTCCACACAGAAGCTGGTGGAGAATCGAGGTGGTATCAGCGTCTCCAGTACCAGCAGATGTCTCAATTCCTCCCACTCTCTAGCCTGAGTCAGTAACAAGCCTTGCCTGTCCAAACCCCCCTTCATCAGTGTCCTTTTTAGATCTGATACTGCCTTCTTGCCCTGCCCACCATCTCTGCACTGGCAAACAGCTCAATGCCCAGTCCCCCATTGCACCTGAGCACTAAAGAGCTGCTGCAGCATCGCCTGCAACCCAGCAGTTTCTGGAGCTTTCCTGGGTGGCTTAATGATTCCTGCAGTGATGTCTGCATTCAGTGTCTAGTGCTTGCCCTGCTAGCCCTGCTCAGAGAGAGGCAGACTCAAACCAGGACTGGGTTGTTCACTGCACGATCACCAAGTGGCTACAGGGTTTGCAGAATTCCTTTCACAGAGCTGCTTGTCCTGGTCAGAGCACTCTTCTTCCATGATATCTTCTCTTCCAGTCTTCTTTCCTCCAGACCTCCTTGTCCTCCTGCCTCTCCTTCCCCACTGCATCAGCACCACTTCCCCTGCACCAGCAGATAAAGCAACTTTTCTTCCTGGCTACTCACTCTTCTAAGCTACCCACTCCTCCCTGTATTCCATACTTTCCCAGTGCAAAGGCTGGGTATCAATCCTTTGGAGAAGAAAATTCTATATGATCACCCTGCAATAGGCTCTGTAGGATGATCTGCTCAGTGCAGGAATGCTCATGTGGACCGTGAAGAAATAACCCACATCTAAACAGTCAAGAACACTGGAAGAAAAACAAAACTATTCTATAAATTCAAAGTTATAGCAAGTTGTGATTTATTTTTAAAGAGGTGTCAATCTGAAGATATAGCTTATTTATTTATTTATTTGAGGTTTGCACCAAACCAAGAACGGACATCCTTTCTTCTGAAAAATAGCCAAGATTTTAATTCCTCAAGTTGTTGATTCATTTGCCATAATTATTTGCTTTAGATGAGTAAACATCATGTCACAAAACAACCCTGTGCTCTCAAGCTCTCTGGTCTGAAAATAAAAATGGGTCCAATTTCCAGATCCAAGGGAATATTTTATACATCAGGACGAGGGGCCATGGAAGGCTCAGGGAGGTGAGATCTGGTTGCAAGGCAGGGGGACTCTCAGCAGCAAGCTCTGTGGAGTTGCAAGAGAGATGGTTTTATTGAATAAAAGGACCAGGGGAGTGGAAAGGGCTGGAATTGTACCTCTGCCAAGTAGTTTTACAGGATGATACTCACCTGAGATCTACAGATGGGGAGAAGCATCACTGCTTAGCAGCTCTGAACTTCCAAACCTGCTCCTGTCCCCGTTCTCCTGCTCTCTGGGTGTGTGTGTGAGATGCTCTCTCCACATTTCCCACTCTCTGGGAGCTGCTGCACGCTGGGAAGCAAAGAGCATCCCTCATTCCCTATGCAAATCCATTGATGAAAACATAAAATGCATTGTGCTGCTAAAACTTGCTGAGCTTGTTTGACTAAGTGCCAAGGATTAGCAGCACGTAAATTCACCATTGATTTGACAACAATGATATTATGTGCCCTAAACACTGATGGGATTTGTTCAGTGTTTAGGATGTGGGCTCTGAGGTGGAAAAAAAGGATTGCTAGTAATTTTTTAAGCCTCTTTGGCTGCACCAAGGCAGACTGTTGATATTATATAAATTCTTTAGATAAAATAAATATCAGTCTTTGGATAAGTAGAGTGGATATTTAACTTTTCCAGTGTACAGCTGAATTGTAAATCTGACTGTGGATTGCTGTAAAGTGTAAAATAAAAAATGCCCCATCCCTCTAAAACAGGCAAAAAGGAGATGTTGGAGTAGAAAAAGAATCACAAAGGGCAGCAATAAAACAGAGGATTGTGCCTTAAAAATGGTGAGGTGAAGATTTATTTTTTTTTTACTAGAAAACTAAAAACGTCCCCTCCACGACTTGTCCCCACTTGTGATTGTCCCCTCCCTGGCTCTGGTGTTCAGTAACTTTGCAACCACGGTCCCTGTGGGACAAAAGCATGAGTGGGGACCACCTGGGACAAAACTTGGGGTACAGGGGGTGACCATGCATTAGGCAGGAGCTGCAGAGGTGAGGGAGGGAAGAGCTATGGTGGTTTACACCTGGACAAACTTAGCCAAGAGTCTGGAGGACAGGGGCTGCTCACCTGCTCCCAGCTGGGCAGCTCAGGGCTGTTTGAGAGGCATGGGAATTTGCAGGGTTCTCTAGGGACATGCTTGTCTCTCTTTAGAAGGAAAGCCAGCCCAGTTTGGTGGCGGGTTTTAGTTAGTTTGTTTGGTTTTTTTCAAAGGTGCTCAGCATGTAGTGACCCTCCCACTAACTGGCTTCTTTCTTGCTGTGAACTACCCTCAAGAGGGAGTTCTCAAGTGTTCTTTGCTTTTAACAAGAATCAGTAATTAACATAATAATGATAAAAAAAAAAGAATACAACATCTGCCACTTCTGATGCCAGTCCCTCTATTGCATTGCCCTGCAGCCCCAACCCCAGATAAGCATCGTGCCAATTGCACTGATAACGGGGCCTCACCGCCTCCCATCCATCACAAACTTTAGCAAGATATCAACAGCACTCAGAACGCATCAGAATCACTCCTTTCCTGCTTGCCGTGGTGTCTGGTGGGGAGGAAGGTGAGTCTCACTGCTGTTACAGTCACCTGCTCCTTCCTCCATCAGCATCCCAGGTCAGAAGTGGTGGAAGGGTTTGGAGCTCCTGGCCGTGAGGAGCAGGAAATGAGTCTTATAAAGAAAGGGCTCTTCCCTTAAAAAGAAAGGAAGAAACAAATGCTCTGTGTTCACTTCTAGGGAAAGCTTTCAGTAAGTGCTTAGCCATGAGCGAGCCTGCCCTTTCAGCTTGACTGCTTGCATTCTGACTTCTATGACTTCATACTGACTTCTTGCATCTTGTCCAAAGCTAGGTCTGTGCAAGATCAAGAAAAACATGGTCTTTTTTTCCCTTTTCCCCACTCGCCAGCTTTCTTTCACACATTATGCAGTATTTTCCACTGCAGCAAGAGTGGCAGGAAGAAAACTTGCAAAAAAATCGCATTATTATTTACTCTAGCTCTGTGTCCCTCTCATGATCTTGCTTTTGTAACTCACAGATTTCTACGAAGTGGAAACAATCTGATTGTCATGCTGCAACAATTTTATCATTAAATATTGCCAGAGATTGCTCAATCCCTTGTATCATCACTAAACAGCTGACATCTAAACGCAAAGGACCTTCTAAATGAGTACAGTTGTATTTTGGGGGGTTGATATGTCTGTTTGAAAGAAAAAGCACTGGGATGTATCCCTGTTTCCCATGAGAACTATCTGTAGAGTTGCATCCTCTGCAGGGTGACTGGGTACACTTGGCTTGGGAGGAAATGCAGATCAGAGCAGAGTTTGCCTTTCTTGGCTCTCGTGGGGCTGCAATGAACCAGCTGGAAACAGGAATCCCACTTCTATCAGCACTTCAGAATCTCCTACCAACCCTCCACAGTCACTGCTGACCAGTCACTGCTCCACTTCAATACTTGCTTTTCTCTTCACCCTGGGCTTGTACAGACCTTGGCAGGGGGGTTGGAGACAGCCCTGGGCTCCCCTGGAAATGGGGAGGTGGGAGTCAGTCATGCAGACAAGCTAAGAGCAGCTAAACACCAGCAAGGGCTGTACCTGATTGCTGATGGCAGCTTTACTTGGGAATGTGGTCTGGGATTTCTTCAATTTGTCCTGGGCAACATCATTTCCTGATGTCTCACTCACGTGCTGGCAATTGTGCATCGTGCTTTAGGAAGTCTCAGAGGTAATCTGGACAGCAGAACATACTGGAGGACTTCCTCAGTTGGACTCACGTTCTAAATTTGAAGTGAAGCTTCGGAAAAAAACTGCCTTTGGTGCACTGCTCTTGGATGTGCTCATGACCATAGGCGTTAATTTTCTTCCATTTTCTTCCATTCCATTTCCACCAACAGATCTCAGCGCTTTTGCTCAGCAGGTGATAATGATGCTCAAATGTTGCGTGTCTTATGAGGTCTGGTCTGCTGAACTGATGCAAAATCATCACTTTCTCTTCTCATGCCAAATTCCCACTGGGTGGGAGCCATCTCACCAGCTTTGCTTGTCCAGAAGGGATGTTAGAACTGGAATTGCCTCCTCAGCTCCCTCCTGAGATACAGACACTGCTGAAAGGGGTCTCATTTCACCTTTCCTACCCACCCACATGATGACATGATCTGGAGGCATCTGTCCCTCCACTGACTGGACAGGCAGCATGCACAACTCATTTGAACTGGACACAGAAGTTTTACACCATTGGAAGTCACATATGATGCACCTCAGGAGATTTTTTTCTCCCAGAGGCATGCAGGCATTGTGAAGTCTGAAAAAAAAAATCCTCTAAATGAAATTTACATTTCAGTGAAATATTTTTGCCTATAAAAGACAAAAAAATATCTGTCCAAGACATATGGATATGATTTATTCCAGGGAAAGCCATAAAAATGTGGGTCCAGAAGAAACTAAAGACATAAACCCACAAAGTTGGCTGCTGCTTTTGAATGATTTAAATTGATGGCAATATACATAATTTCAGATAAAATTTAGTTGAAGACGTATTTCTCACTTTCCTCTAAAGAGCCAATTTCTTTCATCGCACTGAACATACAGAGTGCTCTGGTCACACGGTGAACACACCTGTGGGTTCCATCCCACTGGCACAGGGAAGCTGTGGATGCCCCATCCCTGGAAGTGTTCATGGCCTGGTTGGATTAGGCTTGCAGCAACCTGGGCTCCCTCCTTCCTCCTGGCATCAATAATCCAGGGAATTATGTGGGGAACACGCTGGAGGCCAGAGCTCAAAGGTTTGGTGGTTTTGTGAGGACCAAAGGATGCCCAGAGAGGATCCTGCCATTGTGTGCACTGCTCCTCCACATCCCCTGGTTTGGGAAACACAAAGAGGATGCTCCCAACACACTTTAGGGATGGCATTCACACCTCACCCCCTCACCTGGGGCCCAAATTGTCTGTCAGACCCCCAAATCTCTCTCACTTTCTGTGTGAGCACAGTTCCCACAGTTCCTCTACCACCCAAATAAATGACTTGCTTTGTGTGTTGCAGTGAGTGGTTTGGGATTTGAACCTGTTCCTGTATCTCTCCTCTCATTTTCCCTCGTGTCCTGCATACCAGGTGATGCATTCTGCATCAGCTGCCAGTTGGCTCAATACAGGTTAGCAGGTCTCTGGAACTGGTGGGCTGAGGAGAGATTTTTTTTTTTTTCTCTGCTGGGATAAATTTCACAGAGTTCTTGAAGAAAAATCTTGGTAATGCTTTATGACTTGTTTGCTTTCCCTCAATTTCTCAATCAAAATGACAGATTTGGTACAATGGGAACAAATGAGGGGTTAGGTCTCTCTCTTCTGTTTTATCCCTCCATGGCTTGGGGAGGGATTGATCTCTTTTTGACATCAGATTTTAGTAAAGCCTTCATGCCTGAGAGCCATAGCCAGACCACGGGGCCTTTTCTTGCTGGAACTACGTAAGGTGGAACCTAAGCTCTTGTTTGTCTTCTTTGAGGTCCTTACTGTGGTTTTGGGTGTTTTTCTGCTCAAGTTTTTGCTTTTCATGAAGGAAAGCCTCTGTAACAGGATCTTCTGTTTCCTACAATTCCTCCAAGGCCAATGATTTTCCAAGACCACACGGTGCCTGGATGCCAGGTGATTCTCAGCTGAATGTCACTTTGCCTCAGTGCTCTTCTGAATTTAGGTCCTCTGGCCTGGACTGCTCTGGTTTCTCCCAAAGCAGAGGATGGGATCTCAGCCACCCTTGGTTTCTTTAGTCCCTGGCAATGTGAGAGGACAATTCAATCCCTCATATCTGAAGTGCCTTTTGGAAGTGCCCTTTCCTCTTTTCCTTTTGTTCTCTGCTGACTGCAAAAGGTGCTGAGGTGCACAAGACTCCCAGCACGGGCGCTTCTGCTGCTCAGAGGCTCCTGGAATGCAATCCCTGCATCTCTGGATGTGATGGAAATGGGGTTTCAGCTGTGGCCACAGCCTGTGAGCCCTGCTGTGGAGCTGGGCAGCCTGGCTGCCCTTTCACTGCCCAGCCACCTCAGCTCTCTGGCAGAGCCTGCGGCTCTGGCGGCGGGCACGGTGCCCATTGCCCAGCAGTCCAGGGTGCCAGATGACCCCTTAAAGGAGGCTTTAAGTGAAACAGAAATGAAAAACAGCTGTAACCAGAAATGCATGTTAAGCAGGATCTGTGCTGTGACACCAGGAGATAAATGGATCTCCCACATCACTCCTAAATCAAAACAAGGACACTCTCAAGAGCAGCTTTGGGACTGATGTTATGGTCGGAGACCAAGCTTATTTTTCTTTCTCTCTTTTGCCATAAGTATTTTTTGTTAAAAGTTTTTTTGTTTTGTCAGACAAAATATGATGCTCTGCATCATTTGTTAGTCCTGCTTCCCTGCCAGTGCTGCCATGATCCCTGTGCCAGGGGCGTCAGGCCCCTCTTAAGTGGCAGAGGCACTTTGTAGCATGTCACAAAAAAGTTTCCCTTTCTTCAACCTGAACCAGACCCTTTTTCCTTGCGTGGGAGAAAGCTGTTTCAATTATTTGGAAGAAATCTTGAGTCTCTGCTTCAAGGAGGGGCAGAAAAGAAGCAAATTAATGAAAACCCAAGGTCGGGTTACGAAGACCCACGGAGCAGATCTCTTTCACAAGCATCCTTGAGGTGCCCACCGGGGTGTCCTGTTCAGCCTGCTTGATTCCCCAGGGGACGTGCCAGCAGCCCTGGGCACCCCGTGCCTCGCAGCCTGCTGCCTGGCATCATCCCTCCAGGACATCTGGCACCGATTCCAACCAGACTGTCATTTCCAGGTCAGTCTCTGCATTTCTGCTGACCACGTTGCCTCCATCATGAGATCATGTCTTTCCAGAGGAATCCTGCTAATGCCTTCATTCTGCGAGGCCGGTATATATAGGGGGAGCTTCCCTGGGGCTGCACCGTGCAGTCCAGCCAAGGCATCGCCGTCTCCCCAGCAGCGGCACTGCCCCTTCCGCTCTCCCCTTGCAGCCACAGGTCTCAGCAGCAGCAGCAGCAGCAGCAGCAGCAGCAGCATGGACATTACCATCCAGCACCCCTGGTTCAAGCGTGCTCTGGGACCCCTCATTCCAAGCCGTTTGTTCGACCAGTTTTTTGGAGAGGGTCTCCTTGAGTATGACCTCCTGCCTTTGTTCTCGTCCACTATCAGCCCCTACTACAGGCAGTCCCTCTTCCGCAGTGTGCTGGAGTCGGGCATTTCAGAGGTAAGGGCCCTTTGATTTCCTCTCCTTTTCCTTCCTCTCCCTCCTTATGCCTCCACCTGCTCCTCCCCAGCCACATCTCACACTGCTGTAGCCCCGTGTGAGGGGACAAGGAAGACCCCAGAGCCACTGCCAGGCACAGCCCACCCACCCCTTCTTGGGCACAGGGGGAAACCCTCGCTGGGGACAAGGCTTCCCTTCGAGAAACAGGAACCATTTTGGCTCCTTTTGAGGGTTGTTTCCAACACGTACAAGGCTGGTTTTGCTGCTCTGTGCCCGCCAGCCGTGTGGTGAAGAGCAAGGCTGCTCCCAGAGTAAGCGCCTGTGAGGGCAGCTCGCTGTGGGAGAGGACCCTGGCAAGTGGGAGCTATCTCCACCTTCTCCTCCATCTTGGGAGCTTGGTGGTTTTAGTAATCCCTCAATGAAGGACCCTGGAGCAGTTTTCTGAAGGGAACTGTAGGGGAATGTGCAGCTGTGGGGGCTGTGGTCTGAAATTCAGGGACAGGTGCTTTCTGTAGCCCTCTCTTCCTGCTTTCCTCCCAGAGCTACGACCACAGAGAAACCATAAATCACTGAAAGGACAAAACACATGCTACCAGAGAGCCTTAAAGTGGTTTCCATCCCCTCTCTGTGCCTGGTCCATCTGGCAGGTCACTGAAAAAGTGTCCCTGGCACAAGAATAGCAGCAAGGAGTGACACCTCTCCCCAGAGCAGTAGCCAAGGTGCAGACACCCACCATGGCCTCCCAGTGTCCCTGACACCTCCCACAGTCCCCCAGTGACCCTGCCACCTCCCACGGCCTCTCAATGTCCCTGGGTCCCCACAAAGGGAAGAAGACCCCCGCTGAGCCCCCGAGTCACAGAAGGACAAGCTGCCAGACCACCCCTTTTCTGGCTTTGAATCTGTGGTGATGTTGGCGCTGCCTCCATGCCCAGAGCTCAGGTCTCACTGTGTGACAATGCTCGTTTCAGGTGAGGTCTGATCGGGACAAGTTCACAATCATGCTGGATGTAAAACACTTCTCTCCCGAAGACTTGAGTGTGAAGATTATTGATGACTTTGTGGAAATCCATGGCAAGCACAGCGAAAGGCAGGTAAGTGGAAGTGACGGTGATGGTGGAGCAACTGGGGAGACCAGCTCCGTTTTCCTTCTTTCCAACAGTTCTCAGCTGAAGGAAAAAAAAAAAAGCATATATCAGAAGAAGGAGTTAATTATGAATTGTCATTATTGGCATGGCCTGTTCCCATAGAGCCCCCACCTGATATCTGACAATAACAAGCTAATCCACTTCTCTTTTGTTTATTTTCAATCATCATCTTCCATAACCGTCAGATGACGATGTCCATTGTTCACTAATAACACTGGGCCAGACACAGAACATCATCTGGTGCTGCCGAAGCGTGGCTGAGTTTTCATAAGCCAGAATCCTTAGTGAAAACAGAGTTTTCATATGCCAGTCTGGGAGAGAAAAGCAAGAGCAAACAAAACAAAAGAAAACCAACCAAGTGCCTCAGGCTTGGAAACTTTTAACACGTATGTCATGGAAATATCTGTGGGGGTCGAAAAGTGAATTATACCAGCAGGGGTTTAATTCTTCTCATACACATTTTTGGCCAGACAAAGCTCTAGCCTGGAAACAGTATGTATTTTTTAATGCAGTTATTATTCTCATGGCCAACTTAAAAAAAATAATTGCATTTCTCATTCTTTTGGCCAAAAAAAGAAGGGGGCCAGGATTGTGTACTTTGGCTGACACAGCATTGCAGCGTAGTAAATAAATACATGGGTGCACACATCTGCCTTGCTTTTACCTTCCCAGACCTCCAGACTTTGTCTCCAAGCATCCTTTGAAATAGGAGGCCCGAATCAGATCCCAGCCTGGGATCAAACCTATGGCCAAAATCACTCTGCTCCTCAGCTCTTGCAGCTTCAGGGGTGTCACCTGCTCCTACAAACCCGTAAAATTAAACCCAGCAGAGATGTGCCCAGAGGTCCTGGCATTGCAGTGGCACGATAAGCCAGGGTGAATGTGCATTTCCTGCTCCAAGGGAGCTGGGCAAAGGGAGCCGGGCAAAGGGAGGCACGGCGTGGTGCCAGAGGGTTTCTGACGAGCCTTCCCCCCCCTCTCCCCACTGCCTCTCAGGATGACCATGGCTACATCTCCCGGGAATTCCACCGCCGGTACCGCCTGCCCGCCAACGTGGACCAGGCCGCCATCACCTGCTCCCTGTCCAGCGATGGCATGCTGACCTTCTCGGGCCCCAAGGTCCCCTCCAACATGGACGCCGGCCACACCGAGAGGCCCATCCCCGTGTCCCGGGAGGAGAAGCCCACCTCTGCTCCCTCCTCCTAAGCCCGCCGGCCACCGCGCTGCGCGGGCGGCCACCACCCGCAGGCCTCGTTCCCAGAGCCGCTGCATAAATATCAGTGAATGTCTAGAGGGGTTTCTCCTGTTGGTTCCTCCCCCACTTTGTTTCCTCCTTTTTTTTGTTCTCTTTGTTTTTGTTTTCCCCCTTTTCCCTTGGATGGAACGAGGGGCTGGGTGAGTGGCTGGTGGACTTGGAAGCTTAAACCTCGTGGGGATGGCATGGATGGCGATGCTGCCGTGCTGCTGTACTTGCTGAAAGGGTCTTCGTTCGGTGCTGTAGCCCATAACCACCATCAGGTAGGAAGGAGTGCACAAGTAACGCTGGCTCCTGGTGCACCAAGCCTTGAGGCGAGGCTTGGAGCAGGGGAAAAGCCCTGCAGAATTGCTGTACCCCACTCAGAGTTAAACTGGTTACTCTCAAACAGCAACAGAGCCAAGCCCCACACTCAAGACCCCGCGTCCATGTGACGAACTTGCCATGAGTTCCTTGCAACTGCAGGAGAAATAATAATGATAATAATAATAATTAATATCTCACCATCGGGGGGTTGCAACGTGTTATTCTTTTTTCAGCCAAGTGTTTAAGTGTCTCTGTTCACACCTCTGCCCTGTCATTTCCCTTCGGGACAACTGACAGGAGGACAAGCATGTCTTTCCACTGTCTTTGTAGGCCCTCGGGGGGGAGAGGGGGGCTCACCGCTGTGCAGAGGCTTCCCATCCCCAGCCAGCTCTCCCCAGCCTGTGCGTGACACACCGTCTCCCTTGCTCTCTCCCTGTAATTCTAGGGTAGCTCCACCTCTTCCACTGGTATCTGGCGCTCAACCTGAGAACGTGGTCAGTGGCGGTCAATAAAGTGATATAGGAAACACGCAACCGGCGTTGGGGGTTTCATTTGTTCCTTTGTAAGGCTTTTGAAGGGTCAATGTGGTGCCCAGCACCTCTTGGAGGATGTGCTTTCCACTGCTGGAAGTACATTTTGTGAGGATGATGGGCTTTTTCTTTCGTGTTCCCCTTATCCCTCATGCAAGCAAAACAAAAGGATCATAAAAAGAACAAAATTCAGCGGCCTGACCACCACACCTTTCTTTCAGATCATTGTGTCAGTACCAACAGCTGTTCAAACCTCCTGTCCATGGAACCACGTGAAGGATTTAATCTGAAATTAATGACTAAAGTTGTTTGGTGGCAGGGTGGGCGGGGTGGAGATACAAACTCTCCCTGCAGCTGCCATACATGAAATCCACAGCTCCAGAGTCTGCACGGATGTGAATACCCAAGGCTAAAGGTTTCAGCACTCATGCTCTACTCAAATAGCTTTCCACACAGAGGGATATCCAGGGTGTTTAGGAAAGGCATAATTTACCACATAGGTAAAATCATCTCGGACAGTTTTTGCTCTGCCAAAAAACTGAGCCCACCAACCTCCTCCTCTTTGATGCTGATGAGCTGTGAAAAACAGAGAAAATAAATGCAGTTGTTTGCTGGTTGTTTTTTTTTTCTCACAGCGTGGGCTTAAATATTAATATGAGCCATAATCACAGAAGCTCTGGGACTATTTAAATTTAAAAGCCACTTGCTTCTGCCATATCTAGGCCAGAACTGAGGGAGGCCTGGGAGTCAGGAGCAGAGGCACTACCTCTTATCCAGAGAAAGGGAGTCCCAGTCCCCTGCCTGCAGCCCCTGAGGGACCATTACTGGGACCAGCATCACAGCACCTGTGGCAGAGCCTGGGAGAGGGGCAAGGCTGCAGGAGGAGGAAAGTGCTGCAGAAGCAGGAGAAAGTGGGGAAAGGAGGGAGATTACTGTCGGGTAATTAGAAAGCAATAAATCCCCTCAGCGTCTGACACGATTTTAAACCCATTTTTTTAACTGAGATTAATTACAGGGCAATCTCGGAGCTTTCTACCACAGATTGTGCAGCCTCTTGTGTTTGCATCTCCGGGGGAAAGGCACAAATGAGCGCTCTTTGGGAAAGGGCAGTTTCCTTCCAGGAGGGAGCTGTAGCTGCAGGCTTGGAAAGGGCATCTTTTAGCCGAAGCTGCCTCATTTCTCTGCCTGGTGCTAACAGGTCCCCAGCCTCTGCTGCTTTCCCTCCAGATGCATCTTCTTGCCAGAGCCTCGGTGCCTCCCTGCCATGTGCTGACACCTCTCTCCTTCCTGAAAGAAACCCAGCAAGGCCAGGAGGGGAAAAAAAACGGAATCCCAGACACTTGACCCCCATTCAAACCTCTCAGAGGTGTAAAAATAGGGAAACATACTTTGAGCATGGCCTGTGTGTCTGTCAGGGCCATGAAACGACATTTGTGGGCCCCTTTTTATGCCTGGCTGGCAGAAAGTGAGAGTTTTTATAGGAAACAATGACAGGAAATCAGGGCAGGTTTGAGGCAAGCTGGGAGCCACGCAGAGGGGGCAGCAGCTCAGGACCCATGCTGCCCCTCACTTTTGGGGACACCAGACCATTACTGTCTCCCTGCCCTGAGAAGGGATGATTCTAAAGCCTTTTGCAATCCATCAGCCTTTTGCAATCCATCAGCTAATTAAAACCATAAGCAGCTCTGAAAGCCCCTGTGCAAGGACATTGGGGTGTCTGGTGGTGCTTTGTGTAGGATGGGGAACGTGTCACTGAAGGCTCCCCAGCCTCTCCCCAAACCCAGAGCCCCTCCGACCCTAAAAGGCTCATCCACTTGCAGAACAGCTTAAGCACTGCCACTAACACCTGTGTCACTCAAAATATTTTACTTTTTTCACCCAGAAGCTTTCCCAGTCACAGCTCTCCCAGATACTCCTCCTCTTCCTCCTCTTCTCTGCAAAAATTCTTGTTTCTCTTTACCGAGATTAAATTTCATTTAAAGAAATTCTTGTTATTCATAACCCATGGTGGTTTCAGGAAGGAGCTCTTCACCACAGCTTTCTTTGCAGATTAACCTGTTAGAAAGGTGTTGATAGCACTCTTTAAGGGTTAACAAAATTTCTTGGAGGTCTTTTGGTTGAGAATTAGTCAATGGTTTTACGATGGAGGGAAAGGCAGCAAAGGACCCTGCCCACAGGGAACTTTTGGAGTGTCTGGGCAGTTTGTGAAGTGTGGCCTTTAACCACGGGCTTCTGCTCAGCGTGACTATACATCCCTTTTGCAGTGTGTTTTTGTACTAGGATCCTCCTCATCCTGCTCCGGAGAAGGCACCCAGAGCTCACACAGCTCTGCAAGGGGCTGGGCAGTTAACGGATGCTGCATCCTCTGCCTGCTGATCCATTCATTTTGGAATTTTTCCCCTGGCTCCTGGCAGAAGGACAGCCCTGGAGACAGGGAGGGATCGCCTGGCAGAGCCGTGTCCCCACGGGGTGGCAGCCTTTCCTGCGCTTTGGCGCTCCGGAGGCTCCCTTCTCACCAGGTTTCAACATCTCCCCAGGGAGACGGGACCCAGGGCACAAGGCAAGCAGGCACATGGACCCCACCAGAGTTGCACAACTCTGGCATTCCTTGGTTTCTGATTGATTTACGAGTCAGTCAGGGCTACAAAAAATCTGGGAGTAGCCTGAAAGTTTACCAGCATTTTTTACCCAAAGCAAATTCTGCTACATGCAATCACCGTAACCCCTCGTCTCCTTGGCATCCTCATCAGGATTTGGGCTGTGCTACACAGGTCTCTAGAATCTGGAATTAAAGTAGCAGGAGCTGCCTCTGTTGGCAAAAAAAGGGTCTCCAAACATATAAAAAACCCCAGTATTCTCTCAAAAGAACACTGGGCACACCTGTGCTTGCTGCAGTGTTGGGCATGTAAATCTGGGAGATGCAGCCAGAGGAGACTGTCATGACGTGGGCTCTGCCCCCTCTTAACTGGGACTTTGTCCCTCTGGTGTGACCTCTTGTCAGGACTGGCTTGGGAAGCCACCAGGTCACATGAGGAGAGCAGGTGCCTGCTGTGTCCCTCATTTCCCAGCTCCTGATCTGTCTGGGGGCTTTTCCCAGGGGAAATGCAGTGAGGGTCCGTCCAGAGCCCACAGAACAGGGCTGGAGCCTGGTCACATGGCTGGTGCTTCACTTGCAATTAACTGTCCCTTCTAATGAACAATGTGAGCTTGGGACGGGCGCAGATGTTTGTGGCATTTCTGAGAGCGCAGCACAAGTGGAATAAAAATGCAATCTCAGTCAGAGAGGCTGAGGCAAGATGATGGAGTGACGCAAGTCGACCAAAGCTCAGGAGACTTGTCTCTGCCTCAAAGTTCATCCTCCAGCTGACTTGCAGAGATCTAGCACACAGCATGAGGGCCCTGAACTCCTCTGAGAGACAAAATTGTGTCTGCTTGGGGAGGGTGAGACCCAGGTGCCCCAGGGTATAGGCAGAGGCTGATCCACAGGGCCCTGGAGCCTCCCTAAAGCACTCATTGCTCCCAGAGTGGGCTGTGATGTCTCACTGGAGCTGTTTTGGGATGGCTGAGGGTCACTCTGTGTAAGGGTCCAGAGGTGGGGAGGCCGTGCATAGGGTGGGTTCAGCACTCTAGGGGCTCATGGACAGTGTGACATTGCCTGGCGTGTCCCAGGGGAAACAGCAGCTCAGCTGGCAGCCAGGAAAAAGGGAATTTCCATTATTTGCTTGCGGTGCTTTCTCTGTTAAAATTTCAAAGCTGGTTGATCATTTCATTATGCTCTGATCAAGGGAAAAGGAGCATTGCTTAATTCAGAGTCTGCTCTGCCTTTCAGGCCATCAGTGTGTGAAGATCTGCACACTTGTTTTTTTCAGTGTACACAAACCTCTAGCAGCCAACACAGCACTTGCACACGATCAGCTTCATTTCCTTGGCGCATTGAGCGCTGTGCTCAAAGATGCTGCACGCGAGGATTTTTACAAACTCATCCAAGTATCCCTGCATTATTCCAAAGAACCGGCTCTGGTCTCGCGTCTCGGTCCCTTCCCGATGCCTTCCTGTGCTGCTCGCCCGGCGGGATCCGGGACCGGGAGGTGGCAGCAGCCCCTCGCCGGTGGGACCGAGCATCCTCCCCGGCTGGGAAGGGAGCGCACGACGGAAAGGTCACACTCGGTATTTGCCGAGCATCTCCCGTACGTTCCTCCAGAGAATGTTGGGGTTTTCCTTTTTCCTTTTTCTCCCCCCTCCCCGACCCCCAGCAATAATTATTTCGGTTTTCTTTTCCCTCTTTTCTTTGACACGGTGCTCAGAGGGAGGTGGAGTGTCTCCACTGTCCGCGCTGTCTCTGTTTTCCACCCTCTCAGGCTGATGCCAGCCCCTCTCTGCAGGATTTAATGCACTGCTGTCTGCCTCCCACACTGCTTATTGCAGCGCCTTTTGGTTGCCCTTTTTTTCCCTGCTGCTGGGGAAATCTCAGAGCCAAAGCCTGGCTCCCACCTTTGATGCCCTTTTCCTCCCCGCTGAGCCAAGCTGGAGGATGGGACATGCAGGAGCACCCTACCACTGAGTCACCAGAGTGGAAATAAGGGGGAGCCCAGGGGAAAAGCCCCCCAAAGTGTTTTGCAGGCCACTGAGGCTCAAAGAGGTCCCTTTAATTCCCCGCTTGTTCCTTACATGAGCTCAGGACACACTGAGTCTTGCACGGAGCAACATTTGGCTCTGATGATGTTGAGATAACTCAGAGCTCAGAGCTGTAAAGGCCTTTGAAAATCTGCTTCATAGTTCTCAGTGCTGACTAAGGAAGGTCTGGGGTTTAATTTCCTGCTATGTTTTTGTTGTTATTGTTGTTTGTTTTCACTCAAAGGGAGCTATTTGGGACGTCTAGCCCTGTCTCCGCTGGTTTTGCTGGAAGGCTCCTTGGGCTTTTCGGAGGATTTGCATGTTGAACTCTCTCACACTGTAAACAAAGCGTGTCAAATCCCTCCCAAGGATGCTGATTTTCCAAAGCATTCTTTAAGAGCCTGACCTTTCTTCTCCAATAATTTATGAACCACTTCCAAACCTTCCACAAAACAGTAACGCAAAAAGCCTGACTTAGTTATGTGCTTCAGCAGGCCATAGGGGTAAGAAAAGCTATACATAGCTTTGTTTCAGTCTCTGGGTATGTCATTCTTTCCCCTGTGAGGTTCATGACACCAGGATCTGTGACCCTGTCCATGGGACTGAAACCAGGGAGCCCAACAGGCTCATTCAGCCCCGTAGCAATTTGGCTTCCCCTGAGATGATTTCTGCTTCTCATTGATTTTCAACCTGTCAGCTCAAAGTCTCACCTGAATTTAATGCAAAACAAATACCCTGTCACATCAGCACAGGGAAAATGGAATATGATGAACTTAATTAGCAGTGGCAGGGTGGTTCAGCAGAGTCTGGGAAAGGATTTGTTCATGATTTTTTGCTAGGCTGCAGTACACACCAGAGCTGACTTTCAAGCCTGCCAGGCTGGCTTTTCTCTTCCAGGCACTACCAGTGCCCTATCATTTTATCTCCCTATCATTTCAGCCTAATGAAAAAGGCAGCACAGAGTGAGGGGGTGTAGACTGGGATGCATGGAGGGCTCAAACAAGAAGTGGCATCAGTGGGTGAGCTGGAGAAGTTGGCTCTAACAGTATTTCCATCTCCCTTGGAAAAAAGCAGCCCAGCCACACTCCACCTCTCCTGGGGGGCTGGCAGATAACTCAGAGATAAAGTCTCCAGCTCAAGTATTAAGGACAGATCAACTCCTTTATGGTTCAGTAACACAAACTTAAAAAAATCCAAAACAAAACACAGATCAGGGGCTATATATGTATTTTTCTCTTTTGGTAAGATGAAGTGCAGGAGCCACTGTAGCACCTGAAATGCCTGTAAATGCTCTCCAGTGGAGTGTAGCAGAATTCAGCTGTGGTCACTGTGCAGCTGGACTGTCCTGCTCTCCCTCCTGGCAGCTGATGCTCAGAGTCAGCCACTGAGGGGGACTGAACTGGCATTTGAGCTTCTCATGCACATTTGTGCCTGGCAAATTGCAGGAGGTTGCCTCATGGTGTGACTTTCATGTTTAGGTCGTTAACCAAGCAGCTGAAAATGCATTAATTTAACTAAGAGATAAAAAAGCCCCATAAACCAGAAAAACAACCAAGGAAACAAAAACAAAAATTAAAATAAAACAAGACAGAAGAATCTGACAGAATTTTACCTGCATGTTTTGGAGTAAGAAAGCATAAATGGAAGGAAAAACTCATACCTACAGCACCTGTGGTCTCATTTGCTCAGACCTTTCACCGCCAGCCCTTGCAGGAGGGGTTTGCAGCAGGGGTGAGGTGGTGACAGGAATCAGCCTGAGGTGAGCAGTCACTGTGCCAAAATCCCCTCTCCCTATGACCACCACAGCCCTTGGGTCAGAGAGGGGTTTCTCACCACGTGCTTGCACCACAGGATAAAGCCCCCCAATAAATCAGACATGAACTCACATTTCTCAAGCCTCAGAGGTGAAATGCTCTCCTTACCTTGGAACAGAACCAGACACCGAGGTCTCTGGCATATTCTGCTGCAGCTGCAATGTCTCAGGACACAGCCAGGCCAAAGGGTTGCAGACAGAGGGAATATTTTTCATTGTATCCACTAGCACAGCTGGAAAAATTAGAGGAGATTTTGAGGTCTGAAACCAATCTACAAGCCAGTGAGGACTTTGAGGGATGAGCCTTGACTGTGGTTGTTATGGTAGGTTTGACATTGCCCCCTCCACTGCTGTGGCTGGCCTGCTGGAGGTGCAGGGAGGACAGTGGCAGCAGCCACATTCCCCAGACTTTCTGCCAAAATTTTCCTGCTCAATGCCTGTGCTGCAGCCCTTCCATGGGCTCACAGGTGCTGTCAGCACTCCTGTGTCTGCCAGTCAATGGGAGCAGAGCTGAGACTCCATGCAACAGCAGCAGAAACCTGGTTTAACCTCTTGTCTGGTACGTTCACTTCTCTGATAAACCTTAAAGAAAGAGAAGGAAGAAGTCTGGACACTACAGAGGGGTGAAGAGGTGGGCGGGACACAGTTAAACTGTTATTACTTCTTGTTATAAGATAAGCATGAAAATTTGGTATAATTTTTTATGTTAACAAGTGCACTGCAGACATACAGGGTACAGGAGCCTGGCAGAAAACCCTTCTGGACCATGGGATTGCTTTAAGGCTGGATGCTCTGGGTGCAAAAGCTGCTGGGGGTGGCTCTGTGCAGACAGATTCCATGAGATCAGGTGGCTGCATGAGCCCTGCACAGGCAGGGCTGGGACAGGCAGAGGGAAATATGGAGCCCCTTGATAGTTGGGAGCAAAGTTTAGACATGACAAGGTTTAAGAAGCCAGAGGAGGGGCAGAAGAGGAGGTGCATGAGGAAGGAACATTTGCAAGAATGTGTAGTGAGAGGACAAGGGGGAATGGCTTCAAACTGAAAGACAGCAAGGTTAGACTGGATATTAAGAAGAAATTCTTCCTTGTGGGGTTGGGGAAGCCCTGGCACAGGGTGCCCAGAGCAGCTGTGGCTGCCCCATCCCTGGAAGTGTCCAAGGCCAGGTTGGATGGGGCTTGGAGCACCCTGGGATAGTGGAAGGCGTCCCTGCCATAGGGAGAGGGTTGGAACAAGAGGATTTTTAAGGTCCCTTCCAAACCATCCTAGGATCCTGTTATAAGCAACCACAGGACACCAGCACCAACATCAGCTGGGAATACTCAAGGGGTGAGGGCTGTGTGCCAGGATCTGTGCCTGGAGGAGGCTTCTGTGGTATTTTGGGGCTGGTGGGCAGGTGCCTTGGGAAAAAGTGTGGGTGTTGTTACTCTTGGTAGAGCTTTTTGGCAGCATCAGCTCACAGAGGATGGACAAAATTTAGACATGTCCTGGTGTGGAGAAAAATCTCCTGGGGAAATTCCCTGCAGCTGGAAAGCCAAAGACTCCTTGGGAAAGCCCCAGACTATCCCCGGCATGAGGTGGTGGAGAAGAGGCCTCAGGGGAGAAGATGAAGTTGTGCATAGCTGGAAACCCCCTGCCCACCCCAAAGGGAGGGCCCAGGGCCTGGCTTTGGGCTGGGGGCACAGTGACACTGCCTGGGGCATCTCCAGGGCATGAGCTGGGCTTCTGCAGGGAGAACACCAGGAGAGGGAACAGCCACTTTTTTTGTTTGTTTGGTTGGGTTTTGTCACAATTACAAGTTATGTGCTCCACAGCAAAGCACCAGCTTTCCCTGCTCCAGAGAAACTCAGAGGTTTTTTACTGGGCTCCCTTTGAATCTATCTCCCTTCTGGCTGGTGTCTTCCCCCTAGAGGCCACTGCCTTTTGATCCATCCACCAGTCCCTGGCACTGCCCCACGTCCAGACTGACCCCAGCTCTCACCCTGCCTCCAGGTCACCTCCCTTCTGCAGCCAGCTCCCAGCTGCCTCCAGCAGCTCGCTCCTGCTCACCTCTGGGATTAATTCCTGGTGTTGCATCCCTGGGGCAGCTGCTCTGCCAGGTGAATTTGGCAGCAGAGCTTTCTGAGGGTCAGTTCCGAGCTGGGATGGCAGGCAGTGAACAGACACAGGCCGCTGTGTGCAAAGGAAGGCCCTGATCTCTGTGTGGTGCACAGGCAGTGGGAATGACAAAGAAGCAACAGAATGGCAGGTTCACAGAGTTTTGGGGCTGGAAAGGACCATAAAGATCATCCATTTCCAACCAAGGGCCAGACTGCTGGCATTAATCAAACTGTCACTTCACCCTCGGTTGCGTGGACACGGTGACACCACCACGCCGGGAGCACTGTGGGGACCAGCAGGCACCAACTGCTCAGCTGAGCCTTGCAAAATGCCAGAACCTCTACCCAGAGCTTCCCCTTCCCACAGCTAAAATCACAGCTGAAAATAACCCTCCCTTCCAAAGGATGGCCCTGTCGGAGCACTCGGTGTGCCCACGGTGCATGACAAGGGGGTTATTTATTGCCAGCATGCCAAGAATAGGATTTTATAGGGAGAGGGAGGGTGACAAAGCCTATTCCCAGCAAGCTGGGACATTTGGACACCTGTTACTGAGTTAACCAGTGCACTCACATGCATCAGAGGTGTATGGAGTCATCAAGGTCTCCTGCAACACTTCTGAGCCCACAAACTTTCCAGCTGCCACCAACACACTGGCTGCTGTCCGGAGCTCCCCTTGGACCCTGCCTGTACATTTATTTTGCTTGCAGCTGGATCTTGCTTGGCAATAGAACTCCCCCGGCAGTAACATGAGGTTCCCTTCACTTTTTAAGGATCAAAGCCCCAGGCAAATACCAGAAGGCTGCACACCAGTGGAAAGGGTAGAGTGGAGGCTGCTGAGCTGCTGAGCTGCCCTGCTGGTGCACTTGGGAATGTCAGTGGGGATGGGACTGCCTGGTTCTCCCCATCCAGCCCCCTCCTGTCATGAGCAGCCACATGAAAGCCTGTCCTGCCCAGGACAGCTCAGAGAACATTTTCTTCCCAAGCCTCAGTGCACTCTAGAACACAAAGCTCTTCCTGACCACCCTTGAGCCAGCTTAGATCAATAGGGCGAAAGATCAAAAGACCCAAACTCTGCTGCATTAGAGGGGGACAGCAGGTGAGCTGAAGGGCCTTGCCAGCATCCCAGCAGGAGAGGGATGCTTGGAGATGAAAATGCAGGGAGCAGTCTGCAGAGGAGGAATCCTGGGAAACCTGCTCTCAGCTTGCTCATGCTTTTAGAAGTTTGCAGGAAGTGTGGGGCAGCTCAAACTCACATGCAATGAGCAGCTAAGAAAGGATTTGGGCTCAGGTTGTGAATGGCAAGCCCCACCATCCACACATTTCCCACCCCTATTAATTACTCTTCTCTGGGCTGCAAGGATAGGATTCGGCTGTCCTAACTTTGAAGGCCTGGGGTAGACATCTCAGTCTGAGCTCGCTGTCCTTTTCTCTCTGGGCAGGCAGTGGAAAGGAGTAGCTGCTCCATGGACACACTCCAGCTAACCCATTCCTAGCCATCTCCACCAGGAAGCGAGGTACTGCTCCCAGGATGGGCTCTGCCCTTTGGCCAGGAAGCTCAGGAGGAGATAATTAATTATAAATATCTAAATATGAGTGGATGAATCTTATCCAAAGCACCCACCTCGTGCTCAGGAAGACCTGAGTTCAGAAGACCTGCTGGATGACTTTCCTCCTCATCTGAGTGCCTTGAAACCTTCCTTGTGGATTGAGTGCCAGGCTCTCCCTCTGGGTAGCACCCTGGAGCTCAGATGAAAGGTGTGCCCAAGCACAGACTCATGCAGAGCCCATGTGGTGGTAGAGGAAGTTGTGGCAGAGATGTGAAGATTGGTACAAAAGGAGAAGGAATGGGAATACTGGGATGCCAAACTCCCAAGGGAGTGACTGGCAGGAGGGGGACAGGAGGGATGGCAGCTCTTGGTGGCACCTGGGCTGGCAGGTCTTTGAGAGGTACATCTAGGGACAGCTCCTCAGAACACCCAGATAAGGAGACAAAGGACTCAGGAGACAAAATCCTGATGACTCACAGGGAGGTGTGGCAGGATGGAGAGACTCATCATTGTCAGTGCCTAATGAGTGAAAAACAGCATCTCTGAACCTGGGCAGTGTCACTTGGGGGACTTGGTGAGGACTGGGCAGCCAGTGCTCCTGGTCCTCTGTGCCAGCCTGAGGAATCATGGCCAGATCAGGTGGATACAAGCTCCTCAGTGCTTAGGGTTATGTGACTGTGACAGTATGAGGGAGTGACTTCCATTTTGTTTAAAAATAAATCGCTCTTCTCCGCTTATCAGCTCTGGCATTGAACTTTATTGCATTTTTATTCATGTTGCAGCATTGTTTCCTGCAGCAGAGAAACAAGTCTGGACTGGGAAATGGGCTTGGACGGTCTCTGGAAAGTCCTGGAAGGGTCTTAAGGCAGCCTGGTGGGTCTGTACTTGTAATACCTCTGGTGTTAAGCTCCATCAGAGTCTAAGGTTACCCTGAACTTTCCAAGTGAAAGGCATTGGCTCAGATTTGCTTGAGACTTGGCCTTGGCTTGTCTGACAGATCTGTGAATCCCTAAAACCCTTCAGCTTTGGCTCACTCATTTTACAGGCTCCTGATGAAGTACAAGAAATTCACCTTGCATTTATCACAGACTCTTCCGAGCTGGAAGTGACCCACGAGAACCATCCCAGCCCAACTCCTGGCCCTGCATGGGACAGCCCCAGGAATCCCACGAGGAAAACTGAGAGCATTTTCCAAACGTGTGCACAGCCAGGTGTGCCAATGCAATGTGGGCAAGGGTGGATCTGGAGCCCTTGGGCTGTTGTGCAGCCCCTTGGTCTGTGATTCCCATCCCTAAGGACAGCCTGACTCTGGGCTGCCAGTTTTTCTTGAGTCTCTTTTGCCTAGGAAGTTTAAAGCAGAGATTCCCATAGGAAAGGCGCCTTCCATCTTTGGTCTGAGGCTGGCTCAATATTTTCTGAGTGACCACCTGGACACGAACTCTTGGGAAACCAGGGCAGAGAGAGGGGGCAATATGGGATAGATTTCCAGGGTCTTTGCACACTGGGGTAAAGAAGCCAAGGGAATGTATGCTCAGTGTGTATTCCATGGCTGGAATTTCTACTTCAGTGTGTGTTAAATTCCTGCCCTGTTCAGCTGCACACCATTATAATTACAGCATTACCATATTTCAGACATCCTTCTCCACATGGAGTTACAGAGGACCTCCAAATTTCTGTGTATCCCCCAAGAATTTCTTAATTTTTTATCACACTTCAGAACTGGAAGAAAGGATCAAACCTAGAGCAGCTGAGCCAATGAGGCATTCAGCTTAACACAGCCTTTTTGTGCAAAGGCCAGGCACAGAGATGGTTTTGCAAAAATCTTACCAAACACGAGTTGAAGACAGTGGAAGTAGTTTGCAGACTTTTGTTCTTGTTTTTTCACTTTCTGTGGTTTAGCCCCAGCAAGCAAATGACCCCAATGTCTCTGCCCTCCAGTGGGATAGGGGAGACAGCTGGAAAAGTGAAAAAACTCATGGATTGAGATAAAACCAGTTCCATAGGTACAGCAAAAGCCCCACACTCAAGCAAAACAAAACACAAAATTCATTCCCCACTTCCCATGGCAGGCCGGAGTTCAGCCATCCCCAGGCCAGCAGGGCTCCACCACAGGTGACAGTGACTTGGGAAGAGAAATTAATCACTCCAAACATCCCCCTTTCCTCCTTCTGCCCCCAGCTCTATATCCTGAGCACGGTGTGGGACAGCCGTGGGGTCCTGGCCGTGTCCCCTCCCCTCTCCTTGTGCACCCCCAGACCCCTGGCTGGGCTGAGGGGCAGAAAAGGCCTGGGCCCTGTGTGAGAGCTGCTCAGCAACAGCTGAAACAGCCCTGTGCTCTCAGCACTGCTCCAGCACAGCCCCAAACAGCCCCACACCAGCCCTGTGCTCTCAGCACTGCTCCAGCACAACCCCAAACACAGCCCCACACCAGCCCTGTGCTCTCAGCACTGCTCCAGCACAGCCCCAAACACAGCCCCACACCAGCCCTGTGCTCTCAGCACAACCCCAAACACAGCCCCACACCAGCCACTGCCAGGAAAATTAACCCTGCCCCGGCCAAAACCAGCACATCACCTCACTTGCCACACGGTTCAAGGATCAAAGACTTTTGACACATCCCAGCCATTCCTGGAGACAGGCTCAAAAGGAGATAAATCTTGGCTTTTCAAAGCCTGAAAGCCAGAGGGATATTTGACCAGGGCTGTGTCCTGCCAGGATCCAGAAGGAGGCAGGTGGATGCTTTGGCCCTCTTGCAGATATGAGGGAGCATCGTGGGTTTGTGCTTCCCACAGAGGCCAGCGAGACCTCTGGAGATGTTGCTTTAATTCCCTCAAACGGCTTTGGCAGACAGGAGTCCAATGACTTAAAATGAGAGGCCTCCCAGAAATGAGGCAGGATGCCATCCCTGGGGGCAGCCTGAATGTGGCAAAGAGTCAAGAGATAAGTGGGGAAGAGAAATGTGGGTTAGGCTGGCTGTTCTAGAGGAGACCAGAGGCACAGTGTGGACTTAGATGTGTTTGTACACACACGGGAAGGATCTCTATCAGTATTAAAACAGGAATTGCTGCTCTGACAAGACATTACCACATCGACCGTGGAGGAGTGAGCCTGCATACTCTAACAGGCTTGGGAGGTTTATTCCAAGTCTTGCAGATGTGGGACTGTTGACACAAACCTAGAATTGGTACCTCTTTTGGAAAATTACCATTATGAGAAGACTCATTAGGGATAATATTCTCATTTCCTTTCTGGCAGCAAGTCTGCCAGCTAAAATAGACAGTAGGATGCTTTTCACTGATAGGGAAAGATAGATCCCTGCATTTTAATTTAAAGGGATAAAATATTTTCATTTTTTAAAGCAACACAGGTCATTTATCTGCATTGTGGCTTTAGCATAGGCAAGATTTTAGTTATTGAGTTTCCACAGGGCAGCCTTAGGTCTTGGTGGGAGTGAAAGTTTTGTTCCTGCTTTGAGCCATGCTCTGCAGGACTCCCCAGATTTCAGGTCCAGTTTCTAACCCTGAGGTGCCTTACCAAAGGATTGTAAAGTAACCCTGAGGTGAGAATCACATGAGCCTAGGCCAAGTTTAAGAAATCACTCTAGTTCTTAGGAAGGCAATGATACTTTGGGTCAAGCCAGGCTGAAGGTCCAGAGCTTTCTGACTGAGGCAGAGTGAAATGTGAAGGATGTGCCAAGTCCCAGTGCCCACTGCCTGTGCTTTGTGCAGCTCTGGGTGCTGCAGCTCATCTGAAAATGGGTATGTTTACTTCTCCACGCCGTAACCCAGCCTTGCCAATGGGATTTTGGAGAGACTTTAGAGGACTAAAGCTTCTCCCTTGGCCAGCAATCCCTTCTGCCTGGCTTCCTCCCAGGACAACTCTCTTCTTGTCCCGGTTAGAAAATCGCCTTGCCCTGAGGGCAGAGATGTTTCCACTGCTTCCCTCACGCTGCGGTGCCCTGAGAGCACACATAATGACATAACATTGTGTTCACATTAAAAAACGCCCCTGATTCCTGGTACTGCAAATCTGTGACCACTCACCAGCCAGAGTGTGCTCTTTGGGAAAGAAAAACAGCGCTGACCCTGGCTCGGGGGCACAAGCCCAGCTCCTGTCACAAGCCCAGCTCCTGTCACAAGCCATTGGGAGCTGGGAGCAGATGCTGCTTCTTGGACTGCATATGCAGGGGGGGACCAGGGTGTTTCCATCCCTGGCTGTCCAGGTTTGGCACTGCAAAGCTCTGCCAGGACATCCACAGGTGTTTTTGCCTGTTGAACACCACCTGCTTCTTGGGAAGGGCGCAGCACATGGCCACGGGGCAGTGCTGAGAGAACCACGTTGCTGTCGCTTTGTGTTTGACACAGGTCACTTAATCCAGGTGTTTGTGGGCACAAATATCATGTGGGAGAGCCCGGAGATTCCTCTGGCTCAGGGTCATGGGCAAGGTCAGCTCAGTGACGGTCAGTGAGTTTAAGCAGACTAAAATCAGGGCTTGTCTTTTCTCTGAAGAAGGGCAGAAGTTAGAGCCAGACAATTTTTGGAGAAGCCAGGGAGCCCCTGCTCTCTGTTTTCTTTCGCTCCCACTCTGCTGGGTGACAGTGTCTGGCTGGAGCAATCTGGAAAAAATATTTCCAGTTTAAAAGCACCTGTGCTCAGAAATATTCAGGCTGCTTATCCTCCACTGAAACCAGGGCAGGCAAAACATGCACATTTGCGGCTCCCAAATGAAATTCTGGGCACCTCAGCCCTGCCTTCGCCTGTGTACGACTGCAAGTGGAGGCTGGCAGCTCCCAGTCAAAACCCAGCTCCCACTCTCAAGCCAAGGACAGGCCACCTCTCCACTGTGGACATCTGCCCTGTGGCTCTGGAGTCTCTGCCAGGCTGGGTGCTGATGTGCTGCTGGAGTGGGGCCAGAATGCCAGGGCCCAGGGCTCGGACACGGCTTCTGCCTGCCCTTTGCTGAGACAACACTTTCCAGGTGACATTTGGGCAGATAGAGGTTCAAGTCCTTAGAATTTGAAGAGAGAGAGAGATTTCTTTTAATTGTGTCCCAGCCCACAATCCTCTTACTTGTTTAGAGAAGGTATTTGAAACAAATGAAGGTTCCTGCTTTGCTTCAACTGTCTGACAGATCCCATCCTCTCTCCTGCTCCCCAGAGAGCCCTGCTGGCCCTCCTGCACTGTGCTGGGCTATGGCCTCTTTCCCAGCTGCACTTTTGACTGGGGCCACAAGTCGCTGGAAGCCTTTCTAAGGATTCCCATGAAGAATAAATCAAAACAACAGAATAAGACCAAAAATTAATTGTTTTTCCATCTGTTGAAAGTTAAAAAAACTCCCCGGCACCCTCTTTCATTAATCAGTCTGTTTTCTGTCCACTTTTGACCCTCACCTGGTTTATTTAACAATAAAATACAGGCAAGTGTTTTGATTATCTATTGTTGAGAAACTATTAATTCAAGGAAACGTTTGCAGTGGAAGGAAATATAAGTCAAGGAGGATTTAACCTTGGAACAGTCCTGGGAGCAGTGGGAGTGTCTGTGGGGCTGGCAGTGTGGGACGTGGTGGCCGTGACACCCTGGTCCAGCACACCCCAGGAGGCAGCAGGAGGGGAAGGAGTTGTCCATGAAATATCCAGTTATTCCTGCTCTCCTTTGAGCCAGAAACTTCATGGAGAAAGGTCCCTTCCTAGCTGATTTGGGGTTGTTGCTCTGGCCCAAAAGAGAACAGGGAGACGAGTGAGAGTGGCCCCTTGCTCCACACCCTTATAAAGGGTGGGAACATTTTCTGATTTGCAAAAGAGATGGATTTTTTTCCCCAGAGGGTGTCTGAAAGCAGCCAGTTCCTCAGATTTTCTCTGCTAGTGCCTGATACATGGTGCAATCCATGTGTAGATGGCAAACACTGCTGTGCAAGGTAGGATCCACATCCAGGGCTTGATCCACCTCGTCAGTACTGGAATGACAGAGGTCATCTGGGTAACTGAGTCAGAGGCCCCCACCACCATTGCTGGTCAGGAATATCCTAAACCACACAATAGGACCACCTTCAAGAGTCATTTCTGTGTCTTGAGACAGACCCTTCCCTCCCCAAACACAGAGTCCTACATCTGTAACTTCTGGGTTGATAACAGGCAGACAGGAGATATCCTCTGGTGCTTTCTCAGCTCATAGCCCAGCTTAATTAGAGTAAAATAATAATAACAGTAAAAAGCAATAGCAGTAGCAATAGTAATAGTAACTGTATAAATAACTGGATAAACAACAACAAGCCCAATGGAGTAGAGATGAGGGGGAAAATCAAACTCTTTATCCTGAGAAATGCAGTTTCCACCTACAGCAATCTGAAGTCTTCCTTCTGGAAAACTTCTGCAATGTCTCTCTTACTTCAAGGGCTCCAGTGCCAACAGAAGCCAAGTAGGAAAATTGAGAAGGCAAAGCAGGAGCTGATGTGACAGCAAAGGCTGAACTGATTTTAATTTGCCCAGACAGCCCTGACATCCCTGCCTGCCCAAAGGATGCTGTTGCTAATGGGATGGGTGGCAGGTCCTGAACCCGGGCCCTCAGCCAGGGAAGCTGCACACATCCCTCAGCCAGGGAAGCTGCACACATCCCTCCCCTGGGAGAGGCTCCACGTCCATCCCAGAGCACGGATCACTCACAGCTCAGAGGGGAGGAGAGCAGGAATGAGGAAAGGGGGGGCCACAAGGAGCGACCAGGTGCTCCCAGGCTGGAGGAAGCTGAGGAACAGCCTCGTGTCCTGGTGACCCGTGAAGGCTGAGCCTGGTGGAACCTCCCCACACTGACTGCCAGAGCACAGCAGGGCTGAACTCCACGTGCTGGAAGCTCCTGCAAGACCTCTGTGGTGCAGATCAGGGTTTTAAGGAGGTAAATAGCAATGTCTGTGGGGCCCAGGAGAAACGGAATGCCAAAACTCCCAGCTTTCTTCTGGCTCTGGTCCTATCGATCTGTGTGCTTTGCTCAGCACCAAAGGCAGGAGGAGACAGGGACAGGGACCCTCCATTTCTCCAGAAACATCACTCTTGAGCATGGCCATAGAGGAAAATCACAGAATCAGTGAGGTTGGAGAAGACCTCTGAGATAGGGTCCAACCTTTGAACACCACCTTATCAACCAGACCACGGCACTGAGTGCCACATCCAATCATTCCTTGAACACAAGGATGTTCAGGCTGAGTTGAGGGGCAGGTACCCTCTGTTCAAAGGCTTTCAGAAAAGGCAAATGCCACCACCTTCCTACTAGCCCATATTCCATGCTCAGTTCTCTCCTTCCCTGCTTCCAGCTATATTTAGTGCTGAGCACAGACATGGAAAGACACTCCAGACAAATCCTTGTGCAATCCACAAATCTCTACCTGGGCTGATTGCTCAAGTTGCCTCATTAGCATCACACCTGCTTTAAGCACCAAGGCTACCAAATTAGATGGAAAAAACACACAAATGCCAGTGCAGCTCTCTGGAAAATTAGCATGCTTCCTGCACCGAGGTGGAGATTGCTTGGAGGGGGGAGAAGTAGTAACGTAGTTTGGTTAATTACCAAAGCAATTATATCAAATTAGGAGAAAGGATGGCTAAAGAAAAAAAGCACAAGTATCAATGCTATCTTATTGACAGGCTGCTGTAAGGATGGAACAAAGAGCAGCTCCTCTGTATGGCCACAGGTACCTATGAGGAGGCTTTGCCATCTAACCACCATTTTAAAAATTGCCATTTGATTGAAAATGCCCAAGATTTCTTGTTCTTTTTTTTTTCCCCCTTTCAAATAAAGCTACAGGTTTTTAGAAGGAGCACAAGGAAGAGAAAGGAAACAGCAACTTTTGAGCAGCTGCCATATCAGCAAAACCCAAGGATGCCACAGCCACATGTCACAGCATCCAGGATCTCCTGCTCCTCTTTCCCAAACAAATGGGTCAGGCAGCCCCATGAGCTGTCCCATCCCTCTAGGAGCAACAACCCTCTGCTCTCCTGTCTCCTGGGGCATCCCTGCTGTCCTCAATGGCCCCGAAACCCATGGGCCCATCTTCTCTCTATGTGTTACACTGTCCAAGGACTGAGAGCTTTGATACCTTTCGTCCCAGAAAAACACAGCAGTTACCTCAAACCATCTGGTATCTTTTTAAAATAAATGCAGACGTGCAGTTCTGCTAGAAATCAAGACTTGGAGGGTCCTGGCAGTGTCCTCTGTTGTATTTTGGGGCATCCCAGTGGGCTCCTGCCTGGGAAGTGGCTGTGCTGCCTTGCCCTGTGTCCTCCCCACAGTCCTGCTGTGGTGCCAGGAATGGTCCCTCCTGCCCAGCCCACCAGGAATGGCAGAGTGCAAGAAGCAGCCAGCATCATCCCTGGAGGAAACACTCCCTCAGTACACAGGCCGTGAGAAGTGCGTGTGTCTGACACCTGGGACCACACAGATGGAACTCCTCCCTGCAAGGAAAAGTTTGTCCTCTGGAAGTGGACGGCGGGGCCGAAAGAGCTGCCCGCTTTAGAAAGGACGGCCCGCCTGCTCCCTTTGTTCGGGATGAAATGTCTGACTTTTGCCACTGAGTGATACTGCGGGCAGCTGTCTGAAAACGCTCCCCTTCCTTTGGGATGGCCTCAATTTCCATGCCTGCTCGCTGGAGTCTTAAAAGCTTGTTTTCAGTCGGGTTTGCTTGCAAAGCTCAATTAGCACTTTGCACGCATTTGATCAGGTGCTAATTTAACTCAGGGGACGATTTACCTTCCTAAACATATGCTAATAGTTCACTTCGAGAGAAAAAAAAAAAAAAGAAAAAACAAAAAGAAAAAAGAAAAAAGAAGGGAGGGGAGGGAGGGATGACGAGACAGGATAGAGGGAAAGCAGCAGATAAATTATTTTTAACTGGATCAAAATGATGACATTCCTTTTCCTACTCATCCCTGGCTGAGTCATGCAAAGCGTCCCGAATGGGAGGATGTGCGGCAAGGACAGCACCAAGCTCGGAGAAAGCAGGGCTGGAGGAGCACCCAGGGGTGTGCAGCATCCCTGGGGAGCTGCCCTGCCCTGCCCTGGCAGAGCCCTGCCATTCCCAAACCCTTCCTTCCCCACTGCCCCACTCTCCGTGCCTTGGTCACGGCACAGACTCGTGGGGCAGGTGTCCCACTTGTCAGGAAAATTGATCCACAAACACCAGAGGTTTATGTCCAAAAAGGAGACAGAGGAGTCCTGTTACTTTATTCGAATAAAGGGAGAGGCCATGGGGCATTTCCCTTGAGGTCTCTCAAATTTTCGGAGGGCGCAGCTTCCTATTTATCCTAGTTTCCCGACCACATTTCCCTCTCTCTTTCCCCATTGGCTGAGGTACTCGAGAGGTACAGGCTTCCCGAAATGGCTAATACCTAAGACTCCCCTCTAATGTATAACCCCCCCCCCCCTTTATTTTAATTCTGATGGAATTTATGTTTCTTCCCATTGTTTCTTTCATCTCTCAATATCCAATTTCATTTCTCAGCAGACCTATCGTTTATTTGTAAAGACAAATCTCTTTCTTTCCATTCATCAATCAGTGGAATCCTTCCCATTGTTTCTTTTATCTCTCAGAACTTGTTTTATCTTCCATCAGGCCCACAGCTTGTTTGCAAAGACAAGTCCCTCATTCCTTTCACACTGCATCACTGACCCCAAAATATAAGATTTATATCTATTCCTTCTAACTGAGGGCATTCAATAGATGTACAAACTTTTGCACGGGGTCAGTAAGATGTCCTTAATCTGAACTAGTGGGGCACAAAAGCATCTCTTACACCAGCCTTGCCAAGGAGGTGTTGTAACCAGCACCACAGCCTCACCCTTTTCTCAAACAGCTTTTTTTTTTAGTTAGTTTTTTTACAAAAGCTCCGATCAAGGGTCAGCAATTAGTTGTTGGATCTCTGGTATCCATCTAGCACGTGCAGGGGGTTGTTTCTCACAGATCTGCTGTATTTGGGAAAATAAAATCTGGTTTGGAAAAAAAAAAAGGGGTTCTTGGAAGCTCCCCAAAATCTGAGGAGTGTGAACATCACTGGTCACTTCCAAGAGCTTTTGCCACTATTGTAACTCCCATTGCCTGCCACAGCTGAGCCCTGGATTTGTAGAAACTCCATGAAAGAGTCAAGGTCTTTTTTTCCACCCTCATTTTGTATGTCTTAGGCTGCAGCAATTCCATCACTGCCTCAGATTGTTATTCAACACCTGAAAAATTTCCCTGCCAGAGATATCCCCCAGTCCAACAACATATTTCATATCACCTTTTGTTTTATGCAGGATTTAAAAAGGAATTTTATGAGCGTGGAGACCGAGCCTAGCAGATCCCCTGCCATTTTTCCCTCTGTGATGCCACCCTTCAGAAACTCTCCTTTACCCAGGAGAGAGCAGCCCATTTACTCTGGGCAGGGGAGGAGGGGGTGGTTTGATAAAAACTACCAGGATATCACTGTAGCACAGGACAAGATCTACATAACTCTTCCCAGAACAGCAAAAATGCTTTCATTCCCGTGGTCCAGGGCCAGCAATTATTTGGTCCTGCTCTTAATGTTAATGAAACTAAGAGAGAGCATCAGGCACCCTCCCAGCTCTTTGGTTTGTTAACATTAAAGTCACTTCAGTCAAGGTTGCCAGTGAATCCGTGTTTCTAGTGGGCTGTGGGCTGGCAAGATAAGCTCAAGATCAGTAATTTTAATGGGTTTTCTCCTTCCTCTAATTTTAATTTGCTATAGCTCAAGCATTGGTGGCTACCTAATTTCCTGGAAAACAGAGTCTCCTGGCCAAGGCAGGGTTATCCAGAGGCACAGCCATGGATACTCTGAGATGCAGAGTGGTGCCTCAGGGCCTTGCAGGTGGGGAGATGCACAGGGAGCATCCCAGGATCCGTGAGTCCTGCTGGAGAGCAGGAAGCGTGGTGGGGCCAGGTCACCTCTGGCTGGGCGAAGCTTTTGGAAGCTGTGGGACTCTGCCTGGGCTGGAATCCCCCTGCAGTTGCCGTTTCAGAGGGCAGCAGTGGAAAAGCCACCGTGTTGTCATTTACCCACCTCACAAATGTGTTCATTTACATGCCTTACCTATCTTTCCTACCCAAAACCGTTTCCACTTATTTTCTTTACTCTGTTCAAATTGCTTTTACACCGTGTCTAATGCCCCACAGGTCCCTTCAATTCACAACTGCTGTTATTTAGTGAAATGTTTTCCCTAGGTCAACAGACTTTCATTTCAGGGTAGATAATCCTCCGTATATCCCCTGCGGGAGGTCGGGCTCTGCTCTGCAGCTGAGAGACTCTTTGTCAGGGTAATAAACTGAAAGCAGGATTTAGAAGAAATTACCTAGAAATTGAGTCCTTTGCCGCAGCTTTTTATTCCTCCTTTGAGTCATGTTTTCCTAAGGGCTTTTCAAAAGGAGGGATCAAGAATATGTATTATCTTTGCAGAATGGCAGAAAGGCAGCAGACAGATTAGTCTGGCAGGGAAGGGCACACATGTAAAGGCCACTACAAAGACCAAAAAAAAGAAAAAAAGGCTCTGCCTTCAAGTAAAGATGAAAAAAAGTTGTGTTTGGAGTTTATTGTTTTTCATACGAAAATGCACACTTGAAAGCATTGTTTGTTTTTCTGGATTTTAATTCCTACATGGCTTTCCTGGGAAAATAAAGTTCTCTAATATAGATGCTCCTTAGCAAAATATTACTAATTGCACACACATGTATGTTTTACATTTAAATACATTTTATGTGTGTAATGAATATGATAAATATTCATTATATTAATATGTAAAATGATATTACCCTGCTCGGCTTGTGGCACCAGTGGTTTTGAATGTCTTTCCTAAGAGGCCATTGGTTGCACTGACCTCCAGTTTTCTTGGTGTTTTTTTGTTTCAAAAGCATTTTAAGCAATGGCAAAGTATCTGATTTCCATCTTCCCCATTTGCACTCTCTTTAAAAAGAAATGTCATTTTCCTGGTTTCTCTTTCCTCCCTACACCATTCTGGCACCCCCTAGTACCTGATTATTTCTTACAGAGAGAGCAAACCCAGTTTTTAGACAAAATATAACCACTCATCAGTGCCATTTCAGTTTGTAAAAGTCTCCGTGAACCAAGGAAGCTTTTCCCTGGCAATCAATACAGGAATGCTGAGGCCCTGCAAAAACCAATGACCTTTGACTCTTGCAGGTTTGGCTGCCTCCTGCTGTCTGAGCCCAGGACACAACATCCTCCTGAAAACCCCAGCGCTGCAAAGCTTTTAAGACCCTGCATTGTGGACACGAAGCAGAATTTATGAATGGATTAACAGAAGCATTTTTACAAGCTCCGAGGGCCATCCCCACTTTGTGTGTCAGAGGCACACACAAAGCACAGAGGTGAAGGGAACTCCTGGGTCACTGAATTCGTGCCCCTGCTGTGGCAGACAGCCAAGTCCCATAAGCCTGTACATAAATTTGCCACATTGCAGCCCGCAGATGCTGGGGGGGAAGAGAAGGGGAGGGTCTTGCTGCTTCTCTTGCATTTTGGAAAATGTTCTAAAAAACCTCCTCAGTCTTCAAAAGTAACTTCTGGCCTATGTGTTTTTCTGATTATCTGAAGTAATTCGCTTCAGAAGATATTTTTTTCTCCCTTGTGTTCAGTGCGAAGATGTAAAAGAAGTTATCGTATGCTCAGGTCTCTCAGTCTTGTCCTGTAAGGACCAGAGAACCACAGAATCACAGAATGTTAAGGGGCTGGAATGAACCTCAGAGGCCATCTCATCCCAACCCCTGCCATGGGCAGAAACACCTCCCACTATCCCAGGTTGCCCAAGGCCCCATCCAACCTGGCCTTGGACACCTCCAGGGTTGGGGCAGCCTGTGCCAGTGTCTCACCACAATCACAGTAAAGAGTTTCTTCCTACTATCTAACCTAAATTCTTATTTGTCTTTCAATTTGTAACCATTCCCCCCTGTCCTGTCACTGCAGTTCTTGACAAAGAGTCCTTCTCCAGCTTCTCTGCAGCCCCTTCAGACACTGGAGGGTGCTGTGAGGTCTCCACACAACCTTCTCTTCTCCAGCTGAACAGCCACATCTTTCCCAGCCTGTCTAGGGGAGGTGCCTCAGTCCTCTTACCAACGTTGTGGCCTTCTCTGGACTTGTTCCAACAATTCTACATCCTTCTTATGTTGGGAACACCAGAACTGGACGCAGCACTGCAAGGGGGGGGTCTCACCAGAGCAGAGGTGGAGAATCTCCTCCTTGGACCTGCTGCCCATGTTCCTTTCAATGGAGGCCAGGATATTCAAATCTGTTTTGTGTTGGTGCCAGAGTTAGCTCAGCTTAGTGGAAGATCAGCAATGTGCCCTGCGTGTTCCTGCCAATCCCTGGGAAGTGACTGGTACAACCACATTGACTGTTTCACCTTCCTCTAAGGGAAATTATCATTTTGGATGGGCCCTAAAACATTTGAAGTAAGTTAATTCTGTGAAACAGAGCTTAGCTTGATCCTTCGGATGACTTTCAGCCAGCCCATGTATCTCACTCCCTTACCACCATACTTGTAATTATTTTTGTCTGAAGCAATTAGCTAGAGCCCATGTGTGGCAGAGATCAGTTTAATTCACCTGAAACTTCCCCTTTCTTGTCCCTGTCTTTGCTCTACAAATTTCCAGCCATCTGATGCTGGTCTTTGATGAAGAGCACCCCTTGCCTGCTGGGTCTCACCTCAGCAGAGAGCCAATGTGTTACTCTGATAAAGAGTGGCAAATATGACATTGTGCTCTTGACATGCCATCATTAACACACACACACCAGCATTTTTTAATGCTATATATATTTCCCAGAAGTCAGGCAACACAAGCTGAAATAATGAATTTATGGTTCATGCCCACCATCTGATTTGTCTTCCTGTCAGCCTCACCCCTGCCAGCATCGTCTGAAGATAATTTTCCATTTCAGTGAGAATTAATCTGTGGAGAGAAAGGGAGGGGTGGACCAGGAGAACTGGGGTCTGCTGATGGAGGAGCTGCCTCAGTGACAACACAGGTAGTGATTTCTTACCTGTTATCACAACGAGAAAGTTAATGCAAAGCAGGGGAAAGTCAAATGTTGTGAGGTTGCCTGTGCTTTTCTCAGTCAAGAGCCAAACCTTTCACCTTTGACATTTCCCCTGGGGCAGTGGCTGTTTGGGTGCTGGTGCCCACTCCGAGCAGGGCCAAGGGGTGCCAAGGTGTGGGTTTGGCCAGGGGGCAGGAGGGGAATGAGAAGACTGAGGAGGGGTTGCACTCTGCTTTTTATATAAAAGGAACATTGCCATCTACTAAATAAGGAGATTATGCAAGGAAGAGATTGCTACTGAGATAAGTTGAATCAAATCCCCCCCAAAATTCATGGGATAGCCAAGAAAACTGTGGCTGACTGGCCTGAGCACAGAACCTTGTTGCCCTTGGCTGGTTAAAGTGGGCAGGGGAGGAGCAAATTGGCTGGAGCTTCTTTAAAGTTTGGTACATGGTACAGCCCTCTTCACCCTTGGGACAGAGGTGCCATGAGCTCCAAAAGCAGTACCTGGAGCTGTGCTGGGGTGATCACCTCCCTTCTTGCAAAGACATGGACAAGGAGCACCCCCATGGCTTCCTCCCCAGCTCCCAAAGGGAGTCCATGAGCAAAGAAAACTCTCGTGAAAACCCAGAAGGATCTTGCCCTCTTCTGGATCCACCCTCCAGGAGCTTCCCTGCTCCGTTTGGGAAGCTGGACTGGCAGAGACGGTAAGAGCAGCTTTCACCAGCAGCTTTCACCAGCAGCTTTCACCTGGGGTACCCTTGGTGCTGGATGTTCCCACTGAACACGCTCCTCTGCACGGGTTTGATTTCCACTGAGCATGACACAGCTTCTTCCTGCCCTGCTCCTGAGGAGGATGGATGCTCCTTGCCCCTGCTTTTGAGCAGAGCATCTCCCTGAGTTTCTCTGGAGGCCACCTGCAGTGCAGTGAAAACTAACTGCAGGGAAGTTTTACTGTTTTAATTTTTTTTTAATGGAGCAATTTTTCCAATCCTACCTCCTGCAAAGCCAGTTGACTTAGTCATCCCAGGCTCCAAATGTGCAGGGCTCACTGAGAGACAGCAGCTGTCTTACAAGTGCTGTAAAATGAATTGTCCTCTACAGCAGCCTCTGGCATTTTTGGTCCTCCCAAGGCCAGAAGTGAGTGCCCGGTCCTTGTCCTGAGATTTCCCCCTTTAGCAGTGCAAAGTTCCCAGGTCACAACTGCTGATGCAACATGGGGTAAAGCCATGCTGAAGGCAGTGATAAAATTCTCACAGATCATGGTGCAGACCTCGATTACACCCAGGAGTTTCATTTATCCCTGCTGTTTATCTTATGAGCCTTGTCCTTTTGCATATGCATATGCACACATCCAGACACGGACACGCATGGCACAAAATAGGGTTCTTTTAATGCCCGTTTATTTTATAACAAAAAAGGCTGACTCCAGATCAATAATTTTTGATTCTCAAATTCCCAGATAGTTTTGCTGGGGTGTGGCATTCCCTACCTTTCACCTGAAAGGCCGATACAGGAGTTATCACTAATAGTTGTGATAACAGACTGCAGGCAGAAACTTTGTCTTTGCTCTCAGCCTGATAAATGAGGGAGAAACCGTGTCCCCACGAGCAGAAAATGAACAGCTGGGCATTTTTGCTTCACTGGGGCATGCAGAAAGCTCACGTCTTCGCTTCCTTCACCTCAAATGTGGCTCTTAAAACACGTGGTGCACATGGTGAGCAGGGTGCCAGTGGCCATGGTGGGCACAAAATACCCAGTTCCCTTGGCTAAATACACCCAAGGATGTAAAGTTTGGCCATAAAACACCTCCTGACCCTCAGGCTCTGTGCACAGAGCATGCAAAGAGCTCTGAAACAGCTGCCTGCAGCCAGCAGCCACAATGCACCGATGCCAGCAGCCGAGCATCAATCACACGTGGCTGTCCTTGAGGTGACACAGGACAGGGGTGTTAATGCTGCAGCCAAGGTGTTTCAACAGATAGAGTTATATGGGTTTCATACCTCCCCTTTGGCTTATCATCAGAAAAGCAGCACTTGTTTTGTGCCTGGCTGCTGCAAGTCCCCAGAGGACAATGCAGTCCTAGAGCCAGGCAGGGAAAAGCCTTGCCCAGCCCCAGGAGGGAAATTTGGGTATGCAGCAAGTGAGTGAAGGTCAAGTGAGACTTTCACTAAAACCTCTCCCTTCAAGCCCAGGGGGTGGAGTAGCATCTCTGGCTCCTCTGGCCAGCTGTCCTAGGGAACACTAAGGAGAGGCTTCAAGCTCAAGTGGAAGAGGTGGGATGTGAGGTTCGGAAACACTTCTTTCCAAGGAGTTTTCTTTGGGGTAATGATATCATGAAATAAGTCAGGAGGGAGCATGTCATCCTTGAATCACTGTGGAGCCCACCTGTGACATGACTCATGGCCTTGGTGACTTATTTAGGATGACTGAACCTCATGAGAGTCCTGTGATTAAGCAGCCACCAGCACTTGTCAAGTGCCTTGACTTGTCAGGGCCCCAAATATAGAAGGTTTTGGCCAGACTGGAGGAATGTTTTGATGAATAAAGATTTCCAGGGGAGCCCACATTTGCCAACAGCAGGAAGAACAGCGATTTTTTTTAAAGTGATGCTCCCAGCCCAAATTTGGCTAAGAAAAAAGATATAATCTAGGGACTTTCAGCATGAGTGCTAATGCAAACGCCCTCACCATCTGCTTTATTTGCACAAACACACAGATACACACACACACTCAGTTTATAAAATTCCAATTCTCCCCTGTTGCTTTTTCAAGCCTCCCATCCCACTGCAATGGGAGCAGTGAAGTGGGGCTGTCCCAGACATGGCTCCTGGCCTGGATCCCACCCCAGGAGTGCTGTGCCACGCCGTGGTGGTGGGCATGCAGTGCCTCCTGCTCTCACCTCTCACAGGAGAAACCACAGTTTTATAAACAGGGGTGTGAGGTGATGCCGTCTGCGTGTCCCTCCCTGCCCCAGCCTCAGGTTTCACAGCTCTGCTTTGTGCTCTGGCCATCAGGGCTGACCCCAGGGGAGCCAGCACAGGCTCCAGCCATTCCTACGTGGCCAGCAGTCATGCTGGAATGTCTCAGCCCCCAGCCTTGCTCCAGCAGAGGGAAGTGCTGGGGCTGCCTCCTCCAGCCCACACGCTGGGGAGGGAGATTAAGATGCACTCCACACATGCTCCAGCGTGACTGCAGAGAGCGGTGTCCTTTAGCAAATGGTAAATAATTGACACTTTACTCTGCTGGCAGTCAGCACCCCCGTCGGCAGCTGGGTTTGTCATTTTGCATCCCCTCAGTGGCTCTAATTTCAAATTTACAGTAACATATGCCCAGAGAGCTGCTGGCCTTCCCCCAGCATCATGGATGCTTATTCCCTGCTGCCCTGCACTGACGGATGAGGAGTGAGTGACATCTCTGCCTCTGCCACGGATCTTCTCTTGGCCTCCTGTGGTGGGAGAACAGAGCCTTTTTGTTCCTTCCCCTCTGGTTTGGTTTTTTATTATATGATTATTATTTAGACTGGGCAGCTGGGGACCAGGGTATTTCCAGTACGCTTATTTAGCTGTATGTGTCCCATTAGTGTCAATGACAATTGCACGGCTAAAGCTGACCAGATCCTGTTGAAGATTTACCCCCCAGGTTAGCATTTCACAGAGATGAGATTTCCCCTCCCCCTTTCAGAGCCTTTGCTGCAGTCATTCCTTGGAGAGAAAATTGGAAGTCCCTGCGCTAGAGAAAGAGTGGCTCATTTAGGAAATGGGAATCTGCGTCAGGGAAGGGTTGTGGAGGGACAGGCAGAGTGGGAAGAGTGGAGCCTGAACTTCCCCCTCCAGTCTCACTGTGCCATGTCAAGGCATAGAGCATCTGCTGAGACCCACAGATCCTTTTGCTGTGGCAGTGCTAAAACAAGATTGGCAGAAGATTTTTTTTTTTTTTTTTTAAACCTCATTTGCTACCTAAAATCTGCCTGAAAGATAAGCAGAACATTTATCAGCCCTTTCCTTCTGACAACTCACCAGTTTCACTGAGGGTTTTGGGTCACCGAGGAGGGGAAGCCTGGGGGAGGATGGGGGTTGTGTCCCCATGCTGTTACCTGGCACAGCAGCGGTGGCCACTGTGGCTCTGCCACGGAGCTGTGCAGGACGGACGGGGCCACCTGGGCACTCTGTCCTTGAAGATGGTCATGCCCTGGGAGTTCTCCCTCCTCCAGCAGGCTCTGCTGGAGGAGTTATTTGTCCCTCTGACACTGGCCATAAATTTCAAGGCCAGAAGGAGTCATTACGGTCGGCCAGCCTGACCCCTGATATAACACGGAGCGTGATTTGTGCGTCAAGCCCGGGACTTTCTTTGGAGATTTAATAAATCACTGGGAAAGGCAGTCAGTCCTGATTTTAACAGCTGCAAACCACTGCGCCGTGTCCCTGGGTAAGCTATTGAAGTGGTTAATTATGCCTGTGGAGCAAATGCCTGCCTTTATCCCCAGTCTGAGCAGCCCTGCCTGAGCATACACCTGGCCGTGGCATCGTGTCGTGCCTCCCGACGGATCCACTGGGCACAGCTCTTCCCAGAGGGCAGGGGGTGTCAGCCACGGTCACATCACCTCCTGGCTTTCCCTATGGCAAGCCAAACAAATTGGGTTTCTTTAGCCTGACTGGCCAGCTCACTTCAGAGAGGCAGCTATGTGGATTTTTCTTCTCTCCCGTCAGGAGGTCATGCAGGTCCAAGTCAAATGTAAAGTGGAAGAGGGGTCAGGAGTCCAGGCTCTCAGGTGGGTGCCCAAGCCCACCTAGAATCACCTGTGGGTTGAAGGCACTCCCCATGGAGGGAAGAGAAATAGCTCCTGTGTTTAACTTTCTGGTCCAGGCAGGAAGAGCAGAGAGCAGTGTTCATCAAAGTCATGGCTGGGAGGACAGGGAGTGAATGTGGAAAGGATGAGACCCTCTGCCAGGTCATTATTTCCCAATGCTTCATGAGCCAAGTGACCCCAATCCTGTCAGAAGGGATGGGGTTCCTGCCCCAGAGGTGAGGGCTTGAGGCCCAGGAAGGGTCTGATGTACTCCAGAAAGCTGATGTTTCCTGGAGTGTGTCCAGAGAAGGGCAACAGGGCTGGGGAAGGGTCTGGAGCTCAAGTCTGGTGAGGAACAGCTGAGGGAGCTGGGGGTGTTTAGCCTGGAGAAAAGGAGGCTCAGGAGGGACCTTCTCACTCTCTACAACTCCCTGACAGGAGGATGTGGCCAGGTGGCAGTCGGCCTCTTCTCCCGGGTAACAAGTGGAAGGATGAAACTAAACAGCCTGAAGTTGCACCAGGGGAGTTTTAGATGGGTATTAGGAAAAAATTCTTCATCAAAAAGACATTAAAAGCACAAAAGCATTGAAACAGGCTGCCGAGGGAAGTGGTGGGATCACCAGCCCTGGAGGTGTTCAAAAGCAGTGTAGATGTGGCACTTAGGGACATGGTTTAGCAGTGGCCTTGGCAGAGCTGGGTTAAGAGTTGGACTCGATCCCCTTAAAGGTCTTTTCCAACCTGTGGTGTGAGCAAGAGGCCGGCTCCGAGATCCACAGCCCTCTGGACACACAGAACAGTGCTTCACACCCACCCAGCTCAGCCAGAGGAGATCCTGACCCATTTCCCAGCCCACCTCATGCTGTGCAAGTCCTTCTGCCAGGGGAAGAGAGGAGGCAGCTCCCAAGGGAGGTAAGCTGAGCTTAGCAGGGGCCAGGCCTGGTAACGTGGAGTTCATTCAGAACCACTCTCATTTCCTGAGCTGGGATCAAGGGCACCGATTTCCTTTTGTTTGGCAGAGGATGAACCACTGAAGGGAGTCTGACTTCAGGCTGCCAGCTGGGTCTGCAAGGAGCCAGAGGAAGTCTGCTCTGCACTGGGGAGGGCAGGAGGTGAATTTAAGTGGAGGATTCTCACAGGACCAGTGCTTTAAAGGCAATCCGGAGGCCAGAGCGAGCTGGCTGCTAGATTTTGAATCAAACCTTCCTCTCCTGAGGGAAAGAAACAATTTCCTCTAAAAGGGTCAAAGACAGTGGAATTAGTCTGCATCTTTTCACTGGAGGTCATTGCATCTTCCCAGCTGCCACAGGATGGAGTGCTGTGGGTACTTCGATGTCCAGCAGCTGATCCTTTGGCACCTGTGTTTCAGGTTTCATGCTAGGCAGAGAGTCTAAGAAGTTGTCCTGCTTCTTTTTACTGTATCCCAGCCTCTGCAGGAGTCAAAATGATTTCCAGGGTGGGTAAATCTTACAGCACTGGGCTGTCTGCTCATCAAGCACCCCTCAAGGCATGAGACACGGTAGGAAAAGGGAAGGATCAGTGAGGGATTTAATCAGGTGCATGCGCTCTCCTGCCACCAATCTGCTGTTAATTCCAGAGGATCTGAGGTGGGAGAGAAATACAGTCCCCAGACAACAGGTGATCATCTCTTGCACATTAATCCTGTAATTACTCTCCATTTACTCTTCTTTCTGATGGCCCTGTTGTCGCTGTGGGAACAAACCCCAAAATCACACATTTGTGAAAGGACAGATAAAGCTCTCTGAGAGCCAGCCTGCAGCACAGAAGTCAACCACTACTTTGAGTGCAATCACAAATACCAGAATTTCCCCTCTGCAAGTTCCCAACATCCCCTCATGCTGGTCTTCCTGATGTACTGAACAGGTCATCTTGACCATCAGAAGACCCTTAGGGAGGTGATGTGCAGGGGGGAATGGAGAGAGCTGTCCTGATAGCACAGTGAAGGTGAAGGGCAGTGTCCTTCTTGGCCTGAGCCACGCTCGAGACACTGTCACAAGTGAGCCTGAAGGATGCTGCATCCCCTCTTGGTGGAGACACCTGCCAGAGGTGTCACCAACACCCTTTAGGGATGTCAGTCCCTATGCTGTGGGCACCCTCTGCCTCTCCACAAACCTCCTAATGATACTCCTGGCATACCAACCCTCTTTTCAGGTGGCAGTTTTGCTTTTCGGGACACATTTCCTCTTCTGTCACTCCAGATATACCAATGGCATAAAACACAGCCTCAGAAATTGCCCTTGTGGCTCTCTGAGTTACCCTGAGCCCAGTATGCCCCCAAAGCCCAGCCCTGGGCATAGCAGAGATGCACCAGAGCCCTGGAGATGCTCCCCTTGCTACGGACCTGCCTGGATCCTGCAGCCAGCACTGGTCCTGAGAGGTCACCACCCTGCTGGCCTTTGTTTTGGCCCTCCAAACCCATGCACAGGACATGCAGTGATGGCTGGACACTGTCCTTTTGAATTTTGGTCATTTTGATTAAAAAGCATGTGATAGAAACATTTATGGCTCTCCAGAAGAAGCTGGCATCTAGGTGGATTCTTGTAATGGCTTCATTTGTTGCCTGCTTCTATAACTAATGAGTTGGATTAAAAGGACAGGCTGGTTTGGGGCTTTCTAGTCCTTTCTAGAGGTCCCTTCAAGCCAGTAGGACAGGTGGCACAGTTTAAGAGCTGTGTCTGTACTGATATTGCCTCTTCAGGAGCACAGCAGAGATCTGCACTGCCCTTCACAGGAGGCACTTGGATGCAGGGGCTTTGTCTGTCTTGGCTTCCTTTACTTGCCTTGTCCTGGAGACTTTAAATTCTCAGGTTGTGAGCAGGGCTTTCCAAAGAAAAGTCTGAAATAAGCCATACCTTGTTTATTTGCCCCAGAGCAGTGGCCATGATTCATCTGCAGATTTCATGCCAGTGTCTAGCTGGATGCCCCTTGTTCTGTTGATTTCTGCAGCTCTGCTTGCAGATAACGAGTTTAAAATCATGGGACTGGACAGGATCTCTTGGGTTGTTGTGTCTCATCTTCCTCTGTCACCCACAGTCATGTTATGCAACTGCTTTCATAGGCTTGCAAAGCTCCAGCTTAAAATTAGGCAGAATTTTGCTCCTAGGATTCCTTCAGGAAAGCCTTTGCAGAATTTCATCCCTCCAGCAGTCATTAATGCTGTCATTCCTTGTCTAAACATAGTCAGGAATGGTTTGGAGGCATTTGCTCAACGGCCAGCATTATCCTCTGGCTTGAATCACTCATCCCTCTTTCCAGTGGACACGTTGGAAAAAGGAAAGTGGTGATGGAGAGTGGCCACATCCCCATCTCAAGCTGCAGGGAGCTGCCAGGGTCCATCGCAGGGCGCAGGGCCAAGGCCTGAGCTGGCACAAGGAGATGTCCCCAGCAGCTCAGGCACAGTCCCAAGGTCTCAGTGAGTCCTCATCCCCTGGCACTGCTCTCTCCAGGCCCTTCTGGAAACACTGACTCCATTTGCATTCGCCTTTTCCCGTGGCTCCCAGCCATCTCATGCCTGAGTGATCTATCTCTGCTCCTTTGTGGATAAGCTGCCAGCATGTAGCAGAAATTCTTGTTTGTAGTGTCCAAGTACATGGAGGTGCATTTTTTACTGCTAAATTACATCCCATTTGTCTCAGTCTCACCCTTAAGGGCACCCAGCTCCTCCTGCGCAATATTCCAGCCCTTATCAGCACCAGCAGTGACTCCCAGCTTCACGTCATTCCTGCCTTCTCTGCTAGGGTCATTTAAAGAAAATAAGGATTAAGATAGCATCCAAGACAGCTCCTCGACAAATTCCACCAGGAGCTCACTGCCAAATTTCAATTCCCCTTTCAGCATGGCCTGTTTTCTACCCATTGGCTGGTCCTTGACCCAGACTAAATCTCTTTCAGGGGTCCTCATCTTAATGAGCACATTCCTGCTTGGCAACAAGGAATCAGGCAGACCTGGTCTCCCGTGTCCTGACTCCGTGTCCTGAGTCCAGCAAGTCCTGCACAGACTGCAGCTGGGAAACCCATCCCTCCCTTTGTTCCATTTATTGTGTGCTTCCCCATCCTTCCAGCAGAGCTGGTCCCAACACCTTTCTCCTGCAGAGGATAAATAAACTGGGGCATGGCTGCTGCATTCCCCAATCCCTTTGCCTTCCCTGTTCCCAGCTACGGTGCCAGCTCTTCTCCCATCCCTTTCCACACTCCCTGGCCTGGTGGCTTCATCCAGGGCTGTCAGCCTTGCAGTAACAGATGATGGTCCTTCCTGCACACCAGCCTGGAGATATCCTTGTCCCCTAGACCTGATGTGCTCTTTATCTCATAAATCCCAGGCATTTGCTCCCATTTCCCTTTGCCCCCTGCTGTTGCCAGTAGCTGCTGCTGACAACAAGTGCATGCTGGGGTGACAAAGTGTTTAGTTCATGCTGGGCTGATGCATAAAGTACCTGAGCTAAGCCACATATTTTTGTGTATTTCTTCCTGCCAGGTTTTTCTTTTCTTTACTGCCCTCCCTTTTGCTCTCTGTTGGTCCCCTCTGCATTTTTAATATTACCACTGTTAAAAGTTTTATAAGCTCAGGCTGGCATTTTTATGGGTGTAATATTCTTACAGTTCAGGATGTGTTTGAGATATTATATTTATTTTTTTCCCAGCACTCAAACCTCCTTCAGCTGGCACAACAGAGGTGACTTTAAAACTTTAGGCAAGGTTAAAAATCTCCCTTTTTTCTCCTCCCCACTTTGGAGCTCTGAAAATTTTTATGGCAGAGTGTGGTTGTGTATCTGAGTGCAAAGAGGAAAAGCAATAGATAATTAACATTGCTGGGAAATTAACTCTGTGCCATCCATTTCATCTATTTTTGCCCTCCTGAACTTCTTTGGGAGTTACTTAGAGCCAGTTTCTCTCTCTTGTTATGCTGAGAGACACCAGTTTTTTCAAGCTCTGAGCTGGGTAAGTCACTAAAATGTCACATGCAGCCTGGGAACAATCAACCACACCAAGTGTGGTGCACAAACTCTGCAGCAAAAGAGGTGGGTGCTGGCAGGGATGTGTGGATGGGGGTCATAAAGATTGTGCTTTAGGCTCCACTTTCCCTCATAAAAAATGCCCCCAGGCCACTTGATGGAGAGAAAGATGGAGGGGGATCTCTTAAAAAAACCCCATTTTTTGGGTTCTTATCGCATTGGCCCCAAGAGGAGTCTGATTTTATATTTAAAAAAAAGGAACACAGTGTTGAAGATTTTTGCTCTTATGGATTATGTCTTCTAATATGTACATTTCCCTTGCAGAATAGGCCATACATCAGCCATCTGGATGCACCAGGCCCTGGGCATGGATGGGAACTGTGGGCTGCATGGGAACACCCCTGAGGTGCACAAGGAGCAACATCAGAGACAGTAAATACATGGCAGTCCTTTTTAACCTGTTTTTAAGGAAGCAGTCACAGAGCTTTTCCAGCACACCTGTGTTCACTCACTGACTAAATCCTTTCTTCACTGTTGAGCCAGCTCAAATCCTGAGCCCTAAAGGGCCCCCACACATTGTGAAAGTCCATTTTTCTTGTCCTGAACCATTTCCAGCCTGCCTGAGGTGCTCAGCTTAGAAATAATTTCAGCAGTGGTTTCTTTCTAGAACACTAGCACGGCTTCTTCAAGCACCTTACCAGTAATTACCAGGTTAGTTTGCAGCAAATCTGGGTGATGAGTGGTGCTGCTCCAGAAAATGAGACACAGGGAGCTACATGAGCTCCTTCTGCAAGGTCGTGCAGAAGAGCTGTAGCAGAGCAGCACTTCCCTCACCACTAATTCTGAGCCTTTTTCTAGTCAATATAACAAAATGCAATCAGCCACTGCCTAATCATTTACCTCTGGGCACATTTAGGTACCCTGAGGATCGGCTGACACTCCTGCAGAGCACCAGCTCTCCACCTCTTTGTGGTTCTGCACGCTCCTGGCAGCAGGTGAGTTGAAAGTAAGTCGAAAAGATCATTCAGTTATAAAGAGGGGGAAGACAATTACTCTGACTTCCAGTTTTCAGTCGTGCCTGCTTCAGTTTCACCCCAGGGAGTTACCTCAGCAATTAAACCTTAACTCAGCCACCACACAGCGTCACGACACAAACTTCCCACACTGCCTTCATGTGAATACACCTTCAGAACCTCTTGCACAGCCCGAGCTGGTGTTGTTTGCTTCCATGTAACACCAGCAAAGCTACTTTTTAATCCCTGTTCTGTTCTGTTCTGTGACTTGATCTACCTCAGAGATGTTTGCTGTGCATCCATCAGCAGGAGCAACCTACTGTGCACGGGCAGACACCAAGAGGCCTCGTGTTGGCCAGGAATCCAACCAGCCCGGGGTTTGGCACGTTTGTGTGCTCTCTGAACAGGCAAAACACCTCTCTGGATTGGCATGGTTGTGGTGGGATTGAGGGCAGGGCCGTGATCCCCCACAGCCACATCTCCTGGGAATGGTGGTGCCCTCAGGGGGTGCTCCCTGTCCCCCTGCAGAGAGCACATTCACATGAGTGCGAGGCACAGATGCAAGAAGGAGTCTGTTTCTCCACAGCCACAGCTGTGGGCAGCTTCCTTTTGGTTTGGTTCACCTGGAGAGCTCCGTGTCTCTCTTGGTGCTTTGAGAGCCAATCTCACTCAGGACACAGGAGCCAGGGCTTCCCAGGGCCTGTTCATCCCTTGGGCTTGTGGCAGCCACCTCCAGGCTCATCAGGACTCCTCTCAGACTCACAGCTTGTGGTTTGAGCTATCATTGCTTTCCAGGGCTTTCCTCGCCCTCCCAGGGCACCTCTTGATTTTGCCTGAGGGAAAAATGCACATTTCATCAGGGGAAACATTTGATGAGTAGCTCCATTCATTTTCAGGGAATTAGCACTGGTTAAACCAATCATCAGACAAGCAGGCATGGATTTAAAGCCTACAGGGATACATTTACAACAGCCAGTGGTCTATAAACACAGCTACAGCTTCCGTGCATATGGTGATAGTAACGTGGTTTGTGCACGGGATTTGGTGGAAAGTGGCTTTTTATTACACTGTACCCCAGGCAATGTTTGTGCAAAAGCTTTGTGCCTCCTAAGTAGCTGGAAAAAGATGGTGAAATATTTCCAGGCTGGCTGGTGAAATGTCCTGGGCTGGCTGTCCTGCCTGAGATCCCAGTGCCAGAGGCACTCAGTGAGCACATCCCACTTGCAAGTGCAATTCACACCTGGCAGAGGTGATGCTCTGGCTGCATCAGCAGGGTCCCTTTTAGCACACGTGTCCCACCTCAGACAGCTGGGTGCCTCTTGGTTCTGGTGTCCAGTCATTGGGTGGACCAATGCAGCCTCTCTGTCCCCACCAGTGACAGCAAGACCGGCACCCTTCTGATGGTGACCAGCACAGATCTGCTGCTCTCATTATGTCCAGCCCCTTGTGCCTTTCCAGAGGAAACCGAGGCAGGAGGCTTCTGCTCTCTGTCTGTAATTGGCTTCCAGCTTGGCAGAGGATGAGACACGACCTGATTTCCTCTTTATCTGAGTCCAGATGGGTTTTTTCAGTTGCACGGGCTCGGGCAGGAAAGCGCCGTCGCACATCTGCAGCCCAGAAGTTGCACAGGGGAAGGGTCAGGATGTGGGGCTGGGGTCATGGCATGGGTGCAGAGCTTGGCATGGCCCCGTGGGGACCAGAGGATGAGGTGTGCCTTGCTTCTGGCTGTGGGGCTGGCGCAGAGTGTGGACACCCCTGTGTCTTGGGGTGACTCTATGATGTGGATCCCCTGTCACGGCTCTATGCCAAAAAATGAATTTTGTGCCTTTAAACTGAGCTTGAGAGGGGAGGGAAAAACAAATGAACTTTTCAAAGCAAGTTCCCAAGGACACAGAGACTCCTCTACATTCTCCCTAGCTGCGGTAGCACAGAGGGAGCTCCCTGCCTGTCTCTTCAGCCAGCTCTTCGGGTTTTTTCCCTTCCCTTTTTCTACAGCGTGTTTCCTGGGACTTTGGTGGTTTTTGTATTTTTTTTTCTCTTCTGGACTGTTTCAACAACATCAGAACACATCGGGAGAACTTTTCTTCAGGCCCAGAGGGGGCCTAAGGCCACCCCCCACGGCAGCTCCGAGAAGGAGGGACCACACCTACAAGAGGACTCTAATTTCTTCCCAGGTTTTCTCGCTATAGCAGGGGGGGTTTACTATTTAGCATTATTATCCTTTTCCTGTGTGTTTGTTAATAAATAGGTTTTATCTCTTTCACTTTCCTTCGAGGAATTTTTTTTCCCAAACCTGGTGGGGGGAAGAGTAGTTGTAACCTGACTTTCTCCCAGAGGATGTATTGCTAGATTTTGGCCAAAACCAGCACACCCTGCTTTGGAGCTTGGTGCTGGAGGAGCTCATGGCCAAGGACTCCCCCTCTGCTCAGGTGCCCTTGCCTTCCCTGTAAAAATTGGAGGGCCTTCCTGGCCCACCACCAAGAGGGAAGGCCACAGGGCAAGGCTGGAAAAACACCTTTTTCCCTCCTCCAGGCCTGAGCAGGTGCAGGCCACGCAGTGTGAATGGGATTGTTGCTGGCTTACACCAAGGGTCAAACCCTGAATCCCTGGCCCTAGATGGGCTCCCAGGGCTTTCACTGGGCCTTTTCTCCAGTTCTCCTCACGCTTGAGATCTCGTGGCTTCCCAAAATCACAGAGCCAGCTGCAGGCAAGAGACCTGTGCCTGATGGCTCTGGCTCCTTATGCAAGCTCCTGGCTCCAGAACTTTTCTCCTTTTTGGAGCAGGATGATGCTCTGAGGAACAGCTCTGCTTATCTAACACAGGACCGAGGCAGGACAGCCTGTGGTCTGGCTGGGTCTCAGCTGCCTTTGGGAACCTTGTGAGGATCCTGCCAGGAGCTGATAAATGCCAACAAAAGGATGTCAAGCACTAGCAGTTGCTTCCAGGTTTGTTTATCCCTCCGATTCCTACAGAGGCGCACAAAGAGTTCACACGCAATCCGCGCAGAACTCTCTTTATAAAAACAAATAAAAAGGCCCTTGCTGTTCAAAATCAGCTACCCTCCAGGTCTATTTTAGCCCTTCGCCTGAGCAGCAGCTCCTTCAGAAGCCGGGGCTCTGCTGATGGGAGTTACTCACTCCTGTCCCTCAGCAGGCGCCTCGGTAATTTTCCCCAGCCGGTTACGTCAGCGGAGCCCTGCACCAGCAGCTCCCCGATTATGCAAGCTCCCTTCCCAGAGACACTCAGGGATGGTCTTTTCAACCTTTATTCACCGCAGGGAGAGCTGCAATAAAAGCTTTGCTGATAAAGCCCGGCAATATATCGATAAAAGAAAAGCGTGGCTGTAGATGGTGTTTGTGGGGAACTGAAAGGAGACACAAAGGAGTGGGTTGCAGCCTATATGGGCACAGTGGAATCTGCAGCAGTGCCGCCTCTTGAAAAGACAGACACACTTTTCTAGTTCATCCAGGCAAAAGCAGGGACAAAGATTTTTTTTTTTCTGGGGTTTCAGTTTATTAGTCAAATGCTCTGCAGTCATGGGTTTTGCGTGACTGAGCTACCTCTGTGCTCCCACTGAGGCACCCTAGAGCTTGCCCACAGATGGTGCAGGAATCCCTGAATTACAAGGCAGGAGCCTTCAACTTATTTTATTTAAATCCCCATCCCCCTCTTCCTTTTTTTTCTTTTTTTTTTTTTTTGATGGCTGTGCAATTTAATCTTTGTAGAAGGACTCTTGAAGGGGGAAGATGTAAGCAATTTTCTTTACCAGGGCCTTCTCATGTTTTTGTTCACTCAGCTCCAACATCTCCTTAGTTGTCCAAGAGTGTTCTTCATCCCATGGAATGGTTTGGGTTGGTAGGGACCTCCAAGTTCAAGTCCAACTCCCCTGCCATGAGCAGGGACACCTTCCACTAGATGATGGGGAATCCACAACTTCCCTGGGTAACTGGTATCCAGGGGATAGAAAAGCAGGGGACTGGGATGTCACTTGCCTGGATCTCCAGTCAAAAAATTCCTCCTTTGACCTTCCTGTCTTGCTGCCTGCCAAGTTTTCCCTCCTGGTCTTTGGAAAGCACTGAAAAAAGGCCTGTGCCTGACAGCAGCGAGGCTCCTACAGACCCCTGCTTGTGGTGGGGTCAGAATCCTGCCCTGTCATGGTGTTAATGGGGGCAATGTGATGCCCTCTCCTCTTTTCTCCTTGTCCCATCAGGCCAAACGGTGGCAACAGAGCAGGGGACAGATGCTTTAAAAATTTGTGCAGTGGGAGGATTTTTGCCACAGCAAGACCAGTTCAAAACGAATTGTCTCATACAGTGTGATTCTGTTGACTGTTCGGCTCCAGATCAGGCACTAAATCTGACTATAAAGAGAAATAATTGACTGGCTGCTTGGATTTTCTTGGGACAGTAACTATAGAAACTCACTCCTGTCAGACGCAGGTGCTGCAGACGTGTTTGTCTGACCAGAGCCAGAATGTGTCAGTCAGTACAGCAAAGTTTACAAGAGGTGCTCAGTGCAAATTGCCACGTGCTAGTGTTTCCCCGTGGATAGCAGGATTGCTGAGGTAATGCTGGAAAAAGGAAAAAAAAAAAAAATCACTTATCATCTCTAGCTGTGAGCGTCATAGCGGAATAAATGTCAATATCCGTATAATTGAGCTCAAGAGGTTCCTGTTAGCCACGGTGTTCTTGTTGGAGGGATGTGGAGCTGAGTCAGACAGATAAAACTGGTCCACATTTTTCAAATCATTTATAGGTCCTGAAACCCTGCAGTCCTGGGCCGAAAGGGACCAGCAGCAGATTTGTGCTCCATCAGACAAACATTTCAGCCCAAGGAAAAATCCAAGCACCTTCTTGATGACATTTTAAAGAATACCACTTACTGTTGGGGCATTAAAAATTCCCCAACACCACTGAAAAAGATAAAGAAGAGAAAAATAAAGATAGAAGCAAAGAACTGCAAAGCATTTATTGGTGATGGAATTAACACTTTCAGTGACTCAAAGTGGTCAGGGGTTCTTGTTTGCCAGACACAGAAAGGAGTCTTTGCATCCATCTGCAATGATATTGTCTTTCCCTTCTTTGGCTCAGCCAGCAAAGCCCAGCAGAAACAGCCTGGGTGTGTGTGCCCTGAGAGGAGAACTTGGAAACAGCAGCACTCTGCCACGATATGCTGGGAAATCGGGAAACTGCAAGATTTTGAATGTGTTATCTGAACCAGTGCTCAGTGCAAGGGGAGAGGAGAAAAGGAAGATGCAGGGAAAGGGTGAGACGTGATATGAAGTTTGAGAATTCCATGTGCATGGTCAAGCTGAGGTAAATGCTCCCTGAGGAGCCCTGAGAAGCTGTGCAGGTTAGGGCACAGAATCGTGGAATTACAGAATGGGTCAGGTTGGAAGGGACCACAAAGGGACCACAGTGGGTCATCCCTGAGGGTGACCAGGCCCCATCCTGACCCCAAGCAGTTTTCCTCTTCTGCCACACAATCCCACATTTTGAGCCCTCTCAACCACTCAGTGTCAAAAGCATCAAGCACTAAACAGCTTTTGGGGCAGCACATTCCCACGCAGCCCTGTGAAATATTTAATATTAGGATGCTGTATTTGGGACAGGCAGCATTTCTGACAAAGGGGACGTGGTGAAACAGCGCTTTTTTGTCTCACCAAGCAATCTGCCTGCCAGGAGGATGGGCAGGTACAAAGCAATGAAAGGGATCTTTATGTCCTTTGAACGTGTAAGAAACTCCTTGAATTAATAACTAGAGGCAGACCCATGTTATTAGGAAAATTAACAGTAGCCAAGCACTTTTCTTTAAATGTGGAGCTGCAAAGAGCTCCCTTGGCATGGGCCTTGTTACAGGGGATGTTTCAATCCATCAAGGGCTGAAGGGAACATAAATCAAACCTGAAAGTGTAAGATAAACCCCCCCGGCCCCTGCATGACCCTGCCTTAGCCGTGGTGCCCCACGACATTGCAGCACATCATGGCTGCAGACATGAAAGCACTTTTGGGGACCTGCTGCATCACGCTGCTGCTGATGGCTTCAATCCACGCAGAGCCCAACCCTGCTCACTCTGGGACCTGCAATATGCCCCAGCTGGGGCATTAAACACCAGCGTCAATGTCAATTTTCCCCAAATACAGGCTTGACACGGGCTTGGGAGTCCCTTTTGGTCTCCTGTCCAATGAGGACTTTGCTTAGGAATGCAATTAGCACACAGGCTGGGTGGCTAATAAACCTGCTTACAGAGCTGTGAGCAGCTGCTCTGCAGTGGGGGAGGCCACTGCCACCTCTGTGACGCCAAGCTCCCCCTACTCAGGGTGTTCCAGCTCCCTAAAGCCACCACCTCCCATCCCTCTCCTACGTGGAGCATTCCTAATGCCACCGCCCTGGCCCTGACGTGTGTCCTTCGCAGAGCAGCAGCAGCAGGAGGAGGAGGAGAGCTGGATTTGGCTCTCCCACCGTGGCTGGGTTCAGGCCCAGGGGCTCTTCCCAGCTGTCCCACGTGTGCTGCAGCTGCTCGTGTGTGCCACGCTGGGCCCGGGGCTTCACACGTGGCTGCTCCAAGGCGTTTCCAGCCGCCCTTCTAATAAGCGCTAATTTAATTTTCAGCTTTGCTCCCTGATCCTTTCATGCCGCCTCCTGAGCCGCTTTGTGCCGACGTCTGCTGATGTCAGCAGGTGCAGGATGGGCAGCACAGGGATGGGCTGCCCAGGGGCACCGGGGGGTCGCCTCCACCCTGGGATTTGCTCGGTGGCACTCACCGGGATGCTCCCTGGGATCCTCCGGAATGACGACAGGGGTGTTGCAAGTGGGTTCTGCGCAGCCAGACCTAGGCGAGGGATTAAAATGTTGTGCCAGTAGCATGAGGAGCCGTCTACCGTGCTCTGAGGGGAAGATTAGTGAGCTCAAGCTCAGCATGAAATTCAGGATGAAAATCTTATCGCATGCCAAAAAAAAAATTTTTGCCTCGTGCTCTAATCCCCCTGGAGGGGGCTGAATAACAAACAGCACAGCCCGAAGGGGCCCTGCTTGGCTGTCTCCAGGTTGTGGAGAGCACAGCCTCTACAAACCCGGCTAATCACCCCCTTCTCAGCCGTCACCACTGAGCTGGCGAGTCCTGATCCAGGGCTTGCCAATGTCAGTGAAAGCCTGATCCCTGTGGCTGCAGAGCTGGTCACGTACTGGGGTGGGCATCCTTTTCCCGTCCTCCTCCCGCCTTGTCTGAGCTCCCAGGGGAAGATCAGGAGGGGGGAAAGCTGGGCAAACTCAGAGGGGAGCAATAAACCCTTGGCAGCCCGGTGTTGAGCGTACTCAGGATCAAAGCGAGCCCCGGGAAGCCCAAGGACACCGCCCGGTGCTGCCGGACCTTGGCATTCTCCTTGTGCTGGCTCACGCCACTGCCAGGGCTTGGCACTGCCCGAGGCTGGCTGACCACTGCTTGTTCTCCTCCTCTCATCCTGTCCAAGGGGATTTCAGGGACCCCCAAGTCCTGGAATGGGACAGGAGTAAAACAGGAGCATTAGCCTAGGCATATTAATTCATCATTAAATTTGTTAAGTAATTAATTCATTCACTCAGGCACAAAAGGCCAAAGGCATGCACCTGGAAACAAGCAGCCCTGCTGCTCTTGCATGTGGCACACGAGTCCAGAGCCAGTGTCACACATCCTGAGGCCCCAGAGGTCGGGGGTTTCACGTGGCAGCAGGCAGAGGAGCTCTCAGTGGCTGCTGCAGTGCTCTTGGGCTCCCAGTCCCAGCTCTGATGGCAAAACCAGAATGTGCTGCCTCCCCCAGCCACAGTCATCTCCTCTTCCTCCCTCTGAGGGGCTGCTACTCGCAGGTGAACCAGCATCTCTCCATGCAGTGCCATCACCTCCCCTGCTGAGGCTTGTCTTCTACAAGCTGCTTTTTCTGTCACCAGTCAGGAGCGGCCCAGTGACAGGGCAATGCAGTGGGACAGGGACAGGAGCCTTTCTCTGTGTCCCACGTGTGCACACAAATGCACTCTCAGGCATCCCGTGCTGGAGCGTGGCTCAGGGCAGCAGCAGGCTGCAGGTCAGAGGAGTCACCGCTTAATGCCGCAGACACGCTCGGATCTTCACAAAGCTTCTTGCTCCTGGTGACAGGCAGCCCGAGGGCAACCGGCATCAGAAATGATTTTTAAAAAATTAGGAAAAACCGCTTGGAACAATTCACAGAGCAAAGAGGTCGTGGGTAACCTCCCCACAGCTGGGAAAAGGAGACACGCGTTGCCCTCACCCATGAGTTCGCCCTTCAGCCCTGCGCCAGTGCTGCCACCAGAGGCAGAAGTGACGCACTGTGACACTGCGGGATGGGAATGTGATCCCAGAGATATCCCTGCCTGCCTTTTTGCATTGATCCCGGGCTTTGTCAGGGGGCTAGAGATGCTTTCCTCATCTCCAGTGCCTCCCCTGCACGGAGGAGAGGGGCAGACCACGGCTTCTGTACATTGGTGTCTAAGAAGCAACTTTGCTCCTGTGTGCAATGAGGGGTGGTAAAAGCATTTTCAATCAAGAGGTGAGAGAAGACACAAAATAAAAACCCCCGTGAAAGAATCTTCATGGACAGCACAGAAAGAGAAATCAGCAGCAAGCCATAGGAAGCTTTAGCAGGATCCCTCTGAGCTGCCATGCACCCACAGGTGATGCTTCACATTTACACCTGCATTGCTTAATTAGCACAGTGTCCATCAACCTCCAGGCTGTGGGCAGTGGAACATGGAGCAGAGACACTGCATCCATCACTGGTCCTGTGCCACTGACAGACTGGGAACTGCCTCACTGCTTGGTGAGGTGACATCTTTGCTGCAGCTGCATTTTTGCAGTTTGGGTGGATCTCTTGGGAGAGCAGAGTCAGGGGGTTGCTCCAAGGAAACAAACTTCTCCCCCCCATGGAGGATACAGAGTAAGGAAAACAAAAAATCTTCTTTTCTTTTCAAGTTTCTTTTGGGGCATTAAGAAATTCTACTGAAAAAGTTCAGAGCCAAAGAGGAAAAAAAAAATCTAATATCTGCCTTTCTGCAAATGTGCCAAAGACAGCAATAGCAACAGCCAAATGTTAGATATATACACCACCTTGAAAGAAATAAAAGATTGGCTTTTCTGGAATGTGCCTTCAGCTTTTTGCCCTGATCCTGCTCCTACAGACATGCAGGGAAGCTTTCAAACCAGGAAGACCCTTGAAGTCTCTCAAAACTGCTTGTAAACCCCAGTTTAGGCTAAAACTCAGTGACAAACCACACAGGTTTCAACAATTTTTCACTGCAACCAAACCTCAGTAGTCTTCCTGGACTCAATCTGCCCTCATAAATTTAACAGGAATGCTCCAGTTGAATCCAGGGCCCATGGGCTAAGCCTCAACAATTAATGCTCACTGATTTATTCACATCCATATGTACCAGGGTACAGAAACCTCTGCAGACACTATGCAAATAATGTATACTAATAAATGCAACTGCCTTACTGCAATTTACAGCATAATATTCATACTCTGCCAATTAAGACTTTCTGTAGTCTGTTAGCATATAGTTATTAATGGCCAGAAAAAAGGCTGCAGCTGTATACAAACAAACACTTACCTTTGTAGAAAACCAGCAGCAGCAATCCACAAAAAAGTGCTGTTTCCTGAAACAAAACCGAGCTTTGGAAAACCTGCAGGGAGCATTTTTTTTTGTGCCAGTGCAGAACGTCTGATCTTGAAATATGTAATTATCTGGGGAAACCACCTCATTATGATGATGATGACTGTTTGGTTTTGCATGTCTGAAATTTTTATTTTTAGAGGAACTTTTTTTTTTTTTTAAATGGGAAATTTGGCCTGAAAACCAATAGGGCTGTACCTCCTCTGAAATCCCAGCTCTCAGGCTTTCCTAGAGTGTCCAAGAGTGTCCCATGTGTCCACAACCAGGTGAGCACTCGTCCCCAGCAAGGTGAGATGCTGCCTCAGATTTTTTGGCAGAGTTGTTGTTCCTCACTGCCTGGTCAGCCTGCTGGTCAAATCAGACAGTGTCACTGCTCCCTGGAGGCTGTGAAATCCCTTGGAAATGTACATTTATGGGACTTAGGCATGGACAGTTCTCATAAAATGACCCACTGATACTGCCAGACCCCTCATCCACCAGCATCATCAAGGGGCGAGGAAAGGAGAGCAGCAGTGGCTGGGAAACATATTTTTCTCTAGGAGGGTTAGAAAAATTCCTAAAGACTGAGGTGCACCAGTACTAGGACATGTGATCAGGCTGATTTCTGCTAAGTTTGTTTCCTTTCTCTTCTTTGGCATCAAACAAGAAAGCCAAAGGTTTTGCAGTGTTATTAATTTGGGTGCTACTGGAAAATGCAGAATGCCAGGACACCTCCTGGACCTGACACTTTGCAGTTCAGCAGCCTCAGGAACACGTGGCCTGATTCCAGCCAAGAAACTCCGTGGAGGAGCTGACTCCTCATTCACAGCTCCCTCTGGAGTTTTAACCCAGCAGGCAGTCAGGTTGGTTGAATGCTGTTTACCCTTCTTTAATCCTTGCTGGCTGTTCCCAGCTGCGCTCTTCTCCCTCCTGTGTCCACAAACATGCTCCAAGAGAACTCACTCCATGATTTTCCTAGGTACTGACCTGACACTGACTGGGCTGCAGTGTCCCGGATTGTCCTTGGGCCCTTTTCTGGAGAAGGGCACAATGTTTGGTTTTCTCTAGCTGCAGGGGTATCCCCTGATCCCCACAACCTTTCAAGCATGATGAGAGCATCCCTGTGAGGATGACAGCCACCACCCTCAGCACCGTTGGTGGGTCCCATGCGCAGGATGTTCCCTTAAACAAATCCTCACATGATCCTCACCCACTGCTGGTTGTTCTCCTCCCCCTTCAACCTCTCCCTAAGAGGTCTGGGAGACCTTGTTGGTCAAGGCTGAGACAGACAAGGCCATGAAAGTCTCAGCCTTACCCATCCCTGCTGTCACTAAATCTCCTGATGCAACTGGATGTGCCCCAGTTTTCCTTATTCAGCCTCTTACTTCTAATGCTGGGGCAGAGACTCCTTGTACTGCATCTGATGCCTCTTTCAAATGTCAAATTTAGATGAGCTTTGCCTTTCCTAGCACTGCCCTACACACCTGGGCAGCATTCCTAAATCCCTTCTTCATAGGAGGGATTTGCTTACAACCTCCTTTTACTGCCTTTTCTTGTTGGAGGCCAGTGGTGGGTGCCCAGCCCTTCAATTATCCACAGCCCATGGTTCCACTGCACACAGGGTGGATCCAACCCTTGGTGGATCCAATCCTTCTAATGGAAGAGAGGGGGAGATGCATAACTTGCATAAATTAGCTTCTAAATTGAATTGTAGCCTCGTAAAGTACGACTCCAGCACATAGTTAACTTTTACAGCCTGCTGAAACCCAGCCAGGAAGCAAGCCAAGAATGGCATGTGAAAAGGGCACTGGAGGAGATGCAGGAAGATTTCCATTCTCTGGTGCTGCTCCTGTGCCCACGGCTGAAGGCAGAGATCTCTGACAGGGAGCAGTGTGAGATGGGATGTAAAAGTGTGTTTGCAGCTGATTTACAGTAACAGGAAAAAAGCACAGTACATCCAACCCAAGATGCTGACTCTGCCTGCCCTGCAGAGCCTCTTTGGCTATATAATTACAGATCAAATATCATGTTCATTCAGATCCCGCTGGATCAATAGCCTGCAGCCTCCCTCTGCAGCTTCCCTCCTACACCTGAGCCTAAAACCAGCTGGTCAGTGCTCCTCCTGTGACCTGCAGCATTGAAGGGTCCCAGAGGAGGATCAAGGAAAGGGCATAACAGCCAGGAGGCAAGAGGTTGACCATCATTCAGGGAGAAAAATCCATTTGCTAAAATGTTCTGTTAAAAAAATACAACCTCAGACCCAAAACACCAAGAAAAGGCAAGCAATGACCCTTTTCCCTCGCCCCTGAGCTGTGAACTTTCAGATCCTCCAGACTCTTCTCCAGCAGGCAGCTTCTCTGTCAGGGCACAGCACACACAGCACAGTTTTTGTTACGGCATGGAAAAATCTCCCAGGTGATTTTATAGTGTAGAGGAGTCTGAGTTTAGGACCTTTTTTCTGTTGCCCTTTATTCTGCAAGCAGGTTACTTGTGGGAATAAACCCGGCTGAGTGAACAGGCAGAACCACCTGCAAAAGCAGCTTTGTGTAAATGTTCCTGAGCTCACTGGCTGGGAGGAAGTTTCTGCACCAAAGTTCTTTTTTGACCTCCAAGTAAAATGATACAGGTTTGGAAAGGAGATGTGGAACCTGACATAGTCCAGCGAGGAAGGTGAGCCCAGGTGTGCAGGGAGAGGCACCACTGGTGGGGTTGGAGTAAGGTGGCTTGTTGGGGTAAGCCATGGGAAAAATCCCAGTCTGCCTTTCAAAGCAGCACATCAGGTGAGCCACAACTTTGTTAACATCCAGGAGGGTTCCTCCAAGGAAAAGTGAAGTCACTGCATGTGGAGTTCCCAAAAGCCCCAAAGTGGAGCTGCTCCAGGCCTTGAGAAGCAAGTGGAGTGCTGAAGGATCTGCCTGGAGCCTGCAGGGGAGGCAGCTGGAAGAGCTCACTGTGAATTGAGGCATGTAAGAGACTTTCCCAGTTCAACATAAACCGTGAATTTTGGCTCCAGCCCTCCATGGGGGCAGATCAGCAGGTTTAGACAGGTATCCAAGGTTCCCCTCTGGACACAGTCCTGGTTTAGCAGTGAGCCCCAGAGGAGTCTGGCATTGGGGAGGATTTGCCAAGCCCCTGTAGCTTGGCTTGGCAAAGAGAGAAGGGGAGGTGAAGCTGACAGGCCCTGCCACTGGCACTGCTCTGATCACCACAGTGGTTTCACTACACACTCAACAAAAAACCCTTTAAATCCTCATGAAAACGGTCTCCAAGGTGCAGCCCATCCCCACACTGTAACACTGCACCCCCAGCTTGTGCCAGGACCACATTCGATAGAGCCATGTTATGGAACTCCAGGAAGTCAAGCCAACCAGAAAAAAAAAACAAAAAACAAACCAAACCAACAAACCAAAACTGGCAAAAGGAAGTGTTATCAGTTCTCTGATGTGGCTTGCAGTGTGCCCTGCCAGTGGGGTGTCCCCTCACAGAGCAGGATGGAGCACTGGGGCACTTGGGGCTGGAGCACTGAGTGTGCTCCTGACATCTCCACTGAATGCTTTGCCTTGCAAAGCCCCAGCCAGAGGGTCTAAAGTGGCCAGCTGCTCTTCCATTAGAGGTGATAAAGCGGGACATGGAACGATCCCAGCTGGCCTGTCGGAGCCCAGGGCACGTCTGCCAAGCTGGCAGCAAGAGCCAAGCCTCTCTTCCTTGCATGCTGCCTTCTCTTTGGGGCAGGCTGAGCGAGTCTGGGAGCCAGGGAAACCACCACGGCTTTGGGGGCTCTCTCCAGCCATGGTCCCCTCACTGGCACCATTTTTGCCGCAGAAAACTGCGTGTTCATGGTCACCATGGACAGCAATGTAGTGCTTCAGAAATATCTTTCTTTTCACGTATGACTTGCAGAGTAGCATTCCGGTTTGGAGGGCAATGGGGTAGCATCCCTTCAGTGTCTGGTTCTTACTTTTCCTCCAGCAGTGTCACCCAATCCTGCTCGAAACATGGCTCGGGAGAGATTATGTGACGACGGACGTCATCGCTGCTCACAATTGCGCACTCTGCTTTGTGCTCATTCCCCTCCTCTTTTTTTTTCCCCTGCCAAGTTATCCTAAGAGAGGCAGTTTCTGACTGGCGATGTGAAATGTTACCTTTATCACTTCTCCACAGCACCAGCAGTATTATAGGTTGTCAGTCTAAAAAAAGCAGCTTTGTTTGACTGCGCAGAGCAGGCGCTGCACCGGCGGCGCAGAACTCGCCACATCAGCATCCAGAGGTGAAAGGGCCCCATTAGGTGCTGCACGAAGGTGTCACAGCTTGCTCTTGACAACTCCTGCAAGTCTGAGCCCATTCAGATGTCAAATGTATAAATATAGATCCACGTAAAAGGCAGTGCTGCGCAGCAAAGACCCACATGCACACCTCCCTCCCCCCCCCACCAAGGATGTGAGCAGGAGAGTGGAGGGAGATTGCTCAGTGCTGAAACATCGCCAGTGACGCAGATCTCTAAGTGGGTCAGATGGAAAAGTGATGTTAATGAGTTTACGTGTGAAGTTTGGAAAAAAAACCATTCAGTGATGAAGGTGAAGTGAAGACAAAGCCAAGGTTTTTTAGTGTGCTGGGTTAGTGAGTGAGCAAGAAGGTATGAGCCTTCCTCCCCTCCCTCCAACAGGGGCTTTTTTATTTCTTCACTACAGATATGAAACAGATGGGGAGAAAGGGACAACAGGCCCAGCTGGGGATTATTTAAAAGCAGCAACAAGTAAAAAGTTTCCATAATGAAATTGGATTCTTGCAGAGAGCATGTGTGCACTGGCTCTCGACTATCTCAGGGCAGCCAGCCGAGCTCACGGTGCTCCTGTTATCTCCACACAAACCTCCCCTTTGCTGAGATGCCACTGCAGAGAGGTGCACAATTCCAGGAGCGCCACAGAAGGCGTATCTGGATTTATGGCTGCCATATTTCAGGGCTGTGTGAGAGGTGCTTGCAGTTTCAAATGACTTCTCTGCAAAATGAAGCAAACCAAAAGCACCGATGTTAGTGTTCCCATCTGTCATCTTAAAAAGAAAGAGCTACTGCCCGCCCGTCTTCTTTTCAGCAAGAGGCCACACTGAGCATTGTCAAAAGCAATCATTTTCCCTGCTAAATCTTTCCTTTGGGCTACAACGTTTCTGTCTGAAGCACGCAGGAGAGGATAAAATAAACTGAGTAGCAGTAAGAAGTCACAGAATCAGAACCATGGACATCATCTAGTCCACCCCCATTCTGCCCTGAAAACAGGGATATTGCCAGCATGAGGTCAGCTCTGGAATGGTTACTGCAGTCTTTAAACCTTCAAGGAGACTCTGCTGCTTCTGGGCAACTTGTTTGACAAAGTCACCAGACATAGGAATGGGCCAACCCATGTGGAGGACCAGAATGGTGGGGTTTTTTTTCTGGACTGAGGCAGAGGTGATGCCGTGGCCAGTGAAGTGCTGTGGGGAGTGTCAGGCTCACCAGGTTTTGAGAGCTGTGGAACTTGGTTATCCCCAGGGTGCAGGGAGGCCTGATGCCTTCAGGGTCTGGCCAAGCAGCCTGGTCCCTGTTTTAGCTCTGTGCTCTGGCTGTTCCCCATCTCCACACCCTGAGCAGCTGGACTGAGCTGTGCTCAGGTGCCAAGGGTGATGTCTGGGGTGAGAAAGCACGAGAGAGACCCTGCACTGAGCTGACCCAGCTTCGAGGGAGCAGGAGGCAGGACAAATGTACAGGTCTTGGGGTTACTGAGTGGGAATTCGCAGCTCTGCAGGGGGAGGAATGGGCAGCGTCATTCCCAATGGACAGCCCTGACATTAATGGAAAGGGACAAAAAGGAGGAGGGCTGGAGGCAATGCTAACAGCAGCCTGACATCAACCCAAGACCCAAACCCTGCTCCCAAGGAGAACCACATGCCCTCCAGAAGAGAATTTCCTCGGAGGAAGCCTGTACCAGAACCAGCACTGCTGGGCTGCCTGTCCTGCCCAGACTGGACACAGCATTCAAAGCACTGCCAAGTCCCAGATACATCTCTGCAGGCAGCAGCGTGTGATTCCAGAGTCCCCTTGGGCTGTCCCAGGCAGCTCCAAAGGCTTTGCTGCTGCACCTTCCCACCTGGACATCCCTCAGAGACTTAGCTTAGCCCCAACCATGCACACCCACAGCTTGCTGGGGTCGCTGTAGGTGTAACCCACCTGTGACAGTGCTGCCTTGAGGTTTTTGCTGTGCTGTGGGTACACACAAGCACTTCCTGGAGGTGGGGAAGAGCTGCTCAGGGAGCCTGAATTACGCCTGCAGTTTTGTAAGCCCTGCAGTGCCATCAGAAAGGCAAATGAAATCAGCACCTTTCTGAAGGGGGGAGTGCTGACTCACCTGGTGTCTGCTTCCCTGCAGAGGACCTGCAGCAGCTTCTTTCTGCTCTTTGTACGTGCTTGGGGTCCTCTCCTCCTCTGCCCATCTGCAGGTGCATGAGCACATCATTCTCCTCCTCACAGCACTCCTGCACGAGCCCTGTGTGCTCCTCAGAGCCAGGGCTGGAGCTGGGTCTCTCTGCATCCTTTATAACACACAGCAGGGCTGCTTGTGTTTGCAGTGCCATCATTTCAGGGGAGCTAAGGGGGAAAAGCACTCTTCATGCTAAGCTTGGACCACTGGAGTCTCACAGACCCACGGGCAAAGGTTACTCTCCAATCTCCAAATGAAACACCATGTGGGACTCTCAGAGAGCCATCTCCAGTGATGCCTCTGAGGGATAAAGTCATCAGTTGAATAGGGAAAAAAAAAAAAATCACAGTTACATTTCAAGAGACCTTTGGGAACAGACACTCTTAAGCAGCACTGGTGGCAGGTGCCCCAGTAAGAAGCTCATTATGTCCAATAAGTTACTCCCTGAAAAGCTCCCAGAGCTCTTATTATCTCAAGAGTGATACGCAGAAGTGGTCTAATCTCTTGTAGAGCTTACAGAGGGATTCAGCTCTTTGTTTCAGTTTAATTACCTTTCTGAAAAGAAAATTCCTATCAGAAGCCTGGGAAAAAAATAGAGGGTAAATACTCAATGCAAGTGATATGAAATTAGGGTAAAATCCTGTCACACCATGGTTTGCAGTAGGAGATCTCTAGCCTTATGCTGTCTGAAATCAGGGGAAAATTCTCTGTCTCACAGGGAAAGACCCCTCTCCAGCAGACACCTTGGCTGGATTAAAATTGTAACTAAGAGCATTTTCTGAGGAAGGAGAATAATAGCTTTGTAAATGTATGTACCCTACACCTGAAATCTCGTTGACTTTGAATTAGCCATGCATTCGCAGGCCCTTTCGGTCTGACACTCTTTTGTGTGAGATTATTTATTTTATTTCAGTTTCTAAGAAGCTTTGTGTAATAAGGTGTTAAGCTTACGACAGTTTAAACTAATATTTGACTGTGGAATGGAGCAGTATCCCTGAATAAGGTTAAAAGTGGGTGCCTATAAAATTAAAAATTGTTCCTGTTCTGCTTTGGCAGATTAGACCCGTGAAACTATAATAGGATTTACCTCTCTCTCTCTCTGTCTCCCTCAGGTTTTAGCTTTTCCCTCAGAGGAGCAGAGACAGGTGACAGACAGCACGCTCAGCCCAGTGTCCAAACACTGTGGAACTGCACGTGAGGCTTTGGATCAAAAATCCCTCGTGGTGGGTTATTGCTTTGACTGTAAGGAGTGAACCAGCAGGAGCTGCAGCAAAGCCCACCAGCAGGCTTGCAAATTAAAGCACTAAGGCCTGAGCATCACAGCAAGGAGCAGGGAGCTCTTTGGGGCACCTCAGCCTGCCTGGATGCACCTACTGAAGTGCATAACCACTTCCAAATGCTCTGGCTGAGCGTGAACCACGACCTAAGTGAAAACTTGGATGGGGTATTAAGAGACTGTGTTTTTGAGAGCCAAAGCCCTGGCTGGGAACAGAGCAGTGATTTGTTCCCCTGAGCACGATTACCTGCTCTCCTCTCCCCTCCTCCTCGGGACTAGAAGCTGCCCAGTGAGCCCTGCTGCAGAAGAGAGCCACTGCTCCTGATTTGCAGCGAGTCCATGGGAGGCCAAGATGATCAGAAGGATGGAGCACCTCTCCTGTATGGAAAGGCCGAGAGAACTGGGACTGTTCAGCCTGGAAAACAGAAGCCTTTGGGGTGACCTAATTGCAGCCTTCCAGTACCTGATGGAGCCGATAAGAAAGATTGAGAGACACTATTTAGAAAGGCGAGGACAAGGGGGAATGGCTTCAAATTGAAATAGAGTAGGGTTGGATTAGATGTTGGGAAGAAATTCTTCCCTGTGAGGGTGGTGAGGCCCTGGCACAGGGTGCCCAGAGAAGCTGTAGATCCCTACTCCAGCACTGTATCAAGGCAAAGCAAGCCCTTTTCAGAGAAATGAGCTCAGGTGTTTATTTTGTGAGATGACAGCATTTAGAGTTCAAACTGAGTGGTGCAGAGCTTTGACAGACTCCTTCTACAGTCCTGTTTGCTTGCCCAGTACTACTCAGTGGGAATAATCTCAGATTTGTAGCACTGTCCCGAACATGTTCTTTCCAAAGAGAATCAGTGAGACTCCCCATTTCCAAAGCCCCCAGAGCTGTGAGTGAGAAAGCTTGCAGACTCTCTGTCTTCTTGAAGCACCTTCCTCTGTAAAACACCTCCCAGTGCCTGGTGATGTTGCTGTGTCCTCAGGGACAGCTTCCCAGAAGGGGTGGCAGGACACAAGCAGCATGACACAGAGCCCAGAGCGAGGTCTGTGTGCTCGTGAGTGACTGCCCTGCTCTCATCTCAGCTGGAGCTGGGGGCTCAGAGTGTCAGGGACTAGTGCAGGAGAGCAGTTTGGCTGTGCAAGTCCTGAGCAGCGAGTGCAGGTTGTTTGTACAGCAGATTTTATCGCTGCGCAATGCCTTTGAAGTCTTGTCTAATGGGACAGATGATGCAATCTCTCCTAATTAGCAAAGTCCAGAGGGAGTGACCAGCATTAAAGTCTCCAGGTAATGCTCTGCTTTCTGTTTCCTCCCCAGCTTACTGATTATTGAGATTCACTGGAAAGGCCTGGAAGGCATTAAAGCAACTGCTGCTCCTGGCTCCTTACCCTGCCAGGCAGAGCTTGAGGTCAGGTATTTCTCTGGATGCCAAGGGACAGACAGGGCTACCTGATGCACTCTGGGCACTGCCAGGCCTTGCCACAGCTCAGCTTTTGGTACGTGCCACCCACGATAACCAACACCTCCTGAAGCCCAGAGAGGGTTAAAAGGAAGTCTGACCCCAAAGATTCTTCCTTCAGAAAGCAGTGACCTACAGTGAATAACGCCAATGGAAAGACGTGCGGGCAACGTCAAGAGAAATGTGACATAAAAAAATTATGACAGCTGAGAAGCGTCCAGAACAGGCAAGTGCTGAAGATATTGAAGCAAACAGGATTGTTTCAGGCACACAGGAAGCACAAAGCTTGGCAGAGGGTGGTTGTTGAACTACTGGTCTGTAAACGAGCTGGCTGGGCTATTTAAAAGGCTAAGGACTGCAGGGGGGGTTTGGAGAAGTATTTGCATGACAGGTATATGGTTTTCTGATGAAAATGGCTGAAACTTCATCAGGAATTAAGATACCAAAAGAAGGGAACTGGCCCAAACTCATACATTAATTAACAAGTTGCAAGTACCCAAACTTTTTAAACTGTCCCAAAGGAACTGGATACTGTATTACATCTATAAATTGTACCTATGAAAAAACAGTGGTTAAGTTTTTGCAAAGGGATAAAGAAATGTAATAGCTAAACTGATAATATCCAGTCTTTCCTTAAAGCATGATATTTCATTAGAGAACCAAAAAAAAAATGTTGCACTCATCTGTAGAAAGGATGCCAGTGTGACTGCACAGCACAGGGAATCTTACTGCAGGCTCAGGAAAACTGGGTGAAAGAGTAATTAAAATATAGTTATTAACAGCACACATTCATTCAGCATAAATCATAGAATCACAGAATGGTTTGGGTTGGAAGGGACCTCAAAGATCATTTAGTTCCAACTTCTCCACCATGGGCAGGGACATCTTCCACTAAAACCAGGTTGCTCCAAACCCCATCCAGCCTGGTCCTGAACACTTCCAGGGATGGGGCAGCCACAAGTCCTCTGGACAATCTGTTCCAGTGCTTCACCACCCTCATGGTAAAGAATTTCTTCCTAATACCCAGTCTAAACCTACTCTGTTTCAGTTTGAAACCATTGCCCCTTGTCCTGTCCCTCCATGCCCTTGTGAAAAGTCTCTCTCCATGAGCACGCAGAGCTTCAGTACCTCTGGATTTTTCCACCAGATGAACCACGAGTAGCTGAAGTGACAATGCCAAGCTGAATTTTAGAAGGCTGCTGACTGAGGTCCCAAGGAGAAGATACACAAAGATCTTGGCAGGTGAAGAGTGTGACAACGATACAGACCAGAAGCAGAGCGATGTGATGGCACAAGTGGCAAAGATGAGAAAGGTAATGGAATCATCAGTATGGAAGGGCACTGACATCTGAGGAGGAGGCAGAAGAAATCCATGGATCCAGATGGCCAGTAAGCTCCATCCCAAAATATTAGGAAAGCAGGCACTTGACATTACTTGCCTGGCAGCCAGGCTTTTAGACCAGTCTGCACAAAAAAACAGGGGCCACGAGACTGGAAAACAGCTGAGGCTGCAGGGATAGGGAAATTAATCCAGACAATAATTGATCTGTTAGCTTAACCTCAGGAGTATGACAGGCATTTGACTAATTTTGAGGGGAGGAATAATGCAAGACACAGTGTTTAATAGAAAATGGTATAAAATGCAACAGGGAGGTTACCAAAAATAAATCTGCCCTCTCTAACGCAAAGTATTTATTGTAAAAATAAGCAAGGTTACAGACAAGAAAATGCCATGGATCTCATCTATCTGGCCCCCTCCCCAGTAATAAGTGGAGGAGTAAATTGCTAGGAACTAAGAGGGCAAGGAGTAGGTCAAGGATGAGATGCCTACAGATTGTGCTGAAAGTCCTCTCGGGGTCAGCAATTGTAGCTTTTACAACTCCAGACAAATTGTAGCTTTTACAACTCCAGACACACCCCTATGGATCTTCATCTTGGTGGGGAGCTGGACGTGCTGCTTTGCATCTGTCTGTGTGGTCAGCCCTCTCCTGTGGGCTCACACCCTGCCACATCCCCCCCGTGGCACCGGGGACCTCCCCAGCCACAATCTGGTCCGATCTGACACAGCCTTGGTCCTGCCGGAGGTTCTGCTTCACAGACATCACATTATCCCTGGGAAGGAAAATATCCGATGGCTAATTAAAATTTCCTACCGATGACTAAACCCACAGCGACCCCCTCTTCAGTTTTTCCAGTGGTTATTAATTAATCTCACCATTACCACGGCAGAGCTTCGGCCGCTGCCTTTTTACCAGACGGTCACAAAACGCAGCCTTTGCTCCACCACCGAGGGGAAGGCTGAGGTTTTACCCTCCTGGAAAAGCCACTCCATGCCACTGGCTGGGCTGGGCAGGAGGATGCCAGGCTGAAGCGAGCACTGCCAGCACCCAGGCTGAGAAATCAGGTTGGCACCAAGCAGATCAGCATCACTCTGTGCCTGGCCAGGCGCTTCCTCTGACGTCCTCTCCTCTCCCTTCCCCTCCTGCAAGTTTCCCTGTGCACACGAGCTGCAGCCATCGCTCCACTCTGCCTTGGGATTGATTATTTCTCTCTCTCTCTCTGGCCCCATCCATTAATGACGCACGTTGATTCAAATGCTGTTGCTTTTTACCTCTCACGCTCTCTCTCTCTCTCTCTTTTTTTTTCTCCCCCTATTCCCACTATTTTTGTGACGCATGAAGTCAAGGTTGTCATTATTCTATATTTGCATGGATTAAGCTGCCTTCATCATCTATTAGCTTCCAAGTGATAAGAGCCCACATGCAGGCTCCCTCGTTATGTATGCTGCCTCTCTGCCCGCCGTCCCTGATTACTTCTGGCCCAAATTCCAGCTCTAGGAGCCAAAAGTCTGTCTCAGGCAGAAATGCCTCGAAAATGAGTTTTTTAAGACGTCCTTTTCGGAAAAGGAGATGTGTTTTCTTCCACGTTTGTCTGTCTTGGCTGCCTCTTTCTGCATTACCAAACTGTTCAAGGCTTCCTCTCAATTTTTAATGTTTTCCTTTCTGGGCCAGGAAAATTGTTATATTCGAGGTGAAACAACCTGATCTACCTGTTGGTCTCTTTTTATTTGCATGTCTAACATGTCAGATACCTTGGGGGGTGGTGGTTCTCAGGTCTTCTACAGTAATTAATATCCTAACTTCCCACTTTAAAATACTTCCTGTTATTTACTCTGCTCATAGGTTTAAAATAGGATTTACAAACGGCAGAAAAATACAGACTGTCCTGGAAAGGAGTTAGAGAGATGGAGAAACCCAGGAAAACAGACGGATGAGTGGTAGAAGAGGTCCACTGGTGGACTGGTGCCCGTATGTGGCTGGACAAGGCTTGAAAGGTACAAATTCCCAGCCTCCTCACCAGACTTGAGGTGGAGCTGCCTGGTGTGCTGGAGCTCTAGCAGGGAGTTTGCAGGAGCTCAATATTGAACAGGGGTTGCAAGTGGTTTTCTCATCAAGCCCTGGTCTGCTGTTGCTTCCATTTATGGGTATTTCATGCAACTAAATGATGGCTTTGAAGCTGATGATAAAGCAGCTTTTCTCTTTCCTTGCTGCCTGTGCAAGCCAGTTAACCAATTCCAGTGAATTTCAGCAGCCAGTCAATGCCATATGGACCTGGAGGAAAAAAGCAAGTGCCAGGCAGCAAAAGGCCAAGGCCAGCCACAAAAAAGGGTGAAAATACCTCCTTTATGCTCTCTGAGCCTGATGTCTGCACACAGCTGTGCCTTTCTCCTCTGTCCTGCTGTGCCCTGGGCTGTCCCAGACCCCTGGGGCAAAACTCACCGGCAGGGAGGTCCAGGGACAGCAGAACAGTCCAAAGAGCCACAAAGAGGGTGTGACAACTGCTGCCTGAGGGGTTCACTACTGACCCCATTGGGGTGCAGGGCAGGGACTTCATTTACCAAGCTGGGGGTGGGAAGGAGGATAAAAATTTGTTCACTTGTAATGCCTCACTTTGCTAAACCTGGAGGGGAGAGGAGGGGTGGGTGGAGAGCAGATCAGAGACAGCGCAGTGCTAGCGTGAGGACGGTGTTCTGCCTGGTTGTTGCCATGTATTTTGTTTTCAGAATGAATGGATTTCTCACTGAAAAAAAGAAAAAAAAAAAGGGCGTTTTAGGTCAAATGAAACTCTTTTCAAATTTGAACTGAAGAAGTGCAGAATTTCTCTGCTAAAACAATCCAGAGGGGGAAAACAAAATCAGAGCTAAAAAACCTCAGAGCATTGTTGGGTACTTTCAAAATTTTAAACATCTGACTTTTCATTTTCCAGCCATGTTTTGTTGATCAAATGTGATTAAACCATGACTTAAAGGTTACTAAGACATAAATAAAACCATAAAACAGCTTCTCCAACAGAAGTCTCTTTCTTTGCCTGAGAAAGTGGGAGAAGGCAGCTCAATCCCTGTCACAGCTGGTGACTTAGGTGAGAGCCTAAGAGGTTTCCTCTGCTTTTTGGGGTGTCAGGCAGGCACAGGTATGCTCACCCTGCCAACATCCTCAGCTTTCCTCTCTCTGTTTGTGCTCTAGCTGCTGTTCTGTTGTTACCACAGCTTTCTGAGCAGCTCATGTGTGCACTGCCCGTACGGACATCCCCGCTGAGGCAGGAACAACGTGCTTCTTCCCCCAGTTCTCACAGCACTGCTGCTGTCATTTGTAAAAATATCTGCACCCCACAGGAATAAAATCCCCGAGGAAAGGGCAGATGGACTCAGGCACTCCAGGATAACGAGGTCTCTGTGTCAGGGAAAGCAGGATGGAAATTGGAGCATTCTGGGATCCCTGTGCTGCTGACATTGCAAAACTGAAAGGGCACCAGGATTGACGGATGGTGAGGAAATAAGGATGGAGGGAAAGTATCCAAGGTTTCAGCTGCAGAAAGCACAAGGCTGGGCAGGATATTTTTCACTGTGCTCCCTGAAAAACACTTGTCCTTTGAAGTAGCTCCTTGTGTGAGGAGTCCCTCGGAGTTTGCCTCCTCTCTGTTCCATGTCCCCGTGCAGCCCTGTCCCTCCCTGCGGGAGGCTGGGGGAAAATCAGTGGCTGTCACTTCTAATGCCACTCGAGGAGCAGCTAATGGAAATCTGCTTGGCACGGAGGGAGCACTACAGGACCCGATCTCCACGTCTGGCCTGCTGCAGCAATGACATACATACTGTCATATTTAAGTGGTACAAATGGCTTGGAGTTAAGAGTTTTGCCCGTGCAATTAATGACATCAGGCAGCCAAATCCCTGCATTCTGAGGGCAGGCAGCCACGTGGGATGGAGAGAACGGCTGAGGCACCAAAGAAGCACAGCGTAGGTCTCCCTGATCCTCCTCATAACATGCAAAAATACTGGAAGCCCAGCCTCCAAAATAGCAATGGGTGACACCAAGCATCCTCCCAGCTCCCACATTTTCCTTGTGGGTTAATTCCTGTTCCTTTCACGTCCCTACCCTTGACTGTGCTACCAAAGGACACAAACTCGCCTCATTTTTGAGACAGCATTTTTACAGCATATCCTTGCAAAACCTCCCTCTCGTTTGTCTCTCCACAAGAGGGTGGTGAAAAGGAAGATATCTGTGACTGGATCCAAGGATTTGAATCAAAATGGCCAGATGTCTGTAACAGCAGAGATCTGGCTGGACAGGCTAAACTGGCAGGACCTAACGACAGTTAAACATACACCCAAATTCAGTGGATAAATCCTCTTTTAAAACTCTAGAAAAACAGCCTGAAATGTATTTGACATCTTTTTGGAAACCCCCTATTTCTGGAGAGAAGCAAATGCCTGAAAAGCATTTGCTAATTGCAGATACTGATTTGCATTCTGGGGCCTGGAAGTTTCCTAGAAATTAAAAAAAGTAGATGGCAAATAAACCCAGAAATACTAGCCAGACTCACATCAGTTTCTTGTGTGTTGAGTTCAGTGACACCAAGAACTTGGCATCTTACTGCAAAACTGTCTTCTGGTTTGAAGGCCTAGAAATGGGTGCCCTATGCAGGCAGGAGGGTAAAACACCAGCAGCCTGTGATGCTGCCTCAGTCCCTGCCAGCTGAGCATGGTTCAGGTAGGAAGGAGAGAGGAATGGAGGAGAGGGGCTGCAAGGATCCCCTTGCCATCTCTGCTGCATCCAATGCCAGGTTTGAATGCTGGGGATCAACAAGAGCAGGAGAGCTTTTGCATATTGGGTGACTGCCTGGGGGAAGCAGTGCACCGACTCTGCACTTCTGCAGAGGAGGAGGACAGGGGGCAATTAGATCATGGCTTATCAGAAGTAAAAGTCAGTTTCCAGATAAGCAGAGTGTAACACGTGGATTAAAGTTGTCAGTTAATTAAAGAAGCCAGGTTTAAGCCACAGATAGGACTGCATGTAGTGAAGTAATGCTAAAAGAGCGCTGTTCTGTGGAGTCAGAGGAGGATGGTGTAGTGCAGGGTGCAGAGATGCTGGGCTAATACCAAAACTAATTAAAAACACAATGTCTGAGGGCTCCAGGCCAGACTTCAAGCCTGTGCAGTGTGGAGCAGACCCTGAGGAGGACTCCTCTAATTCAAGGGCAGATCTTCTTCCCATTCGGGTTTTGAACACGCTTGCTGCAATCTGTGGATACCTCATCTCTGGAGGTGTTCAAGGCCAGGCTGGATGGGGCTTTGAACAAGTGGAAGGTGTCCCTGCCCATGGCAGGGGACTGGAACTGGGTGATCTCTAAGGTCCCTTCCAACCCAAACCATTCCATGAATCTCTGAACTAACACAGACCCGAGGGCTTGGCATGGCGCCTTCTCAAAGCCTAGAGAAAGTGATGGCCTGGTGGACTGGCAGGCCTTCCAAGTGGAGATAACATGTTTTACTTGCACTCTAACTGTCCTTTGTCTCTTTTTAACAAGCAAGAAATGTCTGCCTTGACGGGCAGCTCTGTGGCAGAGCTGGTGGCACTCCTGGCTGGTGGGAGCAGCAAACCTGCAGGGTGGGCAGCCACGTGCCCCATCTCTGTTCTCCAAGAACAAGAAAGACAGCCAGCAGTATTTTATCCAGCTGGGGCAGAAAGAAACCCTTGGGAAGCCCTGCTTTGCAGCCTCAGTTCACACATCAGAGCTGTTCAGCCTTTCGTTATGGTTTTGCATTGTTCAAATGAGAGGCCTGTGAGAGGCTCACCAGAAAAGGCAGATGCCACTTTGAAGAGCTCACATTTGAAGCCAGGATCTCCTGACTCATCCTCACACATTGTACCTTAGGAGCACTTTAATCCTTGCAGCACTTCTTGCACAAACGCAGCATCTTCCTCAGTTGCACCCTATGCTTCCATGGGCAGGCAGTACTTTTTAGTACACTTTAAAGTGAATAAATAAAAACGGATTCCCAATTCTCACCACTCCTAGATGGCAGCGGACAACACAAAATGAGGTGAAGTTTGTTTCCAGCTTTCTCTCATGGCAGATTTCTCGCAGCAGGGCCACAGCTCAGGCAAAGGACCAGGCACAGCAGTGCCCTCCAAGATGAGTCACGCCAGCTCTGGCTCCAAAGGAGGTGGAACTCTGTGCTGGAAGTAAAAGAAGAGGTTGTAACTTCAGAGCGTTTGAGAGGAGAGAATTTAAATCAGGGTCAAGTCAGAGAAAATTCACCTTCCTTTCAATTAGATCATGAAAGCCTCAAGCACCCTGCCGAGTCTCCCTCAGCTTGCTGCCCTTATTCTTCTCCAGGACTGAGAGCTCTTCCAAGCTGCCCTACAGCCCACAGAGCAATACATTGCCTCTGAGGCTGGAGGAGAGGGAAAAGCCAAGGCAGAACAGCTAATGCCAAAAATTGTTTATTTTGAGCTAAGTATCAAAGAATAACTTAAATTGGAAGGGACCTCTGTAGGTCATCTGGTCCCATCCCCAGCTCAGAGCAGCGACAACTTCTCAGTTAGATTGGGTTGCTCAGGGCATTGTGCTCTTTGTTTGTGGCTTTCTCCAAGGATGGAGATTTCCCAGCCTTTTTGGACAGCCTCTCCCTGTTCAGAACCACTCTCATGTAAAGCTCACTGGAGTTTTCCCTCGTGTTTCTTGTCCCTGTTGTCCCTCACTGTTGTGGACATTCAGAAAGGACTTGTATTATACTCATATATACCATTAGAACAACTCAATGTCATAAATATAAATATTATTAAAGGAATTTAAACCTATCACTGTATTTATATGATATCCAAAAAAAATCAATGAAGCAATACAAAACAAAATAAAAACACCAATCTTGATTTTTATCAGTAAAATGCTGTTTGATGGGGTAGGAAACGGATACAAAACTTTTCCACTCGGCATCCCTGTCATGTAATGTTCTTTTTTGGTTTCCTTTTTTGTACGTTGGATTATGTCTCTATTGCAAACTGAGGGCCTGTGAGGGGATTCAAAGGCCAGCCAGGGGAAGAGTGCAGTAGTGGTGAATTATACTATGGTGGAGAGATTATTGATTTATGAGGCCCTTTTGAAATATTAATCAATCATGACAATCTCTCTTTCTCCTTCAGTTAGACACTGCAATTTTTATTCAAAAAGAAGAGGAAGCTAGGAATCACAGAATCCCGGAATCTTAAAAGGTTGGAAGAGACCTGCAAGATCATCCAGTGCCACCACCAAGTCACCACAGCACCACCATCATGACCCTGGAATTGTGTCCCCAAGTGTCACGTCCACCCCCATGGTGGGGCACAGGGCAGGGCATGTTGTGTGTCACTTGTGCCAGTGCTTGTGGGGCACAACAGGAACCCAGTGCTTGTGCAAGCAGGATGTGTGTGGGGTGTGCAGGGCACCACTGGGAGCTTTGGATGGACTGGAGGGGCTGGAATGTCCAGAGCTGCAGTTGGTGAGGCCACCTGAAAGCCTGTGAGGTAAGGATTGAGGGACAAGCCACTGGAGAGGGTGTCATTGTGGGGGGCTGCTCTTGGCCACCCAGCCAGGATGACGACACCAACAAATGATTCTTTAAGGAGCCAAGGGACACTTCCAACCCAGCCACCCTTGTCCTTGTGAGGGAATTCACCTTGCTGGGTGTTCCCTGGGAGCACCACACAGCTGCTCCAAACAGCTCCAGGAGATTCCCAAAACGCCTGGACACAACCTCTTGGTGCAGGGACTGGGGCAGCTGGCTCGGAGAGGTGCCCTCTGTGATTAGCTGCCTGTTCCCAGAGAGGCTCTCGTGGCTGACGTGGGATTGTCTCGGCCGCAGCGACCGCGCAGCCGCCGGGTTTCAGATCTCTGCTGCTCTGCCTGCGCCCGTCTGGCTCCCGAGATGGGCCAGGCACAGGCGAGCACGGCTGGAAAAGCAGCACCTTTTATTAATGTGCCCACGGCAAAGCTGCTGTCCCAAAAAGGATTCTTTCACCCCACGTGCAAGAAACCAATCCCCACACAGAGTTCAGGTATTTCCTTCCAGGGTAGTGGCTCCACCAACTCCCTGGGCACCTTAATTCCCATGCCTATAACCACTCTTCAAGTGATTTTTTCCCCCTAATATCTAATCTGAAACACGGAACTTCTCACAAATTAATTGTCAAGACAACAACCTGGAAAAGCTGGGCAGGGAGTTTTTCCCTCAGCTCCCAGGCGTTACTAGGAGGGGTTGGGTCTCCCATGTCCCCACAGGAGGAAAAGGGCAGATTAAGTCAGCATGAGCACAGACGAAAGGTCTGAGAAAACTCTTCTGTGAGGGTTAACAGAGATTTTTCTCACTTAGTATTTGCTGCATGCACTCATTCTTCCAATGGACTGTGTTCATTAATATTGTGCAGTGTCACAGTTAGAAAACAGTAAGAGGAAGCAGGAGAAGGAACAGATGGTATTACAGAGATTTCAGCCTCCCAGGGAGGCCATTAAACAACATAAAGAAAAACCAGACCACATAAAGAAAGGTAAAATATTCCCATGAATGGCTATGAGAGGGGTAAGACGCAAATAACTACTTTTTAAGTCTAGTTACTACAATGAAGAGGGATAATGAAGAAATTGAGGTCAAACTGCATTTGCTTTTCCAGTCACACACAAAAAATTAAAAAAAATTCATTTGGAGTTGTTGCAAAATGCTTCACTGCATCCAAAATAGGACATTTTGTTTGTTGAATGATGTCACTCTTTTTAACCCCTTGAAAGGTGGCCGGTTTTGGGGCAAAAATAAACTCCCAAAAGATTCTTCAAATTATAGTTTCCAACGTGTTTATTCTCCACAAAAAAGCAATTCTCACCTCTGCTCAACAATGGCCTGGGGGGCGGGGTGAAGACATCATTTTGTGGGTATTTAACACAGTCAGTTTTGAACACTCTACGTGAAGTGGCCAAAACTGGGGCTGATGAAGGAAAAGAGAACATTGAGAACATTGTAGGTCATGGTTAAGAGCCATGAAGTCACAAGGCTCATTTCCAAGCATTCACTGAGCTCTGGCAGGTCCCTGGAGCATGCACAGGGAAACTTTATGTGAAATTAATAATACTGAAGTGATTTATTCGGAGACAGAGTAAGGAGAGGAAATGCTTGTGTCACTGTACACGTTCAGTATGGCTGAGCATGCCAGAGACTCCTTGCAGTCCAAGTTTTATCTTGATAGATGTCTAAAATACACAAGAGCTAAACTTAGCCTTCCCCATGCAGTATGGAAATATAGGAAATTCAGGTTTAGTGGATTTGTATGGAGCAACAAATACTGCAGTGAAACAGTGCCTTGGGGCTGGGGGCCTCAGGGACCGAGGTGGTCAGAAGATGCAAGGCATGAGAAAATAAACTACTTTTGGTTTTGTTTTCTGTTGCGAAGGGGAAAAAAAATGGGTGGAAATTGTGAATGCCATTGTATGTTGATAAGATTAACAAAGGAGAGCCAGACACAGCTAGGGCCTTGTTTTTCTAGGGACTCCTCTCTTCTTTCTAGCTTTTTGGTTGGTGGACTTGCATTAGGTTGTCTGACATGTCTCATGTTTTCCTGGTGTGCTTTGGACTTGACTTCAGACTGTCAGACTCAGCTGGCACTGGGCAGAAGTTTGGAAACCAAGGGGATGCAGGGAACCTGCCCCAAGAACCCAGGCTCTCTAGACACAGCAGCAAGAGAAGGACCTGCAAAGGAAAATAAGCAAGTGTTTAGGGCAGAAACTGCAGTTTTACCCATGCAGAGTGCTCCAGCAGAGTGAGGGCACCCAGCCAGCTCCAGGGGCTTCCACCCTGCCCATTTGGAGAGGAGGGACTGCCCCCCACATCAGGGACCTGGTTTCCCTTTGCACGTCCCTCTTTGTGTAGTCCTATCCCCATCCCCATCCCCATCCCCATCCCCATCCCCATCCCCATCCCCATCCCCATCCCCATCCCCATCCCCACCCACTGCCACACAAAAGCTGAGGTTCACCTGGGAATTCCCCACTCCAGACCTCCCAAGAACACAGGGATAGCCCAGATCACCCTGTGCCCTATGCAGGGTCCTCTCCTCCTTCTGGCCCTGCTGTTTTGTAAGCACCAACTTCAGCAGCTGCTTTTGCACTGCTCCTCAAACCAGTGTAGCCTTGGCAGGAAAGAAAACACTGCTGGTTCATCTATCCAGAAATATTCTGGCACTCCACACTTGCTGGTATGGTTAAAACAGCAGCTGCTGCTCCTTCACAGTTACACCAGTGTAAAAGTGCTTGCAGCAAACACAGCTCATTTCCACTTGGGCAAGAATAACCTCCCAGCAGGCAGCAGCTTTCCTTGCACCCGTGGCGTTTAGGGTTTCTCTGAGATGGTGACCCCTGCAGAAAGCCCACCTGGAGAAAGGGAGGGTGGTCCCACTGCAGAGGAAAGGGAGTTGTCAGGGCAATGAGGTGCCCCTCCTGCAGATCTGTGCCCACCTCCAGCATGCAAAACCCCCTGGGGAAGATCCCAGCGTGCAGAGAGGGCTCATCATTGCTGTTTGTCAGTGTGACCTCAGAAAACACACTCATCCCACAGAGGAAGGAGCACGAAGTGCCAGAGCCTGCAGAGCTGACACCTCTCTGTTGAGGGAGGCTGCTCTTGCCTGCCTGGCTCAGGGCAACCAGCTCACCTCCCTGCCAGCACCAGTGTGACCAGCATGGCACCCCGGAGGATGCACTTGCTCTCTGCCTGCTCCCAACCCAGGGAAGTTTTCCCTGCAGAGTTAACCAGGATTTATAAATTTCCCTATAGACAAATTGCTTTAGGAAGCTGAGCTTGGTAATTGGCTGATGGTGACTAATCACTGTCTGATTATAGAGTAGCAGTTCCACAGGTATGAATCAGAACCTGCAATTGTCAGCCCTCCCCCAAAACAGGGGCTCTTTCTTTCCCAGTTTGATTCAGTTGAGCCATTGTGCAGCAGTGACAGTTCACTCCTCACACTCGCCGAAGGGAAATATAATTATGGTGCATTCAGGGGAAGGAGAAAAGGATCAATATACAGAAAAAGAAATAATTATATACAAATGCACAACCCCTGCGAGGAGAGACGTTTCTGAAATCTCAGGGAGGAGGGGAAGAATGGGCCATTTCAATTTCATAGCTCTGTCTGATACTGGTATCTACAAATGTGTTTCTATCCTGAAGCAAAACTGTCTCCAGAAGAAGCTCCTTAAAAGAGGATGCTTTTTCCCTGATCCAGGGATCCACAAAGGAGCATGAAGCCACCTTGGTTTTCAGAGCACCTTCCTCTCCTCCACAGGACAGTTTCACTGCTTCTTCCCTATTCCAGGCACTCTGCCAAAAAGGCTGAGGGTGCCAAGCCAACATTTCCTCAAAAGCATTTCTCCATTTTCCGAAGCTGAGTTTGCACGCTGTGGGCTCTTGCTTCCCATGGGGGCTCCTGGGCAGGGGAAGGGCGGCCCCCATCAGTGATCCCTCAGAGTGGCTTGGTTTCCTATCCAGGGAGCCCAAATCCTTGCCTGGTCACATTAGACACTGACAGGCAAAGCTGAGCATCTGCCTGCCTGGGGTGGGGGGCTCAGAGGGAAGGAGAGAGGAGCAAAAGCCACCCCCCACCCAGCCAGCTCCTGCCTCCACTTTGGGAAGTGGGGAAGCTGGCACGGGAGGCAATTAGAAGTCATAGCTTGGCATTTTGGGATGTTTCCTCCCAGAAAGGGGATAGGAGTAGTCATTGCCATCCCATTTCCCTTGTAGGTACATAGAAAAGGATGTTTAAAAGAAGCCTAAAATGCACCCAGTGAGTAGGTAGAGCTGGATATTTGAGTGCTAAACTACATTCCTTTCAGGACTTCTGCAAATGCTCTGAGAAGAGAGAGCCAGTGGAGACATTTACTGTAAAATGCATTTTAGGAACACTTTGCTGTTCAGATATTAACTACAAGTGCTGAAATGAGCGTGTCAGCTCCCTGCTTTTATTATTTTTTTTTAAGCACATAAACTGCTCTCCACTTGGAAGAAATGAAGCCCTGTGCACAGCCTCATCTGCAGATCTTTGTGCTTGCCATCCTGGAACTGCCATCCTGGGATTACCCTCCAGCAGCCCTGCGAGAGCTAATGAAATTTTAATCCGCCAGTACTCAGCGCGTGTGTACATAATGAATGTTTGCACACACTCACAGCTCTTTGTCACCCCAAAGCAGCAACACTCACCTCCTATAGACACACGTCCCTGTTAGTCAGTGCTGCTGCTTCCTGCTCCAGGCCATTCGAGCGTGTCCACACTCCAGACCCGAGCCCTGTGACTCGTTTGTTAATTGACAGGCTCAGGCATCAGAGGAGCCGGCGCTTCGTCACACTCAGCCTCATGTGCTGTCAATAACTGGTGCTTTGTCATGCAGTGCTAATATTCCTACCAAAATCCATATGCAGCTCCTCGCTCTCTCTCTGTCAGAGGGATCAACCCCACAACTGGCATTTCAATAATTCCCCCGCAGACAGGCAAGAGGAGAATTTTATAGATGAGCTTAAACCACTTTTTTTCTTCATGGAAATTATGACTTTGTACAAGATGGTTCCTTCTTTCTATACTTAGGGCCTTCAAACATTTTTTTGGTGTGTGTGGATACCTGAAACATGAACTTTAAAACTACGTTTTGTATCTTAAAATAAACAACCTATTATTCATAATCCCTCAGCCCTGGGTATTCTGTTGAAGCTGAAGGATGTATTTCCAAAATTCAGGTTGTTTATTAGACAATGGAACTCATAAAGGCTGGCTTCCTATGAATTTTGTTACATAGCCTCACACCTCCTGCCCAAATAATCACAGTTCATCCTTAGTCCTGTCCCCCACCTAAATCTCTGTACCCAGTGAGAGGCTTTTTCTGAGGATTTTTTCTGAGCAACAAATGCATGAACAGATCAGTGAGATCTGGATGCCAAATGGCACATACACAGCATTGCCACCTTTGCTGCACGCTACCTGTGGCACCACTTTGGGGACATCCCTTGTCCACACAGCCACAGACCCTCCTGAGGCATGCAGGAGCTTCACTCCTCTGAGAGATACCCTGCACTTCTGCCAGGCTGGACTGAACCTGGATGATGAATCCAAGGCGAGATGGAGTCAAACTGGTCAGTAGAACCCTTTCCTCCCTTTGGAAACAGGTTAAAAAAATGGCACTGGATGTAAGCTGGGCTCAGCTGCTGGCTTGCCAGGGCACACAGAAACACCAGGGGCAGGTGCCACCCCTCAGTGTGACAGGAGATGTCATACCTAGCCCCTTGGTAACTCAGGAAGGTTACAGGCTGCCTTTTAAAAATTAATATCCAAGCAGGCACATGTGAACAAAGTGTTAACCGGGGCAGAGGTTCTTCCAGCAAACTCCCTGCTGAAGCAAGGCGAGCAATAAGCCCTGGCAAAATGCAGAAACCTCTGCTTCTTCACCGACATGGAGTTTATTCTCCCCCGGAGGTCTCGTGCTGTTTAATCCATTGTGTGTTTCTCCTGGTCCATCCCCTCTCCCTTACAGGGCATTTGGGGATGTGAGCAATCAGAGATCAACGAATTTCTACTCAAATTTTTCATCTCTGAAAACAAATGTGAAGCAAAACTTCAAGAGCAGTTCACCGTCCTTGACAGTCTACAGGAGCTTCAAAATATGGGACAGTGCACACAGTCACACAGGGATCACGAGTGAGGAATTTAAGCCTCACTTGCTCAGAAGATGCAGAATTGCAGCCTCAAAGAGGTGTGCAACTCTGAAGATGTCCTTAGAAAACAATAACTTCCAAATCAGGCAGAAATAATATGTTTTCCCACTCTAAGGCCTCTGAGGAGTTATTAAATACAATTTTCCAGGCTTATTCAAATGTCAACTCATTATAGCCTGTACAAATAGGAAGGCAGACCATGGGATTTGTGTTTTTGTTATAACTATTTTTATATTAAATCTATAAAATGCATAAAGGAGCATTAAACCCTGTTATTGTCTCTCTCTTTTTTTTTCTTTCCCCATAGCTGCCCAACCTCTTTTTGAAAAGGATCATTCAAAAGCAGCCAAATAATAAAGGCTGGATGAGGACATTCCAATCCCTCCTTATCCACTTAAAAACACAATATTTCAAAGGGACTTTTGGAGTGCTTCTTTTGGCAGCTACAACTGGAGCCACGGTAGAAACCTTTCAGTGGGTCATCCTGATGGATGGCCTCTTGCATCAGTGAGCCAGCTGTCCCCATTAGGAGTGGGAAGCATCTGAGCAGTCCCAGGGGACTTTAAAGGAACATTTATGATAAAAAGGAAGAAAGGTACCCTGCACTTGTACAGCTCTTTGCAGCAGCAGATCTCAAAAGATCTGCAGAGAGCTCGGGTTTGTTATCAGGCAATGGAGGAGTGGAGACCTCCCAGCCCAGAAGGGCTCATTGGAAGTCACCCTGTGGTCTGAGCAGAAGAGCTGGAGCTAAGGCACTCAAATTCCAGTTTGGTGCTGCCCCTGTCTCATCATCATCATCATCCTTGAGCCTCCTCATCCCCCTCCTGCCCATTCCCTGTGCAGTCACAATACCTGGCTAAAGACATGACCACATTTGTGTTTATTTCTCCCTCTCCTCCAGACACTTGTGTCTTTTTCAAGCATTTTTGAGCGGTGATTCTGCAGCTGACAGCAAATGTCCTTTTGATGACTTTGTCAGTCTGCCAGGGCTGTGAGGACATCTCCAGAATCCTGGGCTCTCCCGCCCTGTCCTTCCTCTTCATGTGCCAGTTCCCACTGAGACGTCCAAATGTGCACCAGCTCCACCTCAGGAGCTCCCCCAGATACTCCAGGGCAACCCCACTTCTACAGATACCACACATCTGACCACAGCAAGGGCTCACTCGGTCTCACTGCCTTTATCAAAATTCCAGGCAGCAGCCAGGCAAAGCCCAACATCAGTTTATTTTACGGGCCAAAAGGGTGTTTTGTTTTGTTTGCGAGGTTTTGTCAGTCCTTATCTCCTTGAAAAATGATGAGCAGATTTCATATAGAATGGTAAAAACTGAACTTGCTGTTGAGGCAGAGGAAGAAATCAGTCTTATTTCAGCTCAAAAATTAACGAGTGACGAAACCCTATGCAACCAAAAACGGCCTGGACTGGAAAAAAATGCCCAAGTTCTTGCAAGTCCAAAGGGCTTACACAAGTCCCTGGGGCTTTGAATTCCTAAATTTCTCAGAAGTTCTAGGTTTTTAAAATAAGTACAGTAGCAGATAAACAGGATTAGGGACTTTAAGACCAGATTTATAGACCTTTCCAGGGCTACCCAGGCTGTGTCCACTAGATGGTTCCTAGAAAATTAGTCTCCCTTAAGATTTCCTGGACTGGTACAGACTTAAAATTTAATTTTCTTTAATAACAGTCCCACAGAGTAATTGTTTGCACATGCATGGGCATGCTGAGATAGATGTGGTTATTTGGCTCATTTAATTGTCTGTGTGCCAGGGATCTGGCAAGAGGACCTGCTGTGTCAAGCGGTGTCTAATCTCCCATAAAACCCAACACTTCTGGCACACACACTCAAGCTCACAAGTTTTAAGCACCCTTCCTCACCAGTTATACAAGCAATGTGTGATCCTCCACATTCTTCCAAAAAAAAAAACATCTGGGAGTTGTCTGACCAGCCCTGTCCTCCCAAGACCTGTCCTGCCATCCCACATGGACCCACAGCCAAGCCAGCACCTCACAGCTGGTGGATTTCTCCGAATTCCACTTTTTGGGGTTTTTTTTTTAAAATCTGGATCTCAATTTTCTCTACTTTAAAAAAAAAAAAATGGTTGGGAGAGAAAGTGTGACAGCACAGAAAAAGTTTGAAAAAATACCGATGCTGTGACACCTGAAGGCAAATAAAATCAATCAGAAATATGTACTTTTTAAAAGTTCATGACTTGTGACTGTCATGGTTCTGGGGGTCAGATTTGTGCTTAAAAGCCCTTTGAGTGGGTTTAAGGCCGTGTGCCTAAATGATGTTTTGTTTGACCATCCATGCTGCTGCCTCTCAGGGTTGTGGTTGACCATGTGGGTACAGCCTGGAGCCTTTCTTTGTGTTGTTACCTCTTCCTTGCCTTAAGAAGAGCAAAGGGAAAAGAAGGGGGAGTTTCGCCATCCCTAAAGTATGCAGGAAAAAAGCTCAAAGAGTTTGTGCTGATTTAAGTCTGAAATGCTGCAGAAAAATGCAGCCTTGCCTTCAGGCACCTGATCTCATTGAAAACCAATGTGTTCTGGGGAGATGAGGACTGGTTTTCCAAAGCAGGTTGCTGGACTGGTTTTCTGCCTCGGCTCGCCAAAGGCTGTGTGAGTGCTGTTGCTGGCACAAGGGAGAGGAAAGGAGCACGTGGTTGGGAAGGTGGACAGAGCTTCTCCTTTTTCCAGCAGGCGGGACTGTGGTGCTGCAGGGATTGCCAACCTGCTGGTGGCAAAAACACAAATCCCAATCACAGGCAGGGAAGCTGGCTTTGGTCTCCAGATGCTGAGAATAGCCCCTGAACAACAGGACATTGCTCCCCTCTCCCCGGGACACAAGCACAGGTCAGAGGGAAGAGGAGACTTCATGCCTTCTCCAAGTTCCCAGATAAGTCATTAGAAATAATAATAATAATAATAATAATAATAATAATAAAAATAAATAAATTTAAAAAAAAAGAATTCATGAATATCTGGAGGCTCTTCTGTTCCAGCTATGTAATCAACAAAATGCTATATCCTTCCCCACTGATGAGCATTTAAATGTTCTGTCCCCTAGCTGCAGCCTGCTAATGGGGATCATGAGGCCTGGCTGTGCTGCCAAGAAGAAAGCTCCAGCACGGCTTTTTCCAAATCTCCATGGGTGCCTGATCTGTGTGCAAATGCTTTCTGGATTGCTTTTTAGTGCTCTGTTTTGTTAGGTTTTGCACTTGCAGATAACAACCCTGGATGGCCACGTGTTGGCTGTGAAAGGCAGGAGGGCCATCAGTGGGAGATCTGGATGCTCTTCCACTGCCCACCACCAAATGGGGTTGGGAGGGAGCTAAACAGAACAGCCTTCACCATCTTTGTAGGTTAGGCTTTTTTCCCTGGTTTTCATTTGAGAGCCAGCATCAATTAGCATATTTCTCTCTCCTTTTACATGACTGCTGCTAATTACTTTATTAGTTGCAAGAACAAACCAAATTTGGGATTATTAATGTGGGCATAAATCTCGGTGTGCTCACAGACATGCTTGGGAGGTTTTGCACTATGTTTTAAGATAAGAAAAAAGTGACTACAGCAGCGATTACAACTATTGCTTTAATCTTTCTCACAGCTGGAGAGTTCAGTGTCCACGGCTGAGGTCTCATTCTCCTCTTTCCCTGCTGAAAGTTCTCCCAGTTCAGTACATTTAAGTGGGAATAGGGACAACGAGTTCATGTCCCTCCAAAGGTTAAGATGTCCAGTATTTCTTTTACGTACACAGTATTGTTACTCTGATTTCACAATCAGTCAGACACAAAAATGTTAGGTAGTTTGCCAGGGAAAGAAAGGGGAGAGAAAGCAGGACAAGGAATTCAGACAAATAAAATGGATGGTGCTGGAGAGGTGCTGCCCCTTTGCAGCTGCAGCTGCATCCAGCCAAGGCTTGTCAGGCTGCATCCCCCACCTTGCACTGGTGCCAGCAGCAGAGGAGGGCATGGACACCCCCAGAAAGGCACTTCAGCCCTCATTTCACCTCTCTCCCTCCACTGTGATCGTCTGTTTTCTCTTGGTGTTAAGGCAGACAGGTCTCCTCCAGCATTAGCTGTGGCACCTCAGTGGAGGGGCTGGAGAGAGTCTGGCTGAAGTCAGACCTCAGCCTGGTCACAGCAAGAGTGCTGCTCTTGCTCTACAACTTCAGCTGATACCAGGCACGCTTCAGCAATCTGAAAATCAACCACTTCTTTCACAGTGAGAGATCTGCAGTGCAATTAGGCACAAACAAACCATCACAAGTGGATGCGGGCAATTCAGTCAAATGCCCTCATACACATTCTTGAGTCGCTTACCTCGTGTCTGTATCAAAGACATTGATATAATGGTTCTCGAGTAGAAAAAGGCTGCAGCAACTCAACAACTCCATGACCTAAGCTGATTTACAGCCTGAACAAGACTGAAGGATCTCCCACGACTTATGCCTGTGCTGAGAGGGAGAATGTGCTGAGTGCAGGTTTGTCTTTGGTCCAGCCTCGTGCCAAATGTGGTGACATAACCACTCTGCTTAGGACCTCTTAATACTAAATCTTGATTCACAATCTCCGTGAAGTTGTTTCAAGTCCCTCTAACTGAAGCCTGATGCAGACATCAGGTGTTGCACACACATTAAAGGTGCCTGTGTGAACATGTTTGGGTAGCACAGAAAGAACTAATGCAGAGACACCCAGTTTCAGATCCCCAGACTTTCCTACTCATCAGTCCGAAAAAAGACAGAGGAAGGAGGAAGAAACCCAGAAAAAGAGAAGCAGGGCTCTTCATTAGCAGCATGAACTTTCACAATGATTTTATCACAGGACAGAAAAACCACAGCCCAGTCATTGGGTGGCTGTGAGTTAAGACAATATTGAGCTCAATCTTCAGCTAATTAAGTTCTCTGGAAACCACAACTGCAGGAAGGCAGACATTTGCTAAATAGATTAAATTTTTCTTTGCTCATGTATTTTTGATACCTGTCATCTCCATTTCCACCAGACAGACTCACCTTTTCTGTTCCATTTCTCTGCACTTGGACCATCCAGATACATAACACAGCTCTAACCAGTAAAAATCCCACACCATGTGGGGCACAAGTGACCTGTGCTAACCTGGGGTGCCTGCACTGGGCAGGTGAAAGGGAATACAGGTGAGGGCACTTCCAGCACATCAATATGAGGGTGCAGCTCTGCACCACTGTGAGCAGACAGCTCCTGAAAGCAGAAAACTGAATAGACCCACCACAGAAATACATAACTGAGCTGGGGTCTTGTGCTTGGGTGGAAAGCCAAGTGCCCCGAGAGCCCTGATTCTTGTGGGCTGTCTTTTGGTGTCTTTGATCATCATGTACAATTCCAGGAGTTCTGCATTTCAGCAAAAGCAGACCACATCTCAAGGGGCTGCTGCCTCCCAAGGTCTATTAATTCACCACAAACCCCTTCTGCACAGCTGGTGTGGCCGAGATGTGCCTTGCACCTGACGCCACGAGCTGCTCAGCCGAGTTTCAGAAGATGCTTTTCCTCTCCCTAAAAGGAAAAAGAGAAGGGTTTCTGTTGGATGTGATGAGAAAAGCCTTCCCTGGCCAGCTGCACCCTGCAGGGCTCTGTTTGGTACACATAATTATCTGCTTTGTAATGGGGATTTACTGCACATGTGATGGTGTGCTCTGTTTATAAAATACCTGATGAAGGCGGCACCTGAGCACACGTGCGTGTAGCTCTGCTGGGTGCCTGCTTGGAGGTGACCCGTGCAGGCTGCCCTGCAGCCCCTGTTTTGATAATCTGTCCCTCCATTATCCCTGCTGTTTCACAGGCACCAAAAGATAGGAGTGAGGAGCTGCAGCAGAGCAGCTTTGCATGACGACAGCAGAAGGTGCACACATGGAAAGGATAATTGGTGATGGTGAGGGGAGTCAATAAAACCACAGCACATGACAGCCCCAGAGCTCACTGTGGATGTGGCAGGGATGGACATGATGGATACGAGGCTCTGTGGTGCCTTGGCTTTCCCTGGGGACTGCTCATCCAACACAAGATGTAACACACATTCATCTGTATGCAAAACTTGGGCTGGGTTTAGGAGAAACAAAGGAGGCAGCTGTGGAGTGCAGCAGGCTACCAAAGTGGTGAAAGCCCAGATGGTGAGGGGAGAGGGGTCTTGGGCATGCAGTGGGCACCAGCAAGCGCTGCTGGCAGGGAGGGAGAGGCAGGTGGATTTGTGCTTGGCCTCCAAGAAGCAGCGTTTGACCTGCACAAGATTCTCCCTCCACAGCACGGGGCCAGCACAATGGGGCTTTTTTAACCTGGGTTTGAACTCTTAGTGTGCAAACCACATTGCTGTCATGGCTTCAGCAAGAGCAGCTCGCCAAGCCAAACCCCTGCAGTTTGGTTCACCTGCACCCTCTTCTTGCACAGCAGTTTTAAATTAAAAGGGGAGAGGTTTAAATTAGATGTTAGGGAGAGAGTAAAGAGGTACTGGCACAGGTTGCCCAGAGAAGCTATGGATGCCCCATCCCTGGAAGACTTCAACGCCAGACTGGATGATCAGATTCTTTGAGCAACCTGGTCTAGTGAGCGGCAGGGGGGTTGGAATGAGATGATCTTTAAGGTCCCTTTCAACCCAAACCATTCTCTGATTCTATGACAGCTGGCTGAGGCACAGAAAGAGTTAAACTATCAGGAGATTCAGGACATGGAAAATGTTTATCTGTCTGCAAGTGGAGTGCGAGGGGTTTTTTTCCAGGGTGAAAGGATCTGCAAGTGGCTCTGACGAGCAGGATTCTGGATTTGGTGGGGCTTGGAGCACAGGCCATGGGGTGTCTGGGCCCATGCTCCACAGCTGACCCTGCTGCTCACATCCAGACTGAATTTGTGGGTGTTAAATGTGGAATCTGGGGTCAGTCCCATTGCACAGACATGGTGGAGAGCTGGAGGTCTGGAGGTGTCGCTCTGGGAGCACATGGCCTTAATTCCATGGTGCTGGAGTCACTCATGGGGGGCTTTTGTACAGGGATCCTCCACCTGGTGCCAACACAAATGGGCTTTACTGACCCTGATAGATAAAGCAGACAGGTTTAGCTGTTTCAAGGTAAAAACTGAGTGGGTAACCTCGAAAAACCACCCTCCTGCTACACAGCCACCTCCCTGCTCAGCCCCTTGCAGTGTGGGTGCAGGCCTTGGGCACGTTCCCTGAGCCTGGGCACTCCCCAGCCCAGCAGAGGCAGCGATGGCTCCCCACATTTGCCAAGGCCCTGCTTTATTTGCTCCCTACAGGACTTTCTTTACGGAAGGCACACGAGGCCAAGGCGTTTTTGGTGCTCCCTGTAGTAGATTGTGAGGGGTCGGCCCAGATGAGTGGAACTATTTGCGTGCAGTTGAGGCAGAGGAGATAAGGCTTGTGCAAATAAAGGGTCGCCAGGCTCGGCTGGATTGGGATAACGCTGGCAGCCTCCTCACAGGGCTCTGGCAGCACAGCCCAGCTCAAACCTGATGCAATGGGTGCTGTGGGCTCGTGGTATTTTCGCAGAGTGTTGTACGAGCTTGATGTGTGTGATTTGGATCTTTATGAGTTTGTTAACAATTGTATCTGTGCCTAGATGGGCAAGATGAAGGAGCCAAAATTCCAGGCAGTGAAAGGTAATTAATGCACATCTTCAGCGCCAGAAGTCGTTGGGAAACTGTGGCCTCATCCCAAAAAATGGGCAGAGTCCTGTCTCACTTGGGTAAAGTCCCCATCAGATAAGAGACCTGGAGCTGTACAGCACTGGAGCTGAGCAAAATCTGTCACTGTGGACACGGGGTCCAAGAGGGGCTGCTCAAGAGCCCTGATCTACCCATTTCCTGGGAATGTGACAGCCCATGGATGGGCTCTGGGACAAGGCTCCTGTTTTAAACAGGCAGAAGAGGTACAGCACCATCCCTGGGGGAACAGGATGCCAGGTTCCCCAAACACCCAGGGCTTCTTCAGAGTACTGACCCAGGGCAGGTCTGCAAGCACATGCAGAATATTTGGAAAACATTCATACTGCACTGAAGGGTACAATATAAGGAGTCATTTTTTAAAATTGTCATTTAAATATTTGAGGTGATTTCGGGTCATTTAAAGATTGTATTTCTTCCACAGTGAGTAAGCAGGCATGACATACTGGGACAAGTGAGTCCAAACTCCTGTCATTAATATCTTACAGAAACGGTCAAAGATTAAAACAAATGGTTGAAGCCAAATACATGTATTCATTACTAGGAATTTCCCTAAAATATCATGGATTCTTCTTTTTCTTAAAGGAGAATCACTTTTGTAATCAACTCAACTCTACCTTTCCTCTTAACTTCTTCCAGCAGCAATCCATCTTGTTGGGTGGCTTTTTTTTTTTTTTTTTTTTTGAGTAAAAACAATTTCCTAGTTTTTTCTTGTATTCATGACAGAGCGTGTATAGGTAAGGTGGTGGTGGTATAAAACTGTAGAAAAGCACGGTCTTAAAAGTAGGTTCTTTACATTGTTATTATTTTAATCAGGCATATTATTTTTAAAGGGTGCAAGACTGTCCACAGCCCTTGGCTTATGCTCAACTATTTAATCATAAATCTTAAAAAGAAACCACCAACCTTGTTTGATTTCTTTTCCTCCTCACTTTTAAAAATAATCTCTTCCAAAATATTTTGCAGTTGCTGATTCTGGATGAAATAATGAATGCATTTAGTATGATAAACAGTATACACTCACAACTGTAAGCAAGAAACTGCCATTTACAGATCTTCGCACACATCTGTAATCCATTCCCCCACGTTTCATGCACACAAAAGCCAAGTTAAACAGCAAAAACCTCAAAAAAAACCCCCAAAACAAAACATAAAAAAGCACATTCATCTAGAGTAGGATTGCAAAGTCTTTAACTACACCAAGAAAGGAATGAGAGTTCATGCAGTTTAGCTCTTCAAGCCACAATCACCACTGTGTTTTCCAAATTTGCTAAAGAAGCTGCATCACAGCACACCTTACTCTTCCTGTCTTTTTCCTCCAGAATGGAGTAAAATGCCTCAAGCAGAGAATATGAAGGCATCCAGGACTCTGGACTGTTCTTTCTGCCTGTGTCAGGCCTCCTAGACACCATTAGGTTTTTAAGCAGCTCAGATCCTGAGCTGAAGTGGTCAGTTCTGAAATTTTTATCTCGCTGCTGCTTCCCTCTGGGAGGCGTGCAGAGCACAGCCCATTGAGTTAGCATTGGTTTCCGTGGACAAGCCATCTGCTGGGGAATCATCATGCCTCTGTCTTGTTCCTTCTGGTCCAAGGGAGACAGGATTCCCTCTGCCTTCATCATTTCACTCAGCTTCAGTCACCAGAAGCACCTGCTCTGGGCTGGGGTTGATGAGAGCATCTGTGATCACAGCTGGGCCAGAGGGCAGGAACCCCCTAACTCAGTTTCCATCTCCAAGTTACTTTTGAATGTTCCCAGAAGTGCAGCAGAGAGGAACAAGCCCCAGTGGGGCAGTGGGGCAGTCTGCTTTCCACTGTCTCAGTTGGATTGAAAAGGCATTTATAGCTGGTGTTCTTTAGGCACCACCAAATAATTGTTAGGATTGAGAAATTCACCCGAGCGTCCTTGTGTCTGCTGCTTCCTGAGGAGAAGGAAGTTGTGTCATCTTCCTGAGTTAGGCATGAGGGGGACTGGGATTTATCTCTGACCTGTGGGACACCTACAGTTCACCCATACCTGTCTATGCTAGACATTCCTTGCAAGAAAGTGGAGTGAAATGTACATTTTTAAATCTTTGTTCACCCAGTCTGCTTCAGTTCTGCTTGAGGGGATGGTGAGCTGCATCAGCATTTCGGCTCGGTTCACCCATAGGCTTTCCAAATGTTCTGAATTCTTGGGGCTGCCATCAGTGACTTTACTTGAATGCCTGCTCCTCACGAAAATATTTGACCAAGAACTATCACCCTGACTGAGAAATGCAAAGTATTCAGGGGCATCTGAGCTGGACAAGGCTGTTCTGGATCTCTTGGTAAGATCTGCTCTCAGCCCAAGCAGTGCTGACCTTGGTGATGAGCAGCTGCCTGTGCCTTTGCCCTGCCAGGACCCTCAGGTGGCACGGGGGAGTGCTGGGGTGGCTGTGAGTGCTGCTGACAAGTGGCATAGGAATCTTACAGCAATTTTCCTTACAGAGAAATCCGTGTGTCTGGGAGATATAATGCACACATGGCTGCCTTTAGTAAGGTTGGGACCTGATAATCTCAGAGGCACCAGGGAGCCTGGGTCTGTGAGAGTCTGCTGTGTGCCTTGGGGGAGGCAGGGGTGTGTAGGAGCTGAGGGAAAATGCTTCTGCCCTTCCCCTGAAGTGCCACATGTTTTCCTTGCAACAGAGGGGGTCAGGTGAATAATTCGGATTCCCCGCAGTGGAGTCTTTCATCTCTCGAACAAAACAGAGCACAGGAGCAGGGTGCACCCTCAGTCTGAGTATTTCCACCAGGAAAATCATCCTTTCTTCTCCCTCCTCTCCCTCTCTAGCCCATATCACCCCCTCCACCACATGGGAGAAAAGCAACTCTATTTGCAATCCCTCTGTCAGGTAAAGCACCTGGTCCAAGGAAATCTCTTGCTCCTTCCATTGGCTCCATGCAATGAGTGTCAGGGAGCTCAGAGGCTTGCCCCCCTGGCATGACTCTCCCTGCACTGAGCAAGGCTGCCAGGGTTCTTACAGGATTAGGGATGACTAGCACTCAGTCATGGCTCTCTTCACCCTCTCCCAGCATTTGGGGCTACTCAAAACCCAAGTTACCAGATGCATTTTCCCTGCATTCACTGGAGAAACACTGCTTTCCAGCCCCCCCATCCTCTGAGAACAAATGCAGCACTCGATCTTAATCCAAAAACGAGGTGTTACAAAGAAGGTCTGATAGGGGAGGAAGGTGTGATGTTGTAAAATTTGAGAATTAAGCTAGTTGGGATATTTCCAAACTTGAAAATTTCCATCTCATTTCGCTGTGGGATGTTCCCCATCACAGCTCCATACAAAGGCTGAATTCCAGTGCAGGATGAGCTGTCTCCCTGTGCTTACAACCTGAACTTAATCACAAACACAGTCCTGGAAAGAACAAACAGGAAAAAACAAACAAAGCTTTTCTTTAAAACCAAAACCAGAACTTCAGTGCTATGGACAGAGAGATAATCTTGTATCAAAGGCACAGGACTTTGGAGTTTTCATTTTATTAGGGGAGTTCTTGTGTGTCTGGGCACAAGACACTCATCTTAAAGCCTCAGATCCTGTGACATGGGACAGAGTCTACTATGAAACACATAAACATGGGACAGCTCTTTTCTGGGGTGCTGCAGGAGGGCACAGCAACACCTTGAATAAGACCAGAGACCTGCTGCTGATGGGATACCTGGGAAATGCAGTTTCTCTCTCATGGCTCTCATTTTGGGTGGTCAGGTCTTTCCAAAAGGGCTGAGTTGCAACCGCAGGGTGCAGATTCTTTATCTTGGTGACCTGGTCCATCTGTTAGCTCAGTGAGCTCCGGCACAGCTTTCTCCATTAAAACTAGACACGTGTGTCTTTAGTCTTGGGTCCCAAAGATCTCATACCCAATGAGAAGTCCTTGTACAGGAGGCACTTCATAAAGCACAGGGAATTAGCCCAGTGTGAGGAGAGAGAGGGAAATTAATTCCAAACCCACGATGTGTATGTGCATGTATATAACGAAGTGACAATATAACAAAAAGGGGTCACCACAATATTCTCTCACGCTCTTTGGGAAATAAGTGACCTTTCAGCAGGCAGCTTTATATTAGCTGATTTCTTAGGTATGCAAGCTATCTAAAAACAGTTGCTCCCTAATCTGCTCTCATCAGCTCCAGGTTATGGGAGTTCATAAATCCATGTACGTTTGACGCTAATGGAAAATCTGCATCGTGACTCCCTGGGGTGACCCAAGTGTGTGACAGTAACGAGTGAGCTATGCATTGCTTGGTTTGCCCACAAAAACACACATTGAGAGGAACGAGGCAGAGACAAAGGAAAGAGGTCGGTAAGATGGCAGCATTTGTATTCGTTCTGCCTGAAGCAGCCTTCACTTCCCAGAACCAGACTCTGCTTTCAAAGTCCCCGCCGACACCAACCGCGGTTACTGAGGGACTCTCCTCATTTGTCGCAATGCTCTGGCTGGGCAAGAAAGCATGATTTCAGACAGCTGGAATGGCAAAGACCTGAGGGGATGGGGAGTATTTGCTTTAATACATCTAATTTATCATCTTCTGCCCACAGCTGCAGGAGAGGGAGAGAGAGATACTGAACAGATCAGTCCAGAAGCGTAATGAAACGCGGCAGATGAAGTGGGACACGATGCAGTTTGCTGTTCCCACAGACTATGTGGAAACAAGCTGTTTCCAAGGGCTCCAGTTTGGAGACTGTCTCAAATCTCTCCCCAAACTCTGGCTCCAAATGGTTCAACAGAAACGTGAGGAAACCAGGGGGCAGCAGGGAAAAAGAGAGAGATTTTTGTTGCTCTTCAAACGTGCAATTTCTATCACAGCTTTAGGTTGGGAAGCACAAGAACAGGGCATCCTTGGGGCACTGGAAAACATAACCAACAGCAAGTTTTGTCAAGCAAATGGGGTCCCCTGAGCAGAACCTGTGAGCAGCTTGGCTGTGTTTATGCAGAAAGCTGCCTGTTCTTTCAGGGGAGGGGGAGGAGAAAGTCCAAAAGGCTGCTGTGCCAGGTTAGTTTGTAAGTGGCCAGCCCAGGACAGCTGGAATAAGGATCCAGTCAACATCCAGGCCAAAGAATTTTAAAAAAAGCGCCCAGAACACCACAAACAGAACTCTTTTTACCAAGTATCCATGCTTTCCATGACTACAGACCCATTTGATAAATTGTCTTTAAGAACTTTGCAAAAATCAGTATTTTTCTGACGGGAACTGTCCTGGCCATCTGTGCCATCTGGCCACAAAGTGATAGCAAATCACTTGGTGCTTCTTTCAGCAACTGTTTCTCTGCTAAGGTCTTTCAGGCCCCAAAAGATGACTGGCTCAAGTCCCCAGCCATCCAGTCCTGTGCAGGGGCGCTGAGGAGCAATTTTTAAAATGTACAATGGACACAGATGTTTCCCATCTGCCAAGGATGCCATAAGGAGCAGCATCCCACAGCTGAGGCCATCCGGAATGCTTCTCACACGCCCCAGAGCCGTGCCCAGCTGCAGTCCCACCCAGCAGGAGCATGTGATGGAAACTGTCAACAGGTACCGACTGTCCCTGGCTGGAGACAGCACACTGAGTGACAAAGGGGACAGAAAAACAGAAGTGGTGGTGCAGCAGTAAGAAAACCAGCACCAGGGTCACTCAGACTCACCTAGAAGGGTTTTGTTGGGTTTTTTCCTTTTTTTTTTTCTTTTACACAGGCACAAATGTTTAAGGCTAAAGTCTAAAAAGACTCAGAGCTACTTCACACCCATCCAGTGCAGAGAGCACTGCTCTTAACACCCCAGTGTGTGTTTAGACTAGTATTTTTATTAGAAAAGGGGGAGTGCAGAGATGGGGATGGAAGCTAATGGCACCCTGGATGGAAGAGATCCCATTAAGACCCCCTGCTGTATAAAGTGTTGAAACCGTGCTGGGCTGAGGGCTTCTTGAGCTGCTTCTATTAATACAACAGACATAAATGGGTTTTCGGCTGGTTGGTCTCAAAGGGCTGCATGGTCTTAGAGCAGAGGATTTCAAGCCTTTGTTAAAAACGAGGACAGTATATGCAGACAGACTTATTTATTATTTAGCCACCTGTGGTACAATTGGCTGCATACCCCTCACCCCTGTGCTGGGGTTAAGAAGTTACTTTGCTTCCTTCTGTGGATTGGGGTTGTGGAGTTGCACTTGCCTCCCCCACACTTCTGCTGCCACTGTTGGCATGTCTTTTTAATCACCTGTTTCTGCCTTTTTCTCTGCTCACGACTCCCCTGTTTTCTTTTCTTTATTTCCTCCTCCCCCTCCAGTACTTTTCACCTTAATGTTGACACTGTTGCCACAGAATATCCAAACAAAGCCAGAATAAAATAAAATAAAATAAAATAAAATAAAATAAAATAAAATAAAATAAAATAAAATAAAATAAAATAAAATAAAATAAAATAAAATAAAATAAAATAAATTTAGGTAGCTTGTTGGCTCCCAGCAAAATTCTCACAGCACCAAGAAACCAGAAGAGAGATGGGGCATTTGCTTTGCAGCATTTGGGATTTTGCAACAGTTCTCATGAATTGAACGCCAATTTTCTCCTACTGGTTCGTGACCCAAGCATTGTAAGGAAAACAATGGCTGTCACTGGTGCCAGTGTGTGTTCCTGGTCCATAACCTGAATGTCAAAGCAGCAGAGTTAGGGGATAAAAGGCAAAATGGCACAGCTGACTGAAATTTCCTAAAGGGCAATAGACAAAAGTCTGAGAATAAAAGAAGACTTTCTTCAGCATTTCAGAGAAATTCTGATCAGAACTATCACAGCTTAGAGGCTCTTGTAGAGGGACAACAGCAATATTTTAATTTTCTTTCTTTCTTTCTTTCTTTCTTTCGTTCTTTCTTTCTTTCTTTCTTTCTTTCTTTCTTTCTTTCTTTCTTTCTTTCTTTCTTTCTTTCTTTTCCTTCCTTCCTTCCTTCCTTCCTTCCTTCCTTCCTTCCTTCCTTCCTTCCTTCCTTCCTTCCTTCCTTCCTTCCTTCCTTCCTTCCTTCCTTCCTTCCTTCCTTCCTTCCTTTTCTTTCTTCTCTGACAAGTAAAAGCAGCATCTGGTCTCCCTTGCCTGGTTGCTTTCCTCTCCTGAGCTGGTTCTTTCCATTTGGGATCTGGAAGTAAAATCTATCCCAGGAAAAGCCTTCAGCAATGGAACATGCTGGAGATGGGCTTTTCATTGCCATTCATCCTTGTTTTACTGATAAATTCTGATGCACAACCAAAACTAGCTTGGCTTCTTGATTTCAGCACAGCCTGGCCAACTCAGCATCCCAAGAGCACGAAATGAACACGTTGAGCAAAGCCTGTGTTTAAAAAGCTCCCTTTTGTTCTCTAACCCCCAACCACAAAAAGCAGCGCACACAGAACTCAGGGACGTGTGGGACAAAAGGAGGATGGTCTCCTCTGAGCCTGTGGCCTGTTAGCCCACAAAGCCCAGGCATGTGTCTCCTCCCTGGAAGACATGATTCCCACACGGGGTCTGGATCAATCTTAATCACACACCGGCTTGCCAGCTGCTCCCTCCAGAGTGACAACTGGCTCTAAGCACGCTGTCTTTATTCTCCTTTGCCCTCATCCCTCACAGATGCCCATCACAGCCCCATGCCAGAATGGAGGGAGGCATTTGCTGTGTCTCTGCTGGTCAGGGAAAGCCCTTCCCATGCTGAACTTTGGGACTGAGTCCAGGCACCACGTCCATAAGCCCAGTCCATGCTCCGCTGCCTCCCAGTCCCTCCTTTTCACAGCCCATGGCACTTAGTGGCTCCTCTCAGGCACCAGTGGTTCGAGGTGCCTGCCTGTCTCGGACACAGAAGGATGTGGTGGCAATGGAGGGATAAGTGGTCAGAAGGAAATATGCTGGTGCTCCTCCAACAACATCTGGAAATGAATGCAACCATTTTAACTTGATCACAGCCCCCAGGGGAGTGCACAGAGGAGTGATCTCCAGAAGAGGGGCTTGGGACACAAGAGAGGTGAGAGGGCTGGTGTGATGAGTTAAGAGACAGAGGAAAGGGTGTTTCTTGGTTAAGATATTCCTTAAAATATTAAAGATATTAAAGATCATTCCTTATCCTGCAAAATCTTCCCATGGATGCTGTAAAACATTGCCCAGTTGCTTTAGTAAGGAAGGCAAGACTCTTCCATGGCTGACATCTCAATACGTTGCCGTGGGTATTTTGTAAATCACAAATGTTTAGTTTTTTCCTCAACCAATATTCACTGAAAGCATTTTTCCATGTCTGTGGTTTACTGCAAGCTAATAGAAGTTGTAGTATGGGCATGCTGCAGGATCTGTGGCTCATTTGAGGGCTTTCACAGATTTCTTTAATCTGTCCGAAATTGCAGGTTTCAAGTAACTTTCAGTATTTGAGCCAGACGCCTCCAATTAACTCTGCTCCTTCAGCTGAGCGTACCAGGGAGGCCCAAGGCATTAAAACCAGTTGCAAGAAGAAACCTACCCAGAATAAATATAATTACAGCCTAAGCTTATTGTTCACAACGGGGTAACTCACACAATTAACGTGCTTTTATTTTCTCAAGAAAACAGACAAGGGGGGAAAATTAGACGAAAATGGAGAGCCACACACGGTGCCTCCCTCAGTTTTCCCCCCAGCAGCCCAGCAGAGCTGCTTGCTGCCCATCCTCTGTGCTGTCTCTGTGTCCCCCATGAGACACCCAGGCATCAGGGATGCGAGGTGCCATCACCCCAAACGCTGGCCCAGGCGGGTGGCTGCCAGCTGGGGGGCTCAAACCCCGCTTGTGCTGCTCCTGTAGGATTTGGGATGGCATTCCCCAGCCCAGCTGCCGGCAGCCTGGCGTGCCCAGCACCTGCCCGGGTCAAGGACACGCTGTTCTGGCCGGCTGCTGCCCCTGCCCGGGGGATAAACGCGGGGCTTATCTAAGCCTTTCACAGCCGGGCTGCTCCCTGAAATGCAGACACCTGCCTCCCGGCCAGCCCGAGGGGTCTGGGAAGACAAAGGGTTTCTGTGGGCACACGTGGAGGGGTGATACTTGGAGGATGGCTGGAGGGGGAGACCTAGAAATTGCAGGGTTTTGGCAAAAATGTGGTTCCAAGCCAGGCTAGTTCATCTGGCTGTCGGTATTGTGGGCACACAACAGCTCTGGGCAGCTGGGCTGAGCCAGCCCTCCAGCTCCGAGGTGAAAGTTAACGAGGAGAATTGGGGAAAAAAAAAAAAAGGAAAAAATAAAATAGAAAATAAGCCGGCGAGAGGAATTGAAGGAATGAAAACACTTAAGTAAAAACTGCACATTTTGTTGCTTTGTCTCTGCGCTATTGCGTCCTCTCTTTTTCTGGTTAAATTGGGAACTGCTTATCACAGCAGTACCCAGTGTTGGCACCACAGCCTGGGATGGACGTGCAGCCTTTGTGTTAGGTTTGTAAGTCAGCTGGTGGAAATGGCAAGAACAAAAACTTAGTATATATAAAGTTTCCTTTTTTTATTTTCTTTCAGGTTTTGGACACTTTGGGTGTTGGATGACCCTCTTCCTTCATACTCTATAGAGAAAAAAATTACCACAGACACACAAGTCAGTCTTCTGCCTGTTCTGTCTGAACAAAAAGCAGTGGCTCTTTTTTCTAACTTTAAGCAGAAATGTAACTTCCAATAAAGGCACTGAAATTACAGTCCTGCAGATGAAAGTCTTTGTATACCCACAGAAGAGTTTTGTCACGAGGCAAGCTGCACCCACCAGAGTAATCTTTGCTCTTGCTCCAAGCTGACCTGCAGCTCTGCCCCAGCAATGGGGATCATTTCTCTGTGCCTGTCTATTTGCCCAGACAACTTCCAAGGGTACCCCATGCAGAAGGAGAGTGATTTTCTCTCTCCCATTGCAGGCAGATGTCCTGTGAGGTTCTTGCCAGCAACACAGACCCAGCAGGAGGAGAAGCCTGGAGAAGCCACTTTTTTTGGCTGTACATGAGCTGTACTTTTCCTTTTCCCCATGGAAAGGGAATTGCATATTTGCTGGTGCCTTCACTGATCTAAGCCCTGAGGTCAGCACCGTGTGCATGTGAATCCAGGCTGGAACAAGCCCAGGGAGGAGAAAATACCTCAAATTCTGTACTCTGCAAGCCCCAAGTAATTACCTATAGCTCTGTGCCACCCAGGGTTACTCGGAAGGAGCCACATCCCAGCCTCCCATCGTGCCTGGGGGTGGTCCCACCGCACAGGGATGCCAAGCAGGGAGGCAACAGACCATCCTGCAAGGCTCAGCAGCTTTTCTCCTGCCCCAGCTCTGATGGCTTTACCTTCAGGGCTGTGGCAGGGAGATGTCTACTCTGGGAAGGTGGGCTGGGGCTGAAGCTTCTCTGCTTCTCCTGCACCAAGACCTCAGCACCTACACTCTCTTCCCTGCCTCTTGAAAACCTCTCTCCCTCCATGCCCAGTCCCTTTCTCCAGTCCCTCAGTTTCTCAGCCTTTCCCTTCCCAGCACAGCTGGTTGTTCCTAATGGAAACACTAGAAATCTTTTGACTGAAAACCCAAAGGGATGCAGAGTGTGGGCAATTTCGGTTTGATCTGTTCATTTCTGGTGAAGTTCAGATGTAGCAGAAACAAACTCTGCGATGGAAAGGGCCAAGGAAGCAGCCAGAGGCCAAACTCTGCTTGTTAAGGGGAGGAGAGCTGAACTGTGCCAGCTGGGACTGAGGAGGACAGACCACATGAGGTACAAACTGGCAAACCAGAGGACAAACAGCAAGCACCAGAGCTGGAGAGAGGGGAAGGAAGGGATTTCACTTTCTGAGATGCTCTCACACCTATTCATGGTCCTTATGAACTGACTGACTCAGAGAGCAAAGGAGAGATCCCAGTGCTCGTGGCAACAACAAAGAGCTAGGTTGTCTCTCTCTCTTCATCTTTCTTCTTCCTTTCTGCTCTTTTTCCTCCAAGATTAGACACCTGCAGCTGCTCGTTCTGGTTGTACAGGGAACAGTTTTGCTGCCTGTGACTGGAGATGGGATAAATGGACAACCCAGCAAAGGCCAGGGCAAGCACTGCCATCCAGCCTGGCCTTGAACACTTCCAGGGATGGGGCACCTTGTGCCCTTAAGAGAGAAATCGGCATCACGGAGGCAACTGTCTCAAAACTGCAGCACGAATTCTGAGCAGTCTGAACATTTTTGAAATGTCAGAGGGAAAAAAGGAGACAGACGAAATCCAAAGCCACTTAGGGAGAGCTAAAATGCTTGGTAGGAAGCTGTGGTTGTTGGCTCAGCGGTCCTGTAATGCCACATTATCTGCCCTGAGCCCACTCCAGTTTCAGGCGTGGAGCCTGTGTGCAGACGCTGACCCTGGGAGCAGCACTTTGCTGCCAAGCAGGAACTTTCCACTTTCCAAGCCCGAAGATGCCGGATTGCTCGTGGCAAAAAAAGTAATGCCCCAGCTCAGCAAGGAGCCCAGCCACCCGCAGGAGGTGAGAACAGCTGAGCTCTGGGCTTCATCTGGTACCAGAGGGGGCTGCATCTCTGTCCTTGCAAGCATCTATTGCTGCTGGAGGTGGGGGAAAAGCCAGCAGGAGCAACAAAAAGGGAGAGCTGTCTGAGGGAATTAGCTCAGAAAAAGACAACTAAACCGAGGTAGGCAGGTAGGTAGGTAGGGTAGGTAGATATGTAGAGATGTACATAAATGTACATAAATGAAGGAATTTTATTCAAAGTCCTCAAATTCATGCCCAGACCTGGCATGGCTTTCCCATGACAGCAGCATCCAGCTCCTTGTGGGGTGTGGGTAAGCAGGGCGGCCCTGTCCCACCACGCTGCTCCCCCAAAGAGGGGACAGGTTATTTGTGAGGGGCTTTTTGGTGTAAATTCATGGTGGAGTGCCATCTGCTGGGCTCATGCAAGGCTCTTCTGGCACAGGAGAGGAAGAAAGTGGAAGAGAAACCCCAGAGAAACAGGCTGTGTCTATGCTTGGCCATCAAACTTCCCTGAGACCCTTCCCCAGGCAGTTGCCAGGGAGCAGCCACAGCCAGGCTGGCTCACCCTGCAACTCGGCATGGCCTCTGCAAAATGCCTCACAGAAACATCCACTGGCTCCCAACAACTCCCAAACCACCTGGGAGAATTTCTGGGGAGCAGATCGAAGCCAAAATCAGGCTAGGGACCATCCTGATTATGTGGCTGTGCCAGCAGCAGCCAGTGCCTGGGGATATCCCATGGCAGCAATCCATTTGTTAGCACAGATATTGTCTCTGTATGATGTGCATGTGATGGACCAGGTCCATGCCAGGGAGGAGGATGAGCAGGTTTCATATCTTGCAACCTTAACTATGAGTGGGGAGCAGCTTTGAACCACATCTGGAGGCATCTGCTTCTGTCCAGCATCTACTCAGGGAGTTTGTCCCCCAAAATGTGCAGGCATCTCAGCTGACTGCCTGAAGCAGGCTGTGTGCGTCCCTCCTGTTTAAAATCTCTGAAGGGAAAACCACCTCCCTTTGAGCCATCCCTGCCTGCTGCATCGTCTCTGATTCATCCCAGGTGGTGGCAGCTATTGAAAGCTGAATCACACTTGCATTATGCTAACCCACCTCTGATTGCAGTGTGAACGAGGAGCACAAAAGGAGCAGGGAAAGGAGCAGGAGAGAGCGGGAAGCGAATGGCAAATTGAAGGCAAATCACCAGGTTGGTTTAGGGTATTGTGTAAATGAGGGTGGCTCAACTTTCTGCTGTGCTGGGAAGCTGAGAGGCCAACCACATAGTGCCAAAGATCTTCAGGATAGCAGCTAAAGGTCCCTGCTTTTTGTCCTATTAGGGATCCACCAACCTTGTGCAATTCTATGTTTCTGTCCCCCCATTTAGGAGCTTGGGAACCAAAGGAGAAACACACAGGGGCAAACTTTGTCAAGGGCTCTCAGAAAATGGTTATGAAAGGACTGAATCTAAATCCATAAGTGCTTTGCCAGCATTCAGTAACCACTAATTCTAGTTTCCTCTGTGAAATACGTCAAAAGTAAGCTTCTTCTCCATCAATCAATCGTCTCCCAAAAGTGGGAAAGGGACCTTGACAGCAAAGAATGGTTAAACTGAACAAGCAGAAAGTAACACGTCCTTCAAAACAAAGCACATACTTTCCTGACTGTAGGGTTTTATTCATGTGCTTCCAGCTCACTCCAAACACAAACTTATCACCCTCATTTTCGTGTGCCAAATCAATAACAGCTTGTGCAGGGATTGTGGAATGCTACATCTGAAAGCCTCTCACACACTTTGCTGAAGTAAAGGACTGATAATAATTAATAGCTGCCAAGGACATTCAGCCTTGTTGAGTGATTGTTAGCATGGTTTTCCCCTGGACACAGTTTAGACCGAGCCTTTCCAATTTTCCTGGACAGTGTATGCAGAACAGGAGATTTTTCTGCGTTTTTGTGGACAATGCCTGGCAGAAGTTGAAGAGAACATCCCATGAAGCCCTTGGACTGAAAAACTTGCTGAGAACTGGGCCTGCACCTCTTCTGAAATCTTTTCCCCAGTTGCACTAGGAAGGCACAGCTTTCCCACCCGTAAGGACATCCGGGCTTTGGGTAGGTGAAGTAGCTCTGGACAGGATTTCAGGTCACAGGGGAGTATCAAAACACCGCGTGCCAGAGGCTGAAGCATTTGTTCCAGATGGTTTCTGCTTCTTGCTGTCATTATTCAACTGCTCTGAGAGGGTTAGAAACCTTAGGAATTATGCCTGGATCGTAAGCTGCCTTTATTTCGCAGTCATTCTGGAGCTGGTCCTAAAAGCGATGCTTTTGGGAGCAACAAGTCTAATAACATCACACAGCACAGTAGCTGAAGGAAGCAAGAGAGCTGAAGTTCAGCTCCTGGCTCAGCAGCTGACTTTTGTCAGCTCCTCTCAGACCAGAGGAGGCAAGTTTCTGAAACCTCCCCAGTTTTAATTTTTTCCTTGGGCTATCTGGAGGCAGGAGAGCTGCAGAGTCAGAGGGCACAAAGCCCCTCAAAGGCAGCGGTCTCACAGAAGGATAAGCTGGCAGGAAGCCAGGAAAAATAAATGACCCTGTCTCCAAATACCTCCCAGGTAAATCTGGGTTCTTTAACATTTCTCAGCAGGCAGGTGTTCTCACTTCATCACTTCAGCTTCATATGCTGCTTCAGTTTTTCATCGGAAGTGCTTGTGACAGCATGGGACACACCTCAGTGGGACGTAGTATGGAGCAGTGCTCCAGCATCTGCCATTTTCCTTGTGGTTTTCTCCCTTTCATAAGGCACAGGTGCACCTTTGGAGGTGCCAGTGCTTATGCTTGGGCAGCTGGAGGAAAGACCTTCAAACAGATTGCATTCCTTGGTTTTCCCAGTGTTGTGTGGTCAACCCCAGGCTGTAGGATCAAGAAAGGGGATCAGATCAAGCTCTGGCTAAGTGTGATCCGCGAGGAAGCTGTAATGGGAAACACATGCCTAGCACCCAGGGGATGCTGGCAGGAGGCAACAACTCTAGTCCTTGGATGAGTTACTGGGAGAGAGAGCTGCTTATGGCAGGGCCCAATCTACTTCTTATTCCCAGCAGTCGGGGAGACCAAAATCCAGCCTGCACAAATGCAATTTAGTACATTAGCAGACATCAGAGAAGCTACCTGCCTTGACAAAACCCAGCTGTGTTTCTAATTAAGCAGGGATGCCTCAGAGTCTCTGTTCTAGCCACTGCGGCTACAATCCCAAATCCCCACAACAAATTACCTCCCCTTCTCAGTGCTAACAGATTTACCTGTTTATCTATCACTGTTTGCCAAACGCTGCAGCACATCCTCACACAGAGGTGTTATTGTAGCCGCCACCTGAGATTTGTTTGAGCAGGGCTTGTGGCTTTTGGTTCGTGGACACAAGAGTCCACTTACAGCCTGAAGGGCAGGAGTTTCTTTTCAAGGGTAAACAAAAGAGGTCGGTGGGAGTTCAGGCATCCCTCTCCTTGTATCTCTTTGCAGCCTTCCCTTTGCTCCCAGTTCACAGGCAGAAGTGAAGGAAAGCCACACGCAGGCAGGTGCTCTTGCAAATTGGCTCAGGCAGGTGTTTTATCCAGGGCTGCAAACGAAAGTTGCTCTCCCTTAGCTGGATCAGCCTGCTTGTTTGTGCTATAACTGAGGCACTAATACATAATACCCAGGCTGGAGCTATACCAGCTCGTGTGGGTGCGAGCCACAGCAGAGCCACAGCAACGGGGAGCTCACTGCCAAGCCCTCTGGAGAGCCAGGGAGTGCTCGGGTGGTCACTCCTGCCGGGCTCCCTGCTCCCCAGGTCCCATCTGTGGACCTGCTCTTGGTTTTCCTCACGAGAAATGAAACAACAGCACATTTCCCTCCTGGCTGCTTCTTGAAACCCCTCTTCTTGTTCCCATCCTGCCACCTCAGCCGTGGTGGTGGACTCAGGAAAGTGGTGTCCGGCCTGTCTGACCTTCACACTCACACAGGCAGCAGTGCAGGGCAATTGCTCTGTGAGGGGGAGTGAAGGAGCAGTAAAAGGAAGGTAAATCCTGATCTGCTCAGTCTCAGGTGGATAAGTACTGTGTGGATAAGTACTGTGAAACAGTAAAATGACATTCCCAAGGTCCCAAAACACAGCTTGGACCTGGGTGGCAACTGATCTGCAAGGGACATGGTGACAGTCCTTTTCCTTTCTGCTGAGTTTAAAAATAAGCATTCTTGCTGCTGCAGCGGCGGCACCGGTCAGGGTTCATTGCTTCCCAGCTGTCCAGTTTCACCCTTGCTGGCAGGCAGAGGGATAATCCTGCTGTCATCTGTCCTGCCAGCACCTCTCCCCCTGACGTGGTGGAGCTCCCTGCCTGTCCCGGGGTGCCCTGTGCTGCTGCACAGCGAGGAGGCTCCTCAGCAACCCTTCCACCAGAGCCCAGAGGGAAGAGTGGAGTGAGGGCTTTGCCAGAACTGATGCAGGGTCCCTGGGATCCATGTTAACTAGGAGGTGGCTATTTCCAGCTTTGGCTGCGGGAATGGCTGGACTGGAGTGGCCTCCATGTAGGTTTGAGCCCTGCATCCCTGCTCCATGGCTTCTCACAGAGGAAAGGGGAGCAACCAGCTGCTGTCCACTGGGGCAAGGACAGACAGCATGCATGGCTTGGGAAGAGACTTAGCACAGGCTTAGCTTGGCATGAGTGCCTTCAAGGGAAAGCCAAGTGCTGCTGCAGCAGGCAGTGGAGCAGGCAGTAGGAGAATGGCATCTTCCTCCGAGTCAGGCAGGTGTCAATCACCACTGAGACAGGCACACCTGAGGGACTAAGGATGCTGAACTCCCAGGTAGAACATGGAGCACCAGCAGACCTGGGTTTCTGCCCCCTGTGCAACAGGGAAAACATCCCCTTCTTCACAGCTGCCTCAGCTTGGAAACCCAGAGGCACAAAGGATCTGGAGTCTGCAGGAGATGGAGGGGGGCTGAATAGGAAAAACAGAGCAGCAGGGACATGGGCTGGCTCTCGGGAAAGGAGGCAGAGCAGGCAGGGGTAGCTCCTGGCAGGGGCACGACCTGGGGTGGGTGGAAGTGCTGACTGCAGGAGGCTGGGGGCACAGGGAGGACAAGGACAGAGGGGACACTGGATGAGGAGACAGAGTGGAAATGGCAAGCAGGGCACAGTGAGGGACTTTAAGGAAGGACTGGGGCCAGGAGAGGGGAAGGGTTGAGTGCAGAGAAGGACAAAGACTGTACGGAAGGTGAAAGGTGTGCAATGGGGACTGGAGAAAACAAGCCTTACCCTTACAAAGAATGTAACTATTTTTTTTTCTGTTAAAGCTTTTTCATTTCAATTGCTATTCAGTTTTTCTCCTAGCTTTCTCTGCTCATTCTTCCCCTCCTGGTCTTCGACCCTGTATTGGTAATTCCCCTTCAGTGTTAGCTAATTTTCTGTCCCTTGCTCTGCCGGTACGACTGTCATCATAGGCATTGTGCTGTGTCCTCTGTGGAAGGATGTGGAGATTGCAAACACTCTGTACCTACAATACAAAGGCTGCTGTCACCTCTGCTCTGGCAAACAGCTCAGAACTCCCTGCCTGCAATTATCCTTTGGTTCTTCTCTCTGTCCTCTCCCATTTGTCCAGTCTTGGTTTTCTCGTGTGTTTTCTGCAGTCTGGGTTCTCGCCAGCTTCACTCCCTTGCCTCGAGCTGAGCCTATCCCTATCCCTGCCACCACTTGCAGCACTTCTTCCCCTTGCCCAGGCCAGGGAAGGCAGTGGTGTGACAGGGAGGACGTGAAGAGCATCCACTGCAGATCTCTGTGGTCACGGCTAAGGTCAGGGAGCCAAACGTTTCTGGTTTGCGTGTGGGTGTTATGTAAATAACAGCAATTATTCACTGTCAAAACTTCATAGCTGAGCCAAAACTCAGCCATTTTTGCTGGACTGCTCACAGAGGCTGCTACTGCTAAAGGCTCACTTGCAGCCAGGCTTTAGCCTTCCTCTCACAGATGCAGAATTATTACTGCTATTAAAGCCACATTTATGATGAACTTGCCACACCATCCTCTCCTGCCACGAGAGGTGTGATCCTGCTGGCTATGGTCCCAAAAAACATAATGCCTTATTTCTGTGAATATGTGGATTTGTGAGTTTTTCGGCTTGTTACAAAGTGACAACAGTGGTCTGAGAGTGCATGAGCACAACAGGGCATCGCTTCTAGGTCTGTTCAGGGCATTTGAAGGGTTCCCACTGAAATGAAGGGAAGCATCTCCCCATTAGCTCAGTGGGTTTTAGACCTCTTGCACTGAGGGGTGTCAGCCTTTGTGTGCAGCTCAACCTTTTGTTTATGAAGCCTTGTGTGGACGAGAATTGGCATTTTCACTACAGAGGAGGAAGTGTCCAAACAGAGTAGTTTCAGAGGAGACAGACACTTGGCTTACACAGAGATGGCCTCATTTTCTGCCTTTGGACTAGAGATTTGGAAATGGCATTGGCTCTTCGAAAGTCAGTGAAATCTACCAGTGGCTAGGTTGGCTGGGTAAGCAGCAAATTCTTCCAAGGGTAACAGAAAGCCATCAGGAGTTGTGATGGCTTCTGATGACCCCTCACTTACCCCGAGTGCAAGGTGGAGGGTGGAGTTCCTTCATTATACCTAGATCCCCAAGAAAATCCCTGAGTAATCCCCATCCATACACCCTTTGCAAGAACGCTCCTCCATCCTCCTTCTGCCATCACATGCAGAGTAATCCTCCTTTTCCTGCGTCACCCCTTTGGTGATCCTTCTTATTCTGCAGGATCACATGCACAGCGACCTCCCCCTCACACTCACAGGGCTGGGGAGAAAAAACCCTCCCCTTCTCCTACACGCTGCAAAGAAAGCCTCCTGTGTTTTGTTTTTCCCCAGGAGTTTAGATCCCCTTTCTTCCTCCTTGATGCCACAAACCCCCTCTTCTCTGAGTGGTACCAACTGCAGAGGTGGTGTTTGTTGACTTTTCCAGCTGACTTCTGCCAGCTCTTTGCCTCGATAACCTTTGCCACCCGCCCTCCTGCTCCTCCGAGGCCGTGAGCAAGGCAACGCTGCGCTGACGTTTTCTCCTCTGCCCCAGCCCTGGGACACACTGAAAGGACAGAGCAGGACCAGGTAACCCTGCCAGCTCCCCCGTGTCCTCATGCCATTGCAGCACACAGAAAGCTTTGTGCTCCAGGCCAGGGTGCTGCTTACTCACAAGGGAAGCCTGTGCGAGCTTGCAGCCTCAGGTAAAGAGCTGCATTTTTTCATGTGAGAACCAGGGGGAAATCAAAAGAAAATGCCCTGTGAGATCACCTCCCTCAGTACATAAAATCCCAAAATGTCAGGGCTCACAGACCCTCTTTCTCCCGTGTCACAAACCCCACTGCAGCCAGCACAAACCCAATAAATTAACATTCACCAAATAGCTGACCAGAGGAGAATAAGTGAGCTCCAAAGCTGCTGGCTTCTAGATTATTTTTATCTTGTGACTCCAAAGGAGCAGCAAAATTGGGATGGCGATGATAAAACCCAAAAGTGACGGTGGTTTGCTTATCTTTCCCTTCCTCTCCCCAACACCCATACAAGAGCCTGTCTGTGCCTCTCCCAGTGCACTCTCTCATTCGGTGGAGATGACTTAATCCAGAAAGGGTGATGAGAAGGAGAAAGATTTAAATCAAACCCGATTACTGGGGCTTGATAGGCTTCCCTGGCAAGCTGTTCTGGGACTGACCCAAAAGTTGTCAGCTCACTGCCTGCTCCCTTGACAACGCTGTTCAGGAGCCTTATGAAATGCAGCCGTCCTCTGAAAGCTCTTCTCAGCTGCAAAATCCTTGCCCCTGGCAGGGGGCAGGTGGGCACTGAGGGTCACCAGGAGCCTGAGCAGCGTGTGGCTTTGTGGCAGCCCTTTGGCTATTGCTGGGCAAACAGGGAGAGAAACGGCCCCATGAGTGCTTTGGCTGAGACTCCTGAAATGGCATTCCCTCCCTGTGGCTTTGGGAGTAATCCACCTAGGAAATCATCCCGGCCTGGCTGGGAGATAATCCTGCCAAGCCATTGCATGTGCTCAGCCACCATTCGTGATGTCAGGGCTCTGCCCAGCCCTCTCCCAGGCCATGTGGATGGCTCGTGGTGGCCACAGGGACCTCAGGGCAGGCACCAGGCAGGATCCAGCTGTAGCCACTCCTCATCCCGGAGAGTGGGGGCTGGCCTGAGGCTTGGAACAGGGAGAAGGTGTCACCACATCCCTGTCCTTGGCCATTGCAGGCAGCACTCTCCACGGCAGGCGTGTCCCTCCTGGCGGAGGCAAGAAGCAAACCCCTGACTTTGGAGCTCACAGAGTTTATGGAAAGGGTGGTAGGAGCTGGTCATGACTGTAGCAGAGACCCGAGCTCAGTGTCTTGGAGATCCCATCCAGTCTCCTGCAGGAGGAACAGATGTCTACAGGCACAGCAGGAATGGCAGAGGGACAAGCCCAGGGGAGTTGCAGAGTGGTGCAGTGGGAAAGTTCTCTGTCCCAGACCCAGCTTGCAGCAAGGTCAGCTAACACTGGCCAACACCTGAATGCCCCAGGGGGAACACAGCCCATTAAAAGTGACAAAGAAACATTTCAGACATGATTTTGAAATGAGCCGATTACACCCTTCTTCTTCCTCAGTTCAGTCATAAACGCAGCTATGAAATCAGATTGTGTTATAAATTATTTTAAAAAAAAGGCGCTGGGCTAAAGCAGCATGAGTGATTTATCCTTATTAAAAAAATGGAGAGTAATAAAGTAAAGCTGTAATAATAAAACAAAAACGTTGACTAATATCTGTGAAAAATTTGGAGGGCCATAGAGAGAATGAGCTATTGTGCTTTGTGGCGGGTGGGGTGCTGGTGAAGTGTTTGTGGTTAGGACAAAGACACTGAATTTTGCAAGCAGTCAATTGAGTTTTAGGGTTTGCTTTCTGCAGGCATGCTGCACCAGTGAGGAAATTGTTCATGCTCAAGAAAGGCAGACTTTTACTGAACTCGCCAGAGTCTCTTTTGAGGATCTGTTTTTCTCCTATTTCTTTCTTCCCCTTCCACTACACAGTGCCTTTGATAAGATAAATTTTAATATTGCAGAAAGAATAGCAGTGACAAAGAGCTTCTTGTTTTCAGGCTGTATCAAAGCTCTTATTGCAAACCCAACAACACTTGCCATGTTACCTTGCTGAGCTGGCTTTGTGCATGGGAGCTGGTGAGACCTGGCCGAGGAAAAGCTGCGTCCGTGAAAATCTCCGTGAAGTAAAAGTTCAAAGGAGGAGTAGGGAATGGGAGATAAGAAAGCTTCAAATCTTCATTTAAAAGGAAAAGAAAATCTGATTAGGATGTGCTGGCTAACTCAAAACACATGAGCCTGAACATCAAAAGGTTCGTAATTCGTACACGTGCTGTAGATAATTATCAGTTTAACTTGATACTTCCTACAGCGACAGAACTGACGTCAGGCAGCTCCGGCGACCGACTTTCGAACCAGCCCCTGACTCTGAGCTAGGGCCCCGCTGCTGATGCTGTTCCTTTCGCTGTCCCTTATGTCCCTGCGTGCACATGCCTGCCAAAAACCTGCCTGGACCCTCCTGGCTGCCCTGAGGCCCAGGAGAGACCGAGAGAGGACGTAGTGCCTCTCCAGAGCTCCGGGCATCTCCCGCTGTAGAGGACCTCTGGTAGATCCCCTGTCCTGCAGTGAAAGGGCAATGACAGAAAACCAAATTTTACTTGAGAATCTGTCAAAAACACGGCCTAGGAAATAAATGTCAGACTTTGCTTCCTCCAGTCCACTGTGATCTGGGGATGGCTGCAAGCTGGCTCCTCCAAAACTGCTCCTGTGCCACCAAACAGCGAGGTACGAGGGGCAGCTGGCGGCCCTTTCCTGCCCTGGCTCTGCTTTCCCTGCTTGGCTGCTGGGAATGGTGCAGCAGGGCCAGGCTTGGGGACACCAGGAGCCACACACACAACCTGGCTGCCCCGCAGCCAACTGCGCACTCGTGTCGCAGCTTGGAGCTGATCTCGAAACTCCCGGCACATTTCCGAAGCCAGAAGGTTGGGGCAGAAGGTGGAATCCCAGATTTTCCAAGAGAGTCGTGTGTAGCATAAGAATAATGTGACGTCGGGGAATGGCAAAGCAAAGCATTTTCCTTCCGTATCCAAGAGACTTCTGCTCAGTCCCAAGCTCTCCCCAAGAGCTGAAATGCCCTTCTGTCTGCCTGTCCACGGGAGAGAGAGACAGACAGACACAGACAGACAGGGCGTAGGCAGGGGAGAGGTCATGTTTTTGTTACAGGGAAAAGATTCAAAAGCCTGCTGGTGAAATACTCCTAATCCCTATGACTCTTTGTATGGTGGAGCTGGGAATTTTCTCGCTCTCTCTCCCCATGAGCAGCCCCATGACAGTTTCCTTTCATGAAGAGCTCCATGTGCCTCATCCACAGCCCCAAGGCCACCTTCTCTACATTCTTTTTTAATTTACGGATTTTATTGCTTTGAGGAAGGAGAGGGGAAACACTAAGAATTACAACTAAGCCCCTACTGGGCACTCTGTCATTACCCCATCCTTGTGGAATATGCCTTTTTTTTTTTTTTTCATGTACTTAATCATTTATTTAATGGACAGCAAATGGCATGTGAGGCTTCGAGGTCTATGAGGAATGAAGCCCAACCTGCAAGACTCTCTGGTAAGTCATTTGTTTACAGTAAGCACAGCAAACCACTAAACATCCTTCTGAAGACTCCTGGAGATCAGTTTGAGGCCAGTAAAATGGTCCAGTTTGGGGGGGGTTTTTGTTTTTTTTTAAGTTGGTTGGTTTGGTTGGTTTTTGGTGTTTTGGGGGGGTTTCTTTTGTTTGTTTTTGAGTAGAGAAATACAGTTACAAATACTCCTTCCTGTCTATGCCAAGCCTGAAATGCAGGCAGGTAACACCTTCAGAGAAAGCCAGCTCACTTTATAACAAAGTGGACTCACACTGTTGAATATTAGACACACACAGACTGACTGACCTCCCCTGCAAGTTCAGTTCTGTCCCACTTGGTGATCAATCCCAGCACTTCAAACAGCATAAAGCATAAAGCCTGTGTTTTAGGCAAAAGGAACTCCAGATACAGAATTTAAACCTATTCCTACAATGGTGCTTTAATCACCCCAAAATGCTGACAGTAGATTTACATTTTCATTAAGGGGAATGAATTATGCATGAGTGTGTAGTACTTTCTGTGTAAGTAGGAGATGAGCACAGGGACAGGTATGGTATGGATTGCAGGGATTTATCCTGACAGTTCAGGGGAAAGGCAACCATTTAGGAAAAGGGTCACTCCAGGCAGGCAGCAAAGTGTGAAAATGGCCCTGTGACAAGCTACATGTTGTATTATGATGTCTGAGAACTGAGTCCAGCTTCTCCCTGTCACAACAACACAACACTGGAAAATCACATCGCTGGAAGTTTACCCCTCCTGAACACATTTGGGTTGAATGTGTACGAAAAGTGATGGTAAAATGCAAAATATCTGCCATCCCCAGCAGGGACATGCAAACACCAAAGTGACTGTTGGTGTTGCAGATTCCTAGGATTTTGCCATGTTTTGGCAGCTCATCTGTCACAAGTGTCACTCATCCCCACATGAAACCATAGCATTCCTCTGAGGAGGAGGAGACAGGAGGAAGTCAGATTTTCTGGATGCAGAAACCAAAATGCAATTGTGAGTACATGCAGACAGGAATCTTGGAAAACAAAACCACTGAGGGACACACTGGACCTCCAGTGGATGCTTGATTTGTGACTAATTTGGGGATGTTTTACATCACGAGTTCTTAGCAGTAGGAGGGGGCAACAGAGCATGACTATGGAATTATTTGAGATTTCTCTACCACTTCTGCCTCTCAGAGCTTTGACCTTCAAAACAGTTTCTGTTTCCAAGCAAAAAGATGTGAAAGGCAAGAAAAAAATATTAAAACCACCAAGGCAAAAACCCCAAAGAATTGTGTCTGATTGGCACCACCCTGTCTTTGTGTCAAACTAATTTGACTGAGTTCCTTGACTTTCATATTTTAGCTGTTTGCTTTGGCATGGTGGCAGCAATTTCCTTCTTCAGCTGCAGTGGGATGAGTGCTCCAGCCCTCCCCTGCATGTTGCTGGAGACATCACCCTCTCACATCCTTGTCTGAGGGGGGACAAGGATACCTTGGGGATCAGGGAAGTGGCTCTTGAGTCTCATGGTGAGGACATCTATGGACAAATGGATTTTGAGTACCTTGTTGATGAATATATAGAATCACAAATGAAACAAAGGACAACAGTTTTAGTCTCTTCTTTCTGCTTTACAAAAATGGAAGGCTTGACAGGTCTGATAGTAACAGCATGTGTAACTTCTGTTATCCAAAGCTGACTGAAACCAAAGAAATGAAAGGTTTACTGCAGTACAGAAGTTTGGGAAGTATTTTAAAATAATTAAAAATGTCAGTGAAAGCCGACATTGGATTTTACTGTTACTTTCACCTTTAATACAGTGAATTCAGCAAAAACAGAGCTCAGCACTGTAGGACTCATCCAAGTTGTGACAGTCCTGCACCAGGAGCACTGGCTTCTCCCCTTCTCAAGGTATACAGAATAAAGCTGCTGCACCTTTCCAGACAAGATGTTCTTAGGAAGTTGTAGGAAGTTGTGAGGATGTTGTATGGAAGATGGCCAGAATTTGGACACTGCTGCTACGTCATGGCCCATTAAAAATTATCTCCAATGGGCAGCCATGCCTTACTGGCAAAACCAAACCTTTTATTTTGAGATGTTGCAAACAGACATAAGATCCTTTGCCAGCAATTCTGTCCTAAAGCTCCACAATTCAACTGCAACAATGAGGACAGTTCAGGATTGAAGAGGTCTGAATAATTTAATAAAGTATTGCAAAAGACTTCAGAGAGCTTTTCATTTCCATATGCATCAGCTCACCAACAACTTTAAAAGTTTTATTTGGGGTTATTTTTTATCAAGCATATAGCAGTTATCTATTTAAATTAAATGGCTACAAGAGACTATCCATTAACTTCATAGAGGCCACTGAGCAGTCACTAGGAGAAATTTTTATCTGTTTCTAACCTTATCTGAAGTCAAGCTCGTGACCTTGAAGCATGTCAGTATAGTCCCTAGCCAGTTCCCTCAGCGAGACTCCGTGCTTGTTTCTCTTTTCCTCCTTGAATTTTTCCTTTATTTTGGTGTGTGTGTGTGCTCCTGGTGACATTGAAGGGAAATTTTAATTGGTTCGGCCAACAGAGGGTACATTAATGTCCCTTTTGAACAGTTGCTCTCCTCGAGGCTGGCTCTGAAAACGCACGTGGAAAGAAAACTGAAGCTTTTGATAATGGAAGTGGTGGGGGGTTTCAACATCTCCTTGCTCCTCCGCAGACCTCAAGGTGATAAGTTACTTTTTGATCTCAGTCAGAGTCTTCTGGGCTTCTGCCATGAAGAAGGCAAAAAGCCCATCCACTCTGAGCTGCTGATGTATTTGCCTTTGTTTTGCTCTTTAGCCAAACCCTCCAGCAGCAGAGGGGGATGTTTGACTCACACCAGTGTGACTCTGCATTTCACACAGCACGGTCCATTTGGTTGCCGTGGCTTTGCTTGAAGCAGGTCATGGGGAAGAATCAAGCTCTTTCCTTCAGAGACCGCAAAATCCCTCCAGCCTGAGCAGGCTTAGCCGAAGGGAGAGGAGCCTGTCTGTCACCTCCTGTGCAGCTCCAGGTGTGGATGCAGCCTGCAGGAGTCTCTGTAGCAGGACACTGCCATAACGACCTTCACATCCCTTCATCCTGAAATGACTCAGATCTCCAGATGAGCTGAGCTTTCAACCAAAAAAGATGGCACTGTCCAAATGCTCCTTGAGCTCTGTCAGGCTGATGCTGTGACCGCTGCCCTGGGGAGTCTGTTCAGTGCCCAGCCACCTTCTGGGGGAAGAACCTTTTCCTGCTATCCAGCCTAAACCTGCCCTGACACAGCTTCAGGCCATTCCCTCAGATCCTGTCACTGTCACCACAGAGCAGAGATCAGTGCCTGCCCCTTCTCTTCCCCTCACGAGGAAGTTGTGACTGCAGTGAGGTCTCCCCTCAGTCTCCCCTTCTCCAGGCTGAGCAGAGGTACCCACCTGTGCAAGGGAGTTGGATGAGGTGATTATTGAAGGTCTCTTCCAACCTAAACCATTCTGTGATTCTGTGAATGACTCACACTTCCACGACTGGGGGAAGAGTAGAAGAATTAGATAAATAGATTATAAGAGAATCTGGAAGAAAACAGAGTTTCTAAAGGAGCCAGGCAAAAAAGGTAATTAGGATGAAGTGAAAGGCATTTCAAGAATCTAGGCGCATTAAGAGCAAGTGCTCAGTGGAAAGAGTGTGGCCAGAAAAACTAAAGAACTGCAGGACACATTTCCAGCTATGACGAAACCCTCAACAAAATGAAACTAGAAACACCCAGATGTCCAAGATAGTTACACTTATGGCTGAGAGAGACTGAAAGAAAATATTTGAGAATTTAACCAAACTGCCGGGTTGATGCAAATGTGATTCTTGGATGGGAAAAGAAATACCCACACCTAAATCTTTCATGGAAGAATAAGTACTGCCTAATATGAGTTGTAATTCTTTTAATTAAGCCAAAAGGAGACATTTAAGGAGACAAAACTCATACCATTTTTTGTGTGCATGTGCTACAGCAAAGCAGGAAGAGGCCTAAGGCATTTGACTTGTCACACATGCCACAGATATTAGACCAAATCAAAGGAAGATTATTGTTAAAATAACAGAAGAAAATGAAACATAGATTTGATCACATTTTTCTGAGAAAGCTGAGTTAATTCCAGGATATTGTTTTCGCTGTACAGAGACAGCCCAACCAACAGCCCCAGCTAAGCAGGGGCCCTGAGCCCTGTTCCTGGCAGTCGTGGTGTGCCAGGCAGAGTCATTCCCCAGCCCAGCACACCCCTGCAGGCACCTGGGCTGCAGGGGTCTCGCTGCCACCTTTACTGCACTCATTCTAGTGAAAGGCATCCCTGCCCATGGCAGAGGGGTTGGAACTGGCTGATATTTAAGGTCCCTTCCAACCCAAACCATTCTGTGATTCTTTTCTCTTCCCAGATAAACCTGACGTTCTTCACCAGGGACCTCCTGATCATGGGACGCTGCTCCCCACCTGCCCCAGACCTGCCACCCCCCATCTCCCTCCATGTCCCTCCACATCCCTACAAATGTTTCCATGTTCCTCCACCTCCCTGGGCTGCAACACCCTGGGAAAAGGAGGGAGCATTAAATCAACTGTTCTGCTGGGATAGGTGCAAAATGTGCTCCTTTTATCTTCTTTCTGCAAAGATCAGGGAGGAATGTCAGGAACAGCCAGTGTCACCCTTGCCCCCAGGGGTGGGGTACAGCCCCTTCCTGATGTGTTTCTGGAGCTCAGCTGCCCAGCAGGATCATTCCTTACAGATCCTGGCACCGAGATCTGCTCCTGTTCTCAGCCTCTCAGCACTCAGAGTGGTGTGCACCTGTAGTGCAGACGAGGAGCTGGGAGGTGGAGCTGATGGGAAGTGATACAGGCCAGTGTGCAGCGTGCCAGCTCCGAGGGGACACAGCTCAGCCTGGCAAAATCAGATGCAAAATAACTCATTTGGCCAGAGATAACCAGGCAGATGAGGGAGGATGGGCTGGTTAGGCAGCGCAGCTTCACAGTGATGCCTGGAGTGCAAGGAGAGAAATCAGGCCCAAGAGTTGCACTGCACTGTGTATCCCATGTGGAGAGAATTGTCATCCTAGTGCTCATCACCCTCTCCCTGAATGTCTTCTTCAAGCGGTGACAAGACTGAGAGTGACCCAAACAGGGAGACAAAGTTCTGTGGAAAAGGAAAAGGGGCCCAGGGGCGGTCACAGGGGGAGCTGAGCCTCCAAGCTGCAAATGAAGCACTCAGGAAATGGTTGCCCACGGAGGCAGGTCCTGCTGTTCTCTGTTGATGGCAGTGCAGGCGGTTCCAGCAGGGATCAAGTGTGCAAGGGAAAGGGAAGGAAAAGCACTGTGTGGTTAACGGGATTACCCTCTGCTGAGGGGTCCCCCAGACAAATAAACCCTGCTATGAGGCACACATTGGGGTTTCTGCTGCCTTCTCCCAGCTACTGCCTCTGTTCCCACCTTGTCCAATTTCCCAAATTTGCCAAACCTGTGGTGGCCTGGATAAAAGCACAGCAGGCATGGGAACCACAGAAGGCACGAGACAATGTGAAGAGTGAGCAGAGGCTGAAAGCAGCTACAACACCACACCATTCCTAAAATCCAGAGTGATTCCCTTGAGGCCTCTTAGGGGTGGGATTTTTTTTTTTTTTTTTCCAAACTGAAGATGCTGTTTGTCAATGGAGAGGTGATGCAGGCTGGGAACTGTGCTCAGCTGATAAGCTGATACCCTGCATTCCTGCTGGGACACAAGATGGAAACAGAGCACTGACTCCTCAGGTGGTGTTGGAGGCACAGCTGGGTTCAGTGTCACCCACCCTGCTCACAGACGGTGTTTATTGACCGGGCTGATATTATCCTGTGAAACGAGGAGCTGTACAGATACTGTACCATACCTCTCTCCTCCTTCCCACCCCTTTCCCAGTTCTCTTCCATTTTTGTACCAGCACTTCTAGGGAAGAAACTGCATTGTTTAACCCAGATTTGCACTCTGAATAACAAGTGGAGCATTTGAAGGAAATGAAGGGGGGGAGGAACAGAGTAGGGAGAGCTCCTGAGGTGCTCAAGAATTGGAAAATCAGAGGAATAAAGCAGAGAGAGATCCTGAGATCCTCAGGAACTGGAAAATCAGCAGCGCACAGTTCCTGGGAGCATGAATAGGAGTACCTGGAGAGCTCAGCAGCCACACACTAAGAGCTCCCTGCACTCTGTAGACCCCTGTAAGGAACTTATGGGAGTCCTGGGAGCAGAGAGGGGCAGACAGGGTGCACAGGGAGCTTGTTGGGGGAAGACATCCCTGCTGTGAGAAGCCAGGTAGGTCTGCAGCAAAGTGTGGCGCACACACACCTGTCCAAGACACACACGGGCAAATATCAGCCACTAGGGAGGAGCCTCGGTGTATGAAAATCCCTCAGAGTTTTGCAGTGGAGCTCAATGAGAACCAAAGCTGGATCTTCCTCATGTTTTTGCAGGAATTTTTAGGTTCCTTTAGGGTACAGACCCTGGTGCAGAGTACTGGGGGGGCTGTTGTTTGTTTGCTTTAAACTAGAAGCAGTTCCAACAGCACAGAGCCTGGTGTGGGCAGAAGAAACTCAAGGTCTTATGCTGAGGGAGGAATTTGGTGGGACAAATGGAGGCACTTTGAGTCTTACGGGAGAGAGGGGAATGAATTCCATGTTTTGCTTCCCTGAAATGCACAGCCTTTGCTTTACCTGTTAAAATGCTTTTATCTCAACCCAGTTTTCTCACTTTTGCCCCTCCACTTCTTTCCTCCATCCCACTGTGGGGAGTGAGGGAGTGGCTGTGTGGGGCTAAGATGGGGAGATGGAAAAGGCTTTGGTGCTCTGCTGCATCCTGCAGGGAATATACAAGAGGATACGGTGAAGAAGATCCTAGAAATTACTTCCTCCAGGAAGCTGGCAAATTTATGGAAGGGGCATTCTGTCCACAAGCTGTCCTTGCTTCTCTACGCCAATATTGGAAGGAGCATTGCACAACTTTGTCCTGCTCCTTATCCTGGCCTCTCCAAGCCTCTGGCATGGCAGGCTGATGGGGAGGCAGCTGGCCCAGCCCCTGCTCCACACAGCAGGACACTTTCCAGTCAGACAAGCCCCGACCCGATAGCACACAACACTTTCTCTTTGCAAATTACTCATGGCATTTCCTGTAAACACCATCAGCACCTACGGGCTGTGAGCAGGGAGACACAGTGACATTATAAAATGTCTTCTGAAAGGGCAGCCCTGCCTCCTTTTTTCCATTATTTGCCAGTTTCCATGTTTGGGAGAGATAGAAATTGGAGCAGGGAGTGGAGTGTGGGGAAATCCAAAGGTGCTTGGGAGGAGGGCAACCTTATCAGGACCTCAGGACAGTACTTTCCAAAGCTGTCCAAAACCTTGGCATGGAGCGTTTCTTTCCCTAGAAAACTTTGGATAAGAAAAGATGAGGAGTGCCCTGATTGCTTACCAGTTTCCCATCCAACCTCTGTGCACACTATGCCTGAGGCAAAAACGCTCGTGGTCTAAATGTCAGGGTAGAAAGCAAGCCTGGAGAGGACATACAGGCAAACAGAGCTGCAACCTAAATAAAATATCCCCAATCTCCATGCTTGAAAGTCCTCCAAATTGGGACACTGGATTAAAAAAATGGCTTAAGTATTGTGCTTTGAAAAGGAATGAGAAAACAGGCAAACAAAGAAACCTCAGCCGCCCATGAGAGCTATTTGTCTTCTGATGTCTTTGTTTTCAGGTTCATTGGGGAGGGGTTTAACCATCTCCCTAGGACTGTGACACGTAGAAGCAGCATAAAAATTGACGTCTCGGATTGTCATGTGACTGCAAACATCCAGGCATTTAGAAAGCAACAAACATCACAAGATTCAGGATTCATCATAAGAGCGAGGAACCATCACGTAATTTGCCACTAGCACAAAGCCGAGCTGACTGACAGTGTCACCTTACACTGGCATAAACTAATGAATTGCTGTAAAAACAGGCTCCAAGGACTTTTGAAAGTCGAGTTTATTTTCCCCTTGTTTGTTTTACATTGTCTTCAGTCAGGACAAGGGGAGTCACCTTGCCAGGAAGTTTGTAAAGACCCATTTTTTTGCCTCAAAGGGTCACAGTCTAGTGTGTGATGGAGTCCAGTAAAGGGACTGACAGGACCAGAGCAATGAGCCCAGAAGATATGTAAAGCCTGGATGTAAGTTACTGCTCTGGAGTGGATAGAGAAAAAGACAAAACAATTACCTGCATGATGCACTATCACAAAAAATGTGAAAGTTAAATAGACACAGGCAGCAAATTCAACCTGGCAAGTTCCATGGCTGTGCTGGGGCTGTGCCAGAAGGATTGGTGCCATCTGGTCCATGGCTGTGATGGAGGCTTCAATTAGAGGAGGAGCATTAATGGATGGATGATGCCAGGGCAGATGCAGGGCAGGCAGAAGGGGCAAGAGCAGGGAGACACTGCAAGATACAGTCAGGTGGCAGCACATTTGGAAATATTTTGGAATGAAATATCCAAGGCTTAATTTTATTCCAGATTTCTGAGACCATTTCCACTGAGTTCTGTCCTTTTCTAAGAACAGTCAAAATCCTCTTTCTGCTGCCCATCACAAGGGAGTGTAGTGGTCTCTTGTAGGAGTCCCAATACTCTTTTTCAGACCACAGCAATCTGAGACTATCCCGGGGGGATTTCTGATACTCTCTGCTCCTGCAGATTAACCTGGAAAAGGGGAAGAGACTCCTGTAGTAGAGAGGAAAATTAGTTAAATCTGTATTTCTAAACGTCCAATAACCCAAATCTGTTCTGACTCAGCAGGATCAAAATACCTGTATTTGGGCAGGTTGGATTCTCAGCCCAAACCTCCCACTTCCTCTCCCAAACCACTGTGCTCCCACACAGGCAGTTTTGTGTGGGATGTCTCCTTGCTGCTCTGAGTGTCATCCAAAACCCTCATCCCAGGTTACACATTGACCCACGGTGTCGTGCCCAGTGAGCAGAACACTGGCAAACAGGCAGGCACTGTGTGTGGCCTCCCTCTTACACCTCCCCAGGGCGGCCAGCAGCTCTCTCAGGCTCTGATGGGCAACTTTGTGAAGGTTCTTGCCTCCTACCAGCAAAGTTGCCAGGGGAGATGGCAAAGCAAGGGGCTGGATCATCATCCAGCTGGCAGAGAATCATAGGATATTTTGGGTTGGAAGGGACCTTTAAGATCATCTCGTTCCCACCCCCTGCCATGGGCAGGGACACCTCCCACTAGCACAGGTTGATCAGAGCCCTGTCCAGCCTGGCCTTGGACACCTCCAGGGAAGGGTTCCTCAGTCTTTTCCGGGTATCCCAGCTATTCCAACCTTCATGAAAATGTGTTTTCAGAGGTTACCAGGACAAGCAGGGCGCTGCTTGAGGATGAAGAACCCATAAAAAAAACTCTGAGGAGTTTTGTGCCACTTCCCATTTCAGAGGACATCAGGATGCAGAGAAGGGGGGATGCTCTCTAGAGACCGGGCAGCTGGGTGCAAGGGTGAGCCCAGCACTGGCCATACCCTCGGTGACAGGCACCATCCTGCAGGATGCACACATGGCAGACAGACCTGGGGGGTTCTGGAGATCCATGGACAGCCCCCAGCAGAGTGAGGGGATGAGCCAGGGTCACAATCCACTCAAGAGCTGAAGGAGACAGGGCTGAGGGCAGGGCTGGAGACAAGATGCCTACAGCACAGACCTCAGGGCTATCCAAGAGACAGGGCTGGAGACAGCCACACCTAAAGCCGAGGCCAGGAAGGGACTGGAAGCCCCAGGCGGGGCTGAAATGAGGCTCCAGAACCCATGGCCAGGGTGTGGGGGGAAGCTCCTGGTGAGACTGGTCAGGGCTGTCAAGGATTATTAAGAGCCCTGTGCTGGTTTTGGCCGGGGCAGGGTTAATTTTCCTGGCAGTCACTGGTGTGGGGCTGTGTTTGGGGTTGTGCTGGAGCAGTGCTGAGAGCACAGGGCTGGTGTGGGGCTGTGTTTGGGGTTGTGCTGAGAGCACAGGGCTGGTGTGGGGCTGTGTTTGGGGTTGTGCTGAGAGCACAGGGCTGGTGTGGGGCTGTGTTTGGGGCTGTGCTGGAGCAGTGCTGAGAGCACAGGGCTGGTGTGGGGCTGTGTTTGGGGCTGTGCTGGAGCAGTGCTGAGAGCACAGGGCTGGTGTGGGGCTGTGTTTGGGGTTGTGCTGGAGCAGTGCTGAGAGCACAGGGCTGGTGTGGGGCTGTGTTTGGGGCTGTGCTGAAGCAGTGCTGAGAGCACAGGGCTGTTTCAGCTGTTGCTGAGCAGCTCTCGCACAGGGCCCAGGCCTTTTCTGCCCCTCAGCCCAGCCAGGGGGCCGGGGGTGCACAAGGAGAGAGGAGGGGACACGGCCAGGACCCCAGGGATGTCCCACACCATGCTCAGGATATAGAGCTGGGGGGAGAAGGAGGAAAGGGGGATGTTTGGAGTGATTAATTTGTCTTCCCAGTCACTGTTACCTGTGGTGGAGCCCTGCTGGCCTGGGGATGGCTGAACTCCGGCCTGCCATGGGAAGTGGGGGATGAATTTTGTGTTTTGCTTTTCTGAAACACACAGACTCTGCTTCACCTGTTAAAATGCTTTTATCTCAACCCAGTTTTCTCAGTTTTGCCCCTCCAGTTCTTTCCTCCATCCCGCTGTGGGGAGTGAGGGAGCAGCTGTGTGGGGCTGAGCTGCTGGCTGGGGTTAGCAAGGACAGACCCTCAGGGCTCTGACAGATGAAAATGCCATTGGAAGAGGGGTCCATCCTCTCTAAAAGCAAGTCCTTCTTCTCTCCTTAGCTCACCTCCCTGATGTAAGGTGTTCCCATGGAAGTTATCAGCTCCTTAACCAGTGCCTGCAGCCCCACCTGCATGAGGCACATCTGCAGAGTGGTCCCTTGTGCAAAGCCTGCCCTCACACCAGTGAAATTTTGCTCATACAGCTGAGTTCTTCAGAATCAGCTCCTTACAGCACAAAATACACCCCTTAAAAACAAAATACACCCCTAAAAACAATGTTGATGGAGGTGCAGAGCCCAAAGTTAGGAAATGCTGTGATTAAAGCCACCTGTGCAGCCTTTCTTCATCACCCTTGTGTGTCTGCATTGGGAAACACTCTGTAATTGCCTGCTCCACAGTGTCTTACTCACTCAGCTCACAAGGTGGGCAGTGCACTGCTCTTTGGTCTCTGACCTGTTCTGTACCCACTGACACTGGGCTTTGTGTGCTGCATGCTGCTCCAGCCCTGCTCAGGAAATGATTATTTCACAGCTTTTCCCAAACTCCCATCATTAATGTATCAGGGCACGTGCAGCGGGGGTATTTCCAGCCTCACAGAAGTCCATTTAAAGGTGGAAAACCAGAAAGAGATAAAATGAATGAATATTCAGTTTTTGGCACTCAGACTGGGGGTGTGAAGCTCCCAGAGCCTGAGCCTTCCCACTGCTCAGTATTTTTAAAGACAGAAACCACCAAATTCAGCTGAATAAAAAAACCCCCACAGCATGCCTGCTAGTCAAATCCCAATGCTCCCACTTGTAGCCAAACCAAAGGAACAGCTGATTACTTCTGGGTTTCAGCCACTGTTTAGCATCTTAACAAGAGCTTTGCAGAATAGGTCGCAACAGAGTTCTGTTACTAAAACATGATCCTGGACAAAAGATGTTTGACATTCAGACTGCTTCCTTTGGGGGAATTAAGGCACTTATATGCACTTTAAGATACATGTTAGATACACTTAAAGATACCCTTATATGTGTTTCATGTGTCTTGGGTACTGAGCTATACACAACCAAAAAAATTAAATTAGACAATATTTTTCAGGAGACTCTGTTGGCTGTGTCCAGGAGTGATGTTTTCTCAAGGCATTTTCTTCTTGCTCTCTGCTGGTTTGCCATCCTGGAGCTGGGAAGAAGAATGAGAGATCAGCAAACATCTTTGTTTCAGTCCCGTCTTTCTCTCCCTCTTAGCACCCTGGCTGTTCTCTCCTGTGATGAGCCAAAGTCCTCGCCATTCCAGTCATCCTCTCCTGAGCCAGATCCATCAGCCTTGGAGCTGGCTGCATGCACTGTCTCTGCCATCTAAGGTCTCACAAGTTGAGTAGCTGCCACTCGATTCACCAGGCACAACACCGGGTGCCCTCAATTGCTCTGCCAGGCACCAGCCTCTGCCCTAAATCCTGTCTTCATCTGATGCCTTCTCCAGCCACCTAGAAACAGAGACCAGACAAGAGTAAGGGAATAAAGATAGGTATTTATTTGAAGGGCCTTCAAGGTACACCCTGGGGAGCCAGAGGCTGCCTCCAAAAATGGACCCCAAGATGGACCCCAGGTCACAAGTTCTTCACACCTTTATAGGTTTGGTTCATTTGCACATCAGGGTTAATTCTCCAATTAAAGCCCCAGTTTAATGATGTAATTCCCCTCAGCTTGCCTTAGAATACTTGGTTTAGAATCTTCCTTAGAATCTTTCCTTAGAATCTTCCCTTAGAATCTTTGGTTTACACATTTTGGTCCTAGAACAGCCTGGCTGTCCTTGAAGGCAAAGCCTGGAGAGGCTTTGTTATGTCTGCCCAGCACGAGAGAGCAGGAATTACAGGCTACAAGGAACTTCAGAGTTACACTCTAAGCGGTACAGAATTTGAAAATATAAAAGTTAAAACCTAAGGCATCACATCCAGCTCCTAGTCTTTGAATAAGGTCTCCTTTTGGCCCCTCAGCCTCTGTTTGGCCTTGTCTCCTCCAGGAGACAAGCCAGCCTTTCTGTAATCACTGGGCCCCGTTGTGCCACTGAAGATCCTGCAACACCAGTATAAATCACTTCCTCCTTGGGTAACCTCTGTACTCTGCAGGCTTGGTCCTCACCCATCCTCAGGCTTTTCTCTCAAAGTCTTGAGGAAAACCTCAGCTCTCTCCCTGTGATCCCATCTCCACCTCCCTTCCTTGACATCCCCTCCTCCATCCTTTCTCAGAGTCAGACCAGTCTTTCAGCCTTGCTTCCATGAGCTATCCTCCTAATCCCTGTGTTCTTTCCTGCCCTGCTCATGTTCCTAATCCTCCCTACAGTCTCCAAGGCGTCACTCTGCTCCCTTTATAGATCTCACTTACCATCCTCTTGTCCAGTTTCCTCTCCTCAGCCTTCTGGCCTTCTCTTTACAAGAAAAGGTTCACAATTTGAGTGGGTTTTCCACAAAAGGGGGGGTAATCAAACCCCATAACCCAGGTGTGTACTCATTTATGATGTTAGATACCACCCAGGCAGTGATGTGATGAGCTGACAGTGTCTTTGAAATTATTCACATATTTCTGAAGAACTGGACACATGAACAAGATCAGGCAGCAAAACTCACCCAAACTGTACACAGAGTGAATGTTCTTCCCTTTACTCAGACATTTTTTAGCTTAGGAAGGAAATACTATGTCTGAATGTGCACAGGATAGGGTGCAGGTAGGTGTTCTGTGGTTTTTGTTGTTCACAGGACCAGATAAATTTGCATTAAGGGCAGACACAAAGGTAGACTGAGCAGACAGATTAGGTACAATCACATCAGGTGATGTAGAAATGCCCCCTTTTTTTTCCCCAGTTCATTATCCATTTAAATGAACGTTTAACTAAAAAAACATAAAACCGCCAGCAGGTCTCCTTTGTCTCAGCAGTGTGAAGCCAGAATACAACCAGCTCCTACCCTCTCTAAAACGAGGGTGACCAGAGGTGAATGACAGAAGAGCTGAAGAAGTTTCTTGGCTGATCTTTATCAATCAGCCCAGGCCCAGCATCATTTGGCACAGCTAATTCCGCCCACCACAGGTTTGTTTTGAAAGCAAGATGATGCCATGCCTTGTTGTGGATGCACTGTTTAGGCATGTTACAGTATTGCCTAAGCTGAGCAGGAAAGGGAATAACATTGCTAAGGGCAGGTGATATCATTCCTGACTGAGAGCGAGGACATGTCTGTCCCAGCACCTGTGGGGAGAAGAAACACTGACAGAAATAAGCAGTGAGGAAAAGAGGAATTGCTTGGTGGTCCTCATTCAACAGTTCCCAAAACATGCCCCATCTCCAGCTCACGAGTAGCCCTTGATTAATGTTTAGCTCATGAAAAGCCCCCTTGGTTTAGGGTCAGCACTAAATCACGGCCATAATAATGTGTAAATACAAGGTGGGATACCCTGTCCTGAAGTTCACCAGGCTTCCAGCAAGGATCCAGTTGTCTGCCACAGAGATGGGGACGGGAAGGAGCAGACCGACTGCCAAACAGTCACAATTTATTTTTGTGCAGTGCCCCAGTTTGTAACAGAATGCAATTACGTATTCAATGTGTCAAAGAGGCAAAATCCTTCAAGGCAAACAACATTTTTTTTTTTTCCCAGCTGAAACACAATTATTGTATCAAGGCTCAATCACCCACTTCTTCAAAGAATGCGGCCGAATGGCAACCATCACCTGGATTTGGGGTTCCCATACCATACCAGGAAGGGGAAAAAGGCAGACTCAATCCCCTAAGTTTCATAGGCTGGAATCCAACAGGTGACCCAGAGATTTTTCCAAGCAACAGTACATGAGAAGTGATTTTTAAATAAGGGAAAGGAAAGAGAGAGAGAGAGGAAAATTCCTATTTCCTTTGAAAGCATCTGTGTTTGGGAACAAATAGGAAGCAAACACCTAAAGCGGACTATTACGCCTGAGTTAGCTGCTTCTGGAAGGAGGGGAATTTCTGGGACACAGTTTGTCTCATCCTCGTGTAGAGGTCTGAAAGAGATCAGATGATTCACACCATGGAAAATCCTGCTTCTCCTCCCTGAGGATAACAGGAGCCCAGAGTGACTGGTGCAAACCCCACCTGCAGTGTCCCCAAATGCCTGGGAAAGGCCAGTCCCCGTAAGAGGCTGAATCACATTGGTTTGATTAAAAAGGAATCGTACAGACTGAGACAATTGTCTACAAGGTCACCTTTTGCTGTATCCAGGCTTTCCTTGGAAAAATTTGCAGTTGACAGACCTGTGTCTCCTTGTTTGGGAGGAGGCTGGGCAGAGTCTCAGGTTCTGCTGGGAAAGGATGAAGACTCTGACCTTGGTGACAATAGCAGAAAGGAACGGGAAAAAACCCTTCATGCTTCAGAAGTTGCTAATTGAGACTTCTAGCAGTCATTTGAGGAAATCCCTCCTTGCTGAATAACCTTTAAGCAGGAAAGCAGTGGCTGGCTGAGCTTTCTGACGTGCCCTGGTACGTCACTGAGAGAGCGGCGGGATTCACGGGCACGGCAGAGCCCCAGAGCTTTGGGAACTCCTTTCACTGCATCCTCTCCCAGAGCTGGATGAAGGCAGGACAAAGCCCATGGAAAGGATGAAGTAAACAGCCCATAAGAGAGAGGAGGGGGAGCCCTTGATTTCCTAGTGCTTTTGAACACGACCATCTGGGCTCTTCCTCCCCCATCCTCATCCCTAGGGACTTCTCTCCCTGGATTGAAATGTGGGCCAACAGCAAGAGGGCAGGAAGAAGAGCACAGCAGCTGAAACTTCTGTGCTGCTCAAAAGGAAATGTGTTTGTGTGCTTTAGACAGCAATTGTCCTGCTATTTCTCTCTCTTAATGGTGCTGGCTCCTTAGGAGGGCAGGCATGTGGATGTGGGGCTGGATTGCAGCTGAAGGCCTTGGGAAGCAGACTTTGGGTGCACTTGGGAGGACACAAAGCAGGAAGGTCTTGTTGAACTGATCAGGCCAGGTGTTGGCTGGTTGGTTCCACAGACAGGCTTTCAAGTGCCTGGACTCAACACTTCCCGGAACCTGTTCTAGCCAGGACCTCCCCCACTATAATCTACTCTGTCCTGGCCTTCATTCATTTGATAACATTATTTGTACACCTTGGTTGAACACCTCTGGTGTTCTCACTGGCCAGGCAAGCATTGTATCATTCAACCTTGGCAATTTCCAGCCTGGAAAGGGGCAGCCCAGGGAGGTGGTGGAGTCCTTGTCTTTGCAAGTGTCCAAGGAATGACTGGACGTGGCACTCAGTGCTCTGGGCTTGGGTGACAAGGTGGTGTTCAAGCACAGGTTGAGCTCAGTGATCTCAGAGGTCTTTTCCAACCTTAATGATTCTGTGATCTATGGCAAGGATGGCTTTTAAAAGAAAGGTAACATTTGTGCTTTATCTGGATCTTGAATTCACATGTTGCTGTTGTTCTTGTTGCCATAACAAAAAAGAACTCTTGGTTTTCTCATGTTCTGCTTTTGGTGAGCTTTTTGCCAGAATAATCCTGTGAGGTGCGAGTCCCACAAACCTCAAACCTTTTTATTTATTTTAATAGCGAGGAGTTTACCACAATGAGTTGTCCACATTTCTGTCTCCTTCATTATGTTGCTGTGCCTTCTCTTCCATAGGAGCAACTCATGCAAACTCTTTTCTTGAATGAAACAATCACCATCAAGCATTTTGAAAGCAGCAAATTGTATCACCTCCAGGCAGCCAGAAACCCTCCCACCTGTCAGATTTGTTTTTTTATAGGCGTGTGTAACACACAGTGCAACCTTGAGCCCAGTACCTCTGCTTAATGACGCCAGTCTCAATCACAGGCCTAAATTATCAGGTGTTTGGCACCAAGTATTCAAAGCATAACCTTGAAAAATGAATTGTAAGTTTGCAGAACTTAACTAACAGTTTGTAGTCAAAAATGTGGGGAAAAGGTGAATAAAGAAAGCAAAAAGTTTCACTTCTTTTTTGATAGTTTTCAGAATTTCTACAGGGTTATTTATTCAGCACGTAGAGCATAAGACTTCCTATTTACTTTTTAAATGCGTGGATAAACATTTTTCCCCTAGTCTGATGACCAAGCAAAAAAAGTAGAGGAAAGTGTTCAGATCACATTGTGTTTTCAATTTTCCTGCAACAGAGTAAACCAGAAGAATTGCTGGATTCTGGACATCAGTGTTCCATCTGTCCCAGAGAAAACATTTTTCTTCTGGGGCACAAAGGAAGTGAAGAACTCATTTCCTGGGATGCTTGAGGAGCAGATATGCTCCCTTATCTAATGGCCCAGCAGTCTCATCATTTATCTGGGGTGCAGGAGATCTGATATCTTCCCTTTCTCCATGCAAAGGAGTTTGACCCTGCACCTTGTGTCCTTTAGATGACTGTCCTGAACACATGAGATGACAGTCAGGAGCAAAGGGAGCAAGTAGGGCACAGCTCAGTTTCTCCTGCTGACGTTTCACTTTGCATGACAACTTAAAACCTCCACTTCATTGAAGATGAGGGTTCCCAACCCATCTGCCACGAGTGTACCTCTGTCACGAGGGTTGGATTTCATCCATTTCATCCCTGCCCCTCTGAACATGGAATTGAGCCCCAGTTCAAGTCTGCTCTCCACCCTACTCAGCCTCCGGGCTTTCAGCTGCAAAGCTGTTTGGGTTTTTACTCAAACTGCATGAGCTCAACTCAGACTCGAGCCATGCAGCTGGGCTTCACTTTGAGGGTGTAAATGCCTGGTTTAGTACTGAGGGTTTGCCCTAATATTCACATTGTGTTGACACAGCTACACCTCTGACGACCCTGGAGTTCCCCCAGAGACTTCCCACACAGTACTGCAATATAGAACCATAAAATGGTAGAATTGTTTGGGTTGGAAAAGACCTTTAAGATTGTTGAATCCAACCTTTACCACAGCACTGCCAAAGCCACCACTAAACCAGGTCCCTAAGCACCACACCTACACATCTTTTAAATACCTTCAGAGCTGGTGACTCCACCACTACCATGGGCAACCCTTTCCAATGCTTGAGAGCCTTTTTAATGATGAAATTTTTCATAATATCCAATTTAAGTTTGGGATGCTGAGTAAAACAAACCCAGAACCTGAATTTTTGAAGCTTCCTGTACAAATCCAGTAAAAACCAGCGAAGTAGCTTGTGCTGTTGGATGATGCATCAGTTGTTCTTGACTTTCAGTCCAGTTCCACTGAACGTTTGTATTTTTACAGTAAGTTTTAAATATCCATATAGTTGGTAACAACAGGTATTTTGAAAAGCAGCAGGTTATCTGGGCTTGTTGGGAAAGTTCTCCAGATGTTCCTAGTCTTCATGGAGTCAGAAGAGGCAGAATCTCTGTTTTGGAGTCAGATTATTCTGCTGGCTGCCAGCAAGCTACCAAATTGCCCAGAGTAGGCTTTGTGCACTACAGTACTGTGTCTGCTGTCTCACATGCACTGTGAATTACAACAGGTCCTAGGACACGAGATAAAGCCCCTGGTGAGCCAAAGCCAAGAGTCTCACTGCACCACCTGCTCTGTGAACTGACATGTTTACTTGGTTTGAGAAAAACTCACCAGCAAGAACATGGGAAACATTGCCAGCAGTGCAACCTGAAATAGAACAAACCCCTCAGACTCTCAGTAAAAATGCAGTGGGAGCTGCTCGGATCCCTCTGCTCCTTCTGTAGGACCATGCTGGAGCTGGAGAGCTCTATCTGAGCATCTGAGCTGTGGCTGGGAGAGCACGGCCTGCTGAGGTGCTGACTAAGGCTCGGGCTCAGTAAAAAGCAATGACGTGACCCTTTCTGTGCCAAAGCTACAACAAACACAGGGTCAGAAGCTGGTGAAGAAGCCGGCAGGACCACGCCAGACCATTTAAAGTGGTCTGCTGATACACACCTTAAGCATATTACATAGCTGAAAATTTTTGCCCACTTAAGAATTTCGAGTGACCACACCCAGGAATGTGTTAATACTGTTGTAATTAGGGGTGGGACAACTGGTTCAGATAAAATAAAAAACAACCTGAAACTACACCCAAAACTTTAATGATCCTTTCTCATCCTGCCCTGTGTTGTTTCACCTTTAATCTCTTTTTTTCTCTTCCACACACCTTTCCAGTTTTGAACAAAGAGGAAGCAGAAATACTGACAATAGCAGAGCAGGCTCGTCTCATTTCAGTGACCAAAACCAGCAAGTATTGCAAATCTCATAAAAAGTCAAGACCCTAAATCTGCAGCATGTTTTACACAAATGATCTGTGCTTTATAAAATCTCTTCTGGACACAAATATTTTAGCCTCCCTCCAGGTTTCAACCAAAGAAAGGTAATTACCATTCACTGATAGTATTTGTGAGCACCTGATGTTTGCAGTTTAAATGATCACACGTTTCTGATGACTGGCTACAACAGCCTGGAAAACACCTTTCTTCCCAAGACCATTTCCCTGCCCTCCTTCCTCACATGGGGGAATACAGATCAAGTGAGGATGTGGGGCTGGAAGACCTGCATATTTCCATGGTTTTTTCTCTTGCTTCTGTGCTCAAGGTTAAGCTGGTTATCGGATGTGGAAGAAGAAAAGAAAGCCTTCCTGCCACCCTGAAGGTGAGACTGGAGTGAGGATAGGGCTCCTTCCTTTTCCTGTAGCACAGAGCATTATCCACCTCCTAGGATCCCCTCCTGGGACTGAAGACTTGCTCTCTTTTCCCTGCATTTCTGGAAGCTCAGAGCATTTTTGGCTCCTGAGCTGAGGTGCTTTCATCTGCCAGAGCATGGATTTGTGGAGGAGAGATGTGAGGAGGGAAAGGCCTTCTTGGGACTGTTTAGTGGTCCCCATGGCCGATAACTTCTTATGCATTTGTGTCCAAATCATGTCTAATCTTTCCAGGTGACTCTGTGAGGCCTAGCCATGAAAAGAAAAACAAATGGTGGCAGAAAAATTAAGACAGTGTTGAGACTTGACTAAAGCAATCATATTTTTATATGATTTATAACCTAGCCATGAAAGGTTAATTTTTTTCTTTTTGTTTATTAAACCAATTGTTTGTTTTACCTTGACATTATCAGGAATTCTCCAGGTTCCTCTTCACATCTTGTTAGTGGTCAGCCTGCAAAAAAACCTTCAAGGGACTTGGCTTGAGGCAGCTCCCAAGGGCTTCAACAGCAGCAACAAAGGAGCTGAATCCTTCCTGCATGGGCCAGGTTAGTTTGTCCTTTTGCCCCAGCTGTTTCTGCTACTTGAGTTACATTTGGCTATGTTAATTAAAGTATAGTAAACTTTAGCCTGACTGAAAACTACTTCCCTTTCAGTTAGGTGGCATTTCTTTGATTGCAAACTGTCCTCAGCTTCCTATGTTTCTTTCATGGTCCGTACTATTTAAACAAATAAATTCAGTACAGCAAAACCTATGCAGGAAGCAAACCATTTTGTAACAAGGAAACTACTGTGAAATCATGAGCACCTTTTGGATTAAAGGAAACTTTCTGGATTTGGTCAGGAACTAGTGAAAAAGTAGAGTGCCTTTTTCACCCTCTTTGAGCAAAATTTCCTCCATTTTTCCCCAGCTCAACCATAGACACAAATCTCAGTAAGAATCACCTTCCAGATTCCAATGTAATATCTATATCTATTAATAGAATAGATTTATATTTGAAAAAAAAGTACTAAAAATTCCACATGCAGTTTACAAGTTTCAGACACCAGAAGTATGAATTCCTGTGTCCCAGGGTGTCACATGTGAGGGCTGTAAATGGGGTGGGGGCAAAGCACAGTCACTGACCCCAGCTCTGCACCTCCACCTGGGTAGGTTCTGATGAGCTTCATGTGGGTTTGATCCCCATACGGGCCATTAAGTTCAGAGCTGGACTCGCTGGTCCTTGTGAGTCCCTTCCAGCTCAGAATATTCTGTGATCTGATACCCCAATTTTGAATGCAAAGAGCAGCCAGGAAACACAAGTGGAGCCCAACCCATGGCCACACCGTGCACCTACATTCCTGGCTCTTCCCCACACCACCGTGAAAGCCTCCATCCTCCAAGGTCTGGGGGCACCCCACTTTTGTCAGGGAGGGCTCCCTGAGTGGCAGAGCTCCCAAGTTCCCCAGGCACCAAGTCAGCTCCTCCAGCAGGCACTGTGCTGCACGCAGTTACCAGGACTCCCTAATTCCCACCTCTCACTGCACATTCTTTCCCCCCTTTCATTTTTCTCCCTCTCTCACACGCCATGACCTTGGTGGCAGAACGAACACGCTTAATCAAAAAGGGAAGAAAAACAAGTGCAGCCTTGTGCCACCACCTGTAAGCTGCCCTGAATTCATTACCTGCACGGTGCCAGACAGTGACGTTCCCAGCCACCGTGAGCGAAGTACAAACACTACCTCACACCAAAGGCATGTGCGTAGGAACAAAAAAACAACAACAGGATTCCTGTACACGTTACTTCAGTCTTGCAGACTTTCTTTTTTTTTTTTTTTCTTTTTTAACAACGTTATTTTGCCTCAACATGGGCATTGGAGGCACGCTCTTGATTTGTTTCATTATTTCTGCAGATATGCGTGAAGCTTGTTGGCAGGTTCAGCCGCTTTCTAAAGCTCTTCACAGAGTTTAAAACAGCTGGATAGCTCTGCAAAATCACAAGCAAGGTTCTTTGTTGGTTTAAAAGCTAGGAAATACTAGAAGATGGCAAACACCAGATCATCTTCTTGCCTTCCAGCTTTTGAGCTCTTGAAGTGTGTGCTATCAAATTGCTAAACTTCCCAGTCATGGTCACAAGGGCTGGAAACTCGTGTAGCTTTTGTTTTAATCCTGCAGTTCCCCTCTCCTGGGTGGCAGAGCTGCAGGTGGTTCTTGCTCTGTGAAGGAATTGCATGGAAGTTTTAAACACAGGTAGCTTTTAAAACACCAACCAAGGCAGTAGCTGTAACATGTTTGGCCAGGTTTCAGGAGGATTATTTTCTCAGCTTGTCTAATGGAATGTGTGCCTGACTCACGGAGGCAGCTACTCGTTTTCCAGAGACAGGGGCATTTAGCAGTAAAATGGCATCAAGGAGCAGCCACTTTCCAGCTCCCCTGTCCTCATTTGCCCTTTGCAGAGAGTTTCAGCTTTCTGTTGTTTAAAAAGCCAGAGGTGCAGCGGGTAGGTTTTTCTGGACTGCATTTAAGCTGTTTGTGCTGGGGTATCTGGTGACAATCCCCATTGTGAAACCGACCACCACCACTAACTCAGAAGCAGAAAAAGTTTGAGTTGTGCTGAAGTTTGGACAGTCCTTTGTGCAGAAGGGCCACATCCAAGCAGCCCATGCTGCTCATCTGCTCCATTCTCAGTATCCTCAAGGGCTGCCTGGGAGGTGGCAAATAACATCCCACCTATGAAGGGCCCAGATTTACAGCCTGGACTAAATCAGCCTGGGCTGAGGGATTTGGGATCACATTTCCATTCCTGGGGCACCCAGGCACCGTGCTTGCTTCTGTTTAGTTTTTGGTAGTTTCAGGTTCAGAGCAGTAATAAATTTAAAGGAAAAAGGTCACCGTTTAATTATAAAAATACCCATTTTTTTGCTTCACAGTTCTCGCTTTTTTTTCCTCTTCCCAACATATCAGTCATTCAGGGATCGTATTTTACCACGTCTCTCTGCTATTTCCCAAGCCAAGGTTTGGTCAATGAAACATTAGATCATAATGAAACAGCAGCAGTTATGTGCTCAGAAATGCAAGAAGCCCTTTTTACTATGGTTTTGCTCTTATCCGATTTCAAAGGTTCGCTAGAAGACTTGTGAAACTAACCCACTCAAAGTGTGAATCAAAAGCTTGCTCTGTGCTCATAAGCTGTGCTGGAGAAGGAAATCTGTCTGTCCTCTGTGCTGAGTCAAGCTATTAACCCACCCCAAACATATGTACGGGGAATTCACGGAGCACCCACTTCTTACCACGTCTGGCCTTGCTCCTGCCAGTCTGACACAGATCCTGACTTCCACCCCCTCTCGTCTGCACCTCCCATTTGTTTTTCTCTGCCTCCCCTTTGCGCTCTTGCTCTGGTGGAGTGGGAAAATCTGCAAGGCAGAGGCAGCTCAATGCCCACAAACTTCCAAAGTTTAAGCACTGGGCTCCTCAGAGGCTTCCCAATCTCTCTACAAAACCCATGATTCAAGTCACTGCAACCAACCCACTTCTCCCCAGTGCCTGGCAAAGGTGAGCCCACCACTCAAATGCTCTCTCAGGCTGGGAGCCTCTGATTTGCCTGCAGCAGAGTCAGCACTTTCTAGCTGTTGTGGCCAGAGGTTGGGAGCAATAATGGAATTTCTGGCCTACAAAGCATTGATCTGGTTGCTGTTGCCTTGATAGAAATAATTTTTAAAAAAAGTAATAATTGGAACAGGCCATCAAACTTTCTACAACTGGATTAAAAAAAAAAAAAAACCCAAAAAAAACCAACCCACAACCACCATTTTTTTTGGCCCAAATTATCAGTTATGCCAAAAGGGCTTTGTTACTAGTGAAAAGTCAGCATTCGGATCATGATTTTCTGTGTTTTATTGAAAATCCCCAAAGCACCCAAAATATTATTTTCAAGAGTTTTTCATAGGAAAAAAACCCTAACTTTAAAAAAGCCCTAACTTTATTTTTTCCCTCCTCTTTCTTTTGCATCAGAGGAGTTCCTCACACTGTCTAATGAACTCAGACTTTGGGGTGAAATTATTTGCTGTGGGGAAGGCAAGGCCAGACCTCCTGTTTTGTTTCCTACCAAGGGACACTCTGTACTGGGAGTAGACCACCACATCTGTAGCTCCAGCTACACACAAAACCTGAGCAATGAGCAGTCAGAGCCGAACAAAAGGTTTTCTGAACATGATAAATAATAAAAGTGGAGATGGGAGAGATAAGTATCATTTACAGATTTAAATACTTAAAAACTTGACTCTGGTTGACAAATTATATTTAAAAAATGATTGAGGGAGAAAAACATTTTGAAAGGCATTGATATTTTAAAAGTTAGGCAGTGTGTTAATTTTAGAATAGAGTTGTTGTTTCATACTGTGTACACGTTAAATAGGAAAGATGGAGGGAAAAACTTTGCCCTGAAGACGAAACAGAGTCTTTGGTCTGAGCTTGCCATTTGCTGACTCAGAACAAAGTCGTGTTGTGTGGAGGGATCACACTGGAGGAAAATAAAACCAGCCCCCAAAACATTTCACACCAGAGTTTTGCCCTTGTTATTTTTTCTTTATTGCAGTTCGGCTACCAGATCAAGGATGTATTAGTTACATGTTATTTATACTCTTGTAATTAATGGGTATGAGCATTATTAGTGACCTCTTGCATCATCATCACCACCACATGCTTTCATATTCAAAGTGTATCCGAGGGCCTAAGCAGGCAAAAAGGGAACAAGTTGTTTGTTGTAGCAACAGCTCTTTCATTTTTGCCGGGAAAACTCCTCGTGGCCTCCAGACACTTTATGAACAGGAGGAACCGCTTTGGAGAAGGGGAAGATGCTGATTCAGTTTCCTCCCCCCAGAGAATGAGAGGGTGAAATATCCCGTGGTCATATGGGGAAAACACTAAATTAAACTTCTTAAATGTCCGTTCAATTACGCTCGAAGGAAGGTAGCTGAGTATTCGAGGATAATGGGAGTTATTTACAAGATTGTCAGTTATATAAATATTCCCAGGCTGTTATCCAGCCATTCCCCATTAATCACTCGCTACTTCAGTTAACTTCTGCAGCTACCCCTCACCAGGGTTGTAGCCCTGGACACACACTCAGCTCCTGCCTGGTTAATCCCTCTATCCACGCCAGCCTCAGCGTTTCCTGAGTGCTTTTTCCTGCTGCTCCCATGGCCTCAGTGCTCCACACCCTCTCTCACAGATTTGGCGACGACTGTCTGCTCCTGCTGCTGCCCGGGTATTCTGCCTGTGCTTGTCCTTATGGGGAGAACCCAGCCCCGACTGAAACGCACACAAAAGTCCCAGACCACGATGCTAATTTGTTTATACCCCTCCATTACTTAATGTGAAACATAAAGCAGCTCATCTGCTGCTAAGAGGTTCCAGCTCCCCCTCCTTCTGAAGCACGAGTTCAGCTTTCCATGGGACTTCTCAGGAAAGAAGGGAGCTCATGATTGAGATTACTGTCAGAGATTGTGGGTTTGCCCAAAAAAGGAGAAGGAGAAGGATTGAAAACCTCCCCTTCTCACCCCTACATTTATATTTTTTACAGAAGAGCAGGTCTGGGAAGGTGAGGGGGTGGCACACAGCACTTTCCCAATTGTCAGACAGTGAGAAAACGCAGCCAAACTCCTCATCCAGCAGTGACCCATTTACCTTCAGGCAGAGATGGAGATCTCATTAGATACTGTAAAACATCCCAAACCTTTCCTTTAATTTTTTTTCCTTCTCTCACAGGCTGGGTGTTCATAAGCCTTAACCTGTGAAAGCTGTATTCTCACCTGCTCCTCTGACTGCACTGGGTTCGCACATTGCAGTGCTTCTTTCTACCAGAAAAATCAGTAGTTTTGAAGAAATCTGTAACACCAAAGTGGGCTGACAAGCCATTGAAATGTTTGAAGGTGCTTGTTAAATCTTTAAGAGCATAAAGTTGTTTCCAACAAATATAGCAACAGCAACAAAAAAAAGTCTTGGGCTGCAAGACCACGGGGTTAGCAAACAAACAGATTTTTGTGAGGCCCTTTTTGTAAATATAGTTTACCTTCACTTCTGTAAAACTCTATTTTTTTTGTTCTTTTGTTTTCTTGAAAAAGGATTTCTTGCTCCTAACAGAGCCTTTACTTTTAGGTGAACAAACATGCTGTGAGAACTGTGGCAGTGGGGACTGAAATGACAGCAAAGCTCTGCTTGGGGAAAAAAGGCGGGAGTATCCGATCCAGGGAAAACAAGGTAATACACCCACATTTGGGTGATGAATCATGAAAACAAGAAAGAATTAACCCTTGAGGTTTATTTTAGCTACAAAAGAAAGTTTTCCATGGGAGAAAAGCAGACAAATCAGGTGTTGGTTTGCAGGATGGGCAAGCTGGAAAAGGGAGCCTGGCCATCCCCAGGGTCTGGGTGGCAGCTCCGTCCTGCCTGTGAGCTGCTTTCTGCAGTCCTGGATCCTAAGGCTGTTTGCCAAATATCTCTTGACAGCACAGGATTCACCAAGCACGAACCTTAAAGTTGGAAGGAGAGAAGAGTTGATGGCAGAGCTGATCTGACCAGTTCATGTCTTTGTTTGGAAGAGTGTGTTGCTTTTCGGGTGTTAGCGCACTCATAGTTTTTAATTCCTGTTCCTTTTTAACCTTAAAAATAAAGGATCTCTTTCACAGAAGACTGTTGCAGCCAACTCAGACCAAGAATATCCAACATCCACCCAACCCCAACAGAGTTCCTGAGCTGAGAAATGGTGTTATCCAGCTATGTAACAATTCATCAGATACCAATAAAGAGCTGCTATGTAGTTTGGGATTTAGCAACCACGAATTCCACATACTAATGTGCACGTGTGTGTAAGTGTGTTTGTGTGTGTGTAAGGGGAGTAATCTTTAATTGTTTCTTTTCAAAGGGAGCCCATGAGCATCACAAGTTGGTTTCTGGGACAATTTAGGTTGAACGGCTTTGATACAGATTCAGGTAAAGGACTGGTAGCCACTGAGAAGTTTAAAAAGTTAAAAGTTTCAGTGTTTTCAATGGAAATACAAAAAGCTTCAGGGGGAAAAAAAAAAAAAAAAAGACGTGCAGGTTAATGTACCTGGAGGCTTTATGCACCCACCCCAACTATTCCAATTATAAGCAAACTTCGGAGAGGGGCTTACCTTGGCAGAGCAGCTGTTAATCTAAATTCTGATACAGCTGCTCTGTCCCAGTCACTGAGACCTGCAAAGATGCTTGCTGATCTCCTCTCAGGGGAATTAATGCTGTCAGGCAACTGTGATTATAAAAATGCAATGAAGAGCAAAGCTTTGGGTGTTTCTTTTCTGTTCCCCAAGCAGAGGGATAAAGTACCCCAGAGACAGCAGGTGGAAATTTCTTCTTTGACGTGCATTCCAGCAGACCTAACTACTGAAGTCCTCCACAGCAGCCCTGACCTAGCAGAGTCTATGCTGGTAACAATGGCATCTTCAGGTGTCACCAGGAATTTAATTCACCCAGCAGTATCTTGGTTCTCACCACTGGCCAGGTGGCCTAAGGAAGTAAAGTTCTAATTTTAGTCTGAGACAGAAAAGCAGCTACGAAAATACACCCCTTTTCACTTGTCACCCAAATGGTCTCTACAGAATCCTAATTTTCATATCAAAAACCCCTTTTCAGAAAAGAACTGCGCTGAGGAGAATCACACCATGTTTTCCAGTCATGGAGGCTGGAGGATACTCACTTGGGAGTATGTTCACAAAACATTTAGCTGCATTTTTATGGTTTTGACTTCAATCCTGAGATTTTCAGAAACATTTCTCCATAACTCCTTATGAGCTTGAGCACCAAGGTCACATCCACCTTCTGCCAAACCCAGGACCAGTGGCAGAGCAAAGAGGGAGAATCTGGATCTTACGGAAACAATGAAAGTAAAACTGTGAACTTCCCATAAACCAGGTTGTTTTCAGAAACAAACAGACATTCATTTTTTATGGGTGTTTAAACTTCATCACAGGTCCCTGCAAAGCCCTGAGAGGATCCTCTGCTTTGTGGGGTCTGAGGATGATTCTAGAGATCCCCTTCCAAGAAGTTCTGGATGTCCTCACTGTGGGACAGCTGCTCCAGAGCATCAGTTTCATCCTTAGGGTTGCCCCCCACACCTAACGCAGGTCAGACACATTGGAGCAAAGACAGCTTTGATTCTTTTAAACTGAACTTGGTTTCATCGCCCTTCTCCAGACTTGTGGTGTCAAAATAATTTTCTCCCCTTTTCTAATTTCTTTGCCATGTTTGCGCTGAAGGACCAAGAGGACTGAGAAAAAAACAGCTGGATTTTATTTGAGCCTTCTATTCAGAGTAAGTTTTTCAACACAAAACAAACAAAAAAGGTCTGCTTGAGTCTTGCTCCATGTATTATGTACAACAATTCCCCCTCTCACTCCCTCTGGACATTAAGTGCTTTGAGGCAAAGGCTGGTTTGTTCTCCATGTTGGGTCAGCACGTGGCGTATCTAAAACTTACAATTTAAAAAACACAAATCCCAGGCACCTGAGGCAAGCAAACTGCAATCCATGCCCACATGAGCACGGGCAACTGGCAACTCCGTAGTAAAACCAGCCAGGCTGATTGGAAACCGGCCAGATGGCAGCTACTGCAAGCTAAAAGGATTAATTATTTGGGGATCATGCCTGGAGAGCAGGCGTGATGAATGCAATGTATAATTCCTTGTCACGACTGTATGTCAGCACTGGGAAATAAGGAACAGCCTGTACCCTGGGATACAGTCACAGTCATCTTTGCTCTCTCGGAGGGTTTTTTTTTATACGACCTGGAAGATGAACAGGGTCTCACTTTTTAGCCTGAATCTGTATGTGTGAATGGCTATGGTCTATCAGCCTTTGCCTTCCTGCAATTACATTGATGACAAACATCCTTATTTATCTATTTCACAACTGTAGTGTTAATTAACTATTTTATTGGGCCTGTGTAATTAACCATGTCATGACTCAAATTCTACAAGGCTGCTCTGGTTTTTTCCCCCCTTTCAGCTTAGCACCTGTAGCTGCCTTTCCTGAGCGGGTATTTCACAAGATAGGCCCCTACTGCTGCTGGCCAAAGAAAACTGCCAGCCAACCTCTGAGAGTTCCTAAAATTGTCCGGCCTAATTAAGCACAGTTTGTGTAAGTGGAAAAATCCACTGAGGAGTTTGCTGCCAAATGTGCCCCGCAGGGCTCATCTGGGGTTACCTCTCTGCTGTGGCTCAGCAGTGGGGGCTCGGTCGCCTTCTCCCACCTCCGGCCTGCACGCGGCTGAGGCAGGAGCTGGGAGCGCCGCGATCCTCCTGACCTGCCAAGTGGGGAAATTCCTCTGCACGCAGCAAAAACACCTCCCTGGCTTTTTAATCGAACGTATCCTCCTCGGTGTGGAGACAAAGGCAGAGCTCCGCCACGGCCTGTTCCTCCCGCCGGGCAGCGCGGCCCTGGCTGCGCTCCCGTCCGAGCGGCACCGGCGACAGCCTGTTTTTGACAGCTCTGCATAAGCACAGTTATTTCTAGCACAGTTTCCCTGAGCTGTGCCAACAGACTTTTTTTTTCTTTTTTTTTTTTTTTAACAAATATATTTTCAGACCCCATCTAGCCCAAGAGTGCTATATTCTTCACCTAGACACGGGTGTAGTGTTACAGGCCCTGGATGAGGCTGTGGGGAGGAGGAAGGATGACCTGAGTTCTCGTAAAACATTTTCACCATAATCTCTGGGGCTTTACCGTCTGACCCGGGCTTAACCACACATGGTGAGAACAAAGACAGGGCTCCAGCCACTTTGGCCCTGCTGCCTGCACCTCTCCTCGTGCAAAGCACCACTTTGCTCCTCAGGTGCTGGTGTAATGGGAGCACGAGCTGTGTCTGAGGGAGATGTTTGCTGAGCAGGACTATGAGCAAATGCTTGTCGAGCCTGTCCCCCTTTCATCAAACTGCCACAGCTCACAGCAGTGCCCTGGCAAGGCTGGATTGAACTGAAAGGAAAGAAATGAAGCTCTTTGACTAGCTGACAGTGTTTGCCTTCCCCAGTTGCCATCCCTGTACCAAACTCCTTGGCTGCCATGGCTCTGGGCTCCAGGGCGGCTGTTGTGCTTGTGGGCTTGGTAAGGACATCCCCCCACCCTCACATAACCACTGTTTGGGGACCTTTCTCAAGTATATCCCCTGGTGGAATAAAATGTGCTCCTGCAGTAAAGCTACCTCCTTTTGGTTGGACTTCAATGATCCTTATGGGTCACTTCCAACTCAGGATGTTCTACCATCTCACAATTTTTTAGATCCTTCTTTCTGTGACAAAGGACACGTCAATGTATCTCTGTCATTGCATCAGTTGCAGGAATTCCACAGAAAAACTCGGATCTAGCTTCGGCTGCTGGATTGAAGGGGTTCTGACTGGTTTTTTTTTGAGATCTGAGTGTGGGAGAAAGGAGCCCAGATTTCCAGGACACTTTTGCATTGCAGGGAGCTTCCCCACAGAGCCCTCCCCTCAGCCCTTCCAGACCACTCTCTATTTACTTATGTGTGACTTCTTTAGCTCTGATCTGCTACTTTGCTCTTGTGGAGCTGGAGCTAACACATAAATAAGGCAAACAAAACAGAGAGAGTCCTCTAATGCCTCTCTGCACTGTTGCTCCTCAGAGCCAAACTAGATTTTAGGAGCTTGCCTGTGCCCATTGCTGTTTTCTCACCTGAAACCATAATCTTCTCTTTGTGCTTTTGTGCTTTCCATCACTTCCATAGCAACCAGTTGTGATGGCTCTGAGGATTATCGCTTCAGGAAGGAAATAAGCAGTGATGGAAGAAAGAAAGGACCTGTTTTTTTGCTCTGATCCCACTTTTATGATGAGTGCAGAGAAAATGGTGTTCTTAGCTACACAGTCCACAAGCTGAAAGGGTAGCCACAAAGTTGGGTTTGTTTCCTCCTTTTCTGTGAGTCATTGTGTTTGGGGCTTCTGGCTGAGCCAAAACAATATGAGAAACACGTTCACCAAGAGCCTGCTCACCTTGCTTGGTTGACCTGTCCAGCTCAATCAGTCCATGCAATCAAATTGACTTTCCTCAGAAAGGATCACTTATCTGGCTCTAATACAGCACAAAATATTTGTGCAAATTCTTCAGTAATAAAAACATTCTGAGGAAAGGACCTGGATGATACACGCTCAGTGGTCACAGAGTGAAGGCTGGGAAAATAAACAGAAAAGTTTCCTGAGCTTTTGGCTGGGCCCAACTGATAGAAGAGCTCTTTAGCTAACAATATTAACTTGGGAGAGAGACTTTTAGAGATCATGAGGAACATCTTATTTTTCTCCAGTGCCTCACTCAAATCAAGCAACTCAAATATCTGGAGTCATGAGAAACAACACTGAGGATACTGCAGGGAAAAAGGGGTAGTGTGAGCCCAGCAGGCAAAATCTGCCAGGAGGGTATGGAGCAGTACAACTCCCTCAGAGTACTGCAGGAGGACTGGGGGCAGCTGAAAACAGGGTTAATGATGTGAGTGATCAGTCCTGGGGAAAAACACTGGGGAGGGACCCTTGCCTGGAGGAGAAGGATGGGAAAGGGGGGAGACCAGTGGAAATCTGTGAGTCAGCAGTGAGCTGTGTTGCTCTCTGAGCTGGTAAGGGTAATGCTACCAGAGTCAAACAGGAACAAAACCTCCTGTTTCTCGACTGCTGTCCCTTTGCTGCAGACGTGGCTCTGCAGGGTTTGCCACACCTGGGTCTCCACACTCATTTGTGCCCCCCACCTTGCAATGCCAGGCATCAACACCCACCAGCAGACCAGCACGGAGGGTTCTTTGTGCTGCCCTTGTTGTCCTGAAAGGCCCCTGTAATTTGTATTATTGTTTTCCCAGAAGTGACGGTGTGTTCTGGAGAAATGCGCGTTATTTGAGGTGACCAACACAGTGATTTTATGTCATCGCAGGTGCAGCAACAAACGAAATGGAAAACGAGCTCATTCCTTCAACAGGGTACTGTTACTGCTAAGCCTGACTAATAACCCCCTGACGGCAGCAGGAATCTGCTGGGGAAGGAGCTCCGAGGTGGGAATGGCAGAGCCCAGATCCTCTCCTCAGGAAGCCCTCAGGGAGCCCTGCTCTGCCCGCTCCAAGGGGACCATGCCAAGCTCTCCAAGCCTGCTGCCCACTCCCAAAGAAGCCAGCTCCTGCACAAGCCTGTGTACCTCATCCCTCTAGTAAATGCTTTCTGAAGGGCACAAAACATCCACATGCCAGATCTGTGCTCTGCTTCAGAGCTATGGAGGAGGCTCGATTTTTTTGGTCTTTTCTTGGGTAGAGGTGGTTTGCTGTGAGGATTTCCTTCTGGGGCTGTCCCTGGCAATGGCATGCCCAGGGAGGGCAGCAAGGCTGTCTCCCTCTCCCCCAGCAGCCTGTTTTCCTGGAGAAGGGGCCCTCTGCCTGGTGTGGAGCACCTGTACCCTGCTGCGTTCCCTCAGAGCCCGGAGGAGCTGGGGACATGCTGGCAGCTGGCTCTGGGCTACCCAGGAAGCCACATCCCACTGTTCTCCCGTGCCCACCCATGAGCCAAGTCCGTGGGAAGGAGTCCCAGATACACTGCTTCACCACAGCCACGTGCACCCCAAGCACAGTGGCTGAAAGGAAAAGGCTATTTTAGTGGGGAGTGAGAGGAGTAGAGCATGGTGAGTTGATGCCTGCAGCACCACTCACGACTTCATTGTTACTGCTGGGATTGGCAGGGAAGTTCCAGTGCCTGTGTGTTCAGCAGAGGTCATGAGGTGCCACCATCCCAGTGGATGTCTATGGGTTTGGGGCAGAGCTGCTAAGTTGGGTCCAGCCACTCATGTGGCTCTGGACAGGCAGTGTCACACCTTCCCCGTCTCCCAAAGTGCTGCCACACCAAGCTGACAGCACCAGCCTGGGAAAAGTGAGGTGAAGGTTTGTGCAGGTGACCTTGAAAAGCTGGAGAGAAATCCATTTGCATGTGTACTTTAGGAAATCTCTCCAAGGAGCCTAACGAAAGCTCTAATCACAAACCACCTTCAAGCGAGCAGTAATGACAAAGGGGAGCTGAGAACCACGAACAGGGTAATGCACTGAGCTAATACATATTCACCACCTCTCATGTGGAGGCTGCATCAATCAGATCCGCTTCATTCTTCACAGTCTGATCCAAGACAGGTCATGCATAATCTTTCTTCTTTTCGTTCAAGTCTGTGCTGGAGAACGGTGGTTCCAGTTCTGTTTACCAGGCTGTGCTGCAAAGATTGCTTAGCTGATGACTTTGGTGTGGTGTGTTAGGAAGGATTAGTTTCTTTGTGGGCACGTGCACAGGTACATAGAAAATGAAATTTTTTCTTGTTGAAAACTTCTGGGGCAAAACTAGGCTAGGATATGTTTAGCAAAAAGCCCCAAAGGGACATTTTTTCAGAATGTTACTTTTAAACCTCTACATGTCAGGGACATGACTGTTCTCTACATGGAGGCCTTTTCCACCACTTTGACAATGCAAAATGTCCTCCAGGGAACAAACAACATTTTGTTTCCTTTTTGCTAAACCTTTTTTTTTTTTTGCTAAACCTTTTTTTTCTTAGATGAAAAGCAAAGAAAGACAAGGTGAGAAAATAACATTTAAAAAAAAAAGAGAGAGACAACAAAAATTTACTAGGATTTGTAGGGAGGACAACATGCAAACCCAGGACTGCAGGGTCACATAAAAGTGAGGCTGGAATAGAGATAGTTAGGTCACATGGTCCCATAAAGCAGGACCAGATGGACAGAAACCTGCTTTATTGCAGGTCTGAAACAGTCCAAATCTGTGCTGATAACTCCCCCAAGCCCTCCCTCCCCATAAAACCTTGCCTTTTCCATTCACCTTTCTCTGTTCCTTTGGCTGCAAGATGGCAGAGACCTACAGAGCACAGGTGGAGGAACACAGAAAGCTTGTGGTGCATGCAGACAAAAGGAACAAAAGAAAAGGCTGGTGATGTATGAAGCCAATAACTAAAGCCTTTCACACAAGCTTCTTCCTTAATTACTGTATTTAGCGCCACTGGCGTAATCAAGGACGCGGAGCTGTGACTGTTCAGTCACTCGTGACAGACCCAGTGCAGTCTAACCTCATCCACTCTCCTCACTGCCTTCCCTGAAGCCTTTCCAAGAGCATCCTTCATTCTCCAGCCCTGCAGCCTAGAAAATAAGTCAAGGGTGAGTACTGAGCTGTACCAGGATGCTCTGTATGCTGAAATGACTACTGTCAATATGCCACGTTATATCAAATACCTACAAGCCACAAAAATCCCCCAAAGCTAAAACTGACATGGCAACATCAACTCTGGCTGTCTTTCCATGCTACAATTCCTTGGGAAGCAGATTTTGCTTAAAAAGTGCCCTCCTGCTCTCCTCTTTACTGTACATGCAGCTCCCTCCACCCAGCTGTGATCATCTCTGTGCTTGTCCCTGTCTGCTTTAAGCTAGCTCTGAAAAATTACCTGGTTTAAAAAAAAAAAACAACGCAAAAATCTTTATTTTGGGGGGATTTTTGGTGAGGGTTTTAGTAAGCTAAGACAATTTAGAGCTCTTTTTTCCTCCATGCTCAGCAAAAGCATTGGGCTGGTGTCCCAGAGGGCTCTGGGAATTACCTTTGGAAACAGGAGTGGAGGTGAACTGCTGGCAGAGAGGGCATGGACTGAGCAGGAGGGATCAGAGTGTGAATTCCCATTCTGTCACTTAGCAAAGTTAAACCTCTACACATGAGGGACATGGCTGTCCTCTACACGAAGGCCTTTTCCACCCCCTTGACAATGTAAAATGTCCTCCAGGGAACAAGGAACTTTCCCATTCCCTTTACATTGAGTGCCTTGGCTGCAGAGGGATCTCATCCCACAAAAACAAGGATCAGATAGTAGCTCTTGTTATAACATGAAGTACTTGGACTGTGGAATAACTCCAAGTTCATGTCGTTTGGGAAATCCCATTATTATTATTACACTCCTTTTTAATTTCCTGACTTCCTCATGGCTCCTCTTCCAGCCTGAACTTTGCATCCTTTTCTTGCTTTCCCATCACTTAGTTGTAACTAATGAAAGGGAGAGGAGGTACATGTTAAACTTAATTTCAATAAAGCATCAAAATTCCTTACCAATGGTTCTTACTTTCTGACTTCCACTCAAATTTAACAGTCTCACTCTCAAATATCATTGCATATGCACCATGAACATGCCAAGGCTTAAGGGATTTGTTAAGAATAAAAATGAGGTGGGGAAAACTGCATCTGTGCAGGTACTGGCTCCATTCTGCCCCTCCAAAGTCCATAGGCACCTTACCACCCATCCCAGCTGAAGCTGGAGCACTGCCGGGAGAGGAGCATGGGGTGATAAACGCCAGGGAGAGCAGGACTGGCAGGGCCATCAAAAATAGGATAATGGGAATTAACTGAGTAAGTAAGACATAAATGTCCTCTTCCTACAGCCCTGTTCCTCATCACTGCTCTGCAGAAAGAGTAAGTAACTAAATTAGGCAGAAGAAGCTTTGGGAGGAATATGACGGGAAGCGAAATCCTGACAGCAAGGTCTGTTAGGCTCCCAAATGTCCCTCAAGGGAAGCAGCGGACGCTTGAGTCATTTGAACAATGGACTGGACCAAGTGCCGGAAAATAGGAGGGAATAAATCCACATTAGCAGAGGGACATCTCAGATGACCTCATAGGTTGTTTCCACCCATAAATCTGGGATTTTGTGAGAAGACCTGAGCCAGAAGAGGGCTGGGGCAACATCACAAATGGATACACCCATATCATGTACGTGGCAGCTTTGGGTGACCACACTGGCCTGTGTTACATGAATGACAACGCATATTCTTGGAGCATTTTAGTGTGGAAACTGCTTTCCATCACCCACGGATTTGGGATCTGACTTGTGTGTGTACCTCACCACCCAGCCCATGTCCTATTTACAGGCTGAGGGAAGAAACCTGGGACATCTGTGTCACTTAGTTGTTCTTCATAGCTAAAATACTTCACCTAGACCAGGCTCAGCGGCTTTTGGGGCCTTTCAGATTCCCTTTTTTCTTCTTCTGGTGTTTGACTTTTGGGGACCTCCATCTGGGAATTTTTGTGGGAAGAAAGGGCCCACAAGTCTATTGATCTTAATCCAGGATCAACAAAATGTAGGCCTTTCTTCCAGCACCACAAATTTAAAAAAATCACAGGACAGAAGTAAAGAAACAAGCAACAAAGATTAAATGGTTTAAAAAACAGGGATCATTTTGGTTAATAATAATGCACACAATCCACCTGCTAGATTTTAATACTCTTAGTATCAACTTCATCCCTTCAAGGATTTAAATTCTCAAAGAAACCTTCCTCTTCTCACGGGAGTAAAATATCAGCATGAGGAAGCAGGGACCTGTTTCCCAGGACCTGAGAGAGTAAGCATGAGACATTCTCTACCTTGTTGCCTGAAAAATGAAGCTCTCATTCATACCCATGCCTGCACACCACTTCTGGTGGCTCAGCCAGAAGTCAGGGTTCAAACCCACCAACAACTTCTCTAAGCTCCCATTCCCACTCTCCTTCAGCTCTCCAAGGAAAAGGGATGGAGCACTCCACTTCAAGCCTTTCTGTGCTCTGTGTCACCAAGTTCAGCACCACTCCTACCCCCCATGCATCTGAAAGCATCAGGAACCCCTGGGCACCAACAGCTGCTCATCACACTCCAGCAAAGGGCATCCATCCATCCTGCCTGTGGTTCTCCCTCCCATCACTCACCCCAGGAAAAGTTCCCCTCGTTGCTGGTGAGTCATGCAAAGCCTTATTAGCCCCTCAATACCTGGCAGGACTGACAATAAGCAATAATCAACGAGTCATTTAGGCAAAGAAAGAGCTCCTGAGAGTGCCATTATTAATTCTGGGAATATAATTTTGTGTGGTAGCGAGAAATGGCACTGATTCAGGCTCTGAACACAACCCAGGGGGTTCAAAGCACTCCATGTACCTGTGTATTCGGGCACACAGGCATAGATGTGCATGTGTATTCCCACTCCTGGTGATGCCCATCAGCCAGGGGAAAGGAGCTGAGTTAGTCTGTACTGCTTTGGTTGGACTGGGCACATCTACAGCCAGTCACACCTGATCCCTCACCTTGCCCTGCCAGACACCAGCTCTGAGCAGCATCCTGCAGTGGCAGCTGTCCTATTCCCCTGCCACAGCCCCCTCCTGCCACCAGGACACAAACACCCTTTTGCCTTGGGCATCAAAAACTCAGCCCTTCCCTTCTCTGGGCCTGAGGGAACGGCAAAGTTTCCTGTGAGCGCTTAAAAAACTGAGGTGGACATTTAGCAGGTTTGGGAGCCCTTTGGAATTGCACCCCTCACCTGCCCGGGTTAACCCACTCCAAAATTCCCACCCGTCTGCAATTTTAAAAGCCCCAATCCTTTCAGAAGACAGTCCCTTCTAGAGCAGGCATCTGCTTGGCCCCAGGGGTGAGAGGTAGGAAGATGAGTTTGGGGAGCTCTCCCTGGCTCCTGCTCCAGCACAGCCCCTGCTGCTGGCACATGAGGATGTCAGGAGGAACTCAGCTCATCTGTGCAAAGCAAGAGAAGGCTCCTCTTTGACACTGCAGCCAAGTCCTATTTTGATGATGCAACTGGGTTTGAGCAGGCAAGGGAGTGACCGGGATGGTCTGGGCACGCAAGGTCTTCTGCAGAGAGCAATTAGGAGCTGCTCTGATTTCCTCATCAGCTTTGGTAACGGCTGGCGTGACAGGGGAAAAAACTGGTAACACTGGAAGCTTTTATCCTTTTAGTGAGATTTCATTCCTCCAGCAAACAACAGGAGCCTGAAAGTATGATCTCAGAGATCACAAGCTCAGGTGAAAGCGAGCTCAGTGCACAGGCAAGGCTTGGTGGTGGCATTAGAAGCCACGTGCTGGCTCATCAGCCTTGCTGCAATTAGCTCCAAACCAGCCTAAATACTGGACAAATGTTCAAGAAACCAAGATAAAACCTAATACTAGCACAGCAGGCAAAACCCCCCCAAGCTGTGGTCTACCCGTGTGGCTGTGACATGCAGAGCAGGCATCCATGGCAGCTGGAATCCAGCAGCCAGCTAAACCAGTGGGAGAGGTGCTGCTGGGGTGCCTGGAGCTTGCTTTGCTGCATGGAGAATCGAGGTGTAAGGGCACATCCTGCCCCGAGGAACTGGTTAATCCTGCTGGCTCCAGGGCTGAGTGCAGCCAGTGACTTGATTTCATTTACAGTGTTAAGCCAGTTATTGAATCCAATTAGTGGGGTCCTGCATGCAGAGAAGTGGATCCACCTGGACACCAGGAGGGTGATTGTGAAACAGAGTCTGTGCTGAAGAACAACCAGGCATTGCCACACCCCACAACCCCTGTGGCTGCTACCTGGAGCTGGGAGAAAGTGGATTTCACAGCGAGTGACTAACCCCAAAATGTGCCAAGGTGGGCCTCTGGGCAGCAACGTGACTCACTTCCTTTTGAGGACAAACCATTTCCCCTCATTCCCACAGGTCCAGCAGCATGAACAAACCTGTAGCCTGGTTGCACCAACACCTCCATTACAGGACCCCCCTCCTGTGCCTGGGGCCTTCCAGCATCTCCCACCTCCTGTGCCACTGATGGCAGGTGGCTGGGGATGGAAGAGACACTGGTACTGAATGCACCAAAGCTGCCCAGAGAGCCTCTTCCCACAGACAAGAGGCACGAGGGGGAAACCAGGTTTCCTGCTTCCCTCCTGCAGCTCTCATATTCATCTTCCCAGGCTGCAACACAGCACCTTATTCCTTTTCTCTGGAGAGAACACCTCCCACCACACGCTGGACTCTGCTGAACGGGAGCTCCTTCCCAACAGCAGTCAGTGTGCAAGGTGGGCTGAGGGGCCTGAAGTCATTTGTCCTGTCACACCTCCTGCTCCTCTCTGCTCCTCACCCCTCCTGTGGGAACACAACCCGTGGGGCCACATCCTCTGGATGCCTGCGACTCATCGTGTCTGGCTTTGGAGATTTGCAACAGAGATCTGAGTAATTAAGAACCAAAGCTACATTTCTGTGTCAAAGTCATTATGAAGACATCGCTGTAGCCTTTTAAAATCATCTTACCTCAACTAATCCACAGGGAAGACTTTCCTCCCTCTGGGACAGAGAGACACCCTTTCACTCCCAAAATTCCAAGTGTGCAGAGAGTTTTTAACCTCCCTAGCCCAAAATTAAGATGAATATCCCGTTTTTTCTCAGACATACCAGTAAAGGGAAAGCAGCAATGGTCATATAAATAACTGTCTAATCTGTCCAGCATTGCAGTGAGTTTGGTGGCTCTGTGTCCTCGTTCTTGTTGTGCTCACTTTTCATGAGCAGAGAGCAAAATGTTCATGGAAAATTGATTTCAAAGACATGTGCATAACTGTTCCTGGAAATCTAATTTTACATGTTCAATAAAATCATCGGCTACCCTGCAAGAGTTGAACAGGAAAAACCCATGAAGACACTTAGCTGACCGGTGCACAATTACCTTCACTGGGTCCAAAGAGCAGAAAGTGTGAACGTATCCCAGCAAATGTAGCAGTAATATTGTTAGGCAACCAGGAAAAAGCAGCTAAAATCAAATGATTAATGACTTCTCTTCTTCTTTTTTTTTTTTTTTTTTTTAATGTGGTTTGAACAGGAAGGTTTAAAGCTCAGTTTTTGCAAGATGTTTCTTGCAGGAGCAGATCTGTTTGGAAATCCAGCAGATGCCTGGAGATAATGGCTGCGAGAAGCCCTAAATACCCATCTACCTATCCAGTGTGTAGACAAGCTCACCAAATGATAACATCATGTTACCTTACCAGGAAATGGGGAAGAAATGATCAGCAAGATTAGGCAAAATAAAGGTACTTAGCTAGAATTTCTGAAATCCCTTCCAGCCCTTGACTAAGATATTTTTCTTGTCGCAGAATGAACCAAGGACTATTACAAAAACACAGTTGCCCAGGGTAGCGGAAAGGGATGTAAGACAGAAGAACTAAAAATGCACCCCGGCATGATACAGGAAAAGCTCCATCAAAAATAATGAATCTAAATTCACTGCCTCAGTGGCTGAAGAAACAAAGGATGAGATTGCCTGGCTCTGGACGTTGGAGCCTTAATGTGCTGCTAATAATGTTTATATCATAAAGCAGTGTCGCTGCATTAGCTTTGATTTAGCAACGCCAGTTTACATCAGCTGAGGAAGCCATCTGTAAATTCAGCTCCTCAAATGTAAATACAGTGAAGGAAGAAAGGCTTGGTCGTCCCTGGAGGACATAAGAAGGGGGCTGCTGGGCCAACCTGGGCACTCACTGGTGCCCACCCTGCTGCCACTGCATTGTCACCGGTCTGAGGTGCAAAAGGGACATGAGGTCTGCTTGGCTCAGCCTCTGGCTGTGCAGACCCATCCATCCAGTCCTGGCAGCTCTGCTCGACTTCACTCCAGCTGTGCCCCACTCCAGCTGCACAGGCAACGAGCCTCAGAAACTCTCCAAACCTCCAAGTGTCAGTAGAAGACATTTTAGGATAAAACTGTGAAAGTGATATTAACAGATTGCTGGGACCAGACGGTTTCACTCAAGAGCTCGAGCTCTGAGGCAACTCAGACTTGAAATTGCTGACCTATTCAGTACAATACCACAGCAGCTGTTGAAATGGCGAGGCACCACAGGAATGGAAGGTGGCAAATGTTACATTCATTCTTAAAAAGGGCCTTTAGAGGTCATCCAGAAACCTGTGGGCTGGGAAGCCGGGCAAGGCGAATTGACAGAAAGCATAACAAAAAGCAGAATAGCTAAAAGTGTTATAGAATGGGAAAGAGCAAAGTTTGTTGAGTGAGAGCTCAGGCATTGCAAATCCATTCGTGTCAAGACCTGGGCAATTTGATGTATTCATAAAAGGTCCAGCTGCAACCAGGTGGAGAGTAATCTCAGAAAACTGAATGGCAGGTCGATGAAATAACCTATGAAACTCGCCAGCAGCAAATAAAAAGTGGGGACTGTGAGAAACACCAACCTGAGCCATACAAAGACCATCAGGGACGCTAAATTAACATCAGGCAGGAAGGAAACCTCAGTCAGTGAGTTTGCTGAAAACTCCAGCTCACTGTTCAGCAGGTGTCAACAGTGCAAAAAAGAGCTTTAGGAATGACTACAGAATTAAAAGAGAATGAGAATGTCTCATTCTAGGATACCCTGCCTCAAAAACAGGGTGTTCACCAAGGAGGATGTAGAAGAATCCATGAAGAGACAGAAGGGATGACAGGGAAACTACAGCAGAGTCCTTCTTCTTGGCCACCTCATCTGAGAAGGGATGTGAGAGAGATCCTGACAAGTCAACATGGAAGTGTGACCAGGAGACCATTATTTGTGTCTGCTGCCACAAAGGAAAGGCAGCACAACCCAGTCTATTGGGCTGGAGGTCTAATATGAAGAAAAGGAAGTATTTCTTTCATACAATGCAAAATTGAATTATGACACTTGTCACAGGATGCTGTGAAGACCAGAATTATAAAAGAATTCCAAAAGGGGTTAGCCAAATTCTTGGAGGCTCGACCCATCTGCAGCTGTTAAACACAATGACACAAATGCCAGTCAAAAATTCCCTTAACCACAGTCTGCTCTCTACTGAGCTGGTAATATCACGGATGAATTGTGCTATGCTTGCCCCGTCCTTACACCCTTTACCTCAGAGTCTGCTGCTGGAATGAGCTGCCCAATTAGCTGGACCTTTGCTCTGAGCCACTATCCCTGCATAAGACACATTACACATGACATAAGATGTTTATTAAGAAATTGGAATTTATTGCAGGTGATGGTCAAGTTTGTTCACCTCACATGAAAATTTTGTCTCTGGTAGGTGCTAATATCTGATGCCTTGGGAGAAAGGCATTTCTGTCCTAAAAATGTATCATGCCCCTGGCAGCCTGTACCAAAGACCAGCTCCTTCCTGATCTCCCACAGCTGCTCTGCTAAATCCATAAACCATGACAGTGGATTACCTTTATCATTGATTTAACTGTCACCACTAAAAGTAGTTAGCAGTCATGAAATAAGCCAGCGAGCACATTTGAAGCAATGTCCTCCCGAGGCACATATTTCCTTTTATCAGTCTTAAATTAATTCTCCTTCATTGCGTGACGTGTGCCTTATTCTCACTTTGCAGGATGAGTAAAAAGGAAGCACCGATCACTTTCCATCTCCTGCACCATAATTTCGTTCGCTCAACTGCTCTCCCTTCTGCCGCTTCCCCCTTCCAGCTGACACAGGCCAGGATTACATAACCATGGCTTCTGCCATGAGGGTTTCCTTTCCTCTCCGAGCTGTGGCTGCTGTGCTGGGCACAGTGAAGGAGAAGAACGTGGGGATGAGCTATGGATCACCTGCAGGAGGAGAGGGGCAGGTGGGAATCCCTCACTGCCGTGGCTGGACCACCGTGGCACCAGAGTGCACGGCTGGGTGTCTGTGCTCAGCCTGCTCAGTGCAAAAACAGCCTGTGTTTTTCACTGCCACCAGTCTGGCATCTCCTGCCAGCTCTAGGCATTTCCTTTCTGAAGGAAAAAACAACCAAGGTTTGATCATTCACTTCTGGGGTTGTGCTAAACTTGCCAGCATCTGTTCCATCTGAACGGCGGGGGAAAAACACCAGCCCTGGACTGGGAGAGAAAGGGAAGGTACCAAGTCGTAATGTGAGAAGTGAAGGCAAGAAAAACAGCATCTTGAGAGATGTTAAAGACAAAAACAAACGCCGGGAACAGGAGCAGAGACAGATTTCAGAGGAAAGGAAGGAAGACAGTGACTAAAGCACCAAGAGTGAAAACAGTGCACACATGGAAACGGAGTCCAGACTCCCAGGGTTTCTTTGTACTTGTTTTTCCTACCATTTCACAGAAATCATGATCCCTCTATACCCAAGGGTCAGTGATGTCAACGAAAGTTGGTGGAGCTGCACTGATTTGTATCCATTAAGAAGCAACTTTCTCAAATTTCCCAGAATTACTGGAGTTTAAAATAATGCCCTGAGAACCCAGCTGAAAACAACAGTTGGGATTATCCTTAAACCAGGTCATACTAAAACCTAATTAAAGATAATTTAGAATGCCTCCATTGTTTTTTAAGAGTTGCAAAATTCCTAACTTTGGATGGTCACATTGAAAACACAACCCTGGAAAAACACATGCATGACACTTTTCTACCAGTTCAGGAGTCACAGCAAATGCACAAAGAACTCTACAAATCCCAGCTCAGCAAACAACTACTTTAGAAAGAAAAATAAGTAAATATTATCTCTGTTTTCCCCCAAGCTTCTGTTTAACTTTTTGGATTTCCCTTCCCATCACTCTCCCTTTCCTCTGAAATGTGATAGGTGGATTTTAAAATAAAAACTTCAGGGCAGAGAAAAAAAAGGGGAAAAAAATTTGATCCTTAATTTCTTTTTTAAAAACACCATTGTTTGTTGTTCGGTTTGGGGTGGTTTCTTTTTTATTTGGTTTGTTGGGGGTTTTTTGGTTTTTTTTGGTTGGTTGGTTGGTTTAGTTTGGTTTGGGTTTTTTTGGTTTTTTGGGTTTTTGTTTTGGTTTGGGGTTTTTTTTGGGTTTTTTTCCTTTTTACTGAGTGTTTGCCAGGTCAAACTAAAGCTGGTCAACATTTAGGGGTCTCTTTGCAGACAAAACCCCTCCTTGCTCTCATTGTGACCGCACAAGCTGAATACAAAGCCTTTTCAGCAATTCTTTTTAACTCAAGTTACATTTTACAAGGGACAATCCACCCTCCCCCTTGAATCCCTCCCTCCCCCTCGTCCCCTTTGCTCTCTTTCAGTGACTGCCTTAATCTGGCTGGGGCTGTCTCAGCTGAAGGTGACACGGAGGCAGTGCCCATCTGGTCCCACTCAGCCACGCCGGGCCACCCTGGCTGCCCAGACCTCTGGTGCTGCTGCATTTCATAACCCGATTACCACAGACTTGGGTTCAATTCAGACAGATTGCCTACCAGCAAAAGGCTCAATATCCCATTATCAGATTTGTGAGCCCGCCATCCCTCTTCATTTAGGGTGTAATAGAAAGTGTCAGCAATGTCCTACGGACTTTGGCTTGAAAATGAGTCTTGACTATGCAAGTCAGAAGTGGGTTGGGTGAAGATACTCCACAGAATCACACGCAGGACAACAATTTTAAAACATTTTTTATTTAAATATTAAATAAAACACATCAACTAATCATTTTGGTGTACACCTCTCATTTTAACATAAGAAATAAAATGATTGTTCAGTCATGATAAAAAATAAACTATACATCTCAATTAAACCAATCACGTAGTGTCTTTAAATACCCTATTGCATTGCAGTCTGCAGAACAGCACTGTCAAGATATCTACAAAAAAACCCCAGACTTTTAAAATGACCTCTTCTGCTCCAGCAATAATTCCAAAGAGGTTCTACAGCAATTGGAAAAGAAACAAAAAAATACTATGAAAGTAAAGTGCTTGTCATTGCTCAGGACAGGAAACAAAAGAATCTGTGGCCTTTAGATCCATGGCATTAAACAAAACACAAATTGAGGAGGAAGTTCTGTGGTTTAAGTATGTGTGCTACTGCTTACAGAACTGAAGGCCAAGTTGCTGCTTTGAGACAAGCTGGCTTCTTGTTGCCCTCCTCTCCAGCCATCTCCATGCAATCTCTTTTTTTGGGGGGTGCTGTTTGTTTTTTTTTTTCTTTTAAACCCACACTACAAATAAGCATGAGACTTTGGTGTTTTCTCTGCTGCAAGGCACCACTCATTAACAGGAGTTCAACTCGAGCAATTCTCTTTCACTTTGAAGCTTCCAGACCATGGAGCAGCAGTGGCAAGCTGGAGATGCACCAATAGACACACAGATACAACACATAGATGAAGAGGTCATTTATGGAGAACCACAGACAGAGCCACATGACATCTTCAACCCTTCCTACTCCCACCAATTAACCTGGTCAATCTTTGGCTTTTTTCTTTTTTTTTTTTTGTTTTTTTTCTTAAAAAAACCCAACTAAACAAACCAAACAAAAAAGAAAACCCCCCCAAAAAAAAACCAAAACAAACCCAACCAAAACAGGTCTCTATATTATTTGCAAATGTGTAATACTGCAGGTTGCATGAAGCCAAGGTAACTTGAAGGCACCCTGTGTCACACTAGGGAGATGGGTCCTTTAAGCATTTAGACAGAACTCAGCTATGCTCTGACACTCGGATGGCAGCTCCCAGCCAAGCTGTCTCACTGCCTGCTCACCTGCTTCCAAAGTTTGCATGCACTCCCCAGCTCGTGTCTGTAGGAGCACAGCCTGTCCTCCCCTCTACACCTCAGCACAACCTCTGCTGACACCAACAGAAGTCGTGGTCTGCCTCAGCAGGGGAGTTGGGGTTTATACCAGAAACACAACAGAAGCATATTACAAAATATAAAAAATAACTAGTGTTATATAGTTTTCTGCTTCCTATTTATATACATATACAGCATTAAAAACCATACGAAAAAACACCTATCTAATCCAAAACCTCGTTTTGCTAATATGCCAAAAACCAAAAACCAACCAAAAACAAACACCCAAAGATTGTGCTGTTTTACTCACTTTTAATACAGTTTTGTTCAGAAAAAGCTGTACTCCGTTAGAGTAGAATTCTGTTCTAGCCTATTCCTTTTGTCTTTGTCAGTTTATAATTATAACCTCAATATTGCACATTTCCCCAAGAGTCAGTTCTGTTTGGACCCTGATAATGAAATGCATAAAAACATAATTAGCAGCGGAAATAACGATGTGCAGCACTAAGAAACACCCCTCAGGCAACTTTGTAGGCAACCTCCAGAAGGGCTTTTTAAAAAGAAAACCCTTCCCATTACCCCACAGGTGCTGCTGCTTCCCTCCTCAGTGCCTCGGCAAGAATATGAACAAACTTAAGAGTTTACAGAAAGATTCCTAAAGATTACCCAGACCAACAAAATACAGGCATGTGTGCACCTGTGTGTAATACACACACACACACACCACTCCCCAACAAACATCCCTGCAAAAGACCAGGCATTATGCAATTTGGCTCCTCATTATCAAGGGATACATTCCCAATCGTTACTGCTTCTGTACTAATTAGAAGGGCATGCTAAGCTTTTCCAGCTGATGTGTCAAGCAAGAAGTTCACAGTTTTCATTTAAAGTATGTGTATCTGGGAGGTGTGGAATGGGGATGTTGGTTCCTTTAAATAAAATGAGTGTTAACAGGAGGGAAAAGGAAAAACAACAAATGGCAATGCTTCCATTTCTGTCTCCTATGAATGCATAATGCTGCATGCCACTGGTTTTCTGTTTATTTTCTTTAAAAGAGGTAATCATCGTCACAAACCCATAAATGAATATTGTGAAAAAGGGAGGCTCTGGTCCCTTCTTTGAAAAGCCTCTCCCTGCTGTGTCACCACTACTGACAGCTGCTAATCTTGCATAACAGCAGAGCTGTATTGGTCTGACTTGAGTACAGTACCGAAGAGTTCTTCCCCAACCACATCCCTCCCTGCCCCCACAAATGCCCCACCCATCTGCCCCATCATTATTTTTTTCCTTTAAAAAAAAAAAAAAAATTCAGTTTCTATTCGTATTTGTTCAGTGCAAGAATAGTAGAAGCAAAAAGACATACATATTGCTTGTTTCAGTCCTATAAAGTTGCCAGCTTTTTTCTGAGCCAGGCAGCCTCTTCACATACTTCAAAATTTATTGCTTCTGAGAGTCACTCGTCCCCACGCCGCCAGCCAGCCACGGAACAGCGCTGAAAAGTTCCCCGCAACCCAGAGCAGCCTGGAGCTCTCACTTGACCAGCACAAACTTCCCCAGCTGGCTGGAAGTCAGGTCCTCCATCTCACAGTCCCCGTGCTGCAGAGCCACGGCGTCGTAGCCGGGGGAGGGCGAGGAGAAGCTCTGCTGCTGCGGGAAGGGGGCGGCGAGCGGGGCCACGCTGCTGCTGCTGCTGCTGATGTACAGCTGAGTGTCCAGCAGGTGAGCGGCCGACGACACCGGGGACACGCTCACGCCCAAGAAATGAGGTTGGAGCAGTTGGCTGCTGCCAGCAAAGGCCAGCTCAAACGAGTTCTCTCTCTGCAGCTCCGACAGCAGAATGGAGTTGGAGGCTTTGCAGGTGCCTGGCCCGTCAGAGGAGCGGATGCCTGCGCTTGCTGCAGAGGTCTGGGAAGGCTGGGGGCAAGCTGTTTGGAGTAGTTGGTGATGCTGGAGCTGGAGCATTCTGGACAAAATCCAAGGGGGAAGAGGTTAATTTGCGTTGCTAGGATAATTTCATGTTTTATTCCTTCCTTTCTTGCCCCTAACCTTGATCATAACTCTCCCCTTTGCTCTCTTCTCTCTGTCAAACCTGAGAGAAGGAAACAAAGCTCTGGCTCCTGGCTCCTTACCCCAGCCAGCACAATCAAAGCAAGCTGCCCATGCCAGGCTTTTCCTCATTCTGCAGAGGGCAACTATCACAACCAAGTTTATCTGGTCACGATTTGGCCACCTAATAATAGATGTTCTAGAGACAATGTGTGCAGATAAACCGGAAGCTCAATTTTCCATCTTGCTTCTATGGGAATGAAGAGGTGCCACCACACATGACATTTGAGGCCACTGGAACTGTGCCTCCTTTGTGGGCTGTAACTTTTCCAAATTACAAGGTCTCGCTTCCTTGCCATGGGAAAATTACAGGAGGAGGCAGAGGAGGAAAGAAATCATTCCCAAAACTAACAAAGAAAAACACAGCTTGCAGTAAGGAGAAGCAATGTTTTCCCCCACACTACCAAACTGCTTCTCAATTCAGCAACCTCCAAATATTTGGACATTGAGATTTCTGAGTGGAATTGCACGTCCTGTGTTACATGTGCCAGGGCAGGAAGCCACAAAGGAAGCCAAGCAGTTTGCCCACTGCCACACAGCAAAGTTGGAGCACAGGAACCCCCAGTGACCAAACCCCCAACCTCTTTTGCTGTGTTTATCCCTCCTTGCTTACCCTTAACCCAAACTAAACCCAATGAAAAGACAGCAAAGCTCCTCCCTCACCTCTGCTGCTGCAGCACCTCCTCCAGGAGGCTTCTCCCCTCTCTGCTGCTCCCACTGCTGCTGTACATGCAGGTGTTGGGCTGGGTGTGCTGGAAAGGGCTCATGGCACTCCTTGCTGCCCGAGAGGAGGAGGACTGACACACCTGCCGAGCAAAGCCTTTGATTTTATTCAAGCCGAGAAACCCCTTGGCTCGAGCGTTCTTCCGCAGCTGCTGCCTAAAAGCCTTCAAGCCTGTGGGACACGAGGAAAAGAAATGCACTTTAATCCTCCTCAGCATTTGCCTACAGTACAGATCAGCCTTTGTGGGCACTGCTCTCCTGGGTGTGAGAACTGGGCTACAAGAGACTCCACGTTCACCCTCTGCCTGGTGGCCAGAGCAGGATTTAGGGAAGGGAACAGGGACTGGGACAGCTGCACCCTTGTGTGGATGGACACGCACAGCAAAGGAAAAGCCGGAGAGAAACCGTGACGTTGTGCACTCCATATTTTAGGAGGAAGGTGGAGCCTGCCATCCCACTCATGGCAGCAGAAATATCTCCATGGGCAGGCTGAATCAGTGTCTGTGAACCTTTCCTCCAGGCACCTTCCTCAGGGCATCCCACCCTCCCTCAGGACCCGGGAACACAAGAGGCAGAATATCCGGGTGTCCGGCCTCAGCCCTGTAACACTAACAGGGGCAGCAAGACTCCCTGCACCCTACCCTTCCCCAGTGACTGTTGGGAGGGTGTGATTCCTCAGCAACGAAGCCAGGAAGACATTACCTTGAGTTAATGAGGTATCAGATGCTCTCCTTCCTTCTTGGAAGCTGACAGGCAGGAGAGAAGCACCTCCCATGCAGCCCTGGGCTTGTAACACGGGAGCATCAGACTGGGAAGCGAGGAAAGGCGACGTCATCCTCGCTGTGGCCGGGCTCCCCGTCATTACTTGACCTGCCAAACAGCTGCTCAGGGCCACTGAGCTGTCATTTGAAGATGAAGTAAGGCAGCTGTCTGAACTAGTTCCCTCTGTGGGGCTGGCAGAGGAGGAAATGACTATACCTATGGAAGGGGAAGGAAGGAGAGAAAGAACATTCCCAAGATGAGTACAGGAAGGAACAAACATGACATCAGAGCGTTCTGCCCACCTACACTGGCCCTAATAAACAGCCTCGAGCTGGAGAGGTGTCCAGCAACTCGTGTTGTCCCAGGGCTTGACTCCAGCAAGGGGTCACCAACAAATAACCTCAGTTTGGGCTCCTGTCCAGCTGGCAGGGCTCTGCCAGCAATGCCAGCATCACCAGGCTGTGCTGGATCAGGCACACAGAGTTTCTTTAGCACAACCAGGATTATTGTTTTGTGAACAGTTGTGCTTATTTGGTTGGTTTGCAGGGTCTGGGTATGTACCAAACACGATTAGTGAGGAGTTTTTTGTTAAATTTAGGCACTCTCTCCTTCCCCAGTACAGCAACAGAAGGAAGCACGCCAGGTTTGTGCCCTGCTTGCAAGCACACTCCCCTCTGAGAGATCTAGATGAAATACAACAGCACAGCTTCTCTTCCCTAAGGGCCCTGCTTATCTGTAGGAAGACAGAACTGGGGAAGGCAGAGTACAGACCTCTTTTCTAGGCTTTCCTACCCCAGCCAAGGTAAAATCAGCACACCCTCCCTTGGCATTTGGGCTCTAGTGGGCTCTCCTTCTCTGTTCTTTTCCTCTGCCTACGGACACCCTTCATCTGTCCCAGACTTACTTACATGGAGGGACGTGCTGATAGAAATGGGTGGTCACTTCAGCCAGGGTGTGCCTCCTGCTGGTGTTGCTGGGGATGCAGATGGGGTGGTCATATGCCTTAATTTCATCTTCCAGCTCCTTCTCTTGCCTCACTTCCTCACTGATGGTTGTCTCCAGCAGGCTGTTCGGGGAGATGGAGCGGTTCCGGAAGAGCCCGTTGAAGATGGTATCCACAGGGAAGAACACAGGCTGGAAAACACGCCAGATCACAGACTTCAGGGTGTTTTGCTCATTTCTGCACTGCCTTTTAATACTCTCCACAATTCTGTGGCATGTCTTCAGTAGGAATATAGTTTGAGAGGCTATGGTGACACCATGCCCAAATGCCAAACCAAAGGTAGGAGGGAGACAACAACAGGCACAACCCCCGTTGTTTTGGATTGGCAGAACAGTGGAAAAAAAGAAGCAAGGCACAGTTTAGCTGGGAACACCAACCTGTAATGGGTTGCTTATGTCACAGTCCATTTCTGCCTGCAAGGATGGCTGAATCAGGCTCTGAGGTTGTTGGTAAAGCAGAGATGATCGCAGGGTTTCACTAGTGAGACTGTCCTGAGGCATCTGGAGAGAGAGCCATGCACAGAAGCCATCACACACACCGCAGCTCCACGTGACTTTTCAGATACTGGAGAGTCACAGAATCTCAGAGCCACCTTCCCTGCAAGCTCTCTCCTCATGCTTTCTATGAAAACGAACAAAGCTAATCCATCAATGCCAACACAAACACAGAACTCCTCCTCCTAAGTTAAGCAATTTAACTGGAAGTGCAATTTGCAAAGGCACCCAAACCACACTTTAAAGAGGGTGGGGGCGAAGAAAATAAAAAGAATGTCAGAAAAACACATTAAGTGACTCACGGAGCTCTTCTGAGGAACCTACAGGATATGCAACAAAGCAGCATAACCAAGCCATGCCTAAGAGGGCAGACTTCCATGAGAAGTCTAATCTTGTGGCTCATTATTGACCTGCACTGGAGGCAGACTATTCTTTGGACCATGACCCGCGGTCACTTGCAGGGAAACAGGGCATTAATATTCCCTCAGCCTCCTGCTGAAGAACAGCAGGCTGCGTCCTGTCAGAGGGCACCACTGTCAGAACTGGCTTTCAGAAGCCTGGCAGTTAGACTGAAAGGAGATCCAGAGGCCCCAGTGCCTCTCCTCACCTCAGCACTGGTGATCTCGGAGCTCCTGGGCCGCGGCTGCCGGCCGGCTGCCGGCCGAGTGGTCACCTGGCTGCTCCGGTACTCCTTGAGGCGCTCCAGCAGCAGGTAATAAATGGCAGCAAAATGGTTGTAGCTGCTGTTCTGCAGAGACTGGAAGACATTTGGAAGGGCTTTCTGAGTTACAGGCAACTCAGGAGATAAGCAGCCAAAAGTCATCACTAAGGGCTCAGGGTAGCATACTCAAAAAAAAAAAAAGGAAAATCCAGAAGGGCGGTGAAGATTTTATGCTGTGACACCAGATTAAGGCTGGTCACTGAATGACACATGACTGCACCCCTGGCATTCTGGTAGGCATTGAAGATGGATCTAAAGGGCAACAACTCACCTCTACAGTCCTCTGCCTGTCGATGCCAAGGGTTTGCATGATCCCGAGGACCTGCTCGTTGTAGTCGCCCAGGTTGGAGTTGTAGTTTTGCATGGAGAAGGACAAGGACTGCTGCTGCTGAAGGGAGGGGTCAGCCTGCATCCACTTGTGCTGCTTTATCTGGGAGATGGTTATCCGCTTGGTTGGGTCCACAACCAGCATCCGTCGGATTAGTGTTTCACAGTCTGGGTGGCGAAGACAAACTCATGAGCAAGGGGTAAAAATAACAGCCCAGCCCCAGGTCACTGCTGAGAACACTGCCCAGAACACTGCCCAGCAAGTGTAAGATGTCTATGAAAACAGGAATTGAAGGTTTGGGAGCAGCTGATGCCTGATCTGACTATCAAATATTCCAGACAGCGCAAGAGATGTCCACATATATATCACAAATAAAACATCTCACTGCAGGAAATGAAGCTGTACTGGATATCAGGTGGCCTTGCACCTTGTCCAAGAGCTGGTTTTGAGAGGATGCAGGTTTAATGGCATTACATCTACAAAAAATAGGTCAGAATATAGTACAGAACCCCATCCCATACAACTTCCTGGTCCATATATACTGCTTATTTACTTATAACCAGGAAATAAAGCTATTCATGGCTATAACTGATAAACTTCAGGCTTCAGCAGATAATCTCCACGTGACAACAGAGGCACGTTCACTTGGTTTTGAAACCAAATCAGAGAGAGGTGATAACGCTCTTCAGTTTCATGTTTCTCATCAGACTGTTGAAGTTCTCAGGAAACACTGCTATTTCCCACTATTTCTGCTCTCCTTGGCAGCACAGCCACACTGGAATACACCCTTTCTGCATAGCTAAAATACCTTAGGAGAACTACACCCATCTCAGCATTGCAGGCTAGTCTCATTAAAATCCCGTTTTCTCTCTTTTCTGAGTGATTATTTCTCCAGCTAGGGTGTCAAGTGTTTTTGTAAATCCATAGGGATACTCTAAGAAAGGAAACTACAGCCTTTTAGATGCACCATAAAGCAGATCCCAGAAAAGAAAACGTGTTCTGCCCTACAGAAACTATTGGATACATAAAGACAAAGTAATTGTCTTTATTATTATAAAGACAAAGCTTCAAACAGGACAGCTACTCCTTTATAGCACCTGCTCTGACATTAAGGATCTGAAAAATAAAAATCACCTTCAGACATGAAGTATGGGATGCGGAACCTCCCCTCCAGCACCCTCTGCCTCAGGGTTGGTAAATTGGGTCCATCAAAAGGCAGAGAACCGCAGACAAGGACGTACAGAACCACCCCAAGGCTCTGCCAACAGAAAACAGCACAGCACATGAGTGACTCCAGCAAAAACAGCGATTCTGAGGGCCCACAGACCCTCACAAAATGTGAAATGTAGTTTCTGAGGAAGAGCAAGCTCACCCATATATCAAGGTGAGGTCCTTCATATTCTTTGCCCTCAAAAACTTCTGGAGCTGCGTAGGGTGGGCTTCCACACCAAGTGGAGAGGGGCTCTCCCGACTTGTAGAAGTTTCCAAAGCCAAAGTCTGAAATAGAGTTGAAAACCTGGGGTAAGACAACAACACTCGACCACTAATATTTCAGAAGCAGCAGAAAATAGAGAGAAAGGAACAGATGTGTTGCTTTGTATTCTGCCCATTCATTTTAGCTATTCCCTTCTGTTCACAAAATCTGTTCTGAGATATATCTGTAACTACTGTTTTATTTTCAGTTACACAAATACAAATACACTTAGAGGATCATTCTAAGGAGACCCAACGTGACAACATGCCTGATGTTCTTTATAAAGTGACCTCCCATTTCCTGTTACCTGCTAATTTGATGTTCATGTTAGCATCTAGCAGGAGGTTCTCTGTTTTGAGATCCCTGTGCACGATGTGGTGGCTGTGACAATATTCCACCGCTGAGAGAATCTGCCAGAACTTCTTCCGCGCTTCGCTCTCGCTCAAGTGCCCATTGGAGGTCAGGTGATCTGAGAGACAAAATCAGAGAGGATGTAGAAACAACACCCCCCAGGAAATTTTTCATCATCCTGCAGGTGCTGCACTTGCTGTTTGACAGCTGACAGCGCAAGCCCTGGGTTTTTAATCAGAATATATCTGTATATACTCAGGAATGACAAAGCCATGGTTTCTAAATCTCTAAGGAATTGTGAGCTCCATCAGTGAGGACTTACCAAACATTTCTCCATTCTTTGCAAACTCAGTAACAATGTACAGCATATCCTTTGTCTCCATAACCTGTGAAGACACGAGAAGACACAATTTTTTTTTAAAAAACAGCAGAGCTCTATAGTTTAATGTATTCTTCTGTGTGAATTCTCAAACATATCCATTCAAATTTATATTTGCTGCAGCAGCTGGCAGTAAAGGCATCTAATTTTGTATCACAGCATTCTTTCCAAGCAAACTGGTAATGATAAAGATAACAAATCAAGGCTTATGTGCCTACATTATACAATGGTTTCCCAGGCCATTGTTCTTCTCACCATTACCATGCTACCTAATCTCCATAAGATAGTAGATGAGTGTTTAGATAATTTCATACACTCCCCTTCTGTTAAAGTATGCATATATAGCTTTACAATTCACGTGACATACTTTGAACATGCAAAGACACTTAAAGTTTATCTAAAGTCGTCTTTGTCTCAAGGCTGGTGGGGGCTCAGATCAGCAGAGAGAGCTGCAACTTGGACAAAGCAAGAAGTGGAATCAGATCCCCTGCTCCTGTTTGGAGTTGGCTGGGACACGGGGAGCCTCCTGTGCAAGTGATAACAGGCTGCTGTTTGTGTAACAGCAGTGCTTGATGCACATCAACAACTGTCAATATATTGCCTATCAATCTAGTATCAACTTGCTTTGATATTTCACAATTTTTGCCTTTGGAGGTAAAAAAAAATGAACTCAAATCCAAACAATGAATGAGAAATGCTGAGCCTTTCCAAGTTCATCTTCAGTTACCACAGCACACCTTTCAAATGTTGCATTTCAGATTTCAGAATACATTTCCCTGGAAACATTTCCCTCTCAAGAAGCATATATTTCGTTTTAGAAGGAGGAGGCTCACAACAGGTTAACAACCCAAAAAGCCTCAATTCTACTTCAAAGGCTGTGACTTCCAGGCTCCCAACATGTAACGTTTTTCAAAGACTCTTTCCTCCCCTCACTACAAGTACACACAGACATGAAATGAAAATAAACAAACAAGGAGCAAAGGAAGAGAGGTTCCCAGTTTAAAAAACTGAAGGAAAGTGTTCTGGGAAAGTTGCCAGCTGGATGAAATTAAGACGCGGTGCTGAAACTAAAACAATGATGAAATAACACAAGAACACACACCCTACATTGGTATGTCATCTAATTCCATCCCTGCTTCTCAGCCTCCACCAAACAGGTAAAGCATCAGTTACAACAACAAAGAAAAGAAAACTTCACTGAAAAGAAATTATGGTCCACTACCAACGTCATTTGCTGCATCAAGTGAAGTGGTTCAACGAGATGGAATTTAACCTGCTTTTCTAAACGCTCCGAAACAGTATTTTTACCCACATCATTCCACTGAAATGAACTCAACCGAACTGTTAGAATGTTTCTGTATGTCCTATACTGCCCCATGGGCAACCCTGACGTCAGCTGTTAACACAGAATCATTTCTGTTATGATGGGTAACACTATAAATACAAACACTTCATGTGTGTCAAGGTCTTTTCAAATAATGCCTTGCCTAAGCACCTGCCTTACTGGCTCTTCAGCCTTACACGTTAATTAAACTTTTTTTTTCTTCCCTCTTTTTTTTTCTTCTTGGTAAGCTAACAAACCCGACAGTAAGATTACAGCTGATAATACTGTTTACTACTGCACACGGACTTTCAGACCTGCTGCTTCATCCATCTCCACCTTTCTCCCCCCTGCCCTTTTAGACAGGTCCAGAGAGACTGATCCCTCTGCCCTGCTCACGGCAGGGGCTTGCACCAGATGACCTTTAAAGGTCCCTTCCAACCCAAACTGTTCTGTCATCTTTAAATCCACACGGCATTATTTAAGATGATTAAGAGAAACTTACACCGAAGGCTACTCAGAGCCAACATTTAGAATTTGCAAAGCAGTCCTTGCTCAAAAGACAAATGTGATCCTGTTTTCTGCACAACACATCAATTTGTTCCTACGGTTAAAAATATCCATCAGTGCAGAAACTGAACAAAACTAAGCCAAAATTCATGTTGTGAAACTCTGCAGGGGAAAGATACCTAAAATCCACTTTGCAAGCTACACAAACAGGAACAGAACAACCAAACAGGTCATTTTTTGGCATATTCTAAGATACCAACATTTATCACCTTTTCCTTTTTCACTAATTTAATTCTTTGATTAAATTTCCACTTAGACTTCCTACTTAGATTAATTTGGTTCAATTGTTGGTGATTTTAAATCCCTTCCGGTTAACTTTAGTTAACTTTAAATCCCCTCCCTTCAACTTTAGTGCTTCCTTTTCTACCACCCAACGTGAGTTTAAGTCCTCCTCTTATCTAACGCACGTAAGAAGTTCCAGTCCTCTAAACTTGGAAAAGCAGAGGAGATAGGAAAGGCAAGTTAATCACAGAAGTTCAGATAACCCATTCCTCAATCTGAAACAAATGTCAGCCTGGTTTCAACTGTACATTTACAGTGCATTTTGTCAAAAAGCTGTCTAATGCACCAGAACCTTGTTCAAAGAATGAAGAATGACTTTGAAGACACCCAGTTTATTTCAAACGTTTTTCAAAAAGAATTTCAATATGCATTCTCTCTGCAAATATTGGATGTAAAAATCACGTGCAAGAGCAGACCACAAGCGTATTTTATCTACGTGCTGCACTTCAAAGCTGAACTCTTACCTGATATAACTTGATAATGTGGGGATGATTCAAAAGCTTCATTATCTGAACTTCTCTATAAATCTTCTCCAGGTTGCTTGGGTCTAACCTTGTTTTGTCTATTATTTTTATTGCAACCTGCAAATTTAAATAATAACAACCCCAGGTATTACAAAACAGGTACTCTCATTGATAAAGTATCTTAAAAACAAACAAACAAAAAAAATACACACCCCAGCACAAACACATCAGTCACAAAATCCAAGTAAAGTAGCTTTTAAAGTAGCTTTCAAAGTACAGACTTGACAAAGCTGATTCTGTTTTTCTGAACCACACAGAATTCGCCGCACAAAACGTTTTCGTTTTTCTTTTCTACGTCAAAGGATTACACGTAAGGTAGCGAACAGAACTACAGAAATTAGCACTGGACAGGATTCCGTAAATCTTTTAATCCGTCCCATGCCAGCGAAAAACAGATTCCTGTAACAGACTATCTCCTACTGTAGTGACTGAGGCGATTTTGACATGCACTAGAAGTATAAATACAGCTGCACGCCCATGAAAAAAATTATTTCTGCAAACAACACCCCAAGTCCTTTGTTCTTGAAGAACACCGAATGAAAAAAAAAAAAAAAAAAGCATCTAAATTCTTCAAGAGCTCCTTTATCTGCAGGGCGCTTTTAGCAAACTAAGAGTAACTCCACCAAGCTACAGCCGCACTCAGAACGGCGGGAGCTGGGCTGGGGTAGGTTTTTTGGTTTGTTTTTTTTTTCCGCATCTATTCTCGCCGAGTTTTGATTTTTACCTAGCGGGAAAAAAACTTGCAGCCCCTGCGAACCGCGGCATCAGCGCGGGCGTGCCAAGGCAGCGGCGCCGCCGCGCTCCCTGCCCGCGCACCCAGCGCAGCCGTCCCCTCCGCACCCACCTGCGTTTTGGTCACCCTGTGCCGGGCCAGCTTCACCACGGCGAAGTTGCCTTTGCCCAGGGTCCTCTCGATGTCGTAGAAGCCGACTCGCAGGGGCCGCTGCTGGCCGTGCGCGGCCGCGGGCGCCGAGGCGAACTCGGACATGATCACCATGGCTCAGGCCGGGGGGCGGGCAGCCGCGGGCCGCGCCTCAGGACGGGAACATCCGCGCAGCACCTGCACGGACACGGCAGCGCAGCGCGCCCGTCAGCCGCGCTCCGCCGGCCCTGCCCGCCCCGTCCGCGCCGCCGGCCCCGCTCCCCCCGCGGCCGCGCAGAGCCCCGCGGAGCGCCCGGTACCTGGCGGGCGGAGCGCGGAGTGCGCGCAGGGCGGTGCGGGCGGGCGGCTGTGAGCGGCGGGGCCGGCGCGCTGCGGGGGGCAGGCGGCTGTGAGCGGCGGGATGTCCCGGCCCCGCGCCCCGCCCGCCCCGCGCCTCCATCCGCGCACCGCCCGCCCTCCGCGCCCGCCTCTTCCCCCCGCCCACCGCCGAAAGCCGAGACGGGCCCATTGACGTCACTTTGACGCCAGCCAGACGCGAGCCCGGGCGCGGGGCTGAAGGGGAGCGGAGACACCGGGACGTTGCCAGGGAACGGGCGGCGCTGACGCGGGCGCTGATGGAGCCGTCGCCCGGGAGACCCGGGGGGGGCGGTGACGTCAGGGCGGGGGGAGGCAGGGATGGACGGGGGGGTCCGGGGGTCTCCTGCCCACCCCCCGGCCCGGCCCGGCCCTCCCCTCCCGGCGGGGTCGCTCCCCGGCACGGCGGCTCCCGACGGGGCGTCCCCGCGGCTCGGGGATGTCGCGGCTGCGGCACCGCCCCGGCGGCGGCACCTGGCGCTGGTGACCCCCGGTGTCCGTCCTGCCGGCGGGGCTGCCGAGCCCCGGTGTCCCCAGGCAGCGAGGCACCTCTAGCGCGGTGCGATGGGGAAGTCCCGCTGGCAGTGGGAGAAGCGCGGCTGCAGCCCTGCAAAGGGAGCATTTTTCCCCTGATCCCAAGGCGCAGGGGGGCTGTGGATGCCCGCACTTTGCGCTGGTGTCTGAAGCAGGAAAGGGACCCGCCTTCCCCTGCGCAAGGCCGGTTTCCCTGTCCCTGCTTTTCGGGGTGTGCTGGAGGGATGCTGCAGAGTATTCCCTCAAGGGCTGGGGACACCCCGGTCTGGGGACAGCAGCCCTCTGGGTTCACCAGCGGGGCACCGACAGCAACAGAAGGAATGATAGACACCCTGTATATATACAATCTGTATAGAATCACAGAGCGGTTTGGGTTTGAAGTGACCATGAAAATCCTTCAATTCCAACCCCCTGCCCATGGGCAGACACCTTCCACTAGACCAAGTTGCTCAGAGCTTCATCCAGCCTCACCTTGAACACTTCAGTGATGGGACAGCCACAGCTTTTCTAGGCTACCTGTTCCAGTGCCTCACTACCCTCACAGTAAGGAATTTCTTCCTAATGTCTAACCTAAACCTACTCTCCATCAACTTGAAGCCATTCCCCCTTGTCCTGTCACTCCAGGCCCTTGTAAATAGTGTCTCTTCATCTTTCTTGTCAGCTCCCTTCTGGCACTGGAAGGCTGCAATTAGGTCACCCTGAAGCTTCTCTTTTCCTGGCTGAACAATCCCAATTCTCTCAGCCTTTGCTGGTAGGAGAGGTGCTCCATCCCTCTGATCATCTTGGTGGTGTCCTCTGGAGTCTCTCCAATAAGTCCATGTCCCATATATTTATGCAGCCCTGTGATACTATTGCAACTCTACCCTCAGAATACACCTTCAGTGCCATTATCTCTGGTCAGTGTGGAAGTGAGGCTTGGGAAGTTTCCCTTTGGCACACCAAGGCTTGTGGAGGTTGTTTAGGATTGAATGTCAGCCAAGAGACTCCTCTCAAGGTCAAATGTGAAACAGCAGATGCACAGGGTTCAGACAGGGAGATCTTCAGCCTCCACACAGCAGGTGACCAAAATGTTTGTACACGTGGAGTCAAATTCCAATCTAGTCTCAAAAATAAGTCTTGAATGACGCCTGCCACATCTGTTTTTCAGCTTTATCTTCTCTATTGCAGTCAGTCTGTGCTCCTCCTTTCAGACAGGTAGCTCTTCAGTCAGCAGATGGGTTTCTGACTGGAAAACTCTCCTTCTTTAGTCTGAGCCTCTCCCTGCCCGTCACAGCCCATGGCACACTGGGAGATGAGCCTCCTCTTCCATCCAGGGGCACCATGCGAATTGGATTTGCCAGACTGCTGGAAATAAGGTGGAAGAGTTACAGCTCTGCTTCACGCTGAAAATTTCAAAGCACTTGGTAAAAATCTCTTCAGAGAGAAGATGGAAAGGGGATCTAATCAATACATACAAATATCTCTGAGGTGGGTGCCAAGAGGATGGTGCCAGACTCTGTTCAGTGGTGCCCAGTATCAGGATGATGAGCAATGGCCATAAAATAAAACACAAAGCGTTTCTCCTCAACATGAGGAAGAATTTCTTTCCACTGAGGGTGGCAGAGCTCTGGAACAGCTGCCCAGGGATGGTGTGGAGTCTCCCTGTCTGGAGCCATTCCAAACCCACCTGGACACGTTCCTGTGTCACCTCCAGGTGACCCTGCCTTGGCAGGGGTTTGGACTGGGTGATCTCCAGAGGTCCCTCCAACCCTGACAATTCTGGGATTCTGAGATTGTTTTCGCTTGTTGATGTTCTCCTTAAGGTCCTGAATGACTCCTAGAGGGTTCAGGAGGGACCTGCTAGGGGAGGACAGCAAGCTTTTTGCGCATTTTCGTAAATTTAAAGGTGGGATGAGGAAGATGTGGTGCTGTGCATAAATCAAATTCCATGATCCATGAGCTGTGTATCATCAATATGCTTGAGAGAGATTCACCAGGATGTTTTAGTGAAGTTTTAGTGTTTACACTGCAGGCTCTTTCTCTTAGAAAAACGGAGAAATAACACCTTAAATGAACGCCCGAAGTTCGTTTGTACACAAAACCCACGCTGTCCCAATGCTTGCTTTCTGTGAGCAGGCAGGCTGGCATTGTTCAGGGCTTGCATGGAGCTGGGAGAGGGCAGAGCTGGTGGCCAGGAGCTGAAGGACAGGAGCTGCTTACATGGTGTGACCCAAGTCACGGGACTGCTGTGGCATGTGCTGTAAAGAGGGGAACAGCACAGAGCCAGCCCGGGCTATTGTAGCATTCAATTAGTGCTTACACAGTGCCTTGAATAACTCACATGAAAAGCCGACTTATTATTATTGTTATTATTGTTATTATTGTTATTATTGTTATTATTGTTATTATTAAGCTAACAGTATATTCTCTGTGGAGCTCATGAAGAGGAGGTGACGCACAAACAGCACATACGGTAGCAGCTGCATGTGAACAGTGCCCCAGGAGTTATAAAGAAAAAAATTACCTTCATAATGGTTCCTCTGCTGTGGTGGGATTTTCCTCCCTTTAATTATAGTTGCTGTTTTCATTTGAAATTGATTAAGTGTTTTAGGATGGCAAACAGAGCTGGTCTTTTTAGAAAGAACACTCGAAGACATCCAGCCCCAGCTAGGGATGGAACATTTTTGCTCCTTTTTAAAGGACTCAGAATTTCCTTCTTCCAAAATGGGAAGAAGACAACTGGTGCGCTCTCCAATATCTCACAATTTTCCCATACTAAGGAGAGGTGGACACCTGTGCCATGGGACTTCCTGGAGAGTGTAAGACCTCACCAGAGGAGGATCCACCACCCTGATTTTAATTACCTGCTTTGGATGGAAGAGGCAAGAAGGACTGGCAAGTGCTGCTCCCTGTGGAAGGTACTTGTAGGGACCTCTGTTCCAGAGCATCTGCAGTGAAGGAGGCACCACCTAATCTCTAAAGTTATAATGCTGTTGTATCATTTTTTGGGAATTAAAGACCGCCTACACCTATTATTCTCAGCAACCTTTTGGTGTTTCTCTTCTATTTTCATTCATCCAGGTAAAAACAGCTCCCAGTAGCACTGCTCAGAAGTAACCATTGCACAATTTTGGCAGTGTCATAATGGCATCGTTTTTCTGCCACTTTCACTCTGAATGCTGTGAAGGCATCACAAACCTCTTACGCAGTCGAGTTTTATCAGCTCGGAGAGGTGCTGCTGTTGGGAGGAAGGTTGAGGCTTTTGCAGTTTCTGCTTTAACACTTTTGCTGCCCTCTGGTGTTTTAGATATCCTGGACGAGGAGTCACCTTGGATGATTCCATGATTTCCGTGGTCGGGAGAGGTGTAATTACAGAGCTGGCTTGTTCGTAAGCAGGGTAGAAAAGCGAGGGAAGTGGAGAGGCGCTTTTCAGAGCATATCCACGAGGATGTTCCTTTGATTCCTCTAGGAAGAGGGAGAAGCTGGGAGGACACAGCTGCTAAGTTTTTCCATTGCAGCAGCTCTGTGCTCCCACCCTGAGGGCGGCAGGATCCGTGGATGGGAATGCACACGGAGGCTGATGCCTTCCAGAACTCATCTCGCAGATATTTCCAGCAATTCAGTCTTTAGTCATTTCACTCAGCGTTTTCTATCAGTTTCAAAACAAACCAACAACAATAGCAACTTTCTTCGCTTGGCAAAAAGAAAACAAACCAAGAAGTGGAGACATTCCTTTCTACCCATTTCACCCTCCACAGCTAAAGTTAAAGCCAGCCTGGTTTTCTGTGGCAGGTTTGCTGGGGTACTACTTGCAGTACAGCTGTAGTTATTTGGTTTTGGGGTTTATTTGGGGTTTTTGGGGGTTCTTGGGGGTTTTTTGGAGGTGGGGGAGGTGGGGTGGTTTGGTTTAATGTTTTTTGGGGTTTTTGTTGGGGTTGTCGTTTGTTTGGGTTTGGTTGTTTTTTTCTCCCCAGAAAATAGCAGTGTGATTATTTTGAAAGTCAGATTTGTTTGACTATTTTACACAATTTAATTGAGTAAAACCTTGCTGAAGTCAATAGAGCTGTTTCTGGTCACACCAAGTTAAGACTCTGGCCTAAAAACAAGTGAAATGGAAGGTGTCACATTACAAAAAGTATACTGACATTTGCAGTAAAGATGACATAACCAAGTAAAATACTTGTAGGCTTATTTCAAAGACAAAAGCATTATCTTGAAAAAAAATGGTGCGTGACTGTTTATAATATGACTTCAAAGTGTCTTTGAATTTGAAAAAATCCGGGCTGCCACTGCAATTTTGGCAAAAATACTTTAAAGCTAGCATGTCCTCACTGAGGCACCACAATGGTATCCACAAATATATTTCAGACCACTGGAATGTCTTCGGTCATAACATTGCATCACGGTTACATAATTACCATCACAACAATGATCTTTTGTCATTAAGGTTTATGACATTTCATCATTAACGAGGCGATGACATCTCACTGCCATAATACACTGAGCTTGTCCTGCAGGATAAAGGGACACAGACCTTCTCTTCATCATTCCTCCTTTTCTAGGGCTAGGAAGCTGCTTCTGAAGGGGTCACCACCAGGTATGTTTGGTTCTTCACTCTCCTAAATATAACGTGGTACAAAATCTGCCACGAGTGCCGAGGCTCTGAGTGTCTTTGTTTGGATTAAGGGAAGTACAAACACAGAACAAACAAGGTGGTCTATGCCCTTGAGAGCGTCTCTGTTTCATTGTAGTCATTTCCCTTCCGTGTTTGTTGCTCTTACAGAGCTCCACCGTGCCTGGACACGTGAGCCTGACTGACAGCTGGCAACAAATACATGAAAAATTATGTAGAAAAAGAGAGGTGGGACAGGTTATTTCCATTGCCCAGGATAAATAAAATGCAGAAGCTAAAGAGCCATCGTGGAACAATGGCTTTTGAATTTGGGTTTTTTCCAATCAAGCTTAATGGCCAAAGGTGGTGATGGCAGTAAAAGGGAATACACATCTGTAATCTTACTGTGCCTATTTGAATTTAGATGAAAGTCACTTTGTTTACATCTCTTAAAACATCCATCTTCAAGGTATCCTGCAAGGTAAAGCACTTATTCTTCCAAAATTTGACTGAAGAGGACCAAAGGCCTCTGGGTCTGAGCACATCTGTGTTAAGCTGCTGTTACTCTTGGCATCAGGATCAGCCAGGCAGGGACCTTCCTGGGCCAGAACCACCTGCACTTCAGATGTCTGCAGAGCAACACTTGGAAATGGCACTTCCCCACCAAAACCATACAATCTGCACAGACAAAAGGCAAAAAAGATAAGGAAAAGATGTAATTTGCCCCACTTTACCTGCTTTACTACTGGGAGGGCAAAAAGACTGCAAGGATGAAGTGTCTTGCCCAGGGTGGTGAGGAGCTGGGAAATACCTTTGTGTGCCCTGAGCTCAGGCAAAGTGCTTTAACTCCATCCTTCACACTGAAGTGAAGTGATTAATGTTAATCTTACAGCTGGTATAAATACAGTTATGTACATACTGGGTTTAATACAGTTTATACTTGCATGTGATTTTTCTATCAGGCTGGACTTTCTGTAAGATTAGTACTTGTAGTTTAATGTTATCCTCCCACTCCCAGATGAAATGTGGACAGAGAGCAGGTCAAACAGCATCAGCTGCTTTCTGCAGCTCCCAAGATTTGCCACTCTTTCCCAGCAGTTTCTGTTGAAAGTGTGTATTGCTTCTCACTGCTCCCTGGAACATCCTACACACTGTAGTAGCTCATGTGTTGCTTTGTTGTTTGGGGTTTTTTTAGGCCACAACTTATCAGGGAAGTTTAGCAGTGTCAGAGCAGCCAGAAGCTGCCAGCTTCCAAAACAAAAAATAAATGCTAAGTAGACTTCAGATATGAGAGCAGGGGTGGGAGGGAGGCATGTCCACCATCCATTTGACAGGGGATTTCATTCCTGTGAACTTATCCTTCCCCTTCTCCTTGTGTGGGATCTTTTCTCTTTGGGATCTGTACAAAAGAGTTGGGGAAATTCTGCCGGGCTGATGGGAGAGCTGGGAAACGAGTTTGGGAACCTTCCCGTGGGCAGGCCAGGAGACTGAAGGCTGTTGCCCTTGTCCTTCTGGCTGCTGGAGTTGCCATGAGGTGTTGCCACCTGGGAAAGACCTGCCAGCTATCCTTCAGCCAGTGCAGGGACTGGGTGTCTGCTCCCGTGCTGGGCTGGAGGGACAGTGTGTGAGGGCAGGAAGGAATTCAGCCTCGTTCCTTTCGGGCTGACTGTCCCAAGTGTCCTATTGCGCTTTACGGGAGCGCCATAGGATGCGGGGGTGCCCCGGCCGTGCAGCTGGGGGTGATGTGGACACGTGCCCAGCAGGAAGCATCCTGAGACAATGGAATTCACTGCACACACGTATGTTCTTTGTTGGTGGCCGTGCTGCAAAAACAGTGACCTGAGCGAGGCAGTTTTGATGTCCCCTCGCTGCAGCCTCCGCTCCCCTCCCCTCGCTTGGTGAGTGATTCATGCGGAGAGCTCCAAATCATTCCCCAGGGACAAAATTAATAAGGGCCCCCTCACCTTTCTTCTATATTCATGCATTAGAGTCTGAGATCCACCGTGCTCGTGCTGCAGTTTGAAATGGAAAGGCAATCACTTCCCTGGAGTCCCAGGTAATTGCTTCACCTGCTTGTGCCTGCCTGTACCTCTGCCCGGCAAGGGGATGTGCACAGGCTCCTTCTAAGAGGGTTTTAATGGCATTTGTCTACTGCACACCAAAAAATCAGGAGCCTTTCCCCTCCCCCTTCCCCTTCTCTACTTTGCTCACTCTGAAAGAAAACAGAAACAAAATAAAAGTTGCGTTTACAGCACGGTGCCGCTGGTACAGTTATTCCACAGGGAAAACCTGATATATCCACCTATTGTCTGAGCCACTAGCAAGAGCCCTTCGTCAAGGAGCAAGTTACGAAAACAGGTATCCTTCCTTAGAGATTGATGCGATATTTGCCGTGGATATTTCCTGCCATGCGGCACAGATTGTTTGTGCCGGTGGACAAGTGAGAAATGCGGCTTTCCAGCGGGGGGAAGGATTGTTGCAACACACCTTCATTGTCCTCCTCCGGAGCAGCATGTTCAATTCGTTTTCCATCCATCCATCCCTGCAAACACAATTCCTATAATTGCTGCTCTGTCAGATGCGCTGTAAGCCGTCCCCTCCTACGTCAGCTGCATTGTTGTCACCCCCCTCCCGTGTCAGGAAAACTGTAATCCTGCTCTTACGTTACTTGGGAGCTGCGTCTCTGGCATTTCCAATCGTCAGGCAGAGCAGGGACACACAACAGAACACCACTTTCTGGACCACGAATGTAATGAGTCCTCTGGCTTTTTTTTTTTTTTTTTATTTTTTTTTTCTTTTTTTTTTTTTTTGGGGGTGTGCACGTGGGTTGTTTGGAGCTCCATGCATTTTACACACTGGGAGGTTGGCATTCTGCAGCCACACCCCAGACCGAGGTTCCCATTGGTGCCGGGGCGTGAGGAGCTCAGCAGAATTTTTTGCGTGGCGTTGAATCATGCGTGATGCATTCTTACACACTGGTTCTGCACGTGGGCTGGCGTGGAGGCGAAGACAATAAATAACGTTTCAGAGGACAAAGGGCTAGCAAAATTCCTGCTCTGTGCATCCCAGCTGATGAAATGAATCCAAGGAAGAAGGAGTGGGGGAGGTGGGTGGGCTCACAGTCTGTGAGTGGGACACTGAGACAACCTATTTTCAAATGTGCACACGTGTGTTACGCTCCAGTCCTGGGGCTGAGCAAGAACCCATGAACAAAAACACATGGGAAATTATGTGCAGTTCTTGGCACAAGCCAGCCCTGAGTTTCCAGGGAAGCAAAGTACAGGGCATATGGCATCTAAATATATGCCATCATGGATGACAAGAAACATGGAAGAACTTTTTGGATGGGGCTGTTTGTTGACATCCTGAAAATATCTTTCACAAGACAGATACTGACAAGACAACTCCAAACCAGATGGTTCTCCAGTGATGGTTTCACAAGAGCTTTAAGTTTGGGGTGAAGTAAGCAGTTTGTGCTACTGGAGCAGATTGATTGTGACTCCTCAAATAGGAACCCAGATGTTCCTGCTTCAGCTGGAGCTATTCCCCTTGTTGCACAGCTGATACAACCAGAGAGCACACGGCTTTGTCCTCACACTCAGCAGGACATGCTGTCTTCAAGAAATCTTCCTGTTGCACCTCCTTGATAATTTTTTGAGTTGGCTCAAACTGCTTCCTCTCTGTCGATACCCGTCACCTCTCACAAGATCAGTGACACAGATTCTCTTCCCCTGCTTAATTTATGCTTTCAGTTGGGCAGATGGCTCCCCAGTCTCATTGGACATACTGGGAGCAGACCTTGAAATTAAATCTGCCACTGCTCATCTTGGTGGTCAAGACAGACAGGTGTCTTGGTCTAAAGAAATGCCTTTTAGGTGTTCTAATTATGTGAGGATAGCAAGATCCTATTCTGTGGGTATTTATTTTAAAGAATAACACTTCTAGATGGATAAGAGGTAGAGAGTCAGATTAGGAAGAGACCTAGTTATGCAGAAATTCTCACTGCAAGCAAGGGTGAGAAAGTCAGGAGCTGAACTCATCTGCAAATTTTGGGCAGACACTTCCATAGGAGCTGAGATCTGTGACGTGAATTCCTCCAGTCAGCATGTTCCTACTTGGGTAAGTCATGTCACTCATGTCAGCAGCAGGGCTTTTTGGGATGAAAACCTCTAAGTTTTGTAATTTGTAATGGAAGGAGGAAGAGTGTGAAGAAGGAGAACAAAATGGGTATAGATTTACAGTGGGTCCCAGTGCAAAACCTCTTCTGGTGGGTCTGTGTGAGGACACCCTGCCCTGTAGCTGCAGATGGCACATCCCATCAGGGGGAATGATCTGGGATTGAGGGAACTGGTAGTAAAAAGGTGTACAGTCTGCAAGGCATCCAGATACATCTTTTTGCTTCACTGCGTGCCAATAAAAACTAATGTGATGGCCAAACATTTCCACAGACTCATTTGTTAACAAGAGATACTAGATAAGAAAGTCAATATATTTTCATGTCCCTTCCTTTGACAGCATGAAATTATTCTGCTGGTTTGTAATATCAAAGGCAGTCTAACCTGGGATTTGAGGTTTTAGCCTACTGGCAATATTGATAAATATTTTCCTCAGACAAAAAAGTTTCTCACCCTTGAAATCAAAGGGATAAGCCAAAAGGGATATGTGCCTTCTCTGTTAGTGGGAGAAGTACTTTTGGGAAAAGTGGAATGCTTTTGGGAAAGTGGAGTAATCTGCCTTACAGAACATGCATTGAATTGGGTAAATACAAGCTTGCAGTGTAGTTGGGACAAAGTACAGGAAGCAGTAACACTCATCACCACAAGTAGGATGGGGCTGTGGTGAGAACATCTATTACTGCATCTTCACAAGACAGGAAGGTATTCAGAAATCCCTCTTTTGTTTTTTCTTTTTTCTGTTTTTCATGAACAGGAGCCTTGTTAAATAACACAGCAGCCACGTGAGCTGTCAGACAGAATGTACCCATGCAGCAACATTTATGGAAAGGAACTACTGGTTCGGGAATCAGAAAAAAATGCCAGGGCCAAACCTGATGGGAAATGAATAGGAAAGGCATGGTCAGAGTGCAGTTCACTGGCTGATCCAGTGCCAGCCACTGAAGCCATTCTCTGAGGAATTTCCAGTGACAACAAACTCTCTCTGCACCCAGCTTCATCAGTAGACAGAAAGACAGTTTCTCTTGGGCACTCTGTTAATGGCAAACTGTTTTCCTGGCATTGGAAGACAGCAGAGTGGAGTTTATGTGCACCACTGTATCATCATGTCCTGACACAGAGGGAGCAGCATTCCTGCACTGCCCGGCAAATATCACTGGAAAGGACAGGGAAACTTTGCAGAAGTATCACCAGTGCAGGCTGCTGGCCTTTAGAGTCCCATCAGTGAATTGTTTTGCATAAAATCCATTAGTGAACGCAATAAAAACGAGCAATAAAAGCGAGCCATAAACCAGTTGTCCTAATAAACTAAGACAAAAAAGGCTGGGTCCTATCCTAGAGAAATGGCAGTAACTTTCCATCGCTGGAGTGGCATGAGAGAGCTGGAGACTTGTGCTGGATGCACAGTGTGTCTTGTTTGACAGGACCTCCACAGCCAGAGCTGGTCCAGTGGCCATGAGCTGAGCTCTAGGCTCTGCCCAGTGCAGTCCTAGTGTGAGGGGGACGCTGCACTGGTCAGCTCCTGTGTCTGTCCCACTGCTCAGGGCATCCTTGAGAGGACATTTCACCACCCTCCTAGCTGTCTCCAGCAGGGCATTCCTACCCACAACATGGATGCTTTCTTGGAATGGCAGCCCCCCTCCCCCCCCCCCCAAAAAAAAAAAAAAAAAGATAGAAAGAAGCGGGGGGGAAAAAATCTTTAAAAGCAAGAAAATCGTCAGTGACCCCTGCTGGACACAGGCACAGGGATTCCTGTTGGGCTTCCCGCTCGCTCAAGTGCCAGTGGAATGTGTGCCCGGCTGAAGCCCTTGGGAGGGGAATAGCAACTGTCAGACTAGAACAAACAAACAACAAAAAAAAAAAGTGGAAGAAAGTTAGAAGTTAAAATTGTGCCGTTTACCGTGTTTCTGTGTGTTTCAGAGCTTTATGGAATCTCCCACTTCCCCCTCCACCTCAATTGTTGCTGCCATTTAGCAGCAGGCACAGTCTGCCCAGCAGCAGGGACCTGCTCCAGAGGAACCCTTTCCTGGCAGCCTTGACCCTTCCCTTCCTGCCTGCTCTCTCCTGGGCTCCATTAATTCCTGCCATGGGAAGCTCTATGCACCTTTGCCAGCTGCTTCTCCCAGGAAAAGTCCTTGGTCTTATCTCCAGGATCTCCTTACAGCAGGAGTTTTGCTTAGGCATGCATGTTTCTGGAAGGAATCCTAAGCTTTCCTTCGTGTTTTTTAAAGCCAGCTCTGGATGTCCAGGCAGGAGCAAACCAACTGGCCATTCGTCCCTTCCTCCATCCTTCCTGACCCTGGGGGCACTCTAGGGGGAAGTGTTCCTCCCAGGGTTCCCAAATGGCTCCTCCCAGGGCTCCCAAATAGCTCCTCCCAGGGCTCCCAAATGGCTCATCTTTGTCTCCCAGAGGCTCCCTGGCCAAGGCAGTTGATTATCCTTGAAAGCCCTCGCAGCTGTCGAGTCTTTCATTCGCTCTGGAGCCAGGATAGTTGGTGTGCTCCAGGTCCAAAATAGTTTAGGACAACTGCATCCTGTCCACCTAGAAGTGCCCAGCAGGTTCTCGTGGATGGCCCCCAGCAGCTGCTCGGTGTTTTCATGTGCTGTGCAACAGCTGGATTTCCAAAAGGGGCTCCTGTAACATGGACAGTTGTCTCGACTGCCTTGGAAAGGAACAACACGCTCTCTGTCCTGGCTTGACTGAAAATGCCCTCAGCCAATGCTACCCGTGCCAAAACCATAATTACCTCATCTTCCTTGTTCTCCTGGAATCACCAAGAGCTGTTTTTTATAGGTGATAATCACAGTGCAGCTGCTCCTGACGTCACCGTTCCTTGAATCCAAAGAAATCCCCTACCTGCTCTGTAATTGTGTGCTAACTGCCAGGCACACAGGCAGTGTATTCTGCCTGATTTGAGGCCACTGGGCTTCTGGCTACAGCATCATCCTGTGTTCAGAGGCACTGGAAGAAGGTGGACACCAGCAAACAGATTGTGGTGGTGTGATCTTCAGTTTCCAAAACTGCAGCGCCTTTCTGCGTAAGCAGCCCCACGCAGGCAGCAGGGCGGTGAATCCTCATTATTCACCCTGCTAAAAAGATGAAGTATCTGCAAAATCTGGCAGAGTGTGTGCACAGGATTTGGATGAGTTCTGGTAGGGCTCTGGGGACCCCCACAGAGGGGATTTGGTGAGCCTGGAGAGGGTTGCCTGCCCTCCCACTGGGTTAGGTGTTCTGCTCAGTGACCAGCATTAGGTTTTGACTTCAATTAATCTATGCACAAAATCAACCAATCAACCAACCAAACAGAAGACTTTGCATCATGGGCACTTTTTACCTCTCTTAACAGCTGTGATCCAGCATTCTCCCTTCTCTGCCAGCTGCTGGGGAAACAGCCTTTATATCAAGCAGTCGTGTCACCACAAAGATGTGTTTGCCAGGTCAGTAAAGAGCAGTGACACAGGAATCTGCAAACAGGCTGAATCTCTGCTTTAATGACTAGAGAGTTTGAACAAATGCAGGTGAAGAACAGCATGAGCCCCCTGCTTCCACCATAACCCCAAAATTAAAGGCCCTGCTGACTCAAGGGACTGACACAGATGTCTTGGGAAGGAACATTGTTTTTTGCCTCTACTCCATGAAGGAGTAAGTCATGAAGGAGACTGATTCATGGATCAGGATTCCCTGACACACAGTCTTTGCAGAAGGAGCAAGCCCCTCATTCCTAGGTTGTGTGGAAGAGCCCAGTGCAGTAGATGAGCCCCGGATGGGCACTCACAGTTACCTGCATTAATAAGAGAAGAAGGGCATGCAGACCTGCCAGTCTGTGCTGCTGGCTCACACTGTGGGTCTGGTTTTGACTGCTCCAGCTGGGCATCTCCAGTCCAGGTCTGCTTGAAAGGAGCCTAATTCTGCACAGTGGAAAAAGGAGTGAGCAAGTGCTCCATAAAATCAGTTTGTGGCTTTTTTTTTCTTTTTTTTTTTTTTTTTTGTCTGTCAGGATGAGTGCCACAGGCCTTAGGTGTTCTCACTAGCTGAAAGCAGTGGGCAACTACCAGTTTTGCACATCCCAGAGAAGATCCCTACTGACTCAGCAGACCCAGCACTGACTGCTGATTTCCCCTCCCCTGCACTCGAGGCGTGTTTAATGTCTGCTTTGTGTTAACAGTGAAAATAAATGCTTCCCTGATAATTGCTCTCAGGAAGGAGTAACATCATAGTCAAGGCATCCTGCAGGAACACCATGAGTCAAAGGAGAGGTAATTCCAAGACAATCTTGCTGTTAGCTGGCATCCAAGCTGTGAAGATCTTGCATAGCTCTGAGCAGGCAGAACCCAGTAGGGCTGTAATTTTGAGTCTGTCATCCTTTATTTTCCCTTTTTTGTACAAAGTTGCGCCTGGTCTGAACCCCAGGCCAGGCTTGTTGCTTTGCCTGTGTTCTCAGGGGTAGAAGTACCCTTTGGATACACAGCTTGCATCATTAGTCACAGACTTTGATCCTTCTGCTCCCATTTCCTCTGTGGCAAGAGCCCAACCTCTTTCTTTCTGACACCACTCTGCAGGGCTCAGTCCTTTCACCACCGCACTGAAGAGCATTGCAATGATTTCAGTAGCTCCTCAGGAACCCAGTGAACCCAGTGCAGATGGAGATGCCCAAAATATTCCTGTATGGATGTGGTAATAACATCCAAACTTTGTTGGGCAATAAAACGCAGCAGGGCTGGTGCAATACTCCTGGAGGACTGGCACACGAAATGGGCAGATCTCTGCACCATGCAAGCTTCAGTGATGGGCTGGACAAGTCAGGCAGGTGGGCTGGGCACAAAGCCTCATGCAGTTAATCTGTCTCCCAAATCAGGAATTTCCTGTGCCTGGGTTTGTGTCTCATAGGCAGAGTGAAGCTTGTCTTGGTTCTTTGCAAATGCCACATTAACAGCTGGCATTTTCAGTGGGCAGAACTTCAAAAGCACAAGCCAAGGAGTTGGAGTTCTTTGGCAGGGGGACGGGGGTGTCGTGGTGGAGGTGCACAGGGACAGCAAGAGAGGCAGCAGAAATGGGTTGCAAGAGGGAGATTCTGATTAGGTCCTAGAAAAAGTTGTCTCCCTGTGAGGGTGGTCGCACACTGGACCAGGCTGACCTGAGGTGCTGTGTAATCTGCAGCCTTAGAGATACTCAGGGCTCAGCCTGACAAGTCCCTGAGATGTTTGAACTGTGTTGGACGAGCTTTGAGCAGGGGCTGGGACCAGATGTCATCCAAAGTCCTGCCAGACATGCTCAAGTCAGTGGTTTTATGATGCTGTGGCCAATGCCAGCCAAGTCACAGTGACTCAAGAAGACACTCTGAGGATGGAGACTGAGCTAAATTCTCCTCTGCTTTATGACTCTTAAATGAGACAGTGCAAAAATCCTCTCACTCACCTCGGGGACTGCAGGGAGCTACTCTGCACCAGGGACCCTCGAGGCTGTATCTGCTCTTGCTTGTCTCTAAGCTGTAACTTTATTAGCACAGGATTTCTCTTCTGGCTGAGAGCTGATCCACAAGAAATGCAGTTCCAATCAGCCATGGAACATGCAGCTCCCCTTCAGCAGCTGACATTTCAGGGGCATATCACAAAGCCACTGGGACCCAGCAGCAGCACTTTGTGGTCAGGGCACAGAGCTGTGGGAAACCCGTCTGCCTCTCTCAGACCAAGCAGTGGAAGCAACATGTCCCACCACACAAGGATGTCTCACAGCTCCCAGGTCATCCTCTCTTTGGCTCCTGGCTATTTAAAGAGCCTGTGGAAAGTGGAACAACTCCAGCACGAGGGACTGGGAATAACCCACTCCCCAAGACACAGAGACGCAGTCAGGACGCTGTGGAGGAGGCTGCAGACATGAGATTCCCTCGAGGGGTGAAGTAGTGGGATCTGCATGGCCCACATCCTGTGCCACAGCCCTCACCTCCTGCCTCGTGTCCTGCCACATCTGCAGCAGGAGGGGGACTGACACCTGGGGCTTTGTGAGGAGCAGACAAGGGGCTCCATCCTATGCCAAACATTTCTTCCTAATACCTAACTTAAACCTACTCTCCATCAATTTGAAGCCATTCCCCCTTGTCCTGTCACTCCAGGCCCTTGTAAATAGTGTCTCTCCATCTTTCTTGTCAGCTCCCTTCTGGCACTGGAAGGCTGCAATTAGGTCACCCTGAAGCTTCTCTTTCCCAGGCTGAACAATCCCAATTCTCTCAGCCTTTGCTGGTAGGAGAGGTGCTCCATCTGATTACCTTGGTGGCCTGCTCTGGACTCTCTCCAATAGTTTAGGCCAACCACACTGCTCTGCTTTGCTGCCAGAAGAACAAACCAATGGGTACCTCCAGAAGGGAGGAAACGGGGGCCCAGCAATGCCTGACACACCTTAAGCAGAGAGCAAACAAGAGAGAGGGAGGTGAGCAGGATTTATGGCTGTGACCTTGAGGCTTTCAGCACATCTTGCTCTATAGAGGGGGCAGTTTTCTTTGACAGAGTTGCAACAATGCAATAACCTCCTGCACACAGTAACAGAGGGCAGGGGCATGCCTGTGTGCTTCGAAATAAAAACCAGGGAGACCAGAAATAAAACCTGGCATTAAACTAGGGAGAATGATACATTAAAAAAAAAAAAAAACAAAAACAAAAAACAAACAGGTAGATGAAAAGCAGTAACCTGAGAACACATTTTCACAGGAATTGCCTGCTCTTTCCCATTGGGTCAGTGTATTTGCCCAGCACATAAACAACATTGCTCACACAACTCATGAGGAAATCTGACCAGCAGCACAGGCTGTCTGGGTGGGGAGATATTTTTGTCCTAAGGCCCAAAAGAGGAACAAACACTGAGCAGGGAGCATAGGTGAAAGGCAAGCTGAAGGAAGGCAGCTCTGGGGCAGTGTGGGGAAGATGGGCCAGTTGCTCGACAGGTGAAAGCAAGACCAGAGGGAGCAGCCTGGAGAGATGGGGAGCAGGAGGCAGGAGCAGGAGCCAGGGATGAAGAGAGTGGCAGAAGAGATGAGCCTGTGGTGCTACCATGAGGAGAGGAGGAGTAGGAGGAAAGCTGAGCTGAGATGTGAGTAGAGGCCACTAAACCCAGAGTTTTAAATGTCAGGATGAAGAGCTTGACCAAACGTGGAAGGGAAGCGAGTGGGATGGCAGTGCAGGGAAGGGGCAGCCCTGCAGGCAGGGAAGGCACTGGCACTGCTGGGTGTTCCAGGGGACCTGCTGTGCCCAGCACAGGCTGAGGGCAGATGGAGAGGGGAAGGGAGGTGCCAGTGCAGGGCTCCCAGGGTGGTGGGAGACACCCTGACATCTCTGAGAGGCGCTGGGCGCTGTGATGGTGGGAACAAACAGCCCTTTCAGGGACCTCCACAGTAAACAGGAAGGAGAAGATAAAGCTGCAGCCAGAGAGGCCACTTGGTTTCAAGGGAGATTTCCTCTGTCTTAGAAAGACCAGGGTGTGCTTGCAGCTAAGCAGCCAGTCCTGAGGGAAGCACAGCCCATGGATGGAGGGGAGATCCTGCTGGGATCCTGTGCCAGGGAGCAACATAGAGCGATGTGGAGGAGACTGGGTGCAGCTTCCCACTCTGTCATGTTGGCACCTTTTCTGTGCTCAGTTCCTACTGCCACAAGCCTTCCTGATCTCACCCCCCCAGGAGGAGGACCCCCGTCAGCATTTTGAAATCAGCTTCACATATCCCAGCCACCAGAGGAGAAGGTTTCCCTGTGATGGGCTCTTCCAGGGAGCTCCCATCCCACTCTGGTGGCAATGCCACTCACTCCTTGGGCTGGCTTCCTCTGCTTCATAGCTCCCATCCCATCCCATCCCATCCCATCCCATCCCATCCCATCCCATCCCATCCCATCCCATCCCATCCCATCCCATCCCATCCCATCCCATCCCATCCCACTTTACCCAATCCCACTCTCAGGATGGGAGCAGCAGCCATGAAAAGAACTGGTGGTATTTAAAGCAGCAGCAGCAATGCAAAGGAGATGCCAGAATACGCAAACTGCAGGTGCACCACGGCACTGTGAACAGATTGGGGTGCCACTGCCTGACCCCAGGAAGCTCATTTCTGTGGTGACACATCCCCACCCTGCCTCCTAGTGCCCCGTGTGTGGAGCCAGGTGGGGTGTGGTAAATGATGCCACGTGGAAATCACACTTTGAATGGTTTTGAAGAACAGATACACAGGGCCTTTATTTAGGTTCCCATCCAGATTTGTTCTCTGACACTGACAGTGCTGTCAGCACGTCTGTCCTGGGCTGCACTGGCAGGGGAGGCAGGGCTGCGGTGCCTTCCTTGCTCCGCAGTGTAACCCGAGCCCGTGTGGGCAGGAGAAGTCCTTGTCTGGCTGTACTGCTCTCACCCCCGCTGGCAGCGAGCAGAGATAGCGGAGGGGAAGTGTTGGTTTTCCAGCAGGGATTATTTTCGTAAGGATTCCTATCCTTCGTGAGTCACTGGAGGTTTTTCCGCTGACTGCAAGGAATGAAATCCATATCACTGAGATATTCAAAAAATGTGTGCAGTGGTCAGGAATGCTGCTTTATCAGCTTTTAGGACACCACTTGGTTATGAGACAATTTTGATTGGTGTGAAGATACAGCTAATTGCAATTTAAAGGCCACATCTTCAAGTGAGGCACAACGTCTTCCCCTGTCCTAAAAATCTGTAGTATCCCAAAATGAAGTGCTAACTTGGTAAATGTTCAGCCCTCTGAGACTTAATTAGATCCTTTTGTCCAGGAGAAGAATTTGGAGCTGGGTTTCAGTGCTGGATGGCCCTGATCCCGTGGAGGAGCTTTGCTCTTTCCCAGAGCTCTCAGTGGGATCCCATCAGCCGCAGCACCGTGGGCAGCACGGTTTGGGAGGACAGAGTCCCTTCCTCCCATCTTCCCAGATGTCAGCAGTGGAGCACTTCCATCCCACACTGCTGGAATAGCAGGTCAAGAAATTCTCAAACAAACAGACACCAAGTCAAAGCAAAGTTCAGGATTTTACAGACCGGCAGTGTGCGTGCAGCTGAAGAAATTCTCTGGGTGGTTACTGCACAGCTTGAAACCAGCCAGGCTGGGGGAAAGGGCTGCATTTACCTACAAATACCCACTTTCCTGCAAAGAGAGTGCTTCCTCAGGGCTTTCTTGGAAAGAGCCCTCCAGCCAGCTCATCCCAACCATCACATGGGGAGGATTTTCAAAACACACTAATGAGCAGCGAGATGGAGACACTAAGTGCTGGTTTAGACATTCTGGAGGAGGTCAAAACCCTGTTTAACTTCCATTAATGTCACTCCAGTCCCTTTTGGTAGTACTGAATAGCAAAGGGAACAAGAGAAAGACAACAACAATCTTAAAAGCTTTTCAAAAACACCACATTCCTACAGAAGACGATGTTCCGTTTTAGAGTGGCTTTAACGGGAAAGAAAACATGAAAGAACAAAGATTTCTTCACTGATTCCCAAATTGTAGGCTGGGCCTGGGGTCAATTGAGATGTGATTCAGAGCTTGTTGGACACTGATACCGAGTGCCCTTAGCACTGCTGATGTGGGTAAGAGATGGTCAGTGGGGAGCAGGGGGGCTGGGAGATGCCCTGGGAGCAGCACAGGGTAAGCAGACAGAAAATCAGGGCCTGTGTTGCATAGCAAATCAAAATGTTGGAGGCAAAGGCCACAAGATTCTGTCCAGAGGGAAGAGAAGCAGCGGCCACAAGCTCAGAGAGACCACAACTGCTTTCTGCAGTGCATAAATGTCACACGGTGCTTAAAATACTTGATCAGCCTCGTCCAGCCAGCCCGGCTCTGGCAATAAACACACTGCTCTGCTTTTGAATGTGTTTCCCTCAAACGATGCTCTAGCAACCAACTGTGTTCAAAAAAGCCCCGCAGTTGCAGTTCGAGATTTATTTTAACTTTGCAGAGAATCAAAACAAAAAGAGCCAGAAGGGACTGTGGGAAACTTTTTCCTAGATAAACGTGAAGTTAGATTATTTTGCTCTCTCCACCCTGCCAGAGCTGTCGGGATGCCACCGGGAGAGGATGGAGGATGTGTGGTCTAATGACTAACAGGGCCAGAGGAGTCTGAGCCCAGACATTACCAACAAGCAGAAGCACCTCAGGCAAATCGCTAATTGCCTGTGACTTATTCCCATTTATCCGGGGGGCAGCAGCTCACTCCCGGGAATGCGGTGAGCATTTAATCAATTAGGGCTTGATTGCTGCTTTGAAATCCTGGCTTCCAAAACATGCGGGGTAATTGCAGAAAGTCCTTTATTATTCCCAGCAGCAGGGACCACGCCATGTTTGCACACATGGATCAGGCTCTCCCCAAGCCTGTCTGATCCCCCCTGCCCATCTGGGTAGCCTGCTGAGGTGGTGGATCATGGCTTGAGCAGATGGCTACGCTGCCCATCACTGGCTGGAGCTGGCTTTGAACCCCCCCCAGATGGAGCTGTGAGGGGTGGATCACAGGCAAGCTGAGCACAGGCAGCCAGGGAACTGTGGCAGCCAGGGAACTGATGGGAGAGGACAACCAGTTTGTAACTCCATCCCTGAGGGGTGGCACTGGGAGGAAGGTGGGAACGTGGCTGTGCTCCTGGGGAGGGAGGAAGAGGCTTGCCTTGGAAACGGAGAGAGATGGAGATGGAGATAGATGGAGATGGAGATGGAGATGGAGATGGAGATGGAGATGGAGCAGGCTGAGGTGACCATGACCAATGGAAATGTCAGTGACCTTTAACTAAAGTCTGTGCACACTCTGCAGATGCTGAAACTCAGCTGGGTGGAGAGCTGGAGCAAGCTCTGAGCTGTCCTGTGCCCCTGGCAGCACCCATCCCCTCAGCTTCCCCCCGGGGGAAGCAGGACCACCCTCAGGCACCCTGGCTGCTCTCCCTGGCCCCAGTGAGTGCTACCATGGCCCTGCACCATGCCTGGGACAGGACACAGTGCAGCCACGGGGCTGGAATGGGGTCGTCCGTCAGCTCTGTGGAAGGAAGCCAAGGGAAATTTTTTTAGGCGTCTCAGACGAGAAGGAGGTTAACTTTCTTTACTAGATAAGGCATTTGCCATATAAGTAGGACATTTCAAAATGTCCCATTCCCAAACAAGCCTTTCTAAGAGGCCTGAGCAAAACAAAGTGTCAGAAGCCATTGGTTTGAGCTCCTTCTGCTCTGTTTTGACTGCACAGCCCCCCCCCCCCAGCCTCGCTTCCCTCTTTGCCTTCTTTCAAGGAAGAAAGAAAAAATGCTGAATTTGGAAGGCTGCCAGCAGGACTGAAATGTCATTTTCCAGCAGCCTTGGTGACCACAACAAACCCTGCAGGGCCCTAGTGCAGGAGAGGGTGTGACCTGTGGGGACAGTCCTGTGGCACCAGGGGCTGGTGGCTGCAGCTGCCACCAGGCTCTGGTGAGGATTGAGAGGCTTTTGGAGGTGACACCAAGTGGGGTGGCTTTTCTACCCACCCATAGGGCCAGGGGAGTTGGGGGGACTGGGAGCACTATGGGTCCACCCTCCTCTTCCATTGAGGTGTTGGAAAAGAGCCGACGGCTGCAGAGGCTCCAGATCCTGTTTCCTCCCTAGTTTTGTGCTGTTTGCTGTTGAAATCAGTGACCTTGGCTATGGTTTCCCTTCCTGTGTGTGACTGGCACCCACCTTTAAAGCTGGCACCCAAGGGCCCAATCTGCAGTGGCACTGTCATTTTGTAAAGTGCACAAGGATGAGGACCCCTCTATCTACTACAAGATGTCCTATGTGACATTTTGCCATGGCTCACTGTGTCCAGAGGACACAGCCGGGTTCAGAGCCCGTGCTGGTGACTCAGCCACATCATCACCATGGCTGAAGCTCTCGCTGGGCTCTGCATTGAAGCAAGGAGATGGTGACAGAAGTCTCCAGGCCCAACAGCATCCACACTTCACCACACACGGCTCGGGTCAGTATAAATCCATCTTCCCCAGGAAGCTGTTGAGCCAGGAAAAGTTGTGTCCCCTGAGAGCAGGGGTAAACCTCACTCCCTGCAGACAAGGCAAGGCGATGGGGTAGATCTCTGGTGAAGCTAACACCCTGCTGCTGCCAGAGGTTTTATGGCAGTGACAACTCTTAGGCTGACAGGAGGTGCCAAAACTGTGTGTGCGCCTCTGTCACACCAAAAATGCCACTCTCCACCTTTGCTGGGCGAGAGGCATGAGCACAGCTTCCTCTACTGCAGTGCTGTGTTTGTGCCAAGCCTTGTGTAGATGCTAAAAAGTTAAAAGCAGAGAAATTCTTCAGCTTTTTCTCAGTAGTCTGTGAGAACATTGCTTTCACACATAGACTAGATGAAAACAGCAAAAGGGGTTTTGTAAACTATCTTTATCTGTGCACCTGGGTTCTGTTTTGCAGAATTGTTATGGTACACATTGAAAAAATATTTTGAAATAGGTGTTGTGAGCTTTGGCCAATAGGACAAGGGATGGCTGTTCAAAGAACCAGTGGTTTTCCTGTCATCTTTGTGAACCAAGTTATAAAAGTGTTCTTTAATAAAGGGGATGTTCTCATTCACTCGATTCACCCTGGACCTGGAATCTGAGTCGTTTCTCACCGTTCACGGTACCACAGCCACAGCCTTGCTCCTGCTGACAGTGGCCAAAAGCCTTGTGAGAAAACCTTGGGGCTCAGCCATGGCAGGGCGAGTGCTTGGTGGCTCCGTTGCCTCAGCCCTTGGCCTGTGCTGGTGCAGGAGCAGGGAGAAGCTGGTCCAGGTCTCCTGGAGAACTGCAGCAGCTCTCATGGGGGGCACACAGCAGGGAAATGCCACTGATTCACATTTCCTAATGAATGGCATTGCCACACGACTGAAAAAAGGGGAAGTGGAACCATGTAGAGGCTGTCTCAATACCTTGCCCCCACTTTTCCTCTTCCCCCGCTCGCTCTAGCTCATCCCAGGTCCTGTCTGTTGGGATTCACTTATTTCTTCCTCTTGCCAGGCTGTTTCTCATGGTGGGAGAGGTGTGTTTTAGGATGGCTTTCACTCCCTGTTAGCTTTAGCAATGATTCCCCAAGGTACAGAGGTACCTTCTCCAGCATCACTCTTCACTCCAGCAGCCAAGCCAGGACCCCTTCAGAGCCAGGATCAGCACCAGGACCTGTCAGAGGGAATCCCTGTTGTGACCATTTTGTGCCATTCCCTCTCCTTCAAGAGACCCATGTCTTGTGGTTATCCTGGTCCGGAGGTGCCTGGGGGACGCCTGTGCTGCACTACCCTGGGGAGAGGCACGGTTTCTGTGAGGCTGGAGGTATCTGGATTGCCTGGAAAACAGCTGGGGGTTTGAACGAATCCATAGGAGCTCCCCCACACCTGTCCCCTCCACGCTCTGCACAGGCCACCCTGTACAGCATCCCACAGCTCCTGCACCCTGGGGTGTTCACCAGGCTACGGTGAGACTGAGCTGAAACACCTTTAAAAGCCTTTAAGGGGTGTCACTCTACAGCAGAATCACAGTCTGTGGGGTGAGGGAGCCCAAGTCCTGGCTTGCCATCCTCCCGTGCAGGGAGCAGACAACAGAGTTTCGAAAAAGTGGTGATGGAAAGCCCCCTGACAAACCCCAAAGCAATGAATGATGTAATTTTCCATCAGGAAAGGTTCTGCCAGCCTGCTAACCAGGGGAGAGGACATTTGCCCCCCACAATACCAGCCATGGGGCTTCCACCCCATGCTGCAGGTGTCCTCTCCCAGCTGGTACTGACAGCCATGTCCTGCCCCCTTGGATAACCTGCCTGGGATGGCCCAAGCTCCTCTGAGATCCCACCAGGAGATACTGTGGGGAGGAGCCCACTGCCTCTCTGGGAAGAGATTGTGTTCCCACAGTGCCCAAGTCAGCACTATAAAGCCACTCCTCAGGGAACATTAATAATTTAGGAATAAACTGGAGCCTCTATTGTGTTCTGAGCAGGCTGTTGTATTTGCTTATCATGACAGTGTCTGAGCCCCTTCCGGCAATGCACTCGCCTGTCTGATGGATGTTTGGCACGTGCTCTTGTCCTGTCCCCAAAAAGAGGAGGGACAGCCTGCACAATTGCTTGGGCAGCAGGAGACACCCGCGTGGGTGCTGGACACTTGTCCCAGATAGTGAGAAAGTCGTAAAAGAGGCCTTCAGAGTAAGGTCTAAACCCAAAGTAATCATGAACAGCAGACACTCATGGTCCACTGAAAGCTTAGAAGCACAAACCCTTGAAGAAAGAAGGGTTGTCAATTAATTTGGAATCTCTCTTCAATCTGAGACTTGTTGAACCCACTGGGACCAATTTATCCTCATCAGTTTTCCTCAGTGATTCCTGGAACTGGTCTGGGATAGCTTTTTCTGGACAGGCCTGTGTGCCAGCAGCCCTGTCCCAGAGTGCACATGTGACTCAAGGCATCAGTTTTGGTTGAGGCACCCAGGAGCAGACACTGCTCTAAGTTCACAGCTGTCACTGACACCAGATAGATTTTCTGTGAAAACTAAGAGTGTGGTGAAAATGTTGATGGTCATCTCGTGTTGCAGGCAGAGGGATAATAACACACCACACAGCTCAGGAGTAAGACCCAAGCTACAAACACATGAACAGATGGCTTAAGAGGGAGCTGTCCTTACCTTCCAGTCAGCTAAACTGAGGGGCTGCAACTCCTATGGGAAGTGTTTAACAAGGAAGGGAAGTGTGATTGAAATCCAATTCAGTCTGCATTCAGCATCTTTCATGAAACCAGCACATTGAGAGATCCCTTCTGAGAAGCCTTGAGATGGGATGACCCGAAGCTGGCTGGCTGACAGGAATGCACAGTCTCTCCATTAGCTGGATGAAGGGAACAGCTTAGTCACTGTGAGGGGAACCATTCACGGGGAGATGAAACCTTCACCTCCTGTTGCAACAGAGGAGTTGTTGTTTCTAACTTGCCCACCACTTATGTCACCACTTGTGCGTGGCAGGCCGCTCTCCCCCACTTCCCAGCAAAGTCTCAGTGTCACTGAGTCACCATTGATGTCCCTGCGGGGAGGTGCCCAAAAATGAATATCTCACGGGGAACATTGCAAATACCTTGGCTGAGCAGCTGCTGCAGTCCAAGGGAGAACACATTCATGGGGGATGATATCTGGGGTGTGCTGCAGTCTCTTGCTGAGACTGCAGCTCTTTATAAGAAGCAGAAGAGTCCTCCAGAGGCTTGACTCAGTGGCTGTGAGGCAAATGCCTTTCATCAGAGGCCAGCTAAAATTCTCCCAAGAGCAAAGAAGACTCATGCTGATCCCAGTGGGTTTTTACTCAGGGGTTAGGGGTCTGGGGTTAGGTTTGCAGAGGGGTTAAGGTGCTCCTTCTGTGCAGGAGCTAAGGGTGGGGTCATCCTGTCAAAGTCCTCCTGGCAGCAGTGCCCTCGTATCCAAGCTTTTAAGAATTAAGGCCTGAGAGTGAAGGGATTTAAACCATCATTTGCCACCCTGTGTGACTGGGCCACAGCACACAGCAGCTCAGAAGAGATGATCTCATTCCCTCCTGCTGGAGCTGTTCCGCTTGACATAGATAAATTAAGTATTGATGCAAGTATTGATTACTGTTGTGCTACGTATTGGAAAACTTAACCTCATCCTTTCGTGGACGTTTTTCCATCTCACTATAATTAGGTGCCCGGGCGGATACTCTTCCCACTGAGGAGGTGAGGGTGGGTTTTCACCGTGTCCTGTGGGTCTAGCCCAGGCCTGGTGGGCAAGGCAGGAGGAGAGGGCCCCACTGCCTTAGTGAGCAGAGGGACAGCACTGCCAGGACGAGCTGTGGCTGGCAGTGACAGCAGTGCCATCAGCAGAGGCCACATCTGAGGGCTCTTGTGTTTAGGGGCTCTGCTTGAAGAACACAGTGAGTGGATGGGACTGGGAAGGCCTCAAGGAGGACGTTTCTAAGGAGAAGATGTGGTCTGCAGGCAACTGTTGAAAACACCTGAATGCTTTTACATTTTGGAAGCTGTTCATGTGCAGGATGCAAAAAAAGTAGAGCCAGAGTCCTACAAAGACTAAAACTCCAAAACCAGAGACGTTGTTTGATCTATGTCCTTTTCAGATTTTGCTCCGAAGCACAAGGGTAATACAGGTCTTACAGTAGAGAGACGTTTTCAGTAGAAACGGAGTAGTTTCGGTTAAAGTGACGTACAAATATAATGGTTTAATGTCTGTGAGGCAAAGTTAAAAGCAAATGTATTTTCAGTAGAAATAGCTGATGGATCTTGTGAGCAGAAGTAGATTTTCCAATGAGACTGCTGTTAAGGCCCATCTGTGTTGGAGGTGTTGAGTCTTTCTGGGCCAATCCCAAAGCATAAAAACCATCTGCCCTGTGCCTCTGACCTGGGGCCATGGATAATCTCTGGGCTTTTTGAGATAAGACATGGGGCTGTGTCCCAGTGCCATTCACTGGCATAGGGTGCATTGCTTCAGGAATAGGAAGGGAAGAATAGGTCAGGCAAGAAATGTCACAGTTATTCACAAAGAGAGAAAACAAAACTTAAATAGGACAGTTTTTTTGTAACATTGTGTAAGCTAAAGCTCATCTATCTGTCAATAAAGTCATCCCTGAGTAATTGCTGGCACCGAGGGAGCCAGCCCAAACATTTTACAGTTTATCAGCCTCTCTGTAGGGTGAATATTTGCACAAGGTAGAGCTTTTTTCTTCCCCTTTTTTTTTAACCTTTCCCGAAATCAACTGAGAAGTGCATGATTTCTCACTGAAAACATCACTGGTTTCTGCAATCCTGCCAGAATCAATAGATTCCAGCAACGCCTTTGATGTGGAGATGTGTTAGTGAAGCAAACTCACCGCAGTCTGTTTTTAATGCTTTCGGTGTGTGCGCTCTCACAGGAGAAGAGTGGAGACAGGCAGATGAAACAAGAACACAAAATGCATTTCACATGACACCTTATCCCACCCAGAAGCAGAGCAGCACTTAAAGCTCGCAGCTCCTCTCTGGATGGTGCTCCTGTCAACAGCTTAAAGCAACATTGCCTAAAGTGGCATTTATCTTTGGGGCTCTCTATCAGATTCCTTTCTGATTTTGCTACAAGCGCGTTCCTCGCTGTTTATGCCATACATGGTTAAAGGGAATCTTTGTTGCTCCTCCACAGGTTACAGCAAGGTCAGGACTGAGCACTGTACATCCTTTTGTGTCCTAAATATTGGACACTTAATCCCAAAGGCTCTGTCCCAGAGGTGGAAATGCACCTACAAGGATACCTTCTCTCCAGTCTGCCTATAAGGTTACTCCTGAGCATAAAACCCAGCAGCCACATGGGATTTGAGGCAGAAATGAGCCAGTTTCTTCCTGCTTTAGGGTTAGGTTCAAAGCCTGTTGAGAAGGGATTTATCCTGGTGCTGACCTGTCCTGTGGAGTTCTGAGACAGGCTAAACAACCAGACCCTGGAGTGACCAGGGTGGTGGTCCCAGCTCTGGCCAGGGGCCACACAAGATGCCATTGTCAAGTTCCCCAAGCTGCACAGGTTTGTCTTGTTTGCCAGACATTTTGAGAACAATCCACACATGATTAATATGCAGTGCATTAAAATCAGAAGGCAAATCTCTGCCCCTTTAGGCACTGCAAGTCTGCAATTAGGGCACCCCAAAGCCTTCTTTTCCCAGGCTAAACGACTCCATCTCTCTTAGCCTTTCCTCACAGGAAATGTGCTCCATCCCTCTCATCACCTTCATGTTCCTCCTCTGGGCTCGCTCCCAACAGGTCATTGTTCTTCTTGTGCTGAGGACTCCAGAGCTGGATGCAGGTGGGGTCTCCTGAGAGTAGAGGGGCAGAAATTAGAGTTATGATCCTCCAGTTGCTGAGACAGAGGAATGACCCATGTTTACAAAAGACCTTAAGACAGAAATTAAGAGCAAAGAAAAACACCACACATGGTCAAAAGCCTGCTTGTTCCTCAGCTCTCAGAGCTTCTCCACCTCCTTGAGGGACCATGAAAGTTTGATTGATTCCTCCAACTGCAGGTGAGGAGGTCACCAAGGAAAATTATAAATACCCCTGGCTCCAGTGGGTGAGCAGTCATGGTTTGTACCTCATGAAGTTCAGGAGACTGACAAACAGAGGCTCCTTTGCTGTTTGTGGCACACAAACAGCTGTTTGAGAAAAGAAACGTCTGCATGCATCTGTCAGCAAAGTCATACCTAAATTTTTGGAGATTTCTGGTGGTAGTATCCCTTCTGCTCCACAGCTGTCTGAGAGAGGCTGAGTGCAAACTCACACCCCTCTATTCCATACAGATGCCCATAAATCTGATAGAGAAGGCAAAATTAATACCAGGATAACTGAATTAACTTTAATTAAGTCACTTCTTATTTTCACATGTGCACCCAGGAGAAAAATCAAGACCTGTACTATTTTACCATGTCATGGTTTTGTAACACTGGAGAAGATTCATATACAATGAAGCAGGGACAAATGCCTGGGAACAACTTCATGGATAAATGGTTGCATTCTGGGCTGGTTATAGTGGTGAAAGTCAAGAGAAGCAGCACTGGTGGCACATCTCCAGTGCTGATCTGACACATATTTTGTCTTCACTCCATGGCAGGAATGAGCAAAAAGTGTCTGGAGCCATTGGCCAAACAGCAAATGAGCTCAGACATCCCTGCTCCATGCCCATTTGCAGGGGATAACATTTCCAGCAATTCTAGTTATTCACCCCTGTGCAGTAGGCTCCAAAATGGAATAGAATCACAGAATTATTAAGGTTGGAAAAGACCTCCGAGATCATCGAGTCCAACCTTTGATCAATCACCACCTTGTCAACTAAACCATAGCACTGAGTGCCACATCCAGTCGTTTCTTGAACTCTTCCAGGGATAAATCTTGTCAGAGCCATCGAAACCTGTCAGTGGGCAGTTAACAGGCACTGACAAAATGGGCTGACTTATTTTGCCTTTAACAATGAGGATAGCTATTAATCCACACACGTCTTGGGGAGGAATAGCAGCCTTTCTGCTACGTGAGCCATCTCACAGGGGTTTTCTCAGCCCTTTGAAGCATCTCTGTGCATGCTGCTGGGTGTTTAATTGTGCGGAGTGGGACGCGCAGGGAGACACGTCTTCATTGAACACAGGGTCACTTCTGAAGGGGATGCATTTTTGCAATCTTTCCCTGACCACAGCAAACATTTTAGGGCTGTGAGAACTTCCTTTGCTACTCATGTGCCTGGTAAGGATGGACTTCTGAGATGACAACTGCAGGGGAGAATTACCCCCACCAACAGCTTCATCCCACCACACTCCTTCCTCCTGCCCTGCTGGGGCACTTTTTGGTAACTGATTTTGCTACTTCACCTTCCAGAAAAGCCAAGGCAGTGTTTTACTGCAAAGCCCTGTGGGTGCACGAGTGCATGAGCACAGCTAAAGGGGCTTCCTTCTGGTGGGAACTCCGAGTAGGATGGGTGCAAAAGCTGCTCATCCACGTGTAGCTCGGGGCTTGTAGGAAGGAGACCAGTGGGAATCAGTAAACAGAACAGGGGGATGAATGCACATGTCCATGCTCCCTGGAAATCCCCTGGCTCACAGGACAGCCTGCCTAGGGAAGAGTTAAAAGCAGAGCTCTGGAAAGTTTGGCCAGATGACTTCCTGATGGAGTTTATACAAGTATAGTGTGCGCAAGGACGTGTGTGCCTACGTGCCACTTCTCCCGAAGCAGCCTGAGCGGAGGGAGGAAAAAATTATAAAAACATCACAGATGGGTCCAGGCTGAAAACAACCATCTGATGAATGTGCAGGGTCATCACACTCCTCTCATTACAAACCTGCCAGACAAATCCGTGTGATGCCTCCTCTGCTGTGTAGCCCCCTTGCCACAGAACAAGAGGGCAGGGGCAGGGGCGAGGCAGGGCAGGAGACAAAGGAGGACATGAGCACGAGGAATTCACAGTATCCCAAAGCAGCTGCCAGTCGTTCAGCTCTCAGGACATTCCCAGCGGCCAGGGAAACAATGCAGTCATCTGCAGTCACTGGAATGCCAGGGTGATGCAGGGGTGATGCAGAGCTGATGCAGAGCTGATGCCAGGGAGATTCCAGGGAGGCACTGGCACGATGCCGGGGTGATGGCTGCAGGCAGGAGGTGTGATGGAATGCAGCTCTGTACATACACACACAGTGGTCTCATAAAACCCAGCCTGGACAGAGGCATCAATGGAACACTAACACGAGCTTGCTAGCGTGGATTGTACAGACCTGGGCAGGACTTTGGTACTCAAACTATCCCCTGCCCCTGTGCTGTCTACCTGGAAAACCCTCTGGGCTACCTCAGTGCACTCACATGCATGTCCTGCTGTGGAGCTGTGACAGCCAGAGCTGCTAATCCTGAGGGGAATGAGCTTGCTTAGGTGCAGGAGCTTAATTCCCACTGCTGTGTGCTGAGTGGGAGCTCTCTCTAGCCTCCCAAAAGAGAGCAGTGGAGACAAACCGAGGATTATACAGAGCAGCCTGCTTGATCTTCTGTAGGCAGACCAGTAAGAAGGCCAACTCCTTATTACTCTCATTTAGCAGTAAATCAACCTTCCTCTCAATTATAGAGCACATTCACCTCCTCCTGCTCCTTCAGAGCAGGGTGAGAGGGCACCATGTACGAAAGGATTAAGCAGCAGTCCCTTTAGGGATGCTTAGTCAGTGAACCCGTGCTTCTCATTACATACTTCCAACCTGCTGTCATTTGATAATCTTGTGGAAGGGCTTGCAAGTTTGTGCTGCCTCAGAAATTTCTGCTTGTTCACTGCAGCTGCGCTCAGAGGGGATTCTCTGAGCACAGCAAGACCACGGCTAATTGCATCAGGAGGTCAGGAGGAAGGTCTGCTAAACTGCTCCTGTTACGAACCCCACCTGCATTCTCAGAGCCCAGCCAGGTTGCTTACAGAGCCATCATTAGCACTGAAAAGTAAAAAGCTGCAGACAGAACTTGCACAGGGCAAAGCAGCAAAAACTTAAAAAAACAAGAAAACTTTCTTCCCAATAGTTGAGCTGACTTTGGAAAGCAAGACTTGTAAATATTAGAAATTGGCCATATAAATAAAATGAACATTTTATTCACTGATTTCTTTCAGGTCAAAATACTAACACTGAATACTATCATTTGACCACACGGATTCCAAAAGCCATGTTATTTTATGTAGCTGGCTACTTTTTATTTTATTTTTTATTAAGTCCAAAAACTTATATTTGACTGGAGCAACAACAGATCCTAAAATCTTGAGTGCAGTTCTCTGGAAGGTAGTTTTGAATTTTGACTTACTCTGTTGATTTTCTGAGTATTCTCATCTTTATGTTTCTATCAAAGATCTCTGTGATTTCCATCTTATTTCTATAGTGCCCAAAGCAAAAGAAACCTGTTGTTTTACAACTCACAAGGCAGGTAGGGCAATTAGGAGGAAGATATGTTACATTTTGCTGCCTTCCAGTACCCAAAGGGAGCTTACAGATAAAGGGATAGTTTTGACAAGGGTGTGGGGGAATGGCTGCAGACTGGTTTAGATTAAATATTAGGAAGAAATTCTTTGCTGTGAGGGTGGTAAGGCACTGGGAAAGGTTGCCCTGGAAGTTGTAGCTGCCCCATTCCTGGAAGTGTCCAAGGCCAGACTGGATGAGGCTCTGAGCAACCTGGGATAGTGGGAGGTGTCCCTGCCCATGGTAGGGAGGGTTGGAACTGGGTGATCTTTAAGGTCCCTTCCAACCCAAAACATTCTGTGATTCTTCTCTGCTTCTTTGCAGTGGTAGCAAGAAGCCTGCTAAAGGTGAGGTCAGGGAGTTGAGTTTTGCAGTGGCAGATTCAGAGCTTTATTTTCTACCTCTTTGCATTTCACCCTCCCTAGAGATTAGCACGGGCTCAAGCCTGGCTGAGTAGTACCAGGATGAAGCAAGATAGTGGAAAAGAAGTGATTTCATCTCAGCGCAAGCATTTCACACTGGATTGTCTCCCACTTGAGCTGACGTGTTAAACAGAGCTGTTTACCAGCCTGTGGTAAACTCAATTTACACTGGGTACATGGCCTGCATCGCTCTGCAGCCAGCAGTGTCCCTGCTCCTGGGTGGCTGCCTGAACCCAGCCTGAGAGCACAGAGCAGGGCTCAGGCTCCCTACCTGAATGGCAGACATCTGATGCCAGCCACTACAGAAGTGCTCCTGTTTGGGTGGGAAGGACAATGTGGGGATTCATACCAGATTTATTCCAAAACCAAAGAGTCAAACCCATCTTTCCTGAGAAACAAGCTCCCTTCTCAAAAAAAAGAAGAGTAATTTAAGGTCAAATACTTTCACCCTAAGCAACATTAAGTGAAGAATGGCAAAATTTGGTTGGCATCCTGTGTGGTTTACCAGCAGTGCCTGGATTTGGATTTGGGGGAGGACTGCAACGTCACAGCATTGCCTGGCAGCTGAGTGACATCAGGTCACACTACGTGGGAGAATGCCACACAGAAAAGGTCATTCCCTGGGCTCCAACCCAGCCTGTCCCACTTGGAAAGAGGGTTCTATATTGGGCAGTAGCTTGTTCTGGAAAATGCCTTCTCAGGCTCAGCTTCTGCCACCCGAGCCCCTGGCAGTGGCCGATGACTGGCAGGGAAGCTCTGGGCATGCACAGGTGGAAGGGAAGAACAGAGATGTCTAAAGGAAGGGGTCATTTCTTAGAGAAGAGGAACAGATCACTCTGGGGCTGGCCAGCCAGTGCAGGGTGTTTCACAAACACATGGACTGAAGTGGCTGCTGAGATTTGCCCAGAAATGAGCTCAACCCTCTTAGCACAGCCACAGCCTCCCTTGCAGGACATCTACTCCCTGTATTTCTTATGTTTGGAGTATTTCCTGGGCTGCTGCAAACTAAGCACAGATCCTCGGGGGCTGGCAAGTGCCATCACTGCCTGGCATTGCCCCCATGGATGTAACCTGTCATATCTGTGTCCTCCCCCCATACAAATTGCTGTGGTCACCATGTAATAAAGCAGGTGCCAGCTCTCCATGACACAGCTCTGTGTCCCTCGCCCATCCACGATCCCCTTTGCAGCAACAGCAGTGAGGTTGGTTTCTGCCCAGCCCCACAAAGCCCTGGGAATGGTGCCAATGTTGTCCCCAAAGTGTGGCAGTGGGGTCTGTGCCAGCATTGCCAGCCCAGAACGGTGTCACACAGCCTTGAAGTGAAAACCAACCTCCTTAGCAGGAACTGTTCTGGATTTTGCAGGGGATATCCAGGAACCCTCTGGCACCTGCAGCCACTGGGAGCGGAGCTGGTGTTCCCTGGTGGTGCTGCTCTGTGCCCTGCTCTCCCACCCATCCAACCACTGGTATCCAGAAGAGTTTTTTCCCAGTCTCAGAGGGATTCTGCCCTGCCTAATTTGTCATTTTTGTGCCACCACAGTCTTACTAAGGGATTGCATCCAAGCTAGGCTCTGGCTCATCCCCGCTTAGTGAAATGCCTACCAGTTTGGATGCTTGCAGACCTGATGGTCTCGCTGTTGTGGCAGGTTGAAAAGGGAAGCACATCCTAAATTCCCCAAGTTTTCAGGGCATAACTGAGCTTGGTACACCCAAGGAGTGCTGTAGTTCAGTGCTCGAGCTGTAACATTCAAAGCCTGGCTTTAGGGCAGGTAGAGGAAATGCAGCCACCAAACCTCTGGCACTGCCCATCTTTAAAAATGCGCCGTGACTTGCTCCCCACACAAGGGGCACAACAGGCATTGCACCTGTTAGTGAGGCAGAGAGGGAGGGCACTTCAGCTTCTCACAGGGACACATTTCTCACCCATTTGGCACCCATGAAAAGGGTGATGTCCCCTCAGGGTACCAGGCTCAGTGGCCAAGCCATGAAGAAAGCACATTGTCAGGTACTGGGACCCTAAAATGAGGTATCAGCTCTGTCTGGGCCATGTAGTCTAGCACCTTCCATGTCCCCTTCCATCCCTGCTCGTGGGCAGCACAGCACCTTCATCCCAGCATCCCAAATGCACCTACCTTCCTTCCCCATACAGCCATTTGGTTTGGGATACTTGGCTCAAAGCTTAGGCTGCTCAAGCTGGGCTGCAGGCAAAGTCCTGCCTCTGCTGGATTCAGTGGCAGGTTTACCTTTGATTTCAATAGGGAGTTAATTTTGCCCTATATGGTGATAATTTGCTGCTTGACTGTGACCTTGCAGAACATCAGGCAGAGCTCACCTCCATTCTCATCCCCATCCTCCTCTGACAGGCAGTCGTTCTCATGCCTCAGTTTCCTCCTCTGTAGCTAAAAGGAATGCCAAGTTGAAAATGCACCTTCCCCTTCCTTATGAAGTTCTTTGATACAGAGATCTAAAATACAACACAAGAGCCAACACTGACCTTCACTTTCCTCTGCCGTGTCAGACCCATTTAGTGGCTATTTATGGCAACCTGGTCATTAGCACTACAAGAACAAATTCAGCACAAAGAAAGCTTTAAACCACAGAACTGGGGTGTGCCAGGCTGTCAGAACACCATTGTGCACTACTTTCCTCCTTGCCCTACCAAAAGACAAAAGCTTCATTTGATGATTGAAGACACAGAAACCAGAATAGCAACAGGAGCTCCTCCTGCAAAAAAGGAATTCCGCATTTCCTAAACCCCACATTCCTCCTTTCCTCTGCCCTGCTTGGTCCCCTTGGACCTCTCCACAAAGGGATCAGAGAAGGACTTCTCCCCCAGCTTTCTGTTCACCTCTTGCAGCCCCTCAAGCCAGACCTGGGCTAAGCCACTCCAGCAGTGTCAGAAGAGCTTTTGGTGTGCACATTTTTTTGTTGGTTTGTTTTCAGACAAGCAAGGGAGCAGGAGGATGATGTGAGATGTGGACAGCCTCTTTGTCAGGCAGGGAGCTGCTGCCACTTGCTGGCACCCTGCTATGTACAAGTGAAAAGGTTTTTCCTTCTCCATTTCTTCCCATCGAAGATTTCAAGGGTGAAAACTCATTGGAAGGAGGTGATGCACCTCCTCCTGAGCCAGGAAGGATTTTTCATTTATGGTTTCAGGTCCTCTCATAGCTCTCTTAACACCCATGGGCCTTACTATTGTACATTCCCTTTTCTGTCTCTGCCTCTCTTCCTGCAGCAGAGCCGCTCAGTTCTGACTCTAGAACCAGGGGAAGACCAGATGCCTTTGCCTTGCTGGAACTCACAGACAGTGAGAACACCTGAGTTAACCAGATTTTTCATGACTCTCCTTCTGAACTAAAATCAGGCTGGAATGGGATAGTCGTGTTCAGATGTGGACAGCAGTGAGATTGTCTCAGAGAGAAAAAGAACCTAAGAATCCTATTGTGAAAACATAACATCCTGATGGGCTTAGCTTTAATGAAAACAGTTGTAAGAGCAGCTTGGTATTCCTTGAAAACATGCACAGGCACCCACTAATGTATGTATTAATAGTCACTACCTCATTTCTTGTCTTCCATTCCATTCCAATTCAAAATGCCCATCTGGCCTACACTGCCAACAAATAGCAAACCAACTTCAGCCTTGATCAGTCCTGGGGATGTACTCACAGCACTGTGGAAGACATGGGTTTAGTAATATTTTCTGGCTTGGATATGATGGAAGTGGATATCCACACCTTCCTCAAAGAGGCAGTATCTTGAGCAAGTAGATGCAGCAACGAGGGAAATATAAAACTGCAGAATAAGATCAGATCTTACAAACTGAGAGCTTTATGAGGTGTCAGACCCTGTGGATGCTTGGAGGATGCCGTGCAGTCCAAAAGGATCTCTTTTGCCCCCCGTATTTCCTGGAACAAGAGGCTTAGAGATGTTTTATGGCTGACATAGACACGCTGTAAGGAGGGGGTTCACTCCTCCCAGAAAGTGCACCACACAATGGCTGGGGAGCACCTTTCTGCCCAGGAGGTGAAACTGTGCTGTGGATCACGTAAACACGAGGCAATGCCATCCTGGGAAAGCTCTGTTTGTTTGTTGACTGTCAGTTTAGCTGGAGATTAGATAAAGCTTAATTAATGCAGTCCAGTTATGCTTTTGAGGTTAAATTCTTAACACACAGATAAAAATTATTACTGAAAGTCACAAGCTGACTCCAGCAGAAGCCAAGGGAAGAGAGAGCATTTTAACCACTGACTCAAAGGGGGCTTTTTTACAAAACAAACCATGTTAGTGAGTTGCTGTCAGCTCCGTGCTCACAGCCTCCATTGCTTGGCAGACCAATATCACCCTGGGAAAAGCCCCAGAAACAATCTCTCAAACATGCCCTTTTATGACCCCAGATATCTGTTTTCTACATTCATTTGCAAATATCCTGCAACATGTAGTCAGAAAGAGATCAGATGGATGGACTCAATGATCTTAAAGGTCTTTTCCAACCCAAATGATTCTATAATACTATGATTCTATATTGGAGCTGGCCTTTTATCATTGGGAAAATGCCAACTCATTTACATGAATGTTCATGGAATACCAGTGACTTTCCAAACATCTTACCAGAAACCTTCAGGGTCACAGTCATCTATAAATAGGTAGCAGCAGCAGCTTCATTCTTACCAAAAAACTTACCAAAACCTCTATATTTTCCAAGCAGATTCCGGTCAAACACATCACAATTAATGCTTCTTGCCTTTCACTCTATTTGCAAACACAATGCCATCCTCTGGGTCACAGCAAATAATTCCCCTTCCTATTCTACTGATCAACTGAATTCCCAACGAACCCAGAATCCAGCTCTTTTTAGGAGTCAAATTCCAGCCTGGTCACACCACTACAGCTGTCCAAACTTTTGGATGGTTAAGTGGCAGCCAAATGGAAAAGAAATGGACTGAAACAGGGATGGGGGCTGAGGGAGAGAATAATTCTCAGCAGGAGGGGTGGCCACCTCAAGCTCCTCAAAACACCTCTAGAAACAGGACTAAATAACAAAAAAGTACTTTGAAGTTTGAAAACACCTCAAATTTATGAACCAAAGTAGCAACAGGAGGGAGAAGAAGGGAGGTGGAGTAACTGAGGGCAGAAGCAGTTTGTTGAGCCCTTTCCCAAATAAAAGCAAAGCCCAGAACCCAGGCCTGAGGACAGGGGAGGCAAAAGGCAGCAGAAAGGAGGTGAGCAAGAGGAGAGGCTGTGGCCAGCTGATGTCCAGAGCTCGGCCACAACGTCAATGGGAGCAAGGCCAAAATGGCATCGAATCTGCAGAAGCATCGTTGAAATTGCATCCCCCTGACTGAAACGCCTCGAGTCTGAGGGTCAGCTGCAGGCCAGCTACTGCAGCCGAGTCAGGCGCTTCCCAGGGGACGTATTCCAGCTCATCCAGCTGACCTGACTTTGGCTCTGTCCCCGGCCATCGCGCCCAGCGCTGTGTCCAACCATCCAGCGGGGCCACAGCGCCTTTCAGCAGGACAAGGGGATCCCTGGGAGAGCAGATCTGGTGCAGTGTGAGCCAGGGCCGTGGGTAAGGACCTGACAAACTGCCCCTGTTCTAACCTGGCTGCATTTGTAGATGAGGAACTGAGTGTGTCCCTCCAGGCAGTGAGGATGGGTATCCCAAGGAGAAAAAGGGTCTAGGAAGAGGAAGGCATTCAAAGTGACCCAAGGAGTCTGTCCATGCTGTCTGTGGAGCTGGCCAAGGGAGCAGAAATGGTGAATGGGAATATGAAATGATGAGTTAAAACATTTGTATTACACATGGAAGAGAAGATGTGGAAGAGGAGAAAAGTTACAATATGATAAGATTGCAAATAGTCATTTCCGTTTTTCCTCTATGACACACACATTACTCCCTTCTGCATGTTTTCCTACATAAACAAAGAACTTTGCACCCCTCCCCCTGACTTTAATAACTTTTCAATTTATTGGCCAATTTTGACTAAATTTATTAGGAGGCAATGATATCAAAGGTATCATTCCTGTAAGAGTTTCTCAGACCAGGAAAAGAAGAGAATTTTTCCTATTTGAGAGACCAATTTTCTAAGCAACAGAGAACCCGTGGGTGCACAAACCTCTGCAGGGGTGAGGAAGAAAGAGGATGAGTGAGGTGTCCAAACACCAGCAATAGCTCTGGCCAAGCTCTCTTGATTGAGGCCAATCAAGCACTAGACACAGTATGGTGCTGGTAATTCTTTGGAAGACATCCTACTAGCAATGGCAAAAAAGAAGCTCCCTTTTCCTTGCATGTGCACCAGAGATTTCGAGTTATGCCCTCAGGTTGGGTTTGTGCTTGTGCTAAAGTTGGGTGAGCACCCCTAACCACCCACCTCTCTCGTCCTCTTTCTTCCTCACCCCTGTACAGGCTTCTGTACCCATGGATTCTCTGTTCCTTGGAAAATGGTGACTTTATAGTCTCTCAAATAGGATAAATTCTCTTCTTTGCCTGGCAAGAGCAAATATGGGGATGAAATTGTCATTGATATCCTTGTTTCTCACTGCCTTCCCTCTCTCCCTGGGGGCAGAGCCCTCTCCTGCCTCCACAGCACAAGTGTCTGGGAGGTCATTTGGCATGGCTGCTCTCCTGCTTTTTGGCTGTACATAGGCACTGCTGAAAACCAACCTGCATAAACCACTGGGATAGGAATGGAAAGCGTAACAGAATGATCATACTCCTGGTAGGAGGCCAAATGCTAACAGTGCAGAAGCCTGTATGGGTTTGTTAACCTACTAAAATAACATGACTCTTGCCTCACCAGCACATTCATACGTGGCTTCTGCCACAACAGGTCAGTAAAGATTTATTTACCAGGCCTGCAGCACAAAATGCTGGCTGGACCCTGCTGGGAATCTGCAGAAAAATGCAGTAAACAGCAACAAACTCTTCGGTGCTTCTCCTTTTGCTGAAAGCGAAGTCTCCAATGGTGGCTATAAATCTTTTGTTGCCACTTGCAGAGGGTACTTACTAATTACAGCATCAGCATGTCTTGTGCCAGTTGTAGGTCATCGGGATAGCCTAGAAAAGGAGCAGAAATAGTTTTGCTACGAAGGCAGGCTCAAAGGATGAATGTCTCAGCACTGATCTCTCCACTGCTCTAGCAGCAGCGCTAGGAAACTAAGGATCACAGTGCAGAGAACAAGGATGTTAATTCTGCCTAAATAACAGACCACATTTCCTCTACCCGGCTGTTCTGAGGAGCTAATTACACAGATTCCCAAATCAAAGAAATACAAAACAGTCTGCAAACGATTGCAATGTTGGTGTGTTGGCAGTCCAAGCCATGACATATGGTCCTTCAGTTTGCCATCCTAGAGAACAGGCTCACGAGCAACCTTCGTTACGCAAAATTATGTCGTAAATAACAGAAAGAGGCTGACTTTAGAAATGAGCTTGAGGTAACCTCCCCCCTTAGCCCCACGAGAGACAGTCAGTGTTCCACAGAGCTGCTGCCGGCCTGGTCACAGGTCCCCAAATGTGCCTCCCTTGAGAGGGAAGGAAGGTGAATCACATCCAGGCAGGATCCCAGCTCAGTCAATACCCACACACAAACTTTGCACTCAGGTCACAAAGCCAAGATTTCAGCACCAACACGGGCTGGATGTGCGTGTGCCACCAGCCCTGCTCCGGGAGCGCTCCGCAGCCGTGTGCCAGCCCCTGAGCCACTCATCAGCAGGATCCAGGCCTTGAGGTTCATCACGGACCTCGTGGAGTGAGGGATGCCTGCACACACCAGGAGGGGAGAGGGGTGAGACACCAGCACACCAAGGGCTTCCACACGCCCTCACCCACAGCAGTCAAGGCAGGTTCATCACTCCGGTTCCAGCTGAGGAGGTGAGCATTGGGCCATTCCCAAAAGGGAGACCCTCCTCTCTCCTCCTCCTTCTCCCTCATGCTGCCCTTGTGTCAGAGACTGGAAGGATTGATGTCTCGAGACATTTTGGGGTGCAGGTGTGTGGGGCAGGGGCAGGTGGGGCCCTGCTCTGCGCACCCCATGCCTCTGGAGCCTGCAGCCCAGCACTGCAGTGGTGCCAGGCAGGGGCACCATGGAGGCACTGCTCCACACCCACCCCTGGAGCCCCTGGCCCAGCTCCTGAGTGGCCAAATGACTGGAATCCCCACCTGGGAGAAGGGCCCATGAAGGCCAAGGGGTATTGAAGGCTGAACACGAGGCCATCGTATTTATCTAGATCCTACCTCTCCTTGGAGTCTCTATCATCGCTGGAACCCAGGAGTTGGTAGCTATATGTGTGCTTTCCCACATCTTTTCTGTCTCTCTCTCTTTCTCCTTCTTCTTCTAATTCACTCTTCTTGGAATATTTTGAGTAACTTAAAATCAAATGGGCTTAAAGTTCACTAAGCTGAATGGGCCAAGTTAATGCTGTGAGAAGTGTTTTATCTTGATTGAATGTTGTCCTAAACTGATTTTCTAAAGTTTGTCAGTAAAGTCTTTTGTGTTGTTTTGACCTCTTGAGAATATCTCATTGGTGTTTCTCCTGTGCATCCAACTCAGAGTACACGAATCACTGTAAACCCTTTTAAAAAGCTCATCAAGCTGGTTGGTTGGGGCTTTACACCTTGCCTGAGCATTTCCTCTTCCTCCACTCCAGCAGTGCCTCACTTCCTACCTTTGCAACCTGACCCAATGTCACCACCCCACCTCTGCCCCTGCTCAGCCCCCCAGGTCTCTCTCTATCCCCCATGGACACCCCAGCACTAGTCCAGCAGAACCCCTGAGCACCAGACCTGTGCTCCTCCGTGGCAAGCAGAAAAGTGATTTTCCCTGTGCAGAGGTTAAGGACAGAGCTGATTTATTTTCTCCTTGCCCTCAGGGATGCAAAGTTCAGCTGCACAGAGCAGCATCCCTGCATCGAGCAGCTCAGGGCACTGAGATCAAGACTTCGGGCCAGAAGACAGGTAACCCTGGCTTCCCTGCCTGCATCCTCAACCCACTCTCCTCCTGCCCCTCAGGACTGCAGGGCAGGAGGAACAGGCAAGGAGGAGTGTGACATCCACTGCTTCTCCCTTAAGGTCATCATTTTGAGCTTGTAGCTCAGAATGGATAATTTTTATGCACTCAGCATCTGCCCTGGACACTGTGGACTTCATTAGTCCAGAAAAGGCTAAATGTGCACAGTACCTTTGCACTTGCCTGCCTTACTGCACACTGAAATCCCAAATTCTGGTGTGCTGAGGGGCTGTTGGTTGCCTTGCTCTCATCCTGCCTGTGTTTGGCCTCCGAATGGGCAAATGTAGCTCTGGTAACAGAATAGAGGAAAGCTCAGAGAGGCCATGGGAGCATTGTGCCTCTTTGGAAGGAGACAGCAGATAAACAGGATTAAGGAATTTTGCACAGTCCAACCTGCCAATTCCTGTGAAGAGGAAATGTAGGCAGTGCCTGCAGCCCTGATTCAGAGGAGAAGCCTTTGAAATGCCTGCCAGGCAAAACGTGTTAAGATACAAGCTGCTTTTCCTCTGTAGCAGGGCGCAGCCCTCTCTCTGTGGAGCCCACCCTGCGCCAGGCACAGTCTGTGGTGCTCAGACAGATTTCAAGATCCCTGGGAGCCAAGCAAAGCAGTCCTGATTCTGAGTCACAGGCTGGTGCTGGTGCTGGGATTCAAACAGGGAGATCCCCTGCAAGATGTTCTGTTCTGGGCCAGACCAAAAAATTTCACTAAGAAATGGTTTCCCAGGAAGACGTTAATTTTTTTCACCTCTTTGTTGTTGTTGTTGTTGTTGAAAAGTGCTTAAAACTGAGGTATTTGATAGGGGGCTGGTTGTATTTGGGGTTTTCTTTAGGGGAAGGGGTTGGATTTGGGGTTATGTCTAGAGAAAGTGTTTGGATTTTCTGGTGAAACTGGCTAATTCTGATACCTGGTCTTACGGCAGGTATATTCTGCAGTGGTTTGGGCTATGCCCTGTGTGAATGCAGTATTAGAGGGGCCACCCTGACATCATGTACCTCTGGCCTCCACAGTCTTGTCCCCCAAGAGGAGAGATACACCTGCAATTCACCACTGCTCTGGGACAAGAGGAGCTGCCAGTGTCTCTCCCCAAAACCAGAGCCTTACATATCCTGTCCTCACTCCTGGTCACTCCTGGTCACTCCTGGCACCAAAGGATGAGCACTGATTTTTGTGAGCTCTCTGTAAGCCAGCATACAGTGAAGCCTGTGGGAGCTCTGCTCATTAAACCCAAGGGAAAGATATTGGGAGAAAGGGCAGGAGCACTGTAAAAATAAGTTGCTGCTGTGTGATCAGCTCCATGGAGGGCCATCCCAGCCTGCAGGGTGTCACTGCCCTGCCGTGTTCTTTACCATTGGTGGCTCTGCCTTTTTGCCCCTCAGGTTTGGCTGGGAATGCAGCACAGAGCCAGGTTTGGGCACTTCAGTGGAGATGGGGAGAGAAGGGAGAAGAAAATCAGGGCAGAAACCAGCACAGTCCAAGCATTCCCTGTGGCACAGGGACAACAGCAGCATCCTTAACCCCACTGGGGTGGGACTGAGGCAACCAATGCAAGGGGTGGTGGTGTAAGGCTTTGGAGATTTCCTGAGTGCCCAGGGTGCTCACAGAGGATTTGGCTGTGTCTCTACAAGCAAAGGGAGTGGGGCAGCCCTCGGGCAGGTGCCAGCAATGCAAAGTGAGGCTGGTGTTTCTCAATGGGAGGTCTGCTCCTATCTTTGCAAGAAGTCTGCACTCCTGGAGTATTGTATTTCTAACCAAGTCCACCTAAAATGAAGAAAAATCTAAGCTTTTCATCTTTTTATTTTTATTATTTTTAGGGTTTGTTTAATTATTTGTTTGCAGGTAGTGATTCAGAAGAGTTTTTCCAATGTTGGTCTGGACAACGTGCTGTTAAAACTTCCTCTTCTCCTGCACAAGGGGCACCCACCACTAGCAAATTATAAGGAGCTGAGTGAGGAGTCATGTCTGGCTTCCCTGCATCTAATGGGAATTTTCTCTCTTTCGCATCGTATCATATCTGCTCTGTCCCTCAGGGTACTCCTGTCCTTGGATGAGGTTTTAGTGGGGCTGTTCAATCCTGTTTGGATGGACTTCCAGACAGCCCAGAGAGCTGAAAGCTTGGCTGCCCAGAATGCAGGATATGGAGCTGGGATGTGGAGCAGGCACGGGGAGAAGCTGCTTCTCCAGACAAGATCTCAGCTGTGTTGTGCAGGTTTCCAGAGCAGCCCACCCCTTCCCTGCTCTGCTGGGCCTGGGAGGCTGTGGGAAATCTGATTTTTTGGCCCATTCCACAGAGCCCTGTGTCCAGCTTCACAGTCCAGCCACTCCAGACCAGCTGGCTATGAGGAGCCTGCAGGAGCAGTGCCAAATCGGCAAGAGAAGATGGAAGTATGGAAGATTTGTCAAAGAAATGTTTTAAAAAATATCAAATATCCCACAGCAGTCCAAAGTAATAGCTCAGCTGCTAAAAAGGTGGAATTAAATAGGTCAGGCTGCAGTGCTGTGCCACTCTGTGCCAGCTGAAGGAACTAACTTCTCATCTGTTAGATTGTTTCATCCTTTGCTGTTCCAAGAATCCATCTCTCTGCTAGTAATGATGTCAAATAAATCTTCACTAAAATGTAAAAATGTTTATGATTATATGTACTGACCCGTTCCTTTATTAAATGAGGACAATAGGATGATGCCTTGATATTTACTAATGGGTTACTCCCATCTAACCTTTTCTTGTTCATCCAGATCATCTGTTTTCATTTCACCATTCAATGGCTGCCAATAAAATTAAGTCAATTAAATTAAAGGTCTATTATGTTCTTTCAAATCAGGCTGAGGCCTTTTTTCTTTCCCCAGTCAATGCTCTGGGAAGATTTTTGATAGGGCAGCTGGGAAATCTGGAGCAGATTCTCCTCTGCTGGAAATTGGTTTAGCTTTTCAGAAATCAATAGAGAGGCATCAGCTTATCCTAGCTGAGGGCCTGAGCCCTGATGTGTAGGAATAAGCCTCAAGCCTGTCTTTGGGCCAAGATTTAGATCTGGAATCACTCCCTCACACAATCTCAAAGACCTTGTCTACTTCTGAAAGTGTTAGAAGTTACTTATAATGGGGCACTTACACCATCATCTTTTCCCTATGGAAATACCCCTAGTCCAGTATAAAAATGACATTTTATATTTAACTTTAAATGTGAGCTATTATCAAGAGGCATAAGTGAAACTGATAAAAGACTCTAATGTCATATCATAGTCTGCATGTAGCTGTCTGCTTTGGTTTTCTGATATTAAAACAGTTTATTGTGTTTTTTTCCAGTGTAGATAAAACCTTAACATCTCATTCAGTGATTATTAAAATTAAAAAAGCAAACCAAGGAAGAATGTTCTACATCCTAACAAAATCCTAAAGATTGCAGATCTTTTCTGCAAAATTCTTATCAGTCTAGTGAAAATGTCAAGTATAAACCTAACCAAGGCACCATCACCTTGCTCAGGTGACAATCTTGAACGTTTTTTTCAACTTCTAAGTGGTGAGCCTCCCTCAGTGCTCTGAATGCTTTGTTAGAAGCCATCTGTAAACTCCTAACTCATCATCTCAGGGCTGCTATTGCATTTGAAGCCCCAGCCCCCTGTTAGAAATCATCTCAAAGGTCTGCAAAGTAGAAAGTGCAAAGTAGAAAGTGTTTTGTCTTCCTGCAGACTTGGTGGCAAAGTTAGCACAATCCCCACCAAGCCTAGACAAACTCTGCTGTGAAAGGAAGGCAAATAAAGACCTGGAAGAGCTCCTTCACAGAGGTTGAGAGAAGAGACAATGTTTACCCAAAAACCGTAAAGCAAACTCGGGAATTAGGGCTGAGCAGCTTTGTGTGTGTCTCCAAGTGAGAGACTTTGTAAGCAAAGCTTTATTTAACTCTCTGCTGTCACGAATTCAAACAGTGAAACGGCTCCTAACCCTAATTAACTCAAAATGTTTGACATCTTAGGAAAGATTTGAAGCACAGAAGGGCTTCCTATCAGCCAAACCTACAGTGCAGACCAAAAGTTTCCCTATTCAAATGTCAAAGTTTTTCAGTTTGCATCAGGCATCATATAAACTACAAGCAACCTCACACAAGAGCCAGCAACCTTTTTGGCTCCTAGGGTGCATTTTTCTAGGATAAAAGCTTTAAAGTGATTTACAAATTTCTAACTGCAAGCAGAAAATCCCAGTTTCTCCTCGGCCCCAAGGGGTGTGAAAATGAGTGCAAGAGATACGGTCACGAGGTGAAAAGGCAAAGCAAAAATGTCCCTTGCATGGTGTTGCAAGAGGGGTAGGATAAGAGAACAAGGTCAGGCCTTCCTCTGAACTGATCTCTCTGCCACTGGGCAGAGGATGGATCAGAGAGAACCCAAAATTTCTACTACTGCTCAGGCTAGTGATTGCCTAAAGATAGGAAGTTTAACCTGCTCTTTCCTCAAAGGATCTTGTGTTTAATTTGTGTAGTTCCAACTCTAAATGGTCTCTGGAATGATGCAAACAAGATCTGGTTGCTCGTTGCCTGTTAATGACCCCGCTGCTGTGCAGCTCCATCAGCTCTGTGCAGAGCTCATTTTTGCTGAACACTCACAGATCAGCGGCTGGAAACCCAGAGATCATCAATTTCAAGAGCTGCAAAGGTGAGCTTCCTCCCGGGAGACCCACACCCCTCCTGCCATTGTCAAGCCGTGTTGGGGTAAAAGTGATGCAAATAAAGAGAACACTTACTTGGCAATTTATGTGCTGTGTCAGGAAAACGTTATCACCTCTGACATATCAGCGGGATTCTGTGTTTACTGACACCTTTGCAACACAACAGTGATTTTGATGAAATCCTGGGGTAATGATTACATCAGGAGAGTTGCACCACTGACAAAAAATTACAGCACTTTCCATCTGTGCTGCACATTAGATACCAGTGGGGATGACTTCCATAGGGTTATCACTGTGTAGAAGAGAAGCAGGAGAACTCAGATTTCTATATTTCATCAGGTGAAGCTGAGAGCCACAGCCAGGAGAGCTTGTGTTGGTGAAAGGGAAAGGGATGCTTATACCTGATGTGCTCACAGAAGGAGAAGGGTTTAACCAACAGAAGCAGTAGGAACACGGCTTCTCCATCTCCAGACATGCATCATGTCTATAACTCACTGACAATGGTGGTTTTTAACAGGAAGGAGAAGAATAAAAGCAAGAATAAACACTCTGAACAAGATAATCTGAGTTTGTATACAGCAGCCTTTGCAATACAACTACTTTGTCCTTAAAGAAAGATCTTTCTTTAAATCTTTAGATCAAGGTGCCCCCATGAGAGTTAGGGCTCCTTTTGACCAAAGCTGAAGTGCTGCTATGATAAGGATTAGCCTTATCAGCCTGGGGGCTGTGGAAGAAAGTGCACCAGGCTCAGGGTAGGGGAGGGTGCTGGAAGGAAGGGTTTGCAAACATCTGGGACATCTGGGCTGCTGAGTCACGTGTGCAGAGAGAGCCTGTGCTGCAGGCGATGGCCAGATGGCAAAAGAGCACAAGAAAAGCTGTGTCCCATGTGCCTCTCATGCAGGACATGGGATCTGAGAGTGTAATACAGGAAACCTGTGTTGAAAGGGGCTGCTGAGGGGCTTGGCACGCACTGATGGGGAAGGGGTGTCCATTGCTAGGAACAGCAGAGGAGTGTGGTTCCCATGCAGGGAAGAGGCACCAGCAGTGGGAACCACCCATGGCAGCTGGGCACCCCTGGGGGGACCTGTCCACCCCACATTTGCTGAGGAAAGATCCTGCATGGATCTGGTACCCCTGGGCTCTCCACTGGGCTCTCTTCAGGCCAGAGCTGCCAAAGGGGTCAGAGCTCTGCCTTGGCTGCTCTCCCCAGGCTCGGTCTGAGCCCTGCTGCATCTGGCTCCGAGCACCTCTGTCTAGGGAAGGGAGCACCCTCCCTATAAGCTTTCTCCTGGTAGAGAAGAAAATCACCAGCAGCTCTCAGCAGGGAAGAAAACTGTAAGAAAAGAGAGCGATGGGATAACACATGGATGGTGATGGGCAACAGTGAGAGAGAGGAGCAGTCGTTTGTTGGTCTGATTTATTGAGCAGGGATTTTTTGCAGATGGAGCTCTCGTGGTGCTGGTGTGTCCAAGCCCAGTTCTGACAGCCTGGGAGTTCCTGTGTCACAGGTCCTCACTTTGCTTCCCTGCCAGGTAGACTGAACACCTGGAGTGCTTTTCTTTCCCCTCCTCTTGTTTTCTAGTGGAGAGTGGAATTTCATTTCATGAATCTAGGAGCAAAAGCCACAAGAACAAAAAGCAAATATTGCAAGACCGACAAAATTACAAGAGCTGGTAGCACTGCCTGGATTTGTCTGTTCAATACTCATTCTAGAATAATTAGAAGAGACTTAACCAGCCCACTGGCACAGACAGGGACACACAGTGCCTTGTAAAACTCAGGGCCGAGAACAAAATGAAAAGGTAGTGCAGCCCAGCTCCCTGCAGACACAGAATTTCAGAGTGAGAGTCTTGTGGATCCAGTCTCTCTCTGTGAATGCTGTGTTCCCTGCTGTGTCCCCACATCCCTGCAGATTTCAGCACAGCTCAGGTACTCCTTGAGCCTTCTACCAAGCTGTAGGGTAAACAAAGTCCATATGACAAGAGCCTGGATTAAGAAAAAGAGCTGATTAACTCCAGGCAGTCGCCAAGTCAGTGTGTCTAGACTGCATCCAGTCAATGCTGCAGACCAGCTTTGATTCCCACAGCTTCTGGCATTCCAGTGGCCAGAAGCATTTTGTGGTGTAAACTTGTCCTTACTTCACTCACAGTTCTCTCTGGCTCTCCCAGGACTTGTTTAATATAACATGATCATCCCAGTGTCACCACAGTAAGGACCTGTGGGCCACATCCTGTGTTCCTCAGGCACTTAGTACTTTCAGGGCTACAGAAATACCCACTCCAAGGCTGACAACTCAAACAAAAAGTTAAAGATGCCCTTTCAGACAAATATCATGGTTGGGCTTTGAGTCTTCTCTCAGGCCCCAAACTTCAAAGCCAGTCCCCCGTGGTTTCAAGGAGAGCAACACTTTGCATTTTCCCTCTAGGCAGCCATTTATTAAAAATGCCAAGACATGCAACTTTCCAGAATATCCCATTTCTGCCTGGTGAAGGACATCTGTGTTAACCAGCCACCAGTCAGACCAAGCCTAACATCCTGCAGCATCCACCTGGGTCTCCTCTCTCTCACTCCAGTCTGGTTAGAAATCATGGGAAGAGGCTCAACTGATGCAGAACTGTAGGAAACAAGGTGCTCTGAGGCATGGTGGGTATGGTAACACAGTGCCTTTGCAGGACAGAAACAAAGCCATTTCTTTTTACAAGAACCAGGAGCAACAGCACCACTGACCCTGGGAAATGGGAGTGGGACACATCTGACAGAGCTGGGTGAAACGCTACAAAAACCAAGACAACCCCCACAGATCAGTGGGTAAACAGAACAGCTTTTTCTCTGTCCATCCATACACACACACACATGTATGTGTGCAGATGCACATGTGCTTCTATGTGTATTCAGGTAGAAGCATTATTCAGAGAGAGGTTAATTCCAATGATAATGCCCATTTGTGCAAGGCATAACCAGCAATCTGGAAGCATTCAGAAGTGTTTCCTCCTGTGGGTATAGAGCAGCTGAATTGGATTGTAGAGGCAGCAATGGCTCTCCTCAGGGATCCTCAGAAGGCAGGCTGGTGCCTCAACCTCCCGACATACCTTTCATCACAAGTCAGAGTTAGGCTGCAAGGAGGATTTGCTGCCTTATCACCTCCTCCTGCCCCTTCCACTGGCATTTACATCAGCCTAAATCTGGCCTGGCTCATTTAAACAAAGCCATAAAAAAAAACCCCTGCATTTTCCTAATCACAAATGGATTTAGAGAGCCTAGTGCAGCAAAAGGCAAAGTAAAATTCACTTGCCTGACAAGCACAATATCGCTGATGGAAACCAAAAGACCTATGCCAAGGGAAACTTTAATAGTCACCTGGAAAAAACATTAACTTGAGTTACATCTACTTTCTAATGGCATATTGTGTATGTAACAAAACACCCACGAATAATTTTGGGACCAGGGATGTTCCCCCTTCCAATTGTTTTCATCATGGGGGCCGACAGGGCTCTTACGTGCGCTTTCGACTGCCGCGGTGAAAAATGTGTTCCCTGTTTGTTCTTGTTCTGCCTCTGCAGGAAATCAGAGACTCTGGCTTCCTGCAGGCTACAGATGCTTTATTCTTTGTATTCCCCAAATAGGAAGTCCTGGGGTCACTCTGCCAAATATATGGAAACTTAATTTCATTTCAACACAGGATTAATCACTAGGAAGTGTCAGGACATTGATGGGCTGATAACAAGACAGTTACAGCAGAAACCTTTTATGGGCACCGGGGTCACAGCGTTTGGCAGCAGACAGGGAGCTCTGAGTCTCCCCTCCAGTGGGGAAGGAAGGCTACCTGATGGGAATTAACGCCGGCAATTGTGATAGCAGTGTTTGTTTAATGCCCTGTAAACCTCACCAAACTTTCAAGCCTTTTCATATTTTGAGAGGAAGGTAAACTGTTTTTGATGACTAACCCCTGTTTTTGATGACTAAGCTCTGTGTTTTCACTCTGCAAATCAAAACAGTCTGCGATAAACGTCCTCTCCTCACCACAGCCTGGCAATGGCACAACTCCACTCAGTTCAAGGAAAGGCTTCTGATTTGTACCTTTGGAATCAGAATCATTAAGGTTGAAAAAGGCTTTTAAAATCATCAACTCCAACCATCAGCCCAGCGCTGCCAAGTCCACCACTAAATCATGTCCCTAAGCACCACATGGTTTAACACTTCTAGGGACAGTGATTCCAACACTTCCCTGGACAGTCTGTTCCAATGCCTGGCCACCCTTCCACAGGGAACGAATTTTTCCTCATATCCAATCTAAACTTCCTCTGGGGCAACTTGAGGCCATTCCCTCTCACTCTGTCACTTGTTACCTGGAAGTCATAGATCAGTCCCCTACTGCCACTGCATGTCAGAGGGGGTCCAGGCTAATGGATAGAATGGGAACACTGGAAAACCCAAAATTAAATCCAGGAGCAATTAAATGGAGTTCCACCAAGTGTGCTCAGACTTTCTGTTTAAACACAGCCAATACCACACTGCTATAAAGGTAACAACTGTTATTATTATTATAAAGGTGGGAAAAGTGAGGTACAAAGACTGAGAGCTTGATCTGTGCCCACAGAGTTGTGGTCTTTGTCAGCACTCAGGGACTGACACCATCAATCGCAGAATTCAAGAACTGTAGAATGTTTTGGGTTGAAAAGAACCTTAAAGATCACCCAAGTTCCAGGCCCCCTGCTATGGGCAGAGACATCTTCCACTATCTCACGTTGCTCAGAACCCCATTCAAATTGGCCTTGAACACTTCCAGGGATGGGGCATCCACAACATCTGGACAACCTGTGCCAGGGCTTTCATAAATATTATGTCATCTCCTGCAACAGAGGAAGAGATCAGTCTAAATTATAGGACTTTGTGAAGACAACGTGCTTCTAAAAGCATCTTCAATTCAGCACTTTCTACAATGAGTTAACAGTGAGGGAGGACTCTCCTTTACAGAAGTGAAGATCCCCTTCACAGAGAGCAGCAGGCACATGGTGCCCTGCCCAAACTGCCCTCATGCAGTGTGCAAAGAGAGTTGTCACCTCCTCCCCTCCAAAAACACACTGCAGTGAGTGAGTATTTCAAGTTCTACCCTTTCTGAGCTTGTGTGACATCTGCTGTGGGAAAGCTGTCAGGTCAGCCCACTGTGCTTCGTGTGCATCCTCCACCTCTACTCTCTGAGACTGGAGAGGGGAAAACCCAGGTGTGTAGAGGGATGGCCTCTGCACACCCCATGAGTTCACCCAGCTGCCATCACCCTTCCCACAGCAGCAGAGCTGAGAGGCTCACCAGGGTCCTGAGCCACCTCACAGGCCCTTTCACCAGGCAGATCCGACACCACGGAAATATGCCTTGATGAGCAAGATTAAAATATCAACACTGTGCCCAGGGAATAAACTGTTGGATGCACAGCTGGTGGGGAGGGAAGCCTCAGGGCAGGAGTGCACCAGTTTTCTGCCTGAACCCAGCTCTGCAGAGCTCCCTTCTCCTTGTAATTAATCCCTGCCTCATTCAGTGATGTAGAGTGGACATTCACCTAAACCCATTAATAAGCTAAGGGATTTGAGCATGAGTTTAATATTAAATTCACAGTTAAACGTTCTGCTGAATGGAAATGGAGCCAGAAATTGGCTTATGTGCTTTGCTGAGTAGGAACAGCTTGCAGCAGTTCAGCATCAGTGGCAGAGGGAGATTACTCTGTGAGGATGATTCACTCCACTCAAGCCCAGACAACCCCGAGCTCCACCAGCCACATCCCACCCTGCCTGCAAAGAGACTTGAGAACATGAGAGGCTTGAATTGAGCAACGATGCATGTGATGCGTGCTGCCAGAAGACACCCAGGATGTGAGAACAACAAATGCAGGAAGGTTCAGTGCAGAACGTTTCTCCCCTGGGGATCTGCACGAACCTGCAGAAAAGCTGCACGAGTGAAGCAGTGACCTTATCGAACTGATGTGCAGCAACTGAGTCAAACCACCAGCACTTCAGCCAGCTCCATTTAGGAGCACTTGTCTACACTACAAAGCCTTTACCAGCAGCTAAATTGGCTGATTTATGTCAGAAGATTCAGCTTATATTTGGAGGGGGGTGATTTGGAAGATTTATCTTAATGTTCTCCCTGAATAAAATAAAGCTGTGTTCTTCTGCTGGTCTAAATTCTGCTTACTCTGCTTATTTTCCTGATCTACTTAACCTGGTTTGGGAAATAATCTCTTTTGCCCAGAAAAATGTCGGCTTGGCTGAGGAGACCAATGCAGTGGCAAACATAAAGAGGTGACTCTAGGAGAAAAAAAAAAAATTACAAGAGGCAGGAAACTTGGGATAAAAAACAGGCAAGGAAAGGCTTCCCAATGGTAAATCATTTTTGATACAAGCAAAACCCGAAGGAAAAAGAACTAAGCAACTTACCACAGAAACGGTCATGCTAAAAGCCTGTCACAGACAGAGTTTACATTAATGGATAAATAAAAGACATCAAGAAAGGTGTAAAATATTGCCCTGAAGGACACATCCTTTACAGAAATGGCCAGGCTCTGGAGGGCAGAGCAATTGGGAATGAGAAGGAAACAGTGAGACCTGAATCATGGAATCATAGAACAGCATAGGCTGGAAAAGACCTCTAAGATCATCAAGCCCAACCATTAACCCAGCATTGCCAAGGCCACCACTAACCCATGTCCCCAGGTACCACATCTACACATCCTTTAAATACCTCCAGGGCTGGTGACTCCACCACTTCCCCGGGCAGCCTGTTTCAGTGCTTGACCAACAAGAAAATTTTCCTAATATCCAACCTAAACTTCCCCCTGGCACAACTTGAGATCATTTCCTCTCCTCCTGTCATTTGTTACTTGGGAGAAGAGACAGACCCCCACCTGGCCACACCCTCCTGTTAGGGAGTTGTGGAGAGTGAGAAGGTTCTCCCTGAGCCTGCTTTTCTCCAGACTGAAACACTCCCAGCTCCTTCAGCACTTCCTGATCGGACCTGTACTCCAGACCCTTCCCCAGCTCCCTCCTCTGGACATGCTCCAGCCCCTCAATGTCCTTCCTGCATCAAGGAACACTCCTGCCCAACTTAGGGTCAGCTGCAGACTGACTGAGGGTGCCTCAATCCCTTTATTGTCATCCAGACAATAAAGATCTGCAACAGAACCGGCCCCAGTACTGAGCCCTGGGGAACGCTGCTCATGCCTGGTCACCAGGTGGATGTAACTCCATTCCAGCCAGTTTTTAGCCCAGCAAAGAGTGCACCTTCCCAAGCCATGAGTAGCCAGTTTCTTCAGGAGAATGCTGTGGGAAATGGCATCAAAGTCTTTACGGAAGTCCAGGCATCCACAGCCTTTCCCTCAGCTGCTAAGCAGGTCACCTGGTCACAGAAGATCAGGTTTGTCAAGCAGGACCTGCCCTTCCCAAACCCATGCCAGCTGGACCTGATCCCCCGGTTGTCCTGCATGTGCCACATGATGGCACTTGGGATGATTTGCCTCATGACCTTCCCCAGCACCAAGGTCAGGCTGACAGACCTGTAGTTGCCAGGATCCTCCTTCTGGTCCTCCTTTTAGCTGGATGAGACATCTACTGACTTCCAGTCAACTGGGGCTTCTTCAGCTAAACAGGACTGCTGGTAAATGATGGGAAGTGGCTTGGAAAGCTCCCTCAGCACCCTGGGATGAATCCTGTACAGACTTGTGTATGTCTGTATGTCTTGTAGGAGGTTGCTGATGATTTCCCCTTGGATTATGGATCTTCATGCTGCTCCCTGTCCCTGTCTTCCAGCTCAGGGTACCCAGAAAACAACTGGTCTTACTGCTAAAGACTGAGGCAAAGAAGGCAGCAAGTATTTCAGCCTTTGTCCCTGTGCTTCCCCCCACATCCAGGAAAGGATGGAGATTCTCCTTAGCCCTCCTTTGCTTGCTAACGTATTTATAGAAACAACTGTTATTGTCTTTTCCAGCAGTACACAGACTAAGTTCTATATGAGCTTTGGCCTTTCTGATTTTCTCCCTGCATGACCTCACAACATCCTTGTAGTCCTCCTGAGTTGCTTGCACCTTCTTCCAAAAGTCATAAATGCTCCTTTATTCCCTGAGTTCCAGCCAAAGCTCTCTGCTCAGCCAGGCCAGTCCTTCTCCCCCTCTGGCTCATCTTTTGGCACATGGGGATGGATGCTCTGCTCCTGCTGTGCCTTTAGGATTTCCTTCTGAAGGATCTCCAGCCTTCCTAGGCCTCTCTGACTTCAGGACTGCCTCCCAAGAGACTCTCAACCAGACTCCTAAATGGGCCTGAACCTGCCCTCTGGAAGTCCAAGGTGGCAATTCTGCTGGTCCCACTCCCTACTTCTCCAAGAACTGAAAACTCCACTATTTCACGGTTATGATTAAAGGATCCTGCTGAAATTTGTTGAGCATCTTTTGCAGTATTTAAAGTCCTAACTGAAACAGCCCCCAGAAAGTGCGAGTGGACTCCAGCCAGCCTCTGAGCCAGCCAGTTGGAGCTGTGGTGAGCAGGAATCTCCTGAGCACAGGAACTGGCACCAGTGAGGTGCCTTTAGGGCCAGACCAAGCCTTGGGGGAAGTTCTTGCAACTTCACTGACCTCTTTGTGCAGCTGTGCAGAGCTGGGATCAGGGAAAGGGGCAAGGGGTCCATCCAGCAGGGGATATTCTGAGAATAAGATGACCAGTGAGCAAGAATTGCATTTCACAGAAAAATAAGAAAAGAAAAGGATTTCAACACTTGTTCCCCACTCCAGCAGGAATTCAATTTTGGATAGCCCCAACACGAGGAGAGGAGGGAGGAGAAGGGAGTGGGGGAAAGGATGAGGGGGAAATGTGGAGAAAGCCAGAGAGCAGCGCCTGAGGCAGCTTGGGCTGGGGCAAAGCCAGCATGCCTGAGGTCAGACATGGGGAGCACTTAATCCTCAGCAGGGCTGCTCACTTCCTCACTGTTTAAAAAAAATACATCTATTTACAGGACCTCTCAGGGAAGGGAAGTTCTGTGAATCAGTGTCTGACTATTAGCTGCTGACCCAGATGAAGGCAACTTGGAGTGCCCCTTCCACGTCGGCTCCCCAGGCATCCTGTGAGCTGTGTGCCATTAGAGCCAACCTCACCTGACCTTGCATCACTGCCACGTTGACACAGCACAAGAAATGTCTCTTACGGACCTCAGGGGCCTTCGCTTCCTGCCTTGAAGCTCTCCTAATGTGAAGCTGAAAGATTTTGCACTACAACAAGCTGAGGACCTTGAAAGAAAACTCCTCAGAAGGAGGTACTTTCTCTCCGTGCCCCATTGTCCTTGGAGCTTCTCACAGCAACCAAGTGAGAATCATAAAACCATTGAATGGTTTGGGTTGGAAGGCACCTTAAAGATCATCCAGTTTCCAACCCCTGCCATGGGCAGGGACACCTTCCACTATCCCAGGTTGCTCTGAGCCCCATCCAACCTGGCCTTGGACACTTCCAGGGATGGGGCAGCCACAGCTTCTCTGGGCAACCTGTGCCAGGGCCTCACCACCCTCACAGGGAAAGATTTCTTCCCAACATCTAATCTAAACCTACTCTCTTTCAGTTTAAAGTTCCTACTCTCTTTCAGTTTGAAGCTCCCCAAGGTCCTTTTCATCACATAATTGCTCTGCAGAGCACCTCAAAACACATCCTACCAGTTTCTAAGACCTATGGATTGCTGAAGGAAACCTTGAGGCTGCCCACCTCCTGCTAGGTATTAAAGAGGCTCCCCCTTTTTCTCTTTGAGCTTCCATGAGGTTCCTCAGTGCCTGTCCCAGGCTGAAGGGTCACATCTGAATCCAGGCTCTGCCAGTGGTGCCTTCCCTGTGCTCCACAGCCCTGACCCTGGGCCAGGGAAGGGTGGGGTTCAGTCAGGTGCAGCTTCCCAAGTTCCTCATCCCTTCAACCAGGAAAATCCTCAGAACTTGTGAATTAGAAGCCCTTGTGAATTAGGTAAGTCCTAAGTTTTCTTGATGGCCTCTTCCAAAGCACCAGCCAAAGGCATCCCTGGGGGATGAGCAGGTCAGTCCAGCCCAAGGGAGCATGGACCACAGGGAAAGGTTTGTTGCATACAGGTAAAACCTTATAAAATGAAGGTTGTTGCCTGTGTAAAATCATGGCTCAGGCCTGTCACTTCTGCTAGAGAAGGACTGTAGGAAAGAGGCATAGCTGAAAGAGGCAGAAAACCATGCTGTGTGATTATCATGTGTTCACCAAGGGGTGATTGGTTGAATTAAGCTTGTTGGGCTTAAAAACTATGAAAACAGCTATGAAACTCTAAAAGACGCTGTGTGGTATTAAAGATAAGCTTTTTGCCTTCTGAACAGAGTTGGTGTGTGTGACTTGTGTCACATCTGTCTCAACTGTGACAGAAGGTGATGTCTGAGTGTGCAAATGGTGGAGAAATTCCACAATTCGAGAGGTTTCTGGTGAGAATTCAGCACCAGGAGGCACATCCATAAGGGCACCCAGAGGGGTTTTCAAAAGATCCCACTCTCCCAGTGCATTTATTTCAGTGGAGGCTGGGGACCAAGGAGCTTCCCAAAGCCCCACTGCTCTCCCCTGGCAGGACAAAGCTGAGCTGAGCCATGACACTCACACTGTTGCCTCTCCACTGCATGAGCCACAACCCATGGCCCAGTGTCTGTGCAGCTCTACCCCATCACCCTGGCCTCGTGCCACCTTCAGGAGGACACAGAGCACCTGGTCTGCATGGAAGCTGCTTTACTAACATTAACCCATCCACAGCTGTGTTGTCTGGTGAATGAGATGCAGCAACGGGATTCAAAGTAGCAGCTCAATGTCTTGTGCTGCGTGGCTGTAATGGATTTGGGTCAGTGCTAAGTGTCCTGAAAGTTGATTTATGATCTCATTGAGCCATGGCCTCTGCTACTTGGGAAATTTGAGTAACATTTCCAGAAGTACCTAAGTGCTCCTGATACATTTTACTGCCAAAATTCCATTTGTTTCATTTCCTCTTTTTCCTCCCACTTTTTCCCCTTATTCCCATTATTGTTTCAGGAGTAAAGAAATGTTGTCAGTGTCACAAATAGCTCTGAAATTATTTGCGTTTAGATTTTTTGGTTGGGTTTTTTTTATTTTTTTTACCTCAGTCCTCCCAAGGCCTTCACACACACACACACACACCCCTCTTAGCCTTATCTCTACAATCACTATGGGTGCATCAGGGATGGGCTTGGAAAATCTATGTTTTGAAAATTTTCAATGGGAAATCGATTTCCCTGTTTTGTTTCTGCTTTTACTTTTCTGCTCTGGCCACTTGAGTCCTGAGACCTTGTCCTCCTTCTCCTTCTTCATGTTCTTCTCCTCCCCCAGCAGGGCTTTAATGGGAAAAGAGACCTAAATTTAAGGATATTTATGCAAATTAGAGGATATACATACAGCGGGAAAGCTGCTGACATGCTTCCATGGCATGGGCAATGATGGGAAAAAGGAGATTCTGAACTAATGGGAGAGCTTTAGGGTTTGCACCTTCATTTTCTGATTGTAGAGTTTAGGAGAGCTTGGGGATTTACATTAATAATAAACATAGAGGGCCAAAATGCCTGTCTGTGCATCTGGGAGAGATAGGGAATGTGGACACCCAGAACTTGTTTTCTTGTTGTGCCAAATCTTGATCTGGTTGAAGTGAATGGAAATATTTCCACAGGCTTCAGCCAGATGGTAATTTAGGGGGTTTTTTCTGGAAAAGGTTGTCCCTGTGGAAGGAGCACTATTGCACACTCAGATCTGACTGAGTCCTTTTTATAGCTGCTTCTTGTTTATAAGCAAAAGTACTTACATTAACATTGCAAAAACAAATAGCCTAATGTTACTGCATTTTAAGGGCACGTTAACTTGACAGAGCAGCCAAGTTTGTTGACTAAAATGATTTACACAACTCTAAGGCCACTAAACAAGTATTTCTCAATATCTCAGCAGCAGCTAAAAGGAGCAGAAGCTAAAAATGCCACAGTTCAACAAATAGTTCTGTGTTCTGCTGTTGATAAATACATCATGCTTCTTTGCAATTAGGACTTTCAGAGTTGTTTTAAAGGAAAAAAACCAAAACCCAAACAACAAAAATCAGCAAATAAGCCATAATTAAATAAATAACATGAATGATTTCTAAGTGCATACTGTCCTCTTTCCCTCTTTCCATTTCCCTCATATTACTCCATCACGACTGCCCAACAAATCATCTTCAGTTTGCCCAGGATTCCCTAATTACCTTCAAACTGGCTGCTGGATGGCCAAGAGGCTATCCCCAGGGTGGCCTGTTCAACATAGCAGCCCTTTGCCTGGCAGGGACAGGTCACTCTAGGTGTCAGGAAACTCCTTTTACACAAGCTGATCATCCAAGGTTGCCTGAGGGACACAGAATGTCCTCCACCAGCAGATATTTTGATGGGAGGTGAGTGTGTTCACACCACACAGAGAAGGCAAGCATCTCTCGGGGCCAGCCCTAAGACCAAGAGCCTGCACAGGGCCGTGGAGGCTTCTGTGGAATTCCAATCTCAGAGGCACCCCCTGATCTGTCAAGATGCAGTGGGAATAGGTCCCTGTCAAAGGTTGGCATCCATTAGAGCTCAGTCAGGACCTGTACCAGCTCCCCAGAGGGAAGTGTCCAGGTGCCTTGCCAAGGGAGCTATGCAAAGTGGAGGTGGTTCCTTATCAAACCAGGCAAAGGACTGGTAAAGGGAGCAGAGAAACTGAATTGAGGAAAACTGTGTTCTGGCAAACATCCAGGAACGAGCACAGCCAGTCAAGGGACTCATTAACATGGCCACTACTTGGTTCCTTTACATCTGGCAAAACTTCCATAAAAGACGCTGTTCAGCCAAAAGCTTACTTGGATTTTGGAACTGGAGGATAAAATTCAAAGTCTTCCATCATACAAAGGTCAAGCAAGGTGACCTTAGAATCATAGGATCATCACAGTATAATAGAAGGGATTGGGGTGGAAGGGACCTTAAAGATCATCCAGTTCCAACCCCTGCCATGGGCAAGGACACCTTCCACTATCCCAAGTTGCTCTGAGCCCTGGCCTTCAACACTTCCAAGGATGGAGTAACCACAAATTCTCTGGGCAACATGTTCCAGTTGTGAAGGATTTAAAAACATTGAAGACTACGAAAGCAATAATTTAAAAGATTTGAAAAGCTTTTGTCTCTGCCAGAAGGGTTGGAGAGGGAGAACGGGAAAGCGTGCTCTGCAGCTGGACTCCAGGCAGGGAAAATATCAAGCAGCACTACACTGTGCTGTCTGTTTTGGTAATTTCTATGGCCATGGTTGCCAAACAACAGAGATCCTCACTGATGTGTTGACTTCCAGCAGGCCTGGTGCAGCATGAACGCAGCCAGCTTTCACAGCTCCAGAAAGAGATGAGAACCAGTGGTTTATGTCATCCAGTCACATAAAACATAAATATGTCCTAATGGAGGCATGCAAAGTACTTGCTTTACTTCCTCTCCTAAGCCAGCTGAGAATACGCTTTGCTGCTGCAGCAAAAACAGCCAAACCACTGAATGTCACGTTTCAGGCACACATCTTCCATCACACACAGCCTGTCTGTTCCCTTGGTTTTCCTCATTTCCTCCCTAAGGTAGCAAGAAAGCTCCACTGTAAGGAGACAGACGTCTCACAGACTTGATTCTCACTCAGGCCCTTCCATGCATATTCATCACACACGTCTCTCCTGCCATAAGAAGATGGCTGGTCTTTTGCCTGCGATAGGATCATTTGCCAGAAATCATTTTAAATAGAGCAGACAATGAGCCTGTTACTTAGAAATGTTTTCTGATAATTATGTTCTGTCATCCTGAGCCAAAGTGATGTAACATCTGTGCTCAAGCAGCTCCTACACAGATGCTGCCTGAGCCCCATTTTCCCTGTGAACGTTTGGTGAACAGGGAAAGACAGAGAAGGAAAACACTGCTTGGAATCACACTGGCAGTATTTCCATGATGCAGGAAGAAGGCCATGAGCTGAACTCTCTTTACATAAACACCAGTAGGGGATAAGTCAGTACTCTTGAAATCGGGGTGTCACCTTATTTCAACATCAAACTAAAGCTTGATGTGAAAGTTCAGTCAGAGCTGAGTCTGGCTCCACAATTTATAGTATTTATCTAACTCAGGAGCCAGTATGATAGTAAAATGTCTCAGTTGTCTCTTTAATCTGGATAGTTTATATCCAAAATTGCATTTAACACTCGGATGATGGGAAGGAGGACAAGTCACAGTTTGGACCAGGTTTTATTGGTTGCACACGGAACTGCCTCTGGGGAACTTCCTGGGGAACAAGACCCAGAGAGAGGCTCCAGAGCAGGGATGAACTCTGGCCTTGGAGGCCAGGGGAGAGGCAGGAGAAGAGTGGGGAGGGAGAAACATGTGCATACAGAAGGGTAAAGGCACTTGGAATTTCCCAAAAAATATAGGCTACAGGGCAGGAGGCTCAAATGAGGAGGGCACAGGCCAAGCTTGGCACAGGAGACAGATCAACCCTGCTGCCCTGGGAGGAGACAGGAATTTATCCACAGGCAACACACTCTGCCTGCACTGCTCAGCTTCCCCCCTGCTCCCTCCCTCTGTGCCTGAGGACACTGCACATCTCCTCTGCAAGGGCTACAGCCCAAACCCCAGGGGCCAGGCTTCAAACTCTGGGAACACATTCCCTGCTGGGGGCTGTGAAATGGGATCCTGCCACCGCAGCTGGAGGGACTGATCCCTGCTTCCAGAGAGGCTGCTGAGGGGCCAGATGGGCACAGGGGGAACTCCCCCAGGTGTTCAGTGACTGGCTATCAAGCCACACAGATCCCCTCATGTAAAGGTCGCTGTTATTTTGGGTTCATTAATAAAATTATCTTAGACTGGGATGAAAGCCACTTCACTTTGGAATTTTATCTGAATCCTCTTCAGTTTGGGTGTGCAGGGGCAGCAAGCAAAATCCCAACAATTTGCAAAATTCCCCTCAGAGACACACAGCTATGCACTTGTATTTTTAAATATCAATTTGCATGTCATTTGGAATGGAAACATGCATTTACACACATATGTGTATAAAACTCAAGAGACTTTTTCTGAAGACATTGAAGTGCAGCAGAAAGTTGACCCACGTCCCTTCAGGCAGGGCTCTGAAATTCCTCTCTTGGCCAGTTGGTATTCCCTGCCCTTCTCTGCTGATGTATTAGAAGGTGATGGAAGTTTGTGCTTGCCCAAGAGCTGGACCCCTCGGGAATTTCCAAGGAATTTGTGCTGCCCTCCTCACACAGACTCAGCAGGGGATGGACCTGCCATGGGCAAGACTGGGTGAGGCGAGGCTAGGTGACCCCAAGGCCAGAGTGCTGCTGTGCTAGGTACAAAAAAAGCCAGCCTGTCATCCAGAGGGGGCTGCAGCTGAAGCTTTTGGGTGCAGTATCAGGCCTGGCACATCCCAAACCAGGCACAGGTCCCAACGCAGATGTGGTGTGCTTGGACCAAAACCACATCCACCCACAGCTGCCGCGGTGAAAGCCTTGGCTCTGTGGGATGCTGACAGGAGCTAATGAGGCCTGAGGCTCTGCTTCATCCCTTTGCTTGGCCTTGGTTATCCAGTGCCAAGATCTTCTCCAGGACACCGTGACAAATACCTCGTCTAGTGGCTCCCCCTGAAAAGCCAGGATTTTCTGCGTCATCGCCAGACGGTCTCGGAGGCAGACCTGAGTGATTCAAGCAGCGAGCAAATGCCAGAAAGGGGATGATTTCACTGCATTATTGAACACATATTGGGCAGATAAGCCTAGCAACAGGGCCCCTGTCTGCAGGCTGACTCCCAACAATCAGCCACTGCTGTGGCTCCCTGTCATTCAACCGCATGAATAAATAAACGAACTCCTATAGCTTTTCTGCAATAACCAGAATATTAGCAGTGGCTCTCAAGACGGCCTTTATCAAAGGAAGCGGCATTTATGCTGGAGAAATCGATCTAAAAATAAATGATTATCACTCATGTATACATAGAAATACCAAGGGCAAGATACGACTTTCTATAATGTGAAATGACTCATTTTCCCCCTGAAGTTTCGGTGAGTGTTGAAGATCCTGCTAAGAGTGAATCACTCCAAATGGCCACTGGGTGATTGGCTGAGTTTGAACTAATCCCGGGGAGGAAAGCTGACGCAAGGGCCAGGGGCCTGGGACTTGGAATGCCTCGGCTGTTTGCAGGGCAAGGACGGCAGACATCACACTCAGTTGTCACCAGCAAATCTCAGATGATTGCTCTGACAGGTGGCAGATTGTGAGACGTGAGTGGCTACAGCTTCCAGGGCAACACTTCTGCTCATGGAAAGTGGGATGAGGCCAAGGGAATGGCCCGTATTTCTTCTTTGTGTGTATATACATGTGTCCACACTCTTGCATAAACAGCTGTAAAAAACAAGAGCACTTCTCCTATGGATCAGCCAACTAACTTGAACCCTCCTGTATACTTGCTAACTCAACCCCTAGGTAAGAGTTCAAGCTTTCTGGGAGCGTAGCTGAATTTCCAGCCTCCAGAACAAGCCCAAAAACCTTCTGGTGAGTTACTTTCAAACTTTGGCACCATGAGGGAATTCAGCAATTCTGCAGATAATCATGGGTGTGTGTGCACTGAGTTCAAGCCACTCCCGGGACTACCAGTGACCACAGTACAATGCTTAAAGGATTTTTTCTTTTCAGTTACCTCAGTGAGGTTTGTCCTCTGTGTCATTCCCAGGTATCCAGGTCAGCATGGATGCTGATCAGCATCCCGGGGAATGGCACAAGCCCTGCGGAGGGGAGGCATTCCCCCTCTTCCTGCGTGCAGCCAGTCTGGACAGCATATTACTTGTGACAGCACCAGGGGAAGAGCTTTCTCCTCTCTTCCCAGCGGCACAAATGGAAATTGAGGACGGCAGGACCGAGCAGGCATGGCTGCAGTGTGCTAAGCAGGCACACAGCGAATTCCTGACTCACTTAGGAGTGCCTCCCCCAGGGCACAGGCATTACACGCACAAATATCAGCTTCACACTGGAGACGTGTCCCGAGGAGGGAGGTGAAAGAGAAGCAAGCCACGACTTTCCTGATTAGTTCACAGCTTTTTTGCAGCCTCTCTTTGAGCTGTGATCAGAGCAGCCTGATTGCTGGGGAGGGAACGATCCCCAGAAAACTCTGGCTTCCGGAGGCACCCAGCAGCCTCCATAAGCAATATAAGGGTACCTGTGCCTGTCCATAGCACATCCCAGCCACGCAACATCACACTCGTTAGAACGGGCTGAAACAGCAGCGTGTGGATGCCTTGGAATTGGCTTCACATGGAATCTCATGCCCTACAATCTGCTATGGACAATTCCCATCTCACAGCCCAGCACCTGCCATGTGAGCAGGTTCCTTACACTCCATGAACTCAGCTGCTGAACCTGAGTCCCACACAGGCTTTACACCTTGCTAAGAGCCTGGCTGTCTTTCATTTCCCACTCCCAGAGCATGCAATCAACACGGCTTGCCCTGTGTTCCATAGGGAACTCCGTGAAAACTGGTTACACTGGGGTAAAATTTTGTTGTGGGTTATGAGACAAAATAAAAACCAAACCAATTCGAGGAAAACCTGTTATGGAGGAGCATTTCCTCAGATGACAGAGCAGTCAAGCAAAAGGTCTTTCACAGAACAGAGAGAAACCTCTTTTGACTAATACAGTCTGCCAGAAAGAATGAAATCCTGGAAGCATTTTGGAAATGAGAGGGAAATGTGGGTATTTCCACCACACGGAGATTTTGTGTGACTTTATTATAACCAAAGAGGTTTAACTCTCCCTTTGAACTCTCACTGCTCCCTCCCTCCAAAGGCGGAGAGATGACAGGAACACCTGCAGTTCCTCCCATTCCTAAGGGGCATCAGCAACTCAAACACACGGGACAAGTAGGGATTTTAAGCACATGAATTATTTGCTAGAAACATTCATTTCCACTTGGCTAATTATCCTCAGACCTACTTGGATGACTACAAATCCGTTCATGATTATGAAACAAGAGAGGGATGCAGCTGGAGTTCATCCTGTATGCAAACCCTTTGCACAACCAGGATGGAGTCAGCCCTTGTCCCACTGCAAGAGCTGTGCAGCTGCACAGCCACAGCCAGCTGCTGCTAGGGCAGGGAAAAGGGTCGGGATCTCTCAGCCAGCCTCACACAGCAGTGAAACAGGACTGCAAGACACTCAGTTTTTTGCTGCCATGAAGTTATTCAGTTGCACTTCCCAGTCCCATGGCACCTGATGGTCAAAGCTACAAAGAAATGTCAAACTAACCATAGGACCCCTCCCAAATATTGATATATTTGCATTTCACCTGCTTAAGGACAGCCTCAAAAAACCCATGCAAACTCCTCAAGTGAGTGGAGTCCTCAGTAGCTGGTAATTCACATGGTTTCCAATGAAATTAAGGTTTCTGGGTCCTTCTGGGACAAATTTAAACCATTCTGCTCTTAGTAATGCAGCTTATCTAGAGGGAAAGATAAAATATAAAAAACCAGACGAGCTGGCTGCAAATCCCATTGCACCCCAGCTCTCTGTAATTTCAGAAAAACTGGGTGAGTGTTAACTACAAGTTTGCATTTTCCAACAGAGGACATTCAAAGGGCAATTATATCAGTGACTGAGAAGAGCTCATAAACTACACAGGTGAGATCTATAACCACTTGCAGGTGAGGCAGGAGATTTCAACATAACATTCATATTTAACACAGTCACGTTTCCCTTTGTATAGCAGGTCATGGTTGAACCCTGAAGAACAGATTCTTGCATGAAGAATTTTGTTAAGTACATCCCATTTTCAATGGCTGAGATTCTCCTTCGGAGAATAATTAAGTATTCAATATATGGTCTAAAACAGCCAGGAAAGAGATTGAAAATACAGAAAATTGAAAGGAAATTATTTCAAACTGGAGTGCTCTGGAGACTAAGTTATAAATGCTTTTGAGAACCTGCATTTATTACTTGCAATAAATAACTTTTCTTCCAAACACGCCTTTGTGTGAGAGATTAGCAGTGCAAGTGGAGCATATTTCTGCTGTGCAGAAGTTACTTATTTTAGAATAATGGACGTCACAAATTGGCCCTGCATAGCAACACTCATTGGAAAAAGATCACAGCTCCACTTAACACAAAAGTGCAATCTTGAAGCCCATTGAAACTGAAGTCTCTTCACAGGGCAAACACTGAAGTAGCTCCTCATTTGCGTAAAGCTGGACAATTGTTCCACTTCCATACACAAAAAATTGCTTAGATATCTGCTATGCATGGGGAAAGGCTCATTAATCACATTACAGCAAGCGAACATCCCAAGGTTAAATCCTACTGCTGTGGAGCACTTCAGTGGTTTATAAAAGTCATCTAAATGGGATTTATATCTGCAAATCTTCACACTGCGGTGAAGATTTGGAGCTTACCTTTAAACTCGAGGCACTTTTTTTTCCCCGTAAGAAAAGCACAGCTCTGAAAAACAAATCTAGATAAATAAGGTTTAATTCTCCACTACATTAAGCCTGTTTCACAGCTGTGTCACTGCAGTGAAAATCAGTGGAGTAGCACTGGTGAAAAAAACCCAACATGATGATGAGAACTAGCCCAGGCTCTTTTAAAGGCTGTTCATGCAGCCATTCCACTTGGGTTTTCTTCAAGTCCCTTTGGATAGCTGCTGTGTGGCAGGAGGATGTAGGAAAAAAAAAAGGCTGTGAGATGGCAAACCCTTTTCCACCCTTGTTAGCTTGTTTTATGGCATTCCTGTCTTGCTGCCTCTGCATCATAACTCTGCTTTCCTTCAAGGAAAAGAAAACAATGAGACCTAGATTTATCCTCACTGAGCGAGCTGCCTTTGCTTACAGTTTTAGGTTTTTTTTCTCTGTGAGAAGCAATTACACCTGAATTTGTTCCAGTGCTGCTGACTGCCCAGGAGGATGGCTGGGAGCACGGGCTGGGAGCCAGAGTAGCTCTAAAGGGACCAAGGGGACGGTGCTGATTTACATCCACAGGGGATCTGCCTCGGGAGCTTTGCTGTGGGACAGGTCATTTCACTTCTGGAGTCTCCACTGGCAGACACTTTAAGTTTCCCCTCAGAAATCAGACAAAGCTGCTCAAAATCCCACAGACCACTTCAAAGTCACCTTGAAATCGCCTGTGAACAAAAAAGGGGCAGCTCCTCTGCTTGTCACCAGTCACATGTGTCCCTGCCAGTGCCCAGTGCCTCCCACCCAGCTCCCACCCACACTGCCCCAGGACGTCCTGCGTGGGGCCGGATCCACTCTGTCCCAGACAGACAGCTGATAAAGCACATGTGCTGGGCTTTCTCCTCATTCATCACACCAAAAGCTGTTCTTTTGTGGTTGGGACCCAAACACAAGAAGTCTGAGCTGCTGTTTAAATTTGCCATGGGCTCCCTGCATGAGATTAGGGAAGACAGTTGAGCCCTCTGGCTCTCAATTGCCTGTTCCCAATGCTGACAGCACAGCTTGTCCTCTCATCCACCCTCTCTCCAGTGCATCCACTTTTGGGGACACTGAGTTTTTTACATGGCCTCCCTGGTAGGACTGAGCCCATCCCAATTCACTGTGTGAAGCTCCATTTGAAGCTTTAAAAGCAAAGGGGGGTTGCACACCTCTGCTTACAATTGGATAGAGACATCAGAATGTGTCCCAGAGTTTGGGTATAATGAGGCCAAGTGGCAGGAGAGCTGAGTTTTGGGCTGCAGAGGAGGCTGGCACAAGACAGTTGGCAGCAAGGAATCACCTGAGTCAGAGGAGCACCTGAGTGGAAGAAGGGGTGTGTATGAGCACAAACACGTTTAAAGAGTGTGGGCCACTCCTGCAGCCATGGCTCTGGAGAGCTGAGAAGGGAAAGGAGATGGGATGACTGGGCAAAATCCTGGGGAAGAGTCAAGAGCCCTGAAGGGACAGAGCAGTGCAAACAACCAGCTTGAATTTTTCACACCTCTCTGACTGAGCCAAGAAATGTTATTTCTGTGAAGCACTCTGCGTCACATGGCTGCAGTGCTCGTTCGCCTGGGACAGAGTGCTCCAAACCCAGATTTGCCACCTCCCCGACACATGGCCCTGCAGCTGAGGCTGTGCCCACGTTGGACACAGCCCTGGGAAGGGGTCCCTGCTCTGAGGGAGGGTCTCTGATCACATCCCCAGCAGGCACTGCCGCAGTTGTGATGTGTGTGTGGCTGGCACGGCTCAATCACCCTTCAGCAGATCAACAACCTCTGCAAAGGCCACTTTGCAGCTGTCGTGTCACCCGTCCCAGCCCTGGGTCAGACTCTTAATTTTAGCAGCCCCACATACCGTCAGGGCTACTTACAAGGTTAGAAACGGGGGATTTCCAAGTGAAAAGTGTGGGTAGCCAGACGCACCCTGAGTTTCTTCATTCCAGAGGTGACACAGCTATAACTGGACCCTGGCAACGAGAAGACAGAGAGAGCTCCAGGAGGCAGCTAGGAGGCATGTGCTTGGGGTTTCTGATTTGGTCTCCCTCCATCTGGAGGAAAAAGTGAAGTGCCAGCACTCGCAGGAAAATGACAAAGCACGAAGATGAACTGCAGGGATTCAGCCAGTGACAAGGTAATGAATGAGGTTGGGAGGAAACTCTGCCTGGAAGACTCTTCTGTTCATCTGCAGCTGGATGAATTATGCCTCCCAGTAACCCACTGGCAACAGGGTGGGCTTGAGGTTTTCTGCAGTGTCCAATGAAGTACAAGATTCAGCACTAGTCTGTGGGATTGTGGGGCCAGGTAGAAAGGAATGAGGTGAATAAATTGCACATCAGAAATAAAACAAGGTAAAAAGCTAGCTTTGTCAGTGGTCAGAAGAAGGCCAGAAGGAAACACAGGTAAGCACAGTTTAGCCATTTCTAATTCAGATATTTCCTTCCCTGGTGTATGAGGAAGCAGCCAGACAAGTGAATTTACCCAGCTCCTTCCATACCATACCAGCTCCCACCAAGCTACACTGCGTTATGAGTTGAACAGGCAGCTCCAGCACTGACCTTTAAAGCACCAGACAGTCCTTTCCAACCACTCTGTAAACAAAAGAGCCTTCTATCCTAAGGACAGACAGCTGGAGATGCCCAGACCATGTCCATAAAATGTATCAGACATGCCCAGGTCTGTCCTCTGGCACCAAGGCCAGCCAGCATGAGATGCTCCCAGTCTACTGAACTTTCTTATCGGCCAAAACAAGGCAGTTTCATCTCAAATGTCTACCAAGAATGGTCTCCAGGCTCTGCTGGCTTCCAAGCCATGCCTGGGAAACATCTGAAGGACCACAGATGAGCTTTGGACAGTGTAGATGACGCAGCTTTAATGTCTGGGAATGTGGCCTGGCATCATTTAATTAAGTAGCAGAGAAGTAGCTTGAGGTGCTGAAGTGCTGCAGCTCCGGCCAAAACCAGGGGACAGTTTCAGGCAGCCCCTGGCAGCCAGCCCTGCAGTGGCTGGAGCATCCCAGAGAACAAAGCAGCTTTCTAAAGATGTGCCAACATCACTGCCCCAGAGCTGTCTTGGATGTCTCTTATCTCCTACCAGAGAATGATGTGGGAGGGATCCTTTCTCACATCCCCATTGCACCCTGGTTCCCACGCAGGGGAAATCTGAGTGCACAGGCTGAGCTAGATGCATGTGACTGCCTGTGGAAAATGCAGATGCAGCTGCAGGGATCCAGAAGAAATGGGAAATATCTTCCCAGGAACTCTACCTCTCCTCACGCTCTCTGAAGAGCTCTACCTCACCCTGCCTTTTGCCCTGGCTTTCTGGCCAGTCGTCTCCTATGGCTGGGTGATGGAATCAATGCTGATCTTAGCTGCACAGATGACAGCATGTCACTAATTAATGACAGCCATGTCAGCCTCCCAGCAGGGAGCTGCACACATGCTGTGCATTTTTAACATCGCTCAGTAAACAGTGGTGATGAAACATAAAAAATGCCAAATGTTTAGCACTGATACGATGCCCAGACAGGTTTGAGTGCCTTTGGCAGACAAGGGAGAGGGTGAGCTCCTTTTCTTCGCCATCACAATAACCCAGTGGCCTCACTAGAATCGTATCTGCAAGATCTCAGAACTAAGCAGGATGTCCTGTTCATAAATCAAATCCCAGCAGACCTCTCCCTCGACAGGCTTTTCCCTTCCTGGACTGGACTTTCTGGAAACTTAACATTTAAGATTCTAATCCTGCAAACATTTGTATGTGTGTTTTCCTACCTAGAGGCCCCATCGTTGAAGTCAGACCTATGCACAAATGGTGTCCAGGAACAGATTTTGTAACGTTTCTTTTCAGCACATTACAGATTTCTAAACTAGTATCTGTATTTTTCCACATGACCTCATAACTGTGGGGCAAAAAGAGAACTGTATACGCCCACTGAGTGACTTTACAATCAGTTGTCTCAGCTGCCTTGCCCTGTACCAGATTTGGGATGTGCCCTGTGGAGTACCTCAGATATAGCTCGAGCCGGTTGCACTTCCCTCCCTATTATTTAAGCAATAATAGCTGATGGGGAGGGTATTTCCTGAGAGTCATCTGGAGAAAATGAGGTCTCTGCCTCAGGCCCATAATTCAGTGAGGAATGTACTGCCAGGATGTCAGTCCCACCCTGTCCCCCTACGCTGGGCCCACCACTGGTACAGCAAGTGGCTGCTGGGTTTGGGGTTTTCAGGTGCAGAAAAGACGTCAGACCTACATTTGTGTTTTCCTCAGCCAGCTACTTCTCAGGTATCCAGAGTGACTGGTGATTTTGGAGGCACAGAAAGCTGCTCCACTTCCAGGGGGAAATTTTGCCCCGAAGGGTCAATGAATCACGGGATGTCAGGCTGCAGAAGGGGAGATGCAGGCAGTGTACAAGGGACAGGATACACAGTCCAGGCAGGATTGCCCTCCTGTCCCATGTGTCGCTTGCTGTGGTCTCCACAGGACACACAGGAAGATCTATGAGCAGTAAGGGCTGCACTCAGCACTTGAAAAATCTCTGCATTATATGGGAGCAAATTTACCAGTCCAGCTACACGTTGGGAGTGCCTGTTCTGAGCCATAAACTGCCATCCATAAGCTGAGCTTCTGGCTACACTGAACTCCCAGAAAGCTGCACAGCAATCAGAGCTCACAGAGGAATCTGTGCAACTGTTTTATACCAGCATTTCTTTCACTGATGTGTTGTTCTTCACTTTTCACAGAAGCATTTCTTGCTTGAAATTGTTATGACAGCAGGACTTATTCTTCTCAGCAGTTTAACATATTTTCACATGCCTATACATACACAGGTATGTATTTTCTACTTTCTTTTTTTCTTAACAAAGAAATTAAATTTTAAAAAAAGCCACAGGGATTTTAAAGACCTTGGATTCAAATCTGGAAAAATGTCAGTAGAGGATAAGCTGGGGAGAATTTTGTTAGCTTTATTCATGTGAACTGTGAGAAAGAGAAAATATTTTTTCAGGTCTGTACCTGTATGACTACAAATGATGCAGCACAGCTCTGGCAGCCTGCAGAGCTCATTGCCACAGGACAGCAACCTGTTCTCAGGCTGGGGAGGATTGATGTGGAATATTTGGAGCTAGGGGATATTCTCTAAAATCACTGCTTGCTGCTGCAAATTAGAACTCTTCTCCTGATTTTACCAGAGAACTGCTGCCACCAGCAGAGGTTTCAGCTGCAAAGGTTCCTGTGGACACAAGGGCACCAGGACTAACAGGTCGTGGTTTCACAATACAAGGCCATCAGCAGCAATTCTGGCTCAGACAATTGACACTGCCCTCCCTTCTTGTCCCCTGTGCCACCCCCTCACACCACCAAGCACCACTGTCTGTGGGGCCACGTTTGGAACTGGCAAGCAGGGAAATTGCACAGAAGACCCACAGCAAAGAATCCCTGGGGTTTGACCCAGCTCAGGGGTGTTGGCAGCACTGGCCAGAAGCAGGTGGGCAGCACAGGAGGAGGCAGGCGAGCCACAGTGTGAGGCACAGGTGAGAAGCTGAGGGCACCCACCACTGCCTGTGCTGCCAAAAATGCCACACTGCAAAAGCACAACCTGGCTGAGCTCCCCTGGCCCACCATGGATAGGGAAGCTGTACTTGGTGCCTCTCCTGAATGCCCTTCTGGCCTAAAACCAGCAGTGTCCCAGGGATTTCCTGAGCCAGCTGCAATGTCCATAACCCTTCTGGTGATGCTCAGTGGATTTCGCTCCACAAACTTGCCTAAGCTCTTCCTGGACCCACACAAGCTTCCTCAGCATCTGCAACACCCCCTTAGAGGAGAGAGCTGCTCCATCAGCGAGTCGTGGGATGGGAGCAGCCAGAGGTGGGCCCAGGCAGGGAACAGAGACTCCTGTGGCTCCTGGCAGGACTCCACAAGGCCCTGCTGAGGGCTGTGTGGCACAGACCAGGGGCAGGCTGGCCCCTCACACTGGGCATGATGCTGGGGGTTGCTGTGGGGCAGGAGGGACACCCACAGGGCCTTCTCCTGGCAGAGTGTGAGGCAGTGGCCAAGGAATGCTTGCCAAAAGCCAAGGGGCCAGCTCTTGCTACAGAGCAAACAACAGGGCTCAGGAGCAAGTGTTCTATCCCCCTCCTCTTCATAAGAAAAGCACCTATTCCCCAGAATTTCAGCATTTTTCCTGAGAGCCTGTGGTGGTGTTCCCTGCTGGAGACAGGATTCTGGCTCATGGGTTGTGATTCCACCTGACAGAGCCGTGCCTGTCTGCACAGTCCCACCACATGGAAACAACCTGCCTGTGGAAGAACTGCTCTTGCTGTTGCCTCAGTGCTGACTGACTGCACATTTTGGGTGGGAATGTCTGTGTTGCTGCTGAGGTGAGTTATGGCAGTGTCAGGTCGTTCAGCATCCAGTAGGTTTGGCCTTCTTGCACCTGCCACTCAAACAGCAAATCCTGGCACTTCACACTTCCCCTGAACAAAACTTCAAGCCTTTTGCAGAAGCTGGATTTTCAAAGAGGCCGAATCCCCTGCCATGACGAAACCAACAGCATTTCTATATTCACTTCAGTTTGTGTCTCTTTATTTGAAATTGCATCTACACCCTAGAGTGGCTGAAACTCTGGATGTACAAATCAATTGAAACTGAGTCACTGGGCTTGATAAAAGCAAATAGACGTCATTGTAGCAGGAGTGAAACCCTGCTTCAAGCCCCAACCACCCTGATGAGTTACAAGATTAATTAGAGGAATGTATGAAACTGAAATGAATAAAGCAACCATTAAACATGTTGCTAATATTTAAAGAAACTTGGCCAAAAAAAGAAAACTAGCTAGTGGACTCGTGTTTACATTGTAAAATGTAAATTTACAGTGTTAACTTCAGAATGAACAAACAAATATTTTAAGCAGGCAAGAAAAATGTACATACTTTCAGCAAACACTGACATCTTTTTACACTGGGGAAATTCTTGTCATGCTTAACCCAAGTGTGACACAATGCCTTGTAATAATTATCCATTACTGAAGCTTATCTGGGCTTGCTGATAGTCTGGTGTTCCTGTAGCACATAAAGCAGTGCATATTTCACCCCATTTATCTTGGACACCACTGTATTTAATCCCTAGGAGGCCCAAGTGTATAAACCAAGAAACACTTGGGTGCTTCAAATGACTCACTTAGGGCTATAGTGAGTCTTTGTAGAGCTGGCAAATTAATCAACTCACATGCCTAAAGCAGGGCAGGGTATGTATTTACTAAATATCCATCTCAGGAGCTGAGGGTTTGGTCCCCCTCTTCAAGTCTCATCAACAGGAAAGTCACTGTAAGAGACTTCCCACAGACACTCCAAAAATTACCCAGAAAAAAGTCAGGGTTTCTTTTAAAAAAGTCATTAAATCTGTGATGTCTCACAGGCAGATGCTCGTGCACTGCTGAGAAGTGGGTCCTGTGCTGAGAACGGGAGAGAGGAAGGGTAGATGGTGACAGAGAGGACAAAGCCTCTATCCAGGGAATCATAACACAATACAGAAAGTAGTTATTGATGATACAGGCTTGATTCAGTTGATAAAAGTTTCACCTCTTTCTGCCTTTTTTTTTTTCAGAGAGTATTTACATTGGGTTACATCAGTGGGCCTGTCTTTTATACTGATCTGGAGAAGGGATAACACTTCCCACTCATCACAATTCCTTTTATTGGGAACAGCAATATTAGAATAGAATAGAATATTTATCCTCCGAGCAAAAAAAAACCCTTTTACAAAATCTCAGCAGCAGAACCTGAAGGTCTTTATTTATTCCTTGAGCCCTGGTCTGTAGTCAAAAAATTTAAGAATATTGTTGGACAAGTCAAACAACAGATTCATAGGGGACAATGAGGAGATAGGGAAGAGAGTAGTGAAGATAAACAGGCATTTTATATATACTCTTCTCACTTCTAACAGATCCACATTTTCAAGCCACAGAATGCAATTTTCATGCTGTCTCTAGACATAAGGATAACTGCTCTTCAGGAGCTACTTTGTGTGTTAAACAAATATGACATTTGCAGATTGTTTTCTCTCAGTACTTATTTGTTATGTCCTGAGCTAATGACCTTAAAATTGCTCTCTCTGATGGCGTTAGTGTGAGACGATTTCCAAAAAGCATGAAATTGCAATAAACTGTCAAGTTTGCACAGGTGCACTGGAGATTAAGAGATCAGCCACAGAGCCATTAAGATCTATGGCAAAACGCCCAATGGGACCAAGATCAAACCTTTAGAGTGTTTTTAAAAATGTCATCATTAGGAGAGAGATGCCTTCCCAGGAGCTCCACATAATGCTGGATTTTAACCATACCCTTCTGCAGTGCTCCTCTGAGATGGCAGCTGCTGGAATTTCCTATTCATCTCTAAATAGATGAAGTAAATATTAATTCTGCTGCAGCAAGGATCAGTGGCACATCCTCACTGAGATACACTGCAGAAGCCTTCAAGTTCTTCCTCACCTGCAGGGAGAGGCACCTCAGAGGTGCAAGAAGCCCATTTGCACTCATTGCACAGGGACATATTTTTACCTACTATGAAAAACTTCAAGGAGCCAAGTCTTGGGAAAAATGTGGCCATCAAAAGGTGGATTTCTCACCAGTAACTGTCTTCTCTGCAGTCACACAAGTTTCATTTTTACCCCACTACCTTTCTACCTAGAAGGACTTTGGCCCAGGAAAATTCCACTAGCTGGTGTGGCCACGGGCAATGGTGATGCCCTGAGCTGCTGGTCTGCACGGAGAAGGTGGGGAAAGAAATCAGTTTTCAAAATCTCCCACTGCATTCCCTGATATTTTCCTGGAAAGACAGGCAAGTTTCCTTTTAACTGCCTGGGAGTGAACTGCAGAGCATTCCAGCCCCATGAGCCAAGAGAAACACTCTGGGATGCACAGGCAAATGCAGAACCCTTGGTGCAGCAGGAGCACAGGCAGAGATTTGCTTTGCAGTGCTCACACATGGGGTTGGCTCTGCCTAAGTGATAGGTGAGGAGCAGAGCGTTTTTAATGGCTTGGGAATGCCTTTCAGTGCTTCTCATCTGGAAAATGACATCATCAATGCTGAGGTTACGTTTTGCTTCAGTTCTCTGTTGGCAAACTCCCATTTCTGTCCTTTTGTGCTGTTGGCTTTGCTCTGTATCGGAAGTCTTACACCCTAAAGGAGAGCAAAGAGAAAGAATAAAACCTAATCCAACTTTTTTCCCCAAACATTACACATTGGTTTTCTCAAGAGAAAGCCTGGGATGTTCACAGAAACCCATACCCTGCATCACGCTGCTGAGCACATACTTTCAGTTAGTTCTTCAAATATTTTTGTAAGATAGAGAAGTCAAGCAGGAGGCGGGAAATGACCAGATCTGAGGGCACACACACTCAGCAGGCTGAGCCACCCTTGAACCCAGCCAGCTGCCTGCACACAGCTCCCCTGCTGCTCAGCTGCACATTAGCTCTGGCTTTGGGCAGAAATTCTGTTTCACAGGACATAATAGGTGCTACTTCTGTAGCATTTCATTGTTGGCATTGTCCTGGCCCACTGTGACAGAGGCTCCTGAAGCCCTGCAGTTGGTAGTTGGCAGGGCATGATGCTGAAGGTGCTTTCTGCAAGCCCTTCACACAACTCCAAATCAGACCAGGATCAGATGCTGCTGACAAGAGACAGCTCTATCCCAGCCAGCACAGCAATTCCCAGTCTTTTCCAACACAAAGGCTCATACACATCTTCTAGTGCTTAATGGCCATGGGAGGAAAGAGAGCAGAACAGAGGAAGATGCTTGTCTTAATGGAAAAGAGTAAAAAGAGCAAGAAATGCAAAAATATTCCCAACTGTAAGACCTTCTTCCCTGTCCCTGTTGTTGTATCCTCGGCCTTGGCTACTATTTTGAATTCAAGGTCAGGGAGATTTTCAAGGCAAAAAAAACAAAGCATCCCCTGCAGGGCAGAGGAAGGAAGGGAACCACAGCGAGCCCTTGGGAGAGGGTCTGGATAAACAGAAGCTCCCAGCACTCACCTGTCTGCCTGCCTTCCTCTCTGCAGGCTGTGGCCACTGGGCAGACAGAAGGGGCCCTGCCACAGCTGGGCAGCTCCTGGTGCCCCAGCCCCTGCTCAAGACAGGCCAGGTAACTTTAGGCAGCACTCTGGTCACTGTTGCTGCTGTTTTCCCTTCTCCTTCTCCTGCTGCAATCCATGCTCATTGCTGATGCAGGGAAGCTGAAATATCAGCCTGGTTGGTTAAGCCAGGCTTTGCAGCCCCTCAGGGGTATTAGCTGCATCACTGCAGCTTCCCTGTGGCTGGCTGATCAGACACCATCCAAAGGAACCAGCGGCTCAGCAGGATGGGGAGGCTACTCCTTGTGAAAGGAAGGAAGGAATGTTTTGAGACCTGACAGGGGGATGAGGTATAGGGACAGCAGTAACACAGGCTGTGCCTGTTTGAAGGCCTGGGAGATGCAGATCCATAGGCAGAACAATGCTGTGGTCTCAAGCATCTTCTCCAGGCTCCCGCTAGCAGCAAGAACAAAGCACATGGGACATTTTCCAGTTTCTAAGACACACTCCAAATCTTAGGTTGCCTGCTTCTTGACTATACTTTTTATTTTCCAGGGAAGTTGAGTTCTTCAAGAATGAACAGGTTCAGTATTCCAAAAGCATCCAGCCAGGATCCCCCCAGGGGAGGGAAGGGAGCCAGCTCTGCCTGTGCTGCAGCAGGAATGAGAGCACAGCACACTCAGGTCTCCTCAAAGCCTGGCCCACAGGCAGTGCAGCCTCTGACAGTGGTTTCTGCTCCTGGTAGAGCTCCCCGGGGAACAGACCTATCTCTCTGCCCTGTCCCAAAGGACGAGCTTTCCTTGGCTAACTGCTTATCCCTCCCCCACCCTCATTTCCTTTCTCGCTTCCTCCGTAAACAGAATCTCCTTCTTTCTACGTCACTGTGCTTAAGGGCTGAGTCCTTGGAAGCAAGCTTCTTTTTTCTCTTCCTCTTAGTTCCAGAATGCCCTTTGTCCTTTTGTCTTCCCTCAAGATCTCCAGAAGGGATTGTTTCATTCTCATTTAGGATTTTAGCATTTAATTTAGGATCTTTGGATCCTCATTTAGGATCTTAGCAGTCTCCCGTCTGGACAGGCAGAGGAGCACAGACCTGGAGAAATTCTCCCTCCCATAATTTACAGTGGTGAGAGCAGGAACACTCTGGGCAATAGAGGAGCTGCTCCTTTTGGCTCCTTCCACACTAAGCTTTCATAGCATGAGCCCAAGAGAGTTCACACAAATTCAGACTACTGTCAACAAGCTGGGCTGCAGAGAGGCAGGAGCAGCAAGCCCAGGGTCTTCTTTTCCACAAAGTTCTCTCTGTTCTGGCAGGAGCAACATCTCCTGGGCTGGAAAGGACTTGTAGAACTTAAGATGGGTCCTTTTAGCAGCTTGCAGGGGTCTCAGTCATTGCCACAGGAGGACTATCAGGACAGCAGAGGCCATGTCACAGCCACACAACCAGCTGGGAGCAGGACTGGGTATCCTCAACACCTCAGGCTCCCTCCTCTCCGTCCCTCAGGCACTCATTGCTTGGACTGCAGTATTATCCTCCCTGTGCCTGCCAGACACTTTCTTTACTTGCCCCAAAGACTTTTGCAATCCAAGTAAAAGTGGTCAGACCAAGGCAGAAAGGAGGAGAGTTACATGAAAAGAGAACCAAAGCAGAAAACTGATTTGGAGGACTGAACGCTCCAGCATACTCCCTCTGAAATCAGGAATGCTCCAACAGAAGCTCAGCCCCTCAGCAAATTCGCTCCACGTGGCTTTCCTGTGTACACAGGAGGTCTGTGACTGCACAGGGAACTGAATCCACATCCCCTGAGCCCCAGATAAGCCCAGCAGCTTATCTCAGGCCCCAGGGCTGCATCTCCTGCCCCAGCAGGAGCCATGGAGACAACATCTCCCGGCGACCAGGGGAGCAGAAGCTGTACAATCTTCTTGTGCCCACAGAAACTGAAATGCAGAAACTAAAATTTAATAGCAGCAGGGCACTTCAGAGGAAATGCTTAGTTTGTGTGGTAATGTCTCCCCTTTTTATGGTGGCATTATAGCAATGCCTTAGTAACACTTTCCGGTCCTTCCCTCTGTTCTCCTCTTGTGCCAGCTTTATGAGTGAGGTTGCCAGTGGGTCAACCCCTGCCACAGACAGCCTGTACAGTAGAAGCTTCCTATCACTACAGAACACTCCATTACAATTAAAAATTAATGGCAAATGCACTCTCTCCCTCTCTCAGTCCTGAGAAATGTGTATCATTCCGGGGACAAAAGCTTGTGGGATACCAAACACTTCCCATTAGAGGCTCTGTGGCAGCTCCCTCATCAGTGTCGCTGTGCTCTCATGCTTGTAATCTGCCCTTGAAACCTTGCCTCTCCCTCGGCCACTGACAGCAGCACTATTGTTTTTAGCAGCTCAGCTTTTCAGCTGACTCCAGGATCCCCAGAGGCCATCCCTTTTTTTCTGACTGTGCTCCAGATTGCCATCAGTGCTCATGAAATTATTCCAGCACCGTTTGGTCCCTTGCCATTTACAGCCAAGAGGGCACCTCCTTTCCCTTGGCTTCCTTACCCGGGATCTGTCTGCTGCTGGCTGAGCTGCCTGGGCACTGGAGACACTGGCTGTGCCTGACAAGCAATCTCTGAAGGTTTCCGGGGCAGTGTTACACTCTGTCAGCATTGTTAGAGCTGAGCAGGGCTGAGCAGGATCAGTGCTAGAGAGGCTTCCTGAAGGGGCTTCCTTACTGGAATGTGGGTGACTCACAGCACTCAGCTTGGCTCAAAGAGATCGCGCTGCTGCTGCACCAGGGCAGTGATGATGTTCGTGGACATCCCTAGGAAAAAACAGTTGCTGCAATATAAAGGAGAGAGAGGATGTTTGGGAAGAGCAGTCACTATGGGTAGCTTCTTGCTGCTGAACAATTTCCGAGTGCATGGAGAGCTCTGTGTCCCTTTGCATCAGCCATGGGATGAGGCATCCACTGCATTTCCCAAAATGCAGCTGCACCCAGCCAGGCTGTGGAGTGCAGAATACAGTGACATGAGCTTGTGTGTTTCTGTGTGTGCCTGCAGGGGAGCTTGCCAGCCCATGCAAAGCAGAGGTAACCACCTGTCCACCCATGCTGTGGGTCCATTATTTGTTACAGATCCCATAGAAATCCCATTTTCCCTATGAGTAGCTCTGCCCACACACTCCAGGGTCAGCAAGGGCTGCCAGGGGACCCACAGGGAGGCCAGCAGGAGAGCCTGCACTTGGGTTTACAGTGGCTGGCTGCCCTTCAGGTTGGCCACCCTGTCCTTTGCCCCAGGTTCGCTCCTTGGAAAAGGCATCCCACGAAATGCCAGCACCACTTCCTGGCACAGGCAAGGCCCTGGTGCTTTTGGTCACCTCTCTGAAGTCAGGCAGCTCAGGACACTCATTCAGGACTGTGTGCCCCAGTGTCCCCCAGCCCGAGCAGAAACATGCTGCCCCACTGCTGGGAGAAGAGCCTGGAGCACTGCTGAAACCCTGGGTGTGTCTGCCCCTAGCAGCCTCAGAGACTTCATTCCCCCTTAGTGATGACTCCCAGCCCACTCTCAGGCAGCAGGGCCCAGCCTGAGAAGGGAGAAGATGGAGAGGGACTCTTTGTTGGGAACTGCAGTGATAGAACAAGGGGGAATGGGTACAAACTGAAAGAGAGGAAGTTTAGGTTAGATATTAGGAAGAAATTCTTTACTGTGAGGTTGGGGAAGCCCCATCACTGTCAAAGCCAGGTTGGGTAAGACCTTGAGCAACCTGGTCTAGTGGGAGGTGTCCCTGCCCCATGGCAGGGGGGTTGGAACAAGATGATCTTTAAGGTCCCTTCCAACCCAAGCCATTTGGGATTCTATGAAACTGATTCTGGACACCACGGATCCTGCTCAGGAGGAAGGTGTGCAGATCCAAGAACTGGGCCTTTTTTTCCACCATTCTCCATTTTCTGTTTTGTGCTAGTACAGGGTGACTGCTGCACTTTATTTGACCCTGGTGGCAATACAGCTAGAGAAGCAAGGAGGGATTATCTCTGCAGAGAGCCTCAAGCAGCTCACCTGCTCTCCTAACACCCAACCCAATCCCCTGCCTCAAAGCAAGACTCAAAAGTTCAAACTTTCCATACAAGTTCAAAGCAAGACTCGCACAAAAGCCACTTAGGCAGCTCAGTCAGGGCTGACCTTCTCCATCCACCCCAGGTCACACAACCCCTTCCAGCCCTCCCCAGCCCTTGCCCTCAGTGGTTGCTGCCTCTCCCACCTGCAGCCCAACAGCACAGACAAACACGTGCATTGGGAAGGACTGAGCAGCTGGAATTTGAAGTGCTTTCACTGCAGCCACGCCCACAGTAAAAATTATAGTCCCCATAAATGACATGTGCGACTATCATTTGGTCAAAGTCTTTTCAAGGTTTCCGACGGAGCAAGTTATAGGTTGTAAAGGTCATCTTAAAGCATCGGAGAAGTTTAAATCTGTACGACCTTGAAAGCTCTCTAATGACTTTTTATCAGCTGTAACTTGGAACTCACATATTCAAGCAGCAACCAGCAGTTGCAAGAGCTCCTGCATACAAACCAGGAAAATTCCAAACAACACAGACACACCCAGATGCAGATGCAAATGAAATGCTATGAAGAGAAATGAAGGCACAGCCATGCTTTGCATAGCTCATAACTTGTAGTACAAGCACTAGGCAGGGATAACAGAGCAAAAAAGAGGCTCCTTATTCCCCAAGAAAACTCCTTTCTCCTCACCTCCAGCATCCTCGCAGGACTGGAGGCAGTAGAGGAGATGAATCATACAATATTTGCAAGACTTGTAAAATCTTATCAATTCTGAAGTCCAATTTGTGCTAATCAGCACATATCACAAGTGCAAATGATAACTCAAAGAAGCATCTAAATGACTGGTGCCACCAGCTGAAATTGAATCATCTAAAAGTTCACTTGTGGCCACAAGACCAAATTGTCACATCTCCCATTCTTCCTCCCACTCTTCCTTAAAAGGGACTTATTTCCCTCTCTTAAGCAACCATAACAGGATGATGTGCCTTGAACTCCAGTTCACTGCCTTTCTCATGAGCGCTGGGAATGGGCCAGAGTCCTCATGTAACCAAACACCACCTTCCCTCAGGACAGCTGCTGGCTGCTCCCACCCAGGCTCTCACAGTGCCCTTCAGAGATGCCAGGCCCCTCCTGCTGCCCTGCCTGTCCCTCAGCACAGGGCACAGAGCCACCAGGGGCCTTGCTTTCTTCTAAGATTTGCCAGTTTCTTTGCAGCCAGCTCGTGGTCCAGGCCAAAACACCAGCCTGAGATACCACACAAGGAACTGATGGGGCAGTACATTACACAGCTAAACTTCTTAAACTGCAGGAAATAAGTTTAGGGGAGCCTCATTCATTTTTCATTTGCATCTAATTTACCACCAGCACCAACTCTGACAAGCCAGTATCTCCCTGGAGCATCAGCAATTCTGGGTCCTCATTCCAGGGCTCTGTACGGTGTATATAGGATGAAAGGAGCCAAGTTCACTTTTAATTGTGCAGCTGATAACTGGGAACTTTCTTCTACAAGTTGTTAAAACAGATTTTTCATCTTTTGAGGCAGCTTAGCCTAAGAGTACAATTTTACTTTCAGTTATATGGGCTTAAGTCTGGAGTAACTGATAATCTCAAAGCAACACCAAAATCACGTTTTCGCCTCCACTGAAACTGAGGTTGTGCAACAGAGGAAATGGCAAAGCTGGAGTAACTCTGGACTTTGAACACAGCTACTGAAACTCATGCTTTGACTGTGTGAACCCCCTACACTCCTGCAAGCTAACAATCCAGGTAATCAATTAAGTAATGCAGCTAATTAAGTACTTCAGTTAATCAATTACTACACAGAAGAATCCCAACTTTACAACAGGATCCAGAAAAAGCAACACTCCAAAGCCAGTGTATTTTACAGCACAGGCTGAACTCTTGGTTTTAAACCAATAAAGCCTCCTAATGGTCCAGAGTTTCAGAATGAAGCAAATTGAAGCAAAAAAAAGAGCTGAGATTTACAATGCATCTGTTGACCAGTCTTTAACTGCAGCAAGCTCCTTCTGTCATACTGTGTCCTGTGTGCCACCCATTGTTCAGCTTCATACATAAAGCTTTGGCACACTCTGAGTTTTCAGAGTTTCTGTTATTCAGAGACTTTCTTTTATTCATAACCTGTCAAAAAAAGATGTCTTCCAGGGGAAAGGGGGACTCAAAGGAGATCCACAGTTACTTAATAGCCTAATTTCCAGCACTAACCACATGAAGACAAATTAGGCCTTCAGACACTCGTCTCTTCCAACAGGGATCTCTCAAGCTTATCAACACACAAGATTATAAAATACTGTCTGCAAACAGCAGGACAATCTGAAAACTTGCTCATGTCTATTATTTCAAAATAGACACCAAAGGATAGGATTCACCTCATCTAATTTCAGCTGTCTAAATAGTTGGCACCTCTTCTCAACAAGTCGCTGCAGCTTCCTCTACAGCCGATGGCACGAGATTCCCACCTATTTTAGGATGGAAAAAGGAACAGTAAAGAAGGCATTGATGCTGCTGATGAGGAAGAACTGATCAATAGTTTATGACAGAAGCCAAGGTCTTGGAGAGTCCCACCACGGCACTTCCAAGAGTATGCATGGGGTGTAGCAGACTCCTGCGTGCAGAGCTGCAGGCTTCACTCCACAGCAAAAAGGTTAAATTGTACACAGCCCTAGACCTGCAGAGGAGCAGGAGGGGCTGGTCCCTGGCTCCATCAAATGGGGGATTAGGGAATGAAGGAACCTGAAAAACAGCAGAATGACCTAACAGCCCATCAAGCAACCTGCAACTACTAATGTCCATTTCATTTCACTAGAACATTTAAGTATGAAACACCTTGAACATTTCAAACACTCTGGAATGTTAAAGGGTCAGGCTTATCCCTGGCTTCTTTCCACTCACCTTGCTTCAGCACCGTGTGACTCCAGTGACACTTTTTCTCCCCAAACCAAGAAGTATTATGAATTTGCTTCCCTGTGAGAACAGGTTTCCCTCAAATGCTGTCTTCTTCTTTTCCATACACTCAGTTAATTGCGAACACCTAGAAAAAGTAAGCTTAGAGGAAATAAGACTTTCCTAGAGAACTGTTTGACACAGGTTCCTCTCTGATGCTTCTGATACTTTTCTTCTCTAGCATTTTTAAATATACACTGTATTTCACAGATGAGGTGATTTTTTCTTATTTTTCAGTCTTGCGTAATGAAACACTGTACAGAGAAAAGACTTTCTCAAGGTCAGTGGGTCATTGATGATTTGGCTCTGAAAAAACAGTCCTGGCAAGCTACACCTGAAAATAAAGTCATCTGGGAGACACTGAAAGAACTTACCATCAGATCTGAGCAGCTTGCTGGGGAAAACTGCAGCTCAAATCACCTATTTGAGCATAGCTGACCATGCCAGTGGACAGACAATTAAGATGAACAGTCCTGATTGTTTTGTTTCCTGATTTCACATGGAAATGAGGTGCAGTTGCACTGCCAGTCCCTCTTGTAAGGCTGAATTTGTCAGAGGCCCCTCACCACAGTTTAGTGACCTGGCCATGAGCACCTGTGTCACCCCCAGCTCGTGCACACCACAATGACCCTTGGCTGGGAAGGGCAGGGAAATTTTCAGGAAATATCTCAAATCCACAGGACATGAGGCTCCATCAGCTTTTCTGCTTGCAGAACTACTTTTTTCTTTTTCTGCTATTTACTGGCTTCCAAAGTTTGATGAAAGACCTTCGTGAGCAGATAACAATTCAATGCAAAGTGGATGATGCCCTTCAGTGTTTCTCAAAATCAAACACTTTCATGAGTTGATATTCCAGGAAAACTACCAATTATCATTTTGATCCCTTTAGGATTAAACTCCAGGAGGATTAACTAGGATAGCAAGATAAGAAAACAAATCCAAAGAAAGCACACTTTACAGATGATTTAAAGCCTTCCACAAATCTGCACTTGGTAAGTTCAATGCAGTGTTGAACCAGACATGGCAGAACCCCATGCAACCCACCCATGTATGTGAGATTTGTATCTTAACCTTCACTTTACAGCCCCAAACCAGACTGTTACCATCCGCAGCATCCGAGCCAAGTAATTTCAAGGTGATTTATTACATTTCTAACTCTGAACATCCATCATTCTGCAAACAGCCCAAGGGGAGATGCCCTATACCTTAAATTTCACATTTTACAACTGTCTCCCTCTAAAGCTGTCTGCCAATCATACTTAAATCCCATGAAGCTTACCTCATGTTTTCTGTAATTTGAACTTCACATTGTATTTTGTTAATACACTGGGTTCCCAGATGAGGTGCAATAATTTTACTATGGAAAAAGGTGCTACCACAGCACTGCACGTCTCATTTGCTGTTCCCTTGAGCAGCCTCACTTAACTGGCTCTGTTTCTGACATCACAGAAATGAAAGCTATTTTTTTCTAAGAACATTATAGATTCTACCAATAGCCAGCACCAAGTGTTTGTATTTACCCCTGAGGTAAGCATGCTGTAGTCAGAAGCTCTAACAAACCCCATGGTTGTGAGGGGATGTGCTGCTGCTCATGACAGAGCAGCAGCTCATTTTAGCCTCTTCAGCACACAACTGGGTACCATGGACAACAGCAATTTATTTCCCTTCTCAGGGCTTTTCTAAAAACAATAGCCCAGTTTCCAGCATGCCTGGCAGCCACAGATCAGCTTGACTTGCAGTTAAGAGTGAATCTGAATACAAATTTTGAAAGCAGAATCCGTTACATGCTACAGAATTTCAGTTTTATTACAATAGAAAGAGAGACATGAGAAATAACAACAATAAAACTGGAACTTGGGGTGCATTCTGACATAGAGGAGTTATGAAAGGCAACAAAATTTTCCTCACAGTACAGCAATTTTTAAGGATGGACCAAAAGGATTATTTACCACTGCAATTATCAATGAATGAGAATATTTTACTCCATCTAGACAGCAAATACACAACATAACTGTGGACCATTCTGGAAACCCAGTATCAATAAAATTCTGCTCAAAGACATTAAGGCTGTCCCATCTCTACCAGACCACCCAGGGTTTTATTTGGGCAGCTAAAACCCGACACGTTTTCCCAAGTACAATTTCAGTTGGGTTACCTAACTCCCGAAAAGGATTTTGTCAGAGGAACTTAGGCAGAGGTGGTTTTTTTTTTCAGTCGAGCCCATCTCCAACAACTCTCGCAGCATAAAAATACAGGAAAGACGTAAGCATTCGGTGCCGTAGAGCTCTTCTACGCCTCGTACTCAAATATTTTAAGATCCTCAAGTAGTTCTTTAGCGAGCGCCTGCAGCTCTGCATTGCGGCTGTGGGACAGGGCGACGATGCGCTGGAAGGGCAGCGTCTCGCGCACCTCGGCGCCCGACCTGGCCAGCACCTCTGGCTCCAGCAGCACCGACTGCAGCAGCCGCAGGACGTGCAGGCAAACCTCCGTGTCCGGGTCTGAAAGCAGGGGAGAAAAGCACCCAGGGCTTGTTAGAAGCGAGTCTGCAGGGATCCCGCCAGGCAGGCAGGGAATAACGGAAGTGTCGCGATTCCCAGGTGCCGTTTGCTGCTGGCTGGCTCTAGGAGGTACCTGGAAACCACATTTTTGTCCTCCCTCAGCAGCTTCTGCCCAGCAGTGTTTGTGAGGGAGAGATAACCAGGAACCTTTCTCTTGTTTTGCAGATGTTGGAACTGCTGCAAACCAGGGAATTTATCAACCTGAATTTATCCAGTCAGTGCCCAGGATGTACTGTTGGATGCAATCCAATTTAAGAGCAGAACAAACTGCATCCCATGATTATTCAGACTTAAAAAACAGACTAACAAATCAACTCTGCAGTAAATCATCAGGCTTTTATAAAATTTCTTTTTATAGGAGGCTTCAGATTTCTTCAAAGCTCAATAAAATATTAATCTTTATAAAACTTTCTAGCAACCATGTATCAACCTTCCAAGTGTTTAATTCAGTCGGCACAAAATTGAAATGGGCATTGAAGCACTGCTGCTCAGGAACGTGCCAGGGAAATGCAGCAAAGACCTTTGACTGACTTAAGTCAGGAAGACATGTAATAACTCCACTGCTAAGAACACAGGATGCATTTTTAATTACTGAAACATTTAGGAGCATTACATTTTAATCATTTGCAACGGCCCATTTGCATTTAGTGGTTTACAGCTTTATCAAAAGCATGTGGTAGAAAGACTTCCCTATTCTGCATGTTCCTAATGAAAACATCTAATATATTTTTATAGCTGAAGCAGTTATTTGTCCCACGTGCCATGCATTTTTAATGTGTTTTTCATTAGCATACCTAGTCTTCAGCAAGCTTTTGATAAAGGGTTGTGCAGAAAGGTTGAGAAAATTAATTCCGATCACTTTGAGCACAAAAGCACCAGAGAGATCAAAATCTCACTGAAGGAGCGTAAAACCATTGCAGTCATGAACCAGAGTGCACTGAGTTTGGAGGAAGCATTTGGTGAGGCTGAGGCAAGTTCTTCCCATTCCTGGCTTATTTCACACATAACACTGGTGGCCTGAAAAGGGACTGAGGAGAATTATTCATTAAAGCATAAGGGTTGAAAGCACCCAGGGGAGCAGAGAACAGGATGTGATGGACAGTGAAGAAGACTCTGGTTTCAGCATGAAAGTCACTGCTGAGATGGGGATTTTTAAGTAATTCCCAACAGCACAGGGCTGAAGTACAATATTAAAGATTGTGACATCTGCTCTACACCCAAAGGCCAGGCACTCTCTCTTTTCCTCCATTCTCCACCATAAATGGAAATAATCAAGTGTTAACCTGTTAAGAAAGGAGTTCTATTTTCTCCTGGAAAACCAGCAGAGAGGGGTATAATCTGAGGACACAGGTATTGTCCAAACCCAAAAAATAATGTGCATTTTCTCCTCTTCTGTGCGCTGAGAATCCTAGCTGTTGGGCATGCTGGACAATTTTACACATAGCAAATCAATAAAAACCCAGCGATTAGTGCTGCACAGCCATGGCACAGCCACTCCTATTGCTGACACCCGGGCTGAAGGCTCAAAGGTGTCTCTTTCCATCATCATCTCCAGCAGTACCTGCAGGTGCAACTGAGTGATGAGCAGTTGTAACTCATGGGAAATGCTGCAGCTCAGCCTCACAGACAGCAAGACTTTATGTCCAGTTTCCTGGCCAGTAACATTTCAGTGAATCCTTTTGAGAAAACCTGGGTGCAAATTTTGGTTTTCAGATTTATTCTGACCTAATCAAAATATGAATAAAAGCCTTGAATTTGTCCTCCTTGCCTTTGTTTTTTGCCTCTATGCCTTCCACACTGTGTTTTTTAATGCCTATTTTTTTTCCAGATATAATTTTCAAACTCTGCACACATCACCTCCCCCTTTTTCTGTACATTGTATTATTCTACATTTATTCATTAGAAATAACAGCCACAAACTACAGCCCTAAGAGGTAAGAAGAAAGAAGCTTTGGGGAGCAAAATCTATGTAGTTCATTTACAATCTTCCTCAGTGTGACATTATTCCTCCACGAAATAAAGCCACTAATACTTTTAATGGCTTGCAGTACTGCTGGGAAGCTTCATATATGTAAAGATGAAAAGAGCTTTGTTATTAATACTGTTACAGGAATCAATATTAGTATTATCTGCAAGTGTTTAAAGGCTGTAGAAATTAAAGAATCGATCAGGGAAGAAGCCTTAGCAGGGGAGCCAAGAAAATGAGGATCTGTAGGAGATCAGGAAATGATTTCCAGCTTGACGAACAAGAATGTTTTCCAGTAAGAGCAGAGAGGTTCTAGGAAGAATCTCCAGCAGCAGCCAGGGAAGCTCAACAGCTTGAGTCACTCAAATGAAGAACAGATTAGGCACGTGGGCATCCAGCAAAGGAAGGAAATGATCCTGCACCAGAAGATGACTTAATACACATTTAACCTCAGATTGCCATTGTTTTGAATGTATTCTGAGATGCTCTGAGTTAAATAAATACATATGCCTTAAAATACACTCCCTTAGGATTACATGTGGTTTTGAGAATACTACTTATTGAGGATAATCATGTTTCCTAAGAGGATTTAAAAAAAAAATACCAGAGAAATCTTTCTCTTGTCTCCAACATCATTAGGGACGTTTTCTAAAAAGCCTGTCTACAAAGCACTCAGAGAAATGTAAGGAATCTTCATTATTCAGCATTATATTTATGTCAACAGCTTCCAGATTTAGTCATTTCTACACTAGCTGAGTAACATTTTGTTTGCACAAGATTGAAAAAATCCTTTTTAGCTGTAATCAAATCACTGCATCACATCCTCCCAGCCACCAGCACGCACATCTCCAACTACAATTTCAAAACTATTGCCATTATTTCTGGAGAAGAGGGGGAGAAATCAAGCTGCTTGCCTCAGCCAGGATCACAGGCGTAGCACAAACCTACCACCATCACAAGGTGCTGATGTAATTTTACCAAGGTGTTGAAACTGCTGGAGTTTGCTGACGTCCTGCAAGCTGCCAGCTCAGTTTGATGTCAATGGCTTTCAGTCACTGACAAAAGGCAGTTGATAACGTGGACGGATTTTAGTCACATCTGTCATTAGCACCAGGCTCACAGATGAACTGTCCCCTACAGCAGTGTTTAAGTAATTGCATTACATCAGTGCTGAACAGCTTATCCACAATTGGCTCTGAGTTGTGTGAACTCAATTTACACGTGGCCACGCCATCCCCTGGCCACCTGAATGCAAGATTTATTGCCAGCACACTGTTTACAGCTGTGCCTGTGTACAAGAGCACAGAAGTTCACAAGGCCAAGTGCAAGGTCCTGCACATGGGTCAGGGCAATTCCAAGCACAAGCACAGGCTGGGGGATGAAGGGATTGAGAGCAGCCCTGAGGAGAAGGACTCAGGGGTGCTGGTGGGTGAGAGGCTGGATATGAGCTGGCCACGTGCACTGGCAGCCCAGAAAGCCAAACATGTCCTGGGCTGCATCCAAAGCCCTGTGGGCAGCAAGTGAGGGGGGATTTTGCCCCCCTGCCCCACTCAGGTGAGACCCCACCTGCAGAGCTGCATCCAGCCCTGAAGCTCACAATATAAGGAGGACATGGATCTGTTGGAGTGAGTCCAGAGGAGTGACATAAAGGTGATCAGAGGGCTGGGGCACCTCTGCTGTGGAGACAGGCTGAGAGAGCTGGGGCTGTTCAGCCTGGAGGAGAGAAGGCTTCGGAAAGACTTTAGAGCCTCTTCCAGTGCCTAAAGGAAGAGAGCTGGACAGTACAAGAGAGCTGGACAGGGACTTTGTACAAGGGAATGTGGTGACAGGACAAGGGGCAGTGGCTTTAAACTGAAAGAGGGGAGGGGGTTAGATTAAATATTAGGAAGAAATTCCTCACTATGTGTGGTAAGTTGCCCAGAGAAACTGTGGATGCCCCATCCCTGGAATTGTTCAAGTTCAGGATGGATGGAGCTCTGAGCAACGTGGCATTGTGGAAGGGTATCCCTGCCCACAGCAGGGGTGTTGGAATAAGATGCTCTTTAAGATCCCTTCCAATTCAAACCATTCTATGACTTTACAATTTCAAAAGCTTTCTACCACTGCTGTAGATACCATTCTATTAAATTCCTGTCTGATTCCAGCAGGAAGGAGCGATCTGCCACTCAGCCTTTCCTTGTAATGAGCCTGTCAGACTATCTGTGTTCACAGCATATTTAACAGAGACAGCTACAGCCACAGCTTCCCCCATGTAAGGTCCCTTTATATTGCCAGTGCTGGCAGGGCTGAAGCAGCATCTGCAGCAGTAAAGTTTTCCAGGCACTTCTATATTGTTGATAGGTCTGAAGAGACAAGAAATGTTGTAGTAAAGATGCTCTGAGGGGAAGGAGCAGGGAGAACACCAGGGCAGAAAAAGAGACCGAGCTTTGCTGTTGCAATTCTTACAGACACAAAAACACTTTCTCTCTGCAAAAGTTTTGCCCCAGCTCCAGTGTTATAGCTGGGTTTCCTTCAGTCTCTTCCCAGGCTGGGTGGCTGCTCTCACATGGAGTTCAGCTAAGGAGAATTCCCCACTCTCCTACAGACACGTTTGTCATGCTTTTACCAGGGAAATCCTTGGGAGAGACTCCCAGGATCCAAACTGAATCAGCAATTCAGTCCCAATTTCCCTGCCAGCAGCTGCAAGTGAGCAGGAGTTTGCACAGAGGCCGCTCTGTAGCTGGTGGGTAACACTGCTCCTCACAGAACATCAGTCTGCATGACCTGTTAGGCAGGGCAGGGACCTTGTCAAGAAGCTCCTGCTCAGACAGCAAGGACAGCCTGGAGCTCCATTCAGGCAAGCAGCTGAGCGTGGAAAAGTATGAGTATGGAAAAGTATGAGTATGGAAAAGTATGGGTATGGAAAAGTATGGGTATGGAAAAGTATGGGTATGGAAAAGGGCAAACATTCCACGAGACTTGCCCTGGCCACTCTTCCAGTCGCCCAGATAACTGAGGCTCAGGGACTCTGCGTCAGAGCTGACATCCCTGCATTTACCAAAATGGATGTGGTCTCAAAGGGCAATCCTCTTCTTAAGATTAATGTCATCGTCTGAAGAACAGCATGAAGATGAGTCAGGGGAGGTTTAGGCTGGCTATCAGAAGGTTTTCCATACAGAGGGTGGCTGGGCACTAAAATAAGCTCCACAGGGAAGCTGTCACAGCCCCAAGCCTGCCAGAGTTCAAGGAGCATTTGGACAACATTCTCAGGCACATGGTGGGATTCTTGAGATGTTTTGTGTGGTCAGGAGTTGGACTCGATGATCCTGATGGGTCCCTTCCAACTCAGAATATTCTATGGTTCTATGACAAGAGGATGAAATCACTGAGCACTTGAAAGGCTGGTAACTGAGGTTCTGATTTATGAGCCAAAATTTGTTTTAATACAGATGTCAGTTTATAAATATGACGGTTCTGTTTGTCCAGATGTTTTTTAAATAACATGCTGCCATGCAAATAACCTGAAATTTCAAAAACTCTCACAGCCACAACAAATTCAGATGGAAGAGCAAGGCATTAGAAACCTTCAGAGCAAGTCATGAAAAGCAAATATTGAGGGTGCAGGCAGCAAAGTGAGAATGTGCTTCATGCAAGCATTTCTAATAGAGACCATCATTTGCAAAGAATTTGGATAAACAAGGCTGGATTTCCACATGGAACTGTGGTGGAGGAAGCTGAAGGGCAAGATCTAAAATTAGTCCTCTTTCTCTTTCTGTGTTTTGTTTAATGAAGTACCTGGAGCAATTTCCCAGCTATGGAGAAGAAATGTCACTGACATCGTGTCTCTGAATTCCAAGCTTTCTCAAGTAGCCAAAGAAAGCAATTTTTTTAACTGCATTCAAAGAGAAGGAAAGTGGGGAAAACCAAAATAAAGACACACAATAATAAAAATCCCCCAACCAACAAAAAAACCCCACACAAACAGAGAAAGTAGAGAAGAGCTTAGACCTCTTTTCTCCAGCACTCATTTTTGGCAGACGCTCTGCATTATCAAGAATGAAAAACATTTAGTTTAGTCTTTATTATTAATACCTGAGCTAACTGTTACTTCTTATTCTTCAAGAGATCCTTGTCAGAGAAATGTTCCAATTCACTACTTTGGCGGTTACAGAATGGAGATCTTACTGCATCTTTAGATTGAAAACACCAGAAAAAAAATATTGACAAATCTCAGGTGGATTTCTATGTAGTATGAGATAGGCTTCTTTTTCTGTGGCTGAGGACAAGGGTTCTTTAAATCTGAAAGTTATATGAAACCCTCAGCCAGGACACCAACAGAGGGACAGCAGCTGATGGAGGAAACTAAAGCTGCCTATTTTGTCCAAGCTAGGAACAGCTGCTCTGCAAACAAATGGTGCTCCACAAGAGGAGAACTCTATTGATCCCACAAGCTGCTCCGTGGACAGAAATCTGAGTCATCATTCATGCTAGCACCAGGCTGGGAAGGTGTAGGCAGGCACAGCTGATACCTACAGAGGATTCAGTGATCAGTGGTGGTTATTAAAGGGTGTCCATCTTTCAGATAGTTTTAAAAAGGCAGAAAAAAAGGAAGAAAAAGACAGCCCACCTCCTAAAGTGCTAAAACTAGAGATCTGCATTATCTTCAAAAATTGTGTCATTTGGTTTTCTCCTATGATCAGTACAGCCTCCAGCAGAAAGAGCTATTAAGAATTCTTGTTAGAGAACATGAAATCACACCAGCTCATCCAAGTTTCCCAAAGATAACAGGACAGTTTGATCTTAACATTCTTACTCCACTAGGAACCTTTATTAGAATTTTCCCTTCTTTCTTTTCCAATCCATGCATTCAACATCAAGGCATATTTCCGTCTCTTCAAAAATGCTGTGAGACAACTTGAATCAAATCCCTCTTTGCTTCATATACAACAAAGGAAAATAAAGACAACTGAGTCAATTATTTGCTCTCTTCACTTAATGGGAAGGACATTCTTCTTCAGAGGACAAGGATGAGCAGAAACTGAGAACTCAGAGAAGGAATTTGAGGGATTTATCAGCTGCATACAAGGCAGTAGGAGAAAGATGGGCCTGATGCATATAGACTGAGGTCATGGACACTTGTAGATTGGCAATGGAAAAGCAAACAAGATGATTGTCTGAAAATGAAAAAAAAAAATCGGAGGATGATTTCTGGGGCCTCTCTTAGTGGGAATGGTGATAAAAGCATACAAAACTGGAAAGCTGAGTCATGCCATAAGCCTTAATCAAAAGAGGCTTTGAAGAAGCTTCCGGCAGGCAGGCAGCACATACAGGATACTCTGCCAGCACAGGGCACTGCTCTACTCTCCTGCATGGAAAAAACAGGACCTTGTGCTGCAGCAGCTCCACGTGTTTATCAGCTGAATCTTGGCTAGCAGAACCTGAAGCTGCTGGTCAGGGAAACAGGAGAGGAGCAAGAGTGGGCGGAAGCTGCTGAATTTTACAAGTACAGACATTTAGGAATAGATTAAAGGTTGAGAAAACTACAGAGATCTCACACAAAATGATGGGAACAAGATCAGGTCTTGGATCTAACCTCTCATCTGATATCCAAACCAGTCAGCTCTCCCTCTTGACAGTAAGCAGACTTCCTCCAAAGTCAGGGATCTGAAACTGCAGAAGTGCTTTATCTGAAAATCTTCCACCCTTGCTGTAACTGGAGAAGTTTATTATCCAAAAAGTCAAGGAATTAGCCATGATCATCCTTCTTTCTACAACCCAGCCATAAACAATTAGTGCTTCCAAATTGCAGAGTAGCCTTTCCATTTCTTATTTCCATTAGTAGCTGCAAATTAATTATAAACATTTCCCATTTCATCCTCTTACTTGACCCTTTTTCACACAACAGACTGCATCAAATGATTATCTTTTTTGTTTTATCACAACAATTGGAAGGGCACATTTGGGAATGCACAGTTAGACACAATTCTTAGAGGGTGTTTTGGGTTGGTATTTTTGGCTAGAACAGCTTATGTATGTATTAGCCAATGTAAAGTAAAAGGAAAACCTGGACTAAGACATGTTACATTTCAAAGCACAGCTGAGCAAAGGACCAAGTATTTAATGCTCTCTGAAGATCACATTTTTCTCAAAATATATTAAAAACCTTTATAGAAATGGTGTTTTCCCTTACAAGGATTACTTAATTTCCTGAGACTTTGGAAGAGCGAGCCTGTGACATTCCACAGCAGGAAATTATTTGATGAAAAGCATGAGCAGCTACATTTTCTGTACAATAGTTAAGGGAACCATGAGCTATACAAATAGCTTTCAGTTTACCAACCCCAACCAAAGCTTTTTCAAAAATTCAGTATCAAAATAATTTCTGGAAAAAGCAGATGCAATCTCTCTCATTTCAGCTGCTGTTAGTATTTTCCAGTCGTACTTTAGCAGCAGAGAGGGATAATGAACCTCCCCAGTCCTATCTGCACACCAAAATCTCCTCATAAATCCTGAGAAAGCACAGGCAGGGCAGTGTCACAGCTCTGTGCCCCTGCTGCCCCTCACGAGCTGTGCACACAGCTGCCAGCCCAGTCCAAGGCACACTGGCAATGTCAATCCCTGCTGGCTCCTGCACAGGGATTTGAAGCCTCCCAAAGAGCAGAGCCTTGATGTCACTCATGTACCTGACAGTGACAACACAAGTCCTTGATGTCCTTGGGAGTCCTGCACTGGCCAAAGGCACAGCTGGGAATAGCCCTCCAGCCCTGGAAGCCCAAATCCTATTAGAGCACAAGGCCTCTCTTCAGAAAGGGCCACTTTTGCAATGGGTCAATGCAGTTACAGACTTGGCTTCTTTCCCCCAAACGTGTGCATTCTCATCTGTTCAATGGTAGTGAACTGGTATGTAGTTTCTCCTTCAGGTTTATTTTAAAGTTGGTGTGTGAAGACACAGGTGCCTTTTTTTTAAACCACTTCATCCAATTTCTCCATTCCCTCTTCTTAAATCTACCACCCTTAAATTTTACATTAATGAAATATTACTTACAGTGCCAAAAATGTTGTGGGAAATGCACATCTTGTCCCTCCAGCTATGTGCCCTTTTTGTTTACTTCTATTCTGTCAAAAGCTGATCAGGTTACAGATAAAAACTTCTGGTTTGTTACTTGCAACACCTAATGCAAATCTAAAAAGCCCTGAAAAGTCATGATTTACAAGGTTCTTAGAGCAACTTACCATTCAACAGCCACCAAAGCAGGGGAATAAAACCTGGACTTTCACTGATGTACTTCAAGCCTTTCAGGTTGATACTCACATTATAAAGTGACATGAGCATTAGCCTAGAATTGAAAGAAAGAAGATGTGATGGCCTTTGATTTCTTTGCATGCTTTAGCATCCTTTGCCATTTGTGTCAAGTGTGTACCGATGCAGAACCCTGTGCTCATAATTTGTATTTTAGTAAAAGAGATTAATCTCAAATTATATATAAGCAATGTTGTGTAAACCTTTGTTTCTACTTTGAATCACATATTCTAAACACATGAAAAGATACCCCTTGCCAGAGCAAGAAGGTCTCAGGGAGGGGAATGTTCTCTGTCCTGGAGCCAGCTTGGCTACTGCTCTCTCGTGCCTGAGATAAACCTGCATGCCACTGCCCTGCCACCATGCCCAAACAAAAGGGAAATGACTTTATTCCAAATGGACTTCACACCTCACATCAAGTTCTCAAACAAGGTCTCATGGCTTAAGCTCCTATGCCACCAGCAGACTTTTGGACATTCTGTGGACACCTTCAGAAAGCAGAAAAGGCAGTGACCCACTACACGATAAACTGAGTTGTAAGGGGTGTCATTTATGTGCTCTGAGTTTGATCACCTTGGTTATTAAGCAGTAGAAAGACCGAAGTGCAGATTTATTAAATCTACTGCACCAGTGGCCACAGCCAAGCAGGGATCTGAAATTTCAGCTGGTAGAGCCTATACACTGCTTTTCATCCAGCCCCTGCAGCTCTGGGCTTCCAGAACAAGCCCTGACAAAAGAGCACAGCACTACCTATAATCAGCCAGAATGGAAATGATCAATAAACCATCATCTTATAATGGCAATGTTAACATTTCTTGAGAATGTCTTTCACCCTTAATCTGTTTGACATTTGCAGTTAGAAATAAAGTGACGTAAAAAGGCACTGCTGTGTTTGTATTTTTATTTCACTTGTTTGCTTTGTGCAGACAAAAGGGACTGGTGGTGGTGATCCAGGAAAGTGCTGAGGTTTTTGGAGTGCTGGAACACCTCACAAGCCAATGCAGTGGCATATGAATATGTAACAGTATATTTAATTAAACACACAACCTAGGCACAACAGAGAAACATTTCCAGGCCCTTTATAACCACCTTCACCTCCAGTACCTGCACATTTTAGTAAATATTTTTTGCAATAATAATTGCAAAAGTGTTTATTGAAGCAAACCTGACACAAATGATTACTGGATAAACAATACTTCCTGGTGTTTTGGTTTTTTTTAATGTGGAGTGAGTCTTAATTATGCACTTCATAATCTTCCTACTTAGACAAGCCAAATTTAATTAACATCTTGCCCTACTGTATCTGTCAATGCTTTCTCTAAAATCTAGAACTAAATGCACAGCTAAAGCCCCTTCCTGTCTTGTTAATACATGGGATTAGTATATAAAATGTACTATTATGTACTAATATGTCTCTTTACTGGCTACTTTCAACTGCTACAAAAGCAAAGTTGAATATTCTTAACCATTTAATTATAGCTACATAAATGTTTATTGACTGTGTAACAATTATAAACGTTGAACAAACCCTACACCAATAAGGAAAAAAGCTAAAGTGTTTCACATCTGCTATTTCAAAAAGGCAAGGACACCCCTGAGATTTCAGTCCCAGCACTCACCTTGATGCCTGGGATGTATTTATTCCATACTCACAGACTACAGTGGATATCACTGCAGTTTTGGAGTGAGTGACAGCTTCCCCCTGTAATTTTTTTATTTATACATTCATCCAAATAAAACACAGGATTGCTAGAACTAGACAAGAGAACTCCCCTCTTCATCAGCTTACTTTGATACTGCTGTGTTTAGAATTAGACTCACAGTTTCCCATGATATTTCCCACAGAACTAAAAACTACTTTTGAAAATAAAAGCTAGAAAATAATTGTAAAACCTCAAAACTAAGCAAAAGACAACCACAGCATTCAAAATTGTAAGCCAATTTTTTTTCTTCATCTGATTGGATAATAAATTGATGTCCTCCCATGTAACACCATGGTGATGCTTTAAGAAAAATACATTGCATTTCCAGAATAATGAACAGACATTTTCATCTGCGAGGTATAGTTTTAAATAAGTATCTGCCTGTATGAATATGTATATAAATATATGTGTAAACACAATTTATGATGACTCCAGAGTCCATCCTCACATAACTTTGAAACTGCACTAGAATTTATGGCAACCTTCATATCCCTGCCTCACAGTTGTCTTTCATTTTGTCCTGGCTTATGTTCCCTATGGGAGGAGAAAAGGGAGCTCTTTTGACACATCTGCTTATGAAAATGCTGATTAAGGTTAACCAGCAGCTAAAAAATCTTACATGCAAAGAACAACTTAAAACAAATCAACCAACCCCCCCACATCCTTCTTTGCTGGGCTGGGAGACTGTGAAACTCCCCAAGAGGACAAGAAAAAAATCTTGTGTTAGTTAGCAACTGTTTTTTACAACTGAACAGTGACAAGACACAGAGCTCATAAAAAAAAAAAAAAAGGATTTTTTTGATTATGGACATGAAAGACAAACACAGGGAAATATTTTGCACTAAAACATCTGAGCAAATTAGGCTCCCTCATTCTATGACAAGGTCATGAAGAAATGTCCTTCCTGGCATTTGCTCTAATGTCAGAATACTGCAATTTTTGTTATCCAATGGCAAGTTCAGAGTAAGGAACAAAAACGTTGATTCTGTGGGATATCAGAAAATATGATCACCACACTGCATTCAAGCTATTGTAACATATGCTTAATATTTCTCACTTATCAACTACCTTGAGCAACCTCTTTTCCAAGCTTCCCTCCATTTGTTAGCCCAGAAATTCAGCCCTGTTGAATTCCTTGCCACCCATGGGATTGCTCTATGTATATTTTACCAGCAGTGCTGTATGGCAGCCAAGTTTACATCACCATGGGTAATTCCTCTGCAAAGCAGGCAGATTTTGAAGTGTAATTACAAGCAACCCAAAATATAAATTCAAAAGAAAGGCCCTCAAATCCAATTACATTAATACAATATGAAATGATCAAAACCAGTTTAGCTGGACCCATAGAAGCATATCCACTTGAAATTCAGAATGTGTACAGGAGTATCTTCCCTCCTCCTTTCAAAGTCCCATTTTTTTTTTCTCCATTTACAGATTCTGAAACAGTATTGATCCTCTTTTCAGGGTTGTTTTTTGGTTTTGTTTGTTTGGTTGGTTTGGTTTTTTAATACACATGAAGGCAAAAGTTATCTTTTCTTTCTTAAATTGAGATTCTCATACAATTCTTTCAGTTAGGATGTTATCAAAAAAATCCTTTCTGTTGACCTTCAAGCCCAACACTTGGGAAACACAGTAAATAACTGATCTCAAATCATCAAGCCACTGTCTACAGCACAGGTTGTTCAGCTTTCCCCTCACCACCCAACAGGGAAAGGCAAACACCTTCAGAGGGCAACTTGCTCCCCCTCACATGAGCAATCACCCTGACAGCACCATCTCCTGCCAGTGACTGTGGGAAGGAGCCCAGTCAGTCAGCAAATGCTTGACATCCCCCTCTCCAACAGCTGAGGTTAGGCAAGATAAATGCTCTCCAAAGTGAAGACCGAGCCTGATTTCATGACTATCACATCCAACCTGCCTAAATGTGTGCCTGGATGTGGTCAAGTTACTGTGGCTGACAGGGCTGCTGTTTGTCAGCTGAGCTGTGACAGCTGCCTAGGGTGTGAATTGCTTGTGTATTTATGAAAAAAACACCACAGTGGCTCAAACCATCCTCATGAACAAATGAACCAGGTGTACAGGACCAGTGCCCACAGCTCAGCAGATGAGCCACTCGTTAAGCCACAGTAATTTGCTCAGTCAAGGCCATACATCCTCAGCCTACAAGGTCCTGGAGGAAAAGGCAAAGACAATTGTTTATTTAATCTCTCCATCAGCTGAAAAGCACTTCTGCAGTATCTGAACTGTGCAACAGGGCCTTGCCCTTAAAGCTGTATTGCAAGGTCACTTTACAGGCATTGCCACTTACAAACTGAAGTGTTGTGAGTCTTTTTGAGTTGAAATCAAAAATTATTTCATTTTTGCTCTTAGCAGATCTATAACTCACTTTCTTCGCTAAGGACATGTGACATTTTACACTTCATATTAGAAGGGAATAAATATGAGCACACATTTCCCACATCCTCTCTGTTGTAAAACTTGACCTCACACCTTCCTTATTATTCACTCAACTCACAACCCCCTCCCAAGGTAGGTGAGGGCACCCCTGCTCATCTTTACAATATTATGGTGCTTAAGATTTCCAAAGAGACACAAAACCCAGATAAAGCCTTGTAGCCAGCTCCAGTACACCTGCCAGGAATGCTACTGAGAAAAGAGCTTCCTCTTCAGGAAGGGAATCATGGGAGAGCGGGAAAACTACTGTCATCATTTGAGCTGCACTGCAAGATAATGCATTTCATTTGAAAGGGGAAAAAAAAGTCAACATACACTTTAAATTTGTTACAGAGTCCTGGCTTCATGTCTCCCAGGAGATGCATCATGGTGTCCAGTAATTCCCGACTGGAACTGACCAGGAACTCACGGCCACACGCCAGCGCAGCCACATCTGTGGGAGAGCAGCACAAAACATCACCAAAAATCATGTTTCAAACAAAAGGTTTTGCTAATTATCAGGACCACTAAAAAGATATGTCAGCTGCAAAGAATGAACTATGGCATTTATGTAAACTTCAGACTACATTCACCTTCACATCCCCTACAAATACTGAACAGCAAACACTGGTCGAGCTCCTTCATAATTCTACTTTGGTAGCCAAAGAATTTATTCAGAATGCCCAGTGTCCCAATAGCAACAGAATAAATTATGAAACAAAAGGCTGCATTCATCCACAGGTAATGTGTGACTGAAACAAGGCTGATCATTATAGGTTTCACTTTAAAGAAACACGATTCCAGAGTTTTACAGCCACTCAATTCAATATACCTGGCACGCTACACAACCAAAATTCTTGTGAACATCTACTCAAATTCTCTTTTCTTATCTGTCTGCAAGTGTGGCATTATTCAAGCACAAACCAAAAGACAAAATTATTTCCAAAGGCTACTACTACAGAGCAGACTTTCCTTTATTATGTTCCCTTACACCTGCCCCATAGTTACAGTAGCATAATGCACCACATATTGATTTTATTACAATCTTTGATGACACCTCAACAGCTAAAAATCCCACATTCAGAAAAGCTGTTTATTCAAGATTCACTTATTTGTATAAATATCCACTGTTTAATCTATCTTGCATTATGTCTTTAGTGTAATTTTGACAGTTACAGTTTCACAGAAATGCAGATGATGTATCAACCCTATGCCTCACAGCCTCCCAAGCCAAGGGCAGTCATTCTACACCAGATATGTGGCTTTTTACTTATTTTCTGGCCCTAAAAAAAATACTTAGTATGGAAGTCAGATTTATTACCTTCTACTTCTCTTATACAGTGAAAGTGCAGTGTATCTGATAGTAATAAAGTTTTTAAGCAGTTTCAAAATCTTTACTCCATGCCTTAAGCTGATCTACTTGCACCATGTGCAATTTTGTAATCTTGTACATGTTGGCATCACTGGTGATTCACGAAGCCAATTGATGTGCACAGAAAAATGTGAGCATACAAGACTGGTACAGTGGTCCTTGTTTCATTACAGACTGGAGGATGCAATAGGGAATTTCAGAACTCAATGGCTCTTACCTGTCTAATCCTTAATGTCACAGGCAGCACAGAAGTGCCTGTAGCAGAAGTGTTAGTAACAAAATTTGCTAGAACTTTAGAAAACCAGAAAGTCACCCAAGATATCAACATTGGCTACTTAACTTTGAAAAGCTGTATTTACTGCAGCTTCTATGAGGCAATATACATTCCCCGTATGTGAGGAACGCCATTCTGAGACACAACATTAACTTACTTGTTACAATCCCTGCCAAAGCTAATACAAACTGATTTTCCTCAGAATCCAAATCCTGCTGTTTCATGTCTTCACTTAATGACTTCACAAAGCTCTCCATGGTCTGGGCAGTGATTGTGAAAAACTTTACTGCTTTACTCTGCAAGTGTGGAGGAGAAGAAAGATTATACACACTACAGCAACTATAATTATTAGATGCTACAGTAAAATTGGACAATCTTCCAAATTATTAAAACATTCAGTTACTTCAAAGAAACAACAGAAAATACCAGGTATTTACTGAGTGACATTTGATCCCCTAGTATTTGAAACCATTACCTCAGAAGACAACAGGAAAGTACTCAACGCTACATTTATTCATAAAATGGAACCATTGCATATCTACCTTCTAAGCACACAATATCTATCAACCAGCAGAACTAAAGCTTATTTTCAAAAGCAAGAATATTATCTCTTTGTTTTGCAGTAGCTGCACCAGGTGTTTCACATTTATCTGGCCTATACAGTAGCTTTGTCAAAATCAGCTGAAGACTGGAGACTTTACATGAAATTCCTAAGACAACAATGAAGTACCCAAAAAAAAAAGGCAGAATTCAAATGGATCCTAATAGGACTCATTACTGCTCAATACAGGATGGAGGGTAACAGGCTATGCAGATGTTCTTTAGAAAAGGAAATGGAGGTCTCTCCTGGGTCACAGGTTGAACTTAAGTCAGCCATGTCACATGAGAAAGAATAATCACAGCAGAACACACGAACAGGAGCACAGGCTTTTATCATGGCACAGTATTTTCCCCCTCAGCTGCAATCCTGCTCCATTTGGAGGTATCTCAGCTGAGGGAGCACCACCTGGTACAGAGCTCAGGGCAGGTCAAAGAGACTGGTCAAAGGTGCAGAGTCCAGAAAAAAGGATGGAGAGACCTGTTTCTGTTCATTGGTAATTCTGACTAGTAACACGTTGCTGGAACTCTCTTTCACACAGAGGATGAAGCTTTCATAACCAAAACAGTGTGGTAGAGAGCCCATAATGCTGGGTTTCACAGTGTCTTTAATAATTTTTCCAGTTGTTTCATGAAGCAGCTGAAACTTGTAGTTATTCCCAGCAGTGACCCAATGGGAGAGTTCAAGAAATGCCTGAACTTTTATTCATTTTGTAAAGTGACTGAAAATTTTAATATTTTTGCAAAATTACTGCTTTCACAGCATGTGCAAAGCTAGTGGCAACATTTATTTATTCCTCCACCTCTGTACATTCACCACATTAAAGAAGTACAGTTCCTGTGGGGTGACTTCAGCAAGCAGGGACAAAAAGCAGGCTCAGTCAACACAGTATCTTCACAAATGATGCTGTGGCCCCAAAATCAGAGAAATGAGTGGATCATGTAGAAAGAAGAGGAAAACAAGTGCAATTCTGCTTGTGCTGGATGTAGTTTTTACATGGACAGCACTCCTCAAAGATGGCTATTTTAACACAAGCAGTAACTATAGTTCAAGAAGCAAGAGGGTGTGAGAGAAAATGAAGAGCCCTACAAGTTATTACAAAAATACAAATTCACGTGGGAACAAAAGGGTACTAAGAACCCTGAGTAATTGGTATGTTGCACAGAAAACACAAGAAACCTTCTATCTGCCACCCTCTTGAGGTTTCACTGGTGTCCTCTCTGCTGATCCTTCTTTCCAGCCAGCCACTACTTAACTAGTGCTGATGTCTGAAGCGCTGCAGCAGAGACCCAGCAGGTTTATAAATAGCAAACATTACGCACTCTGCACAGGCCCTTATTAATTGACAGCATTTTCGTGGGACTGAAGAATGTCTCACCCACATATGTTGAGATAAGGACAGTTCTAAAGGCAGCCATTAAGGTGCTTGAGCTCAGATGGTGCAATGAACCCTCTGCTGTCTGTGGAACTCCTGTGTGAAAGCTCCAGGTAACATGAAAAATTGCTGCCACAAAATATAAAGTCGTTTGTCACCGTATCAGACAACTGAAGTAGCAAAACACCTTGTAGGATCCAAAATTTCTCAAGTTGAAGCAAGCCTTGATGCTGCTCTGAAATCAAACCTTCAGGTTGTATTTCCACATGAGAAGCCTGTCATATCTGGCTGAAGCTTTTTGCAAGACATCCAAAACAATCTCATGGGAATTAATTTACTTTTTTTTGGTACATTCAGGTAGGAAATCTTGAAAACTCTCTCATGATGCTTCTCTGGGTGTTTCTTCAAATTCTCTCTAGGAACACGTGGGCAAAACCAGCAGGCATCTCTCCCCCACTGCCTTGAGAACTACTTGTGTCACATTTCAAATCTGCTGCTTAAGTCCTGATTTTCCCAACCCGTGTGGACACAAAACACATATTGGTCACTAATGTCCATTTGCATTACGGGACTGTAAGAAAGACCCACTTCTGTGTTGCTTCAAAGACTAAAAAAAGCTTGGGCATTGTTCCCTACAGCATGACATGATTATGAATGGATGCCACCTTCCCTACATGCTTAAATATCAGCAACAGTTTCAAAGCACCCTTGATGTTCTCATACATTTGCGTAGTTCACAGCACCTTCTCAGGGGAGGAGGGAAGAAGCCACAAGCTGTACAACTTGTCCCAAAATAACCCAAACCAAATATGTTGTATGACAAATCTCCATCATCTTTTAATGACCTGACTCACTGCCAGTTGCAATCTGTGGCTGACACAATGCCACACAATCCATTTATGTTTTTCCTGGGAGTCTTGTTGCAAGCTCAGGCACGTTTCTTACGAGTGTTATGTGCACCATCACAAGAAAATGATGCCCCCAAATGTTGCTATGATCTTCACCAGAAGCACAGCAGTTCAACAGGCTTTAATGATTGCTGGAAATGACTGTAGGAGAAGTATTTTGCATTTCAAACCAACCTAACCCCCAAAGCATTGCATCTTCACAGTTGGGGTTTTTACCTTTATACAAATCTTCAGGCAACAGTTTTGTTTTTAACTAATTCAACTGAATTTTAATACTTAATGCTTTTAACAACCAGCCTTGTTCTTTAAATTCCAACTGCATTATACAGTGTTTTACAGATTTTTTTTTCCTAGTAACTGCTGCTGTTTGGATTTGGAATCATCAGAAGTTATCACTAAAAAGGCATCACTGTACAGCTTTCTGATATCCAATACAAAGTTGTAATTGTATTTTGGAGCACCCAACTAGAACAACTCTCACAAACACATTGGTTTACCACTTACTATAATGAACTAATCCTATTCACTCAGCTGTTCATCATGCTGCTAAAAAATCAAGCCAAAAGAAACTGTGGCATCAGTTCACTCAGATTAAATACAGCAATTCCTTCTCATGTTGGCTGTGTCAAGAATGAAAATCATATTTTTATCAGGCCTGGTCCCCTAATCCCTCCTAATTCCATCAGCTGCACTTGGCAGTGAAACTGGGGTAGTTGCAGTATTACTACTGTCATTAACTGTTGTTGTTTTGGTTTTGTGGTTTGCTTTTGTTAGTTTTTTTTTTCAAATAGTCTACTTGCCCATGTTTAACACTGATGATTTAATAAAATCTGCAAGCAGTAAGGGTCTCTAAATTTCCAAGAGCCATTCATGTATTAAAGCAGCAGAAGCATTTAAAGAAGTTAAGAATCAACAGATCTGTCTTTTCTCCATGGAAATAGCTCCTCCAAGCTCTCTACAGGCATGGAAACTCCTGCATGTGCCCAGGAACTATTCTCTCCTTCTGTTAGCTTGTCAAGATACTTACATTGTGCTCACTGTAGCCTTGCTTCCAGTTTAGCTATGTGTAGTAGAAAACAGATAACCTCATTTGGTAACAAAATAATTAACTACTGCACTTATTTGTAACACTTCACATCTCCAACCCTGCTTAAATGAGAATGGATGATGCCCAAAGAACATGCAAACCAGAAAACCTTCTTGCTGCCCAGACAGTTTCTGAAATATATCCTTAAAGTGTGTTCCACAGCAAGGTCCCTATTTTAAAGGCCCTTGTTTTAAAGGCCTAAGAGCATTAGCAGGGGTCAGTATTCACCTGCCATACTTACTCCTCCTAGAATGGATTTCACAGCCTCCTCGTTGCTGGACACCCCCCAGAGCAAGGTGCACACTGCTGCTCCCATCTCTGTGCAATACTCTGCCTGCTGCAGGAGCTGCTGCTTGGCCTCGTTCAGCTGCTGCCGCAGGTCCAGTTTCTCCTGGAACAGCGTAAGGAAATTTTGGTTGCACTTCATGTCTGCCACGAGTTTCTAGGCTAAGGGACAGAACAAGAACCACAATCATGGCCACCTCTGAAATGGAGGGTAACTTACAGCAGCTGCAGCCACGTTCCTTCTCTCCTGAGCTGTCTCTAAGCAGTGCAGCCTGACAGGAACCAGAAACTGTCCACAAGGTCAAACCAAGTGACCCACTGAGACTGAGTGGCACCTAGAGAAGCCTGATAGGAGACATCTCCCCCGGAGCAAACAGATCCATGTCTCTTCAAGAGAGAGGGGATTTCAGCATCAGGGGCCAGCTTTTCCTGACACCTGACAAAAGATACGGGAAACATCTTACAGGACGGGAGGGTTGTTCTGTTTTTCAAAACAGGCTTCTGCTCTAGCTGACATAGTTGCTGGCTATCTAGGATAAATACTGGTGTCTCTTCCAACTCTTTACTGTTGGCATAGTCCTGAGCAGCAGTGTCAAAGCAAGACAGAGTTCCCAAAAAACACACCTAAGGTTTGAAGTTTGGAGTACCTTCCATTGCAACAAAGTCAAGGCACCACTGTGCATCCACGAGGTTGGATGGGGCTCTGAACAACCTGGTCTAGTGGAAGTTGTCCCTGCCCACAGCAGTGGGGTTGGAATGAGGTAACACAACCCCAAAGTCCTTTCCAGCCCAAACTATTCTGTGACACAATGGTTCTATGATCACTTAAGCGAACTGCTAAGTGGTTCTTGCCACAAAGCATAAAGAGAGAACAGATCAACCCTAACCAAACCAAAGCACAACTTCCATTTGGCAGTACTTTTTTCCAATCACATGGGAAGCTGGCTGGAAGAATATCATGGAATTGGGCAGGATTCTAGGTCTCGCTGTCTTCCTACCAGCTGCCACAGGAGTGGCGAAGCTGCTGCACTTCTCAGTTTAGAGCCAGCACAGCCAGTGAGATCAAGGCAAGGATTCAGCAGCCTGTGTCTCAGGGTGGGTGGGGGCTCCCAGCTAACTCCAGGTAGGGTGGTATGAGACAGGGAAAGACCAGGGCCAGTCCAGAAAAATGATGCTAATTCATGTATTAAAAGAGAGAGAACCACACATTGCACCATGTCAAAAAACAGAAGGATCTGGGGTTTTTTGCCCATTTTACCAACATGATATTTTCAAATTCAGTGCAGGAAACACCTTCCTCAGCTCAGCCTTCCCAGTGTGTTTGGCTGTCAGGATGAAGTACAGGGAAAATTAGAAGGAATCTTTTCTATGTCAGTTTTGAAAGCAGCTAAACAGAACAAGACTTTCAACCATGTGTTGTCATCAAGACTTTAAAGTAAGTAGCTTGTCGTTTTTGGGGTTCAGCTCAATGCTTCATGTCGAGGGTTTGGAAAGAATAGAAATGTAAACTCATCTGAAAATTTACACAATATGGTATCAATCAGTACAGAGCTGCCTGTGCTCTGCCACCAACTACCTGCTGAGCCTCCTGATCACACCTACCAGTCTGATTTGCAGTGCTGCTGCTGGAACATGCAGGCAGGGATTTGTAAAGTTCAAATTTAATTTCTCAAGTAGACTTCTGTGTGTATTTACTCTCTGCAGTGAGACTCTCTCACCTATATATGCAAAAGACTGACACTTACTACTGATATCATAGGCAGAGTCTCCCAGGAAAAGTCTCTTACTTCTTAATACTTTGATCCTTTTTAAGCAAATTAGCCAAATTCCATCTTTTACATGAGTCACTGCCAGGCCTATCAGCTTTTCTGCCACCATGTGCATCCACAAAATGTCCTCAGGCGTCTTCCTGCCTAATCCCTGTATTTTCCCTGTCTTTTCCACACTGTCCTAGTCTTAGGGAAATGTATCTTTAATACATTTTATTTGCATTTGGATGCTAATACTGAGTAAGACATAAAACCCAGTAATACCAACTCTAGATCCCCCAACAAGCATGCAGAGCTAGCAGAAGAAATGCCAGAATTTTTAACAGATCAAAAGCAACATCAGAACAAAGACATGAAGCAAGGAAAACAAAATAGTACATTCAAGAGCCAGGAAAATAAACGGAGCCTGCAAAAGCAAATAACCTGGCTGGAAGCAACACTCCTAAGAGCTCTCATCACCAAGCAATCCCTGTGCTATGCAACATCACCATCTTCAGGAAAAGGTCAAGGCACGAGAACAGAGCAGTGCCCAAGTATGGAACTGCAACAAGACAGACAAAGGAGACATCAGCCAAGAATAACATCTGCACTTCAAGTTTTGCTCAGGTTCAGAAAGCACAGCAATTCCCTTATCAGTGGTACAGCTCTGTGCAGAGAGTTTGGAATGCAAAATGTTGATTTATGATGGCCTCAGAAAAGGACACTGCTCAACCAGAAATGCATTTATTTTATGTTTGTTTCAGTGAATCATTTTCTTCTCCCTTAGAAGATAAATATATAGAAGATAATTCAGAAACTCTACACAAGGATGCCTAGAGCAGAACAGCAACCAAAGAGAAACACCAGAAAAGTGATTAACAGGAACAAAAACCACTCATATACACACACCATCTTGTTGTATCCTGAAGAGCTAAAGGACTTCACACCACCATGAGCACAATCCACTCAAATGCACCCTCCTGGCATTTAAGAGAATGCTTTCAGACAACTGCACAACAGCAAAGACATGAAGAGAAGAGCTTTGAGCAGAAACACCAAAACAACTGCTCCTAGTAAACTATCCATGCTTTAAGTAAAACTCATCCACAAGAAATCATAAACTCAAACCACCTGCACTTTATTTCATAGTATTAACAAGAATAATGGGAGGGACTCACTTCATTAGTATCTAAAGCAACAACATTCAGTCTTACAGGGATTTTATCCTGGGTGCTTACACAACTGAAGACCTCAGTGCACAGCAAAACGAAGCCTGTACCCACTGCTGAACTGCAACAGCTATCCCAGAAGATACTCATTTTGAAATAAGGAATATCCAGATTGACAACTATTCCATCATACCAAACTTCATCCCAGAGTGACTTTTCTAGGCAGATGTGCACTAAATGTGCACTTCTGAACTCTTCATTATTCCTCTTCAAAAACAAAGTTTTGTAGGTTCATCTGTCTTTGTGCAATCCCAAGGCTGGCAAATGCCAGTTGTACAACCCCAACAACGTGAGCTTCTGCTGAGTACTGAAGATTGCTCCAAGGAAATGAAGTTTTGCAGCAGATAATTACCACTGATTCTCACACGAGACTCATTTGAACCCAAAAGGCTGAGAAGTCTGAGAAGTCACAGTCTTTGCTATTCCTTCATTGTTAAGAATCTCCCCTCTCATAATCACTAGATACAATATTGACAGAGCAAAAGAAGCCCTGAAATTGCTCTTTGATTCTCAACTGTACATGGCAATTGGATCAATAGGTGCTTTGAGAAAGACTATTAACACTAGACAAAGGTACACAGCTCACAGCAAACCAAGAGAGGCTGGTTTCATTCTGTACATTGCACTGCTTAAATTACCTTCTATTGTCCTCTTTGCAAATATGTCATAGCAATGTTAAATTCAAAAGAATTGATTCTGTGAAGGACCTCTTGATTCCAGCTATACCACAATGCTCAAAAATACCCCAGTGTTTTACTTCAACATGTTAATATAAACAAAACGCTTCATTTTTAAATTCATATATACCAAGACAAGCCCTGCCAAGAACCCATAACACAACTCCATACAACTGCATTCCACAGAGTGTGGAAGCTGAGAGAGATCCCTGCAGCTATGTAGGATCCTGTACTGCAGTGGGAGACAGTTGGTACTTCTGTTTGTACACTTCTTTCTGGTACTGCATCTTACTGTATTTTGCCTAGTTACAATATTGAGCCTTTTGCTCTAGAAATACCAAGGTGGGGGGGAAATCAGTTATGATCTTTTAGGTTTTTTCCTCACCACCTGACTATATGGATAGAAATCCCAGATTGCCTTTGAGGGAGGATTCATTTTGTGACATGAACATGAAAATTTTATCATTACTGCTTTTGTTATTAAAACTCAAACACACAGATATCAGCATCCTGGCAGCAAATCTACCTTCTTCTCTCTCATGCAATCTGCCTGGGCCGTTTCCAGACGGGCTCGGAAGTGGTCACAGTCCATTCTCAGCTGCTCTAATTCCTCCTCCTTTTTCTCCAGGTCTGTGGCAGGATAAATCAGACAAAGGAAAGAAGGAACACGTTATGACCGTGGGGCCTGCGTTAAAGCAAAGAGAATCCACCAAGTGCAGCTTTACTGAGGCGCTTCAGCCGTTTGCTTGTGCGAGATCACCTCCCCGTGGCCAAACGGGAACCTCACATTTGCTGTGTGGCAATAGGTCTGAGAAAGCAAACCAAAATGCTTCTGATTTAAAAGAACCACATCTAGCTGTTAAATACTGAGGGTTGAGAAGACTTTTAAAAATTTACTCAGTTTTCTACTTTGTTTTCACATTGGTTTTCATGAAAACTCCATAAGTGAAATTTCACCCAAGTCAGCGAGTGTATTAAAAACGTAAGAAAAATACCAACATTAGTCAAAAGCGAGTGTTTCAAGCTGCAATTTACAACTTATATGGACAGCAAAAATGAAAAGCAACTATTCCAAATACTTTAACATAGTTTATAAAGTAGTATAAGCAACCTGGACTAGTGAGAATTGTCCCTGCCCATGGCAATGGAGCTAGAATGGGATGATCTTTAAGATCCCTTCCAACCTAAACCATTCTGTGATTCTATGATTATAAACTATTTACACATTATGTCAGCTACAAGCAAATTTTATGATTCCCTTATAAAATTAATTTCTGATCTTACCGAATTTCTGATGTTATCAGAAATTCATTCTAATTTAGACACTTTATTTTAGTGAACAGAAATCAAGTTAAAAGTATTCCATTTCACCAGCATGATTAATGCCTGTTTAAAAAAATTCCCTTTGAAGGATATTTTTAACAATGGTTGTGTGCTGTATTTTTCTTTAAAAACCACAGTCCTGGATGCTTAGTATTTATACTGGAAAAAGGAAACACATTTAAGTAGTTCCAAAAAGTAAAATCTAAATAGCATCTATTCTAACCCTGGTTGGTTCAAAAAAAACCAAATTACACCCCACTTTAAACACCAAACCTTTGGACATGACAGTTTGGTCTATGGCTTAACACACTTTAAATACTTCCCCTAACATGTGACAGTATTTTTTAATGTAATTACCAAAAACTATATCAAATTCTATCATAAGAAGACAACATCATTAAAATTATCCAAATATGTTCTTATCAACCAAAGGGCTTGGCTTCTGGCATTCTATTTAGCAATTCTACACGATTTGAAAAATAAATACCTTCCCGTTTTGGTCCTAATTGACAAGTTTATCACCTTAAGTATACACACATTGCTTTGAGTAACCTGTATAAAAGGAGAAAAGCTGTTTGTGGCTGTTTTATCTGAAGAGGTGAAACATATTTCCACTCAGCCCTTGTGTGATTCTAAGCCAGCAACATTTTTTAGCAGAAAGCAAAGAGGCAAGGCAAGGGTTCACTGCTGAGAAACATCTCTGTGCCAGGACATGCTCTCTGAGCAACTCACTTCTTTTCAACCTGCAATCCAAATGAAAAGAATGAAGGGAGGAATGGATTAATTGAGTTTTTGAAGATAACTCTGGTCAGTGGCAAGAAACTTCACTTCCGTCAAGTGAAGAAAAATCAGTCTCATGCACTTCTGACTGTGTGGGTGTGAGTCTGAAGCAGCTGACAGCAAGATGTCTTGAGCAGGAGTAGAACATGTTCTGCTTATCTACAGCAGGCCAAGAACCTTTTTAGCCTTGCCAGGTTAAGTTCATCCAGTGAATATCCCTGTCCCTGCAAGGAAACAAGCTTTCCAGAATGAGAAGAATCACTTCCAGCCTTTGAGAGGATGGATCCAACCTGAATCCAGCCAGAAGACACACAAAGATGCCACATCCTTCACCATCAGACTTCAAAGGTCCTGGAACCAAACCTGAGCCAAAAGGGGAATAATACTCACAACTGAGTGTTAACACAAGACAACCTGTACTTTATTTAAAGGGCTTCAGATGAAACAAGGATGTGTCAACGTCCTCTAAGGTATCACAATGTTTTATGTAGAGGGGGAAAAAAAAGAACAATAGTGGAAGCTGCTGAAAAGAGACCTACTTCTAGCTGTTCCTCATTTGTGGAAACTCCCCTGCTATGCCCAGTCAGCCCTCCCAGTTGTGTCTTTGCTCTGAAGAGAAAGAAGCAGCTTTCACTACCAACTTGGGCTCGCAAAAAAATGTGAAATGGCATCCTCATACAAAGAGGAAATATGTAACTTCAGCAATGCAGTGGCAATCAGACTCTGGGAAAAAGTGGCACTTGCTCCCAAGATAAAGACTCAAAAGCAGAACAAGGCATGGGGCACAAGAAAGAAGAGGAGGACCCCATTTCAGATGTGAGGTAGACTCATTGTCATCCACAGAAAGTTACAGGTCATACCAGGAGATTTTCTGCACCATAGATCTAATCTCAAAGCTCTGGGAGGTGAAGAACTGAGTACAATCATGCCAACAAGTGATGGAATTCTAATTCTACTGATCCAAATGCTAGATCAATGTTAAATGCTATTTTAACACTTCCCCAGTAGAGCAAGTTCCACTAAACATAGCCATAACAACACAGAAAAATTGCTGGAGCTGTATTTCTAAGACTCCTGGAGCCAAGCACTCTTCCTGAGAAGGTAGTAAGAACAAAACAGAACTCTCTTTTCAAAATGAACAATTACCCTGGCAAAAATCTAAATGAAGACCCTGACAGCAGCCTGAAAAGTAGGTGTTGGCTGCCCTGAGAACTGCAAGCTCAGATCTCAGACATCATCCCTGGGAAGCCTTAGGAAATGGGTGTCCTATTGACCTACACACACCAGTGAAATGTGCAAAGATCTCAAGGTTTCTCAAAGCTATTCAAGACTCCATCAGCCTCACAACCAAATGGGCCAGAAGTGTTGAAAGTCTCTGACTATAATCTGTAGTTCTTGAGGAGCAGGAGACTCTACTCCTCAAGCACACTTCACAGTACCCAGAAAACTGCAACAGCTGATGCAGTCTGGAGATGTATAAATCACACATTAGGCTTCTGTAAGAACAACAGGAAAAAACATCTCTAGGAGCTGCCAGGACTCCTGTAAAGATCCACATGCCACACCAAGAGGTTGCATGTAGACAACAGCACCATTCTGAGAATGAGGGATGCTTGTGTCCCTGTGATGTTCAGCCTTTAGTGATCTGTATGCTCCAAAGCCTCCTTTCAGCCTGCCTTATTTCTTGCTGCAGAGGTAGGAGAAGACTGGAGCAGCAAAAATCACCACCTGACTTGTCCAGCTGGAGGGGCACATGATAGCCAGAGCCTAAATAAATATTCAAATGACCTCATCACCTGCAAGAGAAATCTCCACTGTGGAGACAGACTCAAGAGAATTCAAAGGCTGACTGAGCTGCAGGTCCTGCCCTAGAGGACCCAGAGAATGCTGGGCAGCCAGCAGAACATTTCAAGGAGTCTTAAAATCCCCATGTTCATGCCACAGGCCTGCTCTGGATGGCCCTGACAGTGCCTCCTTGATGCCTGGCACAAGGAATGTAGGAAGAAATCAGTGAGAGGAATCTTGGGACTGGACTGGGAGTTTGGGTAAAAACTAATTGAGGATCTTGAAGACTTAATGCAACTGCAAACAGACCCTGATGCCTTGCAACAGCATAAAGAGAACATGTCCACATCCTATTCACTGCTAGTGACATGGAAGAATCTTCCCAAAGAGTGGATCACTGGGGCAGCTGGAAGCTCTGCCCCAAGGTATTACATTGTCAGAGACAGGCCTTGAGGCCCTATCTGGGTCTTTCTTAGCTAGCTGTTGCAAATTAATTACCCATTTATCACTTGATATTCTAGTAGAGACACAATCTGTGTCAGTGCTCATTCCAAGTCTTTTCAGGCAAACCCAAATCCAGGTAAATTGTACAGCAGCAGGTAAGCTACAGGCTAGGGATGGAGCAGCTTCCTATTTGGCCCTGATGGCATGTTGGTAATTTTTGAAACCCAACATTGAAAAACTGGACTTTGGGAACAGCAGTTAAAAGACTTTTATTACAGAATCTTTTTTATTTTTAGTATAGCATACAAACTGAAAAACAAAACAGGCCAAATACAAGATTAACTCACTCTTCCTTCATATTTTTATCCACTGCTATTTACTGTTATTTTGTTGGGGGTTTTTTTCTGTGCAAAGTGACTTTTTGAAAAACAAAATGTTTTTGCCTTTTCTCAAAGGGAAAACACTTTTTTTCCCCTCACACAGCTTCCCTTACTGCCTGAAAGATACATGTTTTTATCCACAGAAAAATATTTTTAAAGATTAATTTGACATGTCTGATTATTCCTAAGGCAGCCTGTAATTTTCTTCACTACAAACACATTAACTTACTGAAGCAGTCACTGAACAACACAGTTGAATCTGGAACAGCTCCACAAACTCTACAACTATTTCTGGGGCACAACAGTTTGTTCTAAGCAGTTCTGGCAGAAACTGTAAGAGTTTGAAAGATGGTGCTACTCACTTGATTCAATAGCATCCAGCTTCTGGAATGTCCCTAGGATATCTCCATTTACTATTTTGGGTAAGAAATCCCGCAGTTGCATAACTTCAGTTGTCAGCCTTTCCAAATCCCTCCTTCTAACTTTTACAAATTCCTCTTTGGTCTCAGCCTTCTGAAATAAAACAACAAAGCAAAACAAAACCAAACAAACCAACAACCAACCAAAGACACTGTTACAGCACTGTAATGCTTGAATTTCTTTTCTTGGACAAAAATATTCCTCTCTATGACATCATTTCAGAAATTTGTAACTTTTTAACAGAGAACTATCCAGCAATCAACCCCAAAAGTCTCTGAGGTTGACCCTTTGATTGTAATCTTAATTTTTGCCACTCTGGCCTAAAGTAAATAATATTACCTCTCTACATGTGTTTCTTCACCCAAAATGTGTGCAATGCATCTGAGAATGCTGCAAAAATTAACACTCACATTTTAAAATGCGAGCAGCATCCACCAAGCTGTTGTTTCATGACTGTCATAAAGGATACAATTACTCAGCTTTTTAATTAATTCAAAAATTTGCAAGATCCTCAGTCCTAAATTACAACAACTCTTCTGGAGGAAACTGTACTTTTTTCAAAACAATTTATCTTTTGCAAAGAGCAAAAATTATTTGCAGCCATCTGCAACCCAATCTCATGTAAATTATTTAATCCTGAGGTAAGACAGAAATGTTTACTAGCTTCCTCTCCTGCCAAACTATAGCTATAAAATAATTTTCATTCCATACTCTGGTAGAATGTGTGTTAATTTTAAAATTATGGAGCAGTTTTTGTTCAAAAATTCCCATAAATTCCAAATTCTGATGTACGTACATGTGCACTCTGCTGGATCTTAGAAAGGCTGATACACACACACCCACAAGAAGAAGGTTTTAACATGTTTTGACTAAAACATCAGTCATTTAATATGCTTTCAGAAAGCAAAGTTATAACGTATCTTAGTACTGCTTTGCACTGCACTGAGAACAGTGACAAAATGACATCTTTTATGTACCACATCTTATTCCAGAGGGAAGCGGGTAACAAACCAAAACCTCATCTCCTACAGGTACAAAATGTGCCATCCCCACCGTCCTCTCAAGACAAGAAGCACAAGACAAATGGAGGTTATCATCTCCAACCATTCCCTACAACTCTTTCTGCTTCCCTACTTCCTCAGATTGAACATTTCCTTTCAGTTTTGCTTCCTACTCTATTTCTTTCCCAGCCATCTTTCAAATCCAGAGAGTTTTGGGACATGTCAGTCCCACCTCTGCAGGTTCAGAGCTGTAATGAAGGTATAGAATAAAGATTTTGCTTTAATTTGAACTGTAAGCTCTAAGCTGCATTTAGGAAGTGCTGATGGCAAGGTTCCTGAGGCCAAGTAGCACCACATGGCATGACTCTAGACAAATTCAACTCATCTAGGTCTCAAAAAAGCATGGAATAAACACATGGGAAGAGCAGTCTTTAGAGGAATGCCATCTGCATGTCAGCAACCATGAATGACAGGGAGAATTCAGTACTGCTCAGACTTACAGAGCAAAATTTGGTACGTAAAAATAGCTCTGTTCACTAGCAGAAGCTGAATTCAAATAAAACACGCTGTGAATCGCTGGCGTTGAGATATGAAATATACAGTAAGGAGAAAATTCTCATTTGTAGGTCCCACTGTAAGCACAGGTCTTTGCAGGGCTGCAGTTACAGTAGACAAGTTTTATTTTCTCTCTTTAAGCAGCTTCTCCACACCTCTCTGCACTACAAGAGTAAGTTAAAGGCAAACACAGAAAGGGGAGGAGTTTTCTGCTCAGTCCTTACAGATCCAGCAGGTGCCTGGATATAGGAAATCTGACTTCAGTCTTCACTTGACTTCAGAGTTTTTTCACAGGGGTCAAGTAAACCAATTACACACCTGAGCTCACGGCCTGCCTGGTGCGACCCCAGTGACGGGAATTCCCCTCTCCTGCCCGGCCCAACAGGGCAGAGCTCCCAGCTGCCGATGAACCCCGACCACGGCATCACTGCCAGCCCTCTCCCCACTCACTCCCACACCAGCCCAGGGCGCCTCTGGCACCGCTCTACAGCCCCCACAACGCTCTCCTCTACCTCAGGAACCCACAAGGCCCAGGACCAGCACATAACCCCCCGCTCCTTCTGCTCCTCGGGGCACCCACGCCCACACGGACCCCTGGGCTGGGCCCTGAGGCCGCCGGGCCGCTCTCGATACCTGCGCGTCGCCAGCGAGGCCGGCGCTGCGCCACATCCCCACAGCGGCGTGCGCCGGGCGGCGGGGGCGGGAAACGGCGGGAACGGCCGCGCCCCCGCCTTGGCCACACCCCCGCTGCAGCCACGCCCGCTCCCATTGGTCAGGAGAGCTCGGGGGCGTGGTCTGGGCGTGGTCTGGGGGGTCAGGCTCCGCCCCCAGCCCCGCACGGAGCAGTCCCAGGACAACAGCGATACAACCCGGGAGAACAGCGGGATAACAGCGGGATAACACCGGGATAGAACCGGGACAATACCGGGATGCCCCCCGGCACGGTTGCGGGGAGCCGGAGTGGGGCCCTGCTGGGGTGCCGCTGGGGCTGACCGCTCCAGGCAGTGACACCAAGGTGGGAGGGAGTGTGGATCTGCTGGAGGGCAGGAAGGCTCTGCAGGGGGATCTGCACAGGCTGGATCGAAGGACAGAGGCCCGCGGTACGAGGCTCAACAAGGCCGAGTGCTGGGGTGTGCACTTGAGTCACAAGCTGGGGCAGAGAGGCTGGAAAGCTGCCCGGAGAGAAAGGAGCCGGGGCTGGTCAGCAGGGCTGGACATGAGCCACGTGTGCCCAGGTGGCCAAGGAGGCCAGTGGCACCTGGATTGTGTCAGCAGCAGTGTGGCCAGCAGAGCCAAGACAATGATTCTGCCTCTGTGCTGGGCACAGGTGAGGCCACACCTGAGGTGCTGTGTCCAGTTCTGGGCCTTCCATTCAGGACGGACGTGGCACTCAGTGCCGTGGGCTGGCTGGCAGGGTGCTTATCGGTCACGGATTGGACTCGGTGATCTCTGGGGTGCAAAGCCGCGGGGGACCCCGGCCGGTGCCTCCCGTGGGCGCCCGGTGCCGATCCCGGCGCCCATCCCGATGCCCATCCCGGCGCCCAGCCCGGTGCCCATCCCGGCGCCCATCCCGGCGCCCATCCCGGTGCCCATCCCGATGCCCATCCCGGCGCCCAGCCCGGTGCCCATCCCGGCGCCCATCCCGGCGCCCATCCCGGTGCCCATCCCGATGCCCATCCCGGTGCCCAGCCCGGTGCCCAGCCCCGGGTCCATCCCGGTGCCCAGCCCGGTGCCCAGCCCGGTGCCCAGCCCCGGGTCCATCCCGGTGCCCAGCCCGGTGCCCAGCCCGGGGTCCATCCCGGCGCCCAGCCCGGCGCCCAGCCCGGTGCCCATCCCGGCGCCCATCCCGATGCACATCCCGGCGTCCATCCCGAGGCTCATCCCGGTGCCCATCCCGGTGCCCATCCCGGTGCCCATCCCGGGCCCATCCCGGTGCCCAGCCCCGCGCCCCGCCTTCCCTGCGGTGACGGCAGAGCCCCGCGTCGCTGACGGCATCAGGCGGAGCCCGGCGCGCTGCGGGCCGGGCCGGGCCGAGAGCGGGCCGGGAACGGGACGGGGCCGGGCCGGGCCATGGCTCCCGCGGCCGTGCAGCCGCCCGAGGTGCAGTTCGCGCAGCGCTTGGCCGCCAACGAGAAGCGCATCCGGGACCGAGCCCTCAAAAAGCTGCGGGGCTACATCGGCGTGCGGACCCAGCGCCCCGCCGGTACGGAGCGGGGCGGCCCGGGGGGGACCGGGACCAGGACCGGGACCGGGACCAGGACCAGGACCAGGACCAGGACCAGGACAGAGAGGGGACGGGGACAAGGGCAGGGACGGGGACAGGGTGTCGGTGCTGTGGAGGAGGGCGCGGAGGGAGCGGCGGCCCCGGCGGGCGGACGGCGTGGGGAGGGAGGCACCACGTGTGCGCCCGGAGCCCGGCACGCCTCCTCGGGGCTTCTTCTCGGGTTGTTTCTGTTTGGTTTTATTGGGATTTTTTATTATTTATTTTTGTTTTGTATATTTTCCTTTAGTTTTTAATTTTTTTTTTTTTTAACTTTTACGCATTTATTTCACCATATACACGCGCGTACCTGCCCCGGTGCTGCCGCAGGCGCAGCCCCAGCACCCGGGAGCAGAGGAACTCGTGGATCCTCGCCCGGGAAGTGTCTCCGGGCACTGGAGGGGCTCGGGAAGGATCAGCTCGGACGGGGAAGGGTCTTGCTGGCAGCATTAATAAATCTGGGATGGGAGCAGGTTGGCTCGTGTGCTCTCATTCCCAAGGAACAGGGCGTAAATGCACTGAACTGATCGAGGCTGGAAACTGCCCTGTATATGCAGCATAAAGTTTCATTTTCTGTTATTTCTGTGAGGCAGTGTCTGTTTCCGTGGCTGATGTTCAGGAGCGTTGGAGGAAATTGAGGAAGGTTCAGGAGTGTTTCAGCACTTGTGTGATTGAAGCTGATTCCGTTACCCATCTGGGTTATCTCCACATTCATGGTATCGAAAGTTTTTCTGCCAAATTTTTCTATAAATTCAACGTGGAGCTATCTATTGGCACTTTAGAACAAGAGTTCACTGGTGTTCCTGGGGACAGTTTGAGTCTGGCAATGCCAGTCTGAAGCTTCCTACACCTGAAAGTGTCTCATGTGCACAGTTTCCACATGGATGTGGGTCTTTCCTATACCTTATAATATATATAATGTAATATATAACCTATAATTTATAAGTAATTTTTATAAAATATATATTTTATGAGCTGTTTTATACATTATTTATTATCACATATTTAAATTATATATTATTGTATATTGCCCCTATATTTTATATCTATGGCTTTGGGGAACCAGCCTAGACCTGACCCCAAGGGCTAAACTGGAGCTGGAGTATTGGTTGGACCTGAGTCAATTCAGGGGGAGTCTGTGTTCAGCAGTGCTCTGTGCATCTCACTGCAAAGTGCAGATTCCTTGGAGTTTGTGGAAGTAGCCACAAGGAGGACAGGCGTACCCCTAACTGAGGAAAAAGGCTGCAGGTTCAGGTACTGCCTCAAGACATCATGAAACCATCCCAGGGAAATTGCTCAGTTGGGCTGTGAACCTTTTGCATGTTAAAATCAGCTCACCGTGGAATGCAAATGAGTAGGAAATAAGGGTGACTAATTTCCAGAGCTCTTAGATTTACTTGCTGTTAGGTACTGTTCAAACTGGTGGTATTGAAACAAAGGGTAACTTCTTTGGGCTTGGAGAAAAAGCATAGTCAGGAGAGAAAGGTTTTGGGTTTTTTTAAGTTATTTATTAATTAGCAGCCTTATATCCATCCAGTGTTCTGAGAGGGATGAGGCTCACACACCAGGCAACCCAGGTAAGATGCCCTAACCTGAGGAGTTGAGAATGTGCTGACTTTTGGAAGAAGTGCTGGAGTTCACCTGATGTTCAGGGCTGTCAGCTAGCCAGGACTGCTCAGTGTGGTCTGTGCTAAGGCTGGGGGAGCTTCTTCAGAGAGCCAGATTTTCAGCATGAAGTTAAACTCTGTGGAAGGCATAGAACTACCAAATGAATTGATGAAAGGATAGTAAACAGAAATAACTTCTGGTAAAAGAGGAAACACTGCTGGGGGGTTTCCTGTCTGACAGAGCTGCACTTACTCAGGCCCAGATCTGGAAAGGATTTATGTAATTTCCCCTGAAATGTGCCTGTGTGGATCTGGTCCCTTGCAATTATCTAGAATAGGAAAAATTGTAACAAACTCAATGATAGCAGTGTCAAAGCAGCCCAACTCCCAAACAGAAATGCTGACAAGGCTTGCATTAAAGTAGCTGTGAGTGGTTGTAACATGTTAATCCCAGCTCCCACAATACTTAGGAACAGAGTTATGGTGCATAGGGACAGTTACAATTCAAGCCATAAAGCCAAAACCTTTCTCAGGATAGGTTTAAGGTACAGAGGGCCTTCAGTTCTCTGGTTGCTAATACAATGCATTCAGGTTTTAAAATAACCTTACTTGAATGATTATTATTTACCAGGTGTGGCTGGGGTCAGCACATAAAGTTTAAAAACAGAAAACACAATCTTGAAACTATTCACTAGGATAAGAAACTTGCTGTAAAACCTCTTGGTCAGAGTCCTACATCAAATGGACACAGGACTGCCTAGGACACTTTAAAAAGCCCTGTGTGTATGAAAAGCAACCCCATGGAAGTCTGTGTTTTCTTCCCTGAAGGTTCTCAAGCACTGGAACAGGCTGTCCGTGGCAGTGGTGGAGTCACTGTCCCTGGAGGGATTTAAAAGATGTGTAGATGTGGCACCTGGCGACATGGTTTAGTGGTGGCCTTGGCAGTGATTATCTGAGAGGTCTTTTCCAACCTGAATAGTTCTGTGATTCAGTTCTGTGAACTCCTGAGCCACATTTATAGGTAGCAGGTGATGCATCTGATGCCTCTGTAGAGTTAATGCTGCCTGTGAAGTTAAATCTGATTCTTACCACTCAGTATGTCACATATCATTCCCTTAAGAAATGTTATTAATTTTAATATTTCGATGAATATTAAATCAGTGAATCAAATAGTTTCATATTTTATCTCAACATTACTGTCAAATCTAAATTAAATTTATAATTAATGCTTAATATTACTGGACACATTGCTTCCTACATAGTATTTTGTAAATTTCCTCACTTCCTTTCTTTTTAACCAAGCAGGACTGCAGATGATTCCACTAACGTGTTTGCAGGTGTTTTTGTCTGAGTGATAATTGCTTTCAAATGACTTGGTCCAAGGAAAAGGTGCACAGTTTAGGTCTAGCACTGGGTCTCAGGCTTTTTGACTGGCAGGCCCCTGAGACAGTGGTCTTTTTGGAGCAAATTTGAGCTTACTGAAGATGATGACCTTTTCAAAGTGATTTTGCATGAAATTGCTTGGGAGTATTTAATAGGCCATAGTTTGAAAATAGCTGTAGTAGGTCATTGTAGCTGCCTTGTAATGATGCACTGTTACAATTTTACCTCACAGAAATTTAGTTGATGTTATGAACAATCCAGTTCTTGAGCACCTGTTACAACTTCCATGTAGTACTTTACTTCTGGAATGTGAAAATACTGTTTTTGCTGTTAAAATTCAGGTGTTACTACACCTCAAGACTAACTGTGTTGGAAATATTTTCATTACAGTTTCTCTTGATTATAGAATTTAATACAGAAATAAATGTGTTGATTGCTAGAAGTTTATTCTATCAAAACAAACCCCTAGTAAGGAATAAAACTATTGGTAAAGGAGACTTTAGTTAAAAACAAGAAAACAAAAGACATCATGTCTCTTGTAAATCTAGTTCTGATGCCCTCATTAAAAATTTCTTTCAGACTTGCTATTAAAAATATGCCAGAGAGATTTATCAGAATTATCTTGGTATTCATCTTACCTGTGATTGCTTTGCAATCTTTGTTGTTTCAGTACAAGGTAGAAGCTTACAGTGATGGAATCACTGTTCTATGCCTAATTGCCTTCCAATTAATATGCTTACAGTAGGAACCAAGAGAAAATAACAAAAACAAAGAAGAAAGCAGGGAGCAGAGGGAACTGCATGAAAATATTTTGGTGGAAATGTGTGGTTTTTTCCTTTCATTCAGACTTGTTCTGGTTTGCAGGTGGCTTCAGCCAGGAAGAGCTGCTGAAAATATGGAAGGGCCTTTTCTATTGTATGTGGATGCAGGATAAACCTCTGCTTCAGGTATAGTAGCTGGGTTTGTGTTTGCTTGAGGGGGGTCCCTCCAAAATACACTCTAGGGACATACTAATTTAGAATGGGGAAAATTATGTGGTTTTTTTTTTTTTTTTTTTCCTTTCCCTGCAGCCCATCTGTGGCATGTGCAGGAGAAGAGGTGACTCTAACTCGGTGATCTGAACATGAGCAGATCATGTTTGGACTCACCTTCTGAGGGGCAGGTGTAGCTGTTTACTTTCAAAAGGAGAGCTGAAATAGATGCCTCATGAAATGTTGATTTGGTGTAACTAAAGCAGTGACAGCAGGTTGCCTTTAACTGCAGCTTCAGCATCTGTGCAGATTTTAGTGTGAAAGTTTCACACTTCCTTTTTCTTTGTTAGGTCAGTAGCACTTCATCTACCAGCTTTGTCCCTACTGTGTATTTTGGTCAACTTCTACTAGTTTGTCTCCCTACCTTCAAAAGATACTGGTTTTGGAGTGCCAGCTCTCATTAACCTCAATTTTCAAATCACTTGTCTGCATGAACAAGGTTTATCTCACACATGGCCCAGACAGCTCTAGAGAGACCTATATGAGAGCAATGCCCCATAAGTTTTACATCATTTGTTAATTTAAATACATGGGATTCTTCTCCTCCTAATTTAATTTTGTCTGCTGTCAAAAAGATGATTGAACAGGTGAAATGAACAGCTTTTGATACCCTTGAAACTTTTCTTCCAGCTGACCTAGTCCTAGTGGAAGAATAACTGCAGTACTAAAGCAGCTGTTGAGTGAATGTTTTTCATTTTGAGGGATGTTTCATGAAATTCATACTTCTTGCTGTTTGCTGGTTGTGTGTTTAGTGAGGAGATGAAACTCTAAAACATGCTACACTAACTATATTTATTTACTTTTAGGAGGAACTTGCAGCCAATATCTCACAGCTTATCCACGTGTTCCAGAATACAGAGGCTCGTAAGTACTATTTAATTGCCTAGTGCTTTGTAAGGTACTTACTGTCACAGTGCCAGACTACAGACAGACAGATGGGGTGCTGCTTTGGGGTTTTTTCCTTTCCTTTTTGTCCAGCTGGTGTGTGTGATTGCATTAAGGGAGGCATGAGCTGCAGGTTTTTTTCTGGCTGTTGCATGGGAGGAGTTGTGTCTTCAGTGTGATACAGGTGAGATTTTGCAGGACAGGTCGCAAAACAAACTTGTCACCTTACTTTTCCATTCTGTATAGACTGCTCTGCATATTTCCTGCTCAAAACCAGCCTTGTTTCATGAGCTGTTAAACCCCTGGTATTCAAAATGCTCATAAAATGGAGTACTCAGTGAATGCCAAAACTTGGATGGGTAGAAATGAGTGCAGAATGGATATTTTGCTCAAACCTGTGTGTATGTAACACAGAATAGGTACAAATCTGTCCCTGTAATTGTTTTTAAAAGTAGCTGTGTGCCTTTTCTTGTATTGTTCTCACGTTTAATTGATTTCTGTACCAGTCTCATGCCTGTCTTCCCATAGCTCTGTCCCTGTCACTGGGAGAATCCTAGGGAACTGCATCCCTCTCTTGAGATTCTTTCAGGTTAGCCAAATAAGCCATTGTGCCAGACATGCAGGTGTCTTTCCTTGCTCCCCTACAGGACACCTGTTCATCCAGACGTTTTGGCAAACGATGAACCGGGAATGGAACGGGATTGACAATCTGCGTCTGGACAAGTACTACATGGTAATTGTGCATCTCTGGGTGCTGGTTTCTCCTGGAAAACCTGTGGTGCTGGTGTGCTGGAAGGCAGCTTTGTCTGCACACACCTTGGTATATCCTAAGAGAAGACAAGGGATCATCTTCTTGGCACATTGCAAGAGATGTTTGTTTCAAAGGCTTTCACTCACCACTGCGTGAATCTAAAAGCCAGTACAGTTTATATCGTGCTCAAGTGCTTTCCCTTCTAACACAGTGATTTTTTTTCATTGATTTCTATATTGGAATATAAATACTGTCTCAAAGGACACTGTATCAACATCAGTTATTTAGATCAGACTGTTTAAAGACTCTTTTATGACCCTGCATTAGAACCCCAACTTTCCAGCAGTAAAGTATCCACTATAGTACATTCAGTAGTCAGAATTCTTTCTATGGGAAACAAAATATTAAAACAAGTACTAAAATCTTAAAAGGCATACCTTTGTAAAGAACAAAATCCCATTATCTTCTTCTTTGAAAGAAGTTAATTGCAGGCACATTCACTGGTGATTTTTCTTTCCCAGTATTAGCAGATGCAAGTTATTTCAGTAAGTGAAGTGTTTTTTGAAGCTACAAGTTGAATGTAGCTGTTTGACATACCACTGTCACTTCATGCAAGTTTCGAGTAAATTAAATTATTATTGTTATCATCTGTCCCGTATTGTTGAGCCAGTTTAAGAGGTGGATTTTCGTAGATTAAGGCAGCACTTAATGAAGAAATCAGGGGTGTGAATCAAGAGAAAGCTGTGTAGCAGAAATGATCATGGATTTTTCTGTGCTTAGCATATGAAAATAGTTTGTTGCCTTTTTTAGCTTCACAGCGCCCTTCTGTTGCATTACATGGTAGACAATCTGTCAAAATGTTCATATGAGGCAGCTTCCACCTTGTGCTTAAGGGGTTTACCAAGAAATCTGTTCCTGTTACAGTCACAGTGACTCCTTTACCTGTTTCCATAAACAACATGTGTAACAGATTTTGTGCTTTGCAGCTGATGCGTCTGATCTTGAGGCAATCCTTTGAAGTGCTGAAAAGAAATGAATGGGATGAGGGGTAAGCAGATTTCTGAATGTTACTGCATCATAAACAAGTGACCCAATGTACCTGTATTCAAATATATTTTCATTTAATAGATCCTTTTTTTCCATAGATGCTACTGTCATGAAATCTTAAAATTAAGGCTTATTTGCTCTTCATATCACTTACTTAGTTTAGTAACATAGTCAGGTGTTAGACTTCATGAAATTGAATACAGTATTTAGTGTATTTCATGTTCTGATTTAGCTAAAAGAGCTATCAATGAAATATCACCTGCAGAGAGTGTAGACAGGGGACCTGCATCCCCAAAAATATGGAAAAGGAATTTTTTTGTTTGTTTATGTTGGTTTTCTGATTGGCTCTGACTTTTTTTAATATTTATTTTATTGTGGTTAATCATGGTGACTTCTCTTCTGATAAGACAGAACCCCTTAACTGTAAACTAGCTTCCTATTTGTTGTAAACATTAGTGGTTTTGGTTGCATTTCTTCCATATTCTATTAAAAGGCAAATAATTGCAGTCATTTGCTCTGTGTAGAGCTCTTGTGTCACTTCTAAGCTTGTTGTCTTTAAATTGATGAAGAGATTTAAATCTTTTAATTGAAAGTGCTCGATAATCCAGTGTTAAGGTTATCCTTTCTCTCTCTTCCCCTCTGAAATGTGGGATGCACACAGGCATGTTATTGTGGAAACAGAAGGGAATGCAGAGCTAAAGAACACCCCATCCCTCCTGTTCAACCTTAATATTGTACTGGGTAAATACCCTCAGGTTGAAGAGATGAAAATGTTCCTTGACAGGAGCAGAAGATGTGGGAGGAGGTTTGATAAAGCTGAAGCCCTTCCTCCCACACACATGGTCACCCAAACTGGTCTCTGACAAGGTTTCTTATGGCTTTGGCCTCCATCTTCCACTGGAAGGAGGCAGTGTGGGAAGAGAGTATCATGATTCCTTTATTTGCAGAGTGAGGGAGCTCAAGAACTGTCTTTCCCTCCCAAGTGGAGCTGAGAAGCTGCCTAGCATGACTTTCTTTCCTCTTGCCTTTTAAGATGCTTTTGAAGAAAGGTGTATTAAAGTAAAACTGAAAGAATGTTTATGGGTTTTCACTGTTTTGAATTCTCTTTGGGACTGGAAATGTTTGTTCTGGGCAAAATTGCGGGAGGTCCCAAAGAACGCCAGGGGAGAAAGCTGGGAATATACAAAACTTCACTCTCCTGAAAGATAGCAATGATCAGCCTCAGGGTAAAAAAAAAAAAGGAAAAAAATTCAAATTGGATATCTGTCCATAACTGTAAAGAAATTGAGTTTGTTTTCAAGACAAGAGTTTGTTTCCAAGGCAAATAAGACATGGGCAATTGAATATGAGTATCTTGTTATTTTTTTTCCTCTTTATTATTTTTTTTTTCAGTCTTGTTGAACCATTGCTGCAGCTATTAATGAAAGAAGTTATGGACCCAGACAGCAATTCTCCCACTGGGATAAAATTCCATTTCATTGATATCTATCTGGATGAATTGGCTAAAGTTGGTGCAAAGGAGGTTAGAATACACTTTGTCATTTTCCTCCTGATTGATGTTAACTGTGGCATGGAGCATCTGAGAAGAAATGTAATTTTTAGATTATGCAATTTTTAATTGTTCTAAATGTAGCATAACAACACTGAGTAAATGTGAAGAAAGTGACTTACTACAAGTTACACTTTTACTTTTATTCATGTCTTTGACAGTGAGAATATTGTAGTTTCCCTGAAGTTCCTGGGTACTGCTATGCTGCTCCAAATGGAGGTTGGAAAAATAGTGATAGAAAAGTTAGACCATTTCTCATTTGTTTGTTTCAGGAGGGACTCGGTGTAATTTCCCTTGTGTGAACTTGTTTTCCAGTCTTTGCTTTTGCAAAGGCTGACATAAAGCCTGCTCTTGGCTCATTATGTAACACCTAAATGCAGGAGGAAAGGGAGCTTTCACAGTTGTCTAATATTTGCTTATTGTTGTCTGTGCATTGTGCAGTTTACCCTCCACATCCAGATATTTGTTTTGCTGGTGACATCTGTCTTGCCCTGCTGTGTGTTGCTGTGACAGTTAATTTGTGACCCTTAATTTTGGCTGCGGTTCCAGTGGTGCAGAGTTTTGCAGCAACAAAGCCAAAGTGCATTTCTCCTGTCCCTGCGCCCCTCTTGCTGCCCCACGCTCATCCCAGGCTCCTCCTCAGTTATTTCCCTTTGTCTCTGGCTTCTGATACTTCTCCTTGCAATGGACAAAGCTGTTAGCAGTTTTCCATTCCTGTTCCTTGCAGTCAGTGTTCAAACCAATCCTGCCTGCAGTTTTGTGGTTATGGATTGTGGAGCAAGAGAGAGAAGATGTCTGCACCAAAGAAGTGCCAGAACTTGGAGCCCAAATCACTTCTGCAGCTCCACAGTCACACAGCTGTAGCTAAGCCACTCACTGGAAGCCTGGAGAGGGGAGTGAGTCCCCCAGACTATTTGCAATCACTGATGATGCTCATAAATCGAATTTTGAAGGGAAGGGTCTTTATCTTTAGCTCTGCTGTAGCTGACAGTGTTTTGGTGCAAGCAGCCCAGTTAAGAGAAACCCAAATCATATTCTTGTCTGCTACAGACTTTCTTTGGGAAAGTACACAAAATTGTTTAAGCTTTCTCTGCCTCCTGTTTCCATATCCAAAGTAAGAAGCCTTGTTGTATTTCTGTACACAGCAGAATAAAGTCTGCAAGGCAGTCAGTGTTTTTTTAATACTTCCAGGGAAATCTGGAACTTAGTGGTAGCAGTGGTGACAAAAAGGCCCTGGCTACCTCTGCCAGTTGGAATTAGATAATATGCTGAAAGACTGTTAAAAAAGATTCCCCAGCACCCATTCCTGCACAAACTTCAATGTTCATGGAATTTCAGTGTACACATACAGTATTTTCTGTACTCACAGGATTTTTCTTTCCAATCAAACAGCTCACAGCAGATCAGAATCTCAAGTTCATCGAACCTTTCTGCAAAATTGCTGCCAAATCAAAAGAGTAAGTTCAATGAAAGGATAAATATATTTTAAGAGTTAAGAGGCTCTGAATATGGCAATAAATGGATCAAAGAGTCATAATTTCAGAATGTAGAAAAAGAAGGGTATTTTATCAGCAATGTGCACAGTCATTTGAAGATAACTTGTGTTTATCAAAGCTATAGATAGTCTGCATGGATTTATAAGAATTATATCAACCTCTGTTCGTTAATTTGTCCAGTTATTTTAATATTTTAATGCATAGAGCAGCCGAGCTGGTTGTCTTCTTTGCAGTGTAATATAGGTCAGCATATAAACAGTGAAATTTAAGAGGGGCACATTAGCAGGACACTGCTTGGATTAGAGGACTTCTCTTTAGGGATTAACAGGTTCACTTTCATCATCTGAAGAGCCTGGTGTTCTTCCACTTTGTTTCTTATCCATTTTCCCTCAAATTCCCACTTTTCTAACGTGAGAGGGGAGGGTGTTTGTGGTCTGCCTCTGGGCTCACCCTGCTCTCCTGTGGCACAGTCGCTGCGTGCTCCATGCTGTGGCCACCGGCATCTTCGAGATGATCGTGGATCAGTCCCCCTTTGCCATCGAAGACCTGATGAAAGAGCTGGGTACCCACAGTGATGAAGAGGATGCTTCTGAAGAAGGCAGACAGGAAGATGAAGAGGTGCTTAAAACCAAAGGTGAGGAGGAAACTCTAAATTGCCCTGGTAAAGAGTTGCTAAGATGGAAAAATTTGTTTGCTGAAAATACTGCTCTGAACCAATCAAATACATGTTCAGGGTGTTTTGAGGATAATTGTGCTTTCCTGTCCTCCCTTCAGATGTGCTTAATAAAGCTTGTTCTTTTGAAGTCACTATCTCAAACAAAGCATTAATATTCAGTCTTTTTTCTACAAAAGCAGACAGATGTCTGTCAAGAAAATCACCACAGAGCTCTGAAAAAACAGGGGATATCCATGAAAATGCTGATGATGGGATTGGGACTGTTCTTCAGGTGTGTGCCTTATTTACTCTGTTATTGACACTTCTTTTTCCCCATCCCTTTCAAGAGGTGTGGAAGTAAAGGGTGTTGAAGGACAGACATGTTACCAAATTTTAATCTCCTTATGATTTAATGTAAGGTGGTATTTATGTAACGTGTATTCTGTGAGTGGTAGTAAAATAAATCCAATTCTAAATTCCACTTTCCTCTCTCCCATACCTTCTGTTTTGTGCTCCTCCCTTCCTGTTTCAAGAATTAAAAAATGTGTGTGCTGGAAGCAAAGGCAGTGTGGGTGGTTAAGCAATCAGCCTAAGTTTCATTGAAAATGGATGATGGGACACATAGGAGAGAGGGTAATATGTTACAATTTGGGTTTTCTAGACCCAGGGCCAGTGCAGTGTAGTGATTTTGACAGATCATCCCATCAAACACATGCAGGTGGATACACTTCATGCATCTGTGGCTTTTAAGCAAGAATTAGGACATGACACACTTTAAATCTGATATTTAGCTAAATATTTATGGAAGTTTTGAAGTGGGTTGGCTTCTCTCTTGAGTAAGAATTAAGGTTAGGAACGTTTGAGAAAGTGATACCAAGTTCAGCTGTTCTGTTAATAAAGCAGCCATCTGTACAAGTCAGTGTGTGAAGGGGGCGTAAATTTCAACAGAGGAAAACATTTGGGGTTTAAAGGAAGTGTCTGTTTCAAGATGTGTATCTTTACAATTTGCCTGTTGGAATTAATACTTGATATACTGGTAACACGGGTTGCACTGAGTTATCTTGCATGGATAAACTAAAAAAAGCTGTGTTGTACTTCCCCCCAACAGTTTGATTACAAGGCTGTTGCTGACAAAATCTTCGAATTTGCAAGCAGGAAAAATACACCTTCCCTGAACAGAAAGCGTCTGTACAAGCTGGTCAAAAAGTGAGTTCTCTTGAAGTTCACCTTGTCCTAAACAACTTCCATTTGCTTTCTGTCCAGCCTCTCTCATCCTGGTGACGGTGTCATGCTGTTCCTCACTGGTACCAGACAACTGCAGCCAGCTGGGGTTTATCTGCACAGGTTTATCTGCACAGGGTGGGTTTGTTCTGCAGGATGTGACTTCAGGTTGTGTGTGATGCGAGGAACAGATGCAGGAAAAGTGTTTAACTGCTGTTTGCTCAATACTTTCAGTGATTTGGTTTGAGTTTGGGGGTTTCTGAGGCAGATCTCTTCTGGAGTGAGCTCTTTGTAACTTCCTATGCAAAATATGTTGTTCCTATTTTGACAAAACCGTAATAAGTACAGTGGTGCTGTTCTGCTAGTGTTACTATTGGTACTAAATGAGTAATAACATTTTGCTTTTTCTTTTCTCCCTTCCTCTCACCTCCAGGTTCCAGGACTTAGCAGAAGGTAAGGACTGAGCAGCAGACAGAGACAGCAGTTATTTTCCATTAAATGATATAATGCTCCCATACAATGTGTACTGGAATTTTTTTTCTCTTTTTTAATGTCTATTTCAAGAATATTGTATTGGGAGTTTTGTGGGTTTTTTAAAGCTCTTTAAGACACATTACATGGTTTTGGTGAGATGGCCAAATTCCTTTCACAGTTTGAGCAACCCTGTACTTTGTCCTGAAATGAAAGATGATTATTTTTGCTTAAACAAATAGGAATCAGTCATAAGTTTTTCTTTAAGGTTGGGTGGGGAAAAAGGAGTTGTTTTTTCTTTCTGTGGGAGTTACACTGTATCTGAACAGTTCATATAACTGTTCATAGAAGTAGGACTCTCAGTTTTCTGATACCTTATCCATCCTCAACAGGAATCTTCCCCCAAGATATTCCTGAAGATGTTTCTACAGATGAAGACGATGATGAATTCGGCAGGCGAAAGCGAAAGAAAAAAGCTGTCAAGCCTTGGCAGCAAAATGAGCTGGAAAAAGTAAAAGGTAAGGCAAGATCAACCTTTGGAAAAGAGACAGTTTGCAGTGAGTTGTGCAGTTTGGTGAAATGTCAGATACCAGCTGTTCTGAGGAAGGCAACACTATTGTTCAGGATGTGCTGGTTTGTAGCCTGTTGTGATGAGGGTTAAATGTGAAATTAAGTTCTCTTTGAAAGTGGGGGGAGTTCTCTTACCAATTCTGAGGCAAACATCACCTCAAAAATTTCAGTCAAAAGCAGGACTGGAAGCAGTTTTTTGCATCGCTCCTTTGAGCAGGTGAATTCACTGTAGGAAAGCAGAAACATGTCAGTCTTAAAACAGGATGAGTGGTAGAATATAAGAATTTGGGGATGTTGGAATACTGAACCCCTGAGTTGCCCTTCTGATGGGCTTAACAGGTAATAACTCTTTCTAGTGATGTTGCTATGAAAAATAAGGTTGCCACAGGGAATGGTTTAGATCTTAGCTGTGACAAGGCAAAATTAGCAAAGTATTAATTGGGCCAGACGTCAGCAGACTGCAGTGTCCTGAGCAGCTGTAACAGTGAAACTGTTGTGCAGGCTGATAACAGGAAAATAGTACACCTATTTTAAAAGAAAAGAACAAAAAAAAAAATTCAGTTGTTGTAAGTACCTTTGTGTTTCACATCTGTGTTATGGCATTCTTTTTGTGACGGATTTAGAGGATAAAGAGGAGCTTTCAAGTGTGAAGGTGTCATCAGCTTCCCAGAGGAAGAGGAAAAAAAGGAAGAAGAGGGACAGCCCAAGTGCTGATTCTGGAACAGCTGATGGAAATTGTGAGGAGGGAAAAGCTGAAACATCTGGATCGAATGTTTCTAGCCAGGAAAAGGTGCCAGAAAATAACAAGGAGAGAAAGAAAAAGAAATTGCTAGTAAATGAGACCAGTGAGACCCCAAATGTAGCAACTGACACCAGAGAAAATCACAGTATCTCTGCACAGAGCAGTCTGACTGACGCAGAACAGGGTAAAAAGAGTCAGCTGAAGAACATGAACCCAAAAGTGCAGAATGTTCCCCCAAAACCAGCGTGTCGGAATGGACCAGCCAGTGCCAGTGCAGCAGAGGGTGTCAGCCCTTCTGTCACGCTGTCCCCTCCTAAGGCTGTGAAAAAGAAGCAGAAAGCAGGGGCTGTCCTGGTGAATGGGGAACCCCCTGTGCAGCAAACTGACCTGAAACCCAACAAGGAAGGCGTGCTGGGGACCCTGCCAAGAAAGGCAGGGGCTGAATTTGTGCCCTCCAGAAAGGTCACACTGAAGACAAAGACAAAGTTAGTTGGTTTGGAAGGGATGAAAGTCTCCAGTCAGAATGCAGCAGCCCTGAAAAAGAAGAGAAAAGTGAAAGAGGTGCTGAACTCAGTCGAAGCCAATGGAGTTCTGGAGACTGCATGCAAGAAAAGCAGGAAGGTGGTATGTACATCCCATTCTTTTCTCTGCCTGCTTCAGGAACTGCCAGGCTCATTTCCAAATTTGGCTTTAGCTTTCTGAGCATGGGGCTGCATGGGCTGCATGCTGATGTCATCATGCACTGTCACCAATAAGAACTTCATTCCCCAGAAATCCACACACTGCTACAGTGTCACACCCTGCTGTACAATGACACTAAATCCTGTGGCAGCCTCTCAGCTGGAAGAACCCATCTAGCTGAAAAATGGGATATTAGGGGCAAGATGGGGTTGTCTTTCTTTGTCTTTTTTTTTTTTTTTCTTTTGTCCCTAGGTTAATTATACTTTTGCACTGGGTGTCTGGTTGAGCTTTACAGCATGCTCACAAAGGGCAGCATATTTTGGCAAAGCAAGGAGAAATGGGAAGATGGAACATCCCTTCTGCAGCAGCAGCACACAGATTAGGATAAGCTCCTTGTGAAATTGCCCACAGAAATCCAGGAGTGGCTTCTTTTGCTCACTCACTGCTCCATCTTAAGCAAACTGATAGGACTGTCTGGGAAAAGTATTTGGGGAAAGAGAAGAGACATTGGAATAGAGAATATGACACTGTGACCTTTAATGTCATCAGTGGCTATGTAATCACATTTATGAATGATCCGGTTTTTTATAAAGACAATACTGTGTTTTTTCACTAGGAAGGTCTGATTGTAGTCATCTTCTTCAAAAATGTATGTCTTGCAGTTTGGGAACAACCTATTTATTCCCCACCACCTCCCACCCCCATTTTCTTTTTGGCAATAAGTAGAACAGGGTTGATTTTTCTCAGTGATTTGAGAGTCAAAAATCATTTTGCACTGTATAATTTTGATAGTGTGGCTAAGAGAGAGAGTGCAGAGGTTCTTCCCTCTCCAGCCACTGAAATGATTTTTAACTGCTCATTTCCCACGTGCCTATTCACCCTTCCCATGTGCATATTCACCCTAACACATTCAGGGGTTTAGTTCCATTCTTGGAGGTCTTGCTGACAATCTCACTTTGGTGGAAAAAAAATTCATAAAGCACAAATGAGATTATGAGCACATAAAAGAGTTATAAGTGCATGTTATGAGCCTCTGAGCTCACCTCTGTTTGACTTAAATTCAGAACTATAGGATTAGTTAAGTAGTGCAGTATTGTATACGAAGATATAACTATTCAGTCCTTCACAGGAGAAAAAATTCGTATTGAAACTTTGCTTAAATAGCAGTAAAATAACTGACATTTTCCCTTCTTTTTGATGATAAACTCCTGAGACGGACTATTCAAACTGCAATTCTGTCACTGCAGGGCTTTCCAAGTAGGAACCATTGGCTTGTCTCCTGTTGCCTCAGTATTCCATGTCTCACACCTGGCTTCTCTTTGTCTATAAAAGTTTAGTTTCTAAGAAAATACGATTATGACACCCCCATCTCTCTCTGTAAGACTTTGCTGTAACTGACCAACAGGTTTCAGTGATAGATTCAAGCTAAGAAGTTGCTGCAGACTTCATGGAAATGAGTTGTTGGCACAAATCAGTGTAAGGCACTGAGGGAAAGGGAGCAGCACAGCCCCAGCACCGGCCTGTTGGCTGTCAGGGCATGGGCTAGTGGGTCACCCTTCACATGTAGAATTCCAAAGAAATTATGGCATTTGCTTTTTCTTGCCCAGTTCACATAGCTGTGTGTGTGTTGAAAGGGAGGAGAGGGATGGAGACAAGGGAAGATACATGGAAGTTGAGTCAGGAGGAGGGGGAGAATACTGATGAACGAAAGAAGATGGCAGGGTAAAGCTAAAATGCACAAATACAGAGGAAGTTAAGCTTTGCTAATTTTGTTTTATTTCCTGATTTTAGTTATGTAATCCTGGCCCTGTGCCCAGAAATAAGGGGCATGTTTTGATTCTTGGTTTCAAGGACAACACACGCCTCCAGAGAATTAACTTCAAATACTCAGAGGAAAGAGGAGGAGGAGAAGGGGAAAAAAGCTGACAAGATCAGTATTATTTCAGAGTTGTGTCCACAATTCAGAGAGCTAAAAGTCTTGTGGTTTTTCCCTTTATTTAAAGCATAAGTGATTTTCAAATCAAAAGAGGCCATATCCTCTGGACATTTTCCATAGCTTTCAGTGAATGCCTTTGGAATTCCCTGTCTGTAGGTTGATGAGAAGCATAACTGAACTTCCCCTCACCACAGTCCACAGGTATCTGACTAGTCCACAGACAGCACATTAGAAAGCCCTGCCAGTGCAGGTCCTAAGAATTGCCTTGTGCTGGAGACAAGAATTGCTTTAAATGCCATAAAAGTATGACTTTCAGGCAGCAAACCAGTAGCACTACACAATACCTGGATTTCTGAAAGTATAGTCACATTTTTTTCTTCAAAGTCTCCATCTTAGCCCAAAGCTGTGTTTGTTCATTAGTTATTTATCTTATTCATCCAGAAGTACCACGGAAAAATTTTTGCATATGGTGAAGGGAAAAGAAAAGATCACTTGTGCACAAAAGAGCTGTATCAATTGCAAAGTATCCTCATACATGTGGAGAAAATGTGTTTGTTTGCACTCTGATGGGCTTGGCAAATCTATTGCAAATTCTTCCTTTTGTGCTTTGTAATGACTTCCCTATTTCTGTGCAGAGCTTGCCTTAAACTTCTGCTTTCACTCATGCTAATTGCCAAATTACCTGCTGAGAGTTAAACATGGTGATTAGCTGATGTGAGTGTGTGGTCAGCACTGATCCCTGCACCAGGTATTAGTTAACTACAGTACTTTGTACTGAAGCATTTTTCCCTTTCCCTCCTTCTCAGGAAAGCAGTACTGCTCTGTCACCATTAAAGAAAAAGAAAGCAAAACCAGGAAGCGATTTTGTAAAATTTGAAAAATCAACTGTACCAAAGGCAGTGTTCCTCAGGAAAGCCAGAAGTGCCATCTCTTCCAGCAGGACACCCATGCAGGTAAGGTGATCTCACAAAGAGCAGCTGAGTCTGGGGACAAATGTCTTCCCAAGCAAGTTCCCCAGCAAAGGGTGTGACCTCACTCATGCTGTCTTTTCCACTCCATGTTAGTCTCTTACAATGAGCAGATAAAACTGGAAATGCTGAGGCATTTCCCTGTAGACTGAGTCACACACGGCTCCAGAGTTTCAGGAAATGAGTTGTAGATGTCTCTGAAATCTCTTCTTCTTTCCCCTCTGCTTGGAGCCTTCTTGTTGAGCACACGCCATTCTGAATCTGCTCATTTCACAAGAAAGCAAAAGCATAAACTGACCTACAGTCTTGCAAAGGGACTTCGAGCCTCCATTTCTTCTCATTTGTGGAGAGTGGCAACAGTACAGGGCTTCAAAAGACTGCCTTCTTCTCCAGACCTTTTTAATATATAAAGCTTTTCAAGTCCTCTTAGCAGTTTGAGGCCTGAGTGCAGTGGGGCCAGTCTGTTTAACACACAAATATCTTCTTGTTTGTTGTTGAATTACGTAATGACATTAAGGAGAGTATGTGATTTCTGCACAAATGGAGTATATTTGCTTTTGGCTAGAAAAACAATGCTGTCTTAGCAAGGGTCAGTGCCAGAGGATTGGGGCAGTTCTAAACCGAGTGAAGGAAGTAGGTTGCTTTACATCAGTGGGGTGCAGGTGAAAGAACTCACAGCATTGCCTCAGAAATCTTATTTTATTTCATGTCTTTATTTTGCTTTATAGCTGAACAAGCTGCAGTCGCCCAGCTCCAAAAAAGTCACATTTGGCTTGAATAAAAACATGACTGCAGGTGAGTGTGATTATGTGTGTGTCCACAGTCTCTCTGGTAGCTGAGGGAGGGGGAAGCTGTACATGCACATCTGTAGAACACCTCTAGAACGGGATGATTCTGACCCTTTTTTGTCTCAATATTTGTATTTAGTTTACAAACCCTCCTCAAGTTCCTTTCCAGAGGAGATGGTAAAGTTTAGGACATTCAGCCCTGCAGCTAGACTTGAGCAATTCCAGGGTGCTGGATTAGTGACCTGCAGAAGGAGCCTCATGGATGGAAAACTGCAGAAGGGTGATGGACGTGCCTTCCTGAGCTGCCTGTTTGCAGGGCTCCTCTGAGGGAAACACGTGCACTTCACAGTCATCATTGCTCACTTCTGTTTCCCAAGGCAAAGGTGCTGAAATGCTGATAAAATCAGACTTTGTAGCAGCAAAGTTTGCTTTTTATCTTGGCTGCCTGTGGTTTATTAATGGTTATGAGTAGATAAATGTCACTTCCCTTCTGTAAGCAGACAGTGTTTTCCCTGTTAAATAAATGTCTTGCTCCATCGCACAGAATTATATTCCATGTATTCATTTAGGTATTTTTTAACTCTCTGAGGTGTGCAATAGATGAAGTTCAAATTGAGAACAGTGTATTTAGGTAAATGTCTTCATGTTAATATAACACAGCTGAACAAAATGAAAAATAAATGCCTCCCTGCTGGCTGAAGGGATGGCCAAGAGTCTCTAGAGCTGTTCAGCAGTCAGAGCAGAGACACTTCTTACCCATTGTGATCTTTTAAACTCCAGTGTGGTGTTCTTCAGGATAGCTGGAGCACTTGTGTCTGAGGAAAATGCCCAGAGTCTGGTGGTCTGTGGAACCATGGGGAGGGTTCAGAGTGGATTGAAGCAGATGCTGTTCCCCAAGGGACTCTGCTGAGAGATGTGCTTCACCACCATGTGTTCTCTCTGCCAAGTCTTAGGCTTCTGATGCCTGCTGGGCTTGAGGATCTAACTCAAGCTTCCAGGGCTGGGAAATTCCACAGTTGATTGATAGGCCCAGTTATTCCAGGGGTTGCATTTCTTTTAACTTGTTGGCTTGTTTTTCAACAGAATTTAAAAAGACTGACAAAAGTATATTAGTGAGCCCGGAAGGACCCTCCCGTGTGGCTTTCAATCCTGAACAGAAACCTCGTCATGGGGTGCTGAAGTCACCCACAGTGACCCCAGCAAAAGAACCCCAAATGAAGAGACCATTTACTATGTCAGCTAAGAACAGACCAGCTGCTGTGGACTTCTTTTAAACCAACAAATGTGGCCTACTTTTGTACAGGACATTTTGCTAACCTAGAATGTTCTCTGGAGGTATTTTGAACTTCTTTATTTTTTTAAGTTAATACAAATTGTATATACAAAATTCTGATTATGACCTGGGTCATTGCTATATTGAAACCACTTCAGCTCTACCTTTAAATACTTGTTTTGTCTATTTACAGAAAAGAAACAAAATCCAATCTCTGCTCAGGTTTGGTCTACAAAAAGTATGGTCTCTGCCCATGTCATTCCCAAGAGACTTGTCCATTTAATTAAGGAATGTTCAGGGTTTGATTGTTCCAGTGATTTTTTTTTTTTGAGCCCGTGTAAGACAACTTGCACTTCATGCTGTTAAACTGTCTTTCATTGGACAGAGTTTAAATTGGAAAAAGGCAATGCAGATTTTAAGCCTACTTGTTCATGTATTTTAAAATTCTACTCTGTCATTTTTCATGTGTCACCCCTGGCATCCTGTTAATTCTTCTGGAAATAATGATTACCTCATGTCTCTGTTTAATAACAGCTGGACTTGGGTAGCTTTGCAGATAGCAAGCGAGCTTTCCCTGGGATAAGAGACCCTTAGCTGTTGCTCAAGTGGTCAGTGGTGCAAATAAACCTTCACAGCTGGTTGCCTGCTGAGTTGGGGACAGGTCACCACATTATTTTCAGTAACACAAGTGCCAAAGCTGGCTTGAGCCTGTCACATTGTGAGCTGGCTCCTTCACTGAACTGAAATTCATGCTCTTGCGCAGGAAGAATCTTTGATATTTCCACGTCTTGCCCCAGCCTCCAGTGCTGCCTTTCCTGAAGGTCTGATAAGATTCCTGGTTTTCTGATTTAGCAGCTGATGTCACCACATTGTGCCAGAACTCAGCTCTTATTCAGTGCATGAACCTCTGACTGAACTGAGCTGAGCTAGATGGCTGCAGTGCATCTTTGGGTAGGACACACATCTCCCTGAAAGCTTTGGTGCCTCTCAGTACAGGGTGAAACTTTACTGCCCAGGCAGCTTGGTTTTGGTTTTGATGTAGAATCAGATGTCCACTTGGCATTTCTTGGAGTTCAGTTTTTATTTGGATATTTTTATTACTACTCTGCATGTTTAGTTTATAATTTGCTTATTTGGTTAAGATTGAGGTGCATTGCTGCAAGAGATCATTTATGTATTCTGAAGGGGAAGAGTGAGGAGGGGGAGAGCAAATTAAAACCTTTTTTGATACAATTGAAAGATTTGAAATCTTTCTTTGGAAATTTTCCTTACATGAATGAGGCAAAGGCTTCACAGCAGATCTCTATGTTAGAGCTCATCTTGGAAGCACAGCCTGGTGCCAGAGCAAAGCTGTTCATGAAGCTTCACACCAGTTATTTCTGTGAGAGGGTGAACCTGCTTCAGTACCTTGTCTTAGGATAACTGGATTATCAGTTAAATAAACTGATAAATGTTTATTTTGCTACTTCAGCCAACAGAAGTACATTTTATTATATATTTGCATATTTCAATGCTGTTTTTTACCGGTCCTTGATGTTGACTGTCCTCTGCCAGATTACTCCTCATAAGCAACTGTATTGAAACTGTTCTTTTGTAACTCATCTACAATTGCTTCAAAATACAGGGATCCTTCCAGATGGCTGGTTGGTCTCAGCTACTCCATTCTAATCCGTCCCAGCTCTCGCACTGTTTGTGACAGTCCATGGTTTGTGGTACTGCCAGAAATTAATTTTGCGCTTGTCTTTTCCCATTTACAGTGAAGGACTGAATTTAATTTGATTTTGGTATTGGTTTAGGCTGTATCGGTTTCTGTGATCAATAAAGAACTCTGGAGAATACATTGATAAATTAATTATACTTGTTTACGCAAGTATTGTTCATCTATGTTTTAAAAAGCTCATTGTATATTAGCATAATGGATTTTGTTGACAAGATGATGGTAAGTAGGGTGTGACAGCCTGTTCAATATGTTGTACTGTTACTTTGTCCTGTGGGTGAAAAGTCTCCTGTGGAATATGCATAAAACCATTTGTATGTGCATGGTTGTTAGTGCCTCAGGTTGCAAATGCCACATTCCTCCAAGGATAGAGATGCAAACAGTCCCTCAGTGGATCTGGTGTGCACAGAAAAATTCAGGATCAAGACACATTGGGGTTTGGTTTGGTTTTAATACATATAACTTATTATGGAAATGTATTGGCTATCTGGATTTGTTTCTGTTGATTTGTAGGTCCACTGAACCTGTTGCTTGTCCAAATATTTTGTTGCCTGCAGTGTTAAATGGAGAGGGCAGAAATGGCAGTCAGGTTTTTATCTAAAGTTTTAGGGATGTGTTTGCTTGTTGTGAGGCATCCATAATCCATCTGTGCCATGGAACTGGTGCAGTGTTTTGTGAATATACCTATGAGGTTGGTATTGTCTGGAATTTCATTCAGGACAACTTTAGAAACAAAACCCGACCACTGTCAATGCAGTTTATTCAGCATTGTTGGATTACATTTGAATACATTACCCAAATTATTTGGAAAGTAACAATTCCAACAAACATCGAAGACAAAAAAAGAAATGTAACATACAATATCCATTGCACAGACACAATAGTACTATGAGGAGAGATATATTGGTAAGAAAAGAGAAAGAAAGACTCATCTGACCTGTTTGATGTCACTTTATAGGTTTTTTTCATTGTTATTCCAGCTCCCCAGCTGCCAGCCATACTCTTGAGTCAAAAGTTATGTGGCCTAACTTTTAAAGGACGGTGTTTTTTAATGATTGTCTCTGCATTTTTGTTACAAATCTGAACAACTTTGTATTTGTCAAGCTCTAATAGTTTGTAATTCTTCATAGCTTCAAGAGAACACAAAAGCACAAAATCAATTCAGCAAGGCAAAAAGTTGAAATTCTATTTCAATTATTGGATATGCAAGATCTCTTACAGTCTGTCAAAGCTGTGTGACTTGGAAAGCATCCAGTGCCCTTTGTCATGAATTACCTGCATTGAGCTCTCCTTAGAGGCAGGAAAAAAAGTATCATTTTATGTTCCTCTGCAAGAGCATTGTTACTACAAATAACAGTGTCTAAGCATTATATCATTTAATCTAGTCCAATAAACCATATTTTTTGTGGACATTGTATTTTGGGTAAATCTGTGAATTTCAGAAATTTGGAGAGGGTAACATCTGGGGGGCCACCTGAAAGCACAAAGGAAGTTGTTCTTGCTGGTGTGCACCTGCTGTCTTTTCCTTTTATTTAACAGTATAAAGAGCCCAAACTGCTGAAAGCTACTTTGGAGTAGGCTTGGGGCATAGCTGTTCATACACCTTGAACTTCTTACCTTTGTAACTGGGTCAGAGACAGCAGCACCTAAAAGATGACTCAGGAGAAACTAGCAGATCACACACTGTCATCGCTTGGTGATGAAAATTGGTAACTGAAGTGATAATGGGGCAAGAAGTGCACTGGAGAGTGCCAGGATAGGTGAGAGATGGACAGTTTGAAAGTTGTTGGCCTGCTTGTTACCAGCAGCACATCCAAAAGAGTTCTGTATCTAAAGAAATCCAGCACAGGGTGCTGCATCCCCACCTCTGGTAGTGGTAGGCCCTGCTCAGGATCAATTAAAATTAAAGGTGTCTTGACAGGTGCAGAATTTTCAGGAATGCAAAAGTAATTATTCAGACAAAGAAAACTGAGCTATCCCTACTAGTAAAGTTAAACCAGTTTACCTGAATCCTCAGGTAAAACAGGGATGGATTTCCTTCAGAGAAAAGTTGTGTGAAAGAGGCTGGCCCAGAGCCTGAGCAGCATCCTGAGGGAGTGACAGAGGGTGGCTTCAGTATGGATACATTAATAAAAGATGCTGCTTTTCCAACCATGCTCACCTGTGCCTGGTCCATCTCGGGAGCCAGATGGGGCCAGGGAAAGCAGCAGAGATCTGAAACTGAATCAGCTGCAGTCTGTGGCCCAGCCTATGTCATTGGGGAAACCATTTTAGAGCCCTGGGGCCAAGGCAGAGCCCTGAGGGACACCCCTCATCCCCGGCCTGCAGCTGGACATGGAGCCAGTGCCCACAATGCCCTGGCTGCATCCATCTGGCCAGTGGCTCATGCCCCGAATAGCCCAGCCTCCAAAGCCAGGGCTCTGCAGCGTGGGGATTGGGCTGTCCTGTGGGGCCGTGTCCAAAGCCTCACAGGGCTCTGGGCACATCAGGAGCTACAAGTGCCCAAGTCCGAGGAATGCTCCATGCCAGTTCCAGTGTGTTTGGCTGCTGAAGGGATGTCAGGTGTGGCCCTTTGTGACCCAGGCACTTGTGTCAGGGCCCTTGGTGATGCAGGACATGGTGGTGCCCAGAAGCCATTGTGACATGGCAGAGCCCTGCCCTGCCAGAGGGTATCTAAGGGGCACAGAGCCCTGGGGTGCCCAGTCCCAGGAGAGCCACTGTCTCACGAGGAAGCAGCTTCCCTGAGAGCCTCTGTGATGGAGATGTTCACGGAGGAGGCGAACCCCGACTCCCCCCCAGCCACGGAGCAGCCGGGCCTGTGCATGAGGCCCCAGGTGACAGCCAGCCCCGGAGGGAGAAGGGAAAGAGGGAGCTGCGATGGGGCCGGAGGCAGCTCGCTTGGGGCCGGGGCTGGGCTGGTGGCTGTGCCAAGGCAGCCTCCTTGCCCCACGGCCGAGGCACAGAGCCAGGGCCCTGCCTGGCACTGCCCCTGCTGCCCCCTCAGCCTCTGCCCTGCGAGGCTGGGAGCCCTCGGGGAGCAGCAGGAGGGGGCAGTGGCAGGGGCAGAGCTGCCAGGGCCATGGGCTGTGGGGTGGGACTTGGCCAGGGAGGAGAGAGAGTGGGAGCCCTACATGGGCCAGGAACTGCCCCGGTGGGGAAATGAGAGTGGCCAAGAGCCGGACCAAGGGGAATATGAGAAATGCCAGGAGACTTCCCAAGGGGGAAATAAAAGTGTCCAAGAGCTGGACCAGTGGGAATGTGAGAGATATAAGGAGACTTCCCAAGGGGGAAATGAGAGTGGCCAAGAGCCGGACCAAGGGGAATATGAGAAGTACCAGGAGACTTCCCAAGGGGGAAATAGGAATGTCCAAGAGCTGGACCAAGGGGAAGATGAGAAATATAAGGAGACCTCCCAAGGGGGAAATGAAAGTGTCCAAGAGCTGGACCAATGGGAAGATAAGAAATACCAGGAGACTTCTCAAGGGGGAAATAGGAATGTCCAAGAGCTGGACCAATGGGAAGATGAGAAATACCAAGATCTGTCCCAACGGGAATTGGAGAGAGACCAAGAGCTGTCCCGTGGGAGAGATGTGAGATGCCAGGAGCCTTCCAAAAGGGGAGATGTGAATGTCCAAGAGCTGTACAAACAGGAAGACAAAAGAGACCAAGAGCTGTCCCGATCAGAAGGGGAGATAGACCCACAGCTGTACCACTGGGAATTTGAGAGGCAACAACAGTTACTCAAGTGGCTGAACATGGGAATCCAAGAGCTGTCTCAAGAAGAAAATGACAGCGACGAAGTGCTTCCCCAATGGGAACACTCAGTTGACCAAGAGCTGTCCGAAGGGGAAGTCAAACGAGACCCAGAGCTGCCACAAAGGAGACACAAGAGAGACATAGAGGTGTCGCAGGAGGACCGGGAACAGATCACCATCCACACCATTTGGGTCAACCCCAAGCACCCACGGCTGCTGCAGGACCCCGACACTGCTCCCCAGGACTCGGCCAAGGCAGCAGCTTCTCCGGCCTCGGCTGAGCAGGGGAAGGCAGCAGGGGCTCAGAGCCAGGGCCCTGCCCCTCACAGCCCCTGCTGCCCCCCAGGCCCTGCTGCTCCCCAGGACTCGGCCAAGGCAGCAGCAGCTTCTCCTGCCTCGGCTGAGCAGGGGAAGGCAGCAGGGGCTCAGAGCCAGGGCCCTGTCCCTCACAGCCCCTGCTGCCCCCCAGGCCCCCCAGCTCCCCAGGACTCGGCCAAGGCAGCAGCAGCTTCTCTGGCCTCGGCTGAGCAGGGGAAGGCAGCTGGGGCTCAGAGCCAGGGCCCTGCCCCTCACAGCCCCTTCTGCCCCCCAGGACCCCCAGCTCCCCAGCCAGGAGCCCAGGCCCTCAGGCAGCAGCCAGCTCCCCCCAAGGAGCGCCCGTCCTGCTGCAGGAGGCTGTTCTGCTGCCTGAGGGCACAGCCGGACAATTAGTGCCCAGTGCCCGCTGCCCACGCCAGGCCCGGAGCCTGCCCGGTGTCCTGAGGGAGCCACACGGGCTGCCTTTGATGTGAGGTGTCAGGGACATCAGTTCCTTGTCGGGAGAATCTCCTGGCTGAGGCTTAGGGCTTGACAGGCACCAGAGATGTCAGAGCTAAGGGCAGCTGCCCAAGGCCTGGGGAGAAGGAGCTCCTGCTCACAGGGGACACCAAGGATGCAGGAGGGACAGGCCACAAGGACATTTGGCAGAACTTCCCAGATGAGGAAGAAACGCATGAAGCCAACTCAGCAGCTGTGCTGAAATCAGCTCTGACTAGGGATAAAAGTGCTTCAGGCACGGGGAGATGGCGACCACCGACTCCCAGCCCAGTGACCCCAGAAACCCAGTGAGAACAAAGGAAACTTCTAAAGAAGAGACAGACCAAGCACAGAGAAAGACTAGTTAGCATGAGCAGCAAGGGAATCTTTTAACCAGTAGAAGAAAAATATTAATATTGAGATACTAATTTCAAGATACTACTATTAATTATTAATAAGTTATTGCTAATCAATATTAGTCAATAAGATAAAAGATATTAATATTTAATACATACCAAAACAAAATACTGTTATAAAATACAAATATAAATATTGTGTATTATTTAATATTTATAATGTCTATATATAACAAATATTGAGAAATAAGGTATTTTGAATATCGTAAGATAATATCATATATGTAATATATGATATAGAACATTACAGATTACATGTAATATAAATGTAACATCTAAATGTTTACATATGATATTAGAAAAATATAAAAATAATTCTCAAAAGAAATATTATGTGAAATTAATAATAGAACTATATAACTGGTAGCCAATGAACATTAATACCTTTTTTGCTAAAATGTATAGTGAAAGGTTTGATAGTCGCTGGGCTGGCTTTGTGGATTTGCCACCCAGCACCTCTTTCTGTGCACAACTGTAAATAAAGGAAATACCTGAACTCTGTGTGGGGGCTGGCTTCTTGCATATGGGGTGAAAGAATCCTTTTTGGGACAGCAGCTTTGCCGTGGGCACATTAATAAAAGGTGCTGCTTTTCCAGCCGTGCTCGCCTGTGCCTGGCCCATCTCGGGAGCCAGACGGGCGCAGGCAGAGCAGCAGAGATCTGAAACCCGGCGGCTGCGCGGTCGCTGCGGCCGAGACAATCCCACGTCAGCCACGAGAGCCTCTCTGGGAACAGGCAGCTAATCACAGAGGGCACCTCTCCGAGCCGGCTGCCCCAGTCCCTGCACCAAGAGGTTGTGTCCAGGCGTTTTGGGAATCTCCTGGAGCTGTTTGGAGCAGCTGTGTGGTGCTCCCAGGGAACACCCAGCAAGGTGAATTCCCTCACAAGGACAAGGGTGGCTGGGTTGGAAGTGTCCCTTGGCTCCTTAAAGAATCATTTGTTGGTGTCGTCATCCTGGCTGGGTGGCCAAGAGCAGCCCCCCACAATGACACCCTCTCCAGTGGCTTGTCCCTCAATCCTTACCTCACAGGCTTTCAGGTGGCCTCACCAGCAGCATCTCCGGACATTCCAGCCCCTCCAGTTCATCCAAAGCTCACAGCAGTGCCCTGCACACTCCCACGGTGCAATGCTGCTTCAGCCATCCACAATGGGGCCCTGCCTGTTTGCACACTCACCATGGTGCCCTGCTTGCACACCCCACTCGTGCTCACACTCCCACTCTGCACACTCTCCCTGTTCACACACTCACACTCGTGCCCAGCACACACATCCCACGCACACATCCCTGCATGACCCCACCCCTGTGCCCAGCCATCTGGATGGATGGGGCACTTTGGGATGTGCTTTAGGCATGGTGGTGGTGGTGCTGGGATGACGGTGGGCCTGGATGGTCTTGTTGATCTCTTCCAGTCTTGATGATTCTGTGACTCAGGGATTGTCCCGACGCAGGTGCAGCACCTTGCACTCGGCCTTGTTGAACCTCATGAGGTTCTTGTGGTTTCACTTCCAGGCTTGCCCAGGTCCCTCTGCATGGCCCTGTCCCTCCACAGTGTCACCTACCCCTCTCAGCTTCCCATCCCCTGCAAACGCACTGAGGGTGAGCTGGAGCCACTGTCTGTGTCCTTGGGGAAGCCATTCAAGAGCCCCAGGGCCAAGGCAGAGCCCTGAGGGACACCCCTCATCCCCAGCCTGCAGCTGGACAAGGAGCCAGTGCCCACAACTCCTGCGTCCGTCCCGCCGATTCCTCATCCCCTGAATAGCCCACCCTACAAACCCACAGCTCTCCTGTGGGCAGATCAGCACAAAAACATGCATACTAGGTCAGAGAGATAAAGAACTAAACTGAACAGAAAAAGGTTGAAACCATTGTACATTGTTTCTTACTGACAAAAAAGCCACACTTCTCTAAGTGCAGTAAGATTTGCAAGTGTGTTATTTCTTAGAATTTCCTTCTGCTGTTGAATGCTTTAGTTCAATGAAGGTTTGGTCAGGTTCCAGCCTGGAGTCTTGCTGATCTTGCTCAGAGCAGGATACAATACTAAAAAAACTCTGTGCAAGGAAATTTTGCTCTTTAGTAAGGAATGGGGATGGGGAGAGAGTCCCTGACTAAATCCTATCTCACTGAGACAAGTCTGTGAAAAAACTTTGAAGTGCCAAGAGTTAGGCCCTTCAGGGAAATGAACTCCAGTCTTTAGGGAGCAGATCTCCTTCCAGTGCTGACCCATGTTTTCATAGGCTTTGCCACTATAGTAAACATCTGGGAGACATCTACTATAAAATGAAGGTTAACACTTGTCTAATCCAATAATGGACACTTGTCTCTGCAGAATATTATCATGGAATAATTTTATTTCTGAAAATAAAGCCCTCAACTCTTTAGTTAACCCCTTTGAAAAGGAGGGTAGAAACCATTCACAAGGTCTGCACTGCCTTCCAGTAGGCCATCAGAGAGCAGAGCACCCACTCTTTCTCCCTCAGAAATCCACTCAGGAACCTGTTCTGGCAAGAGGGCAAGAAATTGCTCTTTGTTGTTCACAAGCTGCAAAATTGGCCGTTGAGGGCCTGAGCTGTACAGAGTTGCCTGCCAAGAGTAGGAAGCATTGTATTGCATCGTAATGCCAGGCACAGGAATTTGCAGTTGGCCACTGGCACGTTCAGGGCTTGCACATGATACAGACGTTTTTGCTGATTATCTCTAACTGGCCGTGGACAATGATGTTATCTGCCCAAGGAACCTGCCACTGCTGCTGATAATGTCAGACAGCTCAAATATCTTCCAAACCAGATGGCAACTCTTCATTTTTGCCCATTTGTCTCATGCAATTTTCATATCATTTTTATCAGTTTAGCTTATTTAATTGTAGAGGTTGTTAGTTGTCCCGGAGAAAAATCATTGAGAATGCAAGTTTCAAAGTTTGGTATTAAATCCTGGTACCACTAATGTCCACTAATTTCATTCTACCATTTTATTTTTGTACTAAGGAGAAAAATCCAGGAGACTTTCAGAACTACATAGGTTAGACTTTGCTATTAATCACAAAGGTCAAAGCGACAGGAGTGAGGAGAATTGTCCGCTAATAATACAAAAACAAGAGCAAATTAAAAGGAGTTTCCAGCCTGGGACAGAACCAGCATCTCTCAGACTCCTGAAATCTGTCCTCTATTACTGCTATTTTGCTAATTAGTGAAATTGCAATAGCTGTAAAAATTATGTAGCTCATGTCTGAACTACTGTATTCCATTCAGATTTTTAAAGGTTAATATAAAGTAGGAAATCTCTTTGTAACCACTGAAGGAAAAGAACAAAATGAAATTACCATTACCCAGGTAACAGGACTAGAAATAGACGTGGTATTAGTCAACTTAGCATGTACACCCTGCAGCTTGAACTCAAATGCAAATCTGTTCTGTTTCCAGCACAGCAGTGGCCTGGCTTCCCACTGCTTTGTGTGCACATTTCCCCAGGGAATAAGCTGTGCAGCTTTGCCAAGCCGATATCCCCGAGCAGTGGGAGCTGAAGCAAGTGACTCATGACTGCAAGATGACAGCATGTGATGCAAGACACACACAGGACAAACTGCTGAGAGATGCAGTTCATGACTGGGTTTTTCCCCATTGCCAGGAAAGGCCTTGCTCCTTTCCAGCTGTTAACACGTTTCATAAAACAAATACGCAGTGTGTGCAGAATTTCTGACCCAAAATCTAAGTCAAACAATTTTCAAAGTTAAATACCAAAAACCAGGTACAGAAGTGTCTGTGAAATCAAAGAATTAAAGGCAACGAAATATCACCAGTTTCTTCACGTTTTCTCCAAAAGTGCCTTTAAAATGAAGCAAACCAAAAACATTTGTGAGCATTTCTCTAAGGCAGGTGTCCTGACCACGTGTTGTACTGTATCACCCCATAACTGCTTGCATCTCCTACTTCTTCACTTTCCAGAGCAGAGTTCCGCTCTGCTGCTGGAAATATATTTGTTGACAAAGTGGTATTTCCACTTACTCAGCTACCCCTTTAATGCTGATTATTATATGAAAGGTTATTCAAGGATGAAAAGGGATAACTGGGATTAAATTGCTGACAATAAGTTACTTTTCCCCAATATCAGGTAGTGGATACTAAGTGCAATAGAACTGGCTCCTGAGGGTGCAGCATGAGCATTCAGGACAAAGCTGCAAGGGGATACAAAGCATTTTAGCTCCCTTAGCCAAGCAAAGGAGGCTTCACGGTTTTCATTAACTTCGACTATTTTGTTAAATGGTCACTGGAACCAAAATGTGCAGACATCAGCACCAGCCAAAATATTTGTATATAGTTATGGGGAGTTGTACCATTGTAAGGAGTGCTTTAGCTTAGAATTGCCCAGCATAGTGATCTTGCATGTTTTCATAAAAAGGTGTATTTTTGGTTTCTCAAAGAGATGAGGATCAAGAATGCCATGCTATACAGTGCTGTTCAGCTGTGGCAACTTGTGACAGCAATACAGCATTTTAAGCAGAACTTTGTTATCACTGGCCTGTCTCTCAGCTTGACACCCAGCCCCTTGGATGCCATCACAGGGGCAGTTTCATTTACCTCAGTTAAACAATGGATGTGAAGATTGCAAGACTGGGCCTGATATTTGGAGGCAAAAATGCTCAGAATACGTGCAGCTTTGTCAAGTCAGTGACAGAGAACAGGTTTGAGTCAAAGTGTAAGTGAATACATAGCCCACTTGAGCTTCTGATCATGTAATCTCTTAATATTGACAATTCCTGACAGAGTTAATCACAAGTTAATGAGGCCAAGTGAAAATTTGGCATGAAACAAGGATAACGGTACCCTCCTACATCAAATGTTGCTAATACTTTATGGCAATTATCACAATCATAAATTGGTACTTTACAATCTGTCTTAGCAAACATTGAGCTGACAAGCAAAAATCAGTGTCTTAAATACAGATGGTTTTCTGACTGAGGAATGCACAATGAGATGTTGTCTAGACGTGAGCAAAGCCTTTGACACTTTTTCCCACAGAACTCTGGAAAAAAACTGGCTGCTTGGGGCTTGGACTGGCCTAGTCTTCACTGGAGCTGGGAAAGGGTCTGGAACACAAGTCCTATTGAGAAGAAGCTGGGGGAGCTGAGGGTGTTTATCCTGAACAAAAGGAAACTCGGGGGTGACCTTATCACTCTCTACAACTACCTAAAAGGAAATTTTAAGGGGGGGTTGATCTCTTCTCCCAAGTAATAAACAACAGGACAATAGGAAAAGGTCTCAAGTTGCAACGGGGGAGGTTTAGACTGGATATTAGGAAAAATTTCTTCACAGGAAGGGTTGTTAAGCACTGAAACTGGCTGCTTGTGGCTGAGTCACCATCCCTGGAGGTATTTAAGAGATGTGATGTGGTGCTTAGGGACATGGTTTAGTGGTGGACTTGGCAGTGCTGGGTTACTGGTTGGACTCGATGATCTTAATGGTCTTTTCCAATCTAAATGATTTTTTGATTCTAATTATTATTCTCTGACGGTCCAATTCTGCCACCTTCAAGACTGATTGAGGAAAGGAGTGGGTATTGATACTATTTTCAAATAACCATGACATTTTCATTTTCTGTAATGTCTATGATGATTTATAGAATCCATATACAATGCACAAAATCTGATTTAAGGCCCTCTCTCTATGCATCTTCTATCAAGCTCAGGGCATTATTTTCTTGGCAGCCCCATATCTTTTCTGTTGTGCTTATATTGAAAATCTGGGCTCCAGGAGACCTTGGCAGGTAAAGTCTGTCCCCTGTTCCAAAACAAACTTACACACACCTATCAATATTTGTAAAATATTTCTTTCAGTAGTTATGAGAAACAAACAAACTGAAAATGAAACCTCTTCAATCTTTCAAAGCAATCTCTTCCTGTGTGTTTCATAATCCCTTTCATAATGGCAGCAAGTCCTCCATTATGGAACCTGGTTTATTCCCTTCTGCTCCCTCACAGCTCTGTGTCATATGTATTTGTAGGCTGTTATTAGAGTTGAGCTTTCATTAAGCTAAAGAAACCATTTCCTCTTAGGTTGTGTGTCCTGAGCCTTGGACCCTTCTTACAGCCTCTTGCACTGTGCCATTGTTCCATTTTGGATAAAACACCACTCCAAAAACTTGGCAGTACTTCCCCAGAGACCCAACCAGCACTGAGTATGGCTGGAGGAGTCCACAATGACCTCCTAAGTCTGGCAGATTATGCTGTTGTTTATGCAGTCCAGAAGGTGATTACCTTTATTGCAATATTGAGACACTGTTGACCCACGTTAAGCTTGTTATTCGCTGTAATCTCACAATTTCTTCATGCATAGTGAGCTGGAATTCCAAAGGGTAACAACACAGATATAGGAAAGCAGCAGCCTGTGCAACAACTGACCCATAAGGATGTTTGTCCTGTCTGCCCAGGAGCAAGGAGGGCAGGGAAAGATGTGTATCTTCCAGAACTGCTGGCTGAACAACTCCTAAGTGCATTCTTGCCTCAGGTCTGCCACAGGGTGTGCTTGTGGGCACTGCCAGGCTGAGCAGGAATGAGGGAGATGTGAGAAGGATTCAGGAGAGTTGTAGAAGGAGAGCGTAGGAGGAACATGGAAGATTTGTGGAAGAAAGATTGCCAGTTGTTGATAAACTGTGGTCTTTTTGACTATCCTCTTTCTTGGTCAAATTCTGATAAAGTTCTCCTCAAATTTCATTATTTCTAACAAATGTTCTGCTCTGACCAAAGGGATCTGTTTTGAGAGGTCAGGTTACTTTAAAAAAATAATCCACGGACAGTGCACTGAGAGGCCAGGAGCTGGAGAAGGTATCATCCAAGCAGTTCTACAGCAGCAGCTGTCGTAGGAAGCTGAGAACAGCTTCTCTATTGCTGACATTTTGATCTAACCTGTCTTGCCTTTTTTCTTTTTTCCTTAATGAATCTCTCTGTCATCCATTGAACAGTTATTTGCTCCTTGAACAGTCTCAGTAATCCCCAAATTTGGAGGAGTACCTGGGAGTTATTTTTTTGAGAAGGATCGCACAGCAGGAAGCACAATCACTACGAAATTGAAGCTTAGCTTCACTTTTTTCCTGAGGCACGTAGTCCTTTTTATGAGAAAGAGGCCTGACTTCTTAAAGAATAAATACAGCAAAGCCTGTAAAAAAACACTGCTCAGAAATTGTGTGCTCACCTTTACATGAGCTGCTTTCTGGGAGGGAAGGAGAATTGTTTTCTGGCTGTTGTTTTGCTTGTGGCAACTTTTTTTAGTTTACGGGCATACAGATTCCCCCATACTTTGAAAAATGTTAGGGCTGGATACTGTTGAGTCATACACATGCTTATTTCTGTGTATGCAGGTTCTACTCCTTAATCCATTAAAGACCATCAAGGGAGGCTTCAGATATTCCTCTGGGGAAAGCATAAAGTGTTCTAGTGTCCAATTTTGCTGGGCATTTCAGAATATTAGGAGGAAAGCAGCAATTCTGCATAGAATTGGTATGTGTGTGTATACGCTTATAAGGTCGAAGTGGTGCAATAAGCATTATTGCAGAGGAAAGGATGAAAAGCAGGAAAAAGGGGAAGAAATCTGTATTCCAACCATTGTCCTCTATGCTAGAGGAGCAGGAGCATACATGATAGAGATCATTCATTGCTCTGGCCCTCCATGGAGATGCACTGATTTCTGCAATTCAAAAAAATATGTATTGAAGGGCTGAAGCAGCAGTTAGTAGCAAGGCCAGCCTAGAATAAGCCCTACGTTTTTTAAATGGAGTGACAGGTGAAGAGAGAACAGTATGTCTCCTCATTTTCTAACAGATTACTTATGATGAGGAAAATACTCTTTCACCTTGCTAAGAAATAATCACGCTATTTCAAGAGTCGATTCAAAGCTATCCACAAAGAAGAACAAGAGGCATCAGGTGCCATTTCTTGTTGTGAGCTGTGATTGAACCTGTGACGGTCAATAGTGACAAATGGCCAGAGGAAGATGAAATTCCCGAACACATTACCCAGTCCCATCACAGCAGAGTCTTGATGTATTGTAGCACTTACCAGCCAATGCATACATCTTCTTTTACCCTTTGGCAGCTCTCTGAAGGGTTTTTTTCTTTTGGGTCAATAACACACAATTGCATTCACTTCAGAACCCAGCCGTGAGGGTGGTGCTCTGTCAGGGCAGCCACAGCTCGGGCCAGCATGCCACCACCAGGCGTTGCTGCCTGTGGGGCTGCTCATGGTATCTGTGGCTCCACAGGGCTTTCTGAACAGTTGAGGAAGGAGAAATGTTGCACAATGGGATGGTTGTGCCACTCCTGGCTTTCCAGCAGGGTGTGGGCAGCTGTGGGTGGCTCATGGTGTGGCACAGGGGAGCATCATTTGTCCACCCCACACTACCACTGTAACCCCTGAACCACTGAACCATGTCATCCAGTGTCACAACCAGATGTCTTAAATATCTGCAGGGATGGTAACTCCACCACTTCCCCGGGCAACCTATTCCAATGTCTGAGCACCCTAAAACTCCAAAAAAACCTGAATCTCCTCTGCCTCAGCTTAAAGTAATTTCCTCTAGTTCTCTCACTGTAGGCATGGGCAGAAGAGATTAGCCCCCCACCTCACTACAACCTCTTTTCAGGTAGAAAATTCTCTTATACTGTGTCCAGTTCTGGACTCTTCAGGACAGGAGAGACATGGAACTTCTGGAGCAGGTCCAGCAGAGGGCAATGAGGATGAGTGAGGGATCAGAGCATCTCTCCTATGACGAAAGGCTGAGGGAGCTGGGCCTGTTCAGCCTTGAGAAAAGATATCTGAGAGGGGACCTCATTCATGTGTATAAATATCTAAAAAGGGGCTATCGGAGGATGGACCAGGCTCTGCTTGGTGATGCCCAGCAAAGGGACAGGAGGCAAGGGGCAGAAACTGACGGTCAGGAAGTTCCACCTGAACACGAGGAAGAACTTCTTCACCGAGCACTGAACAGATTGCCCAGCGAGGGCACGGAATGTCCCTCACTGGACATATTCCAGAGTCATCTGGACACAACCCTGCGCCGTGTGCTCCGGGATGGCCCTGCTTGATCAGGGAGGCCGGACCCGGTGCCGCGCTGTGCTCCCTTGCAGCCTGACCCACGCCGTGCTCCCCGCAGCGCCGGGGCGAGGCGCACGCCGCTCCCGCCGTGCCCGAGCCCCGGGGCGGCCGCTCGGTGCCGGGGGCTCCGCCGTGCCCGAGCCCCGGGGCGGCCGCTCGGTGCCGGTGGCTCCGCCGTGCCCGAGCTCCGGGGCGGCCGCTCGGTGCCGGTGGTTCCGCCGTGCCCGAGCTCCGGGGCGGCCGCTCGGTGCCCGTGGCTCGGTGCCGGTGGCTCGGTGGCTCCGCCGTGCCCGAGCCCCGGGGCGGCCGCTCGGTGCCGGCGGCTCGGTGCCGGCGGCTCGGTGCCGGCGGCTCCGCGGGCGGGGCGGCCGCTGGGGCGCGTGACCGCGTGACGCCGGTGGGTGTGTGGGGGCGGGGGGGCCGCGCTGGGGCTGCCCGCGGGTGCGAGGGAGCCACGTCCCCTCCGTGCCGCACACGGCCCCGGGCACCGAGCGCGGCGGCAAGCGGCCATTGGGAGCCGGCCGGTGCCCGCCTCCCTGCCGCGGGGGGTGTGTGACAGGCGGGCAGGGCCGGCGCGTCACGCCGGCCGCGCTCCGCCCCCCGCTCCTGCTCCCGGCGCCGCCACCTCGGCCCGGCGCGGGCAGGCGCGCGGGCGGCGCAGCCATGGAGCCCGAGTGCCGGGTGCTCTCCATCCAGAGCCACGTCGTCCGCGGCTACGTGGGCAACAAGGCGGCCACCTTCCCCTTACAGGTGAGCGGGCGCGGACCTGCTCCTCCTCCTCCTCCTCCTCTCCCTCCGCCGCTGTTCCCTGCGGAGCGGCGCGGGGAGCCGGGCGGGCGGTGTGACGGCAGCGCTGCCCGGCGGGCTCCGGCGCTCGGGCGGCTCCTGCCAAGCCGAGGTGAGGTGAGGGCACGGCGGGGAGATGCCCGCTCGGGCACCCTCCCCGGCGCCCCGGTGCCGGCGGCAGTGCCCGTCCCGAGGCTCCGCGCACCCCGCGGCCGCTGCGGCTGCGCCTCCCGCCGGCTCCGCGCCGCTCCCGTTAACACGGCTCCTGCTGGGGCTGTGGCTCGGCAAGGGAGGGCGAGCCGGGGCTGCCGCTGCTGGGTTTGCTCGGCACCGCTCCGCGGCGAGGGCGGCTCCGCTGCCGCCAGCAGGCGCATCCAGCCGGGGCTCCTGCCCCTTAAGGCAGGGTCATGGCAGTGTCCCGTGCCGGGGACGCGGGGCAGCGGTGTCCTTGTGCTGGCACCCGGCTAAGCCCCTCCTGCCCTCGGGGTCCGTGGGGCTGGGTGATCCCCCAGCCCGCAGGGTCTGGGGAAGCCGTAGTGGGGTGTAAGGGCCACTTAATGACTGTGCAAGGCAGGGCCGGAGAAGCTCCTGACATGGCCCGGGACTCGAGGGTGTAATTGGATCTCGGCCTTCATGGCTGTCATGTGCTGCCTTCGGAGTTGTTTGCTTGGATGTCGCCGGTGGTGGGAAAACATTGGGCGAGACTTTGCACCTCACGCTGTTGGCTCTTGTGAAGGGTCTGTATCCCCAAGGGCTAATCGAGGGCCTCCCCATCAAGAGGTCTTTGTGCCTTGACACACACGAGTCTATTTGGAGCTCCGTAGGGAGCTCTCGGAGAAGCTCACTACCTGAACGTGGTGTGTTGTGGCATTGGTTATCTTGGTGCATGCTTACCGAACGACGGTGTAACTCATTTCACTGGACAGGAGAGGTGATGTGCTGTGATAAATGATGCGAGTGAGATCCGGCCTGCTACAAGCCAGTGTCTCACCCGCCCATCACCATCCACTTATAATGTAACCAAGTATATTGAAAATTAATGTATGGTGAAGGGTGATTTATGTATGTAATCTGAGTATTGTGGGAAAATACAGGTATGTAGAGCTGCAGGCCAGAAAGATTGTTGTGAGCTGCAGGCCAGCTGCCCCTCCTTTCTTAACAAAATAATCTCACAGTTTTACTTCACCTTTCAATTTTCGTGTCGCAAAAGAGCACACAGTAATACTTACTCCAGAAATCTCCAGTCTCTTAAACTGTTCTCTCTCTCCATTTTAATTCTCTGTCAAAGGTTCTCTTTAGTTTTTTTGTAGCTCAACCTTTCTGTGACACATGAGCTGTGTAACCTGGCAGATGGGTTCCTGGAAAGTGTCTTTAGTTCCTTGGCTATGACAGTATACAGTACCACTGGAGTTAAAAAAGTCCCGTTGATGTTGTAACTGGGTTGTGTTTAGGAGGCTGTCACGCTCATACTGTATAGTGTTCCTCAGTGTATAGTATAACAAGAAGTTTCTGGGGTGGGAGGAAAAGAAATTTACTTGGAGAGCAGCCAAACTCCTGCACAAACAGGCTACACTTGCAAATCCTATGCAGGCAGCCCTTAGTGATGTCGTGCTTGCTGTAAAGTTATCTAAACCCTTGTTTTGCTTGAACATCAGATGGGGCAAGGTGCCAGCAAGTGAAACTTGGCTTTTCTTTGTTTCCTTGAAAGAAGAGAGAGAATTGCAAAGCTGGGTCTTTCTCTCTTACTGTTTTTGTATAAGGATAAAAATGATACTTGTATCTGTTCTTGAGGATGGGTGCAACTCTGGCATGCTCTTATTTCCCTTTCTCTTTTTTTTTTTTTTGCTTTAGTTTTCTGAACCAGTTAAGTGAAGCTCCCTTTGGAGCTAATCAGTTTTTAGTTTGCAGGGCAGGGTGTATGTAGATAAGTGTGTCCGTGTGCTTGTGAGGTCTGATGGGCTGAAATCCTGACACAACAGTTCAGGAATCTGCATTTGGACAGCAGCATCCAAATGGAAAACCAGACGTGGTTTCACCTGCTCTTTGCAGACTTCTCCAAAAATCGCTAATGTTTGCATAACCCAGTCTTTGGTGAAAATCTATGACATTCTTATCAACAGCCAGCAATCTGCACAGAATTCTTTAAGGTCTTTTTTTAACCAATTGGTTGCATTTTGTCAGGCTTCCACTGAAGTAAAAGCTAAAGTATTTAAAATGTAGGTATGTGGAAAGACTTCCTTTGTGGAGTGTGTGGTAAATGCTTTCTGTATGGCAAACACAGCAAAACAGAGTTAGACCATATATTAGAGCACTTATAGTAATGGAAGTTATAGAGCTAAGTGAGAAATGTTAGAACTCTTTACACCATTTCAGGTTAAAATACATTTAAGTAATTAGACAATCTAGATTAACTAATAGGTCATAGAGGAAATGTGCACCTGGATTTGCCAGAAAGTGAATGGCCCTCAGCACTGCTTTGAATTCTGCCTTGTCAAGAGTTCAAATAGTTTTTACTTGGATGGTCTCACTACCTCTTTAAAAAGTTCTGAAGGTTTACTTTAAAAATAGTCTCAAGTTATTCCACAGTTGTGTATTTTGAGCTTTTAGTATCAGGATGTGGTTAAGGATTGTCCAGCATTTAAGAGAGGAAGAGCAGTAGTACAGTACATTAACTTGAGGAGTTGCCACTGTCGGTCAGATAAATTATTTTAAAACACAGTATAATGTTTCTAAGTTTCTAAATGTTTCTAATGTTGACTAACATTTGTCATAGTTTTTATGATATAAAATAAAAACATAGGTTTTCACTGTGACATTCAAATTCACTTTTATCATATGTGGTTTTTTCCTTAGAATTTGAGAACTCTCAGAATTTGAAAAACTCTTCCCTCTGTTTTGAGTATTTAATTCCTGACTTCCTTTTATATCTGCTTACCTTGAAGACAAAGCTAAAAGCTAAAGCTTAGACAAATACCATTAATCATTTGGATCTGGAGAATGAAATTGTCCTGAACTGTAGAACACACCATAAGCAGTTTCTACAATACAGGATAAAATGGCCTTTTGAAATCTGTTCAATTATTTTATTTTCTTTTTAACTGTTTTCCCCCTGCTAAATGGAAATAGTTGTCCAGGTAGTAATAAGGACTGATGATTCTCAGACTAGTTCTCGGTAATTCTCCTCTGGAAAGAAAACAGTAAGTGTACATTTTTATCTCCTTCTTAATTGTAGAAAAGATGGGAAAACAACTTTGGTCAGCATAGGTGGTAATCTCTTTGATATTTAGGGGTAGTCTTGAACTGCCTTGTCCAGGATATGCTAAGACCAAAACCAGTATCAGTAGATCTTTGCTAATTATCTACTGCCTTAGCAAAAAAGTTTAAGACTTCTTTTTCTTCATTTTGTTGAAAAGTATAGCCAAATGGATTTAGGATTGTGTAGAAAGATAAAGTGCTTCTCTTGTTTAAAATGACTCTTTTTCTAACTCTGCTATTGTGTTAATAGTATGAGTCAGAACAAGGATGAATCAATCAAAAGTCTTTACAGAGTAACAATAAGAAATGTTCTGACTGTGTAGCCCTTATTTTTGTTCCAGCTCAAAGGCTGAAAAAACCTAAACCTTAAACAAAAAATAAATACAAAGATGAAAGACTGCATTTGGTCTTTGTAATATCCAAAGATTGTCCTAAATTGCGTATCTGAAACAATAATTATTGCTCTAGAATCATACTTCAGATGAAGCTTGTGGAAGCATGTTTTTTCCCCTTGCCTTTGTTATTTTAAGAAAGGTAGATAAGGGCTGAATGAATTTTAAAAAAAACCAAAAACAACCCAAGACATAAAAAAATTCACAACCCCTCTGGGAAGGCTTGTTCAAAGCTGTGTAAAGAGCATTTGCTTCTTAATGTGGATTTCAGCACACATAGCTGCAAAAGTCTGGTGAATACCTTGCACAAGGTGAGGCCCTGAAAAAGACTTGAAATCCTAAAAGTCCAAACAAGGTGGTTCCCCGCCTGGCAGCCTGGATTTCTAGGGAGAAGCTTTACCAGACCTTTCCAGAAGTGCTTGTCCAGATGAACCCAGCTCAGGTACACTGAGAACTTTGAACCTCTCAGAAGATTGTAGGAGATGGACTTTCCACCTGCATGGTAAGCTGGGAGGGAAGGCCTGGGAGGGGACAAGAAAGTAGATTATTACTCAGAAGACAACAACAACAACAGCAAGGGGTTTGTGTGTCACTTTCAGCTCTTAATGTTGCTTTGATATAGACTAGACTGAGGCTACTGAGGTATCGCTTTTACTTAAAAATAGGAGTTTTTGTTTGTGCACAGCTCTAAACAAAGAGACCTCAATTTTCTTTTCCAACTGTTAATGGAGTCCTTTCAGCTACTAATGCAAAATAATCAGCTTGAAACATTAGAGTCACTTCAACCTGCCTAAAAGAAATGCAGCTGGGGTTGCAGATGTGCTGTGGACTCTGAATGGCTGGGCAGAGCCTCTAATGAGCAGAGGGTGGGACTGACTGCACCATCCTCATCCACGGTCAGCTCTGTGTGACTGTGGGATTCCTAACTGCTCCCACAAGTCACTCAGTAGTAGCAGCTTGTTAAATAAGCTTTTGTCATGAAAATACAGAAATGAAGAGAGATGTTCACGCGGGCTGATTGTATAACACAGTTGTAAAGCTGTAAAAAGCATTTTAAGATGCATTAGAAGTTATTGTGCAGTGTGTGTGTCGGGCCAGTTGACCAGTTGGCATTTAAATTTTTTTAAAAAGATGGTAAGTATTTAGAATGATTGATGATTAGGATAATTTGCTGACTTCTTCATAGTAAATTGTGAAAGTTTGAACCATGCAGATGCATATACTAGTATTTGATACAGTAGTGACACTGTAGTGTGTGTAGAGATGAGTAGTGAACAAACAGTTTTTGACATAAATATAATCTTTTCATCTATCTCAACACAGCAAAGGGAAAAGATGAAGGAGGATCCCATTTGGTGTCTACAGTACATGCAAATATTTGACTTGAGAGGAAGCAAAAATACTTTACCCTGATTCACCCACTGTCTTTGGAAGAAAAATTGAGTTGTCAAGAATTTGCAAATCTTATTAAAAGACTGGAAAACCTTGCCTAGAGGTGGATTTGCACTGTTTGTGTGGGGAATATAATGTACTCAGAGACTCAGTAGTAAGTGTTTACTTGCTTAGGGCATTTTTATATTAGGCATGGCCTTATTTTCTGTCTTTAAGTCCTAGAGGATTTTTTTAAATTCTTCCAGTAGTTGATGTCTTATTTCTGCTCCAGATGAAACAGTTGAGAGAATATTTTTTTGTGTCTAAACAAACAGGGACAGATAACAGAGTGAATAGTGATCAGGTTTCTGGGGAAAGAAAAAAGGCTTCAAGTTGAAGTTAATTTCATGTTAAAATGTATGGAAATGTATTAAAAACAAAAGTATAGTTTGAAATAATAAAACGAATTTTTAATTGTATATATGTGAAAGGTACACCTGAGAAAACCAGGGGACATAAAAAGTTACTGGTAGGTCTCTAAAATATCTCTTTAAGTAAACTGTTGTCTTTTACTATTCACTTTTTCTATTTATATGCAAAAAATGATGGTCACTTCTCCTTGAAAAGCATATTTAGTCATTTTAGATAAGGGATACAGCATTATCCATGGCTGGCTGAACACATACCAGGCAGGTATTTCCAGCTTCTTTAGTCTGAATGGATGCAAGTGGAAGTTCCACTTCAGTTGCTCGTGTTGTATGGAAAACAGGCTGGAGTTGGTGAGGCACGGTTAATGTGAGGAGCTGGACATTAGTCCTGGGACATAAAATGTCCATTCTTCTGAAATTACTATATGCAGTAGAGTGTGCAGCTGCATAGTAATATATACAGAGGAGAAAAAAAAAATATATGATGAGCATAATGTTTGAAACATGCCAAGGAGGTCTGTGCTGATAGATAATATGAGCCCCAGGAGAAGCCAGACTAGTTCATCATCTTGTGGCTTGGCAGCAGTGAGGTGACTTATCATAGCTAAAAAAATATTACTGTGCTGAACTACCTGAAACTTTTCAAGCCTTTGTTCAGGACTCGAATTTGTTCATGTTAATTCATCCGTGACACCTCTGAGCTCCAGTTCCCTTAACATCTGGGACAATTATCCATAGAGCAGGAGAGAGAACTGAGATACCAGAACCTCTTCTGTGGTTCATTTAAAAACAAAACAAACTTCTCTTCACCCTCTGTCATCCTTTGTAAATTTTAAGCATATGGCGTAGTTTGGGCTGAGTAGAAATCCTTGCATGGTGATTTAACTTTGCTGTCTTGGGAGTGCAAAGCACCTCTTGCCAGCTGGATATGTGGGATTGAGGAGGTGCTAGAGCACACACTGGAAAATGGAAAGTCTCTCCCCTGTGGCAAAACAAAAGCTGGAGAGCTGCTTTCTGATCTATGGATGCAGTGGCTCCCAAAACCAGCAGTAAATGGTTTTCCTGACCTGCAGAACTCCTCCAGTCTGGCCACAATTATTCCCCTTCTCCCCAGTGTGGGGTTCAGTCACGTTTTACCTCTCTGAGGAGGAACTGTGTGGAAATCTCCAGCAAGGATGGCACAGCTATCAGTGACATTAGTAAGCTGACGGGAGGAATCCATGACAGTCTTCAAGAACAGTGTACATTGGCAACATCTAAGGAAGTGCAGTGCTGGTCTGTCCCTCAATATCAGAATACAACAACATTTTTTCCTGTTACTTCATTTGGCAGATTGTGAGCCAATAAAGCCTTACTTTCATACTCCCTTTATTGTTACTATTAAATTATTTGTTTTCTTCCTGAATTTTACCGTGTTTCTTCATAGCTGCTCTGTATGGTAATTCTGTCTCCATCTTCTCTAAGGGGAACGAAAAACAAAGTAAGTTGCAACAGAAAAAAAAATTGTTGGCTAAATTCTCAAAATTTAGTGCTGTTTTGCAGAATAGTACACGGGAGCTTATGGTCATGTATTTAGTAAAGTCTGGCCTAAATCTAAACATACATATATTTTACAAATCTGTGTATCTTCATGTCTTTTATGACATTTGTTTTGTGCAATGAGTACTATTGAACAAGGTTACAGTGAAGGAAACTTTTTCCATCCGTCTTCACTGTGGTTACTGTCATTTTTCTGGCAGGATACAGCCCCTGTCTCACAGGGGTGAGCACCACACTATCTGTGAGAAATTATCAACACAACTCTGAGCATTTAGCAAAAATGAAAACAGAGGTTTTTTAAAAACCCAGCGGTTTTGTTCTCACTGTAGTTAATGGAAGTAACATTGTGCCTCTGCCTATTCATACAACAACCAAACAAATACATGGCAAGCTCGTGTTTAAATTTGAGAAGTTTTATATTGTCACCTGTCGTGTAGGGTACTGAAATCTTCTGGTTTCAGTAGAGAAGCCAGATTGAGAAACACTTGCCTTACCACTGCCAGCTGGTCCTTCCACCTGCACTATTTTGTGTCCACTTCAATGCTCCAAGGAAAGTCATTTTGTGAGGCCATGTGGTAAACTGCTCTGAGAAGCCATCCAGGTTATAAATGACTTGGCAAAAATGGAAAAGAAGAAAGTGAGTGTTTATTTTGTGAGCCAATTTCCTGATTCAGTTCCCTAACATAGCCCCACAGACAGTTCTTCTGGCATAGCTGAGGTGCCAGGGCAGGAGCAAGCCCCAGGCTCCTGCACCTGGTGTCTGCTGAAGGAAAAATTTTTCAGAGTACTTTTCTCTAAGACATCTGCTAATTCTGAAGGAGGTGGTGAGACACCCGTTCTCCAGAAGCTTCATTCTTCCCATGTCTGGCCTTGGTCTGATCTTCACATGCTGTGGCACCTCCTTCAGGGAGCTGTTTCCTATTCTGTTTCTACAAGTATCTCTTACCATGCAATTGAACATCTAAATCTGTGGTAGGAGAGTGGGATCCATTCATAGTCTACCTAAGAAGTCCACATAAAGCATGTGCTGGATAAAATAAATCTCTCTCTTGTAGGATAACTCCACCTTAGATGTGCAAAATGTGCTTGCCCACACCTTGCTAATGGATTGGTGGTTGGGGACCTGGCTAGCCAAAATATGAACAGCAGGACTAAAAATAAAGTAAATATCAGAGGAAAAGAATGTGCTGTGGGATCCTCCCCCCCCATTTCATTCACTAAAATAAAAGAGATAATTTCCATGCCTGTTGAACCTATTGCTGCTGTCTGTGTCTGCCTCTCCTATCAGTGTTTGCAAACTTCCTCGTGTAGCACTGCAGGATTCCAGCTGGCAGGAGTTTGCAGTGACAGTATGGTGTTTTTGTCAAATTACATCCAAGTGTAGAAGGAAGCAGCATGAAGATGATGAGTCTGAAATCTGCAGTGAACCTACTTCTCCATTTGAAATCATCATCTGAGGTCACTGGTGCCTAACAATAAACAGTCTCAGGTGGAATTTGTTTCTTGGGTGGAAGGCAGGCAGACACCCACAGCACCACGTCGTTCTGCTGTTTTTATGTTTGTCCTTTAGTGGGAAGAATGAAGGTGAAAACAGCAGCAGAAACAAGTTTTTTCTTGTCTTTCATTGGCCTTAACCTTTATAAATGGGTGTCTTGCAGATCCATCACTTAATACCACTCCAGATGGCAGGAATGGCCTCCTGCCCATAGGAAGGTCAATAGACCAGCTCTACCACAAATCTTTTGCCCCTGCAGTCATCTGGATCCTCATCTAGAACTGTTGTGATGCAGGGAGTAGTGCTGAGTGTGTGTCTTGCAGGCACAAGAGGCTGTTTGTTTGAGTAGCCTATGGAAAAATGGTCATGATGTAGAACAAGGAATTTTGTAGTGCTGAACATAATGGCTGAGAGGGAATTTTGATAAAGGCATCTATTTTGTGTCATCTGAGTATCTTGCATTGAACAGTTACTAGTGCATGTGAGTCTGTCCAGGTGCAAAGAAAAATTAGTGACCTGGTGGTATTTGCTCTGAACTATTCCTGTGTCTCCTAGGCTTATTTGGAAAAGCATCTTTAAGGCATTACTGCTAAATCTTGAATTTGGTCTAATTACAATTCAGATAAGTACTTCCATTGCAAGCCTTTTCATAAAAATCAAGTAATTATTTGAGAACAGATTCACTGCAGTCTCAGGCTGTTCTAGTCTTTTCTGTTCAGATGGTCATGATATTACAGCTAGATCAGCCTGTCAGCAAATTCTGAGTGAGTACCAATTTTGCCAGAGCACTGTGACAAAAATTGAAGTCTGCTCTGGCAGAAGAGAGAGGATTTGTTTTCTGCTCCAATCTTTACAATGTCCTCTGTGGTGTCCAGTGCTGAAGTCAGCTTATAAATCCTGAAAATAGGCATGCAGTTGATCAAAGGTAAAAAAGGAGTGTCATTCAAGAAACAAGCCCTGTTCCAGTGCCCAGCCACCCTCTGGGGAAGAACATTTTTCCTAATATCCAACCTAAACCTGCCCTGACACAGCTTCAGGCCATTCCCTCGGGTCCTGTCAGTGTCACCACAGAGCAGAGATCAGTGCCTGCCCCTCCTCTGCCCCTCACAAGGACTTTTAACTGCAGTGAGGTCTCCCCTCAGTCTTCTCCAGGCTGAACAACAACCCCAGCTCCTCATTAGGCTTCTCCTCCTGACCCTTCACCATCCTCATAGCCCTCCTTTGGATGCTCTCTAATAGTTTCATGTCTTTCTTACACTGTGGTGACTTTTTCTCAAGGTCATCTGGTGTATATTTTTACTGTCTCTTTTGTAATAGTCTGTTTGTAACCTCAGAATTTGAAATGGTCTGTTAATAAATCACCAGTAATGTGTCCAGCATCCCCATCCCCCATTTATTTGCTCTAGTATTTTTATCCTGGCACAATATCTCCAGTGTCTTAATGATTTTTCTTTGCAGTGCCTTGTCAAATGCTGCATTAAAATACAGCTGTATTATATGTACAGAGTTCTCTTTAGATATTTGGTGTGCCTTATTAAAAGCTCAGAGAACAAAGAGATTGGGTTAGTCAATAGCAGTTTCAGTTCAGTTTATCAGCCCACGCCAGCAATTATTCCTGCTTCACTAATTGTCAGGACCTGCCTTTTCTTTTTCCCAAGTTCCTATTTCTCAAACTGAACTAGTGTTTTTACTTTTCTGCACCCAGTACAATGTATGTTTTTTGGTTCAGCAGCAAATGGAAGGAGATGCAATTAACTAAAAGATCTGGCACACAGTGAGAGGCACAAGCTGCAACTGGGAAATTTTTCCTTTTCCTCCATTCCAAGTTTGTTTGATTAGAGAAATTCAGCCTTTTAAAACATGCTTCTATGCCATCTCCAGAGGAGTACAGTAGAGCAGTGGTGTTCATTGGAACTGCAGTGATGGCTGTGTGAGGTGAAGTTCCAAACTGTAGGACATTATTGCAAACAGCTTGTAATACAATGGATACATAGAGCAATTCATGGCCTGACACAGAGACTTTCTTACTGGAAAGTATTGCTGCCATTACTTGGCAAAAAACACCCCAAACCTCAATTACCTCGTTTGACAGGGTAATTTTAACTGTGGTAGTGAAATTAACTCTGTTAATGTCTTTCAATTAAGCTTGGTTTATACATATATATATTAAGTTGGAAGGAATAGTTTGTTTTTGGTTTATGTGATACAGTAATTTTTTTTACACAAAGACAGGCTTTCCTGGCTAATTCAGTTTGTGGACTGTACACATGCTCTGCTAAAAGTCAGCAATTTGGAGTTTTACCACAAGATTTCTTGAAAATTCCTCATAAATTGTGTGTAGTTAAGCCTTGGTAACCCCCTTGGTTTATGTACGTCTTTGTGCTATAAAAATTTGTCCTTTGACTGATGCCACAGTTGGGATAAACCTCACAGGATGTTAATGAAACAATTGGGGTGGGGGGTAATATTTGTATTTTGTGTGTTTGTACATATTTGAGATGCAGGATTTGCTCTTAAATATTCGCTTGTTTTTTAAAATGCTGCCGTGTGCCTTAAATGATATAAATCAAAGTACTTCCTAGTGCTTGGGAGGTTTGACTGGCTTTTGAAGCTGAGGATTTTTTTTTTTCTGTCCATAGAGCCCCATGGCTTGTCATGTGCTGCCATTAATTTTTAAAAATTAGACACAACTTCACGGTGTGATGATTAGAGGACTGGATCAACTGTCTTACAAGGACAGGCTGAGAGAGCTGGGTGGTTTTGATTCATTTGATGATGTGTGTTATAATTCTCGCTTTTTTTAGTGTTTACTTCTACTTTGCTCTAACTCATCAGTCTGTTACTATTTGTTGGCACAAAGGACAGGACATGCCTGGCTTGGATGTTTCGTCATTTGAATATTAATTAGAAAGAGAGTCGTCCTTTTTCCATAAAAGTTTTACTTGCAAAAAAAGTATCTTGCTATGAAGCAGAAGAGCTGAGGTGCAAGGAAGTTAAGTGTTACAATACAAGGATGCATTTATTTTGGGGAGAAGTGGATGCATGGAAGCCAAAGGTTCTCTTCTGGTTAGCAGAACCTTCTTACTTCTTAACCATTTTTCTGTGCCATTTTCCTGTCAAACCGAGTTTCCCTTAGAGATGAACTCATCTTTTAGAGTCGTGAGATTTTTACCTGTGGCAAATTTGTAGCTCAGATCATAAAAAAACCAAGGTGCCTTGTGTTCACAATGAAAGAATTTGTATGAATGACTGGCTGAGCTTGATTTACAGCTTCAGCTACTGATACTTTCCTGGATTTGTGGTTTAGAAACCATTTGGGTTGGGGACTCAGCTGAGAAAATTTGTTTTGCTGTGTTCTGGTATGGTAAAGCTAACGTTTTCCAAAATCAAGAACTTTGAAGGAACTGGAAAGTTTGGATGGAGGTCTTGGCTTTATTCCATGAAGTATAGATAGCAACCTGTGAACATGTATCAGGAACATAAATACTATGGAAGAAACATATATGCAAGTCCACACAGTCTGGTTTTATACAAACTTTGGGGTTTTTCTTTTCTTACCCTGTTCTGTTTATTTTTTCCCTCTGCCTTTTCCTCATTCCACATTTTTCTTGTAATGTGAGCTGCATTACTGCTTTGTGATTTTAATTTCAAATCTTAAAATGAAATGCCACTGGAGGCACAAAGCCAGTGCCCTAAGAGGGCAATATATACTGGTCATGTTGCAGAGCAGAGAGGTGGTTTTAATTGAATTTCATTCTTGCAGAACTAGGTCATTGTTCTCTAAGGTTGTTTAAATTAAGTACAAACTAAAGCATTCTAGTTAAATTGGTCCACTGGTCATTTAACAGCAAAGGATGTATTATCTTTACTGTCAAAGCTGGCATAGTTAATAGTGGAAACATAAGAGTACCCCTGGGCTTTATCCTTAGAACCAGACCTTTAGGATGGGGAGCCAGTGGTGATATTTTGTGTGATTTTATACATGGAGTTCTACAATGGATAAAGCTGAGGTTTTTGTATGTAATTGTGCCACTGGATGATGGAATGACCCAGGCTGGAAGGGACCTCGGGAGCCTCTGGCTCAAAGCTTGGGCAGCACAAAGTTCAGCCCGGGCTGCTCAGGGGTTTAGCCTTCCTAGGGTCTTGAAAACCTCCAAGGACAGCAATCCCACAGCATCTCAGCCCCCTCTAAGCCCCCTTTCTCTCAATATGTACATATAATGCATTGGAAATTGGGATTTTTTTCGTTGTTGTTTCTAATGTTTAGTACCCTGGAAGCCACTAAAACTTAGTTCAGTTCAGAAGTTTGTGTAATTCAAGTGACAGTTTTTCTCACACACTTAGGAGATGTAAGACACTTCTTTTTAAAAAAACCCACCTACTTTTTTCCTCCCCAAGCTGCATACAAACAATGAAAAAAGGAGAATTTCTTGAGTGCAACAAAGTGTGTGACACTTTTGAAATTATACTTCTTTCTCCTGAAGGAGCATGGTAAAGCTGCAGGCAAATTTTAAACAGAAGCAGTTCAGTAGCAGCTTTTCACATTTCTCAGAGTAAATAAAATTATTAAATGAGAATTTATATTAATATTTGCTCTGAGGCAGAGCTAATCTTTGAAGTTAACAGTTTTCTGACTTGAGTGGTGTTAATAATCAGATACCAAATAGGATTAGGAGGTAGAAATGAGTACTTTTATTTGTCTCCAGACCATTGGTACATAATGTAGATTACGCAAATATAAACTTAAAGGTTGGCAATCATTAAAACTGAATTTCAGATGTTGCATTTGCTTCAAAATCTTCCTGTTCATTTCTCTGTTGCTACACTTGCAATTTTCCATACTGTGAAATGGTTTTCTTGTTGTTTTTCAACCTGCCCTTTACATAACAACTGAGGCTCTCCTCTGGAATGTGTTTTTAATACTTGATTTCTAACAATCTTAGGCACTGGTTTGTTGTGGTGAAGAAGTAACATGTTTCAGTGTATGTGTGGTTGAAATGTTTTCTGGAAGGAAGGGGAAGACTGTAAATTTTAAACAAAGCTTTAATTAATGCAGTAGCACAGTCCAAAGGATTGCATGGTTAGAGGTGAACCCTAACTGAGATCCAGCTGTTTCTGTAACTTTCCCAACTCAAGACATTTTCTGTCTATCTGGGCCTTTAGGTTGCTCTACTAGTGAAACAACTGGTGTCTCTTGTAAAATTTTAGTCCTGAAGGAGACCCATTTCTTGGCTTTTTATTTGTGGCTTTATGGCTGGATAGAAGTTCAAATTACTTCTCTGCTTTTAGGAAAACTAGGCTGTCCATCCTCTTTTCCAAAACAGCCAACACCTTTAGAGATTGTCCATGTGTTTTCGAGTCTCTTCCTTTCTTATGTGTTGATTTTTCCCTTGAATATTTGCTATTTTGAAGATGTGCATTTGGATGGTTCTCTAGACCACGTCCCTGCCCAGGTTCCACTTTCTCTTTGCAAGGCTGGGAAAGCTCTTGGAGGAAGAACTGGATGAATTTGTCCCTTTCCTTCAGTTACCTGTGATGAAGAACTCGGCTGAAGTTGGTGTCATGCATTATGTGCTTCATGCTGGCTGTTCCTTCTAATGCATTCTGCTCTGCTGTGTCTACTTGGATTTAATCTTGAAAATATTTTTCTGAAATGTGTCGCTCAAATCTGCCAGCTGTGCCTTCCAAACACAGAACTCCTCCAGTTTTAATGTTTTGTGATTTAATTTTAGAAGTGTAACAGTTCTGCCTCCTTTGCTTGAAGATACTTAGAAAATATGTTAAATTTGTCCATTTCCCTCTGAGATTTCAATTGCAAATATCACTGAATGATGTGATCCAGGCAGCTATGGTTTGGGTCTTAAGATGAACAACATTTGACATGTGCTTAGACTACAGGCTGAGAGATTTAGGATGGACTCAGTCATCTTTTTCCTTTGAAGAGCCCTTATCTTCCTCACCCAAACTGGCTCTGGGTTTAGATTTGCCCAAGATTTCCAGTTCTGTGGGCAAATGATGCTTACACAGGATGACAGCAGAGCGTGGAAACTTGGAATTGTTCTCTCCTGGAGGGCCTGTAGGAGAGCAGATGATCCAAATCAGGGGATGGTGGCAGTGTAGGGGATGTGTGTCCCTGGTAGCTGGAGCCCTTGGACACTTGCAGAGTGTCTGATGTCACCTACATTTCTGAAACCAGAGGCAGCAATATCACCACAGGACCCTTGCTGTAAGGAGCAGGGGAGGCAGCAGAGGTATGGACTAAAGCTGGTATAGAGAAGCAAAAATTAAACATTAAAGTGCATTTCTTAGTAAGCTCAGTCCTGATGCTGATCAAATACTGTCTGAAGGCACTTGTTCTGCCACAGGCAGAACATCCAAGTGGGGTGAGTCCCTCAGTTTGTTTACACAGAGGTACAAGGAACACAAATGTGTGTACACAAGCAAGAAATTTTGTATATCGAGTTTAGTCCTGTTTTGAATTTTTACTTTCTGGTAGTTTTCTGAAGAAAACATTGATTCTTGCTGGTTTATGACAGTAGAAAAATTGTTGATATCCCACTGAATACATATTTTCAGGTCATAGTTGCTACTTTTGTGTGCAAATGGGAGAGATTGAGTCTCTTTTTTGGTATGGTTTATCTGATTCAATTCATTGCTCTGATCTCAGTTTTCTAGGTCTGTACATACAAAAATAATGTATTTCTAATTAGTTAACTTTCACTTAAGATTTATTTAACCTCTGGTTTGAGTAGAAATTCCTAATTAATTAAAAAAACCCTACTCAAAATCAGTGCTTTTAGTTGGCTTTGCCCAAGAAATTAAAAGTATGGTTATGTATCAAAAAGGTTTAACAAGACTTCTTTTGAACACAGCTCCCCTTGTAAGCAAGGAAAGTGCATCAGAAACTGACTCTGGTGTTCTTAAGATGCAAAAGGTGACAGTCACTACATTGGTTTTTAATTGTTGGTTGGAGGAAGAAAACAGCACTTCCTTATCTGCTATGAATGATCAGGTTATTAAAATGAACTATGCAAACCAAAATAGAGACACAGGTTTTTTTCTGTAGCCCTGGAGAAGCTGATTGCTGTGAAAAGCTGCTTTTAGCACCTCAGTCCTGTTTTCAAGTTGCATTCTGGTGACTAAATTCATGGGACTTTTCAATGCAGTTTGCCTTGGAAAAAAACACAACCTGGCTTAACATGACTTCAGCATCCTTTTTGATTATTCTACTACTAATGCTAAGCCTAGGCCTTAGTAAGAACCTTTGTAAAACGAAATGCTTTGGAATAACCATGAATTATTTTGAGGGTTGAATCAGGTTTCAAAATTAGGTGTGTTAGATTTCAGTCATACGTGTTTATTCAAAACAAAACTTTAGAGCAAATTTAGAAACTGTGACAGGCTAGACTAACACCAGTAAATGATTGTTATGGAGACCTTGAAAGGCTTTTTTAAACCTGTTTTGTACTGATGAAAAAAGTGAGAATATCAAGGTCCCTTGCAGAATTTGAGCTGTCTGTGGCTTTTCATCCACTCTCCAAAGCATTTTATTTACTGTTTTACCCAGCGAACAACAAAATTAACCTGGCTGTCTCCAAGAGAGGTGGCTTCCCTTGTACTTTTCCATCTTTTGGTTGAAGCAGATTAACTGGCCAAAACAAACCAAAAACCCCTAATTCTGTGGAAAACCTGGTTGAGAAATCAAATGATAACTAATGCTGGAGAGAACACCAAAGAAGGACTGCCCTTTTTGGTGGCCATGGTCTGGGACAGTGCTGACATGGGTTGTAGAACTGCCCTCCCTGCATCAGCTGTGTGTGCTCTCCTTCCCTAAAGCACTGAGTGTGAACCTGATTAGTCAGTAAATCACAGTAAGTGTGTTCCGTAGTCTCAGGGGTTAAGTAGTCGGAGAGGCGTGATCTGAATGTTACTGAGAAATGGATTAATTCACAATTGTTGGCAAGGTACTTTAAGGAAATAACAATTTAGGTCTGTTCATTGCAGGAAGGGGAATTCATTATGGGGTGACAGCCTGGTTAGAGGCTATATTCCCATTTATTTCCTTGAAAAGCATGTCCAGACATCAAGGTTAAGGTCATAACAGTGTTGTCATGTTCTCAACTGTTCAGTTCCTGGGTCTTTAAAATAAAATCCACCAAGGTGAAACAAGAGCCTGGGGGGAGTGTAGCTGCTGAGCTTAATTTGAACCTGGTCAGGTTGAGGTAACCAACCCACCATTCTTTGTACCACTGATGTGAAATTACTTTGCTTTCTGGTGAGGAAGGAACAGAAACCTTTATTAATTATTGAAATAAGAGACTTATTCTACGAAGATCTGCATGGATGTGAGCTGTGAAGCACCAGAAGTGTAGTGCCTGCAGGCAGAAGGAACAACCTGTCACAGCACGCAGCTCCATCTTGTAGCCAGGTATTGGAATAAAGGGCTTATCACAGGGAAAAGTACAGGCACGGGGAAAGCCTGTCTGGCACCAGACACCCAAAAGGTTTTTAATCTATGCGAAGGAGTTGCCTTCACGATGAAAAAGGGAGAGGCGTGAGTCTCGCTGGAAAACGTGACTGGAAAAGCTTTGTTCCCTCACTCCCCCCTCCCAGCAAATTGCCTGAAAGAGGATCATACACAGTGGTGCATCATTCCTGTTATCTCCCAGTATGACTCACTGAGCCATACATAGCAGCTCTTCTTTTGAGGAGATTTCTTACTCACAGCAAGCTGGATGTGGAAACAAAGACTCGGCGTCAGACTGTTAATGTCACTTTTGCATTAGAATTCCTTGCGTGACACATAAAAATGGCTAAAAATGGCTTGACTGGCAATGCCTGTCTGTATTAAACAGGTATTGTCAGGTTAAAAATCCTTGTTAGTTTTCTCCTGATGGGATGCTCTTATTTTTGTAGTATTTATATATTTTTGGGCACAAGAAATTTGATTGCACTAGCAAATTATTGGATATTTCAGTATCTGGATTGCTGGTAATGTAATGTAGCAGGTGCCTTTTGGAGCATGCTTTAGGCTTTTTTTATTCTGTATCTTTCTCCCCTTTATTGCCCAATCATACCCCAAATTAATTCTCTGTGATTTCTTCCTAGTCTCTTTTAGTTGTAAAGGAACTGATTGTGACATCCAAGTATGGCTTGTAATATTGATCCCTTTTAAGAACCTTCTGTCCTCCTTTTAGAAAAATTGGTTTTCTGGAATGCCAACAGCATCATCCCTCCATATTGTGCATTAATTTAGTACCTTGTACTTCTTCTCTTGCCAAGAAAGGCCAGCCAAGGCTTTCTTCAAGGTTTCAGTGCTTGCTGCTGGACCAGCCTCTGTGTCCTTATCCCCGGATGAACTCCAGCCTGAGCATCCAGAGCTGTGTTTTTCTGGTGCTGTTGCCAGCAGCACTTTTGTTCCCTGCTTGTTGCTGTAGTAGAGCACGGTGCTGTTTGTTTATGTTGCATGTTTGTTGACTCAGCTCCCAAGATTTTGAAGTATGCACTGGAAAGCAAGGAGTTCTTCCCTGTGTTTTGTGATATCGGTAACGTATTAATGAAGTTTCGTTAGTAAAAGAAATATTCCTGTGTTCTATTACAGGTTTTGGGATTTGAAGTTGATACAGTGAACTCTGTCCAGTTTTCAAACCACACAGGTAAAATTTTACAGATATTACTCCACAGTCACTGAACTCACTCAGCACGGGGCTCACCTCATCCCATGACAGTGGAGAGGACATTGGGTTTATTTTTTCACTCACATTTTCATGATACAGGATGGAAATGTAACGTTCATGTTTTGATTCAAGTCTCTCAGAAGCCTGGATATGGGAGTAGGGCATTGACATGATGGATGTCGTAATGTCCTCTTCTGCCCTTCAGAATGAGTTTCTTTTGTTAGGCAGTAATCTAATTAACTCAGACAGTGAAATAACACAAATACAGCCATTTACACAGCTGGACTCCTAAGGGAGTCTTCAGAATGGTTTTCTGTGAGTTATGCCCTATGAGAGTCACAGTCCCATTACCAACCCAGACATCAAAAGAACACTGAGGTAGACCCAATGTTTCCTCTCTGTGTGTCCAGCCAGATGGTTTGCAAGTGTCTCAAAATTTCATTTTGGTGGGAAGAAGGGTGTTAATACATTTGGGTGTGTTTTTATTGAAGCTCTAAGCCTGAACGCAATGCTCTCACCTCAGACATTCAGACTTCCTAATACTCACAGTGCTAGAGGACTTTATTTTTTAAAACAAAGCTGAAATTTATGTTTATTTCAGCAATACCTTTCACCCATAAAGGAGCTCCAAGTGACTTGCTATTTTTGGATCACTGGAGACACATCTGCTGTCTTGGTGGTGGCAGGTTGTTTGAGGGAAGAGTTACTCTAGATAGTGAAAATCTACAGGTGTCTTCAGAAAATAATCTGGGAGCAAATTCTGGCTTTAACATCTTGGAAAAGAGCAAAAGTTTTTTCGGACAGAGAAAGAAGGCAGCAAAAGTTGAGGTATTTTTCTAGTATCTTACAGGTACAGCCCTATTAATAAACTACTGATTTTTGGAGCAGAGATCAGTCTCTTAATCTGTTGAACTTCACACAGCTTTCAAAAGGTTGTAAGATGCCTATCATAGAAGGAATTTAGTGCCACCTTGGGAAGAAGAAATTAATGTTTCAAAGCTTGAAAGCTATCTCTGCTTGTTGAGGAAAGGCACAAAAGAGGTAATAATTAAACAAGGGAATGAGGCCTTTCCTGGCTGAGGCAAAAATCTGCTTATTTTGCTTGTACCCTTTGGCACAGTACAAAGGTTCTCTTGTGTTTTCATACTTCGATGTGACTTCTGTTTATTTAAAGAATGTGTTTAGTTTTGGAGTTTTGAATTTTCTGTCGTTTAGCTTCAATAGCTGGGTAAAACTGTTGTAATCTTCCAGAAATTAAGCAATTTTTTCATGTCACATTATTCAGTGCTTGAAATGCATGAGTATGTGTTGTTTGTTGGCTTTCTGTTTCAAGAGTAAATCAGCTTTATAGGGTGTTGAAAGAGCTTAATAGAGGTTTTATTGACCATAAACTGAATGTGTCTGAAGGTGGGAAAATTACATTACCAGTAGGGTGACCAGGTTCTTAAAACAAAAAAGGAAGATTTTAAAATTTGTTTTTAATAGTATCACAGCCAAGGAAAGGCTACCAGTGTTTCATTCAAGGTTTGGCAGACAGTGGAAGGAACAACAAATTAGTTGTTCCTCCTCCCACAAGAAGACTGAAATGAGCATCCCAAACCCAAAAATATCTCAAATATCACAAGTCTTTAAAATACTGGAACTACTCCTGATGTTTAGGAGTCACATTTTTTAGGGTTTTTTTCCTATAATTTTGGGGGTTTTTTACTAAACCTGTTAAAAAAATCCCAAAGTTTGCCACACGACCTCATGGTTTTGGGAAGCAGAGCTTGTGTCTGGCACTGTCCTGCAATACTCAGGCATTGTGTGCTGGGTGAATGGGTGAAGGTAACTTGATTTTCCTACAAAAACAAAATTTTACAAGAACCATTTCTGTCATCATCATTAAAGCTGGAGCACAGACTCCTTCAAAATCTGGCTGTGAACTGTAGTTTCTGAAAGAATGCTGGAGGAGCACAGGTAGAAGAATGTGTGGGGTTTTGGACATGGTATTCTTTCTTTCCTTCTTTCCCTGTTTTTAAATTTGGAATTAGCAGCAGATGAAATGCAGAGAGAATTTATGACTAACAGACTGGTGAATCATTATTGCTCTTTTTTTGTCCTGTCTATAAATTAGTGAGATACCACAGGCCTCTTTCTGCTGACTCCTGCTCAGAAAATTCAGCTTTCTTTAGTCTCTGATAATCCTGAAATTCAGAAAATGTGCTTTGAATCAATGCCCTGGGAGAACAGTTTGTCATGTTGTTTCGTGAGGAACTTTAGTGATTAGTGACTCACACTTGAGTGGCATCATGCTTCACATACAAATAAAAGAAGCTGTCATGCAGCCTGCAAAGACTGTGCTCTTTATCCTATGTGAATATACTGTTTGCAGAAGCTTCTCCTCATCTGGTGTGCAAAAATAAAAATCTAGATTTATTTTTAATTGTATAATTGATTTTTTTGTGAGTGCATTTTTAATTCTTCAGTGATTTCCAGTTTAGTTTCTCATTGGTAGGTTAATTTTAAGCAATAATGTGCTTACTCTGCCGTCCAAATCCTACCTTTGAAACAGCTCCAGAACAAACAGCCTGGGGTTTTTTCTGTTACTTTTCTCTTGAGCACTTTTGACTTCTACTTCGTGGGTGGGTAGTAGGTGGTTGGGTTGTCTGGTAGGTCTAATATGTGATAAATTACAATTATGTCTTGATGGGATTCTACACCGTGCCTGCCCATGTGCAGTCACTCACCCCTGCGTGTGCAGGGCAGAAAGAAAAGATCTCCACTCGTGTCTGACGCTGGTAGCATTTCACTTCCACACTGTGACCAGCTGTAAAAAAATCCAGTGGGGAATTTGGTACTGAATTTCTGGTTTTATGGAAGGCCTCCTGGTAGCTACAGATGAGTCATGTTCAGGTTCTCTGCCGGAGTTTGCAATGTGAATTTTGTGTCACAGCGGGGCCCAGATTGCCTGTCCATCATGTGCCTTAAACACTAGAACTTTCTTCCTTTTTCCCGTGTGAAATTCTTGGTTACTGGAGCCACTTGGAATAGTTTTGCAGGGAGCACCACAGGAGGAACTCAAACCTCAGAACAGAATGTTCTGGGTTGGAAAACAAAGGAATCTTACATGCTCTGCTATACTAAAATGGTGGCTTGTTTTTGTTTTGCTATGTTGGTCAGTTGGGGTTTTTTTTCCCCCTTCTGATATGCCTGGTACTTTCATTTTCTTCCTTCCTTGTTTTTGAAAGTAATTAAGAGGATTATAAATACATTGCAAAGGAGGGAAAAAAAAAAAGCAGAGGAAAGCAAGAAAGAAAAGCATGTAAACTCATCTTGGGTGCAGTATTAGCTGCCTCTCTTGGTTGTGTTTTTTTTATTTTTTTTTAAATTTTCATACAATTGAACCAAGACATTTCCTTGGAGACTGGTAAATGTGTTCATCATTTTAGTGACATGGGGCATCATGTCTTACTTGTTTTTCACTGCCTTATCTACTAAAAGCAAATAGATAACATCTAATTTCAATAAAAGACCATAACACAGATAAGCAGAAGGGGTATAAGGTTGTTTAAGCATTTATGTTCATCTGTGTGTTTAAAATTATTACAGATTTGGGGGACTAATGCAGTCAGTCTGAGCCAAATGGAGTTTTGGAGAGCTGTGTCATGATTTGCAGTGTTCTTTCTGCTCTCTCAGATCAGCAGTGAGGGGAATTTGGTGGTTTTGTACCCAAAACGAGGAAGACTCAGCTTTCTTCCTTTTTGTCTTTCCCCTTTCAAGATAGTCCCTCTTCCTGGGGCCCCAAGGTATCCATCCTCCAGTTAGAGAAACCCTTTTTGAACATGAGTGACTGGCTTTTTCTTCTGTCTGTCTGCTTTTTGGTGTTATATTCCACCAGGATAGTAGGATAATTGCAGGGTCATGGGATTTTCCCCTTGTTTGTCATGTTACATGAAATTACCCTGGGGAAAGGGCATAGGGGGGTTCCCATCTTGCTGCCAGTTTTGATTTGGTTTGATTCTTATGTGGACATAATTCAGTTCCTAGTGACATCACAGTTCTCTGCAGCTCCAGTGAAGGCATTCCCTTTTTTTTTTATGTCTCAATGGCTGAGGCTTTCCTGAGAGCTTCCCTAGGGCTTTTTAACTCTGGCTGTCATGTAGTTAGACTTTAGGTTATATTACATGTTACCAGGTGATAAAAAAGGTCCTCAAGTTACCTATGGAAGTCATTATTACGGAGTTGAGACAATGTCCCTACCCCATGTAGGTGACACCAGTTCCTGAGCTAAGCTGGGCTGCTGCCTGATGTGTTTTTGTATTTACCTCTCTCCCTCAGTGGAGGATCAGTGTAAAACGAACCCTGTGCATTGACCATTTAAGACAGCTTGACATGGGGAGGTGAACTTTTGGTTAAATAGTGAATTTACAAGGTCTGTGTAGGAATGGCTTCTGAAAGTATCCAGATTGTCTGTTGTTGTTTCTGGGCAATCTATCATAATTATTTTTATGGCCATGTGTAAGATAAATGTTGGCATTTTTGCCTTGATTCTGGGTGAAAAATGCACCCAGTTTCCTTGATGGCCACTGTGGAAGGACTCTGTTGTGTCCTTGTCCCTGTTCTGGCTTTGCAGTGCTGCAGAGACTGGGGAAGAGGAGAGGGCAGATGATTTCTCTGTGATGCTCCAGATGTGACAGAACAGACATCTGCATTTGTGTTAAATAAACCAAATAATGGATCCAGGTGCAGTCAGGGGTTCTGCATGCACTTGGGGCTGGGCCTATGCCGAGGTGAGGGGGTGTTGCAATGAAACTACAGAAATGCCTCACTTTGTCCCTTTCCTCACAGGGACTTTGTGAAAAGCATTTTCCTGGGAGGGAGTCGTGGTGGCTGATGTGAGTCAGGCCCCAGCCAGCTGGCAGAGAGTCGTGTTTGAGAGGCTTGGCCTTTGTGAGCTGAGGAGAGCAAAATGATCCATCTGCTCGCCATACGTGGGTGTATTTGCATTCATAAGAAGGAAAACTGAAAAATGTGCTTATCCCAGGCTCTAGGCACCTTTTGGCAGTCACTCTAATAAGTCAGTTTAGAGTGATAATCAAAGCCAACAGTTTTCATCACAGAATTTTCTAACTGCAAGAGCAGAAGTTAAAGCAAACAAAAATACCATTGTCTTTACACAGGGGAGGTATGGAAGAAGATACCTCATTTAACCTTTCCCTTTTCCTAATTCCAGTTAATAAAAAGATAAGCTCTTTGTAACAAACACTGAATTTATGGAGATTGGAAGAGTTAAATTGTGAATGCCCCATCCAGTATCCTGGAGGAAGCCCCATCCTTACATATAAGGGAGTGATTGTTGCCATCTAGATGGGGCAGGCTTTGATAACAGGGTGCAAGGTTCATTTACATTTTTCAACAAATGTTTAGGTTCTGTTAAGGGAGATACATTTTTTTTTCCCTTGGAATCGGCTGCCCTGGACCTTGGTCCACTGTTTGCTGAAATCAGTTGAGTTTATCCCAAGTTACTTCACCTTCCATCTGCTTCTCTCAGCTGAGCGTATTTGCTTGCAATTCTTAGAGATCATTCAAGGATGAGAATATATGGATATTGTTTATCTCTTTGTAGTGTCTTTCTGCTACTCATTTCCTCCTCCAGGATCCTCAGCACTAAAGCTGTGCTATTTTTGGAAGAAAGTCTGTCAGGTGACACTATGTTTAAAGAGCATCCCTGGCAGTGTTCTGCTGTGGTCACTCTGTTTGTGACATGCAGGTCCCAGCAAGTGCTGTATCTGGTGGGTGCAGGCATGTGTCCAAACAGATCTACAAGCCTGTTAAGATTGTCATCTAACTGTCAATATTTCCTTTTTTAAAATATATAGTATAAAATAACAAAAATAGATTATCCTGCCACCCTCCTCCAGTGAAGTCCAAAACATACGTTTTTCCTCCTCCACACAGGAAAGGGATAGTTGCAAAAGCTGCATGGGAAATCTTGCAGGAGTCTGTGTGTGCTCAGCTTGATTTTCTGGTAAATGGACAGTCTCAGACTGCAGTGGAGTCACTCCAGTTCCTTTGGGAGGCAGAGGTGCTAAGCACAAGTTGAGTACATTAACTGTTCTGCTGACAGCAGCTTTCATTCAGCAAAAGCATTTCGCAGGAGAGGAGGTGGAAATGCTTCCAGGTGCTGATATTTGATGTGGTCCCTCCACGTGTATCATCTGTGTGATCTGAAAGAGAAAATCCATCTCTTGAAAAGTGACCTGGTGTTTGCTTTGCAGGCTATGCCCACTGGAAGGGTCAGGTGTTGAATTCAGATGAGCTTCATGAACTTTACGAAGGGCTTAAGCTGAACAAGGTCAACCGGTACGATTATGTGCTCACAGGTAAGCAGAGCTTGTTCCCTGGAGTTCCCAGGAGATGTAAACAGGAGTAAAGAAATGTAAAACATGTCCCTCCCTGTTGCAAACCAGCCAATTAAAATTTCACCTGTATATTGTAGTCTGAACTGGCTCGTGCTGTTAAATTTGGAAGAGCCAGAGTTCTCCAGCCTGGAGGTTGTAACTGGGTAGGTAAATTGATCCCCTTGTATAATTTACAGGTTTGTACAGGCCAGTCATGTACAGGCACACTTAATATTTTGGGAGTGCCTCTACTGGAACAATGGGTGAGGAATATCAGAGTATTATTTTTAAATTTATTGGGAAGGCATGAGGTTATCCGTTTCTCCTAAGTCTGCAGTACTAGCACTCTGTGGCACTGCAGCATGATTTTATGAAAAGTTGTCTGTCCTTGATTTTTTTACTTGATCTTTAAGGCTTAGTGCTTTGGACACCGGGCAACGTATGAATAGAGTTGGGTTTTGCTTTTGACTCTGTCATATATCTTGATTTTTTTGCTCTTGTTACTGTGTAGGTCATCTGAGTGAATACAGTTCTGCAGTGTTTTCCTTTGCTTGCACTGGGTGCAAAGTGTTTATAAATACAGGCAAAGAGAACTTCTTGTAGAATAATTTATAGAAAGGAGAGATTCTACAAGAAGTTTTTACTGAAAATTGCTTCTCACCCAATTCCTGCTTCTCAAAAGTAGGTTACTGATCAGATTTCACCTCAGTAGGAGCTGTGCATCTGGTTTGGATAACAGTATCAATTTCTTACAGCAGTGAACAGGGACTTCTTGAAGGTAAGCAGAAATACATCACCAGATTTGATTGATTTTATGGCTGCCACATGTAGGAAAGTTCTTTCTACACAGGGAAAACTGGGAAGTGCTTGGATTATAACCCCAAAGCAGTCATTCTGGCTTGGAGGGTGTGGCATGCCCAAAGAGTTATTGTCAGGGTTTTTTCAAGGACTATCTCCAAAATAAAGAAGACCGGACAGCAGATAGATTGAACTAAGGCTAAGAAATTAATTTTGGCATAAATGGGTGTTTTGTTATTGAGAAATAGACAAACAGCTTTTCTTTCCTGGAAGGAATTCACAAAGAGGACATATCCAGGAAAAGCACACTGTATTGTAGGAATTTTCAGGAGATGTTAGTGTGCAAAAATTATAAATAATATTTGAATATTCTTTTAGCTGAAATGTTACTTTTTTATTTCACTTCCAACTCTTAGAAAAGACCTCTACACCTTTCCTGTCACTGGCAAAATGGATATAAGAGATCCAAAATGGTAGAAGGAAAATAGAAATCTTAAGCAAAAAGGAATTTTGGAGAAAAAGGGAATATTTATTAATATGCCTTTTAAAATGGGATATTTGTGTGTTGTTCAAGTTTGTTTTAAAATTACATTTGCTGTAGCCATTTTCAGTATGGACCAAAAAAAGGGCATGGGTAGAAATACCAGTGATTTCTGAACATCTAATAACACTTTGTTTTAGTCTTCAGCTGCACTGTGGCTGAACTTAAAATTCAGTATTTTTCATTCAGGGCCAAAAATCAGGTATTTCTCTTCAAATAACCATTCACTGTAGTGCACAGCTACTTTGTACCTCAAACAACCTGGAGATGAGTATTTAAACTCATATGAAAAGCAATTTATCATCAGGTGGGATTTGACTGTTAATTGTCTGATGACTGTAGATATCTCAGCTGAGATTAAAATTATTGTCTTTAGGCCAATTATACAAAGTAACACTCCATGAACTTTTTGTGGCTGTTAGTTATTCGTAGATCTTCATGTATTTGTTTCATTTACAGTAAGGCACTTGAGGTAAGAGATAAATTCCAGTTCAGTGTAACTGGTTTAAACACCTCTGTCAATGCTGTTGATCAAACTCAGTATTATTTTCCACACAGTCTGCCATCACAGACCATTTAAAAATAAAATCTTTGCTTGTCTCTTCTGACTGATTTTCAGCATTTCATGGATAAAAGCCAGCATTTTGGCAAAAAATCTCTTCCATTTCTCTGCAGCACCTAAGAACTGATCAATTATGCAAGTTTAAAAAAAAAAATCTCCAAAATCTACTTTTTAGATGTACTTTTAAATATTTTATTAGAGTGGAAATTTCCAAGGACAGTGAAAGATGCTACCTTGTTAAAAATAATAGTATTAAATCACAGAATCACAAAATATCCTGAGTTGGAAGGGACCCACAAGGATCATCAAGTCCAGCCCCCAACCCTGCACAGCACCATCCCCAAGAAATGAACTACAATAAATTAAAATCAAATCGATAATTAATGAATGTTGTAACTAAAGTTATACATAAATACATAAATTGAGAAGCATCTATAAAATTTAAAAATTGATGATTAAATAGGAATATTGTGGTGCTAGCATTGTGTTTGGGGCCTTGAAATACAGTAAAATATTTCCAGCTTATTTCAGTGTTCAGCCTAAAAGATAGGAACTCTGTTGGTATCTTGGAAATTTTGAGGTTAAATTTTTACTGCATTAATGTGTTGGGTTCTACCAGCATGAACATGAATAATAATAAAAAATTGCTTCAAGCCAGAGTATGAGAAAAATTTATGGAATTTAAAATATTTCCTGTTTACTGCATGAAAAACAGTATTGATCAAAATACCGTTTTTATCAAAAGGAATATTTTTTTTTTTCCGGCCTGACCTTTGTTTATATATGTTCAGACATTTTGAAGTTATATGAGCTTTCATATACAACATTCTTAGTAAATGGATTTTTAAGGTTATACTTGTAGTTGTGCAAGCACTGTCTAAATTTGCCTTCTAACCTATTATTCCTGTGTCAACTACTGAAATGCCTTTGTTCTACAAATGCGTTTATCCAAAGGATAAATTAATTATAGGCAATAATAATACTCTCAAAGGATGAGAAGTATGCAGTATTCCTATCCAAAACTAAAAGCAGAAAAAATGAGAATAGACTTCAAAGGTGTCTTTTTTATTTTCCCAAAGGGTATACGAGAGACACATCATTTCTGGCAATGGTGGTGGATATTGTCCAGGAGCTGAAGCAACAGAATTCTGACCTTGTATATGGTAAGGATGTGCATTATAATCCTTTCTGCTTCCTCATTGGCTATGCTCATCATTTTCACATTTTAGGATGGAAACACTGGTCTGATGTTATGCAGCATTTCTGGTCTGGCTGGAGCCAGCTGGGCCTCCAGTGATGTTTATTTCAGCTTCAGGTGTTGAGGGAGTTGGGTTTTTATTTTTCTGATTTGCTGCCTTTCAGTGTGTTTGCTGCATTATGCCATCCAAAGGGGAGTGTGCCTTGAGGACTGGTTGTCTGTATCCAGGAGAAGATAAAAATCCCAGCCAGCTGCTGCTGCTGCTGGTAGTTGACAGGCTGTGTGTGCTGGTAGCTGAAGCCTCTCCCTGATTTCCAAGCCAGCCAAAGCAGGACAGACTCTCCCATGTTACCCTGCCATGGTTCCATGTAACATCCCAGAAGTGTCCTACTTTGCCTCTTAAGTTCCATGATTTACCTTAAACTCCAGGGCTTTTTAAGCTCTGGTGCTTTTTAATATTCCCTAGGAGTACTCAGGGAGCAACAGGCTCCAGCAGCTGTTGTCACTAACATACCACATCAGGCTTCAACCTGTGAGAAAAGATTTCTTCTCTTCCCTTCCTTCCTCTCCCGAGTGTTTCAGGAATTTTGAACATAACCAGCATAGACTTGAATTGAGCAAAGCGTTCAGAGTGACAGGGCAAAGTCAGTGAGGATTTAGTGGGATAAAAAGGTAGGAGTGATGGTTTGAGCTGTCATCTTCAGGCTCAGTAAACAGTGTGCCCAGGGAACATCTGGAATGATTGGCAGGATTTGCAGCGTGTTGTACTGAGCAGTGATACCTGACTTAAAATTAACAAAGCACAGGGCTCATTTAGCAAAATATAGCAGAGAAATCTTGTCTGGGTTTTGTTGCTTTTTAGCCTTTATTGACACTGTTGTATTGCCAGGTTCTCCAGAGCATTGTGTGAAAGCTAAAGACCCACTTGAAATACCAGCAGGAAGAGACATCTCGCTGTGTAGAACAGGAAGGAAGTGGTCAGGTGGTGAGATCACAGCGAGGCTTCTAAGATCCTTTATATTTAATAAATAGATTATAACGTAAAGAAAATATTTTTAAAATGTAAAACAAATTGCCCTCTTTTTACTCATAGAAACTTCCTGCACATTGGTTTGATATCTTTGGATTTGTATTTCTTTTTTGATCTTGCTTAAAGATCTTTTAATACAATGAACAATGTTCCTTTTTGAAGTGCATTGCTAGGCTGTTTCCATCCTCGCTGGGGACACTTGGAATGTGTTGTTAATACTGCTGGTGATCCAGAACTTGTGCCAAACGTGTTAATATCAGTACACCAAGTATGACTCTATGTACTTTGGCATGAATTTTCTTATTGTTTCATTATAGTAATTTCTTTTTTTAATATACACACAGCATTTTGGTGTATACATTTGGCATGTATTTTTTTACACTAAAGTAAAAAAAGAACACTTTTCAGAGCTGTTAGCTTCTCCCATGTTTCTCCCTGCCATACTACCATTCCAGACAACTTTTTAAGATACATGATACCTACTCTTTCAAAATTGGCAGCCACCAGATACAAATTTCAGAGTGCTACAAGAGCTGTGGGAGTGTGTAAGCTTTGAGGTGCTCACTACTGTTCCATAGCCTAAATTTACCTGTTACCTAAAATTTTTCCCTCCCTCCAGGGTCTTTGTAACTGTACCCTATTTCTAAACCTAAATTTTTTCTTTCACAGTGTGTGATCCAGTGATGGGTGACAAGTGGAACGGAGAAGGCTCTATGGTTAGTACTCTTCTGTTTGGATTCTCTGTGTAGTGAATGTTTGTTATATAAAGATGTATAAAGATTTATTAGTTTTTAAACAACAAAACCAAGGTACTTTACCTGTTGCTTTAGATCCCACATCAAGTAAGTTTGTACTTAATTTTCTTGTATTGGCATGAGATTGGCATCAGGAAAGAATGACAGCTGCACAGCCCTGGGATTATTTCTGGCTCTCTCCTGAGACAACAGAGGGAATACAGGCCCTGTCCACAGGAAAATATCCCCCTGCTCCCCATCCTTGTCTCACTGGGGTTCTCTCATCTTCTGTCAGGAGCTGGGTTTTGGCTGGTAGCCTGGCTGCCATGGGCAGTCATCCTGGGAATTGACACAGCCCTGGAACCTAAATGAAGACAACTTATTTCATGTGGGGTCTGCAGCTGTTGGGCACTGGGCTGTGATCAGTGACAGGCAGGTTCTGTGTGCCAATACCAGGCTGCACTCTGACAAAAAACCATTCATTTTTGACCAGAAATCTTTGAACAAAATAGTTTGGTTTGGAGGTAAGGACATGAGTGAGTTGGGACACTGTATTTCCTCATGCTGCTGTGTCACCTTGGTGAGAGAGAACTTGAAAGTTCTTCACCCAGGCATCACTTCCTTGTAATGCTGCCAGTTTAGGTCCCTCTGCTTAGAAGTGGTGCTCCCCATCACCTCCAGGGAAGAAAGGGCTGCTGGTTACAGTGTCCCCAGCTGGAGGATGCTCTGCCACTGCAGCTGCAGAGCTCAGAGCTGTCAGGTCACTCGGTGGCAGCAGGAGTGGTGGTTGAGGGAAGGAGAGTTGTAGTCCCACATCTCAGACACTGCTGACAACTTTTGACACTGTTTTTTCTCCCCAGTATGTGCCCAAGGATCTCCTGCCAGTCTACAGAGACAAAGTTGTACCTGTTGCAGATATAATCACCCCTAACCAGTTTGAAGCTGAGTAAGTGCTTATTTCCTTTTATAGCCAAATAAACCTGGGGAAAAAAGCAGGGAAGACTGATACCCCTGAATTTTATTTGTCTCAATATAGTGCCTTATGTATGTATGTGTCAAGTTTTGGGTTTTAGGTATTAGTTTCAAGTGGTGTTTTTCAGATAACCTCAACTGCTACATGCTGAAACCAATAAAAAACCCAGGAGTTACGTGAGGAAAATATTATTGTTGTTTTCTCCAGTCTCTCATTTTCATGATTATTTCTTGTTATCACCAGAGGCCTGTTTCTAGGACAGGTTAAAAAAATACCTTCCCCATCCTTACCCATTACTATGACAATTTTTATTATGTGCCAGAATGTCAGAACTAAAATAGTTTGGTTCAAACCCCCCCCAAAATGAGATTCAGAAATACCACCATGGCAACATCTCATAGGAGCTACGAATTTCAATGCCTCCTGCCTGTCCTGGCTACATAGCTGTGCCTCTTTGGTCACGAGATAATCTCTGGTGATGCAGCACAGGCTGTCCTCCTTAAGGGGAGGGAGCAGCTACGTGGGAGAGAGAGAGAAGACCCTTGTGAGGGAATTTTTGTGGTATGGGGATCTCTGCAGGAGGCAGGGTAGGACTGGTGTGAGCAGCACTGTGTGTCTGTGCACGTAGCCTTTAAACAGAGGTCTGGTCCAGCAGACCGTGCAGCTACAGACAGGTCAGGCCTGCTTGGTGCAGTCCAAGCTTTCCTCCTTTGAAAGGGCAATCAGTCACTGCCTGGAGAACTCGTGCTCTTTTAAGTTTTCTGTTTCATTCTCAGGTTACTCACGGGCAGGAAGATTTACACGGAAAAAGATGCACTGGAGGTAAGTAGGCAAGAAAGGGTGGGATGTGTGAGGTGTCTTTCTGCATTCCTGCCTGCAGTGCTGCAGTTTGCAGCTTGTCTTTAACCTTGGAGTCACTTTGGCCTCTGTGCTTTCCATGTGTTTATCATTAAAGCTCATACACTCCAGGCACAAAACATTTCCTGGTTTAGTGTCAGACTTCTGAAGAAACTTCCCAAAAGAGCTCCAGATAAAGGGATTACAGTGATTATGAGTACATCTCTCTGAGCTTGCTTTCTGCAGTGAAGGAGGAGTGGCAGCAGCACCCATGGCAAATACCCAGACACTGCCAGCAGCTCTGTTATTACTATATTATTTGGTTGGGGTGAAAACCCCAGGGGACCACGGGCATTAGGAGCCTGTTTGGGGCTCTCCTGTCCACACTCAGCGATGCTGAGTGTGAGGACAGCTTTTCCTCATTCTCCCAGATAAGTCCAAAGCATTGACAGCTGCTGTCATTGCCATGTGGAGATGATAGATGGCCTGCAAATATATTGCATCGAGGTGTAAAGATTTGCCCTTTCACACAAAGTGAAGAAAATAAAAAGCTGTAGGGCTTGGTGGTGAAGGACAAAATAGAAATACGATTTTATTGATGTCTTGAGAAGGGCTGAGCTCTTTGTTTTGTTGACTGGTCAAGTGCTTTCATAATGGACTGATGTTATTCCCTCCAGTTCGGTTTTGAACTTCAAAAGAACACACAAAATCTTTAAACAAACAGCAGCTGCAGTGGCACCCTGGAGAGTATCTGGGGGTCTGTCAGCCCAAATGTTTGTTGTTTTTTTGCTGTAGCAACGTCAGACAACATGGATTGGTCACCATCACTTCACAGCAGGAAGCAGCTACAGAGATCTCATCTCTCTGAATTTCCACTGCCCCAGTTTTATGTTACCCCACTGTGCTGGGCGAGGGTGATGAGCTGTGCTTCATGCCACTGGCTGCTGACTGCAGCTCAGTTCTTCTGTTCTCATCCTCACCAGTGGAACCAGTCTTGAGGAGCACATCATTAGCTGAGCAGCCATTAGCTTTAGATTTGCACATTTCAGCTGCGAACATGAGTTGCATGTGCTAAACAGTTTTGCTGATTAATTTTCTGACTGATTCATGCCATAGCTGTGATTTGTGATGGGCTTTAAAAAAATCTCTCCCAAAGAGACAGAATTATACTTAGAAATGGAAACATTTTTAAAGCAGTTGTTTGCAGGATACTGTATTTTAATCTGTCTTTCTATCTGCATGTCATTTATGGGTCTGATTAATAATCCAGGCTGGAATTTGTCCCCTTTGGAGGTGGTAGGAATTCTGGCATTGATTTCCAGGGTTTCCTGCTTGCTTTCCTTTCTTTAACAAAACATGTGATGACAGTGGTGTCTTCTAACATAAAATTAAGTATGATGTAATATTAATGTAGAAGGGACTAAGTCCTAAAACTAGAAATAGTGGAGATTAGGATCCTGGTGAATTGTGACAGAGAAATGAAATTTAGTTTTAATATTACTGCACAGATTGATTGTGTCAGTGTGTGCTGGTGGATTTACTGCTTCTTTAAAACCCAGCTGTGATGTCTGTGCAAAGAGGTCTGACAGCTGAAGAAACTTGGAGGCTTAGACAAGAAAGAAAAGCAATAAAGTATTAAAAAATAGCAGAAATAAATCCTTATCATTCAGCTGCTCATGAGTCACAGCTAGCCTGAGAGGATTTTTAGTTAAACTCTTCTGGGAGAATTAATATTTTATCCATGTTTTATACTAAACTCATTACTGAAGTCATTCTTTCTTCTGTGAAATCAAAATCACTTCTGTCTGTAGCAACCAATTGTGATGTCAGAAGTAGAGTATTAATGAGTTTAAGTGAGGAACACACAGAGTGGAAATACATCTGCAAAGGTATATAATTTACAGCTGTAGTTTGGAGGTTGAAACAGAATGAGAAAAGAAGATTGAGACAGACACACTTGTGCCTCTGATTTAGGTTTTTAAATTTTTGCTAACTCTAAAAGTAGTAGCTAAATAAGATTTCATGACCTGGAGTTGTTGGCTTTCTAGCATATGGTTCAAGATGCCAGCTCAGGTGCACGTGTCTGTATATTTATTCTCTTATTCTTTTGATAATATGTTCTGAAAACATGATGCAAAAATTCTGATCACAGCTGAAACAGAGTATTCTTTCCAGAGGAGCATCCAAAGATAACACAAACAGAGATGCTTGTATATTTTAACAAGTGTGTACATTTAGATGTGGATGTTTTCATTCCCTTATTTCAAAGTAATGGCCCTAATTCAAGTGGATTACTTGAGTAGAAACTTTTTCAGATGCCAAAATAAGGTGCTTTTTAAAAATCCTCAGTACTATGAATGAAAGTGTAACCAACACATACTGCAGTCACTGATTCCTGCCTTTTGCCTGTTGAAAGGTGATGGATATGCTTCATGCCATGGGACCAGAGACTGTGGTGATCACAAGCTCAGACCTACAGGCACCTCTAGGAAATGACTACCTGATTGCTCTGGGAAGCCACAGAAAAAGTAAGTCAAGAGCTCCTTCCTTACCTGTGCTCTCTTTTAACCTGTCTGTGCTTGCAGTTACTCCTTGTAGGAGTAATTTCATCAGGCCCATCTGTAGTGCATGGAAGGAGCTCAGATCCCCAAGGGAAGGCCTTCTACAATAATATCAGGGAGTGGTAAGCCTGGGGCTGCTCCATGAGGGAAGACAGGAGCTGAGTGTGGTTATAGCACAGGCAGGACTCTGTGCCTGTGCCACCCACAGGGCACAGACCCACAGGACCTGAATGAGGTGAGCAGGACTGGGGGGTGGTGGCAGACAGGTCCCTTTGACAGTCCAGAGTAAGGGAGACAAGCCAAGTCTGGGATTAATCTGGAAAATCCAATCAGTAAGTCAGGACAGCAGGGCTGCACACAGGAATATCTGCAGCATAGCTCAGGCAAGGATGCTGGTGCCCAGGCCTGAGCTTCCATGCAGCTCCTGGGCAGAGGAGGAGGATGTGCTAGGTGAGGTTTATTGGGACTCTTACAGCCCCTAGTAGTGACCCTGGCAGCAAGGATATAAAACAGGTACTTGGAATGTTTGAATGCTTTTCTGAAAAGTCACACTGTCCTGTTAGCAGATTGTCCCTCCCTTGATAGGTTATGAAATACCCTTGATAGGTTATAAAATACCCTTCTACTTCTCTATATCCCCTTCTGTAGTCTCACCAAGATTCATTGTGTGTTCACTGTTTTCACCTGAGAAGGGCACAGTTACGAGGGATGTAAAATGAAGGTGGTAGCTCCTTTCTCCCCCTTAAATAAAGTATGTACAGTATAGAAGTTGTAAATACTATCCCAAGCTGGCCATATTTTGGAGGGCTGTGCCTTCTAAAAGAGCTAGTACAAAGTTTACAATATTCCTCAGCAGCTTTACATTCCAAACAGCAAAGGAATTCAAACCTGATGATGACTTTTAAAATGATTTCTTTTTAAATTCTAGTGATTGCTATTGTATTAGTTGCTGGCTCTGTCACTTAACTGTGTATGTGTGTTGCAGCTAAAGCAGATGGTACCAGGATAACACAAAGAATTCGAGTGGAGTCTCCTAAAGTGGATGCTGTCTTTGTTGGAACAGGAGACTTGTTCGCTGCTATGCTTCTGGCATGGACACACAAGCACCCCAACAATTTGAAGGTGTGGGAGAAGTTACTCATTTCTCTACAAGTTTGGACCTTGTTTCTGTTGAGTTTTTTTAAAAACTTCTAATCTGTGACATTATATAAAGACTGTCTTCTGTTTTGGCTTTTTTTCCCCTCACCTCAGAGACAAAGCCACAGAATTTCCCTTTTGCCAAAAGGGACATTAAGCTGTCATATTTCAGTTAGATTGATTTTGTAATTTTGCCAAATAAGATGTTGTTCTCTCTAGAGAGACTACATGCATGTTTATAATTACGTTTTTTATACTCACTTCATAATGAGCTTTGAAAATAATTTCTCAGATCTATTTTTCTGCTTCTTTCCCTTAAGGACATAGAGTCCTTGATACAGGTATATGGTTTCTAATACCTGTTTTGGGAGAATTAAGTCAAAATTTCTTTTTTTCCAAACTCTACATTACGTAGTTGTCATCCTGTATGGTCAGTCATGTTTTCCTCTTAATTGCAGTGTTTTTGAAATAATATTTATTAAGTACTACTGAGGTACTAAGTACTGAAGTAGTAGGCAGCTGAAGTTTTACTAAAACCTGAATATGTTGTGTTGATGCAGGTGGCATGTGAAAAGACTGTGTCAGCCATGCAGCACGTTCTGCAAAGGACCATTAAGAGTGCAAAAGGTAAATTCATCCAGACTTTGCTCCCGTGTTCTGCCTGGATTGGCATCAGAAGAAATATTCAAGGAGCTTTCTGGGTTTCCTGACTAAAAGCAGCCCCTCAGTGCAGAAGCAGGCAGAGAATTTAAAAAGCTTGGTAGTTTTGTTTGCTTGCTCCTACTGTGTCCTCCAAGCCCATTTTTGACAAGAGCCGACTGCAGATGTCACTGTTGAGCTTGTGGTGGATGACAGTCGTGCTGACTGTGCCTGACTCAGCTCTGCAAAACCAGCAGAACTTGAGGAAATGCTGAGTGTGGTGTGCCAGAGAGCTGCTGCTTCACTGTAGCTCACTCACTGTCCCTCCGAGTGTGTGTTTAGCACTGAGAGGGGTTTATCAACTAATTATAGTTTCTTTGCTGTGTTGGCCATGTGGGGAGTGATTTTTTTTTTTTAGCTTCTCTCCCCTTGGAGTTCCCCTGTCTTTCAGTTCTTGAGGAAATCTGTTGGTCCTCTGAGCTGAGTGACTTCCTAATTAACAGCAGAGACTGATTTCTTTCCTGGAGAGAGGTGTGGAACAGTGGTGATAAGAAGTCACAGTGCTGACCTGGATTTTCCACCTTGGAAGCCTTTAGCAGGGAGTAGTAAGGGAGATTGGGGAAGGGAGGAAGGTAGAAAAAATCGTGGGGTAACAGAACAATGTAACTTGTTTCTTTTTGTACTGCTGTTTTTAATGACATTCTGATGTCATCTTTTTAGTGCAAGCTGGAGAAGGAAACAAACCAAACTCAGCCCAGCTGGAACTGAGAATGGTCCAAAGCAAAAAGGACATAGAAAACCCAGAGATCATAGTGAAAGCCACCGTGTTATAAAGGCTCCACGTCTCCAATAACGCACAATGTATCGATGTCCTCATTTCTTTCCTGTAAATTGTAATATTTGCCTTAGATCTGTGACAGAAACCTGACTTTCATGAAATAGTGCCCAGCATAGGCAGATATCCACTCTCAAACATATGTGCTGGCCTTGCTCAGTTTTAAAAACAGAACAGTTAGTGTGCATTGAAGCATATTCCCAGGTATCCCAATGTCTGTCAGATTCACTTAGTCTGTGTGATTACCCAGGGCAAGAGAGCAATGTTCCTGCCTTGCCAAAGACTGTAGATGTGAATTTGCTAATGGAATGCTTGACTGACTGGAAAATGTATTTCAAGATGGCATCTAGTGCCAATGGAGCTGGCTCCATGCTCCCTTTTCCTGGAGGTACCTGGTTACCTACTCTGGTATTCAGTATCTCGGCTGCTATGAAACTAAGCAGGGTTAAAGCTACACACACAGTTCTGGTTGTGTGTAGGAGTACTTTGAAGATGTTTGGCATGTTCAGTACTCTGAAGTGACCTTGAGGTGTCATTCATGCTACTGATCTCTGCTCCTGTTTCTTGTTGTCCATGAACAGCTGCACAGTTTCAGTTGTCACAGGTTCTGGCTGCTTATTTCTCATGTCCGTGGGTGCCCACATGATTTTCCTCCAAAAGCTGCTCCAGAAACATCTTCATTAACAAGATCATGCCTTTATTCAGTAGCACTGGTTAGAAATGTGTAGTTCTACCTCTGAGGCCAGGTTTGATTCTCTGTTTTTTAACTAAGGGCAAAAGAGGAAGCAGCTCATACCCTGGAAGCTGGCTTTGGTTTGTTCATCGTGGGTGGATGTACTTACAAACTACTTGAGCACTTCCACTTAACATTAGTGAGCACTGCTGGCAGGCTTAGCAATGAAGCAATATGGGAAAAGGAGTGGCTTTTGTTTAGTAAGGTCTGGTAAGTTACACATTTTACCAAATGCAGTTTACCAAATGCAGTGAAACAGAAAAATTGACTTGTTCATAATGTCTCTGCAAGCAACGCCAATTAGAGATCGATGCATCTTGATTTCAAGATTCTGCTTGATAAGGCTTCAAAATGGTGTTTTTAATCATTTCAGTGTCCTATGGATCACAACCACATACTAAAGCAGCAGGGCAGGTCTGCTGACAGGTATTGGTCACTCACACTTCTGTAGGATTTCTGTATGGGATCCATGTTCATGCTTGTCCCAAGATGAGGTCTAGTGTGATGTTACATCCAAATTGAGTTGATGAGCTTTACTTGTCTCAGACTGCATAAGGGGATGGAAATTACATTTCTAATTGATTTCCTCTTCTGCATTTGGCATCAAAAGTGAAAAAAAAAAAAAAGCATGTTACTTGAGAATTTAAGGAAAAAAAATCAGCAGGAATTTATCTACAAAGTGTGACTCTGCTGTCAGAGTTTTTAGTAACCACTGTCATGAAATAACTTTCTAGCAATAATAATTTTGGTGTTGTGAACAGCTGCTAAAATTAGCAGTCAGTAACAGAGATATGAGCTCATGGCTGATGCCCAACATGTAAAAAGATGTGAACTACCTTGACAGTGTGTACAAGTATCTGAGGGGAAGCAGTGAAGAGGGAACCAAGCTTTTCTCAGTGGTGCCCAAGGAAGTGATAAATAGGCAGTGGCACAAATTGAAATACAGGAAAATCCATTTAAACATTAAAAAAATATAATTCACTGTGAAGGTGATCAAACACTGGTACAGGTTAACCAGAGAGGTTGTGGAGTCTCCATCCTTGGAGATATCAAATGCTGACTGACCATGGCCCTGAGGAGCCTGCTGTTCTTGGCCCTGCTTGCTCAGGGGTTGGACCAGAGGATCTCCAGAGGTCCCTTCCAACCTCAGCCATTCCATGATTCTCTGAGCACACTGAACTGCCTTTCTTTGCAGCACTGGATTTTTAAATTGGTGTGCAGGTATTTTGTTCTCCCTGCAAAACAAACTTCCGGGTGGGCTGGAAAATACTCATATTAATATTTTGCCCCCTTTTTAGATAAGCTGCTGTTTGCATGGGCAGCTGTGCCAGGAAGACAATTAACCTCTTTTGAGATAATTGCTTTCAGCAAAGATATTTAAATACCGTAGCTGGTGATGCTTTTCAACTGTTGAACACGCAAAGGATTTTAACTGTTTCTAACATTGATTAACCAAGTGCTGCATGCCATATTCCAAACATAACTATGAGTTTATTAATCTTTTAAAATTAGACTGTTCCATGTGGAAGTGTATAATCTCTACCATCCTCTTAGGAAGAAGGGATCAACATCCTGAACTTCCCTGCCTGTACAGACAATGGTCAGTGCCCTTTTAGTAAATGTGAGACAGCACAATTTTATTTTGCCATTAGAATAGGCAGACTTCACAAGAGGATTGGGAGAAAGGCAAGGGATGTTTTCTCTGAAATAAAGAAGTTTGGAATTTGGGAAACTTGGAGCTACCTTGCAAACAAGGTTTTCATTGTCAACCATAATGAGCCGTGATGTTGACATAAAAGGCAAAGTGATATGTTTGGTGGAGCAGTTTATACCTGTCAGGTGTAATCTTTTCCCACTTCTTCAAAGAATGGATCAGTTCAGTAATTAACATGTTCTCTAGAATCTGTGACGTATCCATGTTAAAAAAAAAAAAAGAATATTCATACTAATGTGCTCAATTTGCAAAAGTTCCTATTTCACAGTAGCTGGATCCTGTAGCAATGGGCTGCTGGCTTCAGCTGCTTGAGTCCCTGAGGGTTGCTCATGTGATACCTGCTTTAAACTTCCACTGACCTGATCTAAATTAGGTCAGGTTTATGTCTTCAGTGAAGAATTTGGCTTAACATCTCTTGCCAGGAACAAACATCAGAAATTATCTGTAAATATATTCTGTAGCTAACGTTTTGTAGCCACAGGAGGCTAACAGGTATTTTTGAATGTCAAAGTACACACTTTTATTTGTTTAGAGTTACACAAAGCTCATGTGCAGAACAAAATTCGAAGACTCAGCACAGTCCTGTCTAATATTTCATTCCCTCCTTTCCTCCTGCATATAATACCTGTATCTTTTCCTGAGTTCCTGCTGTCTCTCTGGTGCAGCTGGAAAGTGTCTCAGTGTCAGACAGTGCCCACTATTTATTTAGGGGCATGGAGGAGACTGACCAGCATTGTCTGATTCACTTGCAAACCTTTAGTTAAAGATAAAAGGTTAATCTAAACTAGCTTAGATCCTAATTGATTACAGGAGAACAAGCACTTTAGCCCAGAGAGTGGAGTCTGTAATAACAGATGATCTTCTGGCCATCCTGAGAGCATGGAGGGTGTAGCCCAGCAGTCCAGCACTCACCAGCTGGGGACTGGTGGCTTCAGTGCCACGTGTGCCAGCTCAGAGGCACACGAGGCTTCTCATGCTGCAGCACGTGGAAGCATGGGAGAGGTGAATGCTTTGTGTTTGTGCCCACCCAGCTTCCCTAACATTCTTTCTCCATTCTGGAATTAATTTGTGTCGGATCCCTTTTTCCTGGAGTGATTTGCAGTGCCTGTGGCCACTGCTCAAGTCCACCCACTCGTTTGCGGAGTCACCTGTGCAGGAGAGACCAAAAGTTGTTTACAAACCATCTACTCTGGGCCTGGATTTAGTCTCTACATGCTGAGAATTGAGACGTGCATAAAGACATTGTGCTAAAATCAGTGCTATTCACACTCAATAGAAACACTTCAGAAACCTGCAGTATGAATTGTTAATGTTTGTGTGCTGATTTTTATCTCTAGTGAGGAGAAATCTATAATCCATACAAAAGAATCGGAGGACCAAGGTTTCCAGCTACTCATACTGCCTTTTGAGTATCTTAACTGTGTCTTGATTGGATGGTGTTAATTTGTTGTCTGAGACTGTTATGGTGATTGTATTGATTAATTTTATTCTAAAATATGTGGCAAGGAAGATTGTAATAAAAGCATCTACATTTAATATACTGTGCACACACAAATTGTTAGATCCTATTTTTAAATATGTTCATCATTTCAGAATTAAACAGCACAAGAATGGTTTGGTAGTCTTGCTGAATAAAGTGGATGTAATTAATTTTTTTTCCTTAGCTATGTCCTAGGATAGAGAGAGGGTAGTTAATGGAGGAGAGCACATTCGTGCCCTGTTATCTTACTGTAAGATATGGATGTGGAAGTGAGTAACATCCTTGTGGTCTTAACTTTTATTTTTCTTAAAGATATTTAATGGGAAGAAAATTGCTGGCATTCTGCACCACTCCCTTGCATTCCTCTTACTTGTATGTGTAGGACCTCATTGTGTTGTGCTCTTTTTTCCTGCAAACAAGGTGAGAAGAGGGGCTTGGAATAAGAACCATAACTCATTTTGAGATCTCTTTCTTGTGCAGCATTTAACTGCACTCCACTTCACTGAATTTTTACCTCACTGTGTAGGGTGGAGCATACAGGACTGTAGAGTGGGAAACAAATGTTCCTCATGTGGGAGCAAGAGCTTCTGTCAGCACTCAGCAGTGTCCCTGCCAGGGCAGTGGCTTGCAGGAGGAGGAGAGCAGGGATCCAGGTTAAGGAGAGCAGAAATTGCTGTGTCATTACACTTGTGTCCACTGGAGAAGTTTGGTTTATACTAAAGAAAACCACCTCTCCTGAGTAAAGGTCCTTGCCCAGTTAAAGAGTGCTTTAAAAAGCTGAGACAAGTTACCAAGTTTGGTCACTCTGGGACTGAAATGTTTCTTTATAAAAGGAAACTCGACCCCTTCTTTTACATCCCCTTGCAGCCATATTGGCTTATTGACTGTAGTCATTCCACTCCTGTTAGAATCCCAGGATTAGATATCCAGAGAGCTGTTCTTTCTGAAAGCACATGTTCTTCATGTTCCTGGTAAGTGAGAGCCTGCTGAGCAGTTCTGTAGCTTTCTAAAACACGTCCATTAAAGACATTTGTCAGCCATGGAAACTAAGCTTCGAGATGTTCAGTCACGGCCCAAAAATAGCTCTTTCAAATAAATGAAAACTCTCCAAAGTGCATTATTTTCAATAAAGGCGTAAACCAGCAAGTTTATACATGCATGCAGGAGCAGATTTCAGGTAAATCCCTGAGGTTCAGTCAGTCACTGGAGGAGTGTGCCCTGAGCAAAGGGCTGCTGCTGTCAGGGCATTGCCTCAGGAGAGACCCAGCTACTTCTCACCATTTCCCAGAAGAGAGGAATGTGGTGTGGCATTCAACAGCCAAGGGAAACTCCCATCTGCCTCACCAGGAAACCAGTGCCAAGTGACAGCCCCAGTGCCACCAGTTTGGTGCTTTTCTGCTCTGGCAGCAGTGGACACCGAGGCAGATGGGACACTGCTAAATGTGCACGTGTTCCTGGCTCAGTGCCTCCACAGCGCAAATAATGGTAATAAATCCCCAATTTTTGGAGCAGTGAATAAGGCAGCACATTATTCAGAGAGAGAAAACCAGCAATATGAGAAGGCTGTGCCATATGTTACCACTGAAATCACACTTACCTATTGCCCTCGTGGTTGCATTGCTGTTTAGAAAAAAAATCTGTGTGTAGAAGAGTGTAATTTATGTACTCTTGTGTGTGTGTGTATGTTGAAGCTTTATTTGCAATGTGGTAGGGGTGGGAAACAGAATTAGGGGGGCTGGCTGAGTAGGCCTTCAGGATGTGAGCAGAAGGTCTTAAAGAATTATATTTTTATAGATTGTGCTGAAGCTTTGGGTCCCAGCCACACATAGCCTTTTCTTCCAGAGAAGTGAAATGGTTTGGAAAGAGAGTCAGGTGGCTGTAATACAGTAGGGATAGTACAACCCCACCAGCCCTGGACAAACTGAATAACTTAATAAAAGATGCCTTTTTAAGTCATATTTTTTTAGTGCTGAATTGTTAAACAAAGAAATATTTATGAGCAAACTTTCTATGTACTTAAAAGTTTGTGTGGTGCTTTGTACTGACTAGGTGGACCTGTTACATGTTTACACATCTTAAATGATTGTCCTTGAGGCGTGTGTAGTAATTCAATGACTTCTATGCCAGAAAAACAATGAAGTTCTGTGTAATAGCAAATGATTTAATTTCTGATGAAACTGTAGGCTTTCTAGTGTTTGTGTATTTTTCTGGTTGGCCATTACAAGTTGTATCCTTCCTGCAGTAAGGCTTGTACGCTTGATTGTAGAGAGAGGCAATAGGATGGTAGATAACCATTGTTTAAAAAGAAAACCCTAAATATTGCTACCTTATCCATTTTAAAATCAGGCAAGCTTTGTGGCATAAGCCTGAAATTTTGCATTGGAATCAAGTCTCAAATACATACAGGGTAGGTTAAAAGTTGGGGATGGGTTTGTTTGTTTAATTAAATAAGACTGGGAAGTCTTAAAAGTGCTTAATAGCAGTATATACATGGACAAGCCAAGAGGTGGCTTGTTCCCATTGTACGGACCTGACCAAGCTAATTCATAGCTTGTGCTAAACCTGTGCACAGACAGGTGAACACACAAATGGGAGAAAGTAAAGATTTTTTGCTTGTAGCTCATCAGCTGTAATAGCGTGAGGAATTTTACTTGTTTGTTCTGAATTCAAATTCATAAATACCTTCCAGAAGAGCTGAGTAACCAATAAAATCCCATTCAGTCAAAAGGCAGAGCTGTAGACAGGGTTCAAAACCAGAGCAGGATTTTTTCATCTTGCTAAACATACTGAGTCTTTGTTTCCTATGGCTGGAAGACCAGGGCTAAAGCACAACTGTCGAGATATTTTTTTTTTTTTAGTTGAACTTTGGGGTCTCTCTAAAAAGTGCAAGGGTCTGCAGCATAAAGGAATTTTTGGAGCATGGTCCTGAAATAAATGTCATCACCTACTGCAGCAGTTGGTGATTTGGCAAAACCAAGCATCACTTGTTAAGTCCCTTTTAGTAAATGTGGCAGCATCCTCACCCCTCTTGTGAATAAATCACCACTGCAGAAAGCAGAGGAGAATTTATCAGGAGTTTTTTCCCCCGAGAGTTCCTGATTTCTGGATGTGTTAAAAGAGAAGCACTTCTGCGTTGCTAAGTTAGCAGGAGAAATGTCACTGAGATGAATAATGCATTGCTGAGGAGGGAGGCTGAGGCAGGGAACAGCAGTGCTGGGGATATGTTGTGCCTGGCTTTTCCTCCCCAGGGAATCTGTGGGTACAGTGTCCCCGTGGTGGTGGCAGAGTGGCTGTTTTGCCTGCATCCTCCTGTGGGGGAAATGTGGAGGAGTTACTCTGAGCAAGTGGGAGCTGAAGTTGGTGTGGAGCTGTTGGGTTTGTTTGGCAGTGCTGTACCAAGGCTGTGGTTCAGCACAGCTCTGTGTGCCCCCAAAATCCCATGATGTACAGCTCCCTGCTTGCCTGGCCATGGTGTAATTCCCTTAGATTTCTTCTGCAGGCCATGGTGTAATTCCCTTAGATTTTTTCTGCAGGCCATGGCGTAATTCCCTTAGAATTCTTTTGCAGGCCATGGAGAGCCAAGAGACTCTGGAAGTGCATTATTCAGATGATTCAGGCAAGGCTTTTGGCTTTTTGGAAAGAAAGGTAGAGAATGATCAGCTGCTGTGGTAGGTACAACTCATCCATCCCAGCTACAACATAAAACTGCCTTAACCTTCCTCTCCCATCATCTCTGCTGGCCCTGATTTTCCTGTCCCCATAACAAGGGACATGAAGGAGCTAAAATCAATGGGGACTTTATACAGTCAAAACCACTGAAGTTTTAATCTGCTTTAGTTCTCTTAACCTCCTCATCCTGGGAACAGATAAGTGCTTGTGCTGCTGCCAGGGAGGGTCTGGGACAATGCAGCTCCTCAAAATGGGGGAGAGTGGAGTTGCCTCTTTCCCTGGCAGTGAGATGCTGGGTGAGCAGGACCTAATTGCAGAGCTGCACTGTTAATGGTAAATAAAAGAAATCTGTGAGTGAAGTGCTTGAAAGAAGAGCTGGACATTCAGTAAATCACAGTTTGCTGTTCTCAATCCACCCCATCCTGTGTCACAAAAATATTACAGTATTAAAAAACTTGGTGTGGCTGTTCTTAATGATCTGTGTGATGCTTGTGCCTAGCAGAGGAGAAAATAGCATTGAATAAAGCAGTGCTCTAACTAGGGAATATGATAGGAAGATCCAGGTGGAGAAAATGTAAAGTTTGTTTTCACAGCACTTGCATGGTGTCAGAGTTGTCCAGGTCTGGCTCTTTTCCTTCCCACCCCCTTTAAGAAAGGAAGAAATGACATCAATCAATCACTCAATAAATAAGGGCAGTTACCTGGGAATTTATGTGGCATTAGTATTCATTTTCATGGACAGATTGATGAATCTTTCCACACCTGAGGTCTCTGGTTCAGAGGGGGTTTTCAGAGGTGTGATCGAGCCTGTCACAGCTGGCTCGGAGCACAGTTCTTGGGACACAGCGGTGACAGATGGCACTGGGATGCCACCTGCAGGCACTCCTGTCCTGTGTTGGGTACAGCACATGGATTCACCTGCCTGATGCGTGCTAGATGTGAATACATGCCTTGGTAGGGCAGGAAACTTGGGCTCCTTGCTGGAGCTGCAGGGATGCGAGGAGACCCTGGAGAATTCAGCACCATCCACTGATCCTGCCATTTGCTGTCAGTGTTTGTTAGTGCAATGTATCCCCTTTCAGTGTTGTTTTCTTTCTGGGAGATGGGAGGATGGCAGCCCATACACTGCTTTAACATGCTTTTATCCAGCTGAATGTGAAAAACTAATCAAGATTGTTAAAAATGGAGGGGAAGGATAGCTATGAATTTGCCTAGGACCTAAGTGAGTAGAGAAACTATGAGATTTGTCTCTAATTCAGAAATAATTCAGTATTGACCAAATGAGTGCCATGTCTTCATGCAGTAGCACCTGGAAGAGGCCAATATTTAGGGTTTTTGCCCAAAGCACATTTAGCCCTGCTCTACTGTTTAGTGAAAACGCCCAGTGCAGATGCCACCAGAGCCTCATCTCGTGGAGTAATGCTGTAATAAAGAATGTGGTTTTCTTGTGCAAGTCTTGACCTCTTCTTATGAAAATAACACACAACTCAGTATTTTCATGGTGTATAAGTGAAATGTAATTTTTTTTTTTCAATAAAATACATTTCCTTTCCTAAACGTGAGTCTCTGGTTTTTTCACTTGCTGATGTTTCTCCTTCAACTCTAATGGATCTTTGGCCTTTTGTGTCTTCTCCCTACATATGTGAGCCACAGCTCTGTGCTCTTCCTGTGAAGCCTGACCTCGCTTCCAGAGATCATATAATTTCTTTTTCCTCTTGAGCTCCAGAAGGAGTTTCCAGTTCAGCCTAGCTGGCCTTCTGCTCCATGTGTTTGACTACAGTGGAATTGTCTGCTCCAATGGTTCTAAGAGGTGGTTCTTGAAGTCTGACCTACACTTGTGGGCTCCCTAAACCCTCAAAAGCAGATTCCAAGTGTACTCTGTTAAAAACAGCTCCCTGCACAGCCTAAAGTTTGCTCTCCTGAAGTTCATGGTAGCAACTCTGCAAAATTTGAAAATTTTATACTCCACCATTTCACGATCACTGTGGCCAAGGCAGCCACAAGCAACCACATCCCACAAAAGTCCTCTGCCATCCACAAAGAGCAAGTCTATGAGGGCATCTTCCCGAGGTGTCTCACTGAGTGTCTGCGATAAGAAGTTATCTCCTACAAAAATCAGGAATTTCTGAGATCTGCTCATCTTAGGAGAATGATATTCCCAGCTGGTGTCTGGGAAGCTGAAATCTTCCCCAAGGATGGAGGTTACCAGTCCAGAAATTTCTCCTAAGTGCCTACAGAATGATTCATTGATGCTGGGCCATCAGTAGCACACACCCACTACAAATTCCCTTTCTTTTCCATCCTCCCCAATCCTCACTCCAAGGCTCTGAACCACATCATCACTAACTGCAAGGGCTGTACAATCCAACCTCTCCCTTACATCTCACCTGCCTCTCCTGAGCCTGTAGCCTCCATCCCAGCACTCCCAACATGGGATTTGTTCCAAGTCTCACAACAACCAGCGATATTGGAGCTCTGGGAGCTGCCCAACACTTGCACTTCATCTGTTTGTTTCTCCTGATTCTCATACAAATAGAGCACCTGGAGAAGGGTCTGAAAAGATTTGAATATTTTTGGGGAAAGTGCTGAAGCTGCTTCCTCTTCACAGCCCTGTGAGAATGAGGGGTTAAGCCACTCAAAGAATCACTGCTAAAGGGGTTGGCAAGAAGCAGGTTTTAATATGAATTTATCAAAGTGCAACTTTTAATAGAGTTCAGTGGCAAAGTTGGCTCTGTGACTTCGGATGTGGATGAAGCACACGTAAGAAAATCAGATTAGAATAATTTTGGGATGATTAACACAGATGCCAGAGATACAAAAGGGTAAGGGGGTAAAGGATATGGATACAAAAAGATAAGGGTGCAGAAGGGGTTAGCAGCTCTTAATCATCAAGTAATTTAACATTTATAAAGTGACTCAACTGGATTAGCTCCAATTATAACAGTGACTTAATTACAGATTCATGATAACATTGATACCATAGTCAATTCACATGGATGCACACAGGCAAAGAGATGCACACATCTATCTTTACAGAGAGATGTGTACAGAGCTCTATCCAGCTCCATCCATCTGTAGATGATGCTCAGGGCTCCATCGAGTCTGGAACTGTTCAAAGCCAGGCTGGATGTGGCTCTGAGCAACCTGGTCTAGTGAAAGATGTCCCTGCCCATGGCAGGGGGTTGGAACTGGATGATGTTCAAGGTCCCTTCCAACCCAAACCATTCTATGGTATCTATCCATATTTATCTATATCTGTAATTATATACATACTCCAGGGGATCTGTGATGCAAGACACTTGGCACTCACGTGTCCCCTGAAAAAAAAAAAGGAGTGTCCCTGAAAAAAGGAGGTCACTGGGGCAGTCAGGTCTTTCCCTGAGTCAGCCAGGAGAGCTGAGAATCACGAACTAGGTGGAAAACCCTGCCCTTGCTGTCCCCCTTGTGACAGGTTTGAAGGCTGCGGTGGTGGTGCAGAGACCAGACAGCCAGGGGGAACAAAATGAAAGGAGGAAAACACTTCAGAGGTGGGTGTGACTCCGGGGAGAATTTTTGGATGTAACTCATCTTCTGAACAGGGAGTTTACCTGCTACAGAAAGGTCACGCTCTGCCTCTGAGCTCTGCATGCCCTGTTCATGCCCCAGGAGTGCTGCTGCAGATGAAAGGAGCTGGAATCCTCACATTCCTGTCCCAGCCATGGAGTGTGACTGCCCAAAGCCCAGCCCTCTCCATGGAGCAGGCTGGTTATCCCCCGGTGGATTTCTTTCACCCTGTTTTCCTCTGGTAAATAAGTTTAGCTGCAAACACAACAGAAGATCATTGCGGGCTACATAGCCAAGAGGAATTTTAAGGAAATAATAAAAGCTACTAGCACCTCCCTATCCCCTTGTCCCCCCCTTTAATTCCAAAGACTGGCTTGAATAATAAGCATAGAAAGTAAGAACAGAAGGGTAATACACAGCATTGGCAGCCTTTTGATTGGAGCTGAATTTTGAGTCAGGTCCCACAAACGGCTTCAGGAGGGCTGGAAAGCCACAGCATTATTCATAATGCTCATTAGCTGCCTGCTAGGACAAAGGCAATTAAATCTGCTGTCAGCAATACCTCAGCTGCAGGGAAAGCAGGGAGGGATTTAACGATTTAACATCCCTCTTCACTGGTACCAGCATCCAGCATTTCACAGCTGGGTCCCAGGTGCTGCAGGTGATGATGCAGCATCAACACATCCAGGTGCCTTCTTCAGCCTGGGCTCCTGCAGCTGGGGGTTTGGGGCTGTGCTGTTGACCAACAAGGCTGTCTGAGTGCAAAAACCAACTTTACTAATGCTAGTAAGGGCTGAGCTTTGTGTTTAATATTTAAATGATGGTTTGCTAAATCACTACCACAAAAAACCCCAGGTGCCCTTGTCAGTAAGAGCAAACACAACCAAATAATCAGTCACCTGTGTTATTGACTGGATCTGAATAATTCTTCAGTACTCTTGAGGCTTTTTTACCCCCTTGGCACAATTCAGGTTCTTGCAGCAGAGAGTTAAGCAGCAGCACTGGCTGCAGCAGAAGTTCCTGGGGTGGGTCAGGGTGACAGGGGCAGGGAGAGACGAGGTTTTCAAGTGTGTGGTGAAATTTCCAAGTGCTCTGCTGGTTAAATCCATACATTTCAAAGCAGCTGGGGGTGTGGATCCAGTGCAGTGCACCCCAGAGCCCTCCCTTCAGCTGCCAAGGAAGCCTCTGGGGAGCTGCTTCAAGGAGCTGATCCTGCTGGAAACCACAACTAGCCAAAAACGGGATTGCTTTTCACCTCTATCAGTGCCCTGAGCCACCAGGCTGCCAGGAGCAGTGCAGGGGCAAAGGGCTGGAACAAGGGCGCAGATATTAAAGAAATTTCTTAGGACCTTGTAAAGACAGATAGTGAGGGTCTCACTTCATACAGACAGATAAATGGGGTTAAGAATTGGGTTGTTCCTGCCTTTCCCTTGGGACCAGGGGCATGGTGATTTTGGGATAATTCTGGAGGAGGGAGGTGACTTGTCCCCCAGGCCCTGCCTTTGGGGAGTATTCTCAGAGACCCTGGGTGGAGCTGACTTACCCCACCACACTCCACAGGGACTGTTTTATTGCCTGTTAAATGGTTTCCTGCAGAGCAGAGGAAGGCATGAAATAATAATGATGCAATAGCTGAGGAAATAGTGCAGCTGCTGATTTATTAGATAAGTAGGAAATGTTTGACTTCACCTTTGCCATGCTGAAGTGCTCTGATGGTGGCCAAACCCAGGCTAACCAGCCCTGCAAAGCACTCTGGCAGGTGAATGGATTCCCTCTTTTGGTCCCAGGGCTCCAGGGAGAGAGAACTTCTCCCTCTGTGTTTCCCCCTTCCCAGAAACCCCCAGGAGCCCCTCAAATACTGCTCTTCCCCTCTCTGAGGTGAGGGGTGCTCCTCACTGCCTGAGATGGAGGGCTGTGGATAACCCCAAGAGGTGCCTACCTGGAAACCCAGGATTGTTGAAGGTGAGTGGGAGAAACCTTTTGAAACAAGGGCATGGTGCACCAGAAATGTGCAGGAAAATATTCACAGTGTTAACTGGACAAAAATGTAAAGAGACAAAAAAAGAGGCAGTTTTAAATGGAAAGAAAAGTCTGAGCTTTTTTGCCAAATATTCAAAATAAAATTACCTTTATTGTGGTGTATTTAATAGCTGTGGAAAATGTAGCAGGGGAGTTATTTGCATTTTCCTGGTCTATTGTGGTAGTGCTGCTCTTGTACCCAGGCTCAGAGCTGCCATCGCTCCCTCCAGGCACCCCAGCTGGGCAACTCTTCCAAAGCAAAGCAGGACAGTGGAATTTTTCCCTCCTTGCTAAAAACGGTGTGTCCAGGCCATCCCCACCTTCCCCCTCTCCCTTCCCAAAGTCTCTCACGAGCACATGAACTGAAGCTGGTGAGTTTTCCAGCTCAGAGTGAATGACTCTTCCCAGCCCTATGAGGAAATTGCCCCAGCCTAAACAAACTTAATCTAAAAAGGGCCAATTGTCACTAGAATAGAGATGCAGAAACACAGGACAAACCAGAATGAAGTAAAAGGCTCCCCTCCTTTCGAGAAAGCTCCCTGTCTGTCAAATATGACCTTGCTGGGCAAAGCTTGCATGTAGTTGTCTGAAGCTTCAGCCCCCATGCGAAACCTCAATTCCTGGATGGTGCTGCTGTGGCAGGCTGGGACTGCAGGTCTCTCCCCAGGACGCTGTGTAGTCAAGAATTTCAGGTTGTGCTTCAGCAATTAATGGGATTTATCCTAAAGAGCTGACTCTGAGGACACAGGAGGGTCTTGGGTGCTGTCCTGAGCACAGGAGCTGCAGTGTAGAATGAGGGCTCTGGGGAGGAAGAGAGCAGCTGGCTCTTGGAAAGCCCTTTTATCCTTTTTGCAGCCCTAAGTGACAATTTTAATTAGCTGCTACACAGCCTGTGGGGGCTTGCAAAAGGCCAAGGAAAGGCTGAGAGAGAAGATCTGTAAAGTGGTTCCCATTCTAAAATTAGGAGACTCAATCCAGAGCATTAACTCATGAGCTCAATGATTATAAATTAATTTGGTCTTAATTTATTATGAAATTACTGGGGTTTTCTTCATCTTTTTTCTTGAAGGCTCTTATCCCACCTCAGAACTGTGAGGTCAGCCTGGGGAAATCTTTTATAAGCCCTGGGGAGGGAAGATGGAGCAGCCAGAAATGATCCCAATTCACATCATCTTGCCAGTGCCTGTGTGTGCACATGGGAGTTCCTTCACAGGCTCTTGTCGTTACTTTGATCATGAAATCACCCAAACCTTAGGTTTGCCAAAACTAACCCTGACAAGCTTCAATAAACAAAGCCAAAGGGAGTTGAAGATTGGATATCTGGGATCTCAAATTTATGACCCTTCAGGAATGTTGGAGTAACCAGAAGATACAGAGGAGGTAAAGGCCTGGAAAGTTGGAAACTCCCCATTTGAGAGAAAGATGATAAGAGGACTAAAGAATGTGGGCCAGATTAGCATGAAGAACAAGAGATCAGGACATCTTCTGGAGTTCTCCAACCCTCAGGTTTTCCATACCCAGAGGATGGTCATCAAAAGCTGACAGTAAGGCCTGGGATGAAAGTCTTTACTCCTCAAGGCTCCACCCTCGCCCGTTGAGAAATACCAAGACATTTGAAGTACATCACTGAACTCAAGGGGAATTTTTAACAGGAATATCTTTATATATTTAATCCTTCATACGTATATTTCTCTCTTTTTTCCCTTTATGTATGTGCATCTGTTAATTGATTTAAATCCCTATAGCAAATATAGTATAAACATTGAGATCTCAGATCTATAATTAAATCACTATTGTGACTGTAGTAAATCCTATTGATTCACTCCATAAATGTTCAGTCGATGATTAAGTGCTGCTAAATCCTTTAGATATAAACTGTTGATGAAGTCTGAGACTAAGATTGGACGTAGCTCACCTGAGCTTTATCAGGGGTTTGGAAAGCAAGAGAGTCCTCTCTGATCAATGGGAGGGTTGCCCTTAACCTTTTGCATCTTCAGTCTGTGTGTAAATCATTCTAAATCAATTTTAACTCGATTCTCCTTTGTGTGCTTCATTGGTGTAGTAAGTAATAGAGTGATCCTTGCCATCGAATTTTGTTCAGTCCCACTTTTACAAATTCATATTTAACCTGCTTCTGCTAATACCTTTGATGGTGAAACTTCGAGCAACCTGAAATCACTAATGCATGACAAATCGGCAGAGTGGGCAGGGTGGCAAGTGATATCCCTGATTCCTTACAAAAGCATGGAAGGAATCCAATCCTGAACCCTCAGAAGGGGGGACCTGTGATGCCTGGCATGACTGGAAAGCTGTGGAAGAACACCTAAAGGTGGCTAGGGACCGCATAAAGGAGGGAAATGGAATTATTTGTATAAATATTAGGCAGCCACCTAACAGCTGCTTGTCAGTTCACGAAAAATGATACTAAAAGGTATCAGGACCTAGAGGAAGAAATAGAAGGCAGGAAAGCAGCTGAGTTATCATTGTCTTTGAAAACTGGGCAGCTGCAGAAACAGTTAGAGGAAGAAAAGGAGAAAAAACAAAAAGTTGGAATGAAAGCTTGAGGTGATGAATATGCGGCCTCCTGATCCCCTAGACACTGCACAGATCAGAGAAATAACATCCCCTGAAGAGCAGGGTGGAAACATGCAGGGTGACCCTGACAATAATAAAACGGGGGAAGATTGAATATGAAGCCAAACTCATTATAAAAACAGAAGGAACTGCTGGACCTCGGGGTGGAGTGGGGGATCATACCCAAAACCCCACCCCATTCGATCTGACAGCAAGCAGGGTGACTTCCTGGGCTGGCAGAACAGGTAAACTGGAGAGAAGAGAGCCTCTGCCCATGCACAATAAATCATTGAGGGAGCTCTCCACAGCTGATAGAAATGCTGCCTGGATCCAGGCTGTGCATGATATTCCCTCTTGATATTCCCATCTCAGCAAATGTGGATCGTGACATGCTAAAGGCGTTAATTAACAGCCCCTGCTGTACTCAAACCTTCACTCAGGGGCCTCTGTTTGCCTCTTTCTCATCCTTTGTGGGATACTTGGCAGCAAAAAATTCCAACCCATTGCTCAGCACAGCCTTTCCCTCATTCCTGAAATTCCCTAGGTTTGTTACCTTCTCCAGTGGTAGCCCCGAAGGATATAATAACATCCCAGAGGGGTCCCACCAGTATTAGACAGTGTCATGGAAATGGGAAAAAAATTGCTGGTCGTGTTCCCTGGGTTTTGCTTTTATCTGTCAATAGAGAGCAGCATTAATGCTGTTCTTTGTCCTTGTAATGCTGATATATTCTGAATTGAAATCTGAATTTTTATATTCCTGCTCTCCCATGACCCTCCAGCTTTACCAGGGCAAGTGTGTATTTTGGGGTAGGGATTTGAAACCCTGTCACCAAGCAGGCACCCTGAGGTGTATTGCAGCTTCTCTCAGCCTCAGAGGGGTCCCTGACTTCTCCTTGTGCCATCACCTTTGACTGCTGAGGACGCATTTGTTGTCAGGCACAGGTAATTTCTATAAGGAGCATTTAGATCTTGTTCTCCTTGAGTCACCACCACCCAATTTACTGGAATTCTTTAGTATTTCCTGAAATTTCTTATTTGATCTTCTCCACATACTCCTCTCTGTGTCTCAGTACTCATCCCTTTACTTCTAATTCAGTGATATTTATTTGCCTTCCCTCCTTTCCCTGCTTCCGATCCACAGTGAAAACAGAGAAGTAAAGGCTTTGTGAGCTGCTATATTTTTTCCCCCGTTGTCATTTTGAGCTAAAAAATAGCCACAGGGCAAAGAAATGGCGATTTCTAATTTAGTGGTAATTTGCTAAGGTAAAAGAAATAGTAATTGGTGCTGTTACATGTTAAATTTGTTATCTGTTTAATTACTGTGAGCTGGGTTTCTCGAGGACCTCATTATCTAAACATCTGATTTTTAGAGATGCAGTTCTTAAGGTCTCAGATGCTTCCTGCAATTATCCAGCTATGACGGAGAACTTATTAACATATCCCAATAATCAGTGCAAGGCAAGTAAATTCCTACTATTCTGTAAAGCCTGAATGATTATCTGGGTAAAAGGCCACAGGATGGGAGCACTCCCTGCCTGCCCTGGGACAGCCATTGCTGTTTGCTCCTTCCTTATCATAACTCAGGCAGGCTCCCAGCCTCTCCCAGGGTAACCCAGAATCTATCCTGCAATGTAAGATCAGCTACTTTCATCAAATCTCTAATAATCTAGGCATTTTAATCATCTTTCCCTCAGATCTCAAATATACATGATGGATGAGCTTAATTTCTGGACTCTGTACCGACTCATCTCACCCCTTTATACCTGGAGAAGGTGGGGCAGTGTTGGCTATGCTGGGGAATGAAAGGATGGTTTTAGTTGCTGCTTTTCCATCATTTCACCTGGCTCCCAGGGAAGAAAAGGCCCTTTCCCAGACACATCCTGCACATGCTGAGAGACCTGTGGCTGCAGACAGCGTCAGGTCTGCAGCTCCTTACCATTTCAAGGCTCTTATTTCTGCATTTCTCTGGTCACCCCAAGGGGCTGGTGAGTGCTGTGAGCCCAAATCAGCTCTGGGAGGCTTCTGGCAGCTGGGGTGTTACTGACAGGCTTTGAAGCAAGAAGCCCGTGGTAACCTGAGCAGACAAAACCCAGCTGTCAGGGCTGGCTCACCTTCTGCTGGTGTGAGTGTTTGTGTGCTGCTCTCCCTGCTTCATCTTCACAAGTGGAGCAGCTAATTACGTCCTGCCACTTGTTACCCAGTAAATCCTGACACCTTTCTCACCTGTCTCTTGGAAGTGTTGTTTTGGGGGCTATAGTGAGAGACCATTTTGACATCCTATGGATTATTTGACCCTAAATTAATTAAAAGTACTTTCAACTCTACCCCCATTTTAACAGATTTCCAATATACTTTAACTACCTACACCCTCTAATGATCATCTCACTTAAGATTTAATTTACTAGAGGAATCTCCTTCAGAATGCTAATATGGACAGAAGAGAACAGCTTTTAATCAGGGCTGTTCATTAGCAGCAGTCAGTGTGGCAGGTAGCACAGGCCACTGCTCTGCCTCTTGATGCATGTGCTCATTAACTTAGACCTTTTAGAGCTTAGACCTTTTGTCTTCAGAGTCTTGTTACAGACTGGATGGCTTCCTGACTTGGCATTCAAACCCTGTTATCCAGGCTTTACTGGCCAAACTGGGTTTGGCCCACTTGATGGGCTTAGTTTAGGTAAATGCTGAGGATTTTAACTTGCTTTGTGCAGACCTTTTTTTTAGCTGAGTATTTTTTGGAGGTTGGGATGTGTAAGTGTATGTACATGAGGATGTGAAAAGAGGTTGAGCAAGGCTTTGTGACCCAAAGAACAGGCCTCCTGAGAGGGGCAGGAATGCCAGCTAGAGGATATTTAGCATGGGTAGCAGGAAAACTTGACGACTTCTCCATCAAAGCAGGACTTTGCGTGGTTTTGTTAACAAATAAACTGGCATCAAAGTAATCTGATGCTGGCCTGCCTCTCTCCTCACACCTAGAATAACCTGAGCATCTCATTTGATCAAAAAGGACAGCAGATGGAAAAAAAAAATGGAGTGTTGGATCTATCCAGGAGGCTAAAGCAGTCTGCTTTACTCCGTGATGAAACCCCAAGCCTCTCCCATGATATCAGTCAGAGGAATGATGCAGAGGCAGTGATACACCCACATCCAGGAGGGGCTCTTCAGCCAGCTGAGGATGGTGACTACCACTAAGTGATTCAGGGTTCAGCTGGGGGAATGGCTGCCTTTTACAAAAAAATTATCTTTTCCAACCAAAGATTGCCTCCTCCCCCACAAGTCTGCAGGAGATTTTTTTTCAATGTGCTCTAAACTCTTACTGTGAGAGCATAGACTGGGCACTGTGTGCCTACAGGGGGACAAGGGGAACCCTGATGTCACTGGAAATTTTCTTACCTTGTAAGAAATTTACTGGACTTATATACCCGATGAAGCTGCCATGAAATCTGAAGCATTTATCAGAAGAGCTCATTTTTTTACCCCAGGCACTTTGAAACAAGGAGATTTAAGTAAAAGGTTTCATTACATAAAGTGAAGAGGGCTTTCATAACTAGTTTCAAGGTACATCAGCTACTTTGGAAGAGCCACGTTGGGTTTCTCTTTTTTTTTTTTTTTGGCCTAGTAAGAGCTCTTGATGACTGTGCCGGTTTGGCCAAAATCTAGCAATATATCCTCTGAGAGAAAAACAGGTTACAACCACCCTTCCACCCACCAGGTTCGGGAAAAAAAAAATTTCTGCAAGGAAAGTGAAAGAGATAAAACCTATTTATTAATAAACACATGGGAAAAGGATAATAATGCTAAATAGTAAAACCCCCCCTGCTATAGCGAGAAAACCTGGGAAGAAATTAGAGTCCTCTCATAGGTGTGGTCCCTCCTTCTTGGAGCTGGTGTTGGGGTGGTCTTAGGCCCTCTCCCGGCCTGAAGAGTTCTCCTGATGTGTTCTGATGTTGTTGAAACAGTCCAGAAGGGAAAAAAAGGAAAAAACCCACCGAAGTCCCAGGAAACACACTGGAGAAAAAGGGAAGGGAATAATACCAAAGAGCTGGCTGAAGAAGCAAAAAGAAGGGTGCTCTCTCCGTGCTCCTGCAGCTGGAGAATGCAGAGGAGTCTCTATCTCTGTGTCCTTGGGAACTACTTTGAAAAGTTTGTTTGGTTTTTTTTTTTCCCCCCCTCTCAAGCTCAGTTTAAAGGCACAAAATTAATTTTTTGGCATAGAGCCGTGATAGGGGATACACATCATAGAGTCACCCCAAGATCATGGCCTAGCCCTGGCTCCATGGAGAGTGGATGTCTCACCCTGCTCCTGCTGGCATCCCTGCCAAGCTCCTCGGGGGAGCAGCTCTCCTCCACCACAGGATGACCTGCAGCTCGTCTGCAAGCACAGCCCGGTGACTCCAGCTGATCCAAAACCATCCTTCTTTTTATACCCCCTGCTTCCACAGTCCCGATAGAGGCCTGCCAACCACCAGAGCTTTGTTCACCTGCCAGAAACCTCCCGTCACTGCCAAGTTGCCCACAATGTGCTTCGGAGGTGCAGCCTGCCAGTGGTGCCTCGGGCACAGTCGCAGAGGCAGCGCTGCAAAAACCTGGCAGCTTTTACAACAGGACAGCCTGGGCAGCTTCAAAATGCCTTTTGCTGTGACCTCTGGTACATTTAATAACAGGTCTTCTCATCAGTGTGCCCAAACGTGGGTTTTTTCTTGTTTGGTTTTTTTTTTTTTTTTTTTTAAAAACCCAGCCTGCGTGTTTTCTCTCAGAGCAAACCATAAAGACACAGAAACCCATGGACAGCTGCTCACTAGGAAATGCAAAAGCTTCATCCAAACTGCTTCTGCATCTGCCCCCATCCCCTCCCTAGCTCACCCTTCTCCCCTTCTATACCCCAGTGGCTACTGAGGCCACCAAAGCTGCAATTCTCAAGGCTGTGCCCAGACCTGCTCTGAATAACTCCCAAAGAATGGCATTTCCAAAAATTTCTCCCCAAGCCTCCACTGCACCTCACTGCATTTCACCTGGTTATGATAAGCCAACATGGATTATTCTGTCCTCAGGAGTAAAAGGAGCAATTCCCTTCCCTCACTGCCAGGCCATACTTTAAATACCTGTGGGGTTTTACATCTCTGCTTAGCCAGGTTAGATACCTAGAAGAGGTTTTGTCTCTCCTCATCAAACCCTGCCTACTCCTCTGACCTTTCTTTGCTTATTTCTGCATTTTCACACTTTCTGCCTTCCTAATAACGTGGTGCCTCTGGAGAAGGAGGTGTCATCACCAGGCCATTCACACAGGGATGCTCTCCCCTCCTCCTGTCCCATGGGATGCCCCTGCAGAGCATCTCCAGTGGTTATGAAGGAGCAGAGTTTATGGCAGTTCAAGCCCCAGCCTCAGACACAACAGGCTTTGTTCATCACTTTGCCACATGGCATAAATCTGATGAACTTGTATTCACGCACCTTTTTTTTTTTTTTCCCCCCATCTTCTGGGTGCCTAAAAGCATCTGACTGAAAACAGAGGTGCTTTTAGCCTGCTAAAGGCTGGCTGGATATTTTTTTCCTTCCTGGAAATGAAATATTGGTGCTATTATAATCTGGCGTGGAAATCTGCCATTGGATTCAGTGGGGCCAGAATGTTGAGCTGTATTTTAATAGGGTTGAATTGTTTCAGTGTACAAAATGATTTTTCTTTTGGAGGAGAGCTAGCTAAGTGAAACAAAACAAATCATGTGCTTTAAGAAGTGAACTGCTCCTGTGTGCATGTGTGGTGCATATTGGATAGCTGGTCTTTCAAATGTACTGTAACTATTAGCTGATACATAATCTTTTATACTATTCTTATAAATTCACCTTCAGCTCTCCTGAGGGAGAACCAGAACAAAAGGTAACTGTTCTCCTAAGGTGAAAAATGTGTATCTCAGGAGAGGTTTTTGCAATACACTTAAAGGAAGAAAAAAAGAATGTCAAAACAAAACGTAAAATCAAATTACCCTTTCAAAAACATTTCCTAATTTCTGATTCAACAGCAGCACTTTCTTGTTTTTTGAAGGAGAGGATTTCTCTCCTGACTTGATCAGGAAACTCTGCATGAGTGTCTGTAGCCACAATTGCACAAAACTGACTTGTTCAATGAATGCTGGTCTAAACAATCAAAGATCAAAACTGACTGATCAGGTATAGGAATCTTCATATAATTAACTGAGGAAATTCTACAAAATGTAAGAATGAGCTATTTTCTGATACTCCTTTTCATTACTAAAATATTTAGCAAGGTGAACGGAAGCCATGTGCATTTCAAGTGACTTCCAGAAAATTCCTATGCTGTTGTTGGAAAAAACCCATGAGGGCTTCCTTGACTGCCAAAAGCAAACCTGGGGCCCAACTCCCTGCAGCAAACAGCAAGCTCCAGCAGCTGAGCTTCTTGCCTGTAGCTATCAGCAAACAAGGCATGAGAAAATAAGCTGTTTGCCAGACTTTCTCTGAGATTCTTCTTTTTAATCTCAGGTAGGAAGTCAAGGAACATGTGAGCAGAGTGAGTGAGTCACCCTCACTGACCTTGGTGGTTCTCATCCATCCGTTGGGGTACTCATTGATCCTGCTCTGAGAGAAAGGCTACACAAGTACTGCTCTCCAATTTATTAGAGCTATTCCTCTGACACCTTTCCCCAGCACTGAAATCAATGGAGTAGCCGCAGATAAATATGCCTGAAGAAATTTAAAAGGCAGGACTAAAGAGGAGGGCTGCATGACATATTTAAAGAAGCTATTTTTTGCCATTAAACCTCGAGGTCAAGGAAACAATTATGTGGCATCCTGTGTTTCCCTGCTGTGCTCCTCGGTGGGCAGCATGCAGGAGGAATAAGGTTGTTTTTTCATCAGTATAGAGCTCAGCAAGTGTTGAACCAAGCTTTGATTAAAATTGCTGCAAGTTATTTTCCACACAGATCCTTTCTCCAGTGTTGGGCCCGCACTGGCTTCCTACAAATGAATGAATTATTCCCTCTGTCCCATGCCAGGATGTGGGAAACAGAGTAGCAGAAACTTCCAAAGGCATTAATGAGTTTTATTTACAGCCCTGGAAAGAGCTTAGGTTGATGTAATGATAAAGTTATACAGACCTTAAGCAGAAGAATTATAAACCTATGTTTCTATAGTTATAAGTGAGAATATGTATTGGGTGATATGGTGAAGGGTTTTACGTATAGTAATGTGATTTTATAGTTTAAGTTAAGCATTTAGATGTTATAATAGAGGTATATGTGTGTACGTGAGCTAGCAAGTCATTGGTTGTGAAACAGATGCAATGCAGTAAAAAATACCACAGGTGATAGGTTATCAAGTCAAAACGAAGCTTTGTGTTAATTGCTTATTGGACCAGAAAGTTATAAATTGCCATGTAACTTTGAAACTGGTGACTGTCTTCCATTACGGCGACTTGTTACTAAAAATACGGCCTCCGAGACTGATGCCTTGTTTGATTTTTCAAGTAATAAATCCTGATAACCATGACTGTCCCATCTCTTTGATAAGGCGCTGACACCAGGAGACCATGGCTGCACACAGGGAGTCAGGTCATGCACGCCTTTTACTCATCTGTGACTGCCAGCATTGTCCTGCTTCCTTGGGAAATGATATCTCGTGATAAGCACAATATATTTGCTATGACTGTGCTGGTTTTGGCCGGGGCAGAGTTAATTTTCGTGGCAGTGGCTGGTGTGGGGCTGTGTTTGGGGTTGTGCTGAGAGCACAGGGCTGGTGTGGGGCTGTGTTTGGGGTTGTGCTGGAGCAGTGCTGAGAGCACAGGGCTGGTGTGGGGCTGTGTTTGGGGTTGTGCTGGAGCAGTGTTGAGAGCACAGGGCTGGTGTGGGGCTGTGTTTGGGGTTGTGCTGGAGCAGTGTTGAGAGCACAGGGCTGGTGTGGGGCTGTGTTTGGGGCTGTGCTGGAGCAGTGCTGAGAGCACAGGGCTGGTGTGGGGCTGTGTTTGGGGTTGTGCTGAGAGCACAGGGCTGGTGTGGGACTGTGTTTGGGGTTGTGCTGAGAGCACAGGGCTGGTGTGGGGCTGTGTTTGGGGTTGTGCTGAAGCAGTACTGAGAGCACAGGGCTGGTGTGGGGCTGTGTTTGGGGTTGGCTGAGAGCACAGGGCTGGTGTGGGGCTGTGTTTGGGGTTGTGCTGAAGCAGTACTGAGAGCACAGGGCTGGTGTGGGGCTGTGTTTGGGGTTGTGCTGAGAGCACAGGGCTGGTGTGGGGCTGTGTTTGGGGTTGTGCTGAAGCAGTACTGAGAGCACAGGGCTGGTGTGGGGCTGTGTTTGGGGTTGTGCTGAGAGCACAGGGCTGGTGTGGGGCTGTGTTTGGGGTTGTGCTGAAGCAGTACTGAGAGCACAGGGCTGGTGTGGGGCTGTGTTTGGGGTTGTGCTGAAGCAGTACTGAGAGCACAGGGCTGTTTCGGGGCTGTGTTTGGGGTTGTGCTGAGAGCACAGGGCTGGTGTGGGACTGTGTTTGGGGCTGTGCTGGAGCAGTGCTGAGAGCACAGGGCTGGTGTGGGGCTGTGTTTGGGGTTGTGCTGAAGCAGTACTGAGAGCACAGGGCTGTTTCAGCTGTTGCTGAGCAGCTCTCACACAGGGCCCAGGCCTTTTCTGCCCCTCAGCCCAGCCAGGGGTCTGGGGGTGCACAAGGAGAGGGGAGGGGACACGGCCAGGACCCCAGGGATGTCCCACACCATGCTCAGGATATAGAGCTGGGGGGAGAAGGAGGAAGGGGGATGTTTGGAGTGATTAATTTGTCTTCCCAGTCACTGTTACCTGTGGTGGAGCCCTGCTGGCCTGGGGATGGCTGAACTCCGGCCTGCCATGGGAAGTGGGGAATGAATTTTGTGTTTTGCTTTATTTCACAAGCAGCTTTACCTGTTAAACTCTTTATCTCAACCCAGGAGTTTTCCCACTGTTACCCTTCCAATTTTCTCCCCCATCCCAACACAGAGGGAGTGAGCAGGACACTGTTTTGGGACTAAAACTGTCTCTGTTCTCACTGCGGCCGAGTAGAGAAACAACACAAGGTCCAGGCTCAGGGATAAATTGAAGAAATTTAATAATTTTTCTGAAGGCTTTTATATGTTAGTTCACAAAAAGTGTGTTAAATGGCATAAGGTTATTGGTCTTTTGGCCATTCACCCCTTGAGGGGATTGATAAAGTTATAAGACACCCATTTCTAAATATTTATCTAGTTAGAACCATAACAATACTGCAAAACAACCCGCAGGTGCAAGGAGTTTACAATACTGTAATCTTGTTTAAAATAATCTGCACAGGAAAGACAGAGCTCTCACAAAATGCTGCAGAGAGCTAAAGAAATTCCCTGCTGAAGCTTTTTCAGCATCCATATACAACAGACTCCCCAGCTCCTCCTCACTGTGGCTTTTGTCCCTGGTAAGGTACAATGAAGCCACCCTCTATATTTAAATCCCAGCAGCAGGGAAAGCCTGGCACACACTGCAAGCCCATGGCCTTATAGTGTAGCACATGCTATTTTAAATCACTGAATACTGACTACAACTCTTAAAAATAGGGAGAAAAACATGGGAGTAACATCTTTTTTATCCTTATAGTGCCTAGCGTTTTTTTGCCCTAATGGTACCCACCTTCAGGTCCTCTCTCTCCTATCCAAATTTTGAGGCATTTAGGCAGGGCTCCCATCACGACAAACTTAACAAGTGTGTTCCTAAAGAGCAATCTGCTTGTCTGCATTTCCCTGCCCTCCCTGGGGTAGTGGTCACTGGTAAATTCCAAATCATTGATTTTTCTTTCTTTTCCTGCCCTCTGTTCTACCTCCTGATGCAGCACAGAGAGCCTGGGACTGGGACTAGTCACAATTCAATTTCCATCCCCTGCTGTTCATACCTTGCCTTTATGACAGGGAATTTGTAATGAACAAGAGGAAAGGAAAGGAATTTATCCCAGTGGAGAAAATAAGGGAACAAGACAAATAAGGAAAGCACAGACCGAGGCTTTGACTGTCCTGGCTGTGGGACATCTGGAAATGTCCTTTCAGAGGAAACCTGTTTCTGAAAGGGGGAAACTGTCCAGGTGTGTGGGAGCAACTACCTCCAGAAGTGGTACTCATTTCATTTGATAAACCTTTTATTTTTTAGGAATTTTGGGTGGGAGGATGAGGAGGTGTGTTCCGTGTGCTGATAGGATGGTTTTCAATATCTGCACTGTATGATTTCTGACAGGTGAGGACAACGTTGTGGTCGTGGCATGCAAGCCTGGCAGTCAGGGGCTGACCAGCAGATTCCTGCTGCAGATGCTGGACGTGTCTGTTTGTATTCCTTGGAAGATCACAGAGTCAGTCCCTCAGTGAGTCCTCCAGTCAGAGCTAGAGAGTGCCAGTAACATATTGCTAAAAATCACTTGTGCTCTAGTAAAAAGTATTTCCTTGGCTCTTTGTCCTTCTGAGACATTCTTCCCCCTTCTTCGTTTTGTCTTATTTTTTTCCTAGATTGGTTGGTTTGCCAATTTTCTGTTAAAAAAAAAAAAAAAAAAAAAAAGAGGAAAAGAAGTTGAAAGCAAAAGCTGTTAGTTCCAGAGTCAGTTAACTGGACAAAAAAATTGTTTGCCCCTACTCTTTAGGAAGGTGGATACAATAGTCAAGGAACTGAGAAGTGCATTAAGTGTGGTATGTGGAGGTGATGGGTAGATGGTTTCTCACTTTTTTTTTCTTTTTAAATATTAAAATGCACCTGGAATACCAACACTCCAAAGGAATGTCTCGGGAAATGACCTAGGGATTTGAGATGGGCACAGGTACATTCAGTAATGAATGAAAATTCATGCTCTTACTTATGCTCTTTCTTGGGAATTGAGATGGGAAGGAATCTGTAGAAATAGCTGGAATACAGATAACACTGATAACTTGTTTAACCAACTTAATGCAGGCATGGAATATGAAGGCATTGGATTTCAAAATTTTATAGTTGAAATCATCACATCTTTGCATATGTTTTGTATCCCCTGAGTCACTCCTATTTTTCAAACTCACTATGAAATTAAAAATCCTCCAAATCTGTGCAAAGTCTGCTTCAGTCTGGGGAAGATGTAGGGAAGAAGAGGAATGAGGAAGGGAGAAGAAAAGGCCTGGGATAACATCCAGAACTATTTGGCTACAGGATTCTCCATCTGCAAAAAGAAGAAAAATGTGTTTCCAAAGTGAATAGCACACAAAATGCTGAATGAAGTGAGCACAAGAGGCTCTCTCAAATTAACAATTATGTGGTGAAAGGAGTCAGATTTTTCTGGGCTGAAGTGAGCTGGAATGCTAAAGAAGCCTGTTGCCAAATATCACATCTGGAGAACTGCTGCTGCATATTTTGTGGTAATCTTCACTAAGGTTCCATGGCAAGCTGCCTCCTGGTGTGACGACTGGGATGCTGCCCCAAAACCTGACTATAAAAAGATGAATTCCAAAGCTCACAGTCAGGTTTTGGGGTGCTCTGGGCACTGAAAACAGGAGAAAAATAGTAGTTGCCCTCATAGTCAAAATATAGCTGTGTTTTATCCTCCTAGATGTTCTGGACACGGTGCTGCTGAGCAACTGGTTTTCCCAGGTCTGCAGACTGGGGGTGTTTATATGCACATTTCCCACCCTAGAAAAGATTAGCATTGCAAAAAAAATAGTGAATATACCCTAAATCACAGAGTCTACAGCAAAGCTCATTGCCTTTGAGATACAGAGGTCAGTTCTAGAGATGCAAAAGCCAGAAGAAGCAAGTTATGTTTCTCCTTGGGAAGTGTTACTGCCCGTAATCACTATCTGCTGCTTTTCTCTGAGGAGCAAGAGGCTCATAAAATGAGGCTGTCCACCAGGCTTTTATTCATAAAGCTCTGTACTGTCTTCAGTTTTGTCTCAAGATGCTTTCCAACTTCTGGCCTGGCGGTATGGATAAGAAACAATCCCTGCCTTTCTCAGAGCTCTCTTCAGTTTTATTTTAACAATGAAGCTTCAAGCACTGCCACAGCAGCTGCCCTGCCACCCCACACCATCTCCAGGGCTGTGCAAGGAGATGAAGGGGGAAATGGGGAGGAAAAGGAGATTTCTGGAGCAGCTGCCTTGGCGTGGCTCCCCATCAGCTGCACTTGGCAGCCTTCAGATGGGCTCAGCCATGGACAGCAAGAACGGGAGAGCAGAGTCTGAGCCAGAACCAAGGGGAAAGGTCTCCTCCTTTGCATTGCAGGGTTTGGACAAAGCATCCTTTATCGCTGGGATGAAGCTTGCCCCCCACTAATGGGGCCAGGCAGAGCGAAGGCTGCAGGATTTGTGAGGCTGTGTTTTGGCCAGCTTCCCCTCGCAGCTCCGCTGAAACACGGAGGCCATGGCAGAGCTGCTGTAATTGGTGACTCTTGAAAATGGAGAGGCTATAAATAGCCAAACAGAGCTTGAAGTGGAGGATATGTCAGAGCTGGGGTTTTTTCTTCAGTGCTACTTGTGATGAATAGAATACTAATTAGTCTGGAAAAACAGTGTTATTTGGTCAGAGAGTTCAATAATTGCAGCGTACTGCCTTACTTTTATTTACCTCCATCTAAAAGTCTCTTTCTCTCCCTTTTCCCTGATTTCCTGATTTGTTGGTATGGATCAGCTGCCTATTCCAGGTGGAGGAAGTGCCTATTTTAATTGCCCCAGGTTTGTCTCCTGTGCCCCAAGTGCGTCCTTCCCTTGCCTCTTCTTTTGCTGGTGCTCTGATTGTGTGTTACTTGGGGTGATTTTAGTGGTTTATGCTCCCCTCACAACCACAGCTTTATGATGCAAAGCTTAAGATGTGAGACTTAAATATATATATATGTTACAATGTGTGTGTGTGGGGGGGTATTTTTATTTGATCAGCCTCCTCATTTTTACTTCCTCAAAGGGTTGAAACATTTTTTCCAGGCTTTCATCATTCATTTCACTAAAGTGAAGGTTTGGCCAGTCCCTGGCTTCTCTCTTTCCCTTTTTTGTGTTCATGGTGCCTCCCACCTGTCATTGATGGACTCTCAAAAGTACACGCTAAGAGCCATGAGGTGCCTCAAACAACTCCCTTGGTGGCCCCAGAACGGCTCTGTCTTCTTCTAGCCTGGCTTCTCTTTCCTCTGCCAGCACATTCATCCTGCTACCCACCAATCCCAGTTAATCTTTTTACTCCTGTATTAGAGTAATACAATGAAAGGGCAAAGAAAAATCAATCAGAAGGCCCTCACAAGCCATCAGTAAATCATTTGAGAGTCTCAGCAAGGCAGTGAGTAAAGCGTTTAACAGACTGTATGAGCTTCTTCTCCTGAATTAAAAACTAATGAGAAATAACAACAGACTCTAAGTTATCTGTACTTACATCTGGCCATAAAAATGAAGATGTGAAGGAGCCTCTTTACAAGGCACTTGGGAGGATGATGGCTTGGGGAGGGAAGTTAAACATCTTCCTACAATGTAACAAACCCCTCAGCACCAGAACTGGGACAAGCCCCTCTCTGGGGTTGAAATTTCACCACAGGAGAGAGGGAAGCTCAAAAGCCTGGAGAAAGTCCTGCTTGTTGTGGTCTCCAGGAGATCCCTTAGCAGATTCCTTCTGTGCTTTTGTGCACACCCAAAGCCATGGCTGAGCTGTGGATAACATGGATCCATGAGAACTGGAATCCTCACAGGGAGTGTTTTTTCTTCATGGAGGTATTTCTGTTATAGGATGGGGGGATGAGAAAAACTCAGCTCAGCTCAGCTCAGCTCCTTTATTTCTCCCCCTTCTTCCCTCTTTCTCCCCTGTCTTTTTTTACTCTATAAAAGGCAGTAATTTCACAAGCTGTGGAGGTCACACAAGTGTCTGGACCTGAAGGAGAAATTGCTTCATTATTGGAGGGTGAAAAAAAGTGTTAAGGTGCAGGTTCAGCTCCTCTGTCTCCATAGAAAACTGTCTTATTGCCAACTTTTGAGATTTTTAATGAAATTTTATGAGTCATGATACTTGCTGGTAGACATGACCTAATCTCAGTAGTTTACAGACACACATCCCTTCATGTGTTTTTTCCCCCATATGTCTCCTCACAATAAGGAATCATTCAGAGGAAACACACACAAATGCATTCCGTGTTCTGCGAAGTCTATTGTGCCAAAAATGAACTGGACAACAAGCAGATAACTGGCCTTCAGGGACGACTGTCAGGTGTGTTTGGTGGCCTTCTCTCATGCCGTGTGTGACCATGGAGCACCACCTGGCTGGAGGGACGTTGCGCTCTCAGCTGGGTGTGATGTGACCACAGCAGTGCCAGCTCTGAGCTGCTGCTGCTGCTCCTCCTGAGCAGAACAACCACATCACTCGTGTGGTTCAACACTCTGAGCCCTTGCTGAGTTTCTCAGGGCCTTCTGCATCCCAGACTGAGTTTGGTCAAGGCCAGCTAAGAAGCTGCATAATTTAAAGGGCGTTATGTGCTGCAGTACGCTGACCCGTAAAAAAAGCCTGAATTCTTCACAGTTTGCAAACTTGGCTGGGGGAGGAGAAGGGGGAGGCTGACATTATGACTTTGTGTTTATTCAGCCCCCATTGTGGTGGGCTTTGGGTCAGTGGGAGGGTCACTGCTGTGGTGCTGACACGGAAGGTGAATAATGGTGCCATGCTCATGACGGCGTGAGCAGGCTGACACAGAGGCGAGAGGCGACAGATGGTGCACAAAGCAAGTTCCTGCTGCTGGAGAGAGAGTAATCTGTTAAAATCTGTAGGGTTTGTCGTCTAAGGGTAAATAATATGTTTTTACCTTGGGGCAATGAGATCTGGCAGGATAGCAAGTGCTGTGTGATCATGTCTCTGGTGTTAAGTGGGGTTCCTCGGACGTTTAATCCTTTTTATTTTTCACTGACCCAACTCCAGGGAGATTTTCTGACTGAGCAAGCACTCTGACTCCTGTTTAGGATAAAGACCTGTCAAACCATCAGCTCTCCAGCTCTGCTCATGTCCCTGTCATGCTGCTGCCAGTTTTCCAAGGCTCTGTTGCTGGGAGCACAGATCTCGGGGGTACAGCTCTACTTTGTGAGCTGGTTTTCATTTGCAGCCCATTTTAAGGCTATAGCATAAGCTGTATCCTTGCTTTGCTTCTCGACCTGACTGATTCTGCCCAGTTCTGTGATACTAATTAATAAGTAACAGCACAAACCTGTAACAGCTCACACTGCAGGAGCCAGGCACTGGCAGAATGCTCCCCAGCTTTTTTTAGATATTGGTGAGCAAACATCCTGTAGCTCTCTCCATTTACCTGAAGATCTTTCCTGGCCATATACAGTGCTCAGTAACATCCCCATTTGAAAAAAGGAAACACGAAGCAAGTAAAAAAGATGGGTCTGAAGCTGATTAATTTAATGAGGGCCACAGCAAGGAGCAGTCATGAACAAAAATCCCCCAAATCCTGATTATCAAAGCCAAGAACAGGTAAGTGCCAGCTTTTCTATAAAGCTGGAAGGACAAAATTTAAATGGCTAGAGGCTCAAAATTAAAATGGGTGGACTTTTCAATTAAGATATTGATGCAATGGACATATCAGAAACTTGGAAAACAAGCTGAGCCATGGGATAGCACAGTCACAGGCTGCAGCTGATAAAGAAATTGCAGATTACCTTGTGCTGCTCTGTGTTTAAAAAAAGCTTGGCGTCAAACCAGGTAAATAAGTCATCTGTGGCACACAGGTAACAAAGAATCCCAGTGGTTTGAAATACTGTGCCTAAGAGGGAGGACAGAGGGATGCTCTCAGCCACCTGACCAGGCTGGTGACCTTGACTGAGAAATGGCAAGGGCAATGAGAAAGTGGGAAATGGCAGAAAACAAAGGAGATTGGAGGTCTCAGTGATGTCCTGCAGCATGGGTGAAGGTTATGAGAAAGGATGAGGTAGAGATTATATTTGCAGATGCCACAAAAAAGTGCTTTTTGCAGCACCTAAACAGGGAACACAGCTGAGAAAAACCAGTGCCTGGTTCTGACTGAGCCATGAGCAGAGAATTGCTGTGGACAAATGTCACCCAAACATTTTAGCAGGGTGACCACAGTACACTCAAATGTAGCACATCCACAGGAAACAAAAAACCCCACAAAGATCCCAGTGCAGAGCGTCAGAAATGACAAAAATGTGCAAATGAGAAAACATTTGAGAGATCTACAGCACATTTAGAAAAGGTAAAATGCATGCAGGTGTCATAGACACATTTAATGACACTGGAAGTTCAGAGTAGGGATGTATTTTGTGTTCAAAAAATCATTTCAAAGCTAGGACAAGTAAAAAGCAAAGTAAAAGAAACCACAAGAAAAGAGTTATTTTACAAAACAGAAGGGAAGGTAAAAATGACAAAAATAGAAGAGAGTACACGTTCTGGGAAAGGAAATGTAAAACCATAAAAAAGCAATGGGTAATGAAAAGGTTCTTGCCAGCAGCACACTAAATGCATATAAGTAATAATAAGAAAATTTTCAAACATGTCAGAAACAGAAGGTCACAGTAAGAAACTCAGTATAGCTGATAAATGATCAAAGTGTAAAAGAAAGGCAAAGCAATAGCAGGAATGCCAAATGGATTGTTTGTCCTGGTGTTTGTTCCCATTTAGGAGGTCAATGGAGTTGCCATACTGAAAACTTTAATTGGGCAAGTCTGATGAAAGGTCTCAAAGTGAAGTGACATTAAAAGCCTTTTTAAAACAAACCACTAAAACAGATAACAACAGATCAACAGGACCAGATGGCACTCATGCAGGAGCTTCAGAGCAGCTCTGATATGAAATTGCCAAACTATTAACTGTGGTGAATAACCCACTGCTGAAATTGGCTTTGCTTAAATTAGCCTCAAGGTCAGAGGAAGTGGGACACGTGATGCCCACCCCTGAGAAGGTCCCCAGAAGAACCCAAAGAACTTCCTACACATAACCTTGGTTTTCATTTTAGGGGGATTTGTGAGGAGCATTATGAAAATGAAAATTAGTGGGCATATGGAGAAATACAAAATAATGGAGAAAAGTCAGCACAGCTTGGAAACCACGGCTCATAAATCTGTTGTTAAGATTTTTTTTTTGAGAATCGGCATGCACGTAGATAAAGTTGATCCAGTAAACTCCATGTACTTGGATTCCTCAAAGCTTCTGGGGAAGTCTCTTCCCTAAATAAACTGCGTTTTCATAAGGATGAAGGCTGTCTTGTGAACTAGCAACCAGTTTAAACACAAGAAACTAAGGGCAGGAAGACCTGTCAGTCTGCACAATAGGACAAGGTCACCACCCAGGGTCACTCATGGATGTGTGGTGGCCACATGGCAGCTCCATGGCCTCATAAGTGACCTGAAAAAATTATTGGAGGTGACAAAACTTGCCCAAAACTTTCAGTGACTTGGAGTAATCAAAATTAAAACTAATTGTGAAGAGTTACAGAAAGATCTCATGGTGCTGAATAGCTTGAGAATGAAATAATGGATGACAGTGTTATCAAGTGCAGAGGAGTAGATTTAATTTTAGTGCACATAACTCTACGTGCACAGTGGTGGGCTCTGAAGAATTGCCACTGAAGAAAACGATCTTGGTGTTCAAGAAAGTTTCAGCTAAACCCACAGCAGCTGTCAAAAAGGTAAATGCATAATTAAAAACCAGCAGGAAAGAAATGAGGGAATGAAGTGGGATGTTTTACCATTCTGTAGAGCCACAGTGTGCTATCATTTTGAAAGGTTCATGTTTGGCTGCTCATGGCACTACAGGAAAGACATCAGGAGAGCCAGAAAAATCAGAGAAAAAAGGGGCAAAGCTGGCGAGAGCTTTGAAGCAATTGCTGTGTGAGTAGAAATGAAAAAGACAGGGGGAGTTCAGTCTGATAGAGACAGCTGGAGAGAGAAGGTTTAACAGGGGATGTGGAATCAAACACACCGCGGAGGAAGCGATAAGGAGTGATTACTTGCTCTGCCTGTGCTTGGCAGCTGCTGAATCACTCAGTGCTGCTGCCCCTTCACAGAGGCGTGGGTGAGTTTGTCAGCCCTTTGCCCTGAACAAGGGGGAGCAGCCACTCACATCCCTGCACTCAGAGCATCCCACCCAGACAAATTTACACCGTCATTCCCAGCAGGAGTGCAAAGGTCATTTTTGTTCTCTTTTTCTTTTTTTTCCTCTTCTTACAATTCAGTGGTGCTTTAACTGGGGCTGTTGGGTTGTGAAGAGCACTGTGACCACCACAAAGTCATGGTTCACAGGGTCACCACTGATTTTCCTGCATATTTTCAGTGTGAATTCTACCCAGTGAGGAGAGAACACAACTTCTAAGGAAAAGATTTCATCTGTTCAAAGCATTTCCATTACAATATTTGCTGGAGATTGTCTCCAAAATAGGACATCTTTTTGTTTGTTCTGTTACGGTTTAGTGGTTTATGACTCTTATGAAGCAAGAAGAGTAATCTGAAACCCTGTTTGAGCAGAGTGTCTGATGGCATTTGTGGTCATCAGATGCTATCTTGTGTGGTCATCAAATCAGTGTTTCTTTTTTGACAGTTTGGGGGGGTTTTTCATGCTGCAGTTTTTTTCCCCATTCAGTAATGTTTTATTTGTGCTGCTTCAACCCCCTGAAATCAGATGAAGATTTCCATAGCTGGAAGGGATGATGCATTGTTGTGTAAACAAAACAGAGATTTGAGAAACTTGGTCTAGTGGAAGGTGTCCCTGCCCATGGCAGGGGGGTTGGAACGAGATGATTTTAAAGTCCCTTCTAGCCAAAATCATCCCCTCTCTGTCCTTATTTTTCTTTACTCTGAAAAGTGCCTTACTCATTCAGGACTCTCTTCAGATCAGCACAAGTCTGTGGGGGTTGAGGCTCTGCTCAGCTCAGGGAAAGGCAGACTTGTGCCATTCAGTGCTGCAAGCACTTAGGAGTCGTGTCTAGGTCCAAACTCAAGATTTTCAGGCATTGACTGATGCTCACGCTTTCTGATTGAGGCCAATCTTGGGCATGATGAGAGGAGTAAAGAGCAGTCAGAAACAGATGGGTTCTCAAGATACACTGCAGGTTATTGTTCAAACCAAGTTTGATTTGAAATCTCAAATTTCAGTGCTGGCTCTTCAGAGCTCTCTGACTTCTGATGTATCCAGGGTAAAAACTGTGGGAAGCCCAGTTTCAATCAAAAATAAGTCTGACAAAGAGATTTTCCTCCAATAATTCTGTGAGCGTTTGTAGCCACACCAGTTTTTGGGTTTTGTATGTTTTTTCCTCAGAGAAGTTATAGAACTCATATATTAATATGATAAGAAATCAGCAAAGCTGTATGAATGAGAACTAGAGGACCTTAAGTCTAATAGGTAAAACATAGAGAATTATCAATAAAAAGTAGTTGTAGAGAGAAGGGGGAAACAATTCAGTTTCAGATGACATTTAGAGCCTTTATTCAGAGCTTTATCTAGCCCAGATTTTCTTCACAGCAAATACCAACACAGTTAGAGCAGTACAGAAAAAACCTCTTTAGAATGCCCATTGACAAGGAGAATCTTTCCAGCTTTGCAAACCTCACACACAGGAAACCCCTGGTTTTCACTACAGTTCATTATAAGAGGACTACAGACCAAAGTGACCCTCAGAAGATGCACTCCTAGGCCTGGTAAAGGACCTGAACCCGAAGAAAAGATCTCCATGTGTGAGGCAAGAATTAGGGTTTCTTGCAAAAAAAGAACAACTAGGAAGGTGCTGTCTGTGTAGGTGCCATGTATTGACTTGTAAAGTGAGTACAGGCAGAAAATAGTTCCTCTGCTACAGGGCAGAAAGGACAGCAGTGAGAAATGATGCTGTGCATGAAGCCAAATCACCCTAGGGATGCAGGGAAGTGTTAGAATAAGTTCTGGGGCTTTTCTAGAGAAGTTCCAAGGAATAAATATCCCCAGGTTTAGACCTGGATGAAGATAATTGTCTCTCTAGCTTCGTATGGATTAACACTACTAAGATCTGTTGTTAACCTGACAGATTAAGGCACATGTTGGTAATTGTAGTAGGATCCAGATATTCTGGGCAGTGCAAATTAACCTATTATTCCCCACACAGCTACTGAACAAGTTAAATGTGTGCATACATTGAAATTTTGATTTGGTAAAAAAAAAATAGAATATTATTATATGCTAGTTTTAGAAATTAACTTTGGATCAAATTATTTCTTCAAACTAAATGAAAGGAACAGCAGGCTTATCAACAATGCTTTCAATTTTAAAGGGCAAATCTTTGTGAGGTTGGCTGTTGTGGCATGCTTAAAAGCTTATTTTCAGGGTGGGCTTTGAAAGTTTTTGCATCTTTTATTTCATGACAGCGGGGGGTTTGGATCTGGGTAAATGGGGAAGGGTGTTTAGGAAAAGGCTGAGGTCAGCAGGAGAGAAGAACAGCCAAATGGCCAAGAATCAGGCTGAGATAGATGCAGAGGATATTGCAAAGGATATTAACAGAAATAGTAAAAAAACACAAACAAACCAAGCAAACAAAACCTAGAAAAAAAACCCAATATGAAATACTTTTGGCATCAGAAAAGTGAAGAAGTGGGTCTGTCACATGGTGAGGGCAGGATGGAAATAAATACAGCCACTTTGTCACCAAAGTGATACAAATATTTTGCTTTTGTTCTCAGAAGAACCAGTGAGGTACACAAACAAGAATAAAGCAGGGTGACTAGTGGGAATGGGAGCAGAAGACTGTAATTTCTCACATGAAAACCAGTTAGAAGTTGCTCAGCATGCTTATTTCCAGGAAATGTTGGGAACAGTGGTGTCTGAGGTAGGTGAAGAAATTACACACAAACTCTGACCATCCCACCTCAAGGTAAAGGCAAAATGAAAAGAAATTATCTGACCTTACAGTGCTCAGGATTTGAGGTGGCTCAATCCAGCAATGGGCTGGGCTGAAGGGGAAACTGGGATGCTTTTAGAAGTGGTTTTACAAGGCTGGAAGAATTTCTTCCAGGAGTCTTAGGTTTTGAGAGCATAGTGCTTCAGGAATCCTCTATGCAAGAGTCTAAAAGCTTTGCAGAAACATTTTACCATTGCTTCATATTTGACATTTTTTTTACCAGTTTGAGACAGCTCTGAAGAATAAATAGCTGTCAGAACAGGGGCCACACCACAGAGGTCACCACTGGTCTGTAAGAGCATTTACAGCGTGAGGTTTTACAGTTTGCATTCACATGTTGGCAAATGTGATAACACAGCTTTTTCCTCTTCCAGAAGGGAGGAAAGCAGTCCCACTGTTTTGCTTACCTGACTGTGTCAGGCTGATCCTGCTGGGTCCCAAGGTTCCTGCCTGGTGTCGCTCTCACTGGGTGTTATCCAGCTCAGCAGGATCTTGAAATGGTTCTGCTTTTCCATAATATGCAGCAATACCATGTATGATTTGCCTCTGCTCTGTTGTTTGGGGTTTTTTTAAAATATAAATGATAAGGCTATTCCCCCTGCCCCATGCCAATGATGTTCATTTTCTAGGCTTTAATTAATTCCTGATGCATTTTAAAGGAGACAAATTATCTGTAACGGAGAAAACACTCTGAGGTTATGTAATGAGTCTCTCTTAATTTTCCTTTACCTGGAAAAAAAATCCTTTATCTTCTCTAAAGAGAAGATAATTTTACAAATAATTTTACAAACACTTTTCTGAGGTGCCAGTTTGACTGATCACAGATGAAACCCAGCTGGTATAAGGGGAAGTTTTCTGTGATGGTGATGAGAGCTGGAGCAGCCAAGTACTCATTTTCTTCAGAGAATTGTGGCTTGCACAGATTCTTTCTGAGCAATATTCTGATAATCTTAATGTTCAAACTGTGAAATGGCCAAATTGTACAAATCAGTGGTTTCAGACCAGGTCACCGGTGGCTGTTAAAAAGTGTTGAGATTGAATGGGTTTGGTTTATTTAAAGTAAAATAAAACATGCACACACCAATGTCTTTTAGTAAGTGGAAAAAATCAGTGGGGGAAAGGGAAATAAGTGCATTTTAGTTTTGCTGGAAATAAAAGATCCTGCCCAGGTGCTTGTTTGGTTTTTTGTTGTTCGGTTGGGTTTTTTTCTTCCCAGAAGGTGAGGAAGCCTTTTAATTAAAAAATATTGAGCAACACCTGTGTGAATCTCCAGTGAGAGAAAACTGATTTGGTTTGCAAATTAATGTGGAATATTCTGTTGCTCTGTGTAGCACAGGGAGAGCAGGGAGGCAGAGCATGTTTGTGTTCTGGATGTTTAAAGTCACTGATCCTCTGCCATACAGATTTTCCTGCAGGTCAACTGTGATTTCTACAATAGCAAAGCTACCAACAATTCAGCTGCAGAAAACATTCTGTCCAGACTTCTCCCATTTAGCATCCAAATGTTGCTTGGCAGTTAAAAAAAAAAAAAAAAGAAGAGAAAGAAAGAAAGAAACAAAAAACAACCCTTCAGACACAGAAGATGTGTCTCTCATTGTATCAGCAAGCCCACATTGTGTCTCTGATATTTTGAACAAGCAACTTCCTCTTGTGTGGGTTTGCTAACACATGGTGTAAAGCAGTTGCAAGAAATAATATATCCATGCTATTATTCCAGAAATGTGAGTGCTGAAAGGATGATTCTGTCTTTTGTGGCTCAGAGAAGTTCTCACCTTCTAAAAATTATTGGAGAAGTGCAAAGGTTTTTTTTTCCTTCCACACAACATGAATAACATGTGAGGGAAAAAGATCTCAGTTTAGCCAGAAGCATAAGAGCTACCACAGATGACTGCCTGATCCAGAGTGATAATAGGGATTATGAGGACTCAGTATCTTTATTGTGTAGCTGAACGATTCCATCATTTACACAGGTTCAGATAAAAGGAGGTAGAAGTGCCTTCAGTTTGCAGAGGCATTATTGGCCAAGTTGAGCCGTGTCTGTTGCCTGTTTTTAATAATACATACCAATATTTTCTGCTGAAGTGACTTATTATCACACATACATATAAATATTTGAGATGAAATGTGAAAGCTGCCATTTTTTCAGGGAGGGCCATCACAGTTGAGATAGGAATACTCCTCTTCTTCTGAGCAGAGACAGGAATTTTCAAGGCCAGAACTTGTTTTCATGCAAAGCCCCTGGCAAGTAAAGCCATAAACCATTTCTTGCTGACTCCTGTGAACCGTGAGTTTGCACTTACACAACCTTTCCCTTAACCAGGCTGCTCGCATTTCTGCAAGCTTATGCTGGTTGCAGACCAAATAGCTGCTGAATTATTTGTCTCTTCTTACCAAAGGGGTAGCAGATGGGTTGGATTCTACACAATCACAAGGCAAATGTGGGGAAAAGGTGGGATCAGATCAGGAGGCTTTTTCCCTGCTCCTAGTATTTTTATTTTAATGAAGCTGCAGCACAGATATAAAGCTTAACATCTCCCCGGCAGGCACACAAATAAGGATTTGCACAGGTGATTTTCTGCCTGGACTTTGGCTCAGCTCCTCACTGTTTTACTCCACTGGGCAGCAAGAAGAGCCCTCAACTTAGGTTTACAGGTAGGGCAGGAAACTGCAAGGTCCCAAAACAGTCATGGAAGTCTTCAAGAGGACAGGGAGGGATGGGGAGACGGCACAGTTCCAGCAAAAAGAGGAGAAAGATGGTTAATTCTGGATCATCCAAAGGCAGGAGGGAAGAGCTGTGAAGAACCCAGGGAGCTGTGGTGAGCAGCAGGGCATGGCCCAGTGGATTTTGACAGTTCTGAGCTCTGCTAAATGCCTTTGCCCTGCTCCAGCTATGCCTTGACTCTGCTTTAACTCCTTAATAATAAAAGCCCTTTCCTGCCTTGCATTCAAATAAGGGAGGATGCCCAGCAAGATGGTAGTTGTGTCTCTAAAGGCTCTGAATTTCAACTTCCTAAAGAACAGAGAAGAGCCACTGAATATATGATTATTCTGTACCTATTAAGTGGAGAACAATGGCTGATAACCAAATAAAATGGGTTTCATGTCTTATATGAATGGGATATCAGAAATGATGTTAAGCATTAGTAAGAATTAGGCCAAAACAGAGTAGGCACTGAACATCAGAAGGGACTCGGCAGAAGGGCTTGATTTGAAGACAATAAAAGAAGGTTTCAGAGGGATTTGGCAGGTCACAGCCTGATGCTTCAGTCTTCGTGATGGAATTCTGGCTTCTTGCCTCTCTGTTTTTTGCTGCCGTCACCAGATGAAGGCAGGAATGGGAAGTGCTTGGGAGAAAAGGATCACTCACCTCATTGCTATGCCACTTCCCAAACATGGTGGTCTATAGCTGGGATCAGGGAGGAGCAGCAGGAACAAGGGACACAGCTCACCCATTCCAGTAAAGCAGCAGGAGGAGGAGGAAGAGAAGACCTGGAAGATGAGAGAGATGGATTTGGAAAGCTGCCAACTGTTAAACCCTTTCCACCTGTTCAGCTACTTCAGATAAAGATAAGTGCTAATAAAAAAAAATCAGCTGGTAAGTGCAATCCTTTCAGGAGCACGTAAAACTATGAGTGAGGGGGCAAGCTGTGACTAGATCATGTCTCAGAACTATGAACCTTTTTATTTGTTTGTCTCTACGCTTTTGGAGGAAAGCAGATTTTGCAGGAAACCAGAGCAGCAGAACTCAGTGATGTCTGAGGGAGATTCAAGGGATGTTTGCACTGCAGATTTCGCCCTCTACACTCACAGCCTGGTCCAGTCATGCACAGGGAGGCAGAAGTGTGAGTTCAAGCAGTTTGGTCAAGGATCAGTCGTGTGTAACGTGGAGAATAAGAGACACAAGAGGCTCCTCCTCATTGGTGATGGCCAGTTGGGTTTGGATGGGCCTTTAACACCTTTTAGAAGCCAACAGTTATGGTATGACCCATTTGCCTCAGAGTTTTGCTCTTTTCATTCTTTATGACTGTTAGCAAACCCTGCTGTGCTTTGTCTGTGCTTCCACGTTTGGGGATTCTTAGAGCTACCTGGAATCCTGTTGCTCTCCTCCTGTGGGATCTGCTGTTGAGGAACCATCCCAGCTGTGCTTTTATCCAAGCACAGACCTTCTGGTCTTGGCATAAACATCTTCATTAGTGTATCACAGCCCTCTGTTGGACCAGAGGCTGCTCTTTTAACCCTTGTTTTGCTGGGTTTTTTTCCTGGTGATTCCAAAAACACATTTCCATTCATGCTTTGTTCCAACCAGACTTACTTATGTTACAAATCTCCATGTAGGAATAACTGCTCCTTGGTGGTAGAGATGCTGCTTACATTTGATTTCCCTACCACTTCCCAGTAGATGTTTTAAGATGTCCCTGGGCTTCTTGTGTTTTGTGTGGATTTTTTTGGTTTTGTGTATTGCTTGGTTTGTTGTTTTTGTTTGTTTTGTTGGTTTGCTGGTTGATTTTTTTCCCCTGGTCAGGGGTAACCACCTCAGTTTCAAGCAGTGATTGCAGTGGCTCTTTCTGCAGACTCTGTGAGGTGAGTTTGCTCATGCTCTGAGCTGTAGTGCTGAGCCTGAGGTCAAACTCAGTCTCTCAGTTAGGATTATTAGCTCGGACACAGCACAATGCTGACAAAGGCTCTGCAGTTTGTCTGACTTTGTGCACAAAACCCTTGGTGGAAAAATTCTTTGAAAATGGGCAGGGATGAGGAAAGGTGCAGGGTTTGCAATAGGCCAGCTGTAGTGAGGGATTTTTGTGTCTTTCCAGGGCCTGAGATGTGTAGTTGTGCCTTTGCCTTTGTCTGAGAGGGCTTTGCTGTGGTTGTACATGGCTCTGCCACTGCTTCTGCTCAGGGCTGCTTTGCCCCCTGCCTCTCACAGCTCAGGGGCTGCAGCTGGGAAGGAATTCTTGCACCTTCATTTTCCCTTCTTTTTTTGGAGGAAGTGACCTGTGCCAGTATTAGGCTGGTGTTTACCTCTCTGAGCTCTGAATTCAGGGCGTTATCAGACAAATGACTTCCTAGCAGAGGTGCTGCTTTAAGCATTACTGCCATGAACTCTAATGCTCCCATGCTTACCTCCACTTTGCCTTTTTTTTCTTTTTGCCTTTTTTTTTTTCCCTGCAGTCAGATCAGCTTCCAGTTTCTGTCTCTCAGGAGGCTGTGAGGACACTTGAGTCAGCCCTGCCTGAGAGGCTGCTACAGAGGGACAGACATCACCTCGAGGGCAGCTTGTGCAACCATGGCCTCAGAGGTCTGGCAGTTTTGGTATGGACACTGCAGCTTTAAAACAAAGAGGAGAGCAAGAGAGGCAAAAGAAAGCCAGAGATATTTGCTACATGGTTTCCCACAGGCTTGGGCCTTGGTGTTGCCCAGTTGTACCACCATAACTGCAAAAACCCTACTGCCTTCTCCACAGGTCTCCCAAAGACCATGAGATCACACTTGTCTGCCAATTTCGCTCTCAAAACCAACCAGTTCCACCCAAATTTGAGAGGCGAGTTGAAGGCACAGAGAGAGTGAAGTTCCTATGTGTGTCCTCCCCTGGGAAAGACTGCAGCCTGTGCTGGCAGTCACTGGGCCTGTTTGACCTGTGGGAGGGTCAGTCTGTGGTCAGATGTCCAAACAATCAGCACATCTGTGGCTTGGCACTGGCCACAACAGAAACTGCCCCTGACTTAGTACATGGGAAGAGGTTGGAATTAGGATGTGCACATCCATGGGATGCAACAGTGAGGAGATGTGAGGGGTGGTGGAGAAATCAGAGAAAAAGGGGTGAATTGCAGGAGACAAAGGGATGTAGAAGGGGATATTGTGTGAAGAGCAGAGAGAAGATACGTAGGATGCAAGACCATAGAAGACTGAGCTCCCTCAGCTCTGCTTCTCTCAGAGCAGTGTTTATTTTCCTTAATGTCAGCTCAGGGAACTGCAGCCTCACAGGCTGTGCCTCAGCGGGGATGATGACTCAGAGGCACATTAAAATGGAGGTGTTTGGTCTCTAGCATTGCCAAGGTTTGTCTGCATGTGTGGAGGCACCATCCCAGCTCTTGCAGAGTAGTGCTTGTCTTGCTTGCAGTGGCAGATTTGGAGCTAGAAACAGGTTCCTGCAGTTTCATCTTTCTTAGGACACTTCACTACGTCAGGACAAAAAGATTAACTTGTCAGGGCTTGGGCAGGACAGTGTGGGTATAGAACTACCACTGACACACCTTCATAAGAAGGGAGTGATGAGATTCTGGCATCTGTTGGAGAGCACAAATTATATTTAGGAGAGCAGCCTTAGAGCAGCCTTCTAAGGGCCTTACAAGAAAGCTGGAGAGAGACTTTTCACAAGGACATGGAGTGATGGAACAAGTGGGAAGGTTTAGGTTAGGTATTAGGAAGAAATTCTTTCCTGTGAGGGTGGCAAGGCCCTGGCACAGGTTGCCCAGAGAGGTTGTGGACAGGTCATTTGTGCAAAGATTGTGGCTTGTTACCCAGCCTCCACTCCAACATTTCCTGTTGATAGCTGTTTTCTTCAACGAGTTATTATTCACTATTAGCAGTACAAATTAACGCTGCAGTTTTCACAATGAATGACCTGCTGAGAGTTAGAGTCAAGTTTTTTGAAGTATAAAGTTTCTTGCAGCCAACAGGATGCACGGAGAGAAATATTACAAATGTATAGAACACGATACATTGCCTGCACAGATTAACTGGTCTCCAGGTATCAAAGATATTTACATTTCTTATCGCCACTGTTGTGTTTTTATGACATCCTGCTCAATCTTTATAGCCTTACAGCAATTACTGTCACTGCTTTAGAGGTGAGGCTAATGAAATTCTTGTGGTGACTTCCACCACACATAACTCACCACAAAATTAAGCTGGACATTTATGGAGTTATACAATCAGCACTGTAAATAAGCAGAATTTGGAATGTGCACGTGTATTTTGCCAAACTAGGTGAACTTACTCATTAGAAAAGAAAAAAGCAGTTAACCAGTCAGAGAAATCACTTGAATGCAAAATTATTTCGATGCAAAACACGTGAAGTGTAGAAATATAATCTTACTAATTACAGCTGCAGTCCTTGCAGTTCAGCATGATTTTCTAGCATGATTACTCAAATTTGGGGATATCTGCCACCAGAAAGTCATCAGCACAGGTGTGCAAAAGACCAGCATATATCATCCTGATGTCCATCAGTTTTGCAGTTTGATAACTTTGGTGCCCTCTGGAGTCCTCTGATTTCAACAGTACTTCAGTATCTCTTGGCAGGAGGATGGTCTATGCTGCCTTCTTGGGGTATTTTATTCATAGTCTTAGTGTAAGATTTTATTTTTGAACTTAAAAATTCATGTATGGCTTTTACTCTCAATATATTACAAAACCTCATTCTTAACACAGCAGTGTGATAGAAGGGGGAGGCTCATTTCCTGGGCATCAGAGATAAGGCACCAGATGTACTTGTGGGAAGAGTCCACTGTTTTCAGAAGCAGGTCCATGTGCAGCCTAAACAAAACTGAGACTTGTGACCTTCAAGCATAAAACCAAAAGTCAAGCCAAGGTTGGCTTAGATTTGGAAAGCATTGGACTGCTTTCCCTTCACTCAGCCCCACAAAGGCAGTGGAGAGATATTATTTGTTTCTGTAAGGCTATGGTTGCACCTGGAAAATTTATCCAAGTCATAAGCTCTCTGCAGTAAATAGTAATACTAAATAAAAATAAATGTTCTCTGCCCCTTTTAGCCTGTGTATTTCAAAGCTACTTTGCAGAGGAGGGAAATAATATCCAGCTATAGCAAAATGAAGGAAATAAAATTCCACAACAGTGAAATTTTTCAGATACATTTTTCCTTTCCTCTTGTGACCGCATTTGAAAAGCAAAGCAGGGAAATTCTCTGAAGAGCCTTGAATAAAAGCCAGTTTTAAAGCAGAATCCTCCATATGGATCTGCTGGGTTGTAGGCAGTGCAACCCATATTACCCTCAGAAGAAATGTCAGAGTAACCCCTTCATAGCTATTTAGCCCTCCCAACTAAACCCTCTGCAAGACTACTCATGAGCAGCCTTATGCCAGGCATGTTAAACTCTAATGTGTGACTCTGCAATCCAACAACAGGCTTACATGGATATTATGAAATTATTATTTACATTGCAGTAATTCCCAGGTACTCCAGTCGAGAGCAGAGCCCCCATAGTGCTGCTCAATTGTAGATTGAAGTTCAATTTAGGCCCTGGAGAGCAGCTTTCTGAAGCTAAAAAGAGAGTCCCTGCTGCTGTACAGAAGGAAGTTTAATTGCCTTCTGCTCGGGTGTGCTGCATTGTCCCTGCCGAGGATCCAGCCCAGAGGAGCTGGGACAGAACACAGATAAATGCCAAGGGCTTGGGCTGCCTCTGTGCACAAACCATGAGCATTTCCCCACCCTTTTTAATATGCCACAGCAATCTTGTCCCACATCACCCACCCACTCCTCTGTGTCCTCCTTGAACCTCCCTTCTGGGGGTTTGGACTGGTTGACCTTCAAAGATCCCTTCCAACCCAAATCGTTCCGTGATTCTGCAGCTGCCCCACGTGTGTTCACGGGTTACCCTCTCTTTATCCATCAGCTCCCAAATGAAAGCTCTCCTACCAAGGCCTCCTCCAAAAAGGACTCTGCCTTGCCTGCAGTGGGAACCCTCTCCAGCTCCTTCCAGCTGGGATTTTCTGGCAGCTGGGGCCGATGTTCCCATATCCCTGGGAAAGAATGGCTCATACCCTAACAGCAGCATGCCCTAGGGGCTAAGCATCCAAGAGCCAGGGCTGGTGCCTGGTGCAAGATTTGGGGCAGTGAGCAGGGAGGAACTTGCCCTCATCAGCATGGATAGCAGCAAATCACCTCTTAATTGTGCTGAATGAAAAGCAAACACCATGAAGGTATCACCCAGTAGGCTCTTGCCCTGGAAATCACAGCATTTTTAATTGAGACAGAAAAAGGGGAGTTTGACTTCACTTTTTCTCCCCCCCTCAAATTCCAGAGAGCTCAGACATGATTGCTGACACAAGCAGTAACCCCGCTGTTTAAATGATAAGTTAAAGCTCCAGGGTTCAGCAGTCAGGGCTGCTTAGGAGCACCACAGTGCTTGATTTTGATTCATGTGAGCTTTGCAAATGGAGCTGGTAGAAATGTCTTATTCCCTCTTCTCTCCTCGGCTGTTGATGTGTAATGCTGTAAGCTGACTGGTTTGATGCAATCCTGGGAGATGAGAAAAAACGATATGTTAGAAAATATCCCAAAATACATCAGAGTATACTAGGGTAGAAAATGAGCTTCAGTTTGATACAATGGATGGAAATGTTCCTTCTCAAAATCTGACTGCAATTGCATTTTTGCCTGAATTTGTGAAAAGTGCATCATTTTTATCTTCCTAGGTGACATGATAGCAGTTTCACTACTGTCCCAACAACCCAGAAAAATCCTAGCTATGCTTTTGGCACTGCTGCTGCTTGCTGTGGCTCACACGAGAGCTGTTCTACCAGTGTTCTTCACAATCAAAGTCAGAAATAATTCTCTCTAAAGAGAAAAAGATGTTGTCACATAGGAAGAGATTTAATTAAGCAATGGAGATTTATTTTGTTTTGTTTCCCCCTTTTTTTTTTTATTTTAGGAGATTTGCTTGGAGAAACATTTTCTTCTTTTGTACAGAATTTTCCTGGGGGCAAGTTACTGCATTTAATTTGATTTTAAACCTGCTACACAATCAATAACGCCTCAAGTCTGGAAGCAAATCTCAGGGAGAGTGACTTCAATCTGAGATTTCAGATCAGTATCCCTAAAAGTCAGATGCGAAATCCTTTCCTCAATAAAAAACCCAAACAAAAGCAGTTTGCTTTTGACCTAAACCATGTTAAGAAGAAGGCTGTTTAGGTTAGTTAGAAGTGGCCAAACTCTGCTGCTGTTCTGAAAAGCTGTAAAAATAAGGTGTGGAAATAACCTAAGGAATTCTCTCCTTGTCTTGATAGTCTATTTTTATATGTGGACATATAATTCATATCCCAGTGATGGTCACTCATGTTTGCCCAAATCCTTGGGCTCCAGACTCTGTAGCAAAGTTCTTCTATGTGCCTTGGATGGAGAGGTAGAATAGGGGCAGAAGTGTTCTTTTATTGGAACTCTGGCCTGATTTTTTAAAAACTAAGGCAGATCCCAGAGAGGTTCACACTGTGACTTTGCAGTGCTATTGGTCCATCTCAGTGTGTGGCTGCATCATCCACAGGAGGCCAGAGATGTGTTCACTTACACCAGGTCTGGATTAAGCTGCTCTCTGCTAAAACTCTTCTTTTTCTAAACCACCAGATGTGGACCTTTTGGAATTCTCTTCACCCTTTGTCCAATTTCATCAAAATTCTCTTCGTGCTCACATTATGGTCTGTTTAGCCCAGACTGTCAATTTGTGACTGGTGGAAATCTGGAAGCAATTCTTGCTTAGTGTAAAGTGCCAGGCTTAAATCCAAGATTTGATGGATGTGACAGTTAATTTCAACTGCAGATATTTCCCTTTGTCTTTTGAATAATTTCAGTTTTTCTGTTTAGATATACTTGAGAAAAATCTCCCCAGAGCAATGTCATTTTACTGGTGCTGCTCTGCATAGCTCTGGGTCTTTTTCTCACACACATTTGTGATTTCAAAGTGAGGATACCATGAGGATGCCATGCTAGGGGGCTATCAATATTTTGACAAGCAGTTCCCACCAAAATTCACTCCTTTAACTTGTGATACAACCTGCTAAGCACCTTGAAAAGATGGGTTTGCACAAAAGAGGGATTTGCAGATTATAAATCACATGGAGTTTTGATTATGTAGGGTGAACATCTCTACAACACTTTCCCAAAAAATCTTGTTAAAACCACATATTTTAGAGGAAAAAAGACCCCAGCAAAACAACAAACAAACATACAAACAAAAACATTGGTTTTTTAGTTTTGAGTTTATCAGAAGTAGGAAATCCACCATAGCCATTGCTACAGCTTTCTAATGGATTCAAGAAATGGGAAATTCAGCATTAGTATAGCTTGGAAATAGTTACCTACCCTCACATTTCAGACTTTGCATGTCTTCTTTAGTTTGAGTTTATAGCTTCATCTAGACAAATGGACTTTTTTGTTTGGTAGGTGGAAGAGCCCTCACTAATCATATTTCTGGTCCCCTGTAGATAGATATTTACAGCCTATCATGTAATTATCACTCTCTCCTTATTAAGCTAAACAGGCTGAGCTACTTAAGAAATCCCAAATCTCATTTATTACCCAGTCATCAAGTGCTGATTTATAGAAAATGAGACATTCTTCCTGTCATGACCTTGGTGCCTTGGTTAAATTTCTCTTCAGACATGAATTTTTGCTAAACCAATGCTTATTTGGTGGTCCTTCTTTGCCATTAGTTGTTACCACGTTGCCCTCCTGAACAATTCAGTCAGGTTTACTTCCTCTGGGGATAGGTTCTCCTTCAGCTGCAACAAAGCCACTCTGCACAGGGTTCTGTCTACATGCAAGTTGGAGCATCAAAACTGAATCCCTCACTTGCTAGGTGTGCATGGCTTCCAGAGCTTGTGGCTGTCTGCACTCCTGTTCCTAATTCAGAAATTAGTTTCATTCATTTGCCTCCAACTTCCTCAGAAGTCCTGAAATTGTGCAAATGTCACGCAAGGCTGATGCTGGTGTGCACCAGTGCAGCTGAGTGGCCTTGGAAGTCTGTGTGATCTGACTTACACCACGAGGCTCAGCTCCAGGAGAGGGAGAGCAGGACTTCTGTGGTCCCTGTGCTTGTCTTGGGAAGGATATTGGTTTCCTTATTCACACAGTGAACTTTGCAACAACAGTCACCTCTCTTGGGTGGTCGCATTGCTGGTTTGAAAGGAGATGTCACTATCTCACTGTTTCTTGCAATCATCAACACTTTTATCCCACACCACCTTTCTCTCATTTTGATCAAGCGTCTCATCAGTTATTATTTGCTTCCTATTAATGGCTTCTGGCTGTGCAGAATTCCCCAGACCACCTTCCCTCAGCATATGGGCCTCTGGTCACCTCCACAAGACAAAACACCACCTCATCCCCTTGACTGCCAAGGCCACCAGCCCCGACTCCTCTCTTTGTGATTCATTGCTCTGCACCTTGAATTTGGGAGCACAATGGTGCTTAGAAAGCATCCTTTGCCCTTACATTTAATGTGGACTTTATCTTGATTTTAACTAGTGGGTGAATTTAGGGAAATGGTAACAAAACTGCCATCTACCATGTGGATTTACTGTAAATATTTTTGCATATTTTCTGACAAATCATAGGATATAACACTACCAGGCAAAGTGCTTAGTGTAGGCAAAATGGAGAAGAAAGAAATGGAGAAGGGGGAGAATTTTCTGTGGAGAGAGTTGTACGGGAGAGCTCCTTGGAGCTGCCTCCTGCACAGCCTGTGCTGTGTCATGGCAAGGCAGAGATTAGAGCTGCCACTGCTTGACACAGCTGCACAACCACAGCCAAATCAGAGCCTTGATTGCATCAGTTTCACTTAATTCCATCTCTTGATTTAGAGGAAGAGGAAGCAACATGAACATGACATTCCCTTCCTCTCCCTGACAAAGCAATTACACTGAACTAAGATTTCTTAAGACCTGTCTTAATTGTTTCTGGTTTTCCTGCTGTAGTGCTGGGTTTTAGTTGTTTTGTGTTTGGGTTTTTTTTGGGTTTTTTTTTCCTCTGGAGAGAAGCTGCCTTTCAACCCTTGACTTAATAAATTCAGACTAGTTTGAACAGCAGATTTTGCAAGCAGCAGCTGTAAAATTTAATGCTGCAAAGGCAATAGTTAAGTGTGTCTATCTATTATGATCATAAATGCTTATGATCTTGAGACAGCAAGTGTAAAAAACCTTAATTCAAGGTTGCAGGAATTTTCCCTTATCTTGGTGACATTTAAAAGCATAACTTAAGGAAAACTCCTCTCATCTGATGGTGATGGCCCTAAACTCCCTACACAGGTACAGCACTCGATAGTCCAACCTTGCTGGTGAAGCTTTGCAAACCTATTAAAAACCCAAACCCAAGCCACCCAAGCCTGCTGCACCTCCTAATCACAGTCAATGCCAAGGAGCGAGTTTGAGCAAAAACCAGCTAAAGGAAGGTAAAGGAAGGTAAAAAATCCCCTTCATGCAAACATCCATGGTCAGAGTGTCTCTTTTCCCCGCTTCCCAAAAAACAAGGGCTGTCTGTATGGACTGGAGACAAGGCCAGGGCTGTGGGGCACTGCCTGGTGGGAGAAGCCCGGTGACAGCAGCTAGAAATGAAGGGCAGGGTGGGTTCAGTACGGTGAACATCCCTGAGTGAATTTAGGATTGCCTTTCCACTTAACTAGTGAGGCTGCCCCACTGGGGAGATGTGGGAGGATTTACTTAGAAGCCACTCAGAAGGCACAGGAGGCATTTTTTCAGGCACAGATGCCTCACTGTGCTTTACAATCAAATAATTAACACCCACTAAAACCTAGAAAGACTGTTTGCCTACCTCTAACCAATTGCAGAGGTAGGTAAATAAACACTGAGATGTTGGTGTGCATCAGTCCCTGATTTAATGACTGCTACCACAGCAGAACCCAGGAGTCCTGAGCAATTAAAACCAAGGAAAAATTACAGAAAGCAGAGTAGATTTATTTTTAAAGTCTCCAAGGAGTAACAGAAAACATCCTCTTTGTTAAATATGTCTTAAATTTAAAGCAAGGCAAATAATCCATAGTTATAACAGCCTACCTTGGGATCTTTTTGCCTTCTTGTTTCTCCCTCTTGGCATAATTTGAGCTGATCTCATGCCTTCTAATGAGCTGTCTCCCAGTTGGAAATGGCAACTTTTATAGTTTTTCCCAAAAACCCATGTTCAGACTGTCTTATGAAACACTCCAATCATCAGTACTTGTTCTGTAAGCTGTGTGGTGGATGGAATATATTGTAAGGAGGTAACATCTTGTTGACGGGGGAAAAAAGAAAATCAAGATATTATTTTCTGCTCCCTTCCTTTCTCATACTTTCAGTTAGTCCTGTGACTGGAAAGCTGGTCTGTACACTCAAGCAACAAAAGCAATTTTTTTGTTTGTTTGTTTCGGGTTCCAAGCCAGAAGGATTTCTTTCTCCTTTGTGTTTTGTTGCCACTTAAATACATATTTTTTCTCTCTTGAACAGTAACTGGGCAGCTGTGAGCCAGGCAAAATGTACCTGCATATTTTCAGGGCTGTGTGTGAGCCTGTATCCCATACTTATATTTCAACAGCTAGAGTTTTAAAAGCTCTGCTATGAGGAATATTCCTGTTTCAAATTCTGCATGAGGAAAAAAAGCCCTTTCTTAGAGGCAAAAGTTTTTCATGGATTGGAAATTGTAGTACCCAAGAATTCTAATTTTGAATCCAGAGTCACTTTAATCATGATTTAAGGCACAGTTGGATATTCACTGATTTATATAATCAATCTTAAGCTTTTTTTTTTTTTTGGCCCTTCATCCTTTCGCTATTTTGATTTGGAGAAGTTGGTTATTATTGCATTAAAGCCATTAAAACAGGTTGCTTTGCAATCATATATAATTTTACGCTGGCAGATTTTTTTCTTGCAAACAAGATCTGTGTATATACTTACTAAATTAATTACCTGCTCTAACATACATTTATCCAAATGCTTAATTTTTGCATTCCTAATGTGCTGAATGATATAATGACAGTAAAAAAAATGTAATTTGATATGAATTCGTGCCAAGCACTTCTGATAAAGAATGAAACTGAAAAATATGTGGGAAGTCAGTATTTCACATCTGTTATTTATTTGCCTAGAACCTTCTCTGGAGCCTGTCTGCATTTAAATTATTAGACAAACAAATGACTATTCACTCCTTTCCTCTAACTTAAAAGCTTCAGAAAGTATTTTTCAGATGTTCTGATTCCTCAAGTAATTGGACTTCTTCATATTTTTAGAATTTGCCAAGACTTTATTTAATCACTGGGTAAGAAAATTTTTCAACTGCACTTATTCTAGTACTGAACAGCTTCTGATTTTAATATTTTTCAGGTATTCACCTTTTTTACCTGTTTCGTGTTTTGATGATGTGGAATTCTGTTGAGATGACAATACAATTGCAGCAAAGCCATAGCACCCTGCTTCTTTCACTCTTTAAGGGTCATGCAGCCAGTGAGACAAGTTTGGAAATTTCAGCTCTTGTTATCACTGAAGGCAGCAAATTCTAAAGATGCTTTGTTGGAGACATTTATATTTTTAGGCTTGTTTTAGTTATAACCACCTTCTCTTTGTAGCAGTCTATCAGTTAGTAATTAATGTATTTATGGCAACCTCCTCCCATCAGTGACAAATGTATTTGGTGCAAAAATGCTTGAGCTTCTCATAGTTATAGTTAGAAGATTAAGTTGCAATAAAAGTACCAATATTCTGTGCTTAAATGCACCACAAACAAATGGAATATTATGGGAATTAATATGCCCATAATGCATACTGCAAGGCAATACTATGATAAAAGATGCACGATTCAAGCAATATTGTTATTTTTCTTCTCCTCCAAACCTTAACTGAAAATAAATAGTGCACACACTAGGCAGCTGTCTCCAGTTTCTCCATTCCAAGCAGCCATTCCAGGCACACTGGTGAATGTTGTGTGGCAGGAAGTGTCTGGAGTTAACCCCTGTCTCCTGGCTCTACCTGCACCCACATTTGGCACAGGCAAGTGTCTCTCAGTGCCCACAGCCCCTGCACTTCACACTGTGACACGGGAATGCCACAGCTCCTGCTGGGAAGTCCCCTGATATCCAAGCCTGCAAAAAGTCTGTAAGCAGCAGGGCTCCTGAGGCTCTGCTGACTGCAGAAACATGTACAAGCTGTGTCTCATCCCAAAAGCCACTCATCAGGGAATACGTGTTGTAGTTGTTGTTGTTGTTGTTGTTGTTGTCAGGGAGTCTTGCCCAAGACTGTGTTTCAGAAAAAACAAGAAGAAAGCAGCAGCAGTTTTCCAGTACTCCAGTGCAGCACAGCATTGCTGAATCCAAGGCTTCTGTGCCTTTAGTATTGATTTGCTCCCTCATCCTGGAGAACATGTGAAGCAGCACCTCTGTGTGTATCTCCTGTGCTGACGTCAGAAGCTCAGTTCCCTCTCAGGGGTTTTTGGTGAGGCTGATTGAGGTCCCATGTCTGGGACAGTGAACTTTGTCATGCAGCTTCTCATTAGAATCTTCTCCATTCTCAAGTGATAATTTGATGAATCCTGATTTGTAAATAGAGCTGTACAAAAAAGGTCTCTGTTCTTAGACTGTGTGTCTCGTGGGTGTGTTACAGAAGAGGAATTTCCTTTACTTCTTGCCGTGTCTTTATTGGCATCTCCTGGCAAATACCGAATGCCATGTCAAATCTACCACTTCCCTTCTGGAGTGCTAATACACTTCTGGAAGGTCTGCACATATCCACTCATCCCTTTGATTTGATTCAGTCTGTACTGCACAGCGATTTCCTGGGATGGTTTCAGCTGGCCTCCAGTTCTCTTCTGCCTGTCCTTTCCCTCACAGTGATTCACAGGGTGTTACTAGAGAAGTCAGCTCTTTGCCATGATGCTTCCCTGCTCAAAATCTGTTGCCTCTGTGCTGCTTTGGATTTGCTCGGTTTGAGCTCTGAAATGTCAGCTATGTTTTTACCAACAGATTATCCATAGCAAACATTTTACAAACAAGCTACCTGAAGGTAACTTTTTTCCTGTCTTGGCAAGAGTGTTTCGTAGTTCCTCAAACTCATTCTCTCATTCGCAATGGGAAGTGTTTCTTCCATGGATCCTCTAAATACTGACATATATATGATTTCAAAGACGTATAAATCTCACTGTGAACTCAGTCACACTTCTTACACTTGGATTAATGGATATCCTATTTCCAACCAGAAAATGTTTGCATTAAGGGGCACCTTCTAACCCAGACTCCAGACTAACAGTCCCACTCTTAGTTTGCTATAATGATCTCTCCATTCTCAGTGTATATATGGGAGCAAGTACAATGATACCAGGGTTTTGCAGCCCTTTCCCATAAGAAATTTGGGAAGCACCAGTTGTCCATTTCCTTTCCAGCATATTCCTTCACCTGGGCATTTGGTTACTGTGCCTTACACTTACCAGTGCTTGAAGAATCCCTGGTTCTTTCAAACATGGTTGCTTTGGGGTTTTTGGTTGGGTTTTTTTTTCATTTGAGAGGAGACAGTCTGCTCCATGTGATGATGCAATTGGATGTGCCTCAGAGACTCCTTATCAGTAATTGCTGCTTTTCTCTTCTGACACAAACACATCCAAACATTTCTTCCCAACTGTGGATATGCTGAAGCACTGCTGATGACACCAAATCTGCCATACCCTGCTATCATTCCCAGCTCTGGCAGGTCCAGGCTGTGACACAACCATGGAACTGGCATTTCTCCAAACTTGTGTTTTGTGAATGTAGATTTTGAAGCAGCCATGGGATTTCTGAGGCTGTGTGAATTACAAATGCCTTCCACGCTCTTGCAGCGAGGGATGTCCACTGGCTCCTTTCTCTTCTCCACTTAGCCTCAGAAATGTGACAATGACACTGAAATCTGCAATAAAATATGTATGCACTCTAAACTGCACAAAAATTCACCACTATTATGCAAACCAAAGCACCAGTAACAGATGTACAGTCCAAACAGATAGCGTGACATTCAATTTTCATTTTGTTGTCTGGGGACAATTACTCATGTGTAGAGATTAACACATACAGAAAACCATACAAATAAGCCTGACTAACAGAAATGTTGCCACCACCTGCTTACCAGTTCCCACTTGAGCTTGGGGGCTTATCCAGTACCTGTACCCACAACATTAACTGATGGCACAAATAGGGGCTGGTTTTCCCATTGTCACAATGCCAGTCTGACTCCACAAGCATCACCAAACCACACCTGAGAAAACAAGGAGTCAGGTCCATAAATCAGGGATTGTAAACAAAGATGACAGATAATATTGGACGATCATTTCTGGCCTCATTCATTCATTAATAAATCAAGGGAGATTTATGATGCAGACTGCAGCACCACTAAATCTTTGCCCTTTTAAAACCATGTTTATTGAGTTTCAGGCTGGCAAAGCAATCGATTACTCCAGAAAAGCATTTTGAAGTAAATCAAAACCATGGTGGGAAAGCACATCCCCTTCCATGTAACAGCAGCTTACTGAACTGCAAATGCTTCCAAAGCCAGGAAAAAGTAACTTCTTCCACACAGAGGTAAAAATCAAGTTTTCATCTATATTAGGGATCTGGCATGCTGCAGTCTTTTATCTTTTTGTAGTTTACATGTTTATACACAACAGGGCAGACTGCCAGCAGCTCTGGCCAAAACCAGAAGAGACAGCTTATCTCTGAGAGGAGAGGTTTTTGCTGGAGCAGCACATGAAATAGGCGCGTTGGTTTGTCAACCCTCAGCTGTAAATCTGGAGGTGCTGCCTGCAGTGCTGACCACCACTACAAACACAGCACAACCGAGCAGTGTGAGAGTGCCTCTAGAGAGCAAGGTACTGTGGCTGGCAGAGCAGCTCTCCTGATGCATTCCCAAAGCTGAGGGACCTCATTTGCGTTCACATTCTGGCGCAGATCCACCATTCCGGCAATGCAAAGGGAAATCAATTGACTAAGCTTCCAGAATTACTTTAGAGACTCAAACAGTGTCAAATCAATTTCCTGTGTCTGTGGCAAACACCAGGAAATTCAGAATTAAGAATCCCCAGTGCATTCAGCTCTGTTTCCTTGACCATGTGTGTTTAGCAGGGTTTTCATTAGCCCATTCTTCTTTTCTGTATAGATGTTTTCTATAGGTGAACTCTGTGATCTGGGGACTGTGCACAGCTCATCATCTGTCAGAAGGTGGTTGATGGAACAGGACATGAAAACTCAGAATCAAACCTACATGCATGCAAGCAAGCAAATCAGTTCATTAAAGGAAACCAAGTAAAGAGTCACTCAAAGCTGAACCCAAGGCTTTCCACTGGAAAATGAAAACCTGCATGGGTTAAGGGGTGCATTTCAAGACCTCTTAATTTTATCTGAAGTGCTTACATAGCACTTGGACCAGACAAATGAGCACTGGGCTAAGTGATCTCCAGGGTCCGTTCCAGATCCACACTTCTGCAGCCACACAACGCAGCATGTGCTAGATTCATTTCCCACTCAGCATCTGAAGTACAGATGTTTACACTCACTGGGCTGCCTGTGTTATCAGTGGGAAACAGGCCTGGCTGGGACAGAGAGCCGTGCTCAGGCTCCTGAGGCTGAAAACAAACTGCAAAGAGAGGGAGTGAATATATACTGCTATGAGGGGTTAAACCAAAACAGTATTTTTCTAGCATTTCCTCAGATTCAATTACATATAGGACTGTTGTTCTGATTTCTTTGTACTGAAGAACTTCCACTAACATTAATGGTACTTTTTTTCCTTTAAAAGATGCACAAAATAAAGGTCCTGGACTACAGGCAAAAACATGCAATTTCAGTATAAATCAAGGGCGTTTGGTTTAGCTCCAAGTGCTGTGTGAGAAGAACAGAACTAAAATTCACCTCAGGGCATCCAAAGACAACAAATGAAATTTTGAGAGAAAGTATAGGGATTGTAGTTACAGCAAAATGTTCATTGTGTGTTTGTATTGTGCAAGGTTTTGTTCTTTGCTGAGCAGCATGACCTATTTCCCAGCATCATGTGATTTTTGTATTGGAAGACTCTTCTGTAAAGAAGTAGAATTAATTTTCCAGTGGAAAAGAGACATTACTGATTTTCCTTACTTCTGCCCAATGAAACAGTTTAACTTTACCTTACATTTTATTTATTTATTTTTAATCTTCATCACCCTGTTAAAAGATACAGACAAGGAAAGCGTATACACTCACTTATCTGTTGCTGGCAATATGTAGTTCTGTTAAGATTGCATTCAAAGAAATGTACAAGGCATCAGGAAAATCCAAATTACACTACACTAGGATTTAATATGATTTAAAGTCCATTTCCAACCGCAACAGCAGCTAAGCACTTAGGCACCTGAAATGCACAAAAGGAATTTAAGCTGCCTTCCACACCTCCCAACTCACAGAGGTGCCTACGTTTTCTGCTTAAATTCTGCTTACTTGCCTGAAGTTTTTTAAACGATGCACGTGGAGATGAAAATCTAGGGATGTTACCTCTGGCTAAAATCATCTGGTTTTCCTAAAACAGGAATTCTTGTGTCCCAGTCTCATAAGCAACTCTGTCTATCAGACTTTCTGAGTCCATTCCTAATTGAGCCAACACTAAATCTGAGAGGGGAGAGAGAGAAAAATAACAAGCATATATATAACAGAGACATCTGGAGGGGAACTGTTTATACAAACTCAACAGCTTTTGAAAAGCTGGGCCCTTGAAGTACACACAGGCACTCCAAATCAGCAGTCCCTTCTGAAATGCCCTCTATATATGTATTTTTAGCTTGCAGCATCTTTATTTCTAATCATTTCTTCCACCATACTGGAAGTCTTTGTAATTATGGTGATAGGACTTTTTTTAATGCTTGTGTAACTCAAAAATGGCCAAATGAAAGCTGACTACACTTTCCGAAAGGAAAGAAAAAGTTTTCTGTGTTAAGAAATTTCAGCTCCAACAGCAATTATTTTTCAGGTAACTGCTAGAAAGCTGTGCTCATAGTACAGGTTTCTGCTCATTTGTCATTATCAACAGCACAACCCTGCCAAGAACACAGCAAAGCAGGGAATATTGCAGTAATGAGTAGAAGGCAACGCTGAACATTTGGTAAGCTAAGCGGATATTCAGTCAGGTTGGATTTAAAGTATTAACCTCTTGGGGAGATGAATTCTGGCTTTCTCCATCTTTTGTGTCACATGCACGTGAATGCATTGTGTTAGCATGTGTTTCTTGTTAAGACCTCAAATTAATTAGAGCTTAAATTTAGGACAGGGTGTGTCAACACTAGAAAATGACAGTGTTGTTGCTGTTGTGGTTTCACACGTGACCAAAGCTGTGTATCTGCGCTTGCTGGAGCAACCCTGAATTTATAAGAACAGATGAGCCCCAATTCAGTGTCAGCTTCAAGTCTCCTTGATCTTCCAGCAGCTCGTGCAGGACCTGCTGTACCAACATGCAAGTGGTTGCCTGCATTCTGCTCAGTCCAGAAGGGAACTGGGGCTTCTCTGCACTTGACTGGGAACATCGAGGAGCTGCCTTTGCACCCGGGTGTTGAACATGCCACAGACACAGCTCAGTACTGAAATCTTACATGGAAACCTTCTACAGTAAGTTCTAACCAATGGTTTGAGAAGCCAGAATGAGATCTGGGGAAGGAGGGGCTATGGCAGATGAGATGGGTACAAAGGGGAACATTTCAAAAACTAAGAGAGTCCCTTCAGGTGGAGGGAAAATCTGCTTCTGATTATAGTCACGCTTTCAGAAAAATTGACAAGTGAAGATCAATGCAGGAGACTTTCTTTCCAGGACACCCTGAAGACCTGTTGGGGTTCTCTGAAACAGCTGCTTCACTCATGCTCTTAAGTGGATTTCAACTGCTTTGATGTGTTAAGTGGATTTTGCTCAATTGAAAAGGTTAGTAGTGCTTTATTTGAAATCTTGCTTCATGCACACAGCAAACTTTTCCATGGAAGAGCTCATTTTAAGCCTGGGGATTATAATGGATAAGTATCAGGAGAGTTGCTCTCAGTTTCACCCCAGAGATAATGGCCAGAACTTCACAGAGCTCTCTTAAGTGCTGAGAAAGAGAAGATGTAATTTGCCAGAAGATGTCAGACCACAGCTGAGCAGGAAGGTGGAAACTTCTTCATAAGTGCTACCTTTGGGGATTTTTTAAAATGCTGTTTCTGTATTCAGCATTTTTATTTCTCAACTTTTAAGTGTATTTCCTTTTCTTTCTTCTTTATCTGTCTCATGCTAAAACATCCCGTGAATGCACCATCCTTTCAGATTTTAGTCTGGATCATTTGATCGTTACATGCCCAACACTCTCACTGAACACAATAAGCACTGCAAAGTAGGACTGCCAGTATATAATAATATAGGGAATTTATACTTTGCTGTAGTTAAAATTTGGTTAGACCAGAAACAGGTCAGGCAAGCTTAACTGTCCTCCTGTTGGTGATAGAATCTGAGAATTTTTCTGACTGAAGAATTACATCATGCTCTGTTTCTGCAGTCAAAGTGCCATGAGCTACTTCCATGAGATCTTTTCTCTGAATGAGCTGTTTCTTATCTAGAAAAGGACTTGTGAGGTACACTAAAGTTCACACAGAAAACAAAAAAAATGGAAGCACTACTCTATGAGCATCCTTGTCCAAACCCAGAAGTTGCAGAAAAAAATGAGCTGCAAATACCTGTGTGCTACCTGTGTGGAAAACAAACAGGAGGCTCAGCACTGGGGCCCTCAGAGGAAAGCTAAAGCGCCTTCGTCCCATCTCCATTTCATGGGAGGACTAAAATACACCTGTGATGTTCTTCAGGAAGCCAGGGAAGCTGCTGGAATTTATGGCAGCCTCCTATAAAGCTAGACCAGCACAGGAGACTGGCCAAAGGTTTTGTGGTTGGCCAAGATAGTGTGGGCTGAGCATCATTAGATGGGGCTGATCAGAACTGCCAGGAACAGGCCCTGCTGGAGGAGAGAGAGGTGAGGAAAAGCAACACACCCACCTGACTCAAAGGCAGAATCTCTGCCTCCTACTACAACTGGAAACCAGTTGGGAGTTCTGTGATGGTAGTAAAAGCACAGCAATAAAGGGATTTAATGGCACTTCAACGAAACACAGAACATAAATATTTAGATATTCCTTGTGTGTACTTTTCTAAAGTAGGTCGAGTTATGATGTTCTGAATGTCATATATCACAGGCAAAAGAGGGAGGACATTTGGAACCTAAACCACAGTTAAACCCACCTTTTTTTACATAGGTCATAGCTGCTGAGGGCAATATTTGGTTTATTGTGAAGATTCAGAGAGCACTATGACCCTCTCTTTCCATGTTACTGCCTAAAGTTAATCTCCTCACAATCTATATTCTGGAACTATCTTTCAGACATAATGAGCATACATAATCTTGAAGAAAAAGCTTTAAGAGCTGCAAGCATTCACCATCTTGGAGATTATACCTAACTATTTAGTGGCATCAAGTAAGGTGTTTGGAGGATAATACTAGACACTGGTATTTAAAAATGTTGTTCCGATTTAACTGCTTTTATTTATTTATTTTTATTTTTTTTTAAGAAAAGGTTTTGACTTCCAAGCTTTGACACTTCCCATGCTGCATCCAAGAAAGGAGAGGAAAAACTGCCTATACCAACTCATTATCGTCCATTAAAGCCTCACCATGTTGAATTTCTCTGGCCAGGACAGACGCTGCACGCAGTCCCGTCACACCCTGAAGAGAAGGAATAAGATTCCAAATGAAACCATCATATTTTAAAACTTATTCTGAAAAACGGACCGAACTTGTACTGCCTTTGATGTGTTCTGACCTGCTCTTTTATATGTAGGAACACAAAGACGCTGTCAGTCTGTTGGTGTCACATTTGTACCAATCAAATAACAGTCAAATAACAATCAAATAGCCCAGGTGAGCTCCTGCTCCTTTCACGGAGCGCTTCCACCACGTCGGGTCCTTGGCAGGGCATGGATTTACAGCGCATGGAGCGCCTGCAGCCGAGCCCCCGCTCCCTCCATCGCTTCTCCTCCATCCCGCCCCGGGACTGTGCCATTTATTGACACCGTTACGTGGCCGTTTCCTGCCTTACGGAGAGTTTCCGTCATCGATCCCCCACGGCTCCATCTCCGCCTTTCTCCCCCGCAGATCCCCCGTGCCCGGGAGCTTCGCCCACCCCTGCCGGGGGCCGCCCGCTCCTCCCCAGCCCCGCGGGGCGGCTGCGGCGGGGCCGGGCCCGCGGGCACCTCCCTCCCTGCATCCCTCCCCGCATCCCTCCCTCGCTGCGTGCCGCGGGATGCGCTGCCGGGCGGGCGGGCGCTCACGGACCGCGCTCCGCGGGGGCAGCGGCGGGAGCCAGAACCATGTCTCCGGTGAGCGGCCCCGGGCGAGCGGAGGGGCGGCGGGGGAGCCGCACTCCCGTGGCCGGGCTGGGTGGTCTCCCCACGGCCGGCACCGGGCGCACCGGAGCGCGGGGTGATGGGCGCCGGGGCGGGAGCGGGGCGGGCGCAGGGGGCGGCTCCGCCGCATCGCGTCCCGCTGCGGCGCGGGCAGCGCGGAGCCCCGGCCGGGCGCTGCGGGGCGGAGCCGCGCCGGGCGGGAGGAGCGGCGGCGGCCGCCGCTGCCGCCCCCGCTATCTGACCCGACCTTCCCCCTCTCCTCCTCCTCCTCCGCCCCCCGGCTCTCCTGCCCCCAGCGGCCCGGGAGGAACTGAACCATCGCCGCACAGGAAGTAGCGGCTGCGGGGAGCGGCGGCGGCGGCAGCCGGGGCTGCCGCACTCCATGAGCGACGCTCCCGCAGCCGCCCGCCCCGCTCGCCCCTTCCCCGCCTCCCGAGGGCAGCGGCGCCGAGCCAGCCCGCCGCCGCCGGGGGCTGGAGGCTGAAGCGGGCAGAGGCAGCTCCGGCTCTTGCCGAGGAAGAGGAGGAGGAGGAGGAGAAGGAGGCGGCGGCGGGGACTGCAGGTTGGTGCCGCTCCGCTGGCGAGGCGCGGGTAGCGGGATGCGGGGGGAGGCGGGCGGCGGAGGCTGGGCGGCCGGGGCAGCATCCCCCGCACGCCGGGGGCTCGGCCGGGAGCCCCTCGGGAAAGGCCCCGGCTCGCCGCCCCCGCTGCGGCGGCTCGGGAGGAGAGCACCGGGCCCAGCCCGGCTCGGCTCGGCTCGGTCCGGCGGTGCCGGTGCCGCCCGCGGGGCCGCGCTTTGTGCGCCGGCGGGCGGCTCCCGGGGCGGGGAAGGGCACAATGGTCCCGGCTGGAACGCGTCCTGCCCATCCCGGGTGAGATGGACGCCGTCCCGGGAGGCGCAGGCTGGCGGGCGAGGAGGGCGGCTGGGCTCCCCGCCGGGTGCGAGGGGAAGATGGCTGGATGGCTGGCTGGATGGATGGATGGATGGATGGATGCATAAAAGGATGGGCAGAAAGTGGGAGAGCGGTTTAAAACACAAAAGAAAGAAAGAAGGAAAACCCGTTTCGGAAGAGCCGGGCTGTACCTGGGTGCACGGCGTGCGAGTGCAAAATGGAGAAGAGCAAACCCTATTGATCTGAGAGGGGCAACCAAATGGAAAGCTGTTGTGCCTGGATTCTGTTCAGAGGATGCTGATGTATATATTAAGGTGTTAGCCTAATGTTGTAGGCATCTAAATAAATAAGCACGCTCGTTATCCCTTTAGAGCTTTTAATACACTGTATTCTGATGGAAATTTTTGTGTTGAGATTGTTACCTGTTTGATGCCACACTTATATGTTCTTCCCCTCCAGTATTTTTTCTTCTTTGAATTTTCATATTTCCTCATTGATTAGGCAGAGAGCAGGTGTGGTATGAGAAAGGAAAGTGTTGGAGTTTCCAGTAATCTTGCTGCTCATTCTTCAAGGCAGTAATAATCTCATTAGCTCATCATGTTATCTTACTCATTAATTTCAAGTCCAAAATAAACTTCATGCCCTTTCCCCTTCTCCTGCTCTAAGGGAAATAGGCTGGAGTCCAAGATGGCATGTTTGCTCTCCGTGAATTGCTGATGTGACAAGCGTGTTTGGGAGCAGAGTGGTAAAGTTCTCCACTTGTGTTGGCACTGTTTTCTTTTGTGGTGACACTCTTCACCTGAGACTCTACTTGACCCACAAGTAGAGTGGGTGGAGTTCAATGTAATCTCAGATATATGTATTTTTCTTCTTTAAGTTTGATTCTACAAGCAGTAGGACCCATACATTTTCCATTCATTTTCCTGCAAGAGTGCAGCTGTGTAGGAGATGATGGAGTTAAATGGAGTTGGAGTTGAGCATTGGGCTGTTACAGAGCTCCTTGTGCTGCAAACAGTTCTGACCCTTCGACTTTAAACATAAATGTTCTAATGTTTTCTGTAACTTTCACAGGAGCCTTGCTTTTGGTTTCCTTCTGTGTACTCCAGTCTTCTTCCCTTTCACATCTATTGTTACTGAGCCTTCATGACTAAAATTATGCTCATTACTTTCAGTATGTTTTTCAGCCTTTTTTAAGAGCCGTTTTATGTACTCTTAAGAAAGTCTCATTATGTCTTTCTCTCCTAATTCCCACCTTCACCTCTCTACCCTTACACACACAGTTAATTGGAGAAAGCAGGACAGAGAACAGTTGGTCTCCAAATATAGCTGGAATTCAACAAGCACAGGAAAAACACCTGACCAGATTGTCCCCGCTGAGCATGATTAAAATGGCAGGACCACTTACCAAAACTTTGTAGTGCAGTTTAACAATGCAGTGCAGATAGCTCCACTGAGAGTGCTCAAGTTGTGCCTGACAAGGGCTGAAATCAGAATGGGCTTTACTTGAGGTAATGTTGGACAGAAAAAAAGAATGTTATTTCCTGTTCCCCTTGTGGTTTCTTTTATCTCTGAAGAGGTGCATTAACAAACTGGACAAAATTCCACTTACAATTACAGGGAACTCTACCAGCACAAAGTATATGTTCTTTTCCCAGCCAGAGCTAAAGCTTTCTGCTCTGCTTTAATCTTCTTACAAAATGAAATTATTGCATAGTCTTGTGCTAGCTTCTTTTTTTTTTCCTTTCTGCCTCTGTTAGCAGAAAGATGCATTGTTTTCAAATCCTAAATGGTGTTTTGTTTATTTACAAAACTATTACAGAATAATTGGATTTGAGGCTTACATTTTGTGGGGAACCAGTGTGAATAAAGTATTGCTGTTAACTGTAATGAGTTCACCTATTCTAAATTTATGATAGCCATAAATTTTGGAAGGCTGCTTCTACACTCTATGCAAATTTAAAAAAAAAAAAAACAACAGGAAAGGTCGCATTCAGTCTTGCTTCTTTGGCTTATGAGAACATAATTCTCGATAGGAGTGGCCAAGGTACTGATGAAGAAACTTAATTACCATCTGCAGTGCCTAAAAATGTCCTGTTCTTTCAGTGGGCTTTTTTAGTGTTCATACTGAGTTGGTGCATGCGTAGCCTGGTTATAGTCGGTGCCTGAACAAAGACCAGGTGACTTGGCAATTGGTACCTGGAGTGCTGGGAGGTAAAGAACAAAAGAAATGACAAAACCCAAAGAGAACCTAAAGTTTCATTGTTTCTCAGACTGCTCTACTACCTTCTGGTGCAGATTCATCAGTAATAAGTATTCTCTGTCTACACGCACAAAAGGCCAGGGAGCTTTTGCTTGTGGGTAGCTCTTAACAAGTAATTGATAACATCTTTTTTTACCAAAACCAAAAGGAAGGGAATAGAGAGATATTTGAAGGCGTTATCCAAATTTCTTCTTTACCCATGATATTAATCAAGATAAAATAAGAAAAAGGAACACTAATCCCCAGGCCTCGCTGCGCGCTTGATGAAGCTACTCTTAAATGTGTTGCATGAAAATCAGTTTGCCATCTGATGCATGATCCTGGTAGGATTCCAGGCATGAGTCAGCACCTAAGTTGGGCACTGATTATCACTAGGACACAGGCACCTGTAGACAAAATCCAGATAATCTAGGAAGCATTTAATTTGCTGGCGTACCCAACTTAGTTTACTAATTGCAGAGGTCCAAATTTCAAATGGTTAAAAAGGAAGCGAACCCTTGCTTACGTATTTTCGTTGATGCTTCCAAAATCAGTATATACTTATGATTTACCTGTAACATTTCCTTGTGCCTGTGAGTCTGAACACATTTAGGAGTGTGCAAGACACGACAATGATGAGATGAACGCTTAGGGGTGTTACACACAAGTCAAAGCAAAGATGAAAGAAATCTTTGTCTTTTTTCTAAAGACCAGTCTACAACTGCTGCCTTTGGATTCAGTCCTTTGCAGCAGCTCCTCCTTCTGCTGTGCGGTACCTGTAGCTGTGTGAACAGTATAACTGTGCTGGATGGGACATTTGTCTGGGGAAGCAGGAGACTTGGGTTCTTGTCCTTGTCCAAGGGAGTATTCTGTGTTACAAGAAGGAACTGAGTGCCACAGGAGCTGTTTTTTGCACATAAACCCAAGTAAAACCCAAATAGTTTTAGGAGGACAGTGCAGTTTCCAAGGAAGTGCTGGGTGGCAATTAGGAAAAAGCTTTCCTGGGCTTTTCCCTGGAAGGGAAAAAATAATGCACAGCTCAGGCTACATGAAGATGCTTCCTACTGGACTGATGGGCAGAGGAGACAATCAAGAGTGTCCTTTCTGTTTCATGCCTGTTTTGTGAGGGGGTCAGTGTCCTCTTGGCACCTTGAACTTTCTAAAGCTGTTGATCTCTATGAGACAAACCTGGGGAAAGCAGGAATTGGTAGTACATCTTGCTGTCGGTAAAACAGCCCAGTTGCTCCTGTTGCTTTTTTTCTCTCTCTCTCTTTTTTTTTTTTAAATTTTTTCTTTCCCCCCTGCCCTTGTGGCTCTTCTAAGGCATGCTACTTTATGCAGAGCAAGCATGTAATTTTGGGCTCGTGCCTCCCCTGGGAATTGGGGAACTTGGGACCTAGGCTGTGTGAGGCTTGATGCTGCGATGCTGCATTTTCTGTGCACCCATAGGTACCAGTTCCTCTGTGGAGAGCCAGGATGAAATAAAGAGAATGAGCTTTCTGTTCCCTCTTGGGTGGGGAATGAAAGCTGGTGTGCTGACTAGTCTTAATACTGTCATTTATCTTGCAGTAGTATCAATAATGTGGTGTTTACTTTCCAAACAAAAGATGTGGTTTATGTCCGAAAGAGTTTAAAGATCATTTGAAGCTTGGTGTAGTGGCAATGGTAGTGTTCTCTGCTAAATCGGCTTCGCCCTGGATTGCAACCTTGTTGCCTAATTGTGTGATTACTGCTGGAGTTTAAAACTGCTCAGAGAAAAAAAAAAAAAAACAACAAGAAAATGCTTATCCTTGAAGTAAGCGTTGATTTCCCTGTATTTTATGAGCTAGAAGAGGCATATAGAATCCTTATACATTTGGACCGAAATAGTAGTAGTTTTCCATACCAATGAGGTGGATTCAAGTGTATTGCAGAACGTTTAGAATCCAACAGCTCCTGTGTATTCAGGGGAAAAGAAACCCAAACTATTTAAACTGCTACAATGTTCTGCATCAATGATAAGAGCTATTTAATGGTCAGGCATAAGCAGTATGACATCGGACTCTTTCTGTGTGTTGCAGCTTTTCTCCGTGTGGACTTTCTCATTTGCTGTAAATGAAATGAGATTTCGGTGACATTTTTAGTTCCTTTTTTTCTCCTCTTGTTGTTCTTGTGTGTTAGCATTGCTTAGGTAATTACAGTGTGCTCGCTAGAAGCCCTGACAGCCTAAACTGAGTTCTTTGTTAAAAACGCGGTGTTTCCCTTAATTAAGAGAGACTAGAAACAGCACCTGAATCTATTAATTAAATAGTCAAAGTTGATCTCTATTTAGGATATATTAACAAGCAAAACAAAATACATTTCCGACTAAAATGTTGCCCAGAGTTAATGAGCTACTGTGAGGCTTTTTTTTCCCTTTTTTGTGAAGAAAAATAATGTATTGGTGCTGCAACTGTCACACATGCACAGTCATGCAAAATTCATGTGAGATAGTTCCCAATTCTATGGTACTGAGAACAATAGCCACTATTTCTTCTTCAAAGCTCTTCAGAGATGTTAAATAATCCTTGTGACAACCCTATGAAGTGAATATTGTAGTAATTTTGTATGGATGGCAAAACAATTAATCGGCATTGTCTCCAGCCGTACTGAGAAAGTGGGATTTGCAGCGTGCCCGGGGCTTGGCCTGCTGCTGGAGCTCCTGCTTGGGTGAGCAAGGGGTGGGTGAGCCTGTCCTGCTGCCTCTTCTTCTGTCCGTGTCTGTGCTGATGAAAACATTCTGCAGATGCTGTGGTCATCAGCCTGAAGGTATGTAGGTCAAGGTGGAACCCTCATGTCCTGATAAAGGATGCATTTAGCTCGTTCTAAATTATTCTGACCATGTCACTGGCATCACTTCTTGGAGGCGAGATGTGTGGAGCTGTCGGCTGTGCTGGGATCTGGAATGTCCATCTGAATGTGAAAGTTGAGTTGCTCAGACTGAGTCCAGAGCACAAGTTTGCTCATTCGTGGGGTGAGGTCCTGGTCAGACACTTCCCACTGGGGCCTTGCCAGCCTGGGCTCGCTTAGTTTGACTTGAGGTTGGTCTCCTAATTCCTTGTTATCTGAAAAGGATGCAGATGCCACTGTTTCCTCTGCTACATGAACACCAGCTGTATCTGCCAGCTGAAGGAGGTCTGGATAACCAGGACGTAAGTTCCTGTTTGGGTCAGACCAGTGTTGCAGCTTTCCTGTGCAGCCTGGCTTTGGCTGCTGAGATGCTTGTGTCTCCTCTTCTCCTCCAGCAGCTCTGCCTGCTGCCCTTCCAGGAGTTATAAATGCCACAGCAGATGGCTTGGGGAGGCAGTGTCTGCAATTACGGCTGCAAGATCTGCCGAAGCTTGACTCTGCACAAAGAACGCTTCTTTTTTCCCCTGGAGATTGAAAGTTGTTGGTACTTCAAATGCAGATTTGGTCTTTTCAGGGGAACACGATGGAGGAAATGTGTGATTTCCATGCTGGTTCAAAAGCAGCCTGTCTTTCCTCTTGACACAATTCATATCATGCTTTAGTGTTACCAGTCTTCAGTCTTCTCTTGCTAGGTCAGCTTTCACATTCCTCATAGTGATATAAGCTAGATTGCTTATGGATCCAAGATTTGATAGCAGCTGACACACTGCTAAATAACACAACCATAATCAGTTTATTTGATAAAGGCAGGTAACCTTCCAGCAGATTTCATTGTGAATGTTGTTCTGCCATGTGAGCAGAGATGAGAAGCTCTAGGTTTGACACATCTTTAATGCCTAATGCAAGAGCTCATCTCCCAGTTGCAGCTGTGATTGATTGACCCAAGGTTATGCTGCATAGTGTCTTCTTTTCTGTGGGCCCCTTGCTCCAGTACCTTTCTGAAGTCTTGATCTCCTTTCCAGCATGTCTGAGCTGAATTTTTTCCTCTTGCATCTCTTTGATGCTGATGGCCCTTGGGTTATTAACCATGTAGCCAGCCAGGTTTGAATTATAAGAGGACTGAAGCCAAAGGGAAAGAAAGGTTTTCATTTCCTGAGGTCAGTGAAGAGGCTGTGACCCAAATTACCCCCTGAGCAGTGTTTTTTTCCTTCTAGTGGTCACAGCAGAGGTGACGCCTCTGGTTCCTCAGACAACTTCCTGAGGTTAGTTGTGTTACAGAATGTTGGAGCCCCTCTCTTCTTAGGGATCAGAGGAAGGATTTTTATTTTTTAAAAAAACCTGCTTTGCTTGTAAAGTACATTTGGCTAAAAGTGTAAGTAGCAATGGGACTTTAGGCCAGATTGCAGATTGTTATGGATCTCCATTTCCAGTGAAATATCATCACTGGGATCGTGGCATTGAGGTGGTTTTTGGACTTTCGTGTTTTTATCTTGTCTTTTGCATTCCTGGCCACCCCATGGCAAGGGGACAGGGCCATGCCTTTTTGCAGTCTCTGCTCATAACTAACTCATCTGAAACTTGTAAATGGTTTTCATGTTGAATTTGCCTGTGGTATTGCTCTTATTTGTGGAGAGGACAACTACTTGAAAACAGATGTATTTCATATTTAGCTAGCACTGTGGCAAGGATGTCATTTGTATGATCTTTTAGGAGTTGAGATGGCTTAATCTGAAATAGGATGTACTTTGAGTAACTCAGTTTGCTTTTTATTGTCTCGAGTTGTTTGTGTCAATGGAAGCTGAGCTGGCTGGTTTAACTCTCCAGCTGCATTTTCCCCCAGCGTCTTCTGTGATGGTACAAGACCTATTGCTGCCAAACCCTGCTGGATTCCTTTCAAGCTTTCCTGCCCTAATATCCATTGGAAAACACTCAGTGAGCCCTCTCCCTCTGCCTGCTCTGAAAGGACTGAGTTTGCATTTGCCTGACAGCAGTGGTGCCTTAAGCTGAACTTAGAAGGAAGCAGCAGCAGCAGAGAAGTGCCTTGGCTGCAGCACTGGGATGTCAGGCAGCAGCAGCAGGCTCACAATGTGCTTGCCCTGGTCCTCTGCTCTTCCAGCCATCATTTGCTGGCTACTGCCAGGGATGTGTCGTGAGATGGGGCGGGCCTTGGCTCTGGCCTGGTAGAGACCTGCTTCTTTGCTGCCTGGGTCCTGCTCAGCCCCTAGAAAAGGCATTTAGCCTTGTCTTTGAAAACTGTGGTTAAAAGTGGCATTGCTTCATCTTGCTTGTTGCAGCTGGAGCTGTGCCTATGAACTGAGGACCATAACTTACGGTAAAGGTTTTTGGAGCATATAGTCTAAGAATGAAGACATGTCCATTAACATGTCTTCTAAACATTAACATATTTATGTGTGTTTATGGTGTTAAATGTATACTGCTGGCTAGCTCTCCTGGGTGCAGCTGTGCCTATACCAAAGCCCTCTTGATGGTACTTCTCTGGTTTTTTTTTAACTTTGAAGCTTTTGCCAACAGCTTTCCAACATGGAAAAGTTTAATTTTTGTCTGTATACTATAGGCTTTTTCTGGTGTATTCCAGTGCACTGCTGGAGTGGTGCATTGGCTTTTCAGAAGCAATATCATGCTGGAGAACAAGTGGTGGTGATGAGTCTTGTGGTATTCACAGCATCACCTCAGTTATACTTCTCAGTAGAAACCAGGTAGACAGTGTTCATCTTTGAAATAACAGAGCCTGCTGTTTGCAACCCACTATGGGATGGTAATGAGCCTGTACCTGTCTCTACAGCAAAAGAAAGTGGTATCATCCTTTCTTACCTTTCTTTTTTCTTGCACTCTTTGTATTTCATCAGATTTTTAATTTTCTAAGCCTTAAACATTTTCTACAAGTGCAGTCATCTCAGTCTTTGTCAAGAGCCCAAATGGTAGATCTGATCCAAAAGTTAAATCTTTGGTTTTCCTTCAAGGTATTATGGGTGGAAAGGCTGTACTTTACATCCATCTACACTAACTCCTCCATCACAAATTTTAAACCTGTCTCGTTGGATCCCAGAGGAAGCTATGAACTGCTGTGAGGGGTTATCTGTGGGTAATTTGGCTTGCTGGGCCTGAGAGAGGAGGAGGATGTGTTTTTGTACGAGGGAAGCCAGCAGAAGCTTTACTGCACTTGGCATTGCATTTGAAATGAGCACTGGTTGCTGTTCATACCACTGCTGCTGTGAAGGAAGGCACATCCTTCGAGAACATGATTGGGTTGATACTGGCAGAGTGAAGACTTCCTTCAGTGAAAGAACATCCAAAAGAATGTGGTTTCAGATTGGTTTAACAGGCATTTCCTCAGCTGATTTATTTTAATAAAATTTTGCCTCGATGGCTTTTTTAATTGAATATTTAAGCAAGCTGAAAGCAGGCATTTTACTGTCTCTCTTTAATTTGTGCTGATACGTGGTTTAGCATAATTATTTTTTAATGCCCTTTTTTAAAGTGTAGTGCCCTTATCCTCCTGACCCTTTTCCTTCAAGAAGTGGATGTAATTTGGAGAGAAATGTCTGTTGTATCTCTGCCCTGTGGCAGGGAGGTATGTGGGAGGGGTGGGCTTGGTAAAAAAAAAAGAAAAAAAAATTGCTGGCTTTTAAAGTGATGGGTTCAGGCCAAAAAGCATTAAGAATGGTCTGAAGCATACTGTGGTGTTTGTAAGCTGCCTTTCTGAACCTCATGAATTTGGTTCTAAATATGAACCTTGCAGCATTGCACAGATGCCTTGGTTTTACTGGGTGACCTAAAATAACCAACTTAGTTTTTCTCCTTCCCCCCCCATTAGTCTCTCAGGCCTGTCCTTTCTTGTTGGCCAGCATTAACTGTCCTGGATCCCTAAAGAGAAAACAGAGCTGTGTTCTTCTGTTTTATAGGTTTCTGCCTGAATCCAGCGTGGGGAATGGTGGAGTACTCCTGGGTAGGAGCATTTTGTCACTGAGCAGATAAAACTGGCTGCTTACCTCCTATCTAGTTGGGGAGTTGCTCTGCTCCAGTGAAGCAGGAGTACCAACACTGGAAATAAAAGGTTGGCACCATCATTCATAGTGGGATTGCGGTTTAGTCTGGAACAGAGGAGTCTGCTGGTACTTTTGAACCCTCCCTTTGAATAAGATTAATCACAACAGCCTGAATTTCTGGTGATACCATTGCCTACATTCATTTGTGTGTCTGTATTTACTGTGGAGGCTTTTCTTTAATGCTATTCATTAACACAGTAATGTTGGCAAAACTTCTAAAGGGGAAAAAAAGCTCAAGGCTTTCTTGTATTCCTACCAAATACCTGTTTTGATAATAACCAAAAATGTAGTGCTTCCACTTAGCAGTTTGAAACCTGAATGTGAGTCAGTCTTAAGTGATTGCAAAAAAAACCCCAAGAACCCCAAACGTTTCCTTTCTCTCTGACCCCAGAAGAAAAAAATCAAGCACCTTAGATAAGGATGGACACACACCTGCAAAATGGTTCTCTTTGGCATGAGCTGGACTGTGGCATGCAGCCAAAGGCACCTTTTCCTGTGGACCAAGCTGTAAGAAAAACTGAGTGGCAAAAAAAATCACAGGGATGTCTAGAAAACGTTAATAAAGGGAAGGTTTGAAGAATCAGGATGGTACTACACAGAGAACACCTGAAAGCCTGCTGCAGGAGAAGGAGGGAGTGAACTGCAGTCTGTGCCTGGTGTAGAGAGGACAATTTAGGGATTTAAGATGCAGAATGGAGAGCTGCAAAACTTTGGAAAAAGTTTTCTGTTGCCAAGCAGGAGTTGTAAAATCAATGTTGCTGGAAGGAACTCCAAAAGAAAAGATCCTGGCAGATGTTGGAAAAGAGTTGGGGTTTGGTGTTTCTGCACTGGGGACTGGAGTGCCTGGTCCCTAGTGGGAAATGAACCCTTATGAGATGTGGACAAAGGGCAGGGGAGATCCAAAGAATGTAAGTTCTGGCCTTCCCTGTTCATCCCTTATGTTGCTTTGCAAAAAAAAAGTGGGGTGGGGGACAAGAAATTAGTGGTCATGATGAAGAGAAGTAAAAGGTGATAGAGAAGCTTTGCTGTCAAAGGTTGGGGACAGCTGGGTTAGGTAACTTATGGAAATCTCCTTTAGCTGTGCACACTGCAGTTTTATATTGGGAGAGATTCATGTTCCAGCCCTGCTCCACTCTTGGAGCCTCACGTACTGTGAATTCCAGCACAGGGCAGCACTGATCTGAGCGTCAGATCAAATGACCTTGGGAAGGATATTGGTATTTTTGCTTCTCTGTCAAGGGGTCCTTTCAGATAGGGGCTGCTTCTTATCTTCCTCTTTGAACATGTGAAACAATTCACTTGCAATCCATGCGTGTTCCATGGAGAAGGTGAAGCAAAGCCTTGAAGGTGGTGACCTTAGAGATCAGCCTCAAAACTGGTGCCTGAACCCAGCTACCAGAAAGACTATGGTGCCTTCAGTTTGCTATTTTTTTCAGCCTTTGGGCTCTCAGTGAGTTTCTGTGGCACAATTAATTCCTGATGACCAGCCAAAGTAGAGTCGTAACTACCAGGAATGCATGGAGGGCACTAAACAAAAGCTGAAAGGCCGGGTAAGTGCCCGCAGAATTTAAATGCAGGTGCTGGTTCTCTCTACAGCACAGTCCTGCTTGCCTTTTTGGTATTGCAGCCATTGCACGAAGGTGGTGGGTGCTGAAGTAGTTTTGCAGAACCATAAGCACTGAATTAAAATCTGAGTCAAGTTCCTGGCTCCCTGTACCGGCGAACACTTCACTAGCAAGTATCTGAGACGAAGTACCAGAAAATTTATGGACTGTGATGGTCTGTCACTCTGTGTGAGCAGAAAAGAAATACCATCCAGCTTCCTGAATTGATTTCTTTGGTGCGTGGTGAGCCTAAAATTATTTGGCAGGACATACGGTCTTTGTGTGTTGGTAAAACACAGGCGATCTGGGATGCTCCACGCAAGGAAGTGTGGAGCATCTTGTTCTTGGAGCTCTCTTCCCAGCAATGGCCAGCGTGTGACCTTGGCAGTGCTGAGCTCTCATCAGCTGTGTCTGAAAAGTGCATCAAAAATGTGTGTATCTGTAATGTAAATGAGGCACAACTTGCCTGCTGACCACAAGGAAATTCAGTCTTCCTGCTGCTCACTCTGGAGCCCATGCCTCAGTAAGGCAGACAAAACTAAGATGAACTGAGCCTCCACTGAATAACTCAGTAGCTGTTGGGAGAATCTGTAATTTGCTTTTTTTCAAAATACCAGTTGCTCTTCTGAGAGGGGAGCCCTGCTGCGTGTCTGCCTTTATTCCAGAGCAACTTTAAGATGGGATTCTTTCCACTGGAAGCATTTTGGATGTTACTGTGAGTAAATGGACCCTCTGTCTTGGAAGACTGTCTTTTGCAGACAATACAGTGTTTGGAGTTCACAAATCTGGTGGAATTACACGTATGAGAAAGGGTATGAGCAGCAGAAAGCCAGTTACCTGCACTCCACAGTATATACTTGCTCTGGATAGCCAACAAGGCCTCATTAGCTGTGTGCTTCTAAACCTGCAAATAGTTGTTACACAAATTAAAATCCCCAGTGCACTGATACAGGTCCTCTCTGCAGGGGTGTCTGCTGACAGCAATAGCGTTTAACAAGTTCCAGCAGCATCAAGCACACACAGCCTCGTTACAAACTGGGGATTTTTTTCCCCCTGCACTGGGTTTTTTTGCTTGAAATTTTAACTTGCATGTCTTCTTTAGAAGAGGGTGGGTCTTCTCAGACAGGTGAAATTGTGCATCTCCAACTAATCTTGGTATAATTTTCTCTTGTTCACCTCCTCCTCCTCCTCTTCCTTGTTTCATCCCACTTATTGTGGGTTTTGTCAGGGCCCTTTTTTAGGCATTTAGAATCAGTTGCCAAATTACAGTAATGAGCGGGTAAGTTTAATGCTGCACAGTGTGATAGATGCAGCAATTGTACTCACAATACTTCATCTTTGTGGTTTTCCTTTTTGTGCTTCCCGTGTACTCAGATCAGGTTTTCTTTCCTGTACCTCTAACCATTTTTTGGTACAAGATGTATGTGGGGGAAAGAGGAGGAGCATGAAGGGAGTGAAAATGGCTTTTATTCCCGTGTTCTCATGGGTTTAATGTTTATGTTGCCACGTTTTCTCCCAAGTCCATCTGTAGGCACCCAGCAGACCTGAATGTAGCAGATCCACATTTGGGTAGCTAATGTCATTATTTCAGCTATGAGCTAAGCCAGTGGATCTAGGGGTTGGGAGAGAGGAGTGTGTAGGGATGCTGGAGGGGCTGTGCAGCTTCATCTGTTCAGCCTGTTGCTTTCTGGGACTCCTGTTGCCTGTTCTAAATTCCTGTGGCACATCTCTCCTGGCCTTGCTTAAAGCTCCTTGGGGTCTGTCACATCTTGAATGTGCTGTTTGTCAAATTCCTTTACCTTCTTCACTAGGAACTCGTGGCGTTGTTTCTGCTGCTTCTTCCCCCGTGTCCCACTGAGGCACTTTGTGCTGCTTTGTCAGAGGCCAGGAGGCTCAGGCTACTCTCTGGAGGGCTCTTACAGCCATTTAAGAGCTGCTGCCTGTTTTCTTAGGATGCATTATCTCTTCCTTTTCTCAGGAGTCCTAGTTTTCTGCCTCGGGTCTGGACGCAATCCTAATTTATGTAGAAATCCTATCTTGAAACTTGCTCAGTTGTTAACTTAGCACAGACAGCTTTGCAGTTCTTGTGGTGGAAGTGAGAGTTTCTGTGTGTGGAGGGGGCTGTGCTAACTCACTAAAGATTCTGGTTATGTTGGCCAGTTCTTGACTGCAACCTTTTTGGTTCTTTAATGAGAGGTTATTTTGGGAGGAAGAATGTAATCGGGTCAAAAATCAAATTTCAGTCAGGGCTGATTCACTTTGTATGGGCATGTTTTGGTTGCTGGGCATTATTCACAATAGAAATTGGAAGAATAGGAGTGTTCAAACTAATTTTTACTCGGTCTTTCCCATTGGCGATGACTGGCTTTCCTGACGTGGTTTCATTTCAGACTTCTGAACACTAATTTCTGTTTCTGTATTAAATGTACTTTTGACTAACAGAAATGCGTTGGGAAAAGTAATAAAATCCAAAGGGGAACAAACCCATTTCGTCTTGGCATAGTGTTTTTTCTGTAGATCAGCTATGGGCAAATTTTGTTTTGACCTGTTTCATTGCTAGTATGAACTTGAAATTTAAAGTCTTGCCACCAAGCAGAGTAAACTTAGAAAAGACTCAAGTAAATTAAGGCAGAGTACTTGGGGTCTTAAAAGATGGTTGTCACCTTTGTTCCCTGGTGATGAACTGTTAGTAATTACAGTGTCCTTGGAGAACAGGATGGCTCTGTGAAGTTAGAAAACACTTCCCAAAAGCGTGAAGTGTGCATATCAGGTGGTTAATATCTATGATGTCTGGTATCTAAAACCTGGGGGTTTGTCTGGTTGAGTTCATAATGTATGTTTTTTCATATTGCAGCTTGATTTTTTTTTTTTTTAAGAGAGAGAGAGAAACTGCCATGATCTCTCACCAAGTAATAGACAGAAATAGTGTTATAAATCCCTTGATGTGTTGTGAAAGCCTAGAGCTTTCCTGTTGCTACCTTTAATTTGCCTCCTGTGCAGCTCAGGTTTTTTATTATGTGCTCTTTTTCTCATGGTCACTATTCTCAAAAGTTTCTTGAGAGAGACTGATACCATGCAAAGTATTCAAAATATTTACACTGAGACAGCAGCTTTTTTTCTGCACACTGAAATAATGTGTCTGTCCACCAAAAGAACTGGCTGGAGGGGGTCAGGATGGAGGGACCAGGCTGGTTCTAAACTTGGTTATAATTGTCTTTGCTTTAATTAAATGTTGTAGAGACTTGTGGGACAACTTGGGTAGCTGAACATCTAATGTCCTTTTAGGTAATTTAGGGTATTTCTCCTGGCCTGGAGCCACCACTCTCAAAGGGCATTGGCTTCCCAATGGTCTTGTGTGGCATCTGCCAGTCCTGTGTGGATGTTGTGGATGTGTCTTGGAAACGTATAAAAACATCTCTTGGCGCTATGTTTAGAAACAGATCTCTGCCATAAGTGTTGGTAAAAATTTCCAGGAGCAGCTTTTCTCAGGCTGTTAACCTGGAAGCCTTTTCCGTAAACCTCAGGCATCCTTTCATCTCCCTGCCTCCCTGTCTGTGTGTTTAAAGCCAAAAGCTTTAAGTGCCAATATGCAAATATACACATAGGTCAGTGCATGATGAGATTATTTGACTCTCTTGAAGATGTGATTTCATGGCTATAAGACTCTAAAATCACTAGAGTGATCTGAAATTAAGGTCTCTGACTAATCTATAGTAAAGGAACTTTGCAAAAATGCAGGTGCATAGAAATAGGAATACTCTGCCTTGAAAGATAGATACTTTGGAAGCTGCAAGTGCTGTAAGCTTTAGTATTTTCATTATTGTGGAGATCAGGTTTTTTATTATGCATTAAATTACAGGCAGCTGAGCTACGTAATGTCTGCTTGCTTACTGTCTCCCCTGTTTCTGGCCCCCAGTGTTATCCCCATTTCAGTGAAATACAGTTCCTCTGCAGTGATCAAGGCAGAAGGAGTAAGTCACTGATGGGTATGGTGAGATTTTTTTTTTTCCCCTCTACTTCCCCATTGTCTTTTGACACAGTACTTCCAAACTAAACACTGTGTGGTATCTTTGTGGTAGCTGTGATGGTCTAAAGAAACAAAATAAAACAGCTCCAGTTATTAGCAGCTTTGGAAAAATATTTATCCTGTGCAGAGAGAAGTCATTCCTTAGCAAAAATTACTTGCACCTCTATGCTTTCCAATCCTCTGTTATCCAGAGGATAACACTGATAAATGTTTAAGTCCTTTTGATTTCAAGATTCTCATGTGTCCTGAATGAAGCTGGTTTTTTTATTTTTATCATCATCATTCCTAAAGTGTGGTTTGGGCTTACAAAAGGGACCCTTGTTGCAAACTACCTTAGGACAAAAAATATGACAACCATCCTGAGCTGTGGAAAGAAAGATGAGTGTAGATAGTAAGAGAAAGTTCAGTCTCTGAAAAGCAGCCACATCAATGCTGCAAACTGGGGTAAGGTTCAGGGAGTCTCTGAATGTTGTTCTTGTTGTCTGAATTCCTCTCAGATATTAAGGTGGTGCTGGTTACTTGGTCACTAAGACTCCATTTTTATTATGTCTCCTTTTATATAGGTCTGTATAGATTCAGTTGTTTAGTATTTTGGGTAGGTATTTCCTATTTTTAAATACCCTTCTGGAAGGGAAGGCATAGAATGGAAAGGGAGAAGTTAGAGGGGGGGAGTTTACCTATGTATTTTTCTCTTAGTTTTTTTCCACATCCAAGAGAAAAACAGGAGCAGAGTTGGCTGTTTTAAGAGTCAAGCAACAAGCAGAGCTTTAAAGCTAGAAATTAGTAACTAGAAACCTTCCCTCCAGATCAGTAACTTGTGCCCATCTCTCTAGTGACCCACATTTAAAATTATGTTTCATCCAGGTTATTGCACTCCTGAAAGCAAACATTCTTTCCTTTGAAGTGTATCAAATGCTTTTTGCAGTATTAGTTAATAGGTCTGATTTCAGAAGGTATTCTGCTTATTTTTTACCTATTTGTCTAAAATTCAGCCGCTACTTTGAATATGGGTCAAAATATATTCTGTTCACCAGTATGTACATTGAAAAGCAAAGAGTCTCACAATGGTGTTACAGAATTGTAATGGACAAGTAATACTATAGTTTGTGCTTTCTGAATATTTCAAATTATGTTTGAGGGTTGTAATGAAATGCTGCTTTGTGGTGTGACAAACCACTGGCCACAGGGCTGGTAAAGTTTGCAGGGGGTGGATTTAGCTTGGGAAAGAAGAGACAGCAGAGCCTGCAGCACTGCAGTCAGGGCTGGGCAGTGGGGCAGGACACGGGGTTGAAAAGCCAATTCTGGCTCTTGGCAAAATGCGCTCGTGAGGAATCATAACCCCTCCTTGTGACCGTAAAAAAAACGGTCAGAGGTCCAGAGGGCAGCTGTGTGTTTGCTTTACCTGTGCACTTTGCCCTGGTTGTGTGCCTTTTCCAAGGGGTATTTATATTTTCAGGAACATGAGGTTGCAGCTGGACCCGTGAAGGACGTGAGGGGTGGTTGGAACGTTCTGGCTGTTCCTCTGCGAGCCTGCTCTGCAGCAGCACGGGCCATTTCAGCAGTGCCTTCCTAATCTTTTGACGTGCAGCTGGACACATCTGGAGGCAGCAGGGTGTGCAAACACGCAGGCATCTGGCCAGCTGTGCCTCGTGCCGGGGCTGCTGTGGGGCAGGCACTTCGTCAGTGAAAGATCCCTGGATTAAGGAGAGGCCATGAACGTGGAGCTGGCTGTCCCTTTGGGGCACTGAACCTGAGGTGAACTCAGGTGAGCTGTGCCAGCAGGAGGTGTTGGTGAAGTCAGGGAAGCTGCTCCTCTGGCTGTGCCCGAGTTCCTCACGAGGATGGTGTGTGGCTCCTCTGCTCCTGGAGCAGCTTTCCCTGCAGTGGGTAAGGCTTCCTGTGGATCTCTGCCAGGCAGCTCTTTGGTGCTGCAGGGTTACCTGTTGTGTAGGAGGAATGGGGCAGCCTCGTTTCTCAGTGTGTTAAAAGTGGTTTGGGATTGGATATTTCAAAGGGATGATGGTGCTGGGGGGCACGGTGAAGCTGGGAACTTGTTAAAGAAAAGTGGTAATCACAGAACCATAGAATGTCAAGGGGTTGGAAGGGACCTTAATGATGATCTTGTTCCAAACCTTCCTGCCATGGGCAGGGACCCCTTCCACTAAACCATGTTGCTCCAAGCCCCATCCCACCTGGCTTTTAACACTGCCAGGGTTGGGGCATTCATAACTTCCCTGGGCAATCTGTTCCGCTGTCTGCCCACCCTCACAGTAATGAATTTCTGCCCAGTATCTAACCTAAATTTCTCCTCTTTCAATTTGTACTCATTACTCCTTGTCCTATCACTACAATTCCCCTACATGTCACCTCTGGAGTATGTATGAGGTCTTAATCTATTTACCACTGAACGTGCTGTACTTGGGATGCTCTGTCAGCATGGAATTCTATTTTCCACGTGCCAATAAATATTTTAACCTCTAGTTACTAATACTGTTTTATGGGTCCCATATTCCTGAAACAGCAATTACTTTTTAAATTTCTCATCCACTTAGGAAAAGTTCTTTTTACTTACATATTTCTGTTCCCTCTGAGGATAATAAGGAGACATCTTTTGCTTCCCATGATATATGGAAATAAGTGAATACAATGGATATAGAGAGGCATCTCACTTCTTTTTAATGTCTTTGGGTAGGAAGTGGCTCTACTGTTCCATCTTAGCCTCCTGTGGCACCTGGAAAATAAGAATCAGAGAAAGCCTAACCCTGTGCTCAGGCTGGCAAGGAGGTGTGAAAACAGATTTCTGACATGTAGATGCAATTGAGTCTCTTTGGAGGAGCTTGAAGACAGTCAGTCTTATTGTAGGACCCAGATCTGTCAAATTTAAATGAAAAGGAGAAGTCTGGTTTCTCAGGATTTGACTGTTCATTTATCTTTCTTTCCATTGCCTTTCTTTGTGTTTAGAAATTTTATACAGAGAAAGAAAAAAAACCAACAACTTGCTTATTTGGGCAGTGTTAGTTTCCTATGGTCAAATGTTGTGATTTCTTTTTTTTTTTTTCCCTTTGATTTTAAAATTTCAAAAGCCATGCTGTGAAATGAATCTGGAAAGCAGTAGGTAGATTAAAAAGGAAAATAATTTAACACAAATAATGGAGCTCTCAGGAGCAGAGAGACTGACTGGAAGCACAGGGAGAGAGGCACATGCAAGAAGGAATAAATCTCTTTGACTGTGGTGCTGAATGCTCAAGTCTTTCTGCATGTGATGTGAGTAAATTGCCAGCTGTCTTTAGTGCTCAGGAATAATTACTCCCTTGTCCTTGAGTCATTCTGGAGTTGTTCAAGTCTATCTATACATGAGCAGGGCTTTTTCTGTTCCTTCTGATACCTCCAGAGTGAACACTGCTTGGGACCACCCCGTGGAGAGTGAGGATCACTGAGCTGATCCAGCATAGTATTGCACGAGCTGTAAAAAGACTCTGTAGGATCCATGGGAGGGGAAACATGTTTTTGTATATCTGTGCTTATTGCAGGGGTTTTTGTCTTTTGGGGGGGTTTTTGTTTGTTTGTTTGGGGTTTTTTGGGTTTGGGGGTTTTTTTGTGTGTTTTGTTTTTCTCAGTCTTAGGTAGAAGTTGTGTGCATGAAACATATTGGTGGAAGCAAAAGAGGATGTAGTAAAGCTGCCTGTTTTTACTTCCCTAAGACTTTTAGCAGACTTATTTTCCCTAAGTTAGTTTTTGTCTATGGCTTTTTGTGTGCTATTGCTGTGTGCATTTTCTGCCTAAGATAGAGCTCAGCTGTAGTAAGTGTAGCTTCTATGCGGTGTTTATCCACTTGGAAGTTTCTGTTTGTGTGTTTTGCTGGATATGATTTTCAGAGCGGAGAAAACTTGGATCTGGTGAGGGAATTGATCCCTCTGTCCAGCACCCCTTGGAAGTTGCCATCCTGTGCCTAGCAGAGGTGAGAGAAGCCTGCTGTGCTGCCCTAAATAAACTTTCTTGCTGTGTTCAGAGAGGCTGATTGGTTTCATTGATAGAGCTGTAAACGAGACAAACCAGCCTGCTTTAAAGCCTCTGTGCCTAATGAATCACTCAGGATGTTTTGATCTGTCCTATACAGTTTTCCACCTCAGCTACTCTTGACTATAAGGATCTGAACTTACACCATTATGTGGCAAACCCTTTTAATTTGGTTGTTGTTACTTGATCCTGTAGCTGTTGCTTAAAGAAGCCAGCAGAAAGAGCCCGGCTGGGCAGTCCCTTGCTTTGTGTCCCTGTACCTGGTGTCCCCTTTCCTTCTGCATAGATCACAGCGCCTGCACACATCTGATCTCCCCAGAACTGGTGTCCAGCTAAAGTTTCGCTGCTGTCCCTTGTCATGGAGCTCAAAACAAGTAAATGAACAACAGCTGTATTGATCAGGGCAGCATGGAAAGGAGTAAAGCGAGTTTAGAAGAGCATCTGCTCCCATATTTCGCATGGGACAGGGGATCACGAAGGATTTGTCACCTGGAAGAGTCAGACTCAGGGTGAATGTGTAGCATTTTTCTGGCTCATTGTCATGTGGCATTGTGTACTGACTGCACAGCTCAACACTGGTCAGAGTGTTGCATGGCCAGCTGGACTCAGGCTCTCTGTCTCTGATGTTTTGTGCTTGGAAAAGTCATCCTTGAAATCCTTGAATCCTTGAAATACTCAGTGACTTGAGAGAACAAAGAAAGTTGTCATCTTTTCCTCATAGCCCCTGGTTGCCCCTCTCCAGCCCCAGAATTGTTTCCTGCACAGAACTGTTTTTTCTTACTCTATTCATTTTCTTCCACACATCTTCTGTTAAAAGAAATCCACTTACTGCGTACATACTTCTACTTTATCTTTCCAGGCTGCTTTTACACATTCTTCTTCATTATCAGTATGGTTTCTTTGTTTCTCTCTGTATCTTTTTCTGTACTTTCTCTTGCTTTCTTTTCCTTCTGCCTTTTCATTCCCCCATCCCTTTGCACAGCCACCTCTTGGCTTCTCAAGTCACAAGCCAAAAATAGAGGGTGTAGGAATTATCCCGGGGATAACCCCATGTCTCATAAATCTGGGTGCAAACTGTAATTTGCCTCCAAGGAAAACTTCCAAACTTGATTTTAAGAAAATGATTAGTTACTAAGACTGTCGTGGCCCTTGGTAAGTTGTTTGCTGAACTGTGTGGCTTGTGACTGCTTTGTTTTTAAGTTTCATCCAGCATCTTTGTTTACTCACATTGTTTCTCCTGCTTCTCCTATGGAGTTTTTTCTATCTGCTCTGTTTCCCCTCGCTCAAGAACTGTCCCAAAATCTGATGTGCATATTTTCCTCTTCACCATTTCTTCAGAACCTAATTTTTATGCCTTTTGGGTAGAGTTACTGACTAGTTTGAAAGGCATTGAGTGAATACTAGAAGACTGTTAGTATGGTTCTGCTCTTCAGGCTGACTTTGGAGGAAGCAATGATCTCAAGTCGTGAGTCTCACCAGGCTCAGGAATTTGCTGTGTACTTAGAGCCCTCCTTTGGTTTTCAGTGGCTCAGCATTTAGAATTAAAAAAAAAATTGCTGCTTTGTTTTTCCAGATTCCTGTCAAGGCTTTCGTGAGGGAAAGTGGACCTTTTGGTCACCTGGAAAAATCTCATGAAAAAATAACAGGACTCCTTTACAGGACTCTGTATTTTTACAATCTTCATAGATAGGCAAAGTGTCATAGTTTTATTTGTATAACAGCAGTAAGGCCCTATTTGCTTTAAGCCTTGTTTTTTTGCAGGACTGGAAATGAGTCCTTGAGGCTGTTGGTTTTTCAGTTCATTAAGGTAGTGCTGGAAGATATATGAGGAGAACAAGTGCTTTTTTACCACCCTTCAGTTTGACAGTCACACCAAGCCTTTTCTGTGGAAAACTGGCGTTTGCCTTGGAAAGGTCATTCATGTGTTCAAATAACAGCGTGCAGGAACAGAAAACCCTTTCAGAGCAGGTGTCCAGAGATGCAATAGAAGTTATCTGCTTGTCTCTTATTATACCTGTCACCAGAGAAATCTGGTGAATGAGTCTCCAGTTGCCAGCAGGAGAAAGAAGTTACAGTGAACAATAAGAGGCCCATGGGGAGCGCCCAAGGCATCGTCTTTCACACAGACTGAAAGCTCTTTTCTTCTGTGCAGGAAAAGAACAAATAAGTAAAACGTTCGTCTGCTAGTGATGGGACACATGTGAAGCATTAGGAAAAATTAAAAGGTCGGGTTACTTGCAGTTCTCTGAAGTTAGATCCTTATCTCTGTGCTGACAGAATTGAGAGAAGGTTTTATTTACTTCCAAGAAAAAGGAGAGGACCAGTCAGTCTGACATAGGAATATAAACCCACTTCTGTTCCTCAAAGTATAAAAATTGCTTGGTGGAACAGATTGTATTGTGTGAAGAGCCCTTGGAGCACTTGTACGTTTGCAGTTGTAATTTCTCACTATGTGGTTCATAGAATCATCATAGAATCCTGCAGTGGAATGGGTTGCAAGAGGACCTTGAAGATCATCTCGTTCCAACCTCCTGCCATGGGCAGGGACATGTTCCACTAGACCAGGTTTCTCAGGGCCCCATTCAACCTGGCCTTGAACACTTCCAAGGATGGTTCTTTGCCTTTGCATTGAGAGGAGGAAATTGAACTGCTGATTCTGCATCCCTTACCTGCAGCTGCCTCTCCTGGAGATGTTTTTGCCTATGGAAGTGAGCATGTATAATTGTACTCTTGTTTTATTCTGAGGATTTTTAAGGGTTTGATAAAGTAATTTTATAGAAAACAATTGAAGTTAATTTTGCATCTAATCTTATGTAAGGTTAGTGAGTGAAGTTAACACTACAGACTTAAGGCCAGTGGACCTCAAGGTGCTGTAAAAACAATCCTCAAATTTGTACAGGTTTCATGAAATACAGATGTGGGCGTGTGACAAGCACATTGCTTTTGGGTGCACGTGGTTGCAGTTCTCTCAAGGATAGTGTCATGGGTATGTTTCCCTTGGTATTTGCCATGGGTTACAGAATACTTTCTGTCTTGCTATTACTTGCATGTGCAGTACCCAGAGGGCTGGGTTTTGCTGTGCCAGCATTTTGGAGTTGGAACGCCTGTGAATTTCTGAAGGGAATGTGCTTGTTCCTTTCATGCTGGAGGATGTGCTCGGCTGGGGATGAGGGTTTTGGCCAAGAACACTGCACCAAAATGTTACCACATGATGGGCTGCTCCTGCATCAAATTCAGCAGCTGTTTCCTCCTATTGCTGTCTTCTGCAGCACTGTCCTCTGCCAATTCTCCCTTTTCTCCCTAAGGAGAATGCACACTGGATAGCTGATTCATCAGCCCAGTGAAGAGCTGTGCTCAAATTAGTCCTTTCCCCAGGCTTCAGAGTATTGTCCAGACATGAACAGGAATGGATGGCACTAGGTATTAGTGTACAGCACTGGTAAGGATTTATCCTGCATGTTTCTGAGGGTCCTGTTATCCCATTTGGAAGTAGAATAATTTCTGTCCCATTTTGCAGGCAGCTGCCAGATCTGCTTAGTCTGTTCCTGCCATTGGCCTTTTTTTATTCCTTTCATCCCTGTCCCCCCAGTTTGGCTGCTCCCTGTTGCCCAACCCTTACAAGTGAAGTGAACTGCCTGATAAGGAGATGTATTCCTTTTGTTCTGCAGCTGGATCTTCTCTACTGGGGAGCCAACACTGAGGATTTACATCTAGGTGGTAATAATGGGAGTGCATGTGAGATCTGCTTTCTCTCAGATTTCAGTGGCCCAGTGCTCATGGCTGGAGAGCAGGCCAGCCTGTACATACAGAGCAGGAGCAGAGAAAGTGAAGAAACAGAACAAGAAATTACTGAAAAATTATTTCAGTCTCTAATGTAATCATAAAGGTTTGGGATTTCCCCCACACGCTTGACTTAAAATATTGCCCCTCACATCCCTCATGTCAGGGTGAGCCTGGATGTGAGGAAACCTTCCCTTTCTCCTTTGATATCTCCTTTCTGTAGGTTCTGGGTACTCACCCAGAGTAGTGAAGGACAGGAACGGTCAGGGGAGGAGACATCTTCAGTGCATGTCTGAAGCAGAGCCCTTGTGTGGGAGCTGGTGATGCTTCATGGCAAGCTGGAAAAGGGAAGTGTTTGGAAAGCAGTGGTTCAACAAAGCACATGGTGGTGTTACTTTCTGCAGCGCTCTGACTGATGTGGGGCCCAAGAGGACAATTCTGTTAAAAAAAGAAAAAGTCAAATTATCATGAGGACTAGACTCTTGTCATCCACCCTCCTTAGATCCTATTAGGCTACCCGCTGACTTGTTTTGGACCAAACTTGGCCTTCTGGCCTTTCTTTTAGCAGCACTGGTCAAGCTTAAGAGTAGACCTTCAAGTAGCAGTGGCTGCATTGCCTGGCAGGGTGCGTGCCAAAGTGGAGTCCTGTCTTTGCCTTGAGCTCTTCATGTGGCTTGTGAATCAGCACAGAGTCCACTGAAGAAGAAACAGGCTTCTACAGCAATTTGCCCTGAGCCCATGGGATTCATATCCTGAGAGGCTGGTTAATACTGTTACTCTGTGTTTGATAACCTCTGGGTGTTTGAATGTCATGTTTGGAGGAGGAAGCGGGGAAAACACACCCATGTGAAATGTTCAGACTCAGGGTATTGCTCAAACTGGAAATCAAAGGACTGTGTGGTGTGCTTTTCTGTCTTTATCAGTAGTTCAAATAGACATGCTAATCCCTGTTTTTTCTAGTAGCTGCGGGGATTATAGCCACAGTGAGAAAGGTACATATTGTAAGGAAGATTGAAAATTTACCTGTACACCAGATATCTGAAGAAAAAGTTTATAAAGACAAACAAACCCCCAAGCAACAGAACTGTACTGCAGTATGGCACATAGTTCTCATAATGTTTTTTAGCAGAAGTCCTCTCTTCCCCTCAGTACCAATGCTGGGCTTTGGCTGGGATTTTGGAGCTGTTCTCTGTGGATTCTTTTCCACACAAGAGAGAATCCTTTTGCCAGGGAAGTTGACTGGCTGTATCTGCTTTAACCCCATGTGCAGTGCAGTAGGAGGAGGCCAGGAGAGCAGATTTCAGTTTTATTTGCTTTGTCCACTTCATGTTCTTTACATCTGAGGTATCCTACTCCCTCGACTGGTTATCTTTCCTATGCATGTGCTGCAGAGCTCTCTGGAGGAAACCTGTCCCCTGGATCTCTGCTCCTTGGACTGTTGCTCCAGGAAGTGTCAAATTATCCTCTTCCCTGTTTCACGGGGATGATGCTAGAGTGTCATTTCCTTGTCAGTGCTGTCTGTGTAAGCCTCTTGTGGGAACAAACTTTATTTCTCTTCCTGCTCACTGATTGACCTATGCAACCTGCTGCCTGATTCCCTGCTTGATTCCTGAGATTAGAGTGGTGTCGGGGGTGGGTGTTTCTCACCATCAGCTTTCCAGGAGCACACCCAAAAGACCAGGGGCTCACCTTTCTGCGCATCCTGTTGTTTGGGGAAGACAGAAGAGGAGCTTTCTTCTCCAGTTTTGCAGCTGCTTTTTCTCTGGCCTGGTGAAGAAGCTTGGCCCAGTTGGATGACATCCCTCTCAATATGTGAAATGATTAGGAATAGGCACAGAGTTTTGCTCTGACAAGAGGCACAGTCAAAGCCTTCTTCTGCTCTGTGGTACAGCATCTCAGCTGTCCCTGAATTGAATTTTAGCAGCTCAGGCCTTGCTCAAAAGAGTGACTGTCACCTGTAAAGTCTCGTGAACCTCAGTTCTTACAAGTGGTAAACTGATGTGGGGTGAGCAAATCTGGCTGTAGTTATGGTCAGGGTTTCCAAGGATGTCTTCCAAACCTTTTACCTCCATGCAGTGGGAGTTATCAACAAGGTAATCTGGGCCTATGCCCTCTGTGGATCCCCAGGCAGCGTGCACAGTATTGATTCCAGGCTGGTGCCTTGACCAGGACTGCTGTTAAATAAACAGTGAGGGCAGTTCTTTGCTAGTCCTGCTGACTGCAGGCCATGGAAAGGTATTTCCAGGCCAGAACTTCGTATCTTGCCTGACTGAGGTGGAATATGCTGCCTGGGTCCGCCTGCACAAAAGGCTGGATGCAGATACCTGCAGGGCCCTGTGAGTCACAGGTGGCTGCTGTGGGCACTGAGGGTGTAATTTCAGCCTCCCACATCTGCTTCAAAAAGTTGGAGCACCCAGCATGGGTCTCATCTAAGATGTTTGTCAACTGAGGAAAACTGCTGTGATCAGTGTCTTGGAACAGACAAAGTGGAACAAGGGAACAAAACTTCGTGTCATGACTTATTCACACGTGAACATTACTGAAAAAAAAGCAAGAGATTCCTGATGGACTCTGAATCTGCTTTTCCTGCCCTCCCCATGTTTTCGTGCCTGTGCACGCACACGTGTGTGCACTCTGCTCCTGGTGGCACTCAGATAAACCAACCCTTTGTCCCTTTTGATTATCCTGGACAGCATTTTTGCTGGGCCTCCAACCCTTTGGATCTTCCTCGTGTCCAGGATTGTGCCTCTGACTCCTGTCACATTCCTTGAGGAGGCCTCAGGGGGAGTGGGCTTGAGGCCATTGGGACACTGCACTTGGAGTGGTGTCTGGCTGCTTTGCTGGGCTGCGGAAGGGAAGGCAAATTCAGCAAAACCTCTGTTAGCTGCTGCCATCTCAAGGGAAGAAGCTGTTGAGGGCAGGCAGTGGTGCCTAGAATTTTTAGGATATAGATATTCACTAGATAGAGTGAATATAACAAACCACCCAGGTGTCCCATATCCCAAGTGTGCCTATGGGGGGATTTAGGCCAGGCTTACTTGGAAGGCAGTAAAAACCAATAGACCCATGCTTCTGTGCTCATAAAGGGGATTGATCTTTGTCTTGGGAAAGGACATTTTGTAGCAGAACGATACAAAATAAAGCTGTCAACAGTGGTGGTGTTCAGCAATGATGAGGAAGATGACAGAAGGCGGGGCAAATACTGAGTAAAGAGAAATGGCACAGAGGCTGGAGAGGCCTCCGTGGAAGGCAAAGCAGATTGCAAAGGATTGAGAGCTGCAGAACTGGTGGTTAATATAAAATATAAAAGTGCATTACTTATAAAAGTGCAAAGGGTGCTACTTAGCCCTCTGTTTAGCTACCACCTTTGATGCTGGCTGTGGCTGGGACCTGGATGTGTTCTTGCTGGACTTCCCTTGTTGCTTTTTCCACCTTGTCATAGCAGGGGCAGATGCCGGAGGTCATGTTGCACTCTTAATTCCTCTGAAAGAAGCTATTTTTGTCCCTCATGTGTTCTTGATTACAGCATGTCTGTCCAGGGAGTGACCCCCTGGGTTGTTTGTATCCTTGGGAGCTTTGTGTTTGTGGCCTGTGTTGAGGAACCAGCTGGGGTCTGCAGGGTCAGAGGAGAGCATCAGGGAGCTGAGAAGGGTGCATAAACAATTGTAATTACAAATGGGTCGTACCTGGCTCTGTGTTGGCCTTTCAGTGCACAGGTTGTATGTGGTCAGTCTGACACCCAAGTGCTAACAAAATCCATAAAACAGCTAAATGTGGGCATTAAGTAATAGAGGAAACGTGAAGATTGCCAAAAGGCAAAACCCATTTCATTCACAGTGCAGGTTTCTGAGCAAACTTCTCTTGACGTGCTTATTCTGGAATTTAATCCATTTTGAAAAAGGGATTATCCAATTCACAAAAGATAGACAAACTGCCTCAGAATTTTCATGTGAACTAAATAGCTTTTAATCTAGGAAGTAAGAATAAAGTGAATGTGCTCCTTCTGCCACAGATGAACTTTTCTTAAGCAAATCTAACTACATTTTGCTTAGTGTATGTGTTTTGTTGTTTGTTTTTAATAATCAGGATAAAAAGCATCTGATTTCTCACTAAGGTTTTGCATGCTTTTGCTGTCTTGATTTGGGGTATTTTACAGTGGTAAAGAAACTTTATTTTTTTTGTTAATAGAGGAGGAGCAACAGTGAGGGAATTGCCTTTTTTGGTGAATTTTATGTGGCTATGAGAACAGGTTCCTTAAATTCAAACTAGATATTTTGTCTTCAGTTTTCTGCAGAAGACTAAAATGAAATCACAGCTGCATAGGAAACATTTCAGTCAGTAGGGAAAAATATTTCACAACAACATAGGAGAATTAGGTAGGTTTGCTCAGTTAAAAGCTTTCAGAATAGCTTGTTTTAAAATTAACCTGGAGTCATTTTGGCTTCCACAGTGCAACAGTGATACAAGGTCTTTGAAGACAAATATACAAAGGTCAGTCTGAGACTGAGGTTACTAGTGCATTGCATGTATGTTTTTAATTTTGAAAGTCTATAGTTTTTTGAAGAGCCATACCTTTACCTTGTGGAAAATCTCAGACTTGGGTGATTTGCACTGTATGAAGGTTTTCTACCCAATTTTGTCAATGTCTTAAATCCTGTCTTAAACTACTTTATTGTCTTTTTTCTAATGAAAGTTTACTGCAACTAGCAGAAGCTTTTGACACAATTCTGCTTTTCCTGTTTATTTGACGTATCTCTTCCCACATAAATAAGCCACACCACACCTTTGATTAACTGTATCTTGTCCTTGAAAGTAAATCTTCAAGTAATTTGCATCAATCAGAGGCATAAGGTTATTTGGGTAAATATATGGGAGGTAGAGGGCCAGGAGTCTTCAGGGCAAGAAGGTAACAGCTATAAGAAAAGAGAATAAGGAAAAGATAAGTAGTCTTTTATAGTCTGAGTATTTGTTCTTGCTTACTTGAGGGTTTGTTGCAGTATGGTGTGTCCTGGAGATTCGGGTTGTGGTGTGTGTTGTTTTTAACAAGTGACTTACAAGGTGTCTTGAGGGTTTTTTGGGGGTTTAGACAATTAGAAATACTTAAAAGTGGCAGTTTTTAAGCTTGAGTCTGAAGAGTGGCATCTAAGCAGAATGACAGATTATACTGAGGAGTTTGGTTTCTGGGTGGATGGGTTGGGTTTTTTGTTGAGTTTGGGTTGTTTTGACTTCTTTGGAACTGAGGAAACGTTCTGTGTGCACCCTTAAACCTGTGTGGTTGAATGGGTGGTGTGATGTACTTGTTGCAGTGCTCAGTAGCCAGGAGTCATAAAGGAGACTCCCCAGTAGAGAGTATTTTATGGTAATGCTTCATCAGAGATTGTTCTTTTTTTAGAAAGACATAAAGGAATAAATATAGAACAACTCAGGTGCTAAAAACAACCACTTGCATTGACGTCTACTTTTTTTTTTTTTCCCCTTTAAAAGAGACCTTTTGGATATTTAGCAAGATGCATCATATCTGCTCAGAATCCTTTTGGCTCCAGTGATGTCTTGAGGGACAGACAAGTCAGCTGATCTTATAAAATAGCTTATCTTGGTTTGATTGAAGAGTGCAGTGAGGGAATAGAGCAGATGCCAAGGAAGAGACTTGATGTGGGTAATGGAATGAGAAGTTGGTTTAATTACTGCAGCTGTAGAAGCTGGGCATTTATGATCTTGAAGATTAGAAGACTGCTCAGCTCTTGTGTTTATGGGGAAAAAAAGGATACTAAATACTTCAGTCAAACCCTGAAATATATAATGGATTTCACTGAAAAGATGGTCCCTTGATAGGAAAGCTGCTTTCACTGAATGGCTTCAGTTACAGTCCAGGATATAGTAAATCTGGCATCCTTTTAACTGTGAGATGAGGGAATGAATAATCTTCCAGAAAGGCTCTAATCCTAGAAGCTGAGATTTTCGTAGTGGGAGAATGACTTGCTTGAAGTGGATTTTGAAGTAATTCTCAATTTGCAGATGATCTGCTGTGGACACGATTCCTTGCACATCCTTGGCCACTTGGTTCCATTCCAAATAGTCCTTTGAGATCCCTAGTGTGAGAGTGAACTGGTGAATCAGTTTACACTTCTAAATCAGTTTAAGATTAGATTATTACTTCAGTGCCCTTCAAAATGTATGAAGTCAGTGTCACACTCTTTTATTTACAAACTGTGCACATGTTTCAGTATCCAGAACCACTGAGGTCAGCCCAATCTCATCCCCATCGCCAAGGGTGGGTGCTGTGGTGCATGGGGGATGAGGGGTCAGGCCTTCTGGGCATCTCAGAGATTGTACAGCATCAGACAGATGCTGGTTTATGATGGTTGGGGCAGACCATTCCTGCAGACTATTCCAGGGCCACGACCTGCTCATCCATAGCTGCCCTTTCTCCACGGACGAGCCGGGAGCACATCCTTCTGCCTTCCCTGAGGGGTTGCTGTGGCTGCTTCTCCCTTTGAACTTGAGAGCAGGTCAGATGCAAACTGCAGTTTAGACATAAAAAGAGCTGGCACCTGCCTCAGTCACGCTGGGCTAGGGTGAGCTGGGGCTCCATGCCAGCCCTGGCTGGCCAGGGAGAGTGGTCTGGTGAGGTTTTCTCCGCCTGTCACAGGTGGAGCAGCCCCAGCCATGGGGAGGAGCGTGGACAGATCCTTGGCAGGGCTGCTCCATGGGCTCCTGAAAGATTAATAAAACACCCATGCCGTGTCACCCTTTGATCACAAGTACTTTTGTCTCCACAGCTGCATGCTCTTGTGTTTGACTTGGTTTCTTTCCCCCCACCTCTGCTTTTAATGAAATTTACCTCTCGCTGTGTTTGACCAAGGTAGGACAGTGTAAAGATAATGCTTCCTCTTATGAATTAATTACATTTTTATTTTAGATTGCAAGCCTCATCAGGCTTCTGGAAATCTATTATTTATGTATATTTCTGATTAATCAAAAATGCTATTAAGATGACATTAAAAAACTTTCCTTGTGTAAACAAGGGGAAAAAAGTTCAAGAGTCCAGTGTACAGGTTCTATTAGAGAAAATGAGCTAGGCTTTCTCTGCCTCCACTGTTAGCTCTGTTGAAGATTGTATTTTTTATTTTTTAATCATTATTTTATTATTAGACACTGTTCCATGGTACGAGTATGGATACTATAGTATGAGTATGCAGATCTATAATTTTTCTGAGACCATGAAGAGGTGATGCATTCAAAATGAATTCACTATGAAATGGCTTCACCCATAACAAAGAATAATATTATTTTTCTCAGGATACACGTGTATTTAACTGTTCTTTCCTTGTGTTGTTCTGGAATGAGATATGGTAACAAATGCAGCTTGTTTCACTGTTGCCTCTTCAGGTCTTACCTGCAGCAGTTCAGAATGTTAAAGGTTTCTTTAAAAGACTTTTACTTCCTTAGTGCAGAACGCTAAGGATTTTGGACAGGGAGCAAACTTCATTAGTTCAAGTGCTTTATAATAGATTTTATTTCTAAAGTGCTCTTCATTAAAGTTCTTAACTAGACTGCCATTCTAGAGCCTTTTAATTTCACTCAAATTTGAATTATGAATAGCGAATCAACAGAAATATTGGTAGTTAGTTTAATCTAACCAGGGGGAGTAAAATAACTCCTGAGGAGGAGGATCCCTGAGCCACAAACAGGTTTGTGCCCAGTGCTGGGCTGTGACTGTGTCTTGGATGGTGTCCAGGGTGAGGTGGATGACAGTGAGGCAGGCCAGGGACAGTGTCGGGGGATATTTTTAGCCAAGCCTGCTTGACTTGTGACCCTGGTGACAGCCTCCTGCTAAAGGGGGCTTAAAGTAGACTGGGAAGGGGTGTGGGTGAGTTGACCTGAGTCAGGAGTTTTAATCCTGTTGTCACTAATGCTTCACCTGCAAGTTTTCATTTTGGAACCTCATGGATTCGAGGCTGGTAAAGGAAAGGTCCGAAGACTTGCTGCAATTCTCAAATGCTACGAAGTAGCTCTTTCCTGTTACCTTTGCCTGAGAGTTCCTAAGGAAATGATTAATTTGCAGTAACTGAAAAGTCTGCTTGTGGAAGATCAGAGCATGAAAGTTAATGATCAATTGCTTCTCGTTACTGGGTCATTGGGAAGAATTGTGTTTAGAATTTTTTTTTTTCCTGACTGAAGTCCACTTAAAGACCTACAGCTCTAAAAGCTACCTATAAACCTATTGCACACCAAAGAAAATGTCACAGCAATAGGAGAAAAGCTGGTGCAGCACCTGGGGGCAGTTGAGGGACCCTCAGCCCCAGGGTTTAGGGCAGGGCACAAAATGAAGGTGGCAGAGGACCGCTGTAGTGAAAGGGATGTGCTGTTACAAAGGGCAGGCAAAGGAAATGAGTGAAGCATGTTTGCAACTGGTTTTTTTTTGTTTGTTTGTTTGTTTGTTTTTTGGTTTTTTTTTTTTTTTTGTTTTTAAGACTTGAAAAGAGAAAGAGCAGGAGAATTAGGAAGTTAAGCTTATCCCTTACTCAGGAATGATCTGCAGGGTATGAGTCCCACACTCACTCCACTCAGGTCTCTCTGTAGTATTTAAGTGCTGATTACAGCACCTCTCCTTGTTTCTGTGGAAGGCTGCGCTTTACCTAGCTCTGTGTTCTGCTGTTGCCATAAACATTTTCTGTAATGGGCTTATTCTAAGCAAAAGAGTATTCCAGTGTTTAAAAGAATAAAGCAATCCTTGGAATTAATCTGAACATGACAGACTCACATGATATGTGGCAATAAGAAAAAAAAAGTGTGCAATTAATCGTAATTTTAAAAATAATTTAGGTCCTTTTTCAGAGCCTCCTTCTTCCCAGGAGTCAGCTTAGGCAATTCTTGTGTAAAGTACGGATGAGCTTGCATCAACATTCAAGATTTATTCACAGTTTAAATTTCATTAATAAACCCAGCTAAACCCCCAAGCATTCCCAAATACAAGGAAATGCAGAAACCTTGCCTAAGCCTGCTCAAATTCCCCCTAACACCTATTCTCTCATGCTGTTTTTCATGTAGGCCTTTAATCAGGGTTAAGTCATGGGAAAACCTCAGAGGTAACCATGCTGTAGGAAAGTGCAAGGCTCTAAGAATTTACTCTTGAGAGTGAACCTGTCTGGACTGTATCTGGGATTACATTTCCCAGGATAGGGCACTCTGCACTTGGTTCAGAGATGTTCTGCCCTGGTTGTTTAGGGCAGCTGTGTCTTTCCCAGCTTCATTTTCTCATGGCCATGGTTTCCTGTCCTGTATTTGAAATTCTGTCTCAGAGTGAGATGAAAGTTTCCCAGCACTGTAGTGCTATATCGACTTAACTTGCTGAGCATCTGCCCTGTTTCTGGTCTCTAGCAGCAGGAGAATTAGAGCCTCTTTCACCAAGAATAATTCAACCTCTTCAACTTGGCCCAGAGTTGTGTAGCAACCCTGCTGCCATGACCTCAGACATCACCTCCTCCTCCAGGTGCTGCCAGCCACTGCAGAAAGGACCATGTGCAGCTGCTTCAGCCCCAGCAGTTCACAGCTGGAAAATTACAGTGCAGCTTGCCTAGAAAAAATGGTGAGAGTCATGATAAGAACCCACCTTCATCGGGGGTTAAAGTGACGCTCAGTGCTGCGGGTTGGAGCAGCTGAGGTGCAGGCTTTGGAGCAGTGATCCCTGGCAGAAGGCTGGGATGGACAAGAGGGGGCAGTAATGTTTTAGGCTGCCACAGCTGAACGTGCTCCAGGATGTTGATCCATCAGAGCCCTGGCTCCACATGGTTAGGGACAGGGTTAGGTGAAACTGATGGGCAGCTGGTGCTCAAGTTCTCCTGATGAGTGAGCACAGAACTTTGTGGAATTATGAGGCCACAGGTACATTCACCCATTTCATTCTTGCTTATCTTGTCTTAGAGGGAAGCTCAAAACTGAAGGGTTTGGTTGCAAGTTGCAATGGAAAATGAATTGCTTTGTTTGCTGAAGAAGTCTAATTTCCATCTTGGAAAGGAAAGAATTTGTCTGTCATTGGTCTATCTAGGTCAGTAGTCTGGCTTAAAATGGATTTCCTTACTAAAGGATTTACAGTCAACACAGTGACTGGTATTTGCTCTGTCATTTCTGTGTCATTCAGGATTCCAGTTCTCTTTTCACTCTACTTACACCACCTCTGACAGCTGTGGCAAGAAGGTTCACAAGTCAGTTTTGGATTATGAGGGGGGAAACCACTTCTGACTGATTGGTGTACATCCATCAAAACTTAATGACAGCTTTTCTGTTTTTCCTACTCTGAGTGAAGACTTATTTTCCTGAAAGTGCCTTCAAGACAATAATTTCCAATTATCTTTAGGGAAATGTTCAGTTTTTAGAGGCTCCTTCTCAGAGGTGATGGTCACAGTTGTAGGATGGTAGCAGGAAGGAATTTCTTGAAGTCATTCTGTCAGTGATGGGTGATTCCATAAGACATTGAGAGAGGGGCACGCCATAAAATCAGTTTCTCTATCTAGGGAGAAATTTAACTTGTGATTAAAAATACATTATCATTCCCCCCCTTTTTTTCTTGACATTATTCTGTCAACATCAGGTTATTATATAGAAGGTGGCCTTTAGAGAGGGAACCAAGCTGTGGAACCAGGGGAATCAGAGATTCAAAGATACTGGTACTTCCTATAGTGAGGAAGAAAGCTGACTAGAAAATACTTTCAGTAGTTTTAATAAATTATTTAAGAAAAGGGCAAGAAGGGGTGGAAGAAATAAAAAGGAATGAAATGTTCTCCTTGTGAGATGATGCTGAAGATAGAATTGAGTTGTGGCCACTTTCGTGTCTTGTATGTCTTGAATGTTGGAGCACTGAGAATATTTTCAAAACTGTGGTATCACAAAATAGCTAATGGAAACCAGGGTTTGAAGGTTATATTGAATTCAGTGCAAGGTACTGTGCTAGAGAGAAACTGTAAGGGTTTAAGTGCGTGCACATTTATATTTAATTATGGGACTGTTTTGAAATGGAAAAATACTTGTATGCGTATGCTTAAATGTGACTCTCATCCTCAATGTACTGCCTAAAACTGTTTGTTCCATTTTAGAAGACATCAGAAAAGCAATTTGGTACAGCTTCCAGTGTCCAGTACATGGTGTCTTTTATATATATATAAATACTTTTCTATTTCAAGTGAGAAAGGTGAGGATCCTAAATGGGAAGAGCTTCTCTCCCATTCTTTGGCCCTCAAGTGCCTCTTAGCAAGCACCAATAAACAATGCCAGACCAAAGCTTGCTTTCAGATCCTGTTCTCTTGCATAACACTGCTGTGCTTCAATCTTCAACCAGAAATTATTCTCTTACCAGTTGCACTCTTTCATTCTGGGAACTTTGACCTCAGTTTTAACAGCTTTAGTAAAACGTCTGCATGAGAGTTGCTGTACACAGGCAGTGAAAAAGGCAAAATCCCTTTGATAGCCCATGGAGGGAGAGTTCAAGAATTGCTTCAAGACCAGAGAATGTGCTTGTTCCAAGGAGCAGCTCAACTTGTGTTGCATTGGTTTTAAGGATTCCTTTGTTGTGGGATAATGGGAAGCAGGATGAGACAGCGCTCGTGACTTGCTGAGCTTTTTTAATGAACACTTTTTATTGCCATAGTTGCATGTGCGGATTTTAATGAAAACAAAATGGCTAATGTTGTTATTTTAAATCTAACAGTATTTGTTTGTCGTATAGGTATGCAGGAATGTTTGGTAATTTTTTATGCTTTAGCCTATAAACCAGCTTCCCCCCAGCTTTGTAACTCTCAGTACCAGCTTCTCCCACCAGCACTGAGAACTGAACCAGCTGCTTTTGGTGATACTTGTGACCAATGCTACTTCCATAGACCCTTTGATGAATATTTAGATGGACAGCTACAAAAATGGCTGGAGCTATGGAAAGCAGGTAATGGGTCACAATAGGGCCTCCTTAAGCGTGTAGATTTATTGTCACCAGAAACTTCTTCCAGAGCTTTGCTGTTCTGAAAGGTTCAAGCCTGAACTTACTCTTGACCAGCTGATACCTGTTTGTTCTGGTTTCAGCAGCCTTTTTTGCCTGAAGTGGTTTATTTCCCTTCCTAATCTCTAGGATAAATTCCCTTCCTATCTCCACTGTCTTACGAGGCATCCTGTGCTATGACTCCAGTCTTCATGGGCATGGTGCCTGTGGTGGTAACACCTCAATGCACCTTCATGTTCAGATTGCTTCCCAGCTTTGTCATCAGCTGCCATAATTATTCATTTTTGTACGCAAGCCATTAATCAGTTAAAAATGAACCAGAAGACTGATTCTTGGGGTTTGTGTTTTCATCAGTAACTTCCAAGGAGACTGCAGCTTTTTCTCTCTTTGCTGTCAGGCACCGTCTCTTTTGGGCAGAATCTTTACTGCTGTCACAATTCCTCTGTCTCCAAGTTTACATTTGTAGTGTGATAACACATGGAAAAGATAGCTGAGACTTACTTGTATTTCTTTTGAGCAAACTCTCTATAAGCAACCTGTTCTATTATGATCTTTGTAGCTTCAGGTTCTGATTCTTCTTGGTCAGTCTTTGCTGCAATCTCGTGCTGGTGATGAGTTCTGTAGCCTTTCTTATATGTGGCAAGTCAGACTGGTTCATAGAAGTACTGGCACTAAAGTCCTGAAATGAATCTGCATCTCCTGCATTTTTAGAGGTTTGAATACAGTTGACTTCTAATTGAGTGTGGAGCAGTTGCATGTGTTGGTTTTGTTGGAGGACTTAGAAGACAAAAAGTTGCCTCAAAAACAGTGTCTATTTTTCAAATGTTTGCCTGGTCATCTGTTTTCCCTCTCTTTAGTGGCAGCAGTGGAAGATGATACCCTTTGTTCCAAAAGCCAGGAAATGTGTTTTGACATAAAACTGGCCTTGGCCAATGTCCCAGCCTGGATGGACTGGCTTTAGCTGTCTGCAGAACTAAAGCTGAGCTGGGTGAGTAGGAGCTACCAGGGTAACTGGTGTTTCCTAGGACAGTTTGGTTTCTACAACTCAATTTTGGCTGAAGTAGGTTGGAATTGAGCAGTTTTCCAATGGCATCATGTCCGAGGTCAGTATGTACAGTATGAAACCACCTGCCTGGTCCCTGTTTCTGTTCCTCTAATAACATTGTCACTGAAGTCTTTAAGTGTCTGAAGGTTTTATCACTGGTTACATCCCTTGGCAGATACCTGCTGGGCTCTTAATAAAACATTTATATTTGCAGACTTTGCATCCTGGTTAAAATAAGTCGTAAATGAGGTGATTTGTGTGAGAGGAGCACTCTCTGTTCTAACAACTTGCTAAAGGAGTGGTGGGTTGTAGAAATGCTTTATGTTAGCTTTTGTGATACATTAACTTCCTGGGCACACGTTTGAAGAATTTTTTTTTTCATCTTTTTTTAAAGGAAAAACAGGTAATTCTGAGTGTCTTTGGGGTTTTTTTCATTTTTGAAGTTTGGGTTGTAGATTTCTGCATGAAACTTTCATGGTGTGAGGCTTGTGAAATTAGATAACATGCTTTAAACAAGCCACCTCTGGGTAAAGTACATCTCTAATTACTGAGACTAAATTATGTGGAAAGTGAGCTTGTGTCTGAAGTAAATCTCCAGTTCAGTAATCTAAAATTAAATAATGATTAGCTTAATTGCTTCAGGATCATAAAAAACACTTTTAATAAAATATAGGGATTAAATGTGTGTTCTGAGAGCAGATAATTGCTTCTGCTTCATTTTCAGTAACTTCTCTCAAGACAGGGTTTGGAGGTAAGAGAAATAAAATAACCTTTTGTTATGCTGATTAGTAAAGCCAGGAAAAGTAGGCTAGTTCTTGTGTATGCAAGCCATTGCTCCTCTCTGAATAGAAGCTGCAATTTCACTATTAATGGTAAATTTAGAACACTTGCTTTTAATTTCATAGATATGTGCCAGTTAGTCCCTCTGAAAGCAATAGTAGTTGGTACCTGTGGAGCTGAGCGTAGTAATATATGTGTAAAGAAGGATTAAGTAGGGTTTTTTTTCTTCAGAGAAAGGAAAAAGGCTCATAATTTTAGTAAGAAGTGTTTAAGTTATTCATTACCTGTGTTGTCAGCTGCTTGTTTGCATTGCATTTTGCTTCTAAACAAAATATTTTTACCTTCGTTCATTGGAGAATGTCTTTTTTGCTTATAGGCAAATGAGAAAGCAAATCTCTTGAGACATAAGCAGTGGTACTTCCCTGGAGGGAGGAGATGGGGATTCTCCTGTTGCTCTGAGTGTTGCCAGGTGCCAGAAGTGGTCCCCACTGGTGGTGGTAAGAAAGAAATCTTCCCCCCCATTTCTGTATTTGCATTTTGTCTGTAGCAATATACTTTTGGGGAAAGAAATGGGCGTGCAAATCCTGTTCTTTTCATAGGGCTGCATGAATTGCTGGGAGAGGCATCAGAAGTCTCCCACTCCAAGAATTTTAGTTTAGGAATTAAATCAGCACTTGAGCTTGTTGCTTCTGCTGTCTCATGTATGCTGTATCTGTTGGTAATCATTGCAGCAGAGATTTAACCTGCAATGGGGCTCTAGAAATACTTAATGTCTCCTCCTGCCTTAAATGTAGAAGAAGGGGAACTATGCCCTTACAGTGCTTGAAGGACCTCCTTTATGGAGTTCATAGAAATCTCATCAATGCTGACTGGGGTCATCTTGGGCTGCCTTTAATCTGAGCATCTTTAAATTTTATCCAATAACCAGACGTGAAAATGTAAAGTATATCAGCAAACTTCCTATTTTTTGCCTTTTTTTGGTAGTCTGTCCTACAAACAGTGACAGGGAGAGTGGAAAGCTGCTGAGACCCCACTGACACAGCAGCAGAACAGTTTTTTTTAGGACAGAATCTTAAAACCTGTGGTTAGTGTCAGATGTTGAGTTTTTAATTATGATCTCTGATACCCTCCCCCTTCGTGGGCTATTAGAATTTTTTGTAAGAAAATAATTTAATCTTGGTGATTTTGCAAAGACCTGAATTATTGCTTTAGTATTCTATCACCTTTCAAGGCCTATTGTAGGACAGTCTCCCTAAAAATGTTGATTTCTGTGAGATACTTCTCAAAGCTGTGATTCATAAAGCAGCACGCACTGGATCAGCCACAATCTGTGTTCGGGGCATGTATTGACCCTGTACAAAGTTACAGCCCTTTGAGATGCACATTTTGCTGCTGTAGAGGAAGTGAAAGCATTGATCCCAGCTCATTAGGTGGGCAAATAGACACTTCCTGCAAGCCCAAAATACTCCTGGGTCAAAAATTTTGCCCCCAAAAACTAGCTATTGCAGCTGAACCTGGCTGACTGCCGGCAGCTTTGGTGTGTGGAGGGAGACCCAATGGGTTGATTCATTAATGTAGCCTTGTCCCAGTGTCATGGTGACCAGCTGCTTTCAAAACTGGTTGTGTGAAATGTTTTTGCCTGGGCTCATTGAACACTGGTGTAGGAGCAATGCCCCAGAAACACAAGAAAGACCTTTTTTATGCATTTGCTGTTTTGTAGGATACTTTTCAACTTACATGGCTGCAATTTTTGCTTTTCTTCTTTGTGTGTAAGGCTTGAAAATGCCATTGATGAGTTACTGAGAAGCTAAAATATGCTGGGGGGAGCAAGATTTTGAATTGTGACAGCTCTTGAATTCTCAAGCTCTGCTTCTGTTCAGAGAAGAGAAAATCTGAGTTTTTCATACCCAGCCTTGCAGGCTGCCAGGCCTGTTGCCTGTGCCCTTGTGTGGTGTTACCTGGGTGTCTTATCTTGGGTCACTAGAACCTGCAATGAGGAATAATCTGGAAATTAAATGTTCTGAGTGAAGTGAATGGCCATGCTGGAAGCTGCATGTATCAAACAACCCCCTGAATAATTCCTTCAGCCTTTGCCTTCTTGATTGTCCAGGGGAGGGCCACCAAGATGATGAGAGGGCTGGAGCATCTCCCCTGTGAGGAAAAGTTGAGAGAATTGGGATTGTTCAGTCTGGAAGAGAGAAGGTGGCCTTATTGTGGCCTTCCAATGCCTAAAGGGAGGCTGCAAGAAAGATGGAGAGAGATTATTTACAAGGGTCTGGAGTGATAGGACAAGGGGGAATGGCTTCAAACTGAAAGACAGTGGGGTTAGATTGGATATTGGGAAGAAATTCTTCCCTGTGAGGGTGGTGAGGCCCTGGCACAGGCTATGCAGAGAAGTTGTGAATATCCTGTTCCTGGAAGTGTTTAAGGCCCGGTTGGATGGGGCTCTGAGCAACCTGGGGTCGAAGCAATTGTTCCTGCCCATGGTGGGGGGTTGGAACTGGATGATCTTTAAGGTCACCTCTTGCCCAAACCATCTTGTGATTCTGTGATCTGTTATCTGCTGCTGTTGTCCTGACTGTGCTGTCTTCTTGGGGGGATTTATCTTTCTCAGACTTGTCAATGTTATAATTTGTAGAAATTGCTGGAAAAGTCAATTTTCATATAAACTTATTTGTGATCACAAAGAGGAAAACAAAATAATGTTTGGACTCATCAGGCTAGACCTGGAAGCAGCTCACAAAAGCAGTCATGGCAGTCACAGTTTCAAGAGTTTCTATAGTTCAGGCAAGGAGAAATGTGGAGTATATTGGAAAACCAGTTACAGTCCCTGTTTTCATACTTAATGTGCCAGTGTGGAGGCTGTGGTTAGGTTTCAAATCCTGTAAGACAGAGGCCTCTTCACTGGCAGAGTGATGTTCTGAAGAGCTGCTCCCAGAGATATGATCCCTGCTGTTAGTCTGCTGTGGTCCGGTTTTTAGGAGGAGTCAGTTTTGCACAACTTGCAGAAGTAACGTTCTCTCCTCTCTGCTTTTAGTAGATCGGGCACTGAGTTGTTGTACCTTTTATTTGGAGGAAGGGAGCATGACAGTGGTTTTTTTCTGTAGCACTCAGTTCTCCTGCTCTTCAAAAACCGCACCCCATTAAGCTTTGTGCCTCTTTCCCAGGGAAAGAGCAGCCTTGCTGAACAATGCTGGATGCATTTGTGGCTGGAACCCAGCACAGTTCAGCCCTGCCAGGGTGGTCACTGCTCTGGGCCGGCACAGGATCCTGTGGAGTATCCACTGGTGGAACTCAAGGACCGGACTTGGTCTCCTGGGGATGTTTATTTTGAGAAGGAAAAAATAATCCAAACTGAAAGTACTTTCTGAGAAGCCATAATGGCATTTACACTTTCATAATTGTTTTGAAAATGTCAATGTTGCCGTGGGAGCAATTGTTTTCACATGTGTAAGTTGTGAAGGCCACACATTCAGGACCTTTGGCAGTACTTTCCAAAGCAGCAGCAAGCACAGATTTAAATACAAATACTGTTGCAGGATGTGTTTCAGGACAATATTGTTGTGCTTCAGCAGCAAGGCCACTTTTGATTCAAGGCTTCATTTGCCCAATCTCTGCACCTGTGCCTCCCTCTCCTACTTGGTTGTGGTGTTCAAATTTAATGGGATAAGTGATGCACAAGAGTGAATCAGCCTGAGACTGAGGAGTTAAAGATTGCACAACCAAATGCATTTGTGATTGAAAATGGCTGATAAAGGACGCCCCTCTAAAAGCAGAAGAAGCCCTGCTCCTATGGAATGTTAGGATAAGGACAGAGAGGAAGAGGCTCAGTGCAGTATCAGCTGGTGATGGGGCTGCTGGGCCCCTGTGGCACTGCAGGACCTGGCTGTGCTGGGGCATTTTGCAGGTCACTTCTGGATACTCTTTGCATGGTTTTGTGAGCTTTCAACTTGTCTGGTACGAAGTTATCTGGGTACTTTGGATCTGTGTTGCAAGATGGGAGCAAAAAGCCTAAGCATCTCCTTGTGCAGTTCTTTTTCCTGTGTTGAAGGTAGTAACAATGCCACTTACTACTGTCCTGTGTGGCCTGGGTTCCTCAATGTCTGCAGAAATTATCTACTTGATAAAGAGTTTTAAACCAAAATTGAAAAAAGAAACCCTCAAAACCCAACACAAACCTAAACAAAACCCCCAAACCCAACAGTTTAGCTTAAGATATATCTTGTTGGTACAGATGTGGGATGGGTAATAACTGTGAAAGCAGTTATACAAGCAAACCTTGAGGACATGCTGACCTTAAGCATGAGTTTAGAGTGAGCCTGTGGTAGTGCCTGGGAGCAGAGACTTGTGAGCAGTCAAACCAGGCATAGAAAAAGCTCCCAGTTGCCTGGAAGTCATGAACTTACTTACATAAAAATACTTCTGATTAATGCAGTGAAGTTTCAATTATTCCAGTTATTCTGAAATCTGGTTTATTACAGTAAAGGTAAAAAGAATTTAAATAGAATTAATAAAAAGTAGTTCATGTTTAATGGGCTTAAAAGTGAACAAAATCTGCAGACTCAAGAAGCAATTATACATTGCTGAGTACATAGCATGAAGGTTCTTGTTATATGTCTTGACTGGAGAAATATTGATTCTTTTAGATTAATTCTGGTAATTAGACCAGGCTGCTTGTTTGCTTATTTTAAGTGAAGCTAGCCTGGTTTGGTAGAGTCATTGTCTATAAATGTGTCCTGGATTAACACATTGCATTGAACTGCAGGCAGTTTGTAATACCCTTGAATATGTTTTTTTTTTGGCATGTAATTGCAGATGAGCTGAGGGTTATTCTGGCAGATAAAAATGAATCGTAAGAGTATAAATGCTGCTTCTCAAACCACTACTCAGCCTGACTGAGGAGCTTTTGAAGAGCAGTGCCAAGCTAGCAGTAGTGACATCCATAATTTGAGTTTGGCACATAGGGACTTTTGAATATGGAGCTTTGGTACAGTTGACTCCTCTTTTTACTAATTAGCTTCTAATTTTTCAAGTGATGTGGAGAAGTTTTTGAGTTGACAGTCGAACTATTCTGAAATGCTACAAGCTCCACAAGAAATGGGTGCTCACTTTTATACCAGTAATTTCACATTCTGCGTTTCTTCCAGTGCTTTATAACTGTGCCATCATGGAACAACCTCTGCTTCGGTGACTTTTTGTGTCTCTGACAGAAGTGGAAGCAATACAGAGGAATGTATGGAGATGTAGAAATTTCCACTCAGGCAGCTGCCCACCTGGCTGGGGTTGTGATCACTAAGAGATCTCCTGTGGTCAGATTAGTATCACTATTTGTGGCACTTGTAGGACTGAAAAAGTACTCACAGTGGCAGAATATTTTGATGTCCTTTTGTCTGGGTCTGTCAGAGTTTACATAAGACCATGACAAAGAGAGCAGAGAGCATCTGTGAAAACTCCCAAAGTTTCACTCTCAGCTGTGGAACAGCCCCCATGCAGCCCTGCTGTCTGAACGTTGCTGGTGGAAGGCAAGTGTGTATTTCTAGTGGGCCAGTCATTCCCAGGATCCCTGCAGCCCTCAGTAAAAGGGTATTTAGGTCACGTCTCTCTCAGACACTGCGTTAAAAGGCCACTGTTCAGCAGAAGCTGAACAAGGGAAACTGAATCGTGACAGGGCTGACCAGTCCTGGATTCGTGATCTTTGTTGGCAGCATCTTTCAAAGGCTGCATGTGTTACCACAGAAGGGTCCCCTGCTCTGCAGAATCCAGAATGGCTTAAATTAACTATATAGGCTGCTAGAGGCCTACTTGGCAATAGAATGCCAAAGCCACCCAGGAGATGGGAGATCTTAAGGAAAGGTGAGAGCTGTAGATGTTTCTTTTCAGGTTTTTGTCTGACATGGATTTTAAAGACAGATGGGGTCTTTATAGAGTGGCTGCTGTTTAATTTCCCAGCTGAATGGCCAACAAAAGTCTGAACTTTAACAATGTACAGCCTTCGCACTTCTAAGTTAATTTTTTTAAATTGTGGGATACTGCATTTGTAAAGAATTCTGGATGTAATTGATAAAGATTTCACCACGTGCAGAAGTGCACATTTATGCGCATGCAGTTCAGCTTTGTATTCAAAATGTGACCTTTAAATTTGCACAGGAGAAGGGTTTTTTCTTTTTATGGTGGCTTGTTTTGGGGGTTTGAGGGTTTTTTATTGTTGGGTGGGGAGGTCACTGTAAGGTTGTATGATGTGTGGCTGCTGCCAGTATTGGTATTGAGATCAGAAGGGGCTGGTGTGATCTTGAAAAACACAGAACAATAAAACTTGGTTCAGCATATATTTGTTTTTGCTATCAGTCTGCTTGATAAGTCTGGTCTATCTTTTTAGGAAGATACCTGCTTTTGTGTATATGCAAAAAGAGATCTGACCACAGGGGTAATGATGGATTCAGGCTGATAACAGCCTTGTGAAATATTTGTCAGTGAAATAATCCAAAAGAATAGATGTCTTGTTCTGGAATGAACAAGATGCTGATGGCAGTCAGGGTGACATCAAAGAGAGCAGAAGTTGGATCCCATACAAGGAGGAAGGGAGTGATGTGGGTCCCTGCCCTGCTGTGCAGCTCTGCCTTTCTTGCTGTTTTCCCCTCTGGGCTGTGAGCAGGAGCTGCACAGCCCTGTGTGAGCAGTGTGAATGCACTGAGCAGGATCCAGCTCCACACCCACTGCAATTCAGGCTGCCAGTTCAGCTCACTGAACTTACTGAGAAACCGTTTGCTTGTGTACCTGCTGCATTTTCAGGTCTAATTTTTCACCTATTATTTGTTCTCGACTACAAAACAGTGGGTTTTATCTGAAGCTGCCTTGGTGACAGTCACTCAGCAGAACGCCTGCTTTTGGTGTTAGTATTTGTGCTTCTCTGTCTCCCCTGTGATGGAGATCTGAAACAACTGGATTTGGAAGAATGGTGACTTTTGTCTTCCGTCCCTCTCCACATGGCCTCTCTCTCCTTCCAGGCTCAAACCATGGAAAGTTTGATGCTTAAAGCATAGTCTTCCTATACAGAAATGTGTTGATGAGATATATGACAAATGTCAGCCTGGTGACAGAAGGCTGGTTGGTCTTTCTCACTTGTCACAGGTCTGTCAGGAAGACTGGGGACTGTAAAGTCAAAATTGCATGGCATTATATTTTGCTTCTCAGTTTTAGAGCTGCCTTTCTCTATTGCTGGTAAGTTGTGAGCAGTTCCCACTTTGGAGGTACATTTGTAGGTGAGATCATGAAAATACTCTTCTGGGGATTTTTTAAGCTTAGTGTAGCAGGGCACTGGCAGGGGAAAACTTTTCCTGATGTCTCTCTTTGGTCTTGCAGCTGTGACTCCCACAGCATGTGGATAGCTCTAGTGTCACCCGAGGCTTTTTCTTTGCCCTGTTCATCTTATTTATTTAATAATCATAAAAATAGTAAACAGTCCTATTTAATCTTTTCCATCCTGGCAGTGCAGCTTGTGGTAGCAAACTGTGGAGCAGAGGCACAAGGCATAAATGAACTAAGGGGATGTGCCGAGTCCTGTGTTTGTGTCCAAGCTGGCTCTTAGGAGGTGTGATGGCTTTGCCTCTGCTCACACTGATTCAGGAGGTGATGGCTTTGCCTCTGCTCACACTGATTCAGGAGGTGATGGCTTTGCTCACACTGATTCAGGAGGTGGTGGCTTTGCCTCTGCTCACACTGATTCAGGAGGTGATGGCTTTGCCTCTGCTCACACTGATTCAGGAGGTGGTGGCTTTGCCTCTGGTCACTCTGATTCAGGAGGTGGTGGCTTTGCCTCTGCTCACACTGATTCAGGAGGTGGTGGCTTTGCCTCTGGTCACTCTGATTCAGGAGGTGGTGGCTTTGCCTCTGGTCACTCTGATTCAGGAGGTGGTGGTTTTGCCACCAGACAGCCCCAGGAGCTTTCCTGCCCCTGCCTGTTCACTTGCATCAGGGATCCTGCATGGCCATGGATCAGAGAGCGAATCACACTGCTCCTCTTCTGCAGAAGGTAGTGTTTTATACCTGAAATTTAAAGCATCTCAGCACTTCTTGAAAGACAGAGTTTCCATTTCTTCCCAATTAGTGCTCAGTACTTCAAAGGAAAGCTTTGAACCTGGGCAGGGCCTCGCAGGCATGAATATGGTGCTTGCTGAGACTCTGGGTAGCAGCAGTCAGAGGCTTCTCCGTGTTCAGCCACAGCACATTTGCATGCAGACATATGTCTCCAGGCTGACTCTTTCTGTCATATGTTTGAGGCTTAATTTTTTTTTCCCCTGCATAATTTTCCTTCCAGAAAGCAAAGTGTATCATTCTCCCTGTAACGCTTCTCTGCAGGTGAGACTCCTTTGTTTATCCTTTGTTTTGCATCCCTGTTTTAACAAGTGATGGGCCTGTGCCACAATGCATTTTCCAGATTCACCCAATCTGTCTAGCAGGTGGCTCCCTAGGTTTCACACCTTGGTGTGTAAATGCATTTAATACTCCTGAGGTTTCTTTTGTAGATTATTTTTATCTGAATACAAAGGATGAATTCCCATTTGTCTTGAAAATTCAACCACTTGGAGTGAAGAGGAGCATTTTATGTAGTCTTAGAAATGAGTAGACAATACTGAGGTTTTTTTCTTAATCATCAGAGACTAAGATTGGCAGCATTTTGTAATTACATAACATTGATCTATTTTATACATTGCAAGAGGCCTATTACTCAAATAATTTTGTACTAATAGGGCTTCTGTTAGATAACTCCTTTTCTGTTTGTTATGTAAGGGCTGGTATTACAGAATTGCTGTTTGAATACCAGCACTATAATTTTAGAGTAGCTTTTATAATAGAAATACCAAGTAAGCCTTGTTCCAAATATAGGCAATTATTCTAATATCTTTTTTTTTTTTTTTTCCAAATGAGGTCTCTTGATAATTGCTACTTTGGGTTTTGTTTTCATTTAAAAAATCACGATGCTGTCCTGTGCCCAGTCATAATCCATTATGTGCATTTTCTGTAATGAATGTTGTGCATTGGGAAAGTATTGATCAGCAGTCCTGGAAACTGGTGATTGAGCTCCACCTACAAAAACATTGCAAGTGCCAATTTCGTGACTCTGCATGTCTGCAACCCTCCTGTCATCTTTGAATTGTGTGTGTGTTTGTCTCTTGGGCTTTGGGGTTTCTTTTGATGTAATTTGATACAACCTTACTTCTCCAATTGAGAACAGAATCAGTATGAGCAGTCTCAAAATGAGATTGGGGAACACAATCAGTAAAAATTCCTTTGGAGCCCACAGAAACTGATTATTCCTAAGCAAGGAATTCAGTTGCAAGCTATCTCCTTCACTGACAAAGATGTAGATAGCAGTAAGACTTTTATCTGTGTCGTCTCTTGAGAAATGCAGTTGAGCTATAGGTGAGGTTGCAAAAGCTTTGACAACAGACCTGGACTTTGTGCGGGGTATAAGAGGGCAGGAGGACCTATTGACTTGGTGCATGGAGAGCACCTGAAATTTTCATTTACTTCATGAATGCTGTGGTGCTTCTGTCCTGGTTTTCTACTGGACCCTTACTCACTTTACTTTCTGGAGTATGTTGTATTTAATTTGTGTGTGCTCTAAACTCAGAGGCAGTTTTCACATTTTTTTTTTCCACCCAGCTCTGCTAAACCAGATAAAAGCTCCTATTTGTCTGTGACTTTTAAATTCACAGCCTCCATTTTTTTTTTCCTTTTTGGCTAAGTAATTCCAAGCATTGTCTGTTTCTTTAAATGTAAAAACTTTCTCTTTCTTGCATCTTAAGTGGTTTTGTGCTGCCTCTTTCAACTTTTTTGACATCTTCTAATGTGACTCCACTTCCAGGGCAGTGAGGGGTTTAAGAGGCATTTATACCATGCCTTAACTCTCTGTAGTGCTAAGTTTGGTCAAAAAATGGGAGTGTCAGGGGCCTGTGACTACCACTTGAATATTATCTTTGGCATTTAAGCTAGATTTTGTTTGGATTTTGTTTCTTTAGAGGTCTGACTGAGGCCAGGTGAGTTATGCCAATGAAAGCTGCATCTTCACAGAGGGCTGTGTTGATGAATGGGAACCACTCTTCAGTCTGGCTGTTGTGTCCCTGTACAGATGTGCCCCCAAGTCTCTCTTAATCTGAACTGTCCAGTTTATGGTGCAGAGCATCTGGATGGGCCCCTGAGCCTTACCCACCCCATCAGCACCATCTTCCTGCACAGGGTGTAGCTGCTGCCACCTCATTTCCTCTTCTCCAGGCTCTGATATCTCCTTTTTGTTAACCAAACTCCTGCACTCTGCCTGCTCAGTGCCCTCCCAAAGCCCTGATTTTGGAGCAGGGAGAAGAGAGAGGAAATGTCATTGTCATCTGCTGGGTGCTGTGGTGGGAGGCTCCTTGGTGCTAAAATCTAGGTTTTGTTAAAATCTTTCGTCAGGTCCTGCAGAAACAAAAAGTGTCAAGTGGAAGTGCTGAGCACACGCACGACCACGCGAGCGAATCCAGTTGATTGTAGCCTGGTAATTTCCTGTAAGGAGCTTACTGGATTAGAGCAAGAGCTTGGTTTGTCAGCAACACCACCTGACTGTAATATTTATTCAGCAGTATTACCTGTTTTAAATATTAGTCCACTTCTGCCCCATTCATGCCTTCGTTCTTGAGGTAAGAGGGGCTTTTTTAGTTCAGTGTTTTACAAAGCCATGTAATGGAGAGGACACCCAGCTGGTTTTTTGGGCCGCTGAGCAGGCAGTTTTAGTAGCTGAAGCACTTCCAGATTTACCTCGATGTGCTTTTGTCACCATAATCCCTCCTCCATGTCAAGACTGATTTGCTTTCCTAGCCAAGACTCACGTCGTGCGTTTTTGCCGTTCCATTTCTCCTCCTATTTATTTTTTGTTTGTTTGTTTGTTTATTAATCAATAACAAATTGGGAAGATGTTGGTAAACCAGTCAGGTGCCTGTTTATTGGCTGGAGTCTGTGCTACGCTCATTGCCCTGGCTTTAGCCTATTACTTGTATTGGTAAGTTGGATTTTTGTACTGTGACTGTGCTGGTGGTGGCTTGTCCTGTGAAATGCTTCCTTGGGGTGAGCTGGAGAGTGGTGATCCTTTTTGAGGTGCTCTGGAAGGCTGATGTGTACTTACTCTTGTGTGGCTGGGGTAGATGCCTTCCCTGATTTGCTCCGGTGCCCTTGTTACTTGTTCGGGACTTGGTTTTGTTGCTGTTTGAGTTTTTGCATGTTTTTATTCAGATGAGAGCATAGTGGCTAAGGATGCCACTTGGGCAAGATGGTGATGGTGTATTTCCATTTTTTTCTGCAAGCCTTTATAGACTTCTTTCACTCTTACTTTGTGCTCTTAGTCTTCCCCTAGCTGTCTCTCAGCACGTAACACGGAAATTAGGCTGACAGGCTCACCATGTATTAGGGTGTTTGTGACACAATGCGTGTCTTCAGCATGTAAAAGGGATGTTTCAGGCAGGTGAAAATTAAGATTCTACCCCTTGGGGGTGAGCTGGGCCTGGGAGGGTGGTGACTGGGAGCAGCAGAACCAGGAGCCCACACGTGCCTGGGTGTTTTGACTGGTTTTGGGAAGGGTTGAAGCAGGGCTGCCCTACATTTCTGGGCTGGCCTTGTTTCTCTATGTCTCCACATATGTCCAAGACTTTCAGCCAAAAGAAACATTGGTACTTTTTAGAGCCATGTCTGGAGCAAACAGCGACTTTTAGAAACCCAGGTGCGATCTGTCGGCTGGTTTTAGTGAAAAAATACACATCACTTCAACTGTAAAAGGAAAAGCTTGGAGTTGGAATTAATATGGCTGTGGCTACAAAACTTTCCAAGGGGTGTGACATTGCTGTGAACAAGCTTCCAGCATGACACATGAATTAGTTGTTTGTTTGTTTTAGAAGTTGTTTAAAAAACAAAAGAAATTAAAATCTGTGTAGGATCATCATGGTTTTATTTTGCCAAGTGTTTCCTCCAGGCAGTTATGCCTGTACTATTTACAAGCCTACGATCCTCTCTGTGTGCACACACTTGTAATATTAATGAGTTTATTGACATTTAAGCTTTATAGTGAATCTCTGCAGATATGTAAACTCTCAGCTATACTGTGTGGCAGCTCAAAGTAAAATGTGTGTGATTAATAGCCTCTGTAGTCCTCAAAGTGTTCCAAGAAAACAGGCATATGTGACTTCACAGTTTCAATGTTAAAACTCAGGAAATCTAGAGCTTAAAGACATTTACAGCTGTTCTGCTAAATATTATTTTCAACAGAAGAAAGTACATGTAGTAGGTACATACATGAACACAGTGTAGTTTTAAATTAATTCTTCATGTCTTAGCTCAGTATTGGGGTGTGGTGTGTGCATCTGGTATCAGTTAGATTTTGTACTGATGCAAATACAAACTTGTGTGCATTATGCATAGAGCATAACATGCACACATTCCTTTTTTTTCCCTTATTCTGTTCACTCTTAAAATTCTTGACTTGAATCCAGGTCAAATCTGGTTTGCAGGAGAGCTTACAATTCTGCACACAGCAGGAATTAGTTGGTATTAGGTCAGATCCTCTTCTTCGACAACCTCAAGGTTCAGGAGAAAATTAATTACGTCACCTGCTTGTTTGTGAAAAGAGAGCTCATTCAAACCTCTTTGATTAGATAGAGATGAGACTTAATGTGAGTACCTCAGAGTGCTTTTTTGACTTTGTTGGTGTGGGTATTTTTAACTCTTTAGTCTGCTGTTACCTGAAGAAAGCTGACTTTGATAAATATTTTAGTTCATTAATTTTTTAGCACAAGTCTGCCCTGTAGGAAGTAACTAGAAAGACTAATTATTTCCTTTTTCATCTTAAATATGTTAGTTTGGCTGTTGCAATTCCCTTAGAATATCCTCAGACAGAGCTGGGGTGATTAAGATCAGAGATCACCAGTTCAGCAGGGAATCAACTTTGCATATTGAGAGATTAACTCGGGGTTGGGGTTTTTTCTGTAATTCCATCTGATCTTTTGCTTCTCCTGGGTTGGAGCACCCTTATTAGCTTGCTTGGACGTATTTTTGTCACTTTCTGGGCTAAATTTAGTTTGTGTTCTCTAAGGAATTCATCTAAGGAAGTGAAGATTCTTTGTTCCTCTGGGACTTGTGGCATCCTCCAGGCCTGCTGCTTGCTGTGTTTCTGATGCAATATCACCCCAAGCCTTGGAAATCAGCATGTCCCTTCCACTTCCCCCTGCCCTCCCCACCAAAAAAAACAGAAAGAGAAAGAGAAATATGCATTTCTAAGATATGTCAAGCTGGTGCTCAGGCGGCAGTGAAGGGGTGAGGGACCACCACAGTCTCAAAGTTACAGGCAGCTGTATAGAGAATAATCCAGAGGGTTCCCCCATTACCCAGCCACATCTCCTCATGTGGGCTCGTTCTGATAGCAGGTGTGAATCCTCACAGGATACGCTCAGCAATCCAGTAGTGCAAAACCAAAGTACACAGAAATTGTAAGAGCACGAGACATCACATTTTCTTCTTTGTGCAGTCGTTGCCGCTTCAGAGAGTTTGTTTGGTTAAATGCTCTTCACAACATGAGACTCTAAAAGAATTGTCCATTTTCACCAATCAACAAATCTCTTAGCCCATAAATAATGGATTTATCACTCTGTGTAGGCTTGTCATCGCGTAATACATAGGATGAACTCATAAGAATCCTCTGCGCTTTTTTTGGTGGGTTTTAATTGACCATTTCCAAGCTACAAAATACTTGAAACAATGCTTTTCCTTTCTTTTTCCCCTGCTGCCAAATCTGCCTTCTGTTTCAGCTTCTGGCCACCAAAGGAGCCCGGAATACTAATTTGTATTTAGTGTGATTAATTGGTATACTTTGTATTAGAAGTGAAAGTAATTTGACACAGTGATTTTACCTTGTTCCTAGAGCTGCCTTGTAGCTTGAGTGATGTGCCCAAATGCCTGAACTGGCCATAAATGCTTTGATTTGATTAATGTGCCTTAAGAGCAAAATAATTCAGATCACAACGTTTTGGCTACTGTTGTATTTTGTACTGCAATAGTTTAACATTTTTTGAGAGGGGAGATCTGTGCTAGACTTACGGTTTTAATGAACTACATAATTTCACTGCCCATGTTATTGTTATCTCTTATTGGTAATGGTGCTTTGCTCTCTCTGTTTCAAGTGTTTGAAGCAATAGGTTCAGCACATGATCTCTAATGATGTGTATCTTCACTTGGGTTTTATTAGCAATTCCCATAATTGTGTTTTTGGACTGAATGTATCGTCTAGTATTTCAGCCACAATAACCTGGAGGTTCCTAATTCCTACGTGCTTGGGGGCGTGATTCACAATGGGAACAGGCTGTTTCCATGGGAAGGCCCTGGGAATGGTTTGGTGCTTTGGGAAGTGCTGTGTAAACTCTGAACTGGTGAAACGTGAGCACCGAGCCCTGTTCCTGTCACGTGAGGACCTGGTTTATGTTATCTGTGGATAATGTGCCCATAATCTAGCGGGCTGTGCTTGAAATATCACCATGCCTGTGTAAAACACTGTGTGCTCTGCTGCTTTATTTAGGCAGCTTAAAGCGAAGCACTGAGATGATAGGTGTCCTACATTGACTGAGCAGTTGTCTCTGAGATAAATGCCTGGAGATTAAAACAGCCTGTGCCTTCCTAGCACACCCGTAGCACCAAACCACGCAATTTGAGGAGCGTGGAGTATTCATCTAAATCAGGAGTTTGTAGAGAAGTTGGAGCTTTGAGCAGCGTTCTCAGTGGGGGTTTCAGGGGGGTTGTTTCTGTGCTGTGGCTGCTGCTTGTGGAAAATACGGAAACCTTGACTATCTAAAAGCTTGCTTCTTAAAAGAATTTTTTAAAAATAATTTTGTGACCATGCCCACATGCCTAAACCGTGAGTTTATCTGGGCTAACATAGTATTGCTGTGTTTTTAAATGTGATGTGATGAAGAGGTTGAGCTTGGCAGATTTTTCAGCCTGCTTTGCTATGGAAATAAAACTTAAGTGTTGTCCTGTTCAAATACATTTATCTGTCTCTCTCTCCTCACTGGTATGTTTTGAACCCGTTGAGGAATTTCCAGACATGCTTGGCTGGCAAATGTCTATGAGGGTGTCTCCAAAATAACTGGAATACTCCATGTTTCATGGAAGCAGCCAGGGAGAGGAGAAAAGGTTGCTAAGAGCCTGTTACAACAAAGTTGGATATTCTTTGCTACCCATGTCTCTACATGGATGTGAGCATTGTCAACTCTAAAATCCAAGTTCATAAGGAACCAGGCTTTTGGAAGTACACAGTAAATTCCTTTCTTTGGCAGGCAGCTCTCTAAGCTGCTTAAGCTCTTCTCTGCAACCAGAGCAATTGTTATCCAGGAACTAAGCAGAGATTCCTGTATGTGGGCCCAAGTTGAAGCTTAGATAGAACATGAGATATTAGAGGCTGGAGGAAAGACTGGAAGAGCAGCTGTCAACACTGCGCAGGCTGTTTTTTAGTTTTGAACACAAACCAAGTTGACCTCAGGGACTTGGCTGATCCTGCTCTGTTCAGTGGTTGCTCTGCCACAGACCTCTGGTCCTGAGAGGCAGCAGTTCCCATTCCACTGAGGATGTGTAGCAGCGTGGTTCCCCAGGCACTTGGTCCCCCATGGCTGATTTGGTTGCCCTTTGCAAACAAATTATGTCAGACTGTGATGTGAGAGAGATGTGATATAGAACTCTGAAATTTGGAAGACACTGTGAGAGAGACCCATCATTTCAATGCTAGCAAAGAGATAAAGAGGAGTGAAAAAAATGTTGTAAGTAATACTTAAACTTCTCTTAAGAAGGTTGAAGGTGTTTCAAGTCACATCTTAGATTTAGCTGGTGGAGTTAAAAATGAGTGTGTGGCTGAGTTACCCTGGTAGGGTGTGTCTGTACTGCAGCTGTGATGTGATTAGTTTTAAAGGAGGGGTGAAATGCTTGTAAGAGTAGCCATGACAGCATAAAGCTTACTGCAGGCTGCAAAAACCACCTGGGAAGTGGAGTGGAAACTCAGGCAGTTTGGACTTAATTATTATTGTTCCATGTACAATGCCTGCCTTCCTGTAGAGCCCATTGATGACATTTCAAGGAGGGAGGTCTCAGGATGGCTTCACATGGTCAAATAAGTGATCTCAGCATCTTTCTTTCTATGGAGATTGTCATTAAAAAAAAATACATAGAATACAGTTGGGTGGGTGTGTCATTTGAGTGTGAGGCAGCTTTCAGCCAGGCTTATTTCAGAAGCAGATTGGTTTGCTCAGGGCTTTGTCCAGTTGGGTTTTGAAAATGTGGAAGGATGGTGTTTCCTCAGCCTCTTTGCAGCTGCACTCAACTTGTTGCAGTGCTGAACCACTGTTCCTGTGTTAATACAGCTGGCAGTAATATAAATTGGTGTCATTTTTTAATGAGATGCTCATTAGTCTGTGTCCAAAAGTGGGCAATCGGTCACTCTTTCAGAGGTGGCTGCTTGGGAGAGGCCAGTTGACAATGCAAAGCAAACATCAGAAGTTTGGTACTGAAGTAAACCTGGGAGAAGCCTGTGGGTTTTCTTCTTTGGTGGCCTTTTTTGCCGGGAAAGGAGAGGCTCAAACTAATGCAGGTGTCCATGGTTTGGCCTCGTCTGTGTGAAGTGCTGGTTTTTCATCCTGCAGGGATGCCAGGGAAACAGATGCTGTCAGCAGCTGGAGTCACTCTCCTGCTCCTGTTTGTCTCATAGTCTGAAATACATATTCATCTGTAATTGTTTGAAGATGCTTTCCCTCACATCCCTGCCCTACATGTGTTCTGTTTGCTTTCACACAGTCCAATACATTTATAAAACCAGAAACAGAAAGCAAAACTTTCGAGATGTGTAGCCAAGATCATAAAGTGCTCTTAGGAACTGTCATCCAGGGAAGGATTGAGGAGACTGTATACATGGGAGCTGGTAGGATGGCAAAAATGCCATCAGAGTGCAGATACCAAGAATGCATTAACGCAGAAGAGAGGGAGAAGCTTTGCAGAGAAAACTAACTAGAAATGATGGTATGAAATGAAAAAGTGGCTTGTAATGTCAGAAAAATTAATGGGTACTTGAGTTCTTGTGAAATTACTGTAAAAATAAAACTTGCAAACCATTAGGATACTGTTTTGTATCCTAAGTTCAGAAATAGCATCAAATGCACTTTACTAAATAGACCATCTTTCTGCTTGGTGCACGTATTGCCATGGTGAGGGAAGAATTAAAAACAAATCATTTGTTCTCAAGAGATCAATAATAGAAGCTACACTTCTGAAAATAGATGTTTATGTGGCGAAGGAGATGAAGCAAGGATATTTTAGGTTTACTACCCTCTTGATACGTCTGGGAAATTTTTGGATTGGCTCGTGATTGCTTTGCTCGTCCAGTAGGAGCAGGTCTGGTGGAAGGAAGCTGATGAACAGGGCAGAGCTGCACCACGGTGGTGTGTGTGTGGATGGATGCAGCTTCCTTCTGTGTCCACTGGGTTGGGAAACAAATAACCCAGTTCAGAGGGGTTTTTCTGGCAATTAGTAAGCTCCTCTTGCCTGACTAATTCCAAGTGTTATAGTGGTTATGGTTATTAATGTAATACCATGTGTCTGTGGCATGGTAGTAGGTAGTATCAGACTGATGTCAGGACACCAGATTGTCACTTTACTCCATGGATTCAGCAAGTTGGGGGGGGGGGGGGGGAAGTGATGAGGGTTTCTTCTGACATATAAATAACTCCTGTAGTTGTGTGTAGTGAGGGGAGGGAAATAACAAGCTAAATATTCCGGCATGGAAGTGGAGAGTGATGGATGGAAGGCTTGTTCCTGTTGTGGATTCAGGGGGGAAGCATGGTCTGTACTCCTCCTCAGTTCCTCAGCTCTTAAGCTGTGTTCATTTATCTACCTGAGCAATTGTGGATCAGGTTTGGGCTCCTTGCTCCACAGGGATGTGGGGAAGCTGCTGCTTTGCAGAAGGTTTGGCTCTCCCTGTGCACTCACTACTGTTAAGTCAGTAGTGGCAGCTCCTTAGGTCAGGATTTCTGTTCAGCAGTTGTGAGGCTCACTTTGGAAATTGTTCCTGAATCCCAGGGAGTGACTCCAGGGCACACCTGGAGCTGTGCACTCTGATCTTTGGGGAAGCCATCTGGGGACAGGCAACATTTTCTAAAAGATGCTTTTTTACACAGTATTTAACTTCTTTAAAGGCGTTATTATGGCTTTCTGGTGTTACAAAGTTTATTGGAGCAATCTGGAAAAAAAGTCCAGTATCATTTACTGTGTCTAATTAATTTATTACATTCCAGTTCATCTGGTTGCTGCGTGGCTCTGCTCTGGCCACTTGCTGTCAGTGAAACTCTGTCTTTAGTGAGGGTGGAGGAACTCTGAAATTTTTTTGCAACTTGAGAGTTGTACAAAACAGAGCAGGTGACTCTGGGCACTTCAGAAAATCTGCTGTCAAATTACAAATCCCTGCATGGAAATACAGAAATGCTAATGCTAGAAAATGCTGAAGTTTCTCCCTGAAATAGTTACGTTTTAACCTGTTAGGTGTTGGTTGGTTGGTTGGTTTGAGTTTTTTTGATGAAACAAACTTTTTTCACCTAATTAAACTTCAGAATTTGGGACCTAATGAGAGGTTTGATTAAGAGATACAAAGCAGGTATTTATCTCAAGTTAGAAATTAGGAGTCAAGGGGATGACATTATCTAAGCATGTTACTCTTGAGCTATTTGATAGTATTTTCCCCACAGTGTTCAATTAATGCTTAAAAAGTGTCACTATCAGTGTCTAGACATAAATCTGACTAAATCCTGTTTTATGGTGCGAGTTGTAATTGTGGTAGCTTCAGGTTTTTGTATTTATAAAAATGCATTTTCACCCGTGCAGTCAAACTATCTGTCTTAATAACTTCAGAAAGAATGAAAGGCTTTGGAAAGATATTGAATTACTGTGAAAATCCGCTCTGGATAGTATTCTTCTCACTAAAGAGTAGCCACAGCCAGAATGTAAGGGAGAAAACAAGACCTAAGTGCCAAGGAAAGTCTGGCTCCTTTAAAATTCAGAGACCTCATTTTCTCCCACCTGCTTTTTATTCAGAGATTGCAAGAGGCTCTTTCCTTTTTCAGCTCCCAGTTGGGTTTTCAACTTTGAATGAAGTAGTTGAAATGAAGAAAATACTCACTACACCTGCTAGCTCTATCAAAAGCAGAAGTAATTAAGGCAATAAGTCTTTCTTTGCAAGAGAAATGGAAAATGCTTACATTTGAGGGGAAAAATGTCAGTATCAGCACTTGCTCCATGGGAAGGCTGAAAATAATAGAGCTGCTAGATGCAAAATGGGATTTCCTGGTGGTTAAATCTTGACATGATTTCCAGTCAGGTGGTGCAAAAGTCCTGAGTTCTTCAAAATAATAAAAGTGCCCGGTTTTCAGCTACACGAGAAGAACTTGCAGAGGTAACTTACTGCTCCAGCTGTTTCTGTGAAATAACACATTTTTAAGTTTTGGTCTTAGTCCTCTTTCATCATTTTAAGCAGATAGAGTTTGTTTCACTTTTTTAATGTCTCATGTGTTGTTTTGTTTTTTAATCAAACTAAAATCCTGGCTTGTACTTTTTGACTGACAGTATGTACCCATACTGTTGGTTTTGCCCACCTTCATGTCAAGTGAAGGGGGAGGTTACAGCTCTTCCTGGCCTGTCTCAGACCTGGGAATTGTGTCAGCACCCAGCCTGGTCAGGGTTTCACAGTATTCGAGGTGTTTGTGCAGAAATAACAGTGACCTGCACGGGGAAAAAGGTGGAGAAACCAAATATATGTCACATTTTTAGTGTTTGAGAAGTTAAGCTCAGGTCAGGAGTCTGTTCCAAGCCAGTTAAGAACTAGGAAGAGCTACATCCTTTTGTCTGTCCTTTTTGAAAAGAGCGAGTTTAAAATGTTCATCTTAACTTTCTTACTACTCTGTATTGGTTGATCTATGCATTGACTTAACAGCAAAAAATCAACTGGCAGCAATCACTTTTGTGAGGAGAAAATAAATTTGATGCTCTTGCCACGTTGCCTGTAAAAAAGAAACATTAGTGATTCTGTCCAAATGCAACTTTTATCACACATTTGGGGGGTTGCTGATGCAGTGTAACACTTATATAGGTGTTCAGACTGCAGCGGGGTGGAATAAATAATGAGCTGATGTGAGAAGTGCATTGATTATGGCCAGCCCAGCCTCGTGGCATTACTTTTCAATCATGAGATCCATGCTTTCCTGGTTTCCACTTCCCACTCTCTCTCTGATTATGGTGCTTGTTTTCTACAGACTGTTTCTTACTAAATACCAGCATTGGGTACTGGGTTAAAATGAAGCTCCTTCAGGCCTACAGCTACTATCCTAGAAACTGCTGCACCTCTGCATGTTTTTGAATCTGCGTGTATATTTATATATAAGCAAAGGGATTTTCAAATCCAGGGAATTGTGCCCTACTAGTGAAACCTGCCTTTGGCTGAGGGTCATTCTTTGGTGTGTTGGTACAGTGCTGCCTACTGGATCTATAAGACCCCCAGAGCACCTACACTGTGAGCACTAAACCTGGCTAGAATTGGTCACCCCCCTCCATCCTTCTGCTTCCAGGGAGAAACATTGCTTCCTGCTCTCTCACCCACAGCTCCATAAACCTTAAAGCCACATCACTGTGGTGCTGAGCACAAACTGGTCAGTCATGGCTTGGCTGCAGAGAGCACGAGCACCATGAGCGAGTGGACAATCAGCAGGTCCTTCTAGGGATGTGTTTTACATCTGCAACATCCTAAAGCCGTGTGTTGTCATTAAGGAAAGGATTTCCCATGCCTTGGGTATAACTTTGGGAGTAGGAAGCATGCAAAACTCTGTGGTCATTGGAGATTTGTTTGCTTATTTTTCATGATGAGCATTCAAAACTGCTCAAATGTCTTGTGGTGCTGGTGGTGATTTTGTTCACTGCAAGTGCAGGGTTAAATGATGTGTGAGCTGCTGCTGGGCTGTGCAGGGAGCTCCAGCTGGCTCCTGGCTCTCCCAGGTATCCCTCCCTTTGTCTACAGGGTTAAAGGGGTGCACTGTGTTTGCCAAAGGTGCTCTGCTTGCTTCTCCAGCCAAGATTTTCATCTGGAATACCGTGTACATTTCTTGTGCCCCCAGCATAAGGAGGATATGGAGCTGTTGGGGCGAGTCCAGAAAAGGCCACAAAGTTGATAAGAGGACTGAAGCACCTCCCCTATGGAGGCAGGGTGAGAGAGTTGGGGCTCTTCAGCCCGGAGAAGAGAAGGTTGTGGAGAATTCAGAGCAGCTTCCAGAATCTGAAGAGGCCTGCAAGGAAGCCACACAGGAGCTGGAGTGACAGGACATGGGGGAATGACTTCAGACTGGAAGAGAGTAGGGTTAGATCAGATGTTAGGAAGAAATTCTTTCCTTTGAGGATGGTGAGATCCTGGCACAGGATGCCCAGAGGAGCTGTGGCTGTCCCTTCCTAGGAAAAGTCCAAGGCCAGGCTGGATGGGTCTTGGAGCAGCCTGGTCTGGTGGAAGGTGTCCCTGCCCATGGCAGGGGGTGGAATGAGATGAGCTTCAAGATCCTTGCCAACCCAAACCATCCTGTGATTCTGTGAAATCCTTTCTTAGATGTTGCTGATGAGTGAACCTGTCTGGGAAAAGAGAGGGAGTGTTTAACAGCAGGAGCATCCCAGTACTGCCCATAATCTGCCTGACTTGAACTCAGGCAGGACACCCTGCAGTGAGATTCTGGGGAGCAGTTAGCAGCACAGAAAATATTTGCCTGCCCTTTAAAGAACTTGAGCAGACCTGCTGGACTTGCTGGAGTGTGCTGAGTTCTCCAAGAGGTTCTCCCAGCCTGTTTTTGCTCTCAAAGCAAGCTGGAAACCTGACAGTGTTTTTCAGAACTTGGGGTTGACGCACAAACTGAACACCAGGTGGGCAGGCAGTGCCTGCAGTGCTGTGCACAGTGATGGAATGGCATTAAATCCACTGTGGCACAAAGCAGGGCTCTTGCACAGGCCTGGGAAGCTGTAAAAGAAAGAGGAGAGATATGAGGGAAGGACTAGGGAACTGAGGAGCTAGCAAGGATTAGCATCCTGCTTCTCTCTTGAGCAGAGTTATAGCCAAAGTGGCAAAGTGGGGAGAATAGCTGCCACCAAGCAAACAAAAAAGGCCAGGGAGAAGTTTAAAAGTTCCCAAGAGAAGGAGCAAGACTAGCAGAAGGTGTTTGACAACCATTTCTGAGTGAGTCACGCTTAGCTGTCTGTCTGGAGCCAGGAGGAATTTGCAAAGCTGAATAATTGTTCCTATTTATTTCTTAAAATATACAGAATATGACAGTGTTCTAGCTCGTGCGTTTCAGTGTAAATGTCTTGCAGTGGGCTGGTATTTTCCCCTGGTTTTAATCCTTTTTTCTTTGAAATTGCAGTCTTGCTTATCTTCTGCTCCATCCTGCTATGTCTTGCTGTGCTGGTGGGAGCATGGACCCCCTTGCCCTGGGTCGATGGCTCATGTCTCTGTGCCTTCCACTAAAGATGAAACCAGAAGTAATGTGTGTCTGGCTGATTGTTTTGGCTTTCAAAATTAGGCTAAGTATATGATTATATGCTTTGCAGAACAACATAAGGCACAGGGTGTTTATTTTTCCTCTTGATAGCAAGCAGGTAAAAGAGAACTTAAGTGCTTGCAGTTGGGTGAATCTTGGTGATCAGTAGTATTCAAGTTTGGGACAAGGTTTGTTAAGGCTGAGTTCTACAAGAGCTCTCAAAAGTATCTGCAAATATGCCTATACCCACAAACCCCATCAGAACCTGTGAGAAATGAGGCAGACTTGCCAAATTTGCAATTATTATCTAATCTAAATATAATATGCAATTACGGTTTGGTAATTATAGTTCTAAGAAATTAATTTTGTGCTGCTCATACTGAAACAAAAGCGTGAGAGTGCAGACTGAGGGATGACAAATGTGTGTATCCAGGGGAGAGGCAGCACACAAACACCTACAAGCAGTTGTAAGTGACATACTCTAATAGAAGCTATTGTAAGCTTATTAAAACATAAGGCAGTGATTGTCTTCCTAAAAGAAAACAAAGTTGGGTGCACAACTAAGTGTTGAAGTTGTGGGGTGCCTTCCCTGGAAAGCTCAGTGCAGAACCCTGTCTTGTGTGTCTTGTGAGTATGGGAGGCTGTTTTGTGGGAGAAGTGGTGTCAGCCTGGTTTGGTGAGACCCAGCCTTGACATCGAAGTTGTCTGGGCTGGTTTTACCCAGGGAACTCCTGACAGAATCTCTCAAGTTTCCCTGTTGTGAACAGAAAATCCTTATGAAAATACCATTATTTTCTTTGTCAATAAAGAGCTGCTCACCGTGAGAGAAATTTCTGCAAGGAGTTCCATTTCCTTGTGGGGGTTGTCTTGCAGCCAGCAGATTTCTAAGCAAGTCAGGGTTCATTTTGGTTATCCAGTCCATTTGTTCAAATAGAGCCAACGTTAACTGAGTGTGTATGCTGAGGAGAAATTGAATTTGTGCACACTTGCTCGCTCTTCTTTTTGTGCCAAGCATGATAAAAGGCAGTCATTGAAATTAAATTTGGAAAACAGCCATTTTAATATTGCTGGTGTTTTCAGCTGTGATATTGTAACAACAAGTTAGAGAAAATATAATTTCATCCCTAGTGGTGGCATAAGCACAGCGCCCTCTGTGGCTGTTGAGGAGGCTCAGTCATGTCAGTAACATTGCATTTAGGGCAGGGAAGAGGGAAAACTGCCCCTCAAGTGCAGTGATGTCTAGTATTGAGGGCTGATTTTTTTTCCCTTCTGGTTGCACTGAGTTGTTTGAATGCTTTTCTTTGCTTTGTTATTATATTCTGTGGTCTTCTATCTAAAAAATACAAGTTAAACAACTGGTTATCTTGGTATTTTTTTCTTTGAACAACTTGGATCTTGAAGATAAGAAGAAAATGTAAAAACTTCTCAGTACCTCTCATTCTGTATGCCTGTGAAATGATCGTGAATGTCAGAGCTATGTGCACAGCTTTTTTTATTTTTTTTTTTTTTACCTCAAAGTATTGGCATCTCATTAGGATGATGAGTCAAATCAAAGGCTTTTTATTTGGTGGAAATAGTCTTACCAAAAATCTCTACAGATACTGAGCCAAACCTATTGACACGAGTGGAAATTTTTGTGGTTTGATCAAGCCCAAAGTAAGGAATATATTTCAGACAGATAGTGGTGATAATCTTTCACTCTTGACCCTTTCTGGAAACTGGATGTGGTGCTGTTTCAAGGCCAAGACGAACAAAATTTCAAGGAATGAGTTTTCATCTGATTTCATGATGGTAACTCAGTAACTTTTTTTTTCTTTTTGAGATCTTATTCCTAGTTCTTACAGCTCAGAAACAAATTTACATCTCTGTGACCTCAGTTTAGCTTAAGGTTCTTTTCCATACCCCTCAATTTTAAAAATTCATGACAAGCAGGATTTTTAATGAACTCTGAATCAGCCTTGCATCTCACTGAGGCATGTTCAGGGAAATTGGACCTATATTGTGTGAGAAAGGAAGATAATCTTTCTGTCATGCTTAGGTTTAAAAGGCTGGGTCTGTAGTAGACAGTTTGTAATGCTGTGTGGGATGCAATTGAGTAGCTGTCTATTTTTACAGCTTATCTGGAGAATCCCTAGTACAGACTGTTCAAATGGATACCAGAACTGTTGTTAAACCTTATTTGCTTATTTGCTTATTCTTTCTACTGACTCACTGCTGTTGATCTAAGCTCTGTTTTCCAGCCTACTTAGACACCTGTGGTTGCTAATGGTGGCTCTAAAATAAATGAGGCCTGAGTGGAGATTGCTTTTAGTGGTGCAGAGGAAGAGTGGGCAGGAGCCTTGGGATGCTTTTCTAAAGTCTGGGGCAAAGCCCTGGGTAAATCCTCTCTCCATGGATTTTGTGTGGCTTCTGCCTGACAGGGGACAGGGTCCCAAATTCCTCATCCCAGAAGGAGATGTGGTACAGTGCAAGGAAGTGGGAGTCCATCAATGACCTCCTGTCTTCCTGAACATTTTCCTGTTATCAGGGTTGTTTGCTATGAATATATCATTTTGCTTTTAAAAGCTGGATAGCCACTGCACTTTTGTCTTTCAGCTAGAAGAGTACTGTGTATTCTGCAAGGAAAAATTATTTCTTAGCAGGAACTGATTACTTCTAAGCATTGATCATAAGGTGATCAACGTATTTTTGTGTGGTATGGCCCAGAAGTGTCCAGGAGAATAACCTGCTACCCCTGTGGCAATGTGGTATTTTTGAAGGATGCTAAAATAACAAGACTGGGAGCTGTACTTTTATTTATCTGCCAGAGAAATATAGGCAGGGCTATTGGAAGCTTTCCTTCATATCTCTGCCTTGACTAAGGAAGCTGCTTAGTATTCTTGGGGTTTCTGGTCTCAGAAGGAGAGGTGAGGGAACAGACACTCAGGCTGGTGATTTTCATGCTTTTGAAAGAGAAGTAGCCTGAGTTGGGTCATCAGAGAGGTTTGGAGAGTAGAAAGAAAGTACACTGAGAAAAGAGCCATTTTCTTCAGCTCCTGGTTTCTGCTGCTTTTATCTGTCCCCATACTCACAAAGCAGCTCATGGAACAGGTTGATCTCACTTTTGAATAAAAAACAGGTTTTATTTTCCTTGTGTATTTTTGATGAGCAGAGTTCATAAAATTCTGAAAAATCATCAGGACACTGTTCCTGGGCAGCAAAATGCCTTTTATGTACTGCTTCTGACTTGCAGCATCATTAACCCTTCTTCACAGACAGGGTTTGCCAAGTTCAGACAGACATCAAGGAGGCTTAGAAAGCTTCCTCTGAAAAATACAGTATTTTAGAATGTGGCAGTGAAAGGTAGAATTCAGTGATCTAAAAGTTTCACTCATTTCTCGAGAGCAAAAGTAGGTAAATACCAGGTTTCACATGTTCAGGGCAAAAGATGTCTGTAATTAGTTTCATAGGTGGAGGTGAATATGGCACAGTAGAGATGGCTAGAGCATGTTCAGAAAAACCGAAGGCAAAGGTCTAGAGAGGTAAGTACTGCCTGCCACAGTTTTTGTTGCTAAGCACATTAATTCTCCCTGGGTTGGAGTATTAGCATCAGTGGACCAGTTTGTAACTTCATGCTCATATTTATGCAAATATCATGAACTTCAGAGGGATTGCACACACATGACAGCAATAAATTAATTAAAATCTGGAGTTCAAACTGAATATACTGTCTTATAGAATGATTAATGACTTAATTTTTAATTTTGAGGTCATAAATAGCTGTTTCATGAAATGCTGTGATGTGCTTGTGCATTTGGGTTTTTTTTAACCTGCTTTCTTAATGAAGTGGGGCTGATGCAATCACACTTCTGTCATTCTACCTTCTAATGGCCTTTAGACTTGGTGGCACATTCCAGTGACATTTGGCAGAGGTAGAAGTCTCCAGGAAGTTTAATCTTTAGGACTTCCATGAATGTGGAAAGCTGGGTAAAGCAGAAGGGTTGTATTCTGACTTCTGCTGAGAGGCACACAGTATCTTTTGGAAACCAGAGAATCCATGTGAGTGTGGGGCCTCAAGACACAACTCTGTCCCCAAGTCCAGCACAAACCCACTGGCCAAGGCTGAGCCCATCAGAGATGGTGGTGCCACCTCTGGGATAATGCACTGAAGAAGGAAGGTGGGAAGGAACTGCACAGCAGCAAATGTAGCCAGAGAGAGGAGTGAGAATATGTGGGAGAAGCCCTGGGGACTCCAAGGTCAGTGCAGAAGAAGGGGGAAGAGGCGCTCCTGGCACTGGAGCAGAGAGTCCCCTGCAGACCCTGGCGAGGCAGCTGTGCCCCTGCAGCCCGTGGAGGTCCATGGGGATGCACAGATCCATCTGCAGCCCCTGCAGGAGCCCACATGAGGGCCTAAAGAAGGCTGTGACCCTCTGGGAAGGCCAGACCTGGAGCGGGTTTGCTGGCAGGGCTTGTTGACCCTGCAAGGGACCCACTCTGGAGCAGCCTGTTCCTGAAGGATTTCACCCCATGGAAGGGAACCAGGCTGGAGCAGCTGGTGAAAAACTCACTTTGGAGAAGTTCATGGAGGACTGTCTCCTGTGGGAGGGACTCCCTGTGGAACAGGGGAAGGGTGTGAGAAGTTCTCTCTCTGAGGAAGAAGGAGCAGAGATGAGTTATGGACTGACCACAGCTCTGTTCCCTGTCCCTCTGCACTGCTGGGCAGGAGGAAATACTGAAAATCACGAAGTTGAGCCCAAGAAAAAAGGGAGGGGTTGGGGGAAAGTGCTTTAAGATTTGTTTTTATTTCTCATTACCCTGGTCTGTTTTGATTGGTAATAAATTGAGCTGATTTCCCCACATCGAGTCTGTTCTGCCCATGATGGTGATTGGTGAGTGGTCTCTCCCTGTCCTTGCCCTCACCCACAAGCCTTTTGTTATGTTTTCTCTGTCCAGGTGGGGAGGGGAGTGATTGAGTGACTTTGGTGGGCACCAGTCCTCCAGCCAGGGTCAGCCCACCACACCAAGACATTTGTCTCCTTGCCCATTTCTTGAGAGGCATAGAAATAAGGGAGGGAGCCCTGAAGGATGCAACTTTTTCATCAGAGCAGATAAAAGATCAAGACCAGGCTGAATGGGACTGTGAGCAACCTGGTCTAGTGAGAGGTGTCCCTGGCCATGGTGTGGGGGTTGGAAGTAGGGGATACTTAAGGTTTCTTCCAATCCAGACCATTCTGTGATCCTGTGATCAACACTATGGGGAGAGGTCTCTGACTACAGAAGTCCAACAGCCCTGTGAGTTGAGATTCTAAAAGGCAATGAAAGTCCTCTGGTTTGAGCTGGGTTTTACCCTGGTGCTGTCTGGCAGCGTAGCTTTGCAAAGCAGGCCCTTGGTGAGGATGTGAAAGCTGAGAGAGCACTAAAATTCCCCACAGTTCTCAGTGTGGCTGTGCAGGAGGAAATGAAGGTTTCATGGTGAAAGGTCAATGCTGTGAAGTTAGAAAGTGTTTTAGAAAAAACAAGGGCGAAAATAAGAGTTTACCAGCAGGTCTTTAAAAATGCAGATGATATGGGTAGACTTCAAAAAAAGGAAAAAATTTAATAGTGCTGAGACTTGCTGTCGTAGACTAGGGCAGATGTTTGCTTCCTAGATATTTCACTAAGCTGATCTTAACACGTAGGTCAAATGCAGAAGTGGTGCTTTTCCTTGTTTCAGCAAATACTGATTCCCCCATCCTCCCCCCACCCTGACCATGGGATACAACAGAACAGCTGCTGACCACCTTTTTTTTGCCTTCTCCCTGAATTGCCTGGCAGTCCTACATGGGCAGGAATGTAGAAAACTGAAGAATTCCTGGATTAAGGTTAACTTCTAACTATCTTAAAAGTCAAATACAATTAAGTGAGGAATTGTCAAAATGGAGACTGGCAGGTTCCGTGTCCAGCAGCAAAACCGGAAGGATCAGACAACAGCAATAAGGATGAGAGGAAGTGGTCTCAAGCTGTGCCAGGAAGGCTCAGATTGGACATCAGGAAGAATTTTTAATGGAAGGTGGTGTTAAGCATTGAAACTGCCTGGGTAAATGGTGGAGTTACCATTCCTGGAGGCGTTCAAGAAGTGACTGGACGTGAGACTTAGTGCTGTGGTTTAGTTGACAAGGTAGTGGTTGGTCAAATGCTGGACTCGATCTTGGAGGGCTTTTCCAGCCTTAATGATCCTATGATGCCCAGCATGTGGGGCTGGATGCTGGTGCAAGAGTGATAAATCCTGTTTGCCATGTGTAACAAAGCTGGAGAAACCATCATGCTGCAGTGTAAGGAGGGGTGTGTCCTTTGGGGTCTGTAAAACAGCAATGTCCTTAATGTAAGGGAGAAATACCAGAGTGCCACGGACTCTGCTCAAAGCCATGGGGCTGTGGAAGTGGAGCCAAACCATTTTATCTGAGATAGATAATACCTGATATTCCTGTTTCTCCTTGTGGCATGTGCGTGTCCTTTGTGCCCCTGTGTGAAAGGGGCCAAGCTGTGCATCGAAAGGCTCTAAGTGCTGGTGTGATGGCTGCGACAGAATCATGATGGAAAAGCTTCCAACATGCTCAAGTCCAGCCTTTGAATGGTTTGACACTAGACACAGTCATCAGCAAAGCTGCTTGCACATGGCTGTGCAGAGGGCAAGTAGAACTCAAGAAATAGCTTGGAGGGGTGGAGGCAATTGTTCTTTCCTTGTTTGTTTGAACTGGCTTTTGAGATACACCAGATGAAGAGAATGACTCTGGTCTTGGAAGTGAAGAACTCGGTGTTTAATGCTTGGCAGTGTTTATTAGAGCATGCCAGTGGAAAAGACAAACAAGCCCAGTGCTAGGGGAGTCACTGGATGCCACAGCTGCCTCCCACATGGCAATGTGTGAACACTGGTGTGGTGTTGTGGCTGTGTGAGACAACTGGAGCCTTTTGGGGAGGGAAGAGGAAGGAGGGCTCCACTTGTGCCTTTTCAGACAGAAGTCTCTGCTTCCCAACAGCTGTTCTTAAAGTAATTCATTAGTGGATGAAATGTTTCTTTCATCCTTACAGAAAAACACTGGGAGAATTTAGATTATTTATCATAAGTTCCAACGCTATTCATCTTGCTTTGCTTTGCTTTCTGTAGTAGGCACAATACTGGCTGTGTTCGACCAGGCTTTTTTTTTTGCCTCTCTGATGTGCTTTGAAGTGGGTAGGTTACTAATGATGCAAATGGATGTTAATTGTGCAAAAACTAGACACTCTGTGCCTTGAAAAGCAGTACCTGATTGGTAGAAGAGAGGATAGAAAGCAAACTTTCACAATAAAATTGCTGCGGAGTTTTATAAATAGCAGCACACTGTAAGCAGGTGGTGAGTAAAAATGGTTTGATTCCTCACAGCTGGCAGGGACTTTATTTTAGGATGGTGGGTCCACATCACCTTGGGATGCGTGACTTGTCAAAAGTATTTGTTACCATTTGCTGCTTGATCTGGTCATTTGCCACACTTGAAAAAGCTGAGCATAAAAACCATCAGCAAGCTGTGGCTTTGGCAGAAAATCAGGGTCAAGCTTTTATTTTTTGGGTGTGACCTCAAGGCTATGGTTTGACAGCCTGGCTGGCCTTGCAGGGCTTTGAGTCCACAGCAGGTCAAACAGGCCAGTGCTGGATAATGTGGGGTTTGCAATAAACTCAGTTTGGTGGCTTGGTAAATACAGCTTGCCGGGTTAACTTTGTGCTGACAGGATTTGTAGTGGATCAGGCTTGTCTAAGCTCCTGTGGCATTCTGCTGGTTCAGACGTTGCCAGTCTTTCTGCACCTGGTATAAATATGGCACATGCTCAGAGTTACATACTCTGGCTAATTTTGTGGAATCAAGATTCTACACCAATGCCCTTTCCAGATCAAGTTTGTATTGCTACACAGCCTAAGGCTGTTTTATTACTTTACATTTTTCCCCATGCTAACTGGTATATTTGGTCATGGAACTGTGGCTTGACAAAGTGAGAAGTTACTAAACCTGCTCCAGCATGGGTTTTGAATGTGGGAACACCTGATTTCCATTTCCATGCCTCAGTGTTTGCAGACTGATGCTGTGTGTGACCAGCCCTGCTCTTTCCAGGGTGAGGCTCCTGTTGCAGTCCCTGACAGCACCCCTGAAGGTACAGCCCCTGTTTGCCCCTCAGGGCTCCACTGCTCACTGTGAGTGCAGGGCTCTGTGTTCCTCCCAGCACTAACTCCCAATTATGTGGTATTTGTTTGAAGAGAGGTGTGAGATTAGTCTCTTCAGCAAACAATAATCTTCCTGGTGGGCTGTAAATTGTAAATAATGATTCCTTCCTATTTTGGGCAGAGATTTGCACCATCACCAGTTTATTGTGTGAAGACCTACATGAGGCAGGCTTGGAGAGCAGAGTGTTTGTTGGGTTGGGTTCCTCTTGATGAATGAGCCTGGACTGTTTCAAAGTTTTTGCTTTGTCCTTCCTCAGAGCTTGTAAATCCACTCTCCATTTGACTCTTTGTTGTTGTTTTTCCTCTTTCAGGACGGTTATTCTGAGTGACGGCCCTTGCACACGCTTCTGAGTGGTTATCATGGGCTTCATTGCCTTCCTGAAGACCCAGTTCATAGTTCACCTCCTCATTGGGTTCGTCTTTGTTGTGAGTGGACTGATCATTAACTTCATTCAACTATGCACGCTGGTCCTCTGGCCCATCAACAAGCAGCTTTATCGCCGAGTAAACTGTCGCCTTGCCTATTCCCTTTGGAGCCGTGAGTATGCTGGGATGGGGCTGGGGAGGGGTTTTCCTTGGTTTTGCTTTTGTTAACTAAAAAAAAAAAAAAAGTGTGCACACAGAGGTGAGAGAAATGGTAAGTTGGATGTAGATTGTTTCAGAGCAGGTCAGAATAGCCTCTTTTTTTTTCTGGAGTACTGGGAAATCATGCAGAAGTCAAGGGTCTGATCTGTGTTGTCACTCTGGCATTCAGACAAGTGGGGAGTAAAGCTCTTCTGCACATCCAGCCTTATCTGGACTGATGGGAGTTGTTAATTCTGTCTCAATGCCATCTTCATCAGTATCAGCACCTGTGCTAAGGGACGCTTCTGAGACTGGCTCAGCTGCTGAGCATCTGAGCAATATTCACCATGTAGGAGCCCAAGGTGATTGTGTGGGCTGCAGAGGGAGAGGTCGGTCTGAAAGTATCTCATGTAGATGTCTCTGCAGTTGAACTATGTGGCAAACTTCAGAGTCCCCTTACACCCTGCAGTGCCCATCTCTGAGTCCAGGGTCTCCTCTTGGGAGCAATTTGTCAGTGTTTTCTTCTTCTGCCCGTGGGCCAGCTCTGCACTGAGTGCAGCTTCTTTGTTCTCCTCTTTCAGCCCTTTGCAAAACTTCCTCCCTGTGGATGCCTTCTTTTCCTCCTCACAGAGCTTAACGGGGGGGCTGGATTTCTGAAAATGTTTAGAGTGTTTGGAAAGCTCCTTAGCCCAAATGTCACCTCCTGTTTCAGCAGTGAATCATCTAATTGGTTTTCATTCTCCATCCCCTCCCAGTATGCACGGCCACTTACCTTAGTGCTCAGCTCAGCATCCAACTCCCACTTCGGGTAAATGAGTCACCAAAATGAACACTGAAATTACAGTTCAGCAGTCCACTGACAGGCACCCACATTTTGTAAATCATCCATGTGAAGTACCACCAACAAAAACTCTCTGAGGTGTCTCGTTGGATCTCTTCTTCAGCTTGTTGTCTCTGCCTTTACTGTGCTTTTTGTCCTGCCTACTGAGAAGCACAGGAGAAAGAAAGTTGAGTAGCAGGCAAATTGTCAGAAAAAAGGTATTGTAATAGAAGAACTTAGTAGAAATTCCAAAATTAGTTTGGTTGGATGAGAGTGGGGATATATAGGAGTTTTTATTTTTAATTTGCTTGTAAGAATTTCTTGTGCATTTAATAATCTAGAATCTGATCTCCTGCTGAAAACTATTGATGCATTAATAGTTTGGCTTTTCTGAGGATATGAGCTGCTTGCTCCTGTAAGGCTTTAGGCTCAGCCCCTAGTTAGCATTGTTTAAATGCTAACATTTTAAATGCTGCTACCTTCTAAACACTGGAAATACCACACCATTGTTCAAAGAGGTTTGGAGAAGCTGGGTAGATAATTGGGTTGTACCTAGGATAACCCCTAGTGTATAGCCTGTTATAAATTAACACATTGGGAAATAAAACTGTGAAAATTAATGTAAACGTTACGTGGGATTGCAGAGAGCTGGTGCCCTGTAATGGAAGAGCTGACAGAATATGCACTTCAATTGTGATTTACTTATAGCAATTTAGATAAGCTGTGTAAATGCAGCAGCCCTGGTGTTGTCATTCATAATGAAATATATTTCAGTATGGAGAAGCCTTTTGGCAAGGAACCTGTAGATTGGTGTTCTGCTCTGGATGCTGCGTTTTGCTCACTTACTCCAGGCTGTTTGTGGTTTTAGGCTGAGGGTCTGTAAGAGAAGCTGCTCTGCCCAGCTGGCAGAGGATCAGCGTGCAGGGATGGATACACAGGTAATTGTGTACCTGGCTCTGTACTGAACACCAGGCTCTGTTCTTACTGTATCTCCTCTCAAACACAAAAGCCCTGCTCCCAAAGGGGAGGGAGAGAGACTCTACCCAGTGTTCCTGACAGACATTTGGGGAAGAAAGTGTGTTGGGCTCTGGCCCCAACATAAACCCATGAATTCGTGACAGGTAGTCTGCACTTCCAGCTCTCCCACGTCAGCTCCTTTCAGATGAATCACACCCTTGGAGAGTGCAGCGTGTTTGGGTTAGTCCAGTTGCAAAAATAACCTCTCAAATGTTGGTACTTTCAGCTGAGGGATGTGCTGTGCCCCTTGTTTGCTTTGTTTCTGGGGGGTTTATGGGGCTGTGACTCCTGCTTTGGAGTGTGGGAACCCCAGCCACAGGGGGTGGTTGAAGCCAGGTGTTGCTTATTCCCTACAGGAAATATCCTGAGCAGTGCAAGTGTTCCCATTCCTTCATTCAGAAGAATGTTCTTGCTGTAGCATTGGCAGGATCAGTGCCACGCAAAGCAGCTGTAACCCACACACAGAAAAAAGGAAATGAGCCCACTCCTGGTTATAATTACATCATTTGTCAGCACACTTGTAAAGGACAATCTGTTTCCTCGTGTTAATCCTTTGGCTCGTCAACCCTCCTCTCTCAGTATGAACTCTGGCAAATCCTCCACTGTTTTAGGGAGGAAGGTGAAAGAAATGTTGTGCAGAAAGTCATCCACACTGGCTTCTGTGGACTTTTTTTTTTTATTTTGAAGAAGCAGCACACCCAGTTGATTATAATTTTTATAAGAAAATGCAGCAGTTGTAGCAGGTACTGGAGATGTTCCTCCTTGGTACACAGTCAGCAATGGAAAGGGAAAATTACTCAGAGTACCACGCTGTGTTTGGTACCACTGCTCCATTCTCCTGGCCACCTGCTTGGAAGGTGCTCTGAGGACATTCTTGCTGTCCTCTTTCTCCTTTTACTGAGCCAGGATAACCAGAGAAAGGAAGGTAAGTGGTCACAAAGCATGCAAAGCTGGGAAGCAATGATAGAAACATGTACTTGGTGTAAAGGAACAAGACAATTCTGTCCTTCCTCTGCCATATTTCCAGTTGACGGACATTAAGCTCTCTTGGTCAGCAAGGTGCATAACTTTGTTGTGCCTCCAAATGAGCAAGTGCAGAAAGTGATACAGGGGAATAACTTGGTGGGTGAACAAGTGGTCATGAGTGAAAAAAAACAGTGCTAGGTAAGCTCTGTATTTTCAGCAGACCAGGACTGGTTTTCCCCATTATTCACCTAGATAATGTGTTTGCCTTCTCTCTGGTGTGGTGCAAGACTGGATCCTAAACTCTTGTTTAGCAGTATGGATAGGTGACCTTGTCTGATCCCACTGATCAGAAACCCTTGTGCAGAAGGTGCTGCCCTATTTGGCAAAACCAGGAGCTCCCATTGGGAAGCTGAAAAACCTCCTGGCAGAGGCTGACAGAGGGAACAGAGGGGGGAACCCTGCAGCTGTAGTAATGTGGGAAGGGTTGGACTCTCTTTAACTGCCATATTTGTGTAACCAGATTTTTATTTCATCCATGTCTCATTGAAATGAGAAAATACCAACGACTACAGTTTGCAGGAAAGCAAATCTTCCTACTGGGAGGATGTACTATTCTCATACTTTTTATAGTTGTCCCATGATGCAAGCAATGCCTTCCATCTGCCTCGATGTACTGAAATGAGGGAAATAAGCTAACCATAGCAACTACAGTCAGTGCATGCTGAATTTAAGTGGAAGGGGGTTTTATGATGAAAAAAGGGGAGGTGGAAAATAAGAATGGGTAACAAATATTCAGGGTGGAATGAGAGTTGCTGTGATATTTTAAAGTTGGAGTAAATGGAAGGAAAAGGGCTTATTCTTTTGCAGTGAAAGAAAGACACAATTTACCATTCCTGTCTTTGCCCAGGTATTTTGATAAATTAGATCAATTCTCTTCTGTTTTTAACTCTGTGTTGATGATCATAATGCAGAACAATTAGAGCCCTGTGTTTTAATATTAAAATCTTTCACAGAAGATCTATGTCACTGCATCCCTTTAAAAGACCTTTATTGGTCTGTTTACCTCCATAAGGCTTGTTTCATGTGGAGTAAAAACATTAGGCTGCATCTATGCATAATTTGTATTCCACCTGGGAGGAACTGTGCTCCTTTAGAGGAGCAATCAGCGGCTCCACTGCCTGTTTCCAGGCACAAAAGTCTTGGGGCTTTTTTTCCAGCGATCATGAAATTTCGCATTTGTAATGCAGTGCCCAAACTTGTTGCTGTTAAAAACTTGCTAAATTATCCATAATGCATATGTCTGGTGCCTTAAAAACTGCTTAGGGATGGTAATGTCGTTTGGTCTGTTCCCTTCCAAGCTTTTGTTTATCTCTGCTGGGTGGGTTTGAGAAGGTGACAGTGCTGGGAGGGAGTTGGGAGAGACTGAGCATTGAATGGGGCTGAGGATGAAACACTAAATGCTGTCTGTAAGGGGCACCCCTAACTCCTCTCTCCACCTTCATCACATTTGCTAGAGTTGGTAATGCTGCTGGAATGGTGGTCAGGCACAGAGTGCACCCTGTTCTCAGACGAGGCCACGGTGAAAACCTTTGGGAAGGAACATGTCATCATCATCCTGAACCACAACTTTGAGATCGACTTCCTGTGCGGCTGGACGATGACAGAGCGTTTTGGAGTGCTGGGGGTACGTGGGCTGTGAGCTTTCCCTTCCTCTGCAGGGTGATAGTCTGTTTAAAACCCATGTAGAAACAGTTTCCAGTCCAGATACAACTCCACCATCTTAGCTGTAGTGTGTTTGACCTCGTTGCACAAACCAGCAAATGACATTTTTGGATTTTCGCTTTTCTTTTTTTACTCCAAGAGTTCCAAAGTTCTTGCTAAGAGAGAGCTGCTATATGTGCCCCTAATTGGCTGGACGTGGTACTTCCTTGAGATCGTTTTCTGCAAAAGGAAATGGGAAGAGGACAGAGATACAGTTATTGAGGGATTGAAACGTTTGGCTGATTATCCTGAATATATGTGGGTAAGTGTTGAGTCACTCCTCTGGTATGGGCTGCTAGAAGTGAAACGGTGGCAGACTGGGGACTGTGGCCTTGTGTGTCAGGAGAAGGTGTTCTCACTTCCAAGTGTTGTCAGGGAAGAGCTGTGCTCTGTCTCAGGAGGTCTTTTGGGATTTGCTGGTAGAAAACTGCTGTTTGCCTGTTGTTGATAAGGGAAGTCCTTTGGGAAACAGTTCAGAAGCTTGAGGATAATTTATAAATCAGGCTTGTGTGATTTATAAATTAATGATTTTATCCAAACTTATTTTTACCTATTAAAAAAAAAGCCTACATTTGATTACTACATCTGTATAACATTTTCTGAGGTAGGCTGAAAAGGCACATAAACAAAAAGCTTTTTTGGAGAAGTGAGCGAATTCGACTGCACAGACCACGGATTTTGATGGAAAGTTCCTGTTAGTGTGTTTGTTGATCTGTGAAATTACAGGCTTCCCAAAAAGTCTCTGTGAGAACATATGGCAAGCTTATACCTGCTTCTGCAGTTATACTTCTCCTTTTTATTTTGACATTATTTAAAATCAAGGGTAAAACATCTCTGTTTCATTGTGTGCAATGCTGTTAGACTTCACTGCAGCAGCACAGTGGTGTAATCAACTCATTAACCTTCTTAGAGCTTTGAATGCAAAGGTTTTGATAAATTCTCAGTTTTGCTTTTATAGCAGCATATGTAATGTACAATTAATTGGCTTATAAAACATTAAGAGGCTTTTTTTGCATTTTAAGTGAGTTTTCAGTATTATCCAGTACAGCTTATTAAAATGAATAGTGAAACATTAAGCCTTAACTAGAACATCATGAATGCATTATAATTTTCTACTATTACAAAGATAAAAAAAGTAAGAATCTGGAGAATGTATTTGAAGCTACTTAATTGCTTGAATATATAGATATGAATTATATTGAAGATATCTTCCTGATAAATGTGGGGGGACAAAAGAAAGAACCCTAACAATTAGAAAATCTCAAGACTGAACTTGAGCTTCAAATCTATACATTTTAATGATTCTACAACTAAGAACCAAGGACTAGTCTCTAGGGAAAACAACTAGAAAATGTAAGTGCAAAATGTAGTTAGCATTGATTATTTAAATCAAGACTTCCTGCTTGGTAATTGAAATCATGATTAAAATTACTTGAGTGAATCAATTTCCTAATTTCTGTGCATTCTAAATGCCACAATTAGGGCTGTCTTTTTGTCACCTTAGATTTGGTACAAGTGCTGTTAAATGTAAAGGTAATGGTAAATGAGTTGAGTTGGTGCTTATGCCTGATATTTGGTGAAGAGATGAAACAGTTGAAGTGTGTGCACATGTATGTTCATCTTGGACAAATTTTCAGCATTCTGCTGGATTTCTTTTGATATCTCAAGATACCCTTGGGTTATTTTTGCTTTTGTCTTGCACAGTTTCTCCTGTACTGTGAAGGAACTCGTTTCACAGAGACCAAGCACCGCATCAGTATGGAAGTAGCTGAATCCAAGGGGTTGCCTAAACTGAAATACCACCTGTTGCCCAGAACCAAAGGTTTCACCACTGCTGTCCAGTGTCTCAGGGGAACAGGTACTGCCCAGCTTTGCAGCACTTGTAATGTGTTATTTAATAGCACCCTCAGTATAGCCCAGTGTAGTCTACTCTGTTCATTACAATTAGTGAGCTGGCAGTAATGAGGATCCAGCTTGTCAGCTGGTAATTTGTAAATTGCCACAGACCTGTCAGATACCAGTCTTAAAAAATACTAAATACCTTTTTATGTTGCTTAGTTCATCAAGTCATCTGATGTTTTACAGAGCTGGGAATGTCAGGGGGCTGATGCAAATAAATGTGATGTGTAAACACAAAATAGTGAAGGACTCTGTGACATCATTAATACAAGGCTTGCACAAGGCTCTGTTGCTGTCTCAGGCAAGGATGCCAGAAGGTGCTTGCTAGAATTGCTGCTGTAACAGCCCTGTTTTCTTGTTTTCTTTTTTTTTTTTTTGTTTGCCACAGTTTCAGCAGTGTATGATGTAACACTAAATTTCAGAGGAAACAAGAACCCGTCTTTATTAGGAATTCTTTATGGAAAGAAATATGAAGCAGATATGTGTGTAAGGTGAGCATATGCTGATGGAGGTGAGCCCTAAGATGCATACCTTGGCACATTGAAGTGTATTAGATTTTAGAGGGTAATTTCTTTTCTTGTAGCCCACTTTTCCTTGTCCTTCAGCTTCAGTGGTCCCTTGTAGTAAAGAGTGTAAGACTCCTTTACATGCCAGTTTCTCTCCCTCATTCACATGGTTTGATCAGCAGATTAAAAATCAAATAATGCTGAAATTCAGGCATCCTATGAATGAGGTGGGACATTACTCACATTCCTCACTGTTCCTTTGCCTCAAAGAGTAGCTGCTAACACCTAACCCCATGCAGCACATACCCATATGCATGCACAAACACAGACCCCTTCTCTCTCTTGCTTTCTCCTTCTGCTTCCTTGTGATCATAAAAACAACCAGTCCTGTTGAATTTCTTCTTTTCCCTTTTATGTTTGACCTGAGACATGACCTGATTGTTCTTTCCACAGTTCTTTGGACAGTTTGCTTCTGCTTCTTTGCAGGCTTCACCCACACTGTGGAAAACATTGCTGTATTCTGGTGACGAGGTTGATGCTTGGTTTTTAAAAGTTTAAAAAACAAAAAAAGCCTTTCTCCTTCCCCCCACACCTTTCCCCTCCAGCCTTGAGTCTGTGTGTTGCAGGTCAATGGCACTGGCTCTGTTCATTGTCCATCTAATCGAAGCAGGTGTGTCTTGACAGAGCCTCCAGTGGTGAAAATCTTTGTAGGGAATCACAGTAATTATCCACTGTGCTGAGATGCAGCAGCACCACAGTTTTGAGGAAGAAATGCAATCCAAAGGCAAGCAGAATGCAGCCTTTATGTGCGTGGGGAGGGCACTTGTTCAGTTGTGCTCTCAGATGCTGCAACATCCACAACATTTTAGTCTTTCAGCTGAAGAGGTGGCCGTGGAGCTGTCCAGAGAGCTGGGGTTGCTCATTTGCAAGGGTTTCATTTTCACTATTTACACTTGCCAAACATATTCCTGATGAGGAAGGTAAGCAGACAATTTGCCAGCCAGCAAAACAGCTGATCAGGCAGTTCCACACTGATGGCAGATGCATGTAGGCTATCTAGCTGGATCTGGGGTGCACATGCATGGATGCACATCTGTATAGTTATTAATTATGCAGTGAACAGTGGCAGCCTTCAGTTAAATATCCTATGGTTTGCTAACAGAGGTGCAATTTTATTTCTTGGAGGGGTAGTGGAAAGAAAGAAGAGAAATTTAGTTTTCATAGTGTTAGAAGAGGTTTGGGTTTGTAAAACTGTTGAGGATGATGTTGGCAGGTAAAATTACTAATTGTACCCATACAAATAGCTGTGCTTAGATAATTTTGATTTCAAATATGTTTGTAGACAGAATGAATATTCTCAAGGTGCTTTTCTACACGTTTTCTCTGCTTTGGGGAAGAAGCTATGAGAGTAAGGAGACTATTTCTACAGATCTATTTTGCTGAAAATGGAACACGTCCGTATTGTGCCAACAGACTCTAATTGTAGCTCAGAGAAGGGAAGCACATAAGCTCTTGTTCTTGGTATGTGCAGACATAGTTACCTGTGCAGAGGTAAGCAGCTTAGCTCTGCAGTGGATCCAGTCTTTATCCCGACTGCCTCCAGAGGAAATAATCAGAAAATCACCAAATGTTATTGCTGTGAGTCCCCTCTAGTGGTGACAGCAACACCATGGCAACTTCACCAGAGAGCTTTCAGCAAATGACTTTCCACTGAGCTTTTACTGAGCGTTATTTATATGAATTGAGCAGTTTCTCTTGTTAGTGCTCATGTAAGTTAATCTGCCAGATCTGGTGTTCAGCTTGTTAATGGGATGCAAAAATCATTAGAAAAGTGTAAGAATATATTCATAAATCATAGAGTGGTTTGGGTTGAAAGGGTCTCAGAAAATAAAAGAATGCAGGGAAATGGTTGGCTCTTCACCACTAAAGAGAGGGTCTTACAGGTCAGGGCTGGCACTGGGCCTAATTTTCACACACCCTCAGAACTGTGTGCCTCAGTGGGGCTGCAGAGGCAAGGAGGGACAAGTGCAGTCACTGCAGAAGATGTTTTCCTTAGAGATGGTATGAAGTGAATTTTTAGTTGTCTCTCCCATTACTTCCAGAATGGGGTTTTCACTACCAAAATTTAACAAACAATTATCCCTGGGTTTTCCACTTGCTTGTCTTTTCCCAGCTCTGAGTGCCTCAGTCTGAGCTCACTGGGAATTAGCCAGTGGTGGATGTAGTGAAGGAGGAACAGTGTTTGAATGGGAGATGGTTATTTTACTCATGTGCTCTGAAACTGCCTGGACCTTGTACAGTTTCTTTTGTCTTAAAAAGTACCCAATTCTCAACCTAAAATCTCAGATTCTTAAGTCCCAGTTCTCTGTGTTTAAGACCTCTGCCATCAGTGACAGTATTGCCTGTGATTTATGCCCTTTAGTGAATGGAAGATCTTCCCTAGCAGATGGATAAAATCAAATACCTGGATTTTCACTTAATTATTTTTTGATATTTTTCTTTCCATTTTTAAATCTCTCTACTAAACTAGGAGATTTCCTCTGGAAGATATCCCTCAAGATGAAAAGGAAGCTGCAAACTGGCTTCATAAGCTTTACCAGGAAAAGGTAAATAGCTTTGCTTTCTTTTCTGTCTTTTGGGACTTGCACAGGGGAGTGTATTAAGGCAGTGAGTAATACACACTCTTGCACTGGATGGAGAGGATATTATGTGTAATTACCCAGCCATGCCTCAAAGTGCTGGAAGGAGCAGGACAGAGGAGCCCCTTGGCAGCAGAGGGCTGAGTAGTGAGGTCTCAAATTGCCAGGAAGCACAATGGAATTCAGAGATATGCCTGAGCTGTGGAAGACTAATAGCAATCCAGTGTCTTTTTACATTTTTCAGCGCTTGGATCTCTGTCATGCATTTCTAAAAGCTCTGTTTTCCCTGTGGGTGTTTTTAGGCACTCGAGAAGAGTGATAACTGTCTGTCAGGGACGCCGGTCCTGGCTTTCAGCTGCAATTGTGCTTTGCTTTAATTTTTCTTCCACTGTCACTTTCCTTCTGCCTCCTGGTAATACTTCTGCAGTGGTGTGTGACATAGGACAGACAGCCTGTGGGATCTGCTGCCAGGGACTGACAGAGCACTTGCCCAGAGTGCCTTCAGATGGCTCAGAGCTTTTCCTTGTGTCATTGCTTTTTGTAAGCTTAGATGGTTATTTTCTCGACCACAGATTTAACACTTCTGTGGAGAGTAGGAGAGAACTGTAATTAATGTTGCCTACCTCTAACTGGTGGATTATTGAACTTGAAAAATGTACCTTGATTTCTCTGTTGGCTTATCTTTGTGGGAAGACAGCAAAGCACAGAAAGTTCAAGTATCCTGGGCTTTCCCCAGCTGTGATGACCTGTGCTGCAGCATTGCCAGGCTTATGCTCAGTCTCTAGGTAGGCAGCAAATTGTTCTGAGTTTCATTTTATTTATTTCAACCTAATTTGTTGGAATACCTGAACTCTGATTCAGTTAAGGAGAGAGGTTATCATACAAAGAGCAGCAGCTCATCATCTTCTCCCCCCAGCTCCCCTTAGCAGGTCTACAGAACCAGAGTCTTTGAGGTTGAAAAAGACTTCTGAGAACATCGAGTCCCAGCTGTAAACCCAGCACCACCACCATGTTCACCACTAAACCAAGTCCTCAAGTGCTAAATCCATGTGTTTTTTTGAACACTTCCAGGGATGATGACTCCACCAGTTTGCTGGACAGCTTGTCTTACTGCTTTACAACCCTTTCCATGAAAGTTTTTTTTCCTAATACCCAGTCTAAACCTCCCCTGGTGCAATGTGACACCATTTTTTCTCATCCTTCCTGCTGTTGGTTGTACCTCTGTTCAACATTGCTGTGAGATGTTGCCAGGGAGGTATTGCTTATAGACATGGGTATTATACATATTGATCTTACAGTGTTAGCAATACTTTTTAACTGGAATCCTCTCATTCCATTTATTTGAATGACTCTGTAACTGGAATCCTCTTCCTGCACAGAGGATGTGTCCTCAAATGGATGTTTATTGGCAAGGAATGCCTTGCACTTCTCAGCCCTTTGTAAGGGAAATGAAAGAAAAACAAGAAAAATAAGAAATAGCCAGACTTGAGCCATCCTTGGTAATGGCTCGGAAACATTAAAAAACAATCTTACAGACTGAGGGAAGGTGGTGGGCACCTTGTTCCTTTGTGATGTGTTCCAGGATTGCACCTCTGCAGGCTCAGCTCGGGATGCAGCAGCTCAGCTGGAGTGCTGGGATTAGGGCTGGTGTGGTGCTGTCTCTGCTCTTCAGCTCGTGCCTTGCCCTCCCCTCCTGGCTCTACACACAGCATTTTTCTGCTGTGCTTTGCTGAATCATGCTGACCTTTCTGGAAGTAAAACTGAGAAAGAAAAGCACCCAGCTAAGAGGTAGTGTCTGAACTGGTCTCTGGCCTGAAGCTGCCCTAAATTCCTAAGCAATTAATAGACAAGATGAAGGTATTTGGTAGTGGAGAGGACACTAAGGTTTCAGTTTGTGATGCTGCCAAAATTGCCTTCAGATGGCTTAAAGGTCACTTGGGTGGTCAACACAAATGCCCAAATAAATGACAGCAGATGGAATTGGATGCTGTGCACTGTTGATGAGTTTGTACCATACTGTCCTTGGTGTTGTCCTGGAGCTGACTGATCTTGGGCTGCTTGGTGCAAACATTATGAACCTGTTTTCTCTTTCCCGCAGGATGCTTTGCAAGAGATGTATAATCAGGAAGGTGTATTTCCTGGCAAGCAGTTTAAACCTCCTAGGAGACCATGGACCCTCCTAAACTTTCTTTTTTGGGCCACAGTTCTCCTCTCTCCTCTCTTCACATTTGGCTTTGGAGTTTTTGCAAGTGGATCACCTCTCCTTATCCTTGCGTTCCTGGGACTTGTTGGAGCAGGTAATAAAAGCAAAGATGCTAAGCCCAGTGTGACATGTAACAAAATTCTTTACCTCCAATAAGTTCTGTGTGTTAATTAATAAGAATGGGGCTTGCGGGAAAACATTTGGAGCTCACTCGGTAGTGTCTCTATTGTACAGCATTTTTATTGTTTCAAAAGCTTCAATCCAGGCAAATTTGCCTTCATATCTTAAGCAAAAACTGTTATAGTAGCAGGTGAGTCTTGTAGCCCATTATTATGGTGCCTGAAGGAAAAAATACTTTGACTGGACACCTTGTCTGTGAATTAAAAAAACCCAAACAAAACCACCACCAGAAACAAAAAACTCATAAATACCACCAAATCCCCACACCAACAAAAAAACCGTAACAATAAAGAAGGGGGAAGCAGGGGGAGGGCATATGCTGCAGTGTTCATGCTACATGGCCTGTTAACCAACAGAAGCAGTAATTGTATTTTTAAATCTGGATTGTCCCCCTCTTTGAGTGTCATTTGACCTGTGATCCCTGTGCAGCTTCGTACAGTGCACTGTTGGTCACTACTGACCTGGGGATTGGGTTAACTCATGTGGGTTCTGCTTGTGTGTTTACATGTAACTTCCTAGATGCTTGGACTGGTTTTAATGTGCCTCTCATTTCTCTGTTATGTTTTAAAGCTTCCTTTGGAGTTCGTAGACTGATAGGAGTAACTGAAATAGAAAAAGGCTCCAGCTATGGCAACCAGGAATTCAAGAAAAAGGAATAACTGACGGCTGCAGTTCAGCACATATAACCAGACTATGGTATCCGATTAACTTCAGTTAAAAAACAACAACAAACATTTAGAAACTATCTTTTTCTTAATAACTGATGACTAATATTAATGAATAAAACTTGAGCCAAGAATGAAGAAGTTGGAGGCATCGGCTGAAGAGAATGCACCAACCTTCTGCCTGTTCAAGGATTACTGTAGTCAAGCAGTGGGAGAAAATGTGGGGTGGGGTGGAAGAAGAAACTAATTTTTCTTGCTTTGTTGGGGGACTTGGGGTGGGGGAGAAGAGAGGGCATTGGCCATGGCCATGTGTATCTTCAGATGACTGAAAACACTGGTTTCTGTCAAGGGCACTACACTCACTTTTACAACAGGAGCCATTGAATGTTTCCTCTTGCTAAAGCCAACGTAACGTTTATTGATTTCCAACTTCTCTTACTAATGAGCCAGGACAAAATAACCTCCTTAAATTAACTGACAGGTGTTCATTGGGTTAGAGTCTTTTTGGCTGTGTTGTCATGGCTACAGATGAAATCCTGTTTGTATGTTACACTGGCACTTTTTATTTTCAGGCAACATTGTAAGACTTCTGTAATGCAGGAGAACGGATAGTGGAGTTTGGAAGCAGTGTGTTATCCATCAGCACATCCCATAGAACAGATCCCATAGTATAAAATTCACATCCTATCTCCTGCTAACTGCTCAAGGCTGTTTAATTTCAAAATATTACTTCAGTCTTGAGTGCTGTTTGCCCTGTTTCACATCAAACACGTGTGATAATTTTGAATTTGTTTTGGCTTGTTGGGGTTTTTTTGAATTAGTGGTTGACCGTGGGATTTAGAGTTGTGCAAAGAAGGAATTTTTTTCAATTCTCCTTTTATTTGTTTGCATCTCTCATTACCAAAGTCCAGTTCAGCCAACCTCTCTCAGTAAACTGGGAGGCAGCACTAGAAATTAGCACAATAATTTTCAAACTGTCTTCTTTTGCAAAAAAATGTGAAAAGGAGAGGTCTGTAGCAGTCAAATTTTGAATGCTGGCATCTCTTGAACTTTTAATGAGAGTTTCAGCATTGATTCAGATGGGGCCAGGACCTTACCCTGTGTGTGTCAGGATAGGGTGTGCTGCTCTTTCGACCTGGGTCATGTTTTAGCTGTTCATGTGAAGTTTTTTGCAAGGTGAGCAGAGCTGTTAAGCATTAGAAAGAGTATAAGGTCTCTTCAGGGATTTTAAGTATCTTTAGTTTTGCTTGTTGACATTTTGGTCTTTTCCACTGAAAATTAGAGTTCAGAATCATGTCTGTACCTGTCTCTTTCTTTTTTTCCTTTCTTTTTCTTTCTTTCCTTTTATTTTTTTACAAACGCACATTCAGAGATTTTTGTAGGTTGCTGCTGTATGCATAGCTGGAGAATTATTTGCAAACAGATGGTAACTATACCTGTATGTTCAAGTCTGAAGGTCACAATCTGCATTTGGCTGCTCTCAGAAGTGGGTGAAATGAGTTGCAGATCTACAGCAGAGGGCAGAAACTGACCCTCAGGGTCTGTATCTCTAACCCAGCTGCCACTAGAATATTTATCTCACTTTTGTAAAGAGCAGATTTTATCAAAGCACTGGTTGTTGTTTTCATCTTTGCTCCAGTAACCAAGATAAGAGAGTAATAATTTACCTTCTTTCCGTATTTACTCTTAACTGTTGGAATGTAACCTCTTCTCCCACAGGTTTTTCTGTTTTCAAACACTGGAAGAGCAATTTTGTAACTTAGAAAAATATTTTACTTGGGGTCATTAATCACTTGTTCTGTCATGCACTTGATTTTTATTTGTGGTCTTTTCAACAAGAGCATTTGAAGGATGACCTGCATTCTGTCTGTCTCCTGTTAGACTCCACCTCACTGAGTCCTGTACCCAGACCCCCAACGTTAGCGTGTCATCTTTGTCCCCTCAATAAATCTTCCCTAAGAGAGGGGGTGCAAAACTGTTGCAAATGTTAGTGGAATTTGGAATACGCTTTGGGAACTGAGGAGAGCAGAGCCTAGCCATAACTCTGTTTTCCTTGCTGGATGTTTTTGTACTTTGTCTTCAAATACAGTCAGACATCCAAATGCTGATAAAGTTAACTCTGGCTTTTCCCTGTTTTTAACCGGAGGACTGAGAAAAGTGGGGGTTTCTTTCTTTCTTCTTTCTTTTTTTTTCTTAAGTAATTCAGTAATGGGTATAATTCTTGCTTCCTAGAAAGATGTTACAAATGCTGTATACTTGCTTCCTGAAGATGATACTGAGTATGTATAAATTGTACTGGCTTAGCAGAAGAGGCTTGCAAAGCAGGCTGACCATTGACTATGTTTTATACTTACATTTTTAGCAGTATATTAATGGGCATGACAAGAATTTCACAAAATAAATCCCTTCTTAATGCTGAGAAGAGGGGAGCTGCTTAGAGGAGAAAGGAATTAATAGCCTTTCTCTTTACAGGATCCTTTTCTCCTCTTAGTGCATGTAACTCCCTATTCAGGATCATGGGATTAGTGCATGTACATCAAGGGGAGAATAACCAACATTTCATATTTTCTTATCATAACTTATTGGTCATGCTTTCTTTTTGAAAATATAATAAGTACGTCATCAGATACTTAAATTTTGCTCTTCTAAACAGACATATCAGTAACCTCTTGAAAAACCGAAACCTACAGCAGTGCACAAAACAGTACAAAACCAACACGAATCTCTTCATTTTGAATTTTATCTCCTCAAATAGGGGTTTTTATACACGCGCGCGCACACGTACACAGAGTATGTATAAATTAAAATGACTGGAAATAGCTGAAGTTAATTTCACTAATGAAGATTAGCAGGTGGATTGGTTTGGAAAAGTGAGCATAGATTTTATATCTTATTTTCTTCTGGTTTAATAGAACATAGCTTGTATATTTGACTACCAAGCCCTTTAAGAGCAATAATAAAAAAAAATATATCATGGTTTTTGTCTTTTGCTTTTCAACTGTGCTAGGTTTAATAAACTTACAGCTATGGGAGTGGTTTTTTTTTTTCCTCCACCTTTCAGAATTCTCATTTATTGCTTAGTTGTTTGGAATAAATACAGAGTTTTCCAGTATGGACTTGCAAGTTGACTGCCATGGAGTTCAGCATTGACTCCGAAGAGGAATGGTTCTCAGACTGACATGGACAGATGATAGATGTATGCTCTTGGCCTTGGCAGCACTTGTCGTTGTCAGGAACAGCAATGATGCTGCTCTCCAAGTGGGATTTGCAGTTCCGAAGTAGCATCACGGTGACCTGCATCTGAGAACCTGGTGAGAGCGCTCAGGGACTGCTGGCCATGTGGCATCTCTCGGTTAGGAAGGCACAAAGAGCTGATGCTGAAGAAGGATGTGGTATCCAGAGGCCTTGGTTCAGTAGGATTACAGTTCTCTCTTGCTCATTGTGGGCTGAATGTGCTCTCACAATTGACTTTGTGTCACTGAGCAAAATATCTGTCTCCGGCACAAAGAGCATGGGCAACATTCCTTTGTTCTGCTTTAACTTATCTCGAAGGGCTCTACACTTAATTGCTGACCAATGAATCTGACTGCTGCCTGTGTCCTAATTGCCTGGTATTCACAGGAAAAGTGAGCGTGTCTGCTCACTTCCACGTGGTACCACTTGTCTCCATTGCTGATATCTGTATCTTTGCTCACATGTATCTTCTGCCGATGGTTCAGTTACAACCTCTTAGCAGGAGCTCGGAGCTTTCCAGTTCAACCAGTCCTACAGCAATTGTCTCACCTGGCTGGGGTTTTGTCTTCCTGAATTTTGGCGCTGGTTGACAGCTCTAGGTCTGAAGTGACATGACTGTGTTTGTGTTATGTGATAATGCAACTTTGCTGCTTCAAAACAAAACTTTGTATCAGGGAAGAGAAGCCCTTCCCAGGCCTGTTCACACAGGCCATCCCTACCTGGCAACAGGCCCCTCTGGCACTGGGGAAAGGGAGTTGGGACAAGGTTTTTGCTAAGAGTTGGAATAATGAGAAAGCAAGGGCATCATGTACATCAGATACTTGCTGAAAGTGCTGTTTCTGTCTTGGGACTACCCCAAAACCTGGTTTTGCTCCATGTACATTTTGAAGAAATGTGGGGTTGGAGGCTTTTTATAATGCTGACTTCATGCTTCGCAAAGTGTTTCAGATTGAAGACAGACAACCTGATGTTTTTTGGCATCTTGGAGAAGCATGTGCTAAGAAATCTAAAGCCAAGCTCGGGCAGAGCTCGCCCGAGTGTTTCATGCAGATGCTGGAGGCCAACACAGATCAAAGTGAAGAATCCATTCCTTGATCTCCTTTGAAGATGGGATGCAGCAGGATAGCTCACAGCATCTCCTGGATGCCATGTGCTTCTGTCCCCTGGTGTGAAGGTTCTGAGTGCCAGCAGACGATTGCTGCAAGTTCTGCTTTGTGCCTGCACAAAGAAGCTCATCCCTGTGATGGGAATGCTGAATTTGTACTCCCACCCAGTGTGTCACAGCTGCTTGTTCCCCTGTTCCTGAACCTTCTGATCATAACGGGCTGCTGCAGTGCTGCTGGTGCTGGATGAAGCTGGGATTTGAAGCGGGTGACAGCTGTGCTGGGAGCTGTGAGGGAGAAGGAACAATGCAACGTGCATTTCTGGGAGGAGCAGGAACACCGACAGGCCCGGCCAAATTCTTGTTCTGAGAAAACTCAGTGATCACCAGGAGCTTTGCAAACCAGAGACAAGTATGTGAGAGGCAAGCTCTGACTCTAATGTGGATGTGAGACCTCCCTGTGACAACTTACAAAATAACGCTTGCCATGTTCACGTGATTTGAGTCAGAATTCCTCCCAAGGGCTTGTTACAGATGTGGACTCTTGTTCTGCCACACCTCCTCCTGTTTACCTTTAGGTCTGATTTATCTGATTGTCTCTGCAGCAAGATGCTTGCAGGCTGTTGGTTGTGTGTTATTTACCTGCTGTGGTTTGGAGTGAGAATATTCTGGAAGTCGGCTTTACAGGAGCTGTGCCATGTGTGTTAGCCACCAGAAAATGTCATGAAAACGTTTCATACGTCAGAATTGGGAAGATGTGGGACTGACATCTACGACAAACGTGTTTCTCTGATCCTTGGCCTCTCTAGGCTTTTAGAAAGCTGCCTGTATTTCTTAAAATGTTATACCTGTAGTTACTGGCCACTCTTCGGTTATTGAAAATGTAAAGAAAGATGATTTGTGCACTTTCATTGTTGAGAGCACTTGAGTGCAGATGACTGTCTATTTCTAAAAACCACTAGCAGAAGCAGCATTTTATCTTTTTAGGAGAAAAATGTATTTTAAAATTAGACACTTCAGAAGAAACCAGAATGTAACAGTACTTTCTAATTTTAAATTAGAAGTATTCCTTAGTGTGGGGGCTACCACTACCAATTCTACACAACTATTTCTTTTTTATTTTGGCCAGCGTGCATTCTTAAGGAAAACACACTGATTTACTAATTACTAAAATACAATTTGCGAAGGAGGGAGAGTAGGTAGCAGAGCCTAATCAGGAATTAAATTTCACTCCCCAAGGCATGAGTGGGTTCTGTGTACCTCCTTTATTACGTGCATGTGCAGCTGTGCAGAGAGCCAAGCTGTGTCCCTTTGTGTCCCTTCGCTTCAGCTGTGTCCGAGCTGTCCCCTGTGACATCTGAATGCTGAACTCGCCCCAGCGCCCGGCGGCCGCTGCTGGCCAGCACCTCGCTCACTCCTCAGATCACCAGCAAGTACTGTAGCTTTAATCAAAACCTTCTCTCCGAGGAAATTCATCCTCCTTAAGCTGATTGATGTGTTGCAAACCTGTCATTCGGAGGGAAGCGTAAGTCACCAGATGACCATTATTAGCCAAATCTAACGAGTAATAAAACTGTATACAGGGTATGCATTTACTGTGCATGTGTATATATTTTTGTACATTTTTACGGTTATTTCCTACACTTGATTTTATGATGTTCAGAAGAGGTGTGTCTGGATCTGGTGATAAACAAGAAGCTATTAAGAAAACCCAACCCTGTCACCTACTGTAGTTTTTACTGAGAACTGTGCCCAAACAAATACGCAGATTTACAGTGCTATGCAAATATTACTTTGTAAGTTGTCTCTTAAATTTTGCTTAAGTAGTTTTCGCTGTTTTTACTGGGCTTTCAGAAAAAAAAAGATGAACGCAAAAGCCTCGTCTTGTAAAATAAAATAGCTTTGGCTGTGTGAAAGTACTGTATATTAGAATCTCATTCACGCTTTCAGTTGCTTATTTAACTGTATATGATTTTGTACATACTGTGATGGAATAGAGGGGGTTTAATTGTGCTTGAATGAAAAAGGGTGACTGCCCAGCACCTGGGGTTTTTTTTCCAGTGTTTATAGAGCAGCCAATAATGTAACTGGGAGATCTGCATCCTTTTCCTACTTGCCACTCTGGCTTTTGTAACTAAACATGCACTAAGGGCTATTTTCTTTTTGCTTTGGTTGGTTTTATTTCCACTTACGCTTTTTGATCTCAGTCCTACAAACTGATCCATGTGAGGGCCACACATCTGCAGCAATAACCTGGGTGGATCGTTTTGTGGGGGTGGGAGGTAAGAACAAGATTAACCCTATGGGCATTCCCTGCACAAAGCCAGTTCTTGAGAACTGCAGAGGGATGGTTCACTGCCAAGACATTTATAGCAACAATATGTAAAGTTTTGCGTGGCTCCTCCAGAAGATCATAATGGGGAGGGAAGTACTTTCCTTTCCTGAAGAATCCTCCGAAGTAACCCCAAAGCTGTATGATCTAAGAACTGGAGACTGCAGCAGGGTACAGTGGCTGTATAGACAGATACTGTAGATTAAACCAATTTGTCAAATCTGACATCTTTTAAGTTTTTATTTTTCACTAGAAGATAAAGCACTTCCTCATCTGTCCACCATCATCATGCACTGTACTTCTGTACCCCTGGGCCATCAGCTCTTTAGCCTATGTGATCCTGTAGCAAATGACATTTGTGTCATAATATCATATTTCTGGGTCATCTTCTTGCTACACTGCAAGCACTGGGCTCTTGGCTTCTCCTGTAGGTTTTCTCTTCCCTGATGTGTTCCCCATTGGATAGTCTAGGTTGGGCTGAGCTGCCTTAAGATGACAGATGAGTGGTGTCATGTGTCACTATGGGAGGACCTGTACTTCGTGGAGAGGATGGGCTTCCATTCTAAGAGTGTGCAGGCAGAAACTTTGGTGTTACTTTTGAGTTTTCACAAACACAGCTTTTCTTATCTCAGTGCCTCACTTGGATCTCCTTGGATCTATCATTCATTTCTAAAGGACGATTATTTTGATCTAGAACTAACCAGTGTCAGACATCACAACTATACCTCTAAGAAGCAGTCAGCAGTGGGGTTTATGGGCACAAGGGTAGGTCAGTGGGGCAGTGTGTCACCACAGTGTTTGACAGCCAGCACTGTGTAAGGGAGCTGTGGAAAGGGAAGAACGTTTGCTCCTTGGATGGAGGCACAAGGAAAGTTGTTAGGTGGTTTGTTTCTGTACTAAGCATTTCACATCACAGTGGCCTTTAGGCTGTGGGAGCTTCTTACACACGCTCTTTTTAAGTTGCAAACATGGTCCAAGGCTGCTTGTGGTGGTGGCATTTTCTGTATGTACTTTCATCTCACTAATTCCACTCTTTTTCTTCCAATGCTACATTAATATATTTGGGAAAACAGCCTGGAATTCCATAAAAGCAACGCTGTGTTCTCAGTATCAGATACAATCAGCAGCTGCACTGGGAGCAAGTTCATGGTTCACATGTGCCACCCTCTTGAGTGCTGCTATGTTGGGCAGAGGGCTTTTGGGCTGAGGAACAGGCTGATGCCCCTTCTACATGCTTCTAAAACTGGAATCTACTTCTGAGAGGCTTGCCAGAGTGCCTCTGTGAAACAAAACTTTGTATAACAGGATTTTGCAGGTAGATAAAAGGTTAATAGCTGTGGTATGGGTTAATAAAATACTCTGCTGGATTTCATCACATCCTGTACTATATGTCAGAGTCCAGCGCTCTCTGCCCAGGTTCCTTTAGCCATCCCACATGTGGAGGGGATAATGTTTAATTGCCCCTCTCCTTGTCTAACTCGGGGAGGTATTTACACCACCAGTTGGTATTTACATCCACTTAGCTGTTGGCAGCTACTGATCTGACCCAAAGACTGCCCTCTGGTCCCTGTTGTGCTGAGCTGAAGTCAGCTTGCTGTGCCACTGCTGTGGTCTGTCACACCCCACATCAGGGTCCTTGGCAGGCCTGAGAGGTGGGGCCAATGGGAACCTCATGAAGTTCAGCAAAGGGAAGTAGAAGGTCCTGCACCTCTGTCAGAGCAATCCCAGACACACCTACAGGTTGGGAGGAGAGGGGATTGAGAGCAGCCCTGTGCAGGAAGACCTAGGGGTGATGGTTGATGAAAAACCCAACATGAACCAGCAGTGAGCACTCACAGCCCAGAAAAGGCAGCGTGTTTGAGTTATCAGAGGCAGCTCTGTCCTGGCCTCTGAAAGGAACATGGGCAGCAGGTCCAAGGAGGAGATTCTCCACCTCTGCTCTGGTGAGACCCCACCTGCAGTGCTGTGTCCAGTTCTGGTGTTCCCAACATAAGAAGGATGTAGAATTGTTGGAACAAGTCCAGAGAAGGCCACAACGTTGGTAAGAGGACTGAAGCACCTCCCCTAGACAGGCTGGGAAAGCTGTGGCTGTTCAGCTGGAGAAGAGAAGGTTGTGTGGAGACCTCACAGCACCCTCCAGTGTCTGAAGGGGCTGCACAGAAGCTGGAGAAGGACTCTTTGTCAAGAACTGTAGTGACAGTACAGGGGGGAATGGTTACAAATTGAAACAAAGAAAATTTAGGTTAGACAGTAGGAAGAAACTCTTTACTGTAAGGACAGAAACAGGAAGGTTGTGGAAGCACCATCCTTGGCACTGTTCAAAGCCAGCATGGATTAGGCCTTGAGCACCTGGGCTCGTGGGAGGTATCCCTGCCCACAGGAGTGGAAGCTGGGACTAGGTAACCTTCAAGGACCATTTCAACATCTTAAAATTCTATGATTGTTATTCATTCCCTGAGCTTCACATGTGCATCACCCTCACTGATCTCCACTGAGCCTTCTCTCCTCCTAGGGGGTTACAGGTCACCCACAAAAAAAACATATGATACCAATACATTAAATGAGATACATGCACATACAAGAGTCCCCTATACTGCCAACATCATTACGTTCTGCTGTGATAAAGGTTTGTGCCAAAGGGATGGGACTGCTATGATGAGGCTACTGGGGCTGGAGCTGGAATTGTGATATCTGAGCTGACGGGGCTGGAGTGGGCATTTCTGCTCCCTGCTGGAAAGGCAAAGCACGTTGCTTCCTGAGGCATTTGCTGGAAAGCAGAGTGCCAGAAGCAGGTGCCCCCGTGCCATGTGTGGTCACTGCCTCTGTGCAGACCCGGAACGTGACTGACAGGATACAGAGAGCAGTGCAGGGCACGGCTGACTTGAGGATGGGTTGGTTTCCTTTGCTGTGACTTATGGTGTGAACTGCCTTTGTTTTTCATCTTGCTAATGTCAGGCAACATTTGCAAAAGCCAAACTCAGCGCTGGCCTAGTGACATCTCTTTTTTTTCACTTCTCCAATGAAGTTACAAGTAGTTAAGTGCAGCGGTTGCTCTATTTATAAGGAAAATCAGTAGAAGAAGGAAACTAATCCGTTCAGGAACACATAGAAATCTCCCACCTCTGCTGCAACAAAATACAAATTCTACAAGTATTTTCAGGAAAATGCTATTTGTTACATGCTTCCTATCAGCTCAGAGCTCCTTGTCAAAGGTAGGAGAATGCAACAATCCCCTTCCCCCCCCCCCGCCTTTTAATTCAGCTGTAGCAAAGTTATCCAGTCAAGATTACAGCTGGAAGCTGCATCTTTTAGTTGTAGACCTCCACCGTGCAGATCCACTTCAGCATGTTTACAGGCTGCTGCTTCCAATATTCAGACTTCTAAAAATTTTTTTTTCTGTTAAGAATTTGAATGTTTTCAGTACAGAGCATTTATTGGGGTTATTATCTGTCAGAAGGCTGCACTGCTTCCTTTCCCTGCCAGCAGGTAGATTCAGAGCAAGACTCTCTAACTGAACATAATAAAAGAGTTTACCTGGCAAATCCCGTATTTCTTTTCTGATTAATTTAATGCTAATGGCTCATTAAAGGATGGAGAAGACCTCAAACTGCTAAGAAATGCTTTCATGAAAAGGCTTTTGAATATTCTGCAGCTGTGAGGTGTGGACAAGACACAACCATGCGCTGCAGACTGGAACTCTGTGTTTTTGGGGAGGGAAACTTGCTCACACCAGAGTTAGTTCCCTGTGAGATGGGAACTAAGAAACCACATCCCCCCAGCACCCGTGGCCCAGAACTCCAGTAAGATTAGAAAGGCAAGGGAAGCCTGAAAAGTCGTAATTTCCTGAGAGTGTGGTCTCTTTTGCTGGCAGCCCCACAAGAAGGCAGCTGGCCTATCTAAATTAAGTACCGCACATAATGGAACATAAATTATTGCTGTTAACTCCAAAGCGATAACGTGGTTAGGGAGAACAAATTGCACGGAAGCAATAGGAGGGGTTTTGCTTACTCTCAAAGGGATCTCTCGGTGGAGTAACCTCTGGAGCTAATGTTAGGTCTGGGAATTTTACACGCACTAATAGGATTAGGCACATGACTTCCTTTTCAGTCTGATGGGAGTCACTGTTTAATTCCCTTGGGTTTCTCCGAGATTTCAGCATAGATTCAGAAGCGTTGCCCAAACCATCAGTACACCCAGATTTTCCTCTCTGGCTGTCCCCCACACAAGGAGATTTGCTATTCCACCCATCAGAAGGGGGTATAGGGCCTTGCACTTGGGTGTGCAACCTGTGACAAAACAGTACTCACTGCCACTCAAGATACAAAACATAACCATACAGCACCTTTACAAAAATGAAGTACCAGAATTTTGCTATTCCACCTGCAAGAGGAAACCTGTTCTCATTTTTCAGCAGCTCACTGAGGAGGGTTCAAGCTTAGTTTTACTAAGCTTCAGTTTGGTGCTTAGGGCAAGGCTCTCAGTGCCTTCGTGTCTTCAGGCACAACTGAAAAAGACTGACAGGGTGTTAAAAGTAGTGAAGGGTTGTTTGCAGTGCTCGTACAGGGCTCTGGGTCTAAGCAGCATCTTCTGTTTGAAATATTTGCTGCTGTATTATTTGCGGGTCAGTGGTGGTCAGAGCAAGAATTGATGAGATTTCACTGTCCTTTCTCTCCCATCAATGATATATTTTGTTTTGCAGCTGTCTCAGTGGGTTTATTGCTAAGATCTAATAGATCCTATTAGATCCAGGGTCTAATAGGATCAAAGCCTGGAATAGAAACCTGTGGTGGAAATAACCTGTGTGGCCTGGATGTCCTTGTGACCTCAAAACTTACAGTACTGCTGAGTCTCTGGTTGTTTAGCCCTCCTCCCTCCTCATGAAACCACACGTACCCTGTCAGTTTAACCCTCTGAGAGGGTCCTGCTGTCATGGCAGGACACACACACAAAAAGGGAGGATTCTCATCAGAATATTTACTTTAATGCTTATTATGAATGGCTTTCTGGGCCTCTTCTTCAGACTTCATTATTCTTGTAGTACTTCCAATTTTGCCACCCAGGGAGGACCTGCCTAAGATAAGCTTGCAAGGGAATCTAATTTCTAATTAATACCGCATTTTAATTTAACAACTAATAATTTTACATTCTAATTTGTAATTGAGCTTTCCCTTGATGAATACAGAGAAGAGTATTTAAATAATGGTGTAACTCACTGTAAGATTCCCTCCTTCCTTATTCCCATCAGTTTTGCATTACCCCTTGAACACATGTGAGCTCTTCCCCAGGCTGGTGTGACGGACAGAGATTAAACAATCATCCTTAGATGATCCTTAGAATAGATCCTTATTGTCTAGAAAATTGAATTAGAAATTTTATGGTCTCATTCTTACCAACTTCAGCACTCTTCAGAAGCTACTCCTAAGCAGAAGGATAAATGAAGTAACAACCCAAAACTACTATGGTATGTTTGTAAAAACATAATTAGTTGGTAAAGGTGTATTTTATTAATGTTTCCTGTAATGTGTTTTTTAAAGTGACCACACATCTATGTTTCTAACAGTGTAGTAAGTAAAAATGAATAGAAATGAATATATTCTGGAGGAAAGGGTTGTCAGTCCCCAGCTGAGAGAGTCCAGGTGCAGACTGCAGAGTACAGCTGATAAAAGAACAGTAAACTACCCTGTGAGCTGGGAGCTCTCTGGCTGTACACAGATTAAATACATCCTGCTCTCTCCAGGACCTCATGGCAGGCCATGACAGGTTTCCTGTGTCTGGTGATGAAATCACCTTGCTGGTGGTGGTACCAAAGCCCCTGCACTTGAGTTGTGCATGGAAACATCCCATGGGGGTGTCCTACCTCCCCCTTTTCCAAAGAACAGCCAGTGTTCAAATGTGTATCTTTCTGTGCTTCTAACTCCTCTCAGGACAGGGTAACTTTCCAGACAAACAACCCTTTTCTTCTAAGGTCTCCAATCTCAAAAGGAAGTTCAGAACTACCTTGGGGTTTGACTGTCCTGTGACTCTGCCGTGGGCTCTCTGCCACTCATACTTGTGGCATAAATGAGAATGAACCTCCTGACACAAACCTCTCTCCTGAGAGAGGAGAATTGATTTCCATTTTCACACAGTTTGAGCTGATGTTCTCACAACAGCTACTACAGCTCCATGCTTGGCAGGGCTGGCCAGTAGGGAAAAGGTGGGTGCTCAGGGAGCAGAAGCAGGGTGATACAGAAAAGCAGCATCCGTGAAAAACTGGGTGGGGATGGTGCTGGATGCTCTCAGTTTGGATCTTGCTGTTCAAGACCTGCTAATTAGTCCGTGTTCCTCCCTGCTGGCTTCTGAAGTGTTTGTGTTTTGCAGCTCAGGCCTATCCTGAAAATAGTCCAGAGCTGCAGGAACTCCTGGGGTTTGAGGGCCTTCTCTGCCTGCTGGCACCTGACCTTGTTTCTGCTCACAGTGGTTGAAAAGCTGTTTGAATTTCAGGGAGCTGTGAAAGGCTCCAAGATCACTGCACTATTGCTAGTTAGTTACTATGTCTAGTGACTTGGGATATGGATCTAAACGACCTGCTAGGGGACAAGAAAAGGAGGGAAGTACAGTGGCAGCTCAGCTGCAAATGGAATTCCTCTGGTCTTCAGAATTAGCTTGGAGTAAGGGCTGTCACATCAGCTTTTCCCTCTTCTTTCTTTGTTGTGGTTCATGTGGTACAGGGGCAGCAAGAGCAGTTGCTGGTGCCATTAAACACATAACATTAACATCCTGGTAATGATGTTTATACTTTCCTACTCAAAATTTCACACTTTGAACTTGTTCCTCTTTACTGAGGTGGGTTGGTGTGCTTTTAACACACTCAGCACTTGATCTGAGTCCAAGTGCCTTTCTCATGTCTGCAAGGTAGAGCTGCCTCTGATAACTCAAACACGCTGCCTTTTTGTGGCATCCTCCCTGGATGAGTAGGATTTTAGAGAACTATTCAAAGCAAAGCATTTGGGGGAGGAGGAAAGTCTGTCTCAAGGAGTGCTAAAAGAGAGGCACTGCCAGGAAAGGAGGTTTCTTGGCGTCCCAGAAGGCACTGACTGATGTTGAAAAGATAGTGAAGATTATGCTGGACAAATAGCAAGGTACTGATTCTCCCTTCCAGGCTGGGTAGCATCTCCCCCTCCTTGCTCCAGCTGCTCTGCCCTGCCTTGCTGGCCAGTATTTCTGTAGACTCCTTTCTTAAATATTTTCTGTGACACAATGAGGATTCAAAATAAGCATTTCTATGATTTCTCTCTTTTTCTCTCCCCTTCTTCAGGCTGTTTGCTTTTCCTGACCCTTCTTGAAGGTCTTTGGTCCCACATTTCAACTTTATCCCTCTGGTTTGTCCTGTGGTCATTTGGGGGTTTCAGAACAGGGACATACAGCTCTTCCACAGTTACTGTCACCTTCTCTGCATTCCCATGTTTTCCTAACTCTGGTGATGGGGGGCAGTTCACACAACACAGCAGATCCTACTGCAAAAACACAGACAGAAATCTATGGATGGAATGAAAATGCTCTTGAATAGAGCTTCTGTCAAAACAGGTTTCCCACGCTGGTTTTTTGCTATTAAATACATTTCAGTCAGTGATTCATTACCAACACTATGAAATAAAAAGCTGAAATTCTGATTATTATGTACCACTAATGATTTGTGGCTGACATACTAATTCAAAAAGACAAGGTGGCTTTTAAAGTACTCATTTTAAACAAAAAGAATTTACAATATTGTAAAATTATTTTCCCAGATAAAAAAAACCTTGTCAATTTTCTGCAGGTGGCTGTGAATTAATGAAATTAGTTAATTAAAAACAGAATTGCCTCAGTTAAACTTTCTGTGCTTTTTGGTGCCAGTTTTCTGACTGCTGCCACAGATTAAATGAAAACATAAAACTAAACATTTGTTTCTCTTGTGACTCCTTGAATAATTCTTCCTCTGGGGTAAAGTTCCTTCAGTATTTCTATAAAACTTAGTTACAGTAAATAAGTAGATGTTTTTAAATCCCAAACACTGTATAGAGTGAAGGCCATCTCAGTGGAAGCCCATGGCCTTCAATATCCATTTCTCCCCAAATATAACTTGCCAAGTGTATAAAAGGAAAAGGTGAGCAATCCTTACAAGCAAAGATATATCTTTTAATGTTATTGGAAAAATCTCTTTTAATTTTCCCCATAGGTGGAAGTTGATGCTCAGTCTGAAGAGAAAGGCTTTCTGTAGAAATTCCACCAGAGTTTTTCATTCCAAATGTTGCTCCTGTCCAGAGTAACCTGAACATTCAAATATTAATTTTTCCCATGACGTTTCTCTTCTGTAATCATTTTCAGGTCAGAGAGAATTTAAACTTTTCATAAAAAAACAGATGCATAAACTCTGTCCTACCATTCCACCCAGGACTGCCCTACAGGCTCAGTTTTAACAAGTGGTGACAATATGTCAAAGTCTGCACATTATTTCATGGCTATCTCTGGCATAATCCTACACTAAGTCATCTCAGGGAAACCAACCCAATCTGTTAAATGAGATTACTGTAAAAACAGTAAAAGCAGAACTGGACACTTCTCCAGCAAGCAGGCTGGGATAGGCAACAGATTGTGAGGGGATTTTGCTGGGGCAGCTGACTCCAGTTGGCCAAAGGGCTTTTCCTTACATACAGTACAATGCCAAAAGGTCACAGTTACCAGTAAAAACTGGGTCAGAGAAAGGGAGATTTCTGGCTCCCAAGGTGGTTTCTCCTTGGAGAACGGCTGATCTGCGTGTGGGAGGTCGTAAGTGATTTCCTTTGCTGCATTTCTGTCTCTGTCCTTCACCTATGAACTGTTTTTATCTCAACCCATGTGCACTCCCACTTCTATTTTTCCTCATTTCTCCCCCTGTCCTGCTGGTGACGGGACAGTGAGTGGTTGTGTGGCTGCTGTCCAGGGTCAACCCACTACATCCAGCAGAAATGTTATAGTGTGGTCAAATATGGAGAATATAAAGATAAGATTTTTAATAGAAAATCTTTATTTGGATTTTACGTGAATCAGAGGATACAAGAAATTAATGATTGTTATTGCTAGCAAATCCTGGGATTCTAGAATCCACCATGATACCCCTAGGCCCTGGTTATCTTACAGACAGTCAGATAAAACTGGAAAGGAGGAGTCAAATTGTCCCATAGACACTGCTGGTTTTGTCTTCATCCTGACTGAAACCTGGCATAAGAATTTTACTTTCCTCCTATCAAACCCTTGCCTGGTGATCATTTCCTTTCATCAACACCATTCTTTCTGTTTATCTTTTCTCTCTCTGCCTCCCCAAAATAGAATGGTTGCTGTAATTTTCAAACTCAGCAGGAACATTTTCAAATGTGAATTTTCCTCTGTAAATGGACATTGCATCAAAACATAAGGCAATTAGGGATACACTTTAACTGCTTTCCTTCCATTTTCATGCTGCTTAAATATTTGAAAGAAATTCAACAAGAGTTGTCCCAGTAGGGACCTGAAGACTGACATCATATTTTAGGATTTAATGTTATAACAAAGAGGATTTAATTAACCTTCTTGCTCTTTGGGAGACCTGAGACACAGGATCCAGTTCCTCAGAAAACCACTGCTGCTTCTCTTGCAGTTACTGAGCTCATTAATCTCTGTGATATGGTTCTTAAGGGTACAGCTATGTTTTGATGAAGTAAAAGTGCTAAATATTTTACAATTAAGTTCCTTGTTTCAGAGAACAATTTAAACAAACCAGTAACAGAAGGGGAACAAGGGGAAAAAGAAGGAAATGGAAATTCTGGAGCAGAAAATGGTGTGGGATATGCTGACTTCCTCTGTTTGCCTGACATCTGTGGGTTTGTGCATATGAAATATGACAGAACAGGACAATGAGAAATTTAACCCTTAGTTTACATTAATCACCATACAATATACACTAACAGCACCTCTGAAACCAGTTTTTTTCCTCTGAAACAATTCCCACCTTTCAAGTTAGACTTCATTCCTCCTCTAGGAGGGAAAGTTCCCAAAAGCCACAGAAACTGCCCATGAAACCAGCCTAACCCAAATCCAGCCATGTAGTACTGATGGGACTGCCTGGTGGCAGTGGTTATTGGGTGTAGAAATCTCTAAGCCATCAATTAGAAGAAACAATTAGAAGCCATCACAGAAGAACAATTGTGCAAAATTTTGACAGGAGAAAATTTTAAATTCTGTATGGTATCTTATAAATCCTATTGCAGAGAGAAGCTGTGAACTGAGGGGGAAGTGACATGGCTGCACGATCACAGTGCACACACAAAGTGAAAGCTGGTAGACATCGGCTACTGCTAATGAAGCAGTTAATGAAGTGCAGTTAAACAAAGTGAGTGTGATGTGCAGAGTCTGAGTGTGGAAATATGAGTTTATGTGCCTTGTTTTGGGAGAGAGAGAGTCTATTTTTCTGAGGTTGTTTTTCCTGCTAGTGTGTTGTCATCCACCAGAGCCCTTTTCCTGTAAACACCCACCCCAGAGTGCTGATGGTGGGTTCTATGGCCCTGCTCCATCAGCACCTCTGCTCTGTGCAGAAGCCAAGCTGTGGCGTAGGGATGAAAAGAAAGGCTGGTGTGTCCTTCTGTCCACACCAACCTGAAATCCACAGGAAAATGAGATGCAAGGACTTGGAAACCAGGAAACACCTCCTGGTTTAGTAATATATATGCAGTCTTTCCATCCAGTCATACAGATGCCTCCTAGATTAATCTGCTCCTTTATACTGTGCCTCAAAGTCAAGATCCATCCCAGAGGTGACCTACTTGGGCACTAAGCCTGTGGCTGGAATAGAAATGGCAATGCTGGTACATAAAAGCACTTGTACAGGCTCTGCCTGGCCATAAACGACCTCAAATTCAGCTCCTCCTCTCTTACTGATTCCTCATTCTAAGTGCAGGTGTAATTCTGCCCTGCCAATGTGGCAACAGAAAAAGTGTCAGGCACCTGATACTCAGCAATCTGAAATGGTGGCAAGAATTTGCTTGGCTAAAGAGACTGATTGGTAGGCAAGAATTAAATTTTATCTTGCCAAGCATGTAAGGTTGAAAAATTGTAGTGAACTGTAGCACCACGATGGCCTGGTGTCTGTAATGATTATGTTTTGTGAATACAAAATTAATACTCACTTCAGACATGTAATGGTTTCTAGTAGAGACAGAGAGTATTTTAGTTGGTGTAAAAGCAGAAGGAAAAGCAAAATTCTAGTTGCCCTTCAAGTGGTCTCTTTTTCCCTTTCCCACATTTTAGGCAGAAGGAAAATTTCATCCATTCATTTCAAAATGCAAGGTAAAACCAGAAAATTTCCAAATGCTTGGATTTTTTTCTCTGTGTAGTTTGCTATAAAAGATCTACTTTTTCCATCACAGACCAGTCAATTTCACTTCCCTGTCAAACTGAATTTCAAATATTTTTGGCAATTAAACACCTGAGACACAAAGTTGTTTTCTTTAGTCTCCTTGCCTATATTAATGAGTCTGTCTTGTTTTTTGGGGGAGAGAAGATGGTTTAGGAATAAACCACAAATGGAGATGTATTTGCTTCACTTGCTATCAAAAACAGCAAGCAGGGCTAGGACAGGGCTTTTCTTTTGGTTGGTTGCTTTGGGGGGATTTTTATGTTTGTTTTTAATAGAAAGAGCTATACTGCAACTATAAAAACTAGAGAGCAAATTGAATATTTATCAAATTCTATAGTGACTAAAATGTTAATCCCAGTGAACTGTTGGCCTTAGCTCTAATTGCTGAGAAAAGGGGATAAGGACATTTGTCTTGGGTTTGCCTGTTTCCCTACCTGTGCTGTTTAGGACTGTGCAGGAACATTTGACACATGCACAAAATTAGTTACTTTGGAGCTCACTGGGAGGAATTCCTATTTTTTTTCTAAGTGCATGCAGAATGCTTTTTCTTTTCTGTTTCAGGAAATCCTTTTTGCCATACACTTACCACTTGTACTGTAAAACAATGTTTAAGTGCTGACATTTGTAAAAAAAAATTGCACCATGATATGTCTTGACTCTCACAGCACTAAAAAATGTTCGTGTCCAGCTACTCACTTTAACCTGAAAATCAGATAAAACATTTTATTGTGCTATATAAGATTCTTAAACTTTGACTGTGCCAAGGAAACAAGTCCTGTTGCAACCAAGGTGAAAGCGAATTTCTGTGCAAATGTTGGTGAAAATATTCAAGGAATAGGAAACAACCAGTAATCCCCACAGTAAAATGGTAGAGGTAAAACTGGGAGTATTCAGCAGTATTAAGGGATGAAACATGTTACAAGGATACTGTAATTATTTCTGAATCAACATTACAAGTCTAGAAAATAGGGCTAAGGTTTTACTGAAAGAAAATTCTAAAAAAATTGACTTCTGTAAATATTTGAACACCCAAACCACCTGAGCACAATGTCGCAGTACAATAAAGAGTTATGATTAATTCACAGATTACTTATAGTCTTACCTGAGATTACATTTGGTTTTACACATGTATGCAGTGTTTTCCATTTTTTACCCCTTATGGTAGCCTACTTGCAATATGCTCTTCTAGATCTTACTCAATTTAATTGAGACACTAAGTGCAAACCCTCTAAGTTTAGGATTCTTGATTCTGAAGAAACTGCAGATGACCAAGGTAAACAGTAGATTTATTTAAAAGAAAGGACCAGCCTCTCAGTCTAAAGTAAAACAAGGGTCTAATACCACTAATTAGACAACACGTAAGTGTAATGGGGTGTAATTATCTCTATGCATTTAAAACCCTACATTATAAACCATTAAACTTCAAGGGCCATATTCACTTATATATTTGAGGTCAGTGGAAAATGTGATCCCTAATGCACTTACTCCGGCTGAACTAGCTGGGAACAGCCATGGGACTGACACATCGGGCAGCTGCCCACGAAGTCCTCCAAAGCCTCACAGAAGTCCTGCAACGAATTTAAGTAAGATTCATTTTAATAAAGAGCATCTCTATTATGAGGAGAGACTGCGGGAGCAGGGCCTGTTTAGTGTAGAGAAGGCTGAGGGGGGATGTCATCGATAAATATAAGTATCTCACAGGCGGTGCCAAGAGGATGGTGCCAGACTCTTTAGTGGTGCCCAGCGACAGGACAAGGAGCAATGGCCACAAACTAAAACACAAGGAGTTTCACCTCTACACGAGGAAAAACTTCTTTCCATTGAGGGCGGCAGAGCTCCGAAACAGCGGCCCGGGGACGGCGTGGAGTCTCCCAGTCTGGAGACATTCCAGACCCACCTGGAGGCGCTCCTGTGTCACCTGCTCTGGGTGACCTTGCCTGGGCAGGGGGATGGACTGGCTGATCTCCAGAGGTCCCTCCAACCCCGACTATTCCGTGACTCACGCCGGCTGTCAGTGATCGGGGCGGCCCGGGGGGCTCCGACCCTCAGGCGCCTCGGGCCCTCCCTCAGGGGCAGCCCCGCCCCGGGTCCCCGCCGCGGGGCTCAGGCCGGGAACGCCTCCTTCGCCCGCGCCGCGCTTCCCTTTCATTGCCCGCCGCATTCCCCCTTTTCCGGGTTCCCCGGCGGCGGCGGCGCTCCCCGGAAGCGGTAATGCCTGCCCGCTGATCCAGGAAGCGGATGAGCCTCTCCCGCCCGCCTTCCCCTCCGGAGCAGCGCTGCGGGGACGCGGGGAAGGGGGTGGGGGGAGGCGGGGGGGGGGGGGCGGCAGCGGCAGCGCCAACCCCGGCCCGGCCCGGCCCGTCCCAGCCCCCCGGCGTTGTTTCCATGGCGCCGGGCGGGCGGGGGAGCCGGGGCTGACGACCCCGCCCGCTCATGGACCCCGCCGAGGAGGAGGAGGGCAGGGAGAAGCCCCCCGTGATCTACACCATGGAGAACAAGCCCATCGTGACCTGTGAGTGCCGCTGTCGGGGCTGAGGGGGTCCGGCCGGTGCCCCCTGCGGGCCCGGGGGGAGGCAGGAGGGGGTGGCCGCTTCTGAGGGGCTCCCGCAGCTCTGGGTGGGGACACGGCGCCTGCAAAGGGGATCTGATGGCGGGGTTTGCCTCTTCACTGCTTCCCCTCCCTTTCTGATGGCAGCGGGCAAACTTGGGGGTGTTTCTGTAGTAAATAACAAGCCGAATGCCGTGCTCGGAGGTGTTCAGGGGAAGAGGGTAAAATGTGATAATAAATCGTGAACCCCAAACTTCTTGCCAGCGAGCTTCCTGTGGCTTTCCTGGTGCTAAGAGAAGTTGCGAGGAGGCATCCTCTGCGGCGATCCCACTGATGCATTCCCACTGACATTATAATTTAATCTTTAGCTGTTGTGCTTTGGTTCCGTCTCTGAGGCAGTTTAGTTAACAAGCAGCATCTCCTGGTTCCAGCGATGAATTAGTTTTTTCAGGTATCAGAGACAGGCGACCAGTCCTGATGTAAAACGTGAGCCCCCCCTGCTCTTACAGAGGGGAGCACTCAAAGTTCATTTAAAACAAGCACGTGGACTAGGCTGGGCATTAGGAGGCATTTCTTTAATCAGAGGGGGGTCAAACACTGCAAGAGGCTCCCTAGAGAGGTGTCTAAGTCTGTCCCAAATATGTCAGTGTCTAAGAGATATTTGGACAGTGCCCTTAACATGCTGTAACTTTTGCTCAGCCCTGAAGTAGTCAGGCAGTTGGAGCAGATGATCCTGGTAGGTTCCTTCCAACTGGAATAGCCTTTGCTATTCTAACTACATCCATAATGCTTTTTTATTAAAAGGTGGATGAGATCAGTATAAAGAATTCTGCTTTTTTAACAAAAGGTAGCCAGTGACTGTTCTTAGTCAGAAGTATCTCTACCGATGATGTAACAAAATACATATTTGCACTTTATCACTAGAACACTGGGAACGTTTTATGTGCCTGTGAAATAGAAACTTGTTTCACAGTTGTGTGTTGTCTTATTATGGAGTAAGCATTTATTGGTGCTTAAAGTCTTAGACCTTACTTAGAAAAAGTATCCGTCTGTAACCTTGTAGCTGTATAACTGTGGAACTCTGTGTGTGTGTATTTTCTCCAGACTGTTTTATAAATGTGCTTTTTTCTGTCTTAAACTTTTTTCCTTTTTTTGAATGCAGTTCATGAACTGAAATGAACAGGATCTGTACTGAATCTTCTCTACTCACCTATTTCAAGTATTTTGAAATCCATTTCACTTCAGATTTAAAGTCAGAAAAGTGTACATGTCAGAAACATCTGGAGGATATAGTTTGCTGCTGTTATTCTACTATTCAGGCTGTGGGGGCTTGCTTTTTAGATTTTTTTGGCTTTATGTGTATTCAGAATTGGAGAGTCTCCATGTGTGTGGCAGGGGGACTTGGTGGTGCAGGTCAGTCTTCACTGTTCCTGTATGATTTGAATAAGTAACATTTTAGTCTGCTGAAGTACACACAGTTTTACCTCAGGCTTGGGTTTTTTGTTAATACGTGCTGAAAAGAGCTCTGGTCTCTGTACCAGGAAATATTCAAAATTCCAAACATGAAATTTAACCAGATTTCAGTCAAGCCCAGTTGTCTGATATTGAAAATAATATTAATACTGTGTGGTGAGTGAGCATATATTATGGCTGTAAAATGTTTTGGACTTACCCCCATCCAGTATGGCAGCAGCAGACTTACAATTGAGATAAGAGGTGAGCGTTATGTATCATTTGTATGCCTCACTCCAGGACTGAGGGAATCATTTCTAGTGCTCTGGACAAGCACAACAGTAGTATCTTTTCTGGTATGGACTGGAGTGGTTTGGTCTGAGACAGCCTAATTCAGGAATTAAGGTTAATTCAGCAAAAGTGCTCAGAGATTGCCTTTCTAGTGAATGTAGTAAGGGTGACTTGCTACATTTTAAACCCAAAACATTTGATTTCAATGGGGAATGCATTTTACTGTAACTGCTTTAGTTTCCTTTTGTCTCTGTTTGGAGGAGTGGAGTACTTAGAGACTGTAGTATTTCAAATAAGTGCATTCAGCAATGATGACTTACTTGAGGGAAAGCTCCTCTAAGCATTATATTACCAGAGATTTATGGAGAGGTGAGGCTTCGCTTTCCAGGGAAAGGATTGACTTGGTATTGGTTTGTTGCAAACACGTTAAAAGCCATGATATTAGAAACTGCCCAACAAACACATTTTATCTTTTGTCTCTGGTTCCAGTTTCAGGCAGTTGGAGTTTTCTGAGATAAGTGTCCCAGCCAGGAGGTGCACATGGGGGAAAAACAGACCTTTGAGGGGATGGCTGGGTTCTGATTCTATGAAGGAAGAGTGAAAGTTAACTTCACTCTTCAGGGTGCTTTTCAGAACATAAGTATTCCCTTTTGCTACAAGATTTAGATTAATCTCTCCCAGGTAAACTTTTGCATCATGAAGTACTCCTGTTAACTCTTAGAGTTTGTTCTTAAAAAGAGAGAACTGAAGAGGGAGTTTTGTTTGTAGTGAAACTTCTTTTGAACACTGGTCATACCTCAGTTGTTTTGTAAACAGATGTTTTTACCTACTTGAAATAAATTGGGCAGAACTCCAAAAGGAATGCTTCTTTGGTAAAGAGAGTTATGCTTTCAAATCTATGAGTTAGTCTGTATTGTAGCAGTAGTTATTTGCTATATTGACACTACCCTGAATTCAGCACTCTGTGTACAGGCTTTGGCCTATGGAAAAGAAATGGCAGGTTCCACGTGTCTTGGACTTGCAATGCCAATTGCAAATGCAGTTTTTGTCAGTACTTTTTTCATGTCAATGCTGTAACTTGATTATTTTGCCCTCAGAAGCTGTGCATAGCTGAATTAGCCTTGTTTTTACTGTGTTTGTATTACTGGATACACCCCATAGTTTTAATAAAGAGTTTTTAGATTCACAGAATTCAGCAAGGCATGACAAACTTCTGGAGATTCTTTCTCTAGGCGTACAGACAACCATATTTTCTAAATGTGGAAAAAGTAGTTTATTCACAGAAAGTTGCTGTTCCTTTTTGCTTTTCCCCTTTTCACCCTTATGGCAGCATCCCTGAGTATTAAATCATTCTCGTCAGGTGGGACTGAGTGCCATGATGACTCAATTCCAAATTAATTTGAGCCATATTTTATACCCTATCAGTCTTACTAGATTGCAAAGCCCCTGGGGAGTTTCACTGTCCAGCTGTGGTTCTGCTCTCTCTGGCACGTTACTTTGCAAACTCTCGACTCAGGTTTGTAGCAGTTTGTCTGCATTGCCAGTCCTGGTAAGCTTACAGAGGGTTTTGAGTCATCTTCTAGCTTTCTCACTGCTGTAGAAGTATTATTTTTAGCATCATTAATTTTTTTGTTTTATTTGCAGAGGCAAGTTGAGTGTTTGCATTGAACGTCTTGAACTTGGGTGGTTTCTGTACAGTGTTGACTTTACAAAATCTCTAAACCAGTGCAGATTGCTTTCCTAGGAAACCCAAACAATGTTGTTTCCTTGTCAGGAATCCCATTTGAAACTTTGAGAGTCTTTGGAGCTTCAATATAATGTTGTTGCACATATATATCAGCCAAAGAACTCATCCTTATGTAGCTGATTTGCACTTAGATTATTAGCTCTGTCTATCCATATGAAGAAGAGGCTGAAGACTAAAGGCAGTTCTGCTAAATGAAGTAATTAATAGGGTTTTCAGAGCTTTCCTAACGAGCTGTTCTTTTGTAATTATCTTCATGCAGTTGTGGAATATTCCATTATCAGCTCATAGTGTCTGTTTATATTGTCTGCTGTCTGCTTGTATTGTGTGTTTGCATGTTTGCTCTCACTGTCAATAATCTGTCTTAGCACAATGGACTTTATATGTAATCTTTGGAGAGAATGGGGTGCATCACTTTTATCTGGTCCATGTTCAGAATGTGCTATGATACATCAAGAGAAGAACCATCAGCAAAAGCTTTGTAGGCCCAAGAACCAAAAATGTTTGCAATTATCTACAGCAGGAGCAGAAAGATGAATAAAAGTAAAGGGTGTGGAGGGAAAGAGAAGAATTTTGCATCTTTTTGTGGTGAAAAGAAATACTTGCAGTTGAGACTATTGTTCTGGGACTAGAGGAGCTTGATTCAAAAGTTCTTCTGTTACTAGCAGATAGATATAATAAAAAATGTGCCAGCAAGAAGCAGGATGTAGCCCAAGTGATTAGAATAATTTGCTGCTAGTGAGACCATTTAACAACTATATCCTATAAATGCATTTTCCCTGTTCTCAGCCAGAACCCTGCATTGTAAGTCATCACAATTGTGTAGTTGATACATTATTCTGTGCTTTAATATTTGATTACATATGTCATGAGAAGAAATGGCATATTCTTGTTAGTGTTAACCTGTTGTATGGGTTTAGAAGTGCAGCAGTAAAGTTTTGCTAAAAAGTTGTTCTTGTAGTGAATCAGCTAAGGTTTTTACATAGCGATTTAGCTGTGTTGTGTTTTGGTTTTTAGACCTCTTTTGAATATGAATTTGAGTTGGGAGAGAGGAGGACCTTTAAAACATGTAAATACAAAAACCTCACCAGCCTTCCAGAACTTCAGGTAGATCCACTTCTAACAGGCCAGTGATTTAAGATAAAAGATTCATAGTAGAACTTTGTACTAGTGGAAAAATAAGTGGGGTCAGAAGGGTTAGCTGTAAGTGATACTTGAGGATAAAAACCAAACAAAACTACACTGAAGTGTAGTCTTGGCCCTGCGTTCTTTTAAAGGTATTCAAAGCCTTTTATCTCAGTTGACTAGGCTTGTCACTGGTACCAAAAGAAAATATTTGTCTTTAGTCATCTGACCTCAGGAGTTTTTGTTTTACACTGCCTGTGTAGTTAGTGGGTTAGGATAATTTCCTCTAGAGGAAAAAAAAAATCACTGTGGTGTATTTAGATACTAAAGTGACAAAGTCTGTAAGCATCTAAGAAGTTTGGAAACTGTTAGGAAAAAACCAGATTATTGGGGATTTTGGTGGTTTTAGACAGGCATGAACCGAAAAAATGTCAATATTTTATGGTTCTTTGGTGTTAGCTGCTACAAAGCGTACATATTCCCCTTGGAGGTCCTGGTTAGGTGGTCATTCTGGTTTTCATTGTTCTTGTACAAATTTAGAGTAGAAAAAATGTCCTACATAGGGAGAGAGGGAAGGGAAGAAGGCTTCACTGATTTTATCTATCAAAATGTCAGGAAGAAAGACAAGGAGGAAAGAATCACAGAATTGTTTGGATTGGAAAAGATTTTAAAGGTCATTCAGTTCCAACTCCCTGCCGTGGGCAGGGGCATCTTCCACTATCCCAGGTTGCTCCGAGCCCCATCCAACCTGACCTAGGACACTTCCAGGGATGGGGCAGCCACAGCTTCTCTAGGCAGCCTGTGCCAGGGCCTCACCACCCTCACAGGGAAGAATTTCTTCCTGATGTCTAAATCTACCCTCTTTCAGCTTAAAGCCATTGCCCCTTGTCCTGTCACTACAGGCCCTTGTACAAAGTCCCTCTCCAGCTCTCTTGGAGCCCCTTTAGGTACTGGAAGGGGCTCTAAGGTCTCTCTTCTCCAGGCTGAACAACCCCCTCTCTCAGCCTCTCTCCATTGCAGAGGTGCCCCAGCACCCTGAGCATCTTTGTGTCCCTCTTCTGCTCCCACTCCAACTGGCTGATGTCATCCTCATGTTGGGGACCCCAGGGCTGGATGCAGCTCTGCAGGTGGGGTCTCACCTGAGTGGGGCAGAGGGGCAGAACCCCCTGTTCCCTGCTGCCCTTGGTGCTTTGGATGCAGCCTGGGACACCTTTGGCTTTCTGGGCTGCCAGTGCACGTGGCCTGACCATGCTGAGCTTCTCCTCACCCAATACCCCCGGTTCCTTCTCCTCGGGGCTGCTCTCGATCCATTCTCCGCCCACAGCAGGTGAAGTGTTTAGATAAGTGGCAAAGGCCCTACCTTTTGAACTTTGTCATGTGGAAAGAAAAGAAACAGGTGCTTTGTTCGTCTCTTTCTCCTGGGATATTTCTTTTTAACATATATCACTTGAATATTGAATATCAATTGAATATTGCTGCTTTCAATTGCTGTGTTACCACTTCATGTACAGAAGCACCCTGTACTTGGTGTGGTATCACTGAAAGAATTGCTGTGTTCTTTCTGTATTTGACATCCAGATGGGGAGTAGATTAATTCAGACATACACAGTTTAAAAGCTGAGGTAGGTGCTCCAGAGGTTATCAGACTCCAGTGTTACTCCCTAGTTATCATCTCTGTGGAATATTTAGGTCTTATTTCTCTGTTGGCTCTGAAAGATGAAAACCCTTCTCTAGAAGGCTTCTTGATTTTAGTTATGATAGGATTCCAGAGTTGCTTTTTCTTCCCATATATGCCCATCCTTCCTTGTCCTTTTGAGGTGTGTTTCATAATCATTCATGCTCTGACCCCACTGCTGACAGCCACAGAATGGTACTGACAGCCATAGAACGGTTTGGGTTGGGTCTTAGTGTTGAGACCAATCCACTGAAATGAATTTGCTGTCATGATGCAAGATGATGACAGTTGAGTCATCATCTTTCTTTTTGTTTTTCCTTTTTCCAAAACACCTCAAACAAAACAACCTCCTCACCAACTCGCAAAAAATGACAAAAAATCCTACAACGAAATCTTTGAAGCAGTTCTCACTTTTGTGCAGACTTTTTGGGTTTGCTCTGAGTTTCAGTTCCAGGGTTACTTGGGGTTTTGGAACGTTTCTTATTAAATTCATAGAATTCAGTCAGATTCAAGCAAAAACTCCTGTAGTGGTGTGGTTTGTGTTTTCTCCTTCATTTCTTCTTTATTTTCCATCTCTTTTTTTCCTTTTTTAAAAATATTTTGGAAAGTAGATCATGGATACACCAACTATTGAGGCATCAGAGGTATATATAGAGAAGAGAATGAGACTTCTGCCATGCTTGAGGTCTCTTGAGTCATAGGAATCTTGCTCAACACCACTCCAGAAACAGTGATCTTTTGGCACTTTCTGTTCTGTTTTTTGTGCAGGTTGTGCTTCTGTCTACTTGCTGTGAGGTGCCCCCCTCCCTCCCTGCAGCCCCGTAGCACCCAGTTCACAATTTACTGTGCACGTTGCCAGTCTGACAGCCCTTACAATTCCTTGTTACTTACTGGTCTCAGTGTTGGTCCTGTGTCAGTGCTGTGCTGGTGTTGCCTGCTGATAACTTCACTTTTAGTGTTCTTGGCTTGATCAGCTCAGACATGCTGATTACGGTGGATTACTGTAGATGAGCAGAACATGAAATCTTGGAGCCCTTTGGGTGTTGGAAATACGTGGTAGCAGCTTTGGTCTGTGTTCAAAGACAGCAAATGTATTTTACATTGAAGGTCTGTTCTCACTTTTCTTCTAATCCTAGAGGGCTGTGTTGCCTTGATCATAAAACACATTCTTATGTGTATTTGATATGCCCTCAAAACCAATGCAGGATGAAAGGCTGACTGGTTTTAAAATGAATATACCTGTTTTAAGATGATAATGTGATGTAGCTGTCTGGAATAGCAGGGTGCTTACACGTTATCCTTTCGTTCCTCTGTATTCAGTAGCAGTCCTTTTTACTTAAGATGTTGAATTCTGGATTTTTTTGGTGGCATACATTGAATTTTTAGGTGCAGTACAGAAAAAGTACTTCGTTATGCTCCACAGATAAAATATGGGGCTTGCTCTTTCCAGCAGACTTCAAGCACACAGACTCTCATTTTGATGTGGTCATTGTGCTGCTGCTAAGTCACTAAGCCATGTTTCACTCTCTGTGGGCAGTAATGAGTTGCAAATCAATAGACTGTTCTCTGCTTGGCTCACAGAGGCGTAACTTGGTATAAAACAGCATTAACAATATGACTAACACTTGTTTCAGTATTCATTCTGGGCATTTGTTTGTAATCTTAAATAGCATTTGGTAAGGTACACTTAATTCAGACAGGATGAAGGTGAGGGATCAAGCATAAAGACCATAATTTCTGGAGAAATAGGGCTAAAGCACTAATTGGTTTTGTTTTGTTTTTTAGCTATTCCATGAAATTGCGTTGTTACATAATAGCTAATGTGGTCAGACATCTGAAGAGCTGTTTTTGCTTGTTCTTGCACTTACTCAGACTTTTAAACTTTAATTTTTAATCTATTTTATTGTATGGTGATAGAATTGTGCTAGTGCTGGTAATCCAAATACTATATGTGAGGAAATTGATGTATAATAATATATGCAAGAATAATAATATATATGAGAAAATTGGGGAAAGGTGAGTGGACTAGAAAAGGATTTGTAAGATAAGCTAAAGAATGCTAAAGTAATGTGGAGGCAGTGCCTGGCTGTGTGCCTGGAGGTGAGATTGAGGGGTGGAAGGGAGAAAAAGGGATGTCAGGTACTTCTTCATCTGCAGCTTCCAGTTCCACAGGAAGGTGAGAAGAAGATCTTCCTGTTCTGGTGTGCTGTACAGAGGCAGATGATTGTGAAAAGGAAAACTACCAGGACATAGCAGAATTGCCTATATGGCTGTTAAAATCTTAATTAATGTCTTGTCCTTGTCATATTCTCCTTGTATCTAAAGGAAAACAACAGAATTTAAAAACTGAAAGGCTGCTAATAATACTTTTTTTTTTCATGTGGTAGACACTAGATTTTGTTCTGACTTGTATAGAAGTAGTTACTCCAGTGGTGTTGTATTTAATGTGGTTGTTTGGGACCTGCACTGTATTAACAGACCTCATGTTTCTGAAGTCCTCAAGAACAGTGTGGTAGTCAGGGAGGTGTTTTGTATTAGCAACAGCCCCAGAATAATGAGGAGGGGGGGATCATATCCAGTAAAGCACAGAACATGTGCTAAACCCAATTTTCTCAGCATAGGCCCAGCTACAGAAGGATGGGAACCACTCTCTACCCAGTCTTCTGGTTTGGGAAGTCTAAATTTTGGAGTGCTTTTAAATAAACTTTTTTTTTTTTAACCAATGACTCCAGCTAAGGAGCTGCTTGTTTCGTTTTTGGAGTTGGACCAGCTTTATGATACTCTCTTTGGTATATGGATTATGTAGCTCTGTGGAAAATCATAATAGGGAGGTTGTAACAGTGTATGTATTATGTGCCTGCTTAAAAGTGTTGTATTAGGTCTCGAGAGTGATTTAAAAAAATCTGCTTCAGTGCTGGACTCCAGTTTCTGCATAGCAGACAAAATTTAATGTTCTTAATAACAGCAAACCATTAGTAGAATAGCATATTAATATATATTCTATAATTTGCACATGCTAATATATTAATGCCTTTTACTTTTAGGTGCTGGAGATCAGAATTTATTTACTTCCTTGTATCCTACGCTTTCTCAGCAGCTTCCTAGAGAACCCATGGAATGGAGGAGGTAAACTTACATTTTGTTCTGTGATACTGTTTCAGTGTCTGTTTTTTGACTTGGGTAAATATGTATTGTGTTCTGAGAAGCTCTTCCCATAAATTGAGTTGAACAGAGCAACTGACTTGAAGAAATTGGAGAAATTAGATAATCAAAGTGAATGTTGTGCTCTTCAGGATGATCTTTTCAACCCTTCAACTTTACCTAAAGAAAAAATGATAGTAATGCTGTGTTTCTCTTCTTGATTTTGTGGTTTGTGGGCTTGTCCTGGTGTGCTTTGATGTACTTTGGCATCTGTGTTCTGAAAGTGATATGCTTTCTTCTCAATGAGAATATAGGTAGAACTCCCATGGAATTAGATGTACTTCCCTTCAGAAAGTTTGGTATGGCACTGTTTTGTGATTGGAAAAAATATTTGGAGAATTCTCTTGTTTGGTATTTCCTACTTGTCCTAGAGATGCAGAAAATCTTTTACTGAAAGCTGAAAAGTTTCTAGCTTTTGTTCTTCAAAAAGAGCTTCTGGTCTTCTGTGTCTCGTTTCAAACAGTACCAGATTTAGTTAAGCTTATACAAACAGCAGTAAGTGTAGTTGGTGAGTTTCCAGTGCCAGAGTATTTCAGTTTATTCCTCTTCCCCACAACATGTGTTCATTTTTCTATTCTGTCCACTAATTTCAGTTTTTAAACTTTGTAGGTCTTACGGCCGTGCTCCGAAGATGATTCACCTGGAATCCAACTTTGTTCAGTTTAAAGAGGAGCTACTACCCAAAGAGGGGAATAAGGCCCTTTTGACTTTTCCCTTTCTTCATATTTATTGGACAGAATGTTGTGTAAGTACTAGGAAAAACTCAAAAGTTAAATAGTTCACATAAGCATGAAAAGCAAATGAAAATAACAGACAGCACAAGCAGAAAGTCCAACCAGTTAAGTCTGGGTTGCATAAGCATGCATACCTGATATATTGCTGGAAACAAAACTTAGCTTGAGCACTTCTTGCCATAAGCAGTATCTGTTTGTAATGTTACTTGACACTAAGAGGACAGGCATTTGAATAACCTGTTTTCAGTTCTTTGTCACAAAAACCCTGGGATCTTACAGTGTTACTGCACTGGCACAGTGCATTTTCTTCATAACACAGAAATGTGTCCTTGGTAGTTCAGTTGTGATCTGTTGGTGCACTGAAATCTAAAGATACGTATTTTTTCTTTAGTTCCATCTTCTCTGTGTGTCAGGTACTGGTGGATGTCAGCAATTTAACTGGGCAAGATTTGGAGTGTCTTAATCCTGTTTATCTCCAGTTCACTGCCTTTTGGTTTGCCTGTGTTGTGAATTAATTATCCACTCGAAGGACACAGGTGACATCTGATCTGTGACCAGTCAAAAAGAATCCAGAACAGCCTTAAGAATGATCTGAATTTATCTGTATAACACCAACCCAGAAGCAAAAAAATGCCAAACAATGCTTTTGCTTTTTTTTGAAATTATTTTTATGAAAAAGCTTTTAAACAGGTTGAGATTTGAGCAGTGCAGAAGGTACAAATATCACACTTCTGTTACTGTTTGAGAATAAAACAGTTCAGCTTTGTAATTTCAAGTATGTTTTTATTGTAAAGCTCCAGAATGTTTGAAAGAAAGAGTTTAAATTATGTTTAATAATTTTAATTTCAGTCATTTAAAGAATGATAATGAAAATACTGGAAATGAATTAAATTCAAAGACCAGAACTTTACTATGCTTTAGCTCATTTGATTTCTTTCACTGAGTGAACTTACTGTCACTAATTCTATTTGATATGCTTTTCTGTTTGCCTTCTTTTGGAACAAAACTTGCCTTTTGAAATTGTTCAGAATGTCTGTTTGATTTGATGATTCACCACTTCTCATCCCAGGACACGGAAGTGTACAAAACCACAGTCAAGGATGACATCACCAAGTGGCAGAACGTTCTCAAAGCTCACAGCTCAATGGACTGGCTGATTGTGGTGGTTGAGAGTGATGCCAAGAAAAAGAACAAAACCAATATCCTTGCCCGAACCTCTATAGTAGATAAAATAAGGAATGACTTCTGTAACAAGCAAAGTGACAGGTGAGCATTCTTGGGCTTGCAAACATTTTAATCCTTTGACCAGTGTGCTGATTTATAAACTCAGCTCCGTATGCAAGACATTCCTTGCTCATTTAAAGACTTCCCTTGATGTCCAGCATTCACACTGATGGTACTGGAAGATCTGTGCTTTGAAGGAGGCTGGCACAAAGAATAAAGGGAGAAGTTTATTTTTGGTTCTTCTTGGGTTCATGGTGGCTTTGAAATGTGTTTCAAATAGATTTCAAGTATCTCCTCGTGGCTAAGAGAGGTTTAAGGGGAACAGTGTGATGATAATTAGTTTTTAGACCTTCAGGGTGTTTTTTTTGCTTAGGTGCTTGCAAAAATGTCTCCAGAGTTACAGGTGGTAGGAGTGAGGTGAGTAGGGAATATGAAGCCAATAGGGCTTATTTTTTGCCATTGTACTTACTGCTGTTCACTTAATCACCTTTCCCCTCTGAGATATTTGACATAAGACCAGTTTCTTCAGATGTTTTTATTCTAAGGAAATAGTAATAAATATATGAAACTGTTTTTGCTTTCAATACAGCCAACAAAATAGGGTTTTCTAACCAGAAATCGTGTTTTATTGGTTGAGAGATTTTCCTGTCTTTAGAGATGTCATTAGTTTTTTGGATGTTAATAAATTTTGATAGAGAAATCGAGGAAAGGAGATGCTCTGAAAAAGTTGATTTATTTGTGAATTAATGGGATTTGTTTATTTTCGGAGAAAAGCAGAGGAACTTTTAGCACATAGATTGTGTAAAAGAAACTTGAGATACTGCAAGAATCTATTATGGATGATTATTCCAAGTGAGTTAGGAAAGGCTGACTCTGTGCAATCTAATAGATCCTGATTTGTATTTTGTATAATCCTTACCAGGAGTAGCTATATTGGCTGTTCTGCTGATTTGTATTGCTAGGCAGACTTTTCTAGGATAGCTACAGCATTACTTATGTTTGAGTAGTTAGAATAATGAATCCTTTATTTGCTTAAATAAAAAGGCTTTGGAATACTCATTCTGGGTAAAACACTTAACTCTTCTTGTGAACTGTATCACATGAAAAAGTTTTAAAAAAGCTACCAAGCCCTAACCAAAACAAAAAAACCAACCCAAAACCCCAACATAGCTGCCTCCAAACAAACAAACAAACATAACCCTCAACCTTATTTTTTTGCCTCTGATAAATGTGGAATGAAAAACTAAATGTTGTTCACTCTGGATTTGTCAGGTATGCACAGTATTCAGCTGGGCATTTATATGTGAATTACCTGTTTTCCTCCTCAAATACAATTTTGTCAATCTCTTTACAGATGTGTGGTACTTTCTGACCCTTTGAAAGACTCTTCCCGTTCTCAGGAATCTTGGAATGCCTTCCTGACCAAACTCAGGACATTGCTTCTCATGTCCTTTACCAAAAACTTAGGCAAGTTTGAAGATGACATGAGAACTCTGAGAGAGAAAAGGACTGAGCCAGGGTGGAGCTTCTGCGAGTATTTCATGGTCCAGGTAAGAGTCTCTTGATATTGAAGAAAATATTTGAGTCCTAGTTTTAAAAATGTTGCTTTTTTTTGTTGTGGTGGAATTTTTGATACTTTTAATGTTCTGATCATTCTTTGAGGGCTGGGGCAGGAATTATGAAGACTGGTTTAAAAGCAGCATTTTTGAATCCTGTTTGCAGCAGGTTTGGGTTACCTTGTAGTACAGTTAATGCAATAATACAGTTTATTGCTGTTAAAAAAGCAGAATCTCTTCAGGCTTGTTTAAGTTTTATGAACCTCAATTGAAGCAAATGAATTGCATCTAAAAAGTGTTTTAGTAGTTGATCTTGAATTTGGGGGGAATGTCCCATTACTGTGCCTGTTCAAACACACTCAAACTCACAATTGGTATTTAGTGTGAAAGCTGCTGTTTTCTTTGTTCAGATTATTATCAGTATTTATGGAGATGATCTTTAGAAAAATGTCTATTTTGAAGTAATTCATACAGAGAGTGCCTTGAATTGTATTTTTTAAATAGTTACAATTTTGTTTTAGCTGGTTTAGAGAAAAGCAAGAACCTCTTGTTTGATGAAAGTAAACATCTTCATTCCTTTGGAATGTTCTGGTCCCTGTACAGTGCTGATCTCCACTCCACCACATCCTCATGTCTCCTTTGACTGCATATGCGACCTTTTGCATAGGATATATCTAATTTTGAGACTATTTCTACTTACCAGTTTGGCTTTGTGTACAAAAAACCCTTTTATGATGCACTGCAATTGATGCCTTCATAGTGTAAACTGAGGGGAAAACATTAGTACTATTATGGGAGATGAGTCTTCAGCATTTATTCATTTATTTATTTAAATTCAAACTTTTAATAGATCTATGAGCAATATCTTGTAGTGAATCAGGATCTGGATACACATCAGAATTTACTGGCAGAGCTGTATGACTTAATCTCCTTTTGTGAACCTCTCTGAGTTAGGAAGAAAGCTGCTCCAATGGCAGGTTTTTCTAAATGTGTGAAATGAACATTAGAAAAAGTAGTTTCTGGAGCTCTGTGGGTGGATGGGGACAGGTTATAATACCAGTGTGAACAATGTCAGTAACATATTCCCTGTATTGCTCGTGTGCCAAAAGGAGGAGCTGGCCTTTGTCTTTGAGATGCTGCAGCAGTTTGAGGATGCACTGGTGCAGTATGATGAACTGGATGCCTTGTTCTCTCAGTACGTTGTCAACTTTGGGGCTGGTGGTAAGTGTCTGAAAATGGGAAATAAATGTTGAGTGTCTGAATTCTTTCACTGTGCTGAGCAGCCCTGTGCTTTGAGCAGTCACAGTGAGGCTGCACTAGGCAGTTTGTGCTCTTGTTTTATGCTGTGTGCAACCTCAAGTTTTGTTTCTCCTCTCTGAGGCTTAGAGGCAATTTTTAATGAAAACCTGTGTTTTGCTCTAATGAGATGGTTGTTACAACCAGAGCCCTGAACTATGAAATTACACAAGTATTGATCTGGCTGAGATACAGCTGCTGTTTTTGCAGCTCACTGCTAGGTTTTTCAGTAAAGAGCTTCCTGGAAAAATGCATTCAGTGTTGCCTCAAATTACACGAGATGTTTGGTAATCACTGCAAAACTTAATAGAAGTAGGTGCTTAATCTGCACTACAGAAGATTTAACTTCATTTTTGAGAAAAATTACTGTGCTAGAAGTATCAAATAGCTTTAAACTGTTTTAATGAGGTAAAGCACATGATGTTATATAACAGCTTTAATCAGATATGTTTTATGAATCTGGTGAAAATATGCTGCAGGAGTAATTGCAGTGAAATAGATTTGTGCTGACTGAAGCCAGTGCAATACCTGAAGTGGGGGCACATCCATCCATGATGGCTGAGTAAGAAATACTTAAGCAGATAAAGTTTGTTTTTCTGAACTTCAGGTAGGCTTAATAGCTAAGAAATAAATTACAAACTGATTGCCACTATACTGATAACAAACATACAATTAAGACAAAATGCCTATGGGAATACAGTGTTGTGGAATTCAGTTATCTTACCTCACTGTGGAAGTTCTGGTGGTGCTTTATTTTGCTTTTTGAAGTTAAGACATGAAGTCATTTATCCATGTGATAAACTTGGGAAGGACTAAGGCAGCTCACAGCCTCTTGGAGGGAGGATGAGGATGCTTTCCTAGAAAGCAGTGGTTGATTCTTGGATATTAACTTTGTTTACTCAGATGGTGCCAACTGGCTGACGTTTTTTTGCCAGCCAGTGAGGAGCTGGAATGGTTTAATTCTGCGGAAACCAATCGACATGGAGAAGAGAGAGCTGATTCAGAACCAAGAGGCAACGCTGCTGGACCTGCGCAGTTACCTGTTCTCTCGTCAGTGCACCTTGTTAATCTTCCTGCAGAGGCCATGGGAGGTTTCCCAGAGAGCACTGGAGCTTCTTCACAACTGTGTGCAAGAACTCAAGCTATTGGAAGTGAGTCAGTGTCATCTGTTCCACTTTGTGAATGATTTTATCCAGGGATGATCTAACAAGATGTTTCAAGTTTAGCTGTCAGTGACCAGCATTCAGTAAGCACTGGCTGGGAGTTATCAAAATGATGCTGTAATAACAATTGGGCTGCAGTTGATTGTGTCATCATGAGGATCTCTTTGGCAAGAAATTTGGAGACATCACATCCTATAACTAAATCTGTTTAGTTAAAGTGTTTTAGTCTTCACCTGGAGAGTTAACTTTTCTAAATTGGTAGTCATTTGTCTGCTTCTTCCATGGATTTATTACCAATCTGTTGAACGATAGTTCCCAAAATTTAAATCTCTAGCAGTGTTGTATTGAAGGAAATAAGGGAGAGTGGTTATTATGCTGTTATTCAGGCTAATCCTCTGTAACAAAAATAAGAGATTATTTCTGAATATCATTTTGTGCCTTACCCATGTCCTCATCACATGGGTGCTCTGTTAGTTTTATCTGTGCCATTATAACAGCAGCTGCTACCTTTTGCCTGTCTGACATCGTGGTAGTAAGTTCCATCTGTTCATCTGCATTTAAAAACTGCAAATCTGCTTCAGATGCTTTGCTGACACCTTCATGTGTTCTAAAACCAGTGTGTAATTCCCACAGATAGTATGATTTGTGTGTGCATTTTGTGGTGTTTTTTTTTAAATTTCCAAAATGCAGACTCCTAGATCTCTGGAGGTGCTTCCTACAGTTCCCCTTTTGCTGCACCCCATCCTGTGCCCCTCATGTTTGGAGTTTTCCTCTGCTCTGTCTCTTATTTCTGCTGTTCTGTCTTGCTGTGGTGATCAAACGGGAATGCAGTGTTCTGTGAGACAGTGACACTGCACTGTGCACACCATGTACTTACCCCTGTTGTGATCCTTTCCCTAATGCAGGCAAACCTCTTAACGTGGCTTGACACCACTGAGCACATAGCAGAAATCTAAACTACTCTGTTCTTAGGGTCTTTGTATTCCTGAAAATTCTTTCAGAATTCAGATCTTTATTATTTCTTCAAGTGCATTGTGCTCATACTTTGAACTTTCATATCGCATTAGTCACCTAATTTATTATGGGGTTTAGGACTTTTATAGTCTTCCTAAAAGGAATATTTTTGCATTGGTAATTAACAGGATTTTGAGATGCCATTATTGTGTCCATATTCCGTATCTTTAGTTATGCTCATCTTTATCTTAATTCTTGAAAATATTCTAGCATCAGACTCTCTTGTCTTTCTCTACCTTTCTCTTTTTGTATGTGTTTCTTTGTTTATTTGTTTTTATCTCAATTTTTTAATTAGCTGTCCATGACAGATGTCTTATCCTTTGATGAATAAGCTTATTTTTGTGACAGACTCTTAGAGACTAATTTATTTTATCCAGGTTTTTAGCACGTCTTAGTGTACTTTTAATTTCAGTCTCAGTTAGAACCGATGTCTCCTTAGGAAAAGTAGTAGTCTACTTACAGCAATTTTTCCTAACTCTGTTTTCCTTAAGCTGAATTTTCAGACTTGGAATTTTTCCAAGACCTATTAGTCTTCTTCCTTTCCTTCTCTTGCATCCTGATGAATGTATCAAATCTAGTTAATATGTTTTGTGAACTAATATATATAAATTATTCAGGAGGCAGCGAGAGTTGGGCTGTGCTTAGAGTAAGCTCTTCCAAGAGATTCTGCTGTGTTACATCAAGAAAAATACTTACGCTGAAGTATTTTCTCATCTGACTATGGTTTATTCTCCAGGTCTCAGTTCCTCCTGGAGCTTTGGATTGCTGGGTGTTCTTGAGTTGCTTGGAAGTCTTACAGAGAATAGAAGGCTGCTGTGATAGGGCTCAAATAGATGCAAATGTTTCCCACACAGTTGGCCTGTGGAGCTATGCCACTGAGAAGGTGAGTGAATGATGTGTTGGGCTGGTGGTATTGCAGTGTTGAAGTAGAAAATTTGTTTCCCTGGAACAGATTTGGTCCTTGTTGTTGTGGAATTTAATACTGGGTTCTGTACATTGTCTTGAGTCTAGTCTAGGTAAGACATCCATGTTTATATCCACAGTTTCCTCTGTCATTTGAGGCCTGGGAATAACAAGGGTTTGTCCTCTTTTTCGGTCCCCCCTTTCCTCACCGCTAATTTGATAATTAATCACTGGTTTGGTTAAACTCCAGAATGAGCTCAGTCCATGCTGACTGAGAGAGAGAGCATGTGGATTTCAGATACAGCAGGAAAAATGCCCAGATTTGGATGCATTTACCAATAAAGATAGAGATTACAGCAGTCTGTTTACACAGTTCACTATTTCTCCAGTGTGTTAGTACAGCAGTAATAGACCCCTGCCTTCACTGAAGGTGTTACCCTTGGTGGCTTGTGAAAGAGGCAAATCATTTCCATTTCTTCAGTCACCAGCCCTTACCATAAATGTTCTAAAGTGGCCTTTTCAGTTTGGTTAAACTGCTTCCCTAACTTGTCAAGTTCCACTTGTTTCTATGAAAGAGGTGATGTTTGATGTTGCTACTGCTTTCCACTGTTGAAGAACATTTTAGAAAGAAGGTAAACTCCAGAAACTACTGGATTAGCCTGCTGTGGTCTTTGTGGATGTTTTTGAAGACCAGCATACATTCATCCTCTTGTTGGCATAGCCTGTAGTATATTTGCTCTTTATTGTAATCATAGTTTGCTCATATTTCAGTAGACTTAAGAATCCTCTAACTGACACTTGTTTTATTACAAAAGCAGAGAAATACAATTTCACCTTGAATAATTATGGCTAAAAAAAAAAATGGAGGGGGGTGGAGATCAGAATAAAGGAAGCAAAGAGTGGTTTAAAATGGCAATTGGTGCATCAGGTTCTTCCCATGCTCTTAGATGTTTCTATGGAAGATAATTTCCAACCTTAGTTGGAAATATTTCTCCCATCCATCATTTTTCTAACACAAAGGGTAATGGGAAGAATTTTAGGATAATTAGTAGCAGTAAGGTGGAACTGACTGAGTGAAGAAATTTAGCAACTAGTGACAAAATTCAGTGGAGTTTAAAATAAATCACAAAAAAAAAGTTAATGTCCATCCCCATTTTTTATGGTGTGGAGTAATGTGAGAAGCTGAGACCTTTATTCTTTTGTGGGCTTACTTTTATAGTTGATTGAGTTTTCTAAGTAAATTAACCAAATGGCCAATAGATAAGAGCTTCTTTAATTCTGGATGTTGAGCCACCAGCTGCTGTCTAGAAGGCGTTTTATGGTAGTTAACTCTGTTAACACTGTTAGCTGTGCAAATCTCTTTTTCAGGAAGGTTTTCACCTGAATACAATACTTCAGGTGAATTTGCAAGCTGCTGGAGACTGCCTGCTTTTCTTGCTCAGACATTTTTCAAAAATATAGACACAGCTATTAGAAATAATCTTTGGTCATAACTGCTGAACATCTTGAGCTTTCTTTGTGTTTATATTGAAAACCAGAAGGATTTACTCAGATTAGGTGTTGTGCATGTAGGAATCTGTGTGTATAGGCACATGTTCCAATAGATGAGTCAGTAACTTATATGCAATTTAATTCTTTATTAAGTTAATTTATACTCTGAGAATAACAGTTAACTTTGAGATCCTGTAAGCAGCATAATATGAAAGCAATGAAAATGGAACGATGTAATAGAGTAAGAGGGGTTTTATATTGATTTTATAGCCTATTGAAAGCAAACATCTGGTTTCTCTTATAGTTAAAATCTCTGGGTTACCTGTGTGGACTTGTGTCAGAGAAGGGACCCAATTCAGAAGACCTTAACAGGACTGTGGATCTGTTGGCAGGGCTGGGAGCAGAACGCCCTGAAACAGGTACTAGAGGAATGTAGGATAGCTGACACTGTCTTAAATACAGAGCATATAAATACTTCACTAATAAGAATTTTCAAGTATTCCTGTATATTTATATATACACATGCTGATAGAACTTCATCTCTTAGAGGTTTCTTTAATATGTGTTTAGCATTTTAAATTACCAATGCATCTCCTTACTGTTCCAAGTATGAGTTTTTCATTGATGCTCCACTTATCAGCATTTAGGTAAATGGTCTTGAACAGCACTGGATTTGAATTAAGTTCTTAATGTTTTCAGACAAGTATTTAAAATAAAATTATTGGAAAAACAAATAGAGCATCCTTGTACAGATGCAAAAAGATAACCTGAACCTGGAGCTACAAAGTGATACTAGTTTTTAGTTTTCTCTCCACTTTCTACTGGAGAAAAAGCAGGGATGGAGTGGGGTGGGGTGGAGTGGGGTGCTTACAGACTCATCTAAGAATGCATTTGTAAGTAACACCTCTTGTTCTGCTTTTTTCTAAAGCCAATGCATCACAGAGCCCTTACAAGAAACTCAAAGAGGCCTTATCATCTGTAGAAGCTTTTGAAAAACACTACTTAGTAAGTATGAGTTTTATTTATTTATAATGGTTTTGCATGTTTACATGGTGCATTGCATAGGGCCAAAGTTTTCAAGCCTGAGAAGATAAATTGAGAACATAAATCTCTCTGTTTCCATATTTTGGTATCAAAGGTTATTTCTTGCACACTGAACACAACCAGTCTGATTTGTTTTACAGCTGGAACCCTGTAGGGGCCCCAAGTTTCAAATATTTGCATTAACTTTAATATTTGCAGTTATGAGCTGGAGGTTATTATCTGTAGGTATATATACTTAGATATTAAAAAAGCCAATGTCATGCCTATCATGTTCTGCTATCCCAAATTCAGAATTAACTAAATCTTTCCCAGAAGAATATTGATGTGTGAATTCAGCTTCCACCAATTAAATGGTTTGGGCTTGCATTTTGCTATGAGTATTACATAATTAAAGTTCTACTGTTGGTTCTTTTTGTATAAACTGTGGGACATCTGTGGATAATAAGGTTGTACCTGGCATAGATTGATGCACAATGTGGATTCTAATGTTGTGCATCTTTATTTCCTGACAGCTCCCCTACTGAGGAGCCACTGTAATGATTGCAGGTTTTTTTTGTTTTGCTGGTTTTGTTTTTCAAATAGAAGATAGTTAAATGGAACAAAAAAAACTTTGACTGTCACAAGAATATATTTGATTTTTGGGGTGACTTGGTTTGACAGATTTTGTTGGGTTGTTTTGTTTTGTTTTGTTTTCCTTAAATAATTTTCTGTTACAATTTCTCAGATTTGCAGTTCTGCCAATAAGATTTTCTGGGGAAGACTTGAAGGAAAATGGATTTTTTTTTTTTAACATGAAAACTGTGTGATTGTTAATTTTGCAAAGTTTTATCAGAAGAAAAAATCTCAAAATGTTTTGTCTGAAGATACTGGGTTTCACTTTTGTTCTTCATTTATTGATAGGACTAGTTGTGTAGCTGGATCAAAATTAAAATCTTCAGAGTTGCTAGTTGCTCTTACATATTCAGTTCTGATATACACGTGAAGATCTCTGCTAAGCTCAGCAGTAACTTCCTAAATATAAGAAACTAAGTGGGATCTGTAGTGTTTTCCAGAGGAGTTGCCATTTCTCTTTGTATTTATGACTGCACTTTCATGCAACGGAAAATCAGATGTCAGATGCACTATAAAAATTTGTTTTCTGTGTAGTTGTCACGTAAATATATACATTTTATGCATACCCATATTTAATCCAATCTTGTCCTGTATTCAGTGGAGAAGAACATAGAATTAGTTAAAAATTTCAGACACGGCTAAGATAATTTATTTGCATTAAAAAAAAAAATCTTCCGAGTTTGAAGCCATTCCCCTTTGTCCTGTCACAATGTGATGTGTTTTTTATATTTTTATATATCTGGCCAGGGATTATTATGGACTTTGGAAAGAAGTTGGGTGGTTGAATACAGTCAGTGTGTGTTGCAACTGCTAATTTTGTGAGAAAGGTTTGCTGCTGTTACTAAAGCTTAGGGCAAGGGGAGGAAGGTGAGCAAGGGGAAGAAGGTGACACTTGGACACTGTGGCTGCATAGGAAATGACTCTTAAAGATGAGGGATAAACTTCAATTTGGGAATGCAAGTAAAATTCCTTTAAGGCACTCTTGTGAAAATAATTGTTCTGATTATAACTTAGCATTTACAGATACGGGATAATGACCAAGTGCAGAAGGAGTGAAGGTGATCTGTTACAAACTGCTGTGTATTTTGTGCTCAGGGCAAATGTGACTCACTCTGGGCATTTTGTTGCAGTAACTCAGTCACTGACTGTGAGTTTGTGTGAAATACCATATAGCTGCTAAAAATACATAAAGCTTATATTGGTTTCTTCTCTTTTAAACAGGATCTGTCCCATGCCACCATTGAAATGTACACAAATATTGGAAGAATTCGCTCAGCTAAGCTTGTGGGAAAGGACTTGGCAGAGTTTTATATGTAAATGACTCTTTAAAATGTCTTAAATGCATTGCCTTTGAAAAGTTTGAATATTATCCCTGAGGCAGATATGCTGTCCTTAAGCAGGAATTGTAAAAAGTATTTTTTAAAATGTAAACTAACCCTATTTCAGGTTGTATTTCAGGAAAAAAAAAACCAAAAAACTAGCAATCTCTTTCATCAAACTTTAATTCTCACCTCATGATTTTGTACTCTTTATCTTTAACTCTCCTGTGTTCTTTAGCTTGATCCTTTCTTATTCTAGAGAGAAAAGGGTGGGAAAGATAACGATAAACTTTGAAACAAGTGAGAAGCCTCCTTAGGGAGCAGGCTATAGTAAATGCAGAGTTATCTTAACTATGTATATGACTGCATCTATCTAAAAAAAGCCAGAAAACGTGTTTGGAGAGTAATCCATTTCATATTTGAGGTTATAATTGAAAAGTGGTTGTTTCCCCTCCTGTGAAACATTGATTTTATTCCTGATTTCCAAATATGTTTTTTGTGTTTATCTCTGTTGTTAAAATCCACTGAGAAAATCCCCCTGCATTTTTCAGTGGTTTTTTGTTTTTCTTATTTAGAAGAATTTGGGGTTTTTTTGGAAAATATGTTGGGGCATGCTTCCCACCGATGTTTACTTAAGCAGTCTGATCTCCAAATTGCAACAGATTCTCCTAAATGAACTTAAATTTTCACCTGAGGGGATAATGTTAGGTTTAAATACTGCCACGGAACTGCTGCGTGGTGATAAAATTTTTTATTGAAGTATTTTTCTGCTTTAGAATTTTTGAGTAAGCAAATTTTTAGTTAACTGTCAGAAACTTTAGATGGCTTTTGTTTCATTCGTGGAAGGTATTTTCACCTCATTTGCTCTGACTTGGGATATATCTGGATATAAAGCCTTTCATTGACGTGGAATATTGGCATTAATTGCAGTTCTACTTGCTTAAGGGAATTGCAGTAAAGGAAGGCCCATATGTTTATCTGTTACCAGAAAATTAAAGATCATAATGGTTCACTGCAGTTTGTCCTGCATTTACTTGCAGTGTTCCTCCCCCATCACCACTTTGAGAAAAGATAGACAGTTTTCATGGCTGAAAAGTTTCTTACATTGCTCAGTGCTCATTTCTTTATTTTCCAAGGAGGAAGAAAGGTCCCCAGAAGGCAGAGGTGTATCTTCAAGGAGCACTGAAAACCTACCTTGCTGAGGGCTGGGCGCTGCTGGTCACACACACGAGGAAGCAGCTGGCTGAATGTCAGAAACAGCTTGGGCAGATAGAAAAGTATCCTCTAAAATGCAGAGCCAGAACCATCAAGACTGGAGAAAATGAGGCTTGGGATTATTTTTCTGACGTATCTCTAACTTTTATTTAACAGTAGAGACTGCCAAACTTTCTGAGTATGAGCTGAGACAGCTGAGTTATTTGATACTGTAGAGTGCATTTTGGGGGTTGTTCTATTGTGCTGATTTTTTGTTGGTTTGTGTGCTTTATAACAAGGCACACATTATACATGTCAGCCTCCTTTGCAAATTCTCACGTCACTTTTAAACATACTTAAATTTTTCTGCTTCAGTGCAAATGCTCATAAAGAATCTGAGCCATTTCTGTTGCATTCTTAGCTAAATTTTCAAGTGATCATTTATATCCCCAGCACTTAAAATTTTAAAGAATGTCTTATGACTTAGTTATGGAAGTGGTGCTGTAACAGCTGGCAGATTCTCAGCCAGGTAAATTGGAATAAAATAAAATACTCAGGATTATTTAGTGCTAAATGTTGGGCAGTGTAATGCAAGACATTGTGTCTTTAACTTGCAAACTGCCTTTATTATTGTCAAATAAAGAATTTTCTATGCTCATGAATCTTTATAGATGAGGCAAGATTGCACTGGTTAATAATGGATCATATTTTTAGTACGTTCGAAAAGAAGTATTGGGATTCTGCAATACTCTCAGATAATGGTGAATCTTCCATTGTTTCTTGTCTAGTGGAAAAGTGTGATGATAACAGCAGGTCTTGTCTCTAAAGATCAGAAAAGCAGTACTTTAATGTCTTGTTTTCCGTCAAATTTCTAAGTGTTTTGGGTTTCTACCTCGTGGCTCCTTAACTTCATTAGCTATCTCCAAACAAGCAGCCTTTTAGCTGGTGATAATCACTTAACAGAAGAGGAACGCAAAAGATTTTGCCAAGAAATATTAGATTATGCCAATCAGCAAGCAGAGAACCAAGGTAAGTCTGGGTCTTAAAACTTAAGCTTCTGGTTGTTCCCTAAAGGTAGATGGGGAGGCCTTTTTTTTTTTTTTTGGGCTCATCATTTTGTGTATCATTTCTAAACTTGCGATCTCCAAAACATTTATAGATCTACACTAATTAAGAATAGTCAAAGATTAAAGGGTAATTAACACGTTCATCCTGAATACTGCAAAGTCTTTGTTTTCCTTCAGTTATGTTTCTCTGCTTTAACAGCCCATAATTTATTGTGTGTTGGGTTTTTTCAATTCCTAACCTATCTTTGTCTCTCATTACTGGCATGCAAGTGGCAGGTCTGTGATGGTACTTCCTGGATTTTGATGTTAGATCTGTCCCCATCCACTTCCAGCTTATTATTTTGTCCATCCCATTTCCTCTCTTTATTCTTCATGCTGCTTCAGTAATACCTTCTAATCATAACTCAAATTCTTATGGAATGCTTCCTGTAGATCCGAAGACTGCTTATTTTTATGCTGACATTTTTTCTTAATGAATAGATGTACCATAAGTAATATGTTACTTTAGACTTGATTCTTAATTAATTTTTGGTACTGCCTCAGGGTTGTTTTTGGAATGTAGAAGAGAGAATGAAAACCCCTTTCATAGCAAAGCTGCTGGCTCAAGGCACCAGCCTGATTATTAGTTTCTTAAACTTGTACAAGCTCTGGGAAGTTTGCCACTTAATGCTACTGTGTTAGTGAAATGTTCAACTTCTGCTTGGACAATCTCTCTCAACTCAGTTGTTTTTAATAGCCTGGATATGGAAATTGTAGTTGAAGTAACTGTTGGAAAACAAATCTCTGCGTCTTTAGGTCTCATGCAAGATAAAAAATTGGAAAGCATTGATTTGTTGTGAAATGATTCATTGTAAAAAGTTGTTGGTCCATTTATTTCTAGGGTTTCAATTTTTAAGAGAAAAGATTTGCGCATCTCCAGCAGCACTGGAGAATAATAAAACTGGAGAAAAATAAAATCCCTTGTTTTTATCTTTCCAGGTCAAAAGGTTATATTGCCTATGCACTCCTTTGCCCAGCTGAAAACTCTGCATTTTGACCCTCCAAATGCTGTTGTCCACGTGGGTGGAAAGTTGTCCATTGAGTTGACTTTGCTGAGCCAAATGCCCATCCCTGTCCAGGTGGACCAGGTTGCCATCCATGTTCACTTCAGCATTGAGAAGAACAGCTACAGGAAAACGGCCGAGTGGCTCACCAAGCACAAAACTTCCAACGGTGTCATCAGCTTCCCCAGTGAAATTGCAGGCCTGCCTTTGTCAAGGAACAACCTGCCAGCCCTGGAGCTGTGTGAGATGTACGAGAGGAGCCCCTCGGACAACTCCTTGAACACAGCAGGAATCATCTGCAAAAACACGCACATGCTGCTGCGGAGGCAGGAGAGCAGCACTTCCCTGGACGTGCCCTCGGGGCTCACTCTGGAAGATGGGGCTCATGTGTTGAAGTGCAACAACTTGACACTGGAACCAGGGGACAATAAAATAACCTTCAATATTCAGGTATGTTTTCGTAGCTGGGTTATTGTAGCACTCGTGAAAGAGAAATTAAAAATGCTGGCTGAGGAAGAGCACTGTGCTGGTGAGTGGTGCCTGTATTGCTTCCTGTTACACTTGGATCATCCATTCCTCTTACAGCTTTTTGTTGTTCTGCACCATCATTTCCCTTGCAAGGATGCTGTTGTGTTTATGCTAAAATGTACAGATGACTCTTCTATGTGAAACCACTTGAGTCAGCCTTCCTAAAATTATTTTAAACATGACTATTGCTGCCAAAAATTAAGCTGATAAATTTATATGCAATATAATGTACTGCTCATTCTGCCTGCACTGTTGAGCTCATTCAGAATAATGTCTAAAAGCTTTGGTGTGAGTTCTTTTTCTAGCCCTTTAGTAAGTGATTGTGTGGTGTAATTTGGTTGACAGCCTGTTCTTCTCTGCAGAGGGTGGTAGAATAATTTTTCAATTGGTGGAAGTAGTAAACCTGCCTGCAAGAAGTTGAGATCAGCTACAAGTATTTGAATTTTGAAGATGTTAGAATTAAAATTGCCCCCATTAGTCATCTTATCATCTAAGTTAACTAACTTAGTTATCATCTGTGGAATGGCAATAATGTCATTTGAACTACTTACTAATCTAATTTCTGAGGTTTCTCATCCTTTCAAAGGATTGGGACAAGTTAATGGGATTTTGACATGTCACAGGCCTTGGTGGCTGGAAATGCTGTTTTCTGTAAAATGAATTAACATGTATGTAAAACTGGATTTCACATAAAGGGCATTACTAGAGGAAAGCTGTTAGGGACTGCACTGAGCAGGCATTTGGGCTTAGTGGGATCAGGAAGCAATTGGAAACACCAGGAGAAGAGATAGGGATGAAAAGCTGGACAGAGCTCTGCTTTGAATTTGCCTGGTTCTGCCATGCATCTGATGGGCACTGGAGGATGGGCAGCCTTGCATTTATAACTTTCCTATTTTCCCAACCTTTCCTTCCAGAAAAGAATTTTGCTTGGGAAGACTATTCAGTGTGAATCCCACAATATAGTTGTTTAAGGCATGATTTACCTGTCCTTAAAGGGAAAATCTGAGCATGTTATAATTTTAACAGTGTATTATTAGGTAAAACAATGAAAGCGTCTCTAGATTTGATCTGCAGTACTCACAAAATATTTACTAAAAATCCATTATCATTGTAGTCATACACTGTGCCACTTCTACTGGATTACACAGCTGGCCAGAGCATAGAAACTGCTGACAGCTTGTTTTCTGAATTTTCTTAAAGTAATGCTTAATTGCACCACTTCTGCAGGAAGAGGAATGACTGTGCTTCTGTGATCCAGAGGGAGTTCGATCCTTTCTGTAGACCTTACACTGAAGATAAGCATTATTTATGCTGACAGCAATCTTCAGTATTTTTTTCCGAGCCTTAAAAGAGATCAGAAAGCATTGTCTAAATTCTTTAGACCAATATATGTATATTATGAATTACTTTACTCCTGCTTTTCTGTTTTTTAGGGTTAAAATGTAGTGACTTCAATGTCAAAAGGCATAATACTGAATTTCAGTCTGGATTTGCTATGTAAATAACTGCATGAGGTTTGAATGTTGAGTTGGTACAGCTTTTCTCCATAACTTGTAGACTTATTTAATTACACCCAGCATTGGTATTTATGTATTACACTTGGTAAAGTGGCACATAAAAAAAAGGAAACACTTCCCATTCCCTAGCAGTCCCTAAGAGGAAAGAATAAATATGCTAGCAGGTGTTACAGATTTCCTTTTGTTTTTAATCTTATCGAGAAACATCCAGAATCCCATTACTCAGGATATGGAAGAGTTGGAAATGAAATATGTATATGTTACTTTCTTGTAAACATTGGCTTCAGGGTGTGTGGTGGGGAATGTGTGAAATCAATAGCTGGAGCTGAAAGCTGTGCCTTACATAAATGCTGTAGGATTTTATAATTGTTTTTATGAGTTAGCCAAATAAACACAGGTATTGTTTAGGTACTTAATAATGTTTTTTCATGTATGTTGCACTTCGGGGGGGAACCAACCAACAAACAAGGCAAAACACATCCCAAAGTAACAAATTTACAGCCTAGGTACTATATGAATTATTCTGATTTATTAGTACTTGTCAATGATGATGTTTTCTCTTGAATCAGACAGCACTCGAGAGCTTCTATCTCAGTGGGGCAAAAGGTGCTCCTTTGTGCAAATCTTGTCATTTACTCAGAAAACATATCTGCAGTTTTCATTTGCAAATACAAAATACCTTATAAAAATGAGATGAAAACGTGCTTGTCTTTAGTAGAGGGTTTGTTCTAGAAGTATTTTCTCAAAAAAAACCATTCAAATGTTCTCTTCCAAGGCCAAAGAACCTGGGACATACACTCTCAGGCAGCTGTGCACTTCAGTGGGGAAGGTGCAGTTTGTCCTTCTTCACATCTACCCGATCGTGCAGTACGATGTGTACTCCCAGGAGCCCCAGCTCAAAGTGGAGCCCATGACTGGTAGGTACAGTGGCTGTGCCAAAGCTGCTTTGATGATTCCTCTCGTGCTCCTGTGGGATTAGAGAAAGTGTTTCATGGCTTCAGTATTACTCACTTTGCCTTACTCTGCATTTTGAGTCTAAAATAGGACCTTGCTTTTCAAATTATCCATCATAATGTCCTGCCAGTGATGGCTGGTTTTGAAAAACTGATTCCAGTGCTTGGCTCTGGACACAGTGTCCCTTTTGAACACTGATTTGAACATGTAGTGTCACTGACTTGAGCTGCCTCACTGCTTAGAAGGGAATATTTACATTTGTAATTGACTGAGCTCCTTATTGGTTAGGTTTGTGATCACAGGATCAATTAGGCTGGGAAAGACCTCTGGGGTCGAGTCCAACCTGTGGCCAAACACCATCTTGTCACCCAGACCATGGCACTGAGTGCCACATCCAGTCTTTCCTTGAACACCTCCAGGGATAATGACTCTACCATCTCCCTGGGCAGCCTTTTCCAATGTCTATTCTCCCTTTCTGTGAAGAGATTCCTCCTAACTTGATGCTACAGTCCCTTTGATATTTATAACAAATACGTAAGAAATGGGATTCTCTACTAGAGATAATAATATAAATGTATTAAAAATGAGTACTGAATACATCCATTGGTTTCAGGGACAGCTGAACACTACTTGTTGTAAAGTGTTTATTTAGTATAAATGGAGATTAATGGTGGTTTATTTTCAGGCTATTGAGTGTTGCAGCTGAGGAGTTAATAAGAATTTTGTGCTGTCATTTCAGTGACAGGGGTTGCAGTATGTGGCAAAGGAAGGACAGGCATATTGGGAATTCATGAAATTAGGGACCCCTATGAAGCTGATAGCTGTGATTCTGTGTGCACACTGGCATTCCTGTTAGGCTGATCTTGTAAATACAGCATGTGGGTATGACTGGCATCACAGGTGTGGAAATACAGAGCTGTCTGCAACCTGCAGAACTTGAAAAGCTCAGTAAATTCTTTGGGGTTATTGTATTTAACTGAATTCTGTGCTGCAGAGCCACCTCATCTAAGCCATCCAAGATGCATTGGGTTTGGGCTCTGAGGTTGAAACCAACTGTTTCCCCCCCAAATTGTATCTGAGCTGTGTTTAATGTGTCACCTAACACCAAAATGCCACAGTTTTAAGTTACCCCAGTGTGTGACCAGCTGTTTGCTGACAAGCCTTAGTGCATTGTAACCATGTGCTGGAATCTGTTACCAATTCCTGCTCTGTCCTTCAGAAAGCCTTTTGGCTGGCATTCCCCAGAAGGTGAAGTTCACAGTGACCACTGGTCACTACACCATGAAGAGCGGGGACACTCTGCAGCTCAGCAACGCGGATGCCATGCCCATCCTGTACCACCCTGAGAGCAAGGCAGTGATCTACTCCAACACCAGGGGTAAGCCAGGAAGTAAAAAGGAATAATCTTTGAAAGGCTGACAAGTTCAGTCATTCTGAAGCAGCCTGTACTTACAGTATTAAGAACATTGACACTGTTTGTCAATAGTCATTATTAAGAACAATTTTAGGGATTTGCAACTGAGTACTTCAGTGCAAGAAATATCTTAAATTTTCACCCTCAAAATAGTAGTATGAATTTTTACAAACATAGCTGGACAATTTTACTTTCATTGATGAAATTCAGAAGGCGTGTGAAACTGCTGCATGTGTGTATGTCCAAGGTTGCTTGAAGTGAAATTGTAAGACTTAATGAGGTGCTTTCACTTTGTAAAAACTTATTTAAGTGTCATATGATGGGCTAAAGTAGCTCTTAAGCTGGTTTGAAGTTTGTTGTTAAATTGCTCTCTTAGTTCCTGAAGATTAGAAGGAGAATTATTACATGGAATGTGCTGGTTACCTTCCTGCAGTTTCAGAAGGATAGAGCATTACTCCTGGGAAGTTAAATATTTTACACGAGCAGATTATAGCTGGTTTGAAGAGGTTACTGTGGAGTTTTATAACATGGTTTCTCATTGCTGTTTTTGCAAACCTTGCTAGGAAGTGGTTATGGCACCACATATTTTTCTATTAATTTCTTTTTTTCCCTTTGTACGCAACTGTAGAAAAGATCTCAGAGTCATCATTAAGGATTCAGTCTTCAGAAAAGATCACGAGCATCAGCTTGCCAGTGGCTCCTGCATATCATGTGATTGAATTTGAACTAGAAGTCATGTATTTGCCATCAGCCACACAATCTGCAGTGGGGAAGGAAAATACTAGAAATAAAGAAAATCACAGAAAAAACAAAGAGAAGCAGAAACAGGACAATTGCATGGCTACTGTTGACCAAAAAGTAAGATGTAGCTTGTAGTTTTTATTATGAAATGTATTTGGTCACAGGGGTAAACACTTCACAAAATACAAGTGGTGGTGAGGGGGAACTTGCTTGTTTGGAACTTACTTTCCTTTAAAAGATATATATATATGCAAAAACCATAGCAAATGTTACAAATGTAAAGGAATTGTAAATATAAGCAGAAGTATTCACTGTGGTTAATAAATTGACAACTGTTCCCATGGTTAGTAATCTAAGTTTTAATGTTTTAACACAGTTTATAAAGCATGGAGGGTACCTGTGTAAAAGGTGGCATGGTGGTCTTTAAATTCCAGCTTCTGATTCATGGGAAAGATAAAGTCAAGTGTGCTGCTTCAAATTAAAACAAATATACATTAAATGCATTTTTTAAAAATATTTTGAGCTTGTATTTAATATATTAAATTCTTATAAAGACATTTGACTAATAGATCTTAATAGCAGTTTGTTTGATACTGACCCTTACCAGGTTTTTGTACTAGGATGCCATTGGTGTCCTTTTATCTCTTCTTTCTTCTATTCCCCTTCCTTTATTTATAGTCTTCAGAACTGGGTATGTCAGTTCTTAGAGGAAACACTGCTTTGAGATTTCATATCCCACTCACAGGCAAACAAAAACCTGTATTTTTTCAGATTAGTTTTTACATACTGATTTTATTTTTATTTCTTCCCCTCCTGGATGCATTAGATATAAACACTTGATGAGAAAAGCCTTGCTTAGAAAGGAGAAGAAAAGCAAAATCATTGTGCCAAAGACCATTGGGAATAAAAACTTTGTTCCCTTTTTTCTTTAGGTGACCATTGATTGTCCTTGGTCGATTTACTCCACAATTATTGCATTAACATTCTGCATACCCTTTAATGCCAAGCATTCCTTGTTGTCAGCTGGCAAACGGTAATGTACTCATTATTAATTTATTGTTTCTTTATTCTTACAAATTATGGAGCTGGGCTTTCATAAGTCATATTTATAGCAGCCCTTTTTTTTTAAATATATAAGTTGGGCTTTTACTATCTTCCCTCTGGAAGCATGTGCATTTCCTCTCATATTCTCTCATGACAATAAAACAAATTTGTGGTTTTGGAAATAAGACCACAGGATGAACTCAGTTAGTCTGTTTCTGTGTAGTTATTTGGTTTTGTTTAATATGAAAGAGGATGTTTTGCAGCCTTGTTTTATGGACATGCACTCTTCCAATGTAACTCTTCAGCTTTCATTGAACAAACTGTGTCGCATTTTCCAGGAAATATGTGCAAGTCTGTGTACAGAATTTGTCAGAACTCTGTTTCCAGCTTTCAGACTACAGCCTAAAAAAATCTGCTGAGTGTACAGATTTGCAGCTGGTACCTCTCAACCCTGCATCTCAACAGGTAAAAATTCACTTGGTGGTTTATTTAATTTATTTGTCTTATGGTTGCAGTTTGTTATTGGGTTTTTGGAAAAAAAAATCAGGTAGAGACAGTTTTCCAATTAAATACAGCTGAAAACCAGTTCAGTTGCAGAACAGTTTCTTACCATAAAATCATTGAATGGCTTGGTTGGAAGGGGATTTGAAGATGATCCAGTTCCAATCCCCTGCCCTGGACAGGGACATCTTCCACTAGACCAGGATGCTCAGAGCCCCATCCTACCTGGCCTTGAACACTTCCAGGAATGGGGCATCCACAAGTTCCCTGGGCAACCCTGAAGTTCCTTTCAGCCTTGCCTGAACATATTAAATTGTTCATTCTTGGTGCCTAGAAAAAGTATATAAGAACTTATTATAATTATATTAAATTTGACTTTAGATTAAAATATTTTCAGGCACATTCGAATGTGAAGCGTTTCCTTTTGAAACATTTGATTCTGATAGTGAAATGGATCCTTCCTTTTTAAAAAGATGCACATTATGAAAAAGATTCACTGTTAGTAATTTTGGTTGCATATTTCCCTAATGATTTATTGTTTCTATGAACTGTACCAGTGTCAGAACAGACAAACATATGCATGTGTGCATTTCCCCTTCTTTGTGAGAGGAAGGAAGGAGCTAACACTCTAAACATTCTCTTCCAGGTCGTGTACAGTAAGCAATCAATATTCTTTGTATGGGAATTGAAGTGGACAAAAGAGCTTCCTCTCTCCTTGCAGTGCCTGTTTTCAGTCAGCTTTTGTCCAGCTACCTCTGAAGAACAGTCTCTTACCCTGAAGCCGTTCACTTACGAATTCCAAGTGGAAAATTTTTTTGTAAGTATAAAGTAAAGTACAATTTTCTAAGTATAGGGTAGCATATCTTAACTGAATATGGTTTCCTAATAAATGGAAAGGGAAAATCAAGAGATACATTAGAGGAATTCTGTTTATATCATGAGGTTGATACCTACTTAGAATCATTGGAAAGTCAGTTTGTGAGTGGCAGAACTGCAGCCTGATACGATATAGTGGAATCATATCCTTGCCATGGGAATGTGGTAGGGGCCAGAACACTTGAGCTTAATCTTGTTCCCTTTTTTTACTGTTTTCACCTTCTTGGGTTGGTGCCATGGAGATTGTCTGCAGATTACTGAGCTGCTTTTTCCCTGCTGGCTTAAGATTGTGCTTTCCAAATCAAGTTGGAATTTCCAAAATACCTTTGCAATTGAAAGCATCTGAGTTGTTTTTTGTAGTGCTTGAGATGAGCTTCTCTAATGAAATATTTAGGGTTTTCTGGGCCATTATCTAAAATGTTTCTTCTTCCCCTTTATGGATAAACTTTTTATTCTTTGATCAGCTAGGAAGCTCATAGGCTAGGAAGAATTCATTTAATAGGAAGTTATATCAACATTATTTAATGTTATCTCTAAATTCAGTGTTACCCTTTGTGATGCTTGGGTAAAAAGCAGCATCATGAGAAGACTCTTGTTTTGTTAAGTCCTTTTGTCTGTTTTCAGTGTTTTATTCCTGCTTGTTGCAAACTGGCCCTGAGCAATATTTTAGGTGTTTGCCTACTGGCATGTAACAAGCATTTTTGGCACCTCTGTCAGTATCTTTCTGGAGTTTTTAAAGACAGTTACCTGTGTTAAACAGTGGGGGTTTCTGATAGAAGTTTAATTTTGTAGGAATTAAAAATCAGCTCAGTAATGTGGGCACTGTTATTCCAGGGACTATGACAGAAGAGGAATGAAGTAGTTCTGTAAAGGGAGGAGCTAAGAAACTGATAAAAATGGTTTCAATAGTAAGACTAGTGTGCATTTAGGAGCATTGAAAGGCTGTGTTAAAGCACAGAAGTGAAGGAAAAAATGGTATTCTCATTGCTGGTATCAAAAACAGATTGAATCAAATTTGATTTGATCTAGTGGAAGGTGTCCCTGCCCATGGCAGGTGGGTTGGAACCAGGTGATCTTTAAGATCCCTTCTATTGCACAGCATTCCAGGATTCCACGTTCTGTGATTTTCCTAAACTGAGCAAGATAATTAAGTGAACATTACTTACAAGTGATTCTTGCATTAAGAAGATTTAACAGGATGTGTCTGTTACATGTAAAGTTAAATTGATACTGTACCCATTGTCCAGTTCAATTTAAACACAAGTAGAACTTCCCTTTTTTTCTTGATAACAGCACTGTTTTCTTCCTGACAGACATTATACCATGTGAAAACTGAAATCTTCCCACCCTTGGATGCAGAGTACTGTAAAACAGGCTCGCTCTGCTCCTTAGAGGTGTCCATCACCCGGCTTGTTGAGCTCTCTGAGGTTGACAGAGATGAAGCATTAACAGAATCAGATGGATATTGCACAACAAAACTCATGTATGAAGGTAAGAGTATTTTTCTTAAGCATTTTGATAAATTTCCCCCTAATTTTTTCTTGACAATGACATCTGCCAGGCTTGCTGTATATTCCAGTATTGTGGGTACAGCTGCTCAGTAAAGCAGTTTGCATTTTGCTAGACTGGGAATGTTTTGTTTTCTCCTCATTGATTTGCTTTTCCAGTGGAATAGAAATGTTCTTCAGATGGGATGGATACATGCTTGAGGCCCAACTATGCTCCCTTCTGTGTAGGGCTCTTTTCTTACCTTGCACAGCTCTTCACACATAAAAGCTTGGTGGGCTTTTAGATGTTGCTAAAATGCAGATTTTTGAAGTGCTCTAAAACTATCCTGAGGGTTCTCCATTTTTCACAGAAGATTTTTACAGTGTTTTCTCTTTATTCTTGCAGTTGTTGACAACAGTAGTAACTGGGCAGTCTGTGGAAAAAGCTCTGGAGTGATTTCTATGCCTGTAGCACCTCGAGCAACTCACAAAGTCCACATGGAAGTGATGCCGCTGTTTGCTGGGTATCTGCCTTTCCCTGATGTCAGATTGTTTAAATACCTCCCTCACCATTCTGCTCACTCCATGCAGCTTGATGCTGGTAAGGCCATTTTGACCACATGGCTACTTACAGAAATTACTCTGCTTTCTCTGTGTTCTTGTGTAAAGAGAAAAGCAAGGTGAGAAATATACTGACAATATATGGACTTGGTCATATATGGACCAGGTGCTCATAGGTGTCTTTGTTACCTTCACTCACAGTCCTGATCTGAAACTTGCTCTAATAGGAGCTTTGAACTTGGGTTGACACCTGAATCTCTGACGAGGAACAATAAATGCATTGTTCTCCTATATTTCCTTTAAAGATTAGTGTGCAAATCAGTTGTCACTGGATTTATAATCAAGTGAAAGCTGTTTGATAACCCCCTATCCCTTTCTGTAAATGGTGTGCCTTTGCTAGCTTTGAAATGTTTTCCCAGTTTTCAAGGGATTAAGTACAAAATAAAAGAACAGCTGACAATTTGTGGCATATAAACTATATCAGATGAAGAGTTGAAATTACTGCAGCCATGTAGAGTATTTATCTGTACTGTTGAGGAGTCCCAGAGCTGTAGAGAGAATTCACTTACAGAAGCAACATGGCTTTTGTCAGTGGAGCTGCCAGTGTCCATCCCTGTAGCTTGATGTGACAGATGTGAGGGTCATGCTACTGAAATTCTCCTTTGAAAGCAGTGTAATTCACTCTGTTACATCTGGTGCTGGCCAGAAGCATGCAGGCTGTTGCCTCAGCAGAGATGATCAGTAGCTGTGAACATGTGTTAAGCTGACTGACTGAGCTCTGAAACAACCTCTTAAAGTTAATTGGTAGAATAAAAGTGTGGGGTTTATTTTTGTTTCCAACAGATAGCTGGATTGAAAACGACAACGTGTCTGTGGACAAGAATGTGGATGAGCAGGCTGACAGCAGCAGCATCAGGAGCAGGGGGAGCCTGCATTCCACAGCCAGCGGGGACCACAAGGGTCTGCCCATGCCCCGGCTCCAGCCCTTCTCCCCAGGCCAGGTCTTCAACAGCAGCACAGGGATGCAAGTCCTTGTCATTCCCAGCAAGGACGACCACGTTCTGGAGGTCAACGTCACGTGACAGCTCGGAGTGGAGACCAAGAAGCCGTTAGGAACTGGATATGAAAGCACTTTATGGGATAATGACCTGCTCAGTCTTCGTTGCAACATTAACTCCAAGGAGACCTGTGGCACTGGCGTGTACTGGCCATGGAAGCACCAGACAATTGTATCAATTTAAGTGTACAGTGAGGCTTGTGTCAGCTAGTTTATATTGCCACTTTAGTATGTTTTGTGTCAGCTATTGGGTTTTCTCCCTGCAGTCACATCCCTGCATCACAACAACACAGGGCAACAAAAAGCAAAAAATCCAAATCTTTGGACCACTTCTTTATTTTTGTCGGGCAGCTGAGAGATTTGTTTCATGCTTCCTACATATTTTAGAATGTAGAGTTGGATGATATAATTATCCAAATCTTGAATTTTTATGTAATAATTTACAGGCTTTTCCACACATGTGCCAGAAACATAACAGAGCATACAACAACACATTCACTGGTGTAACAGTTGCTTTTCTGGTTTGGTTTTATTTTGTTTGTTTGTTTGATCATCGTTAATTCCTGCCATTGCAATTTTATATTAAACTTCCATCATTTGCATACTTAGATGCATGGAAGAGCTACTGCTATAAACAATCTTAACTGAACAAAATTCCTTAATTTTTTGAGGCTTTCTCCTTCACAGAGTAGACACTGTGATGTCACATATTATATGATTTTTTTTTTTTTTGGGGTGGGCTTTGGGTCATCCTCTTGCATATTTCTTACCAAAGAAAGATATTGATAGAATTTAATAATAAATTATTTGGCTTATTGAGTTCCCAGATTAATTTCTTTTATTACCATTTCCAAGTGGCTTGGTTTGCTGCCCCAATTTTTAAGTTGGGGCAAAAATTTCAGTATGATGTGATACTTGAACAGTCAACCTTTCATCATAAAGGCTTAGTGTAATTATTACTGATTAGAGGCCAGACTTGTGCATTCATGATGAAAGAAGGAGGTTGGTTTGATATAGGAAAGCTTGCAGATGTAGAATAATCGTGAAGCAAAGTTAAAACATGTAACTTAAAGAATTTCATTATTTATATCTGAAATGTAAATACAAAAAATGTAAAAAAAAAAAAGTGTAATTTTTGTGAATGTTGCAAATCCACCTGTGACTGGAAAAATTACAACTTCTTCTGATGTCCTGCTTCTGATATTGAAACTTGTGCATTTAATGTGAGAATGACCTTTTCTACTTGCAGATCTATAATGGTGCGTTGTCAACAGACTCCACAGAGGAAACAGTCCCACGTCCAGTACTTGTCAGCAAAACTAAAGTGAGGAGCTGCTCATTAGACAAATTAATTGTTATTATTTTTTTTTTCTTCTGCTAAATTATAAAGGGGAAATAAAAAACAAACCCTCTTTCCAAAAAGGACCACAAGTAAGTTGAAAAATGAATAGGCACCCTGCACTGGTCTAAACTTTTTTTTTTAAATTTATTTTTTATTTAAAAATTCTAAATAGATGTATAAAGTAGACCTGCTAGCCGAAAATGTTCTTATTATGCATCTTCTTTCTGTGAAGGAATGCCCTTTCTCTGTGGAAATCATACCATTTTATTCTGGATAAAACCCAAAGCATCATTTAGTGCGAATGACTGCTGGGATTCTTTGACTGGAAAAGGTAACAAGTTAGTGACTTTGACACTGCAGGTATTATTAATTCCATTTTCATGGTTTGCTATTAAATCATTTTTCACATTGTTCTGTAATATACTGTTAGATTAAACACATTGTACTAAGATTGTTTAATGAAATTGTAAGCGTTACAGTTCTAAATATACATGTTTTAAAAAGAAATCAGCTTCTCCACTGCTGTGAGTTCTGTATGGTCTGGAGGAGTGATTGTTTCATCTGTTTTAACAACAAAGCTGCTGTTGTCTGCAAAAATCAGATTTGTTACCTTGTGTGCAATTACACACACATTATTTATTTATTTCAGAATTGCACAATCCTGGAGGCTCCATGGTATTCCACAAATCCAGCACATCCCTCCAGACTTTTCCTGCTGCTATTTATAAACAGCAGTTCAATGTTAGCAACCTCCCAAGCACAGCTCCTCTATCATGAATGGTTAGTAATTTCCACATAAGTTGTGTAATCCCAGCTGCTCTCTGTGCATGTTCCAGGGGAGGATTTTCACCTGGGCAGGGTCTGTTTGCCCTGTAGGTCTGACTTTTAGTATTGTACTGGAGATAGTTCAGTCATAGGATACATGTTTTCAAGTTGGCAACATATACATAGACATACATCCCCATCTTGATTTACTGCATCCTTAAAGCTCCTTCATTCCAGGATATCCATAACTGAGGGATGCTGCTCTCTGTTCCACCGATTAATTCTCCTTCCTTGCTGACTAGGCTTGAAAGTATACAAAGATCAACCATCAGAGAACATCCTGAATTAATTTTGGGACATTCCACACTTTGCAACACTACTTTAAAACTTGTGAGTGGTTATCCAGGGAGCCCATGATCCACATGAAGGGGTGTGGACAGTAAGGAGTTAATGGATTGCTATGCCTCAAACACCAATAACCATTCAAGTGGGAAATACGAAAGTAGAGCAGCACCCTTCTGGTGCCAGTTTTGCTGTTCAGGTCCGTGGTGGCCACACAACCCCCAGGGCAGGTGCAGAAGTGGGGTCACGGGGAAGGCAAAACCAAGAGGGGGGGATTGAGACCACCAAGGACCCCAAAGCATCTGTGATACCTTTTGGAACTCTCCCTCAGAAGGTGATGCATGCCCCAGTCTTGCCTCAGACATGAAGAATTCCCTCCCTGGGGAGGGATCTGGGTGTTACAATGCTAACCTGAATGTACATAACCCGAGAACTTTATGTTTTGTGGGCCCCCATCCCCAAAGGATCGAGACTGTGACTGTCACTGACCAAGGGACATAGAGTCTGCAACAATAAAGTCTCATTAATAGATCCATGGGTGGTGATATCTTTCCACTATCTACTCTTATCCTTCCCTTTCTTTCTTTTCCTTATCTATTTCCTTCATGATACTTCTACACTTCTATTGAAAAGAACCAAACCGGCCACCGACATCCTTCTGACTGCGATTAAACTGCTTTAAAATAAACCTCCCTCATCTACACACTGGGCATTCAGTGTAATTTCACTCTAATTACAGGATCACAGAATTGTCAGGGTTGGAGGGACCTCTGGAGATCACCCAGTCCAACCCCCTGCCAAGGCACCTGGAGGTGACACAGGAACACGTCCAGGTGGGTTTGGAATGTCCCAAAATGTCCCAAAAACAGGGAAAATGTCCAGACAGGGAGACTCCACACCATCCCTGGGCAGCTGTTCCAGAGCTCTGCCACCCTCAATGGAAAGAAATTCTTCCTCATGTTGAGGTGAAACTCCTTGTGTTTTATTTTACGGCCGTTGCTCCTCATCCTGATACTGGGCACCACTGAACAGAGTCTGGCACCATCCTCCCAACACCCGCCTGGGAGATATTTATAAGGACTGATGCGATTTTCTCTCAGCCCTCTCTTCTCCGGACTAAACAGGCCCGGCTCCCGCAGTCACCCCAAGGCATTTACTAAAAAGCATAAACACCGTAACATATTCACTAAGAAGAGCCGCAGCTCCCGTGGCTGGTGGCGGGTGCTGGGGAGGGCCGGTGGATGTGAAGGGACACAGGGCAGTGCCACGGCCCGGGGCTGGCGCTCCGTGGCAGCGGATCCTCTCCCTTCCCTCCCCTCCCCTCAGGCCCTGCCCTCAGCCCCCGCGCATGCGCGGATCGCGGCGCAGCGCCCGCCCCTCAGCGCCGCTCCGCGCGTGTGGCCGCCATGCGCTTCGCGTACCGGGTGAGCGCGGCCCCTCATCCCCACCATCATCATCATCATCATCATCATCACCCCCCCATCACCTCCCCTGCTCCCTCTCCCTCTCCCCAGCCCCTCTAACCCTGCCCCTTCCTGCCCCCGCAGTTCTCCGGCCTGCTGGGCACCGTGTACCGCCGCGGCAACCTCAGCTTCACCCGCGATGGCAACTCCCTGCTCAGCCCCGTCGGCAACAGGATCTCCCTCTTCGACCTCAAGAAGTGAGAGAGCGGCGAGGGGCGGCGGGGAAGGGCCTGGCGCTGCCAGCGCGGGGGGTCTGGGGGGAATAAAGCCCTGAGGGGGTTGTGGAGCCCGACCCATGGGGCTCTGTGGGATGCTCGGCCTTCCAAAAAAAAAAAAAAAAATTAAAGGTAGAAGCCTGCCTAGGGGAATTCCTGTCACGGTGTTGTGCGGGTACATCCACATGGAGACTAGCAGAGGAATTATGTAAAGGTGTACTTCAGAGAAAAAAAAAGAAAAGGGAGAAAAGGAGAAAATAGATTTGTGTTTGATTTAGTTGTGTGGATTGCTTGTGTGCTTCTGTCTCGTGTATAACAAAGCTCAGAGCATCATCAGCCTTTCCTGTGTGCCAGAGTTGGGACTGATGCTCCCTGTGCCTGGATTCCAGTCAGGAGCCTGTCTCTTCCATATAATCACAGACCATCCTGCCCTGGAAGGGACCCCTGGTGACCATCGAGTCCAGCTCCTGGCACTGCACAGAAGAACCCACGTAGCTGGTGTTCATGGGGTTGTGACAGCTAAAGAAAGCTGTGGGGGCTTTACATCCAAATTGCGTCTGTTGTTTTTAACAAAGATATCGAACCATATTTCATTGGTACCGAAGATGTCATTCCTACATCCCTGTGTCCATTTTACTGTTCTGTGTTTTTGTTGCAGTAACAAGTGTGAGACGTTGCCGTTGGCTACACGGCTCAATATTGTGTGTGTGGGGCTCTCTCCAGATGGAAACCTTGCCATTCTAATCGATGAAGGTACTAGCACAAAGGAGACGTTTGTTTGGTGAAAGAATTCAGTAAAAATGCAGCCTCCATTGGGGGAAATCTGAATTGCTACGTGTTCAACTCTAACACAAAATTAGAAGTGGTCTGCTTTAAAAATTACTTACGTTAGAATTTTTGGGGAAGACGTCTTTATTTACAGAACTTAAAAATAACTTGTTTGCAGAATTTAGTGTCTCATCATGTGGATTGTATTTTTTTATTTCAATAATATTAAGCACACTGTCTTGAAAAGTTTCTGAGGAGGTGCTTCCCCCCTACCCCTTTAGGGAAAAAAACTAAGCATGCTAGGATTATGATTTCTTTGGGAACTCAGTTATTCTCGTGATCCTTTTTTCTTCTCCCCTTACAGAGGGAGCTGCCTTGCTTGTGAGTTTGATTGGGAAATGTGTGATACATCAGTTTTATTTTCACAAGCCAGTTCACAGTGTCAGCTTTTCCCCTGATGGCAAGTAAGTGAAGAGTGCATGCTTTATGACAAAACAGCAGGATTTGTCCCATAAACTACTTGTGATTATGAAGACACCCTATAACCAATCTGAATGTTTCCTATTCATGAATGAGGGGAGATTTCGAGCTTATCAGGGTCATTTTGTAAAATCAATAGGGGAAGAAGAGAAGGAAAGCAAAGCCTTGGAAATAAAATATCCTGGTTAGAGTGTTTGAACTTTTCCTTCTGTTTTGAGACTTGGAGAATAAGAATTTTATTATTCAGCTTCAGTGATTTTTACTGAAGGTTTTCTCTTTTATAATGCTTAAGTTGGGGGATAATACCAATCTGCAAATACTTTGTTTTTCATTCAAAAGCAATCAATTTTTATTGTTTCAGTAGCGCAGGAACCCTTTTATTATTGTTTTGTTTCATTATATTGTAGTCTGTACTGAACAGTTGTTTGCTTTTCCAGCTTTGTGTGCAATGATGTTTTTCCCCCCTCCTTATGCCAGGAAATTTGTGGTTACAAAAGACAATCTTGCTTACTTGTACCATGCTCCTGGGAAGAAACGAGAATTCAATGCATTTGTTCTGGACAAAACCTACTATGGCCCATATGATGAAACCACTTGTATTGACTGGACTGATGATTCCAAGTGAGTTGTTAAATTGAAGCATTGTCTACCTGCACATGTTAATATTTGCATGCACATTGCAGTCCCATTTTCTTTACTTTCTGAAGTATTGTACTAGCTTTAAAAATTCTGTCTCTAATTAAAAAATATAACCAGGCAGACCAGCAGGTATAAAATATGCATGTGTTGGGGATCAACAAGGATTCTTGCTTGAAAATGCATAGTAATTCATAAAAGGAACATACCTTAGGAATGTGAGCATAGTTGACATTTTGAACGTGTTTAACCCTCTTCTACCTCAGCTACAGTCACCACCCTCAACTTACAACTCTGATGTTTGTAAAACAAAAGTGGTGACTGGTGAATTTGAGCTCAGAACATTTTCCACCCAGTGAAGAGTTTTGCAGTCCAGTGTTCTAACTGGGTTTGCCTTTTCTTTGGCAGGTGCTTTGCAGTGGGGAGCAAGGACATGTCTACGTGGGTGTTTGGAGCAGAACGATGGGCAAACTTGATCTACTACTCTCTTGGAGGCCATAAGGATGTCATAGTAGCCTGCTTTTTTGAAGAGAACAGCCTAGATGTATGTATAATCACACAACATGCTTGAATTTGAATATTAAAATAGCTGAAGCAGAATCTTAACTGTAGGTGACTATTTTGACAATATCTCAGAATTTAGAAAATACAGAAATGTCTCTTGATTGCTCTGCCATAATTGTGTATTTAAATTTGCTCCCCCAAAACATTATAGCTTTAAATATGAAAAAATTATTTAGCTTAGCTGTAATGCTGAGTGGTAATCAAGTTGCCTTTGGTCCTTGCAAAATTTTTCTGAGGGCAGGTAAAATAATTCACCAGTTCTCAGGACAAGTTAAATTTCCAGTTTAAAGCACCTCAGATTCCAGAGGACTAAGTAATGTATTATCCTGATGATAAAATGCATACTTGCTAACCCATCTGCAAGTCCATATTTTTGCAGAGCACAGAGCACAGGTATTGCACAGTAATAATTGGTGTGTTTGTATTCTAGCTGTACACAATTAGCCAGGACGCAGCTCTGTGTGTGTGGCAGTGTGACACTGAGCTGGATGGTTTGAAGCCAATGCCCCCTAAAGATGCAGCAAAGGAAAAGAAGGCAGCAGAAGATGATGAAGAGCTGCTTGAAGAGCCAAAGGGTGAAGAAATTCATGGGAAAGCTGATCCAAGTGAACAAGAGACTAGAAATAAGGTTAAATATTCACGTGTTGCGAAGTAAGTGGTTTTCAGTTATCAAAAGCCAAAGTTGTAATGGGGATTTATTTTACTGAGCTTTTTTTTTTTCACCTGCTGTAACTTATTCAAAGCAGTATAAAAATGCTCAGGATTTATAAATTTACTGCAGATCCCATTTTAAGTAGTACTGGTAGGACTCCTGTCTGTCATACCTTGGTTATGTGAAGGGCAGTATCTTCCACCTTCAGAAAAACAAGTGTAATTTTAGTAATATAAGAAATACTGGCTTGTGGTGTGTTAGTGTTTGGAACTCAAAAAGTGTAAGTGGGGTCAGTTGACTTCAGGAGATGGCACAAAGGTGGCTCATCAGCCGCTTTGGTGAGCTGCTTGGAGATGCAGCTCTAACAACATAATTTTCTTTAACATTCACCTTGCTTCTTTCTTATTTCTTGGGTGCCAGGTATTTTTTCAATAAAGAGGGAGATTTTAATAACCTGACAGCTGCAGCCTATCACAAGAAAACACATCTTTTAGTCACTGGTTTTGCCTCTGGAATCTTTCACCTCCATGAGCTTCCAGATTTCAATCTGATCCATTCCTTGAGGTAAGGTGTGGGGTTGTCACTGGTTTTGGTTTGGTTTGGGGGGAAAGAGAAGAAGGTTTTTTGAGGAGGGTTCTTGTTTGTTTGACTGAGATCACATCATGTTAAGTAGAGAAGGATGAATAAACAGAGCACAAAAATCTTAAAACATGACTATCTATTTAATACTGTAATTTCTAGAGAGGCAGAATCATAAATTAATGTAATAAATACCATATAATTCCACTCCATAGGTTATTTGGGAAAAGTGAGGTCTGAATAAGGAAACTACTCAGGAGTTCCTGGTTGTTGGCTATAGATTTCTTTAACTCTGTGGACTTTAATATCTTCAGCTTCTTTGTAGAAAATACTATTATATTCCATATAATTATGGAAAGGTCTGCATATTTAAAATTATCTATAAATTGTGTCTAAGTTGAGAAATCAAACCAGAATTCTTTTGCATAGCTGTAGGATGCCAGCTAAACAATTTCCATATACAAAAACTATTTTATTTTCTTAAACTTGGGGAGTTTTACTCTCTGTTGGCAAGTACATCTTTGGGATGCCTTCATTCTGAGTGAGGAATGTGTGATGGCTTGGAGTGGAACAAAGGAATGAACTTTGTGGTTTTTGATGTTACAGTGGTACAGAAGTTCAGTAAAACAATTTGCTGGAATAGAGTTAATAGGTATTAGACTTCAAGTGTTATTACACAAGATATAAAAACACAAGTTTGTTTATTGATTAATTCTCTTACTTCAGTATTTCAGACCAAAGGATAGCTTCTATTTCTATCAACTGCACTGGTGACTGGATTGCTTTTGGATGCTCAGGTTAGTCAATTTTTTCAGTCTGTATTAATGGAAAAGTGAGGAATGTGGTGGGCATGAGGCCCAAAACCCTCTTGCTTGTCTTGACTCCAAATGTTAAATAATTTATAATCTTGTATCTGTGGTGTCTAGGTACAGTAAAGCAAATATTACTTGCTTTATTTAATCAATTTCTCCTCAGAGAATTCTGGTGATTCAGGAAAGTATTTTGTTGGTACAGGAAAAAATACATATTTCATATAGGAAAGCTCTAACAGAGTTAGGGGAAAGCCCAGATTCCTTGTAATTAATTTCTGCTTTCATTCTGGGCTGTTCTCTCTTCCTTTGCCACTTGTTGCATGTGGCATTTTACAAACCTGCCTGGATGTTCCTGCATTCCCACCCTGTCCATAATGGTTTGCATGAAACCCACCATTTTACCCTTATATGCAGCCCTGCTTTTCTTTCCAGCTCATTTATCAGCTGGTTGGTAGTGCTGCAGTTGCAGTACTAAAATCATTATTCCAAGTAACAGCTCCTGGAGGAAATTGTCAAGGAAATTGCCTTGATGTTATAAAGGAAAAAGCTCTTATTAGGACTGAAAGATGCAGAATTCAACCTGTGTGCATCAACTTTGGGGTTTTTCTAACATTGCTTGCCATTGTGTGTTTTGTGGCTCGCATTTGCAGGGTCATTGTGTTCATAATTGTGGTAAATCCTGCTGTGGTTTCAGGTTTGGGGCAGCTCCTGGTGTGGGAATGGCAGAGCGAGTCCTACGTGCTGAAGCAGCAGGGCCATTTCAACAGCATGGTTTCCTTGGCATATTCTCCAGATGGACAGTACATAGTGACTGGAGGGGAGGATGGGAAAGTAAGTGAGGGAATACTGCTGGAAAATGAACTTTTAATTGCTTACTAAGCAGCTTGACTTTCCATTCTGTGTAGAAAGTTCTGTGACTGTAATTGATTTGTATTTTTCTTACTATAAAGTCACAAATTTTTATCCTCTCTTCCCTTAAATGTTTTGATTTTTCTCTCTAGAGCATATATATTTTGCTTTATTACTATCTCTGTCTACAAATTGTATCACTTACGCTTTCTAGCAGGTAGTTTTTTAATTATTATAGGTCCAGTCGCCATAAAACCAAAAATATATAATTCATTAAGTGTTAATTTATTTACGGTTCCATGGTATTTTGGGATGAATGAACTTCAGCCACCCGAATTCTTGCCCTTTAAATAATTGTTTTTGATACTAAATTAATTTCAAATTATTTATAAAAGTGCAATTTTTTTTGTTTACTGTACCATTCCAAAAGCTTGTTATTTAAAAGAAAAAATTAACTTCTTGTGGATGACTTGCATTGAAATGATAGGCTGTGTGTACAGGTACTTTTTATTTCAAAAGGTGTTTTGCCACAATGTCTTGGCACATAACTGGAACAACAGTAGTAGCTGATTTCCAGTCAAAACTTTTGAATGTCAGAAAAAGATCTGCCAGTTCATGGCTTCTGCCATTCAGACTGAAAATTGACCAAACCCCAGAAGCATTAAACTGCAGAAAGCTAAATGCATAAGATTTTTGTTCAGGAAAAAAAGCCCCACCTGAAATATTGTCTCAATTGTGACTTCTGTAGTGGCTTCGGAGTTGGTTTTGAATTTGACCCTTGTGTTAGGCCTGGCAGTACAAGCCTGGAAGCTCAAGGTGCTCACTAAATGTTACTTTCCTTAATTTCTTACTTTCCTAAATTTTCCTTAAAAATTAACTTTGTTTCAACTTCATTTGTGTCTATCTCCACTTAGCTTTTTATGTTGCAAATGTGTCTTAAGAGGCTTAATGATAAGCTGTGGCCTCTTGACTGATATTATTGAAAGTCTTTTATGCTGTTGTAGAGTTCTAGAACTAGTTTTTCTTTACTCTGCTGCTGCCTTACCCTTGTTTTCTCTCTTTGCTGGTGATGGAGATTCTAAGAAGTCTTTTCTTGTCTGTCTTGCAGGTGAAAGTGTGGAACACTTCAAGCAGCTTTTGTTTTGTCACCTTTACAGAACACAACAGTGGTGTAACTGCTGTAACTTTCACTTCCACTGGTTATGTTGTTCTGAGTGCTTCCCTCGATGGAACAGTGCGTGCCTTTGATCTGCACAGGTAACTCTTCACATGAAAGCTTTTGTGTCTCATTTAGTCCTCAGCTTTCACACTGCCCCCAAAATACAGCAAACTGCTGATTGCTTGTTGGAAGTTGCATGAAGGTGAACACTGCCTTACTGATTTTTGGTTCAGCCTTTGATTTAAATTTAGATAGTAATTAGGAATGCTGTTACTCCATCCAGTTTCTGTGAAGAAAATCCTGGAAAAACTTTCCTCAGAGAAGCTGGAAATCCAGGAAGATCATTGTCTAGCTCTGCTCAGATGGGGAGAGGGCACTTGCCTAACAACACTTTGCACAGTATAATACAGCTGTGGACAGAACTGGGTGTGTAAACAAGCCCATGTTTCTAAAACACTGACGTGCTATTTAATAGAAGAAAGATCCTCTTGAGTATTTCTGTCTTCTGTTTCTGCAGAGTTTTTCATGCTTCTTCTGAATCTTGTAGTTATGCTGTCATCACATCTAATTTTACACAAAGAATATTTTGTAAAGACTTAGAAGTCTTTACAAAACAAATGAACTCCTTTTAAAAATACACTTGTTAAACACACATTTAAATCTACCTCAAATGTTACCATAATTTTTTTTCACCTCTTCAACAGGTACCGTAATTTCCGTACCTTCACGTCCCCACGACCAAGTCAGTTCTCCTCCTTAGCTGTGGATTCCAGTGGTGAGATTGTGGCAGCTGGATCCCAGGATTCCTTTGAAATATTCATCTGGTCAATGCAGAGTGGGAGGCTGCTAGATGTAAGGAGCCACGGTGTTGGGAGGACTTGGATCTAACACAGTGTGGAGTGTGGTGTTACTCAGAAACTTTGGCATTAGTCAGGGGGGTTTCAATACAACAGGAAGTGTTTTGTTACATTCAAAAATAAGCTACACTGTGTTGCTCTCAGCATTTTTTTTTTAATTTATTGCTTGGAGATCACCCTGAATTTGTGTGGGAAATAGTTTTTAAATTTTTTGAGTAACAAGCTCTTTCTAGTGATGAAGTAACACCAATATTGCTGAGCTAACACATGGGCATGAGAGTCTTTCCCTCCCTGTTCAGAGATGTTCTTTCTCCATATTTTCTGCAGGCAATGAAGAAATTGTAGTTGCTGTATTAAGACTGATACAATTTCATGAAGGGTTTTGCTGCAGCAGAGCAGGGCCATGATTTTTCAATTATTTTTTTCAATTCTTAAGCATTCCTGTACATCCTGTACAAGTAGAAGAGATCAGTGATTCACTTATTTAATTTGGCACAGCCATGGAGTACAGGTCACTTCAGTAACTCAGGATATACTTGATTGGATCTCCAGAGTTTTGAGTCTTTCCTTGATTTTTTTTTTTTGAGGAGTAGGAGCTCCATGAAATGAAAATCTCTGTTACTCTTATTCTCAGTCTTTATTTTTTTTATTCTGAAGTGTTATCAACTGCAGGAGATACTGAATTCTCAGAGCAATGACTTGTTATTTCACAGTTGTTCTGATTGTTTTGAAAGGAGGGAGGAAAATGGCACACTGCATTCCTAAAGTGTGTGCATAGGAGTGGTTGTAGATGCTTACACAGTGGTAGCACTTCAGGGAATTTTTTTTAAAACTTCTGAAAAGGAAAAGTTGAGAATCACTGGTGTGTATCATGCCTTGTGTCCAAGAGTGATCTCAAGCATGTGTGGACAGGTCAGGCATGGTTTAATGGCTGTATCTGGAGTTTACTGAATGCAGGCTACACAGATACCAGTTTCTTTCACCTAATTCCAGGTTATTTTTGCTTCTCTTCTTAGGTGTTAGCAGGTCATGAGGGTCCCATCAGCAGCTTATCCTTTAACCCAATGAAGTGTGTTCTAGCCAGTGCCTCTTGGGATAAGACTGTCAAGTTATGGGATATGTTGGACAGCTGGAGAACTAAGGAGACATTAATAATGAACTCAGATGGTAATCTTTGTTTCATTTCTCATCTTTTATAAAATATAAAAATACTGTGTAAAATATGTTAATAACAACAGAACATGTCAAATACAGACAGACTCATTTTTGGAAATAAAAATCAGAAGTTGAGATACTTCACTCTAGCACTTATTCAACAGTGCAGTAAATGTTTTTATTTAATTCTAGCTCAGCTTTATAATTAGCTAAACATTTGTATGTTGTCCAGGAGAAAAAGTACAGTCATATGTGTTATTCTTAAATTTTTTCTAATGGTTGAGATAAGATCCTAGAAAAATTAAGGGTATTTTTTTAGAATCTGACTGCATTTTTAACTGTTACTATTAAATTCTTTGCAGTTCTTGTTGTTGCCTTCCGTCCTGATGGCAAGGAGCTCGCAGTTGCTGCTTTGAATGGCCAGATAACATTTTGGGATCATGAAAATGCAGCTCAGACTGGCTCCATTGAGGGCAGGCACGATCTCCAGATGGGGAGGAAAGAGCTGGATAAAATAACTGCCAAGCAGGCAGCCAAGGGCAAGTACGTACAGGGGGCTGCAGTGACAAGGGGGTGCCACCCTGGGCTGCTTTTGAATTGTTTTTCCATTTATTTTCAACATGGAGATTTCAGAGTGCATTTGCTGTTCAGATATTTTGATTCTGATGGTGGATTTGAAAAGACTGCCTGACATCTAGGTGCCTCCCTTTTGTAGTTTGCTGTGTTCTCTCACTGATCAGCATCATTCTGAGCACGTGTTCTTTCTCATCAGTTATGAACTTGGGTTGCCAAAACAATACTAAGCTTCTCAGGCCAAGTTGTCCGTTTGCTGTGGGATAGGTTTTTAAGTAGATATCTTCCTGTACAAATACTACTATGTAACCATTAGTGTGTAGAAACTGTTATGTTTTTTAAAAAAAGGTAATAAAGTATGGGGTTTATTACCTGTTGCTGTGCATGTGAAGTAATGTTTAAAGGCAAGGTGAATTTGTGTGCTGTCAAAAAGTATTTTAGAGAAATGTTTTATTTTTCTCTTTTCCCCCTTTTTTTCCCCCCCGTATTGCTTCCACTCAAAAAAACAAAATCAAAAAAAAGAAACAATGACATTTGGGGAAAAAAAAAGGGTTTTTTTGGTGATGAGCTCTCAACCATCTCTTTCAAGCATGCCATGGCACTGGTTTTTCTGTAGCTCTTCTGGCTGTCCAGAGTGTTGTGTAGGGTGTAGTTTGAGAATTCCTTCATTGAGCTATGACTTAGAAGTATGGAAGTATTTCAAAAAGCTGTTGAAATTCTAAATTGTTTGTGATTCGTAGTAAAGCACCAAATGCTGTGTAGTAAATTTGTGTGTAAAGCACATACCATGTGAATGAAGATCTCCACTTTTTCCATGGAGTGGTTATTTTCTGAGTCTTCACACTGTACTCATGTCTTCTAGCTCAGTTGTGACAGTGAAAGTAACTGCTTTCTCTTTTTCTTTTCCAGATCTTTTACGACTCTGTGCTACTCAGCAGATGGTCAATCTATTCTGGCAGGTGGATTGTCAAAATTTGTCTGTATATATAATGTCAAGGAACAGATTCTTATGAAAAAATTTGAAATTTCATGCAACTATTCTTTAGATGCAATGGAGGTATGTGAGCACAGGAGTATTTTTTTTCATTTCCCCACCCCCACAAGACTTGGATTTTTGGTCTAACATTTCATTAAGTGTGATTCATGAATGCTTTTTTTTAAGAATGGGTTTATTTTGTGCAGGAGAGGGGGAAGGAAATACTCCTCTTGGAACAGAATTAATTCCTGAAACTATTGCCAGATTTGTAGTGTGCTTGTGTTGAATGGGCAGGACTCTCAAGCATACTAAGTTAGTTGGCACTAGACTTAAGATGGAAGTGAAAATTTAAATTATCAGCATTTTGTACTAAGCTAACTCCCTGGGTGTCAGTTTGTGTTAGCAGAGAAATGAAGGATTTTTTTTGTGGGCACAGAACAGCATCACTGAGCTTTACAAACTCTGTTTCTGAATATTGCCAAATGCCAAATTAAATTCCTTCAAAATTAAAATGAATGATGAAAAGCATTGGAAGGAAAAACATTCCAGTAACCCTTTTCAACATCCCCTTGCCTGGAGAACAATGATTGTTCAGTGTTTGGATCAGGTTGTATTTGACTGTGGTTCCAAGTACACTTCTTTGTCAGCAGTGGTTTGTAAATTACTGTAGCTCAATGTCTGGATTGAAAGAGAGAGCCAGCTGAAAAAGAACCCTGGAGGGGATGGGTTTTTAGAAATGGGGGCCAGGGAGGCCCCTAAAATCTCATTTACATTGTGAGGTCCCTAAAATCTCATTTGCATGGTGTTCTGGCCACACAGCCCTTGCATTAGCACAGTGCAGGTATGGAACCCGAAGGGCAGAAAGAGCAGGGCTGCAGCTGAGGAAGCAAACAGTGCATCTGACACAGAATAAAGTTACAATAATGTGAAACCACAGTCTAAACTGAGCTCTGTGGTGTGGGAAGATTCAATGCAGTGAATGGAACTTGCATGTTTTTCTAGGAGTACTTAGATCGGAGAAAAATGACTGAATTTGGCAGCATGGCTCTGATTGATGAAGGGGGTGGAGGTGACGAAGGTGTTGCCATCCCTCTTCCTGGAGTAAAAAGAGGTATGGCTTTGGCTTTGCTCTCTTGTTTCTAGTTTTATGTAGATCAAAACCTTTAATGTAGGTAAGAAGGGTTTGACTTGTTGAGCTCAGTTTTAACATCAGGATTACAAAATTCAGCACCACCACTTAAACTGTAGGATCTCTTGGACATGGACTGTCCCTTCCTTACCCAGTCTTTAATTCAGGCAGATTTTACCATGCTGCACATTACCTATTGGTAACATCATAGTCAGAGTTGATAACTAGACTGTGAACTTGTGATGAATAAGTTAAATCACTTCTAAACTTCTCTTTTAGGTGACATGAGCTATCGACACTTTAAACCAGAAATAAGGGTGACTTGTGTGCGATTCTGTCCTACAGGTTAGTATCAACAATTAATTTAGGATTTTTTATTCCATCTAAAACAAGCAAAAGCATAGAGCAGTGGAGGATTATCATTACTCTTCTGTTTCCATTCTAGAAAAATCATCTTTGTTGTTAAATATTGTTATTTCTCTTCTAGGACGAAGCTGGGCAGCCACCACCACAGAGGGTCTCCTGCTCTATTCACTGGACTCTGGGCTGATTTTTGATCCCTTTGAGCTGGATATTGATGTCACACCCAGCAATATCCACAAAACACTGAGTCAGAAGGAATATGCTATGGCTATCGTCATGGCCTTCAAGCTGAATGAAAAGAAATTAATTCAGGAGGTCATAGAGGCTGTCCCTAGCAGTGAAGGTGAGTGGATGGATTGGGTGGATCTTCCATGAAACTGGGCTGAGCCAGCTGTAAGCAGACGTGTGCAAGCCAAAATAAGTTGAGGGTAAAGTTAGACTTTTTAGTGTTAATTTATGTTTTAATTTTACCAGTCTACTTCATGCTCAAATAGTGACTTCTCAGCATGGAATTTGATCAGGCCTAGATGTGCAGGCAAAGTTTTTGGATGTCAGCTCTTGGAAGCAGCTGATGTTGGAGGGGCACAGCAAGTTTAACATGAGTTAGCACCGTGCCTGTGTGACTAAGAACATTAACCAGTATCAAGGATGTAGTCAGTAGTTTGAGGAAAGTCATGAATCTTGTCTGTTGAGCACTTGTGCCACCCCATCAGGATGGCTGTGCCTAGTTCTGGGATTGACAGCATGAGGCAAGACACTGAGATTCAGAGCATCTGGTGGAGGGCTTGGGAAATGATGGGAGGGCCAGAGTACAGCTGAGGAGAGGCTGTTGTAATCCTCTGTTAGCAGGATGATTGTGTGCCTGTTTCTTAAACCAGAGCTGTTTATGAGAGTGGATTACATATAATGAGGTCATTTAGTCATATGTGAGATTGTTTTGAATGCTTCTAAATTGTGTTTCTTTGTGCTGTGCAGTTGTTAATGGCATTCAGACTGTGTGGGCAGGTGACTTTGCTGTCTTTTCAAGTATCATTTACTGCCTCTGATTGTTGTGCATAACTAGTTCCACTGAATACAGCAATTTGGCTGAAGTCAGGAGCAGGAACAACAAAATCTTTTACACTGAAAGAGGAAGAAAGGGTAGGAGTAAAAGTTTTGAAGGAGAGCTGCTAGGGGGAGTACTCTGCTAGGAGGAAGAACTTGGAGAGGGAGGAGTCAATTTCTTGCATTTAAATACAGTAGTGTTTGGAAGGTTCACTGAAGGAAGATTTGTCCCCTTTGAGATCGTGGTACTGTAGCCTGAAATACAGCACTAAATATCCACTACTTGCCAAGACACGGCTTTCTCCTTCTTCCCCTTATGCTTTCCTGTGGTCTCCTTCATGTTATTCCAAATAATAACTCAGCTCTGTTGAATGTTTATGGGCTTTTTTTCCTTTTTGTACAGTTGATGTTGTCTGCTCATCACTGCCAGACCTGTATGTGGAGAAGTTACTGGAGTTCCTGGCCTCTGCATTTGAGACCTCTTGTCACTTGGAGTTCTATCTTATCTGGGCTCATAAGTTGCTCATGCTGCATGGACAGAAGCTGAAAACAAGGTGAGATCCCATGAAAATCAAAATGCTGACAAGGATCTTAAACTTAAAATAAAAACCTTTTAGTTTAAGGCTTTTACTTAACATTTACTGACATTCTAGATAGTGCATACACAACAATTAGAACTACTTCAGTTTTACAACTTCTGTACTAATGGTAAAAGTTACACAGTTTGGACTTGATCTTAAAGGTCTAAAAAGATTCTAGAAAGTGTGTATGACAGAATTGGAATACATTATTGGATTTCTGAAGATACATTGCAGAAACATTTTTCAAATATAACAGATAGAACTTTGCATAAGTTGCTTATCCAATAAATGTATAAAGATTACAAGAGTGATAGTAGTATTTTGGCAATTGTGTTTTTAAATAATTATTAATCTTAAATGTAACTGAAGGGTAATGTGCAGGTACTGATTGCATTTTTACAGACTTAGCTTTTGATTATAGCATGCACTTTTAGTTGGTAGTACTCTGCCTTCATGCTGAGTACTTTAGAGCTACATGGGCCTGGTCTGTGAGTTATATTCAGCCCACCCCCCATCATCTGGAATTTTTAGACTTTCAGGAGCAAACCCAGGCAAATTTACAAATTTTAAATGGGCTAAGTGAGAGGCAATCTGAGAAGGAATCCTGCAATTTAAAAAACAGTGCATTGTAACTCTTCCCTTGCTTCAATGTGGGTATAATGTTTTAGTTAATGAAATGACTGGAACAAATTCTCTCCTTTTGTTGCTGCTAAAGTAGAGGAGGACCATTTAAAACAAACTCTCCCTTGTTCAGAAAGTATTGTAGTATCTGGAAGGAACTGTCATTGCTGCAGGAAGTAGAATTAGCTCCTCAAGATGGAGTTTGTCATTAGAAAAAATATTTCTCACAGTATATTGCTTGTATTGAGTATAATCACTGAGGGTAGAGTCAGAAGGAAAGAACTTCTGTTTATTTAGTATTAAAAAGTTTGCATTGAAGTTAATCTGCGCTTGTTAAAATCTTGACAGTATTGAAAAGTTCTAGATCTCCATATGTAAATAAGAATTGCACTGCAAATTGCATGTTTTCTCCACCCAAGGTCAGTGAAGCTGCTCCCTGTGATACAGTTCCTTCAGAAGAGCATCCAGCATCACTTTGAAGGCGTTTCAAAACTGTATGTATTGTTCTATGTGAAAGTTCAAATCAAAAACCTGGAGTGACTTGGGGGATGACAGTGTGCTGTTAAAACTTTCCAGACAGACTTCTTTCAGAGGTGTTTTAAATTCGGGAGGTAAACGACATGTTCCTATTTATTTTTACAGCTGTGAATGGAATATCTACAACATCAAATATGCCTTGGCCATTTCTCAACAGCGGGGCATGAAACGTCTGGCAGAGGAAACACCAGGAGATGAAGAAGAATTGGATTCTGACAGTGATTACCTTATGCAAGAAGCTCATAAGGATAATTGAGTTCCTAATTACTCTTTGTGAGAGGGTGAAAACCTCAGACAGTATTTTATGCAGTGGTATTCACTGAGAATGAGTGGCCCTCATAGTGGCATCAATTCCTAACAGGGGGATGGAGTTACATGGGAGGTACTGATGGAAATGTAGGATATGCCATGGATGGCACTTTTTGCCTGTTTTGTGTACCCTTTGTCTGTAAACTTGACAGCGTTGATTTCTTGATTAACTGATTTCTGGTTTTTTTAATAATAATTCCTGATTTCAAATAAGAAGACAAAAAAGTATTCTTAGTTAAGTTGGAAGTGTTACCGGAAGAAGTTTATTCTTTATTAAAAATCCCTGTACATGTAAGTATTGTGAATTTTGTAGGGTAGGCTTGTCCTGTATTGGACTCTGAATTTTAAAACTGATTTAAAAAAGCCTGAATTGGAAATGTACTACTCTCAATTTGTTTTAAATGTTGTTTTACTTGGCTTTAATATGTACCTATTTCTGGAACACTTTTTTTAGTTGTGTGACTTCCAAACATGATGAGTTTCAATCATGAGGCTCAATATTAGACCCATAGCAATGACTATGGGACAAAATTTACTGGGCTTTACAACTTCTGTAGAAGTTTGACAACGTTGAGATACTGTACTGAAAATTTGTTTGGACATGACCAACTCAATAATGTAACTTGAACTGTAGGAGAATGTGTTACGAATGTGATAGGTTATTTGGTTTGGGGTTTTTTTGGTTTTTTTGTTGTTTTGGGGTTTTTTTAAAGCCCTTTCTTGTCTTTTTTAAAATATTGCTTATTAACACATTAAAACCTGAAACTTTTGATTCCCTTTGTTTCTGTGAATTGATGGGAGAACTGGCGAATAAGAGCAGGGTTCTGAATACAAAGAATTGTGTCTCTCCTTGAAATACTTTCAAGTCACATGTTGAAAGGGCTTTGTTAATGAAGATACTGCAAATATTACCAATGATCCAGAATGTATTTTATCAGCATATTCTGTTCTTCTGGATGTGTTTTATGGTCACTTTTCACTGCTGGAATAGAGGAGAGGTATAAATATTAAAGGTAACTGCAGTGAGGTTTCCCCTCAGTCTCCCCCAGGCTCATCAGACCAAGTGCCCTCAGCTGCTCCTCACACAGCATCTCCTCAAGGCCCTTCACCATCTTCCTTGCCCTCCTTTGAATACTCTCTGGTAGTTTAATATCTTTCTTTTCAGCCTTTCATTCTCCATCCTGTCCATACATTCAGGATTTTCTCATCCCAGGAGCAGAATTCAGCACTTTTCCAAAGTTAAACTTCGTGCAGTTAGTCATTGCCCATCTCTCTGATTTATCAAGGTCTCTCTGCAGGCCCTCCCTGTCCTCGAGGGACCCAACAGTTCCTCCCAGTTTTGTACCGTCTGCCAACTTGCTTTTTTTCCCCCATTATTTCCGCACCGTTATCTTTTTCCCCTCCGTGCCCTTCCCGCCGCTGCCATTCCCGATAACGGCGGCTCGGGAAGGGAGCAGCGGCCCGCGGGCCCCGGCGCTGCGGCGGCCCCTCCCCGCCTCCAGGGGGCGCCGCCAAGGGCGCAGCGGCCTCCGGGCGCGGCCATCCCGCTTCCCGTCGGTCCCACCCGCTCCCCGTTCCCGGCTCCTCCGCCGCCCTCAGCCATGCTGACCTCCCGGGGCCCGGCCCTGTGCACCGCGCTGCGGCGGGCAGCGCCCGGCGGCCTCGCTTCCTTCCACTCCTCCGCTCGGCGCTGCCGCGCCGCCCGCGTCGCTGTGGTGAGTAATGGAGGAGCGCGGGGCTAAGGGGGCCGGGGCAGCGCTGAGGAGAAGCGTTTGTTTGTTTTTTCACTGTCTGGCTCTCCACAGCAACCCTCGGCCCTGCAGCCGGGGTCGCTCCGGCGGTGGGGCCGGTGAAGGGGAGGGTTCGGCGGGGCGGCGGCCTGGGAAAGCCTCGCCCGGTGGCTGCGGCAGCTGGAAACCATGGAGAGACGCTGAATTTGAGAAGAGAAAGCTGCTCGCAGTTCAGAAACTTGGAGGAAACCAGACCAGGAGTGGGAAACGTGTAAAAGTTGGTGTCTGTGTAGTTGTTGTTGCCCTGGAGCTGATTTGTGAAGAAACACAGAATAAAATAACATGATGGGTCAGGCTGGAAAGGGACCACAGTGGGTCACCAGGTCCCTGCTCAAGCAAGGCCATCCCAGAGCACACGGCACAGGATTGTATCTAGATTCTAGAATATCTCCCGTGAGGGATACTCCATACCCTCCTTGGACAATCTGTCCCAGTGCTCGGTCACTGCACAGGAAAGAAATTCTTCCTCGTGTTCAGGTGGAACTTCCTGGGCATCAGTTTATGCCCGTTCCTCTTGTCCCATTTGCTGGGCTCCACGGAGCAGAGCCTGGTCCATCCTCTGACAGACCCCATTTAGATATTTATACACATTTATGAGGTCCCCTCTCAGTCATCTCTTCTTGAAGGTGAACAGCTCCTCCCTCAGCCTTTCTTCGTAAGAGAAAGATGCCTCAGTCCCCCACTCATCCTCGCTGCCCTCCACTGCACCCACTCCAGGAGCTCCATGTCTCCCTTGTACTGAGGAACTCAGGAAAACTGACCATGAAGTAGTTTATAGTGAAACCATGGGAGGTACTGGCAAAGTACAGGAAAATATTTAAACTGGGTTATGCTCTTCTGCAGAAAGGAGGTAAAACATGTTACAAACACAAAAGAAAGCAAGGAGATGGAGGAGCCAGAAGTTGATAAAGGAAAATACAGGCTGTAGATGGATACACAGTTTTGGAACTCAGTGGACAGTCTTTGAAGCTTTAGCTTTGCATAGTCTAGGCAGTATTAAACATAAAGGAATAAGAAGGCATTACCTGCGTGAAGAAATCTGTTTGGGGCAGAATTGGCTTGGGAAAGGGCAGAATGCAGGTCCAGATGGCTAAAAAGTAAACCAGCAGGAATGCTGTAATTTTAGCAAGTCACAGTTTTTTAAATGGAGATAGGAAAACAAATGTTATTTTTGACATTAGTGATGTAAATTTCTGACTATAGTAAAAGACGGATTTGTCATTAAGCAGGTACTGAAATAAGAGTTTATAATAGTGTATTTTAGTTTCACCAAATTTCAAAAACATTTAAGAAGTGTTGCTCACAGAGCATAACCATAGCACAGTTTATTAAGTCTAAATTAAATGAAGGATAAAACAGAGTTGTGAAGTAAAAGGCAACTCTCAAATATCAGAACAGGATTAATATGGACAGAAGAACACTCATGGATTTTGCTCATTTGGTGAAGTGATGGGGATATTTGGTAAAGTGATACCCATGATAGCAGACACCTGGGTATTGTGACCTGAAACTCCCTTCAAGTCTAACATTTCTAGCTAAGACTTCCTCAGTTGTGAATTTCTTTACAGTTGTGAGTTCCTGTTCATGTGTCTGTGTTTTAAAAACTCTCAAGCTTCAAAAAACTGAGGTAAAACCAGGAAGGAAGAGATTAAAGTTAAAAAAAAAAATTAAAAAGAGAGAAAAGAAAATTGACTTCCTAACTGGATTTTTTTCTTTCAAAACAAAGAGCCAAGAAAAAAACCCCAAAAGAGTTCATCTGTATACTTTCAGAAACTAGATAAACCTTTGGATTTTTTTGGTTTTGTTTCATTCTTATAATGGCTTTTTTAAAAAAATGTTTTTTTCTCCTTCTACCTTGTCAGATTCTCCACCCACACAAGGGTAGCTGACTGCTTTGTGATTTTTATTCTTTGGTGTCTATAAACAAAAGTATTGCTTCCACATTGTTAAAGAAAAGTATGGCTAATACAGCATAATTGTATTACTGCATTAAAAGTGATTTAGCTGTTGATCTCTGATGCAGATGCTCAGGTAAAATACAGCAGCAGGTAAAGTAGTTTATTTTAAGTGCCCCCTCAAAGTGCATTTCTGTCCCTCTTCTGATTGATGAGCACCTGGATGAGAAAGTTTCATGTGGATGTGGACACTTCATAAAGAAGATGAATGACACTCAGAACAAGCCACGGTGTGCACAATAAAATCCTACCTAATGGTAACATGTCAGTTTATTAACTGTGGAATGAATGTGTAAGCCAGGAAGTAAATAGTGGTTATTTCTGAGCCCTGTGATGGGTGGCTGTAAATAGGAAATGCCAATTCTGCAGTGTGTCAAGTGGTGACACCAGTGCTAATAGCATGGTGTTCACTGCCATAGTAAGAGCTTGCTGTTAAGTTGGGGAGTTTTTTTGTTGTTTGTTAACTATTTTTTAAAATCTTACCTTGTGAAAGATCCTGTAGGGAGTTTTGTGTCACCAATACTCTGTTGATTTTCTCACTGCAGGTCCTGTCTGGCTGTGGTGTCTACGATGGCACAGAAATCCATGAGGCATCAGCGTAAGTGGCCTTATGCGACTGTAGACTCCAAAGAAAGTCTCCATTACATTGCAGCAGTCTGTTTAATTTAGTTTTGCTGTCTCTGACCATCAGAATTAGCCTGAGAGATGTGTGATGAAGCTTTCTCAGTTTTCTCACGGCGTAATTGTGAGCTCAGGCTGCATTCTTGTAGAACTCAGTGATTGACCAAAGATGCAGCAGTGTGCATGTGATGCCAGAACACTGAGTTTGAGAGAGACTCTCTTCAGAAACAGAAGTTCAGAGTTCCACATTCAATCTCAAGAGAGTTAAATACAGACTTAATTTCAGAATCACTTTGAGTTTCCATTCCTGGGTCTAAATGTGACAGTAGAATTGTTAGTGCTTAAGTGGAATTAACTCTTACTGCGAATTAATAAAAAATGTGTCACCTAGACCTAGATTAAATATTAATGGCTATGTGGGACACTTCCATAACACCTGGGGGACTTGGAAGAAGGAAGCTTTTGTTGTTCCTGGTTGCCTGCTTTGGTGGGATATGTGTTTTTCCTCCTCTTTCAAAATCAGGTGGTGGAACATTTGTAGCAAGACTTGGGGGCCAGATAAAGCCTCTCCCATTAAAGTTTTCTGCATGTTTTATGTCCATTTTTGCAGCGTCCTGGTACACCTGAGCCGTGGGGGAGCTGAGGTTCACATGTACGCTCCAGATGTCCCTCAGATGCATGTCATTGACCACAGTAAAGGGCAACCAGCTGAAGCTGAGTCAAGGTAAGTCTATGATGTGTTAGGCATTCTTCAGACATAGCAGCCCATAATGCTTCTGGTAGCATTTTGCTGAATGCCTTCATAGCTTTATGCCAGCTGTGGTGGTTTTCTTGGAAAGAAGATATTACATGACTTTTCTGGTCTTGATTATATACCATCTGTCAGTGCCTGTGTTTGCCAGCAGTAGCATTTCAGAACCATCTAAAGCTTCAGTTACTAAATACCAGTGTTCTTGCTTCCTCCCTTCCTCACCTTTTCCTCTGCAAAACTTTAATTACACTCTTCTGTGTGCAAGTGCTTAGTTAATTGCATTGTTTTATTTCTGGTTCTTCAAGGAATGTTTTAGTGGAATCTGCAAGAATTGCTCGTGGTAAAATTACAAGCCTGGCTAAGCTCACTACAGCAGACCATGATGCTGTGATATTCCCTGGTGGATTCGGAGCTGCCAAAAACTTGTGAGTGCCAACTAAGCATCAGATTCCTCAACTAAATATTCATAATTAACTATGGATGGAGCTCAGAGCAACCAGGCCTAGAGGGAGTTGTCCCTGCTTTTGGCAGAAGGGTAGGAATGATGATCTTTAAGGTCCCTTCCAGCCCAAACCATTCTGTCATTCTATGAACCATGATTCACACAGTAAAATCAATAAATGGCCTTATTTACTACATATGTAACTCCTACTTAGCATGGATAATGCCTTTCAAAGTTTTGTCATTGTCTTGTTTTAAATTCTCTGAACAATGTTGATGAGAGTTCAAGAGTTTAGTTAATGCACAGGAGGTCCTCTTTCCTCCCCCTTGTGCTGTTTCTTTTTGGGTCTGAGGGAAGTCAAGGTAAAACTTCCACGAGTTCAGGTGCTTGTAATGTTATTATTCTATTTCTTCTTCTCTGCCTACCCAAAAAATCCCCTCTTGTTTTATAATGTGAAACAACAGCTGGCCCAAAAAAAAAAAAAGGAAACAAAAAGTGTTAGTCATGTGGAATACTGTTTATCTTGCTATTGACACGCTTTTTTGTTGGCTTTGAGAAACATGAATGTTACTTCCCTTTTCTTCTTTTTATTTCTTTGAAAAGATTGCTGTTCAGCTTCTCAGTAATCCTAGAAAGCTGAGGTGATAATTCTCATTTCTAGATGTTTTTATTAAGTAAGGGACTTTCTGGCAGACCAGAACCTTAGAAGAGAGACATTTTGGCTAAAGCATTGATGGTCATCTACAGAGTGTTTTTAACCAACTTTTTAGTAGCTGTTAAGTTTGGGATGATCCTTTGGAGCCAGTCTCAGGGCAGACAGGCAAATACCTCTGTTTGTAAGTTCATACTGAGCTTTGTCTAAGTTTCTTCTTGTGACAGATCTACCTTTGCTGTTGATGGGAAGGATTGCAAGGTGAACAGAGAAGTTGAGCGAGTCCTGAAAGATTTCCACAAAGCAGGCAAACCTATTGGGTATGTATGTTAGTTGGATAGCATTTGTTTGAAAGTGTGAGCATGGAGACAACCTGTGTTTTGTTGAAATGTGCAGCTGTTGTTGTCGGAACTGGAAAAAGTATCTTCTGTTTTGTATTATTTGCAGCCTATTTTGTAAATGGGTTTTTCAAGATGTGTGTGTAGGTGTTTGTCAAAGGAGAAGCTGAGGAAATGCTGAGAGGAAGTTGCCTTGTGATATCTTTCAGATTTTCAAGGCTGTGTCCATTTGAATCTTCTCAGTTGTGAGCAAGTTCTGGGATAGTGCTGTTGTAGAATTGCTCTTACTGTTCCTTCTGTTGCAGCTTGTGCTGCATTTCCCCAGTGCTGGCAGCAAAGGTGCTCTCTGGTGCTGAAGTAACTGTGGGCCACGAAGAAGAGGAAGGGGGCAAGTGGCCTTATGCTGGGACTGCAGGAGCCATCAAAGAGCTGGGAGCAAAGCACTGTGTGAAAGAAGTAACCATATCCTTTCCTGGTAATTTCCATGCTGGGAGACAGTTTAGAAATGTGTCAGTAAAGGAATGAACACATGGAGGATCTGTGCTTTTCCACTTAGATTTTCATGGGAATGTGCAGTGTATAGCAGGTAGCAGTGGTACAGTACAGGATTAGAAACTCTTCTCTACACAGCTGTGTAACTGTGCAACAACACACTGGGAGTTGGAAGTTGTTCTCAGTCAGCTCCCTTGCACACCCAGTAATCCACTAAGTGCTGAATGAATTTGCACATAAAACTGTTACTGGCATGAGTTACAGCTGGTAATTTCTCTTCTAAATTTTTATTCTTCTCCGGAAGTCTAATGCTGCAGTCAGACTGTAGTCAGAGACATTTTATTACAATCAGTGAATTTTGTAGGTTTTCTTGTGGTTTTGGGTGTTTCCACAGGTTTCTCGTGCAGCATTTGTATTTCTGGCAAAAATACCTTGTCATAGCTTGGACTACAGGTTGCAGCTGTCTTTACAGCTGGATGGTATAACATATTTGGAGGTAGTTTTTATAGGATAGTGCAGTTGTGAGGTTTTGTGAGTGCTGGTTCATTTTGCAGATGGCATCTCCAAGTGCTGTGTTTTCCTTAACTCCTTTTTACGAAGCTCATGTGGATACAAAAAATAAGGTGGTGACCACCCCAGCATTTATGTGTGAAACAGCATTACACCACATCTTCGATGGTATTGGGGCAATGGTAAAGAACGTGCTAAAATTAACTGGCAAATAAAATCAGGTCTGTTTAAATTTAGGTTGTAGTATCAAACATATCATGGACCAATGGAGACATTTGCACCTGCTTGTCCTGTTCACACTCTAGTAAATGCTGATATGAAGCTGATTGATTCCCAGCTGCAGGATTTTCCATGCCTTTTTGAGAGAGGTGATAACTCTCAGGTAAAGGAGCCTGGCCTGAGACACAGCATTTTCTGGAGCTTTTCCATCTGGAGAGAGCAGTCTGGATGTGTTCTGAAACAAGTCTTCCAACACACCAATGTTGAACCAGTTCTAAGGGAGAAAACGAGACTCAAGGCCCTTTCAGTAGCTGAGGGCAGATGTGTTGAAGGGATTTGGCACGTGGCAATGTATCTAGTGGATGGAGAATGGGAGTAGAAAGGAATGAAGGCATGGTTCCAGGTGTATGTGCTCAGGCCTGTGTCTGGGAGCTAAAAGCCAGGATCAGCTGTTGAGGGAAAAGACATCTTCCACACCTTCATTTAGCACGGTATTAATGAAAAGATTTTTTGTTTCCCTTTGAAAGAACCCTGTTTTCACAAAGTCATTCTGAACACCAGTGAGCAGCAGGACACAACTGCCACAACAGTAGCACTTGGAAGAACTCATCCATTGGCCCATTATAGTTTTAAAAGGTGTTGAAATGAAGAAGAAAATTCCGCTGATGTGACGCACAACTCTAAAGGACAGCATCCCTGTTAAAGCAGATGTAAGACAAGTAGTGAATGCAAAAAACAATCTCAAAGTACCCTAACTTCCCCTGCTTTAGGGTAATAAAGCTTTCTCCAAAGATTATTGAATGTCTGGAATAATGATGTATAAATAAATTAATTTCTGCCTTTATCTTATCCTTGTCCTTTCACTTTTGTTTGGGAACTGCTTTTGATAACTTACATTTGTTGGTACATTTTAGCAGTTCTTCTACTTATCAGTTCACCCATTTTGTACATTTTTGCCTTATAGAATCCAGCAGAATCTTCTCCCCCTCTTCCAAGTTTTTTGTCACCTTTCTGTTGAGCAGGACACAACATTTCTCAAATTCAGGAAAACAGGAAAAATTACACCCCTTGCCTTGGATTAAAGTTTCTCTTCCATGACAGACTTGCTGAAGTGAACCCGTATTTAAGAGAGAATTGTGTGCTTCATAAATGAATCTACAAGCCTTAGATTGAGTTGGTGGATGGTAAATGCCATCTGTGGCCGAACACTTGCCAGGGTTGTGGAGTGACACCAAATTTTTTTACTGGTGGGAGCAAAGAGAAGAGAAGCTTGAGTGTGAATGTTAGGCAGGCTGAGCTTGCTCTGTCAGTGTTCAGGGAATAAGCATTTTTGCTTCTGGAGCCTCTTAATGAATAATTTTTTGTCACTAAAAAAAAAAATAAATTTGGATTTAGAAGATTTGAATTTGTACCTCAATGCTGACTGATTTCTTGGGTGATTTCAGAGATTCCCTGTGCAGATCACCAACTCCAGTGAGGTTACAGAGGAATCTTACAGAGACACCCAGTCTTTGTGAAAGTAGGTATGGGTCATAAAGTGGATTTTGGACATTGTCTGAAACCTTTTTTGCTTATGCCTCAAATTCTTCATGAAATTTTCAGTATCAAGTTGGTAAGAAACAGAATTTAAAACACTGTCACTATATAATTCAGTGCAAAAACTCTCATCGTGATCTTTGCTTGTACAGAGTGGATATTTTTAGTATCAATTTTATACACAGAGGCTTAGCAGAGGATGGGAGGTCATTGTTCATATAAAATGTAATAACATTTTAAAGTGCATGTGTTTCCCACATCAGCAGGAAATCTAAAAGAAATTTGGTAACAATATCACACAACAGAAATGGTACTGAAATCCCCAGGGTAGAACAGCTGCTGTTGTGCCTGTGTTAACAGCACCTTCCTCTGCTGCAAGAACTCACCTCTGGGTTAAACCTTCCCATGAACTCCCTCACCACAGCAGGGCTGAGGGTTGGAATGTAAGGTTTCTCAAATCTACAGATCCTAGTAAGTGCAGCAGTGGTGGCACAAAGCTTTCTTAAATTCTGAACCTTCAATTCAGGTGCCCTGAGGAAAAAGAGGATCTTTCGAAGAAATTGCTGTTGCCATTCAGTGACCAGCTGTGGGAAGTTGGTGGCTGGATTATCCAGATGGTGCCTCTTTACAGTCCTCAACTCTTTTACCCTTTCTTTTTTGATTTCTCTGAATTTAGAGAGAATGGGATTTTTTAAGGGAGAAAGAATCATGCACCAGAATTGCCTTTCATTTTTAAAATTTTCTCTCATTTCCAAGTAATGTGCTGACTACAAACCTTTGATATAAACATTTTTCAAGGGTTTGGTGCTGTGTGGGGTTTTTTGGTCGTGTTTGTTTCTCAAGTGGTTTTTGTTTTGGTTTTGATTTTTTGCTATCAGTAGAAAGTTGTTTAACTTTGGTGAAAGAAGTAGGATTGTCATCTTGGCTTTCAGCCTGTGTAATTTTGAAGGGAAATTCATGTGCCCTTAGAGATTATTATCAGAGATTTGTCTGCAAAGCTGGGATTTTTCTTTCCTTCCGTAGGGTGGATTGGAGCTGGTGAGGGGTTTGCTACTTTCAGCCAAGTGGACAGGAGTTTATGATTAATAGGTTTTGTTAAATGCTACCAGAAATAAGAAGTGAAAGAGGCTTCTTGAAGCCTCCACCAGGAGTCATGCAATACCTGGCTTATGGATTCCTGACATTCCTCATCTTTGGGAAGCATTTAAGAGCTTTGTGCTTCTGAAAGGGAGTTGTAATAATTGTGTTCCTGCTCGAGTTGCTTTTCTAGTGCTTGCAGGGTTGACTTGCAGGGGTGGGAGGAGTTGCTGCCTCTCAGCTGCGATTCTGCCCGTCCCCCTTTGCCTCATTGATGGTTACACACAAACCCCGTTTTGTGAAAGGTTTCTCTGCGGGTTCTTGCAGTGTTTACAAATTCGGCAGCGGTGCTTTTCTAGAAGCAGAAGTGAGAGTCGGGGTTTGAGAAGCCCCTTTTGTTTTTTACCCTTTGGTTTGTGGCTACGAGAGGCACTTTTTTTGGGAGAATAAAAAGCCAGCAGAGGGCACTTGGTGAACAACGTTCTGTGCAGGGCTCCACTTTCCGAGGGACAGGATTCCAGCTGTACGACAGCTGGAAAGTGGGACAGTTCTGTAGTAGGGCACTTTTTTTGGCATTTTGGATGCATATGGAGAATAAAACAAATATTGCTTCACAGAAATAAATAGGACGTCCAATTCCATTGCAATGAATGCATTTGTCCTGCTGGCTTGTTAAGGTTAGTTTCTTCAGCACAGTTATTTATGCCCCTGAAAATATAGTAGCAAGTACAAATAAATTAAGCTCTAACCCCTTCCTGTGATACAGATATCACAGAAAAAAAATAGGAAAAGTGTAGTAAAAAGTCATAAAGGTACACAGTGAGGTTTGAGTTTTTTTGATGGGGATGGCTTTTTTGTTTTGTTTTCTTGGTTGGGTTTTATTTAAACACTAGTGGTGTTATAGCCAACGTGATTGAAAATGAAGGTTTGTTGGGAAGGACTTTTATCAGGCCTAGAAATATCCCTGGAAGGAAACACACCATTTCTTGGAGTGTCTGTGTTTTTGCAAGCTAGCAGTATTTTATATGTGTGCATATGGACTTATTTATTATTGTTTTCAGAGTGGGAACTTAGATAATCCTCCACCTGCAAATAATTAAGTTGCCTGCATTCCAGGGCTTGAGCCTTTTGTTTGACCTGGTTTTCTTCTTCCTGAGGCTTCAAGTGCCCAAGGGGAAGTTTGCTTATTGTATGGGTGAGCCTTAGCCCTCAGGAGAATTAAGGAGCTGATATTTGGTTATTTTTTCCAGGGTGATTTCAGTGGTGGCCAACATCTCTGCAAAAAGACAGAGAGAGGGGAAGAGAAGGGTCTGAACTGGGACTATCCGAAAAGCTGAAACAGAAGTGGCGGAGAGGATTGCAGCACCCATAGCAACATTATTTCCTGCTGCATATTTAAAAATAATCAACTTCCTTGCCTGTTTTCAGTATTTTTCAGTACTCTTTGTTCAGCTTCTGAGTGTCAGGCTATGCAATGACTACCCTCAGGCTTAGCTGAATTAATGGTGAAAATTCCAGTGTAGTGGCAGGGGGTTGGAACTGAATGATCTTTAAGGCCCCTTCCAACCCAAACCATTCTATGATTTTATGATTCTGCATCAAATGTGTCCACATTAATTTCTTGCTGATGTCCTCTATGGGCCATTTCTCACACATCACATGAAACTAAAGGGAGCTGACAGAGGAAAGCATTACCAGTTAATCTGTAAATTTAGAAAAAGATGATCAAACTAACTCCTTGTTGTCTCTTACCAGTGTCACTGCCAAACATTGAAAAAAAATTAACTCGCTTTTAGAGCCATTCTTTGGCAAGAATAATGTCCAAGGACCTCTTAAAAATGTCTTTAATGTAGTATATTATCAGCCATATGCTCCTGCCATATGGAATATGCAGGTGTGGGCCACCAAGGTACTGCAAGTGAGAGAAGTGGAGATTACTCCTTAAATGTGTGAATTGGTTTTGTGCTCCTTAGTTTTCAAAGTGATCCCTCTCATTCACAATGAAACTCTGGAAGACACAAGAACACTCCTCACATTCTGCACAGTGAGTGAACTCTCAGGACAGACACTTTCTGTGTCATCACCTAGGCAAGGAAGGACAACTCAAGGTCTGCTGGTCATTCAAACCTTCACTTGCAGGAATTTAGAATAGGGGTTGTAGAAAACCACAGGGAATGGCATTAACAACAGCTCTGGGAAAATACAGTAAACAGGGACATTTAAACATCCCAACTACTGCTGCAAATCTGAGTCATAAAAAAGGAGAGTTGTAAACAACATTTAGAGGTCACCCAGGCCCTTCTGTAGTCACACAGCTCACACTTGTCAGTGGAGGTACTCACATAGCACAGAACAGCACACAGAAATCACAGCAATAATTAAATTCAAAAACAGATGGATGATACAACAAGGAAATAAATGTTATTTTCCCAACAACAGCACAGTATGTGGACTCAAGTATAAAAAGTTTATGCCATGCATCAGATCCTTATTCATATCATGGCTTTACAAACCAGTTTTAATGGGCTTGATTTATAGGTGATAAACTATTAACACCAATTCTTTCAATAACTTTTCACAGCAGCCATAAAAGCCAAGTTCTACAATTTTTTGTAAAGTTGGTAGAAATTAAATAGTAAATAATCTAGCTCATATGTTTAAATTGGGCCTATTACTAAAACTTCTCACTCTCTGAGAATGAATACATTAGTCCATTTACGTGATTGGACTTCTAATATTTTTCAGTTCATGACCAAGAAATTACGATGCTAATAGAATAAATGCCCAATACTATCTAAAGCAACAGCTAGGATGTTTCTCCTGCTGTTGGCACAAAACAAACCCAAAACAAATGCTTTGAGTTGCCTGCATCAAAAAGCCTTGTATGGCTTGTCGATGGGAAAATGCTACCACTGAGATTTCTGCATTAGTGTGTTTTGGGTTTGAAGCAATTGGGAAGTTTGCCACTCTTCTGTGCCATAAAGGGATTCCTGCAAAAGATTCTGGTTTGGGCTGAAATTGCAAGGTTACTTTAGACATGGAGATGTTAGGGAAATGGGTTTCCTTGTGTTTTAATTTTCTTCTACTTTGTTGGAGTGTACAGTGAAAAAAAGGCAGCAGAAGTCCTCTCTTTATTCCAGCATTAAACGTGCATCTGGGCTGGGAGCACAAGAAGGACCCTGTGCTACAACTCTGGATTCCTTAAACACAACCTTAAGACTATTTCCATATTTGGTTTTGCGATTTACGTAACAGTTTACATACCTATTTACATTACATTTCCTATGGGGTTCTGGTGGGCAGGGATGCCCATGGAGCAGGGCAGGTGAAAACCAGCATATTCCAGTGTCCTGGTGGAATTACTGGAAAAGAGGAGGACTGGAGGCTGGACGAGGCTGCTGCAGGTGGCCCCCCAGCGTTGCTTCTGTCCTTTACCACTGAGCACAGCCCTGCCAGGGCTCCTCTGGATCCTTGCAGCTCAGTTCTTGCTGCCCTTGCACCACTCATGCCCTGGCTCAGTCTCTCTTTCCCATTGCTGGCCAAGAAGCCCAGAACAGCAATTTTTGGCAGGCAAAAAAGATTGGCTTACGTAACAGTAACAGTTTTAAAAAGAAAACCAAAGCAAAGTGGGACAGGCAGAGTTTTTTCCCTAGCCAGAGAAGAGGAGGAGGTGAGAAGGTGTGAGAGAAACAGCACAGAGGCAGCAGGGTCAGTGGAGGAGGGGCAGGAGGTGCTCCAGGTGTTGGAGCTCAGGTTCCTGTGCAGGGCATGGTGAAGGCCAAGGTGAAGCAGCTGTGCCCCTGCAGCCCATGGGGATCCCTGGGGGATGCAGAGATCCACCCACAGTCCGTGAGGATCCCTGGGGGATGCAGAGATGCACCCACAACCCGTGAGGATCCCTGGGGGATGCAGAGATCCACCCACCCGCAGCCCGAGGGGATCCCCGGGCACTGGGGCTGAGCAGTCTCTGCTCCCAGGGCACTCCCTGGGACTGAGGTGGGAAATCCATCAATGGCTCGGAGAGAGGGGAAAGGAAATCTGGAGACTCTGCTCTTGTGCCTCACAAATTTTATTGGAAAATAGAAAAATTCTTCACGAATTTGAACTCTGTTCTAAGCAACCTACGGTGTATCCATGTTTTTATATCCTATACTGCAATATAAATATACAGTATGGAACAAATAGAAATGGTTTGTTAATTTCACTTTATTTACTACATTTTATCTTAACTTCTGGAATTCTAAATTCTTCTTCTTATTCTCCTTATTCTTACTATTCTGCTTCTTCTTTTTTTCTTCTTCTACATACTTCTACATACTTCTACATACTTCTACATTCTTCTTATTCCTCTTCATCTTCTATGGATTTTAAAATTCTTATTACTATTTTTCTTCTACAGCTTTTTAAGTTCTTATTCCTCTTCTATGGATTTTAAAATTCTAATTCTAATTCATCTTCTACATTTTCCTAAATTCTTATCCCTATCACTATTCCAATTCTTCTAAGTATCTTTAAATTATACTTCATCTTCTTTTTTTCTTCTCTGTCATAGTCTTCATCCATTTCATCTCCATCTTCTTCATTGTCTTTGTTGTCTTTGTCTTCATAGTCTTATCGTCTTCGTCATTGTCTGTGTCGTCTTCATCGTCTTCTTTGTCTTCATCTTTGTTGTCGTCGTCGTCTTCATCTGTCCTGTCCATGTTCTCCCCGCTCCTGTTCCCGTGGCTGTCGGTTCCCGCTGCCGTTGGTTGGGAGCCCCGTGGGTGCCGCAGCCCCGCAGGGAGGGCGGCTCTGGAGCCGTGGCTGCTGTGGGTGCCCTGTCCAAGCTACTCCTCCGTCTGTGGTGCCAGGCAGGGGCACCGGAACAGCCCCCGCAGCGCCCGCAGCGCCCGCCTGAAGCGGGAGGGACGTTTCCTGGGAGCACCTGGGCTCTCTGTCCCTGCCTCTGGCGCGGGCGAGGCACAGAGCGGCCCTGGGCTGCCCGGCTCCGGTGCCGGGCCCTCAACCCAGGCCTCACGGGGGACAGGCACTGGGAGCCCCTCTGCTGCAAAAGCTCTGCCTTTTTGGTCTTTATCTTCTACAGGCAGCTCCAGGACACTGACCTCGTCCCACTCATCCTCCTCCGGGGCCAAAGGCTTCATCCAGAGGCCGGAGTCGGACCTGACTGCCCAGAGGTCCTGCGCGAGCTCCTGGTTGCTGTCATCCTCCCAGTTGGAGAGTGCGGAGGGTGTGTAGCCGTTCCCTGGGGACACGTCCTGGCCAGGGGACGCTTCCTGTTGGGCAAGGCCTTGGCCAATGTTTTCTTCCCAGTCGGACATTTCTTCCCGGCTGATGACGTCCCCCTGGGACAGCTCTTTCTCCACGTGTTCTTCCCAGTCTGAAAGTTCCTGGGAGCTGTGGGCTTCTCCGTGGGACATCTCTTCCTCCGCACTCTTTGCCCTGGGACAGCCATTGACAGTTGTTGCTTTCTGTGTGGGACAGCCGTGTCTGGTGCTCACCTTCCTGCTGGGAAAGCTCTTCCTCCATGTCTGATTTCCCAGGCACAGGGCTCTGCTCCCTTTGGGCTGGAGCTGTTGCTGCTGCTCCTGCAGCCCTGCACTGCTCCAGGGCAGCCTGTTCCTCCAGCAGCTGCCAGTGGGCCTGGAGCTCCAGCGGCACCTGGCTCAGGAGCTGCCCAGGGCTGCTCAGGTCCCTGCAGAGCGAGGCGCGGCTGCTGGCCGGGGTGTTGAAGGGGACGCTGGGTGGGCTCTGTGTGCTCAGGGATGGCAGCCCCTGGCTGGGCACAGGAGACTGCGGTGCCTTTTCCTCCTGCTGGGCAGCGAGAGCCTCGGGGGGCTCCTCCTGCAGCCCCGGGGCAGCAGCTGCCGGCTCGGGCTGTGCGGCACCGCCCGGGGCAGGAGAGGCGCTGGGCAGGGCAGGCGCTGCCTCTGCTGCCACCGCTGTGCCCGCGGGGCTGGGGGAGCCGGGCCCCTCTGGGGAACGAGGCTGGGGCTCCTCCTGCGCTTCCCACTGGGACAGCTCTGGGTCATCTTCCCAGGGGGAGCCTGCAAGCACCCTCCAGAGGGACAGCTCCGGGGATGGCTCATCCTCATCCCATTCGCTCTCCTGCTGCTCTCTCTCAGCTTCCTCCCACTGGGCCACCTCTTGCAGTGTCCCTCTTTCTTGCCATTCCCACACCTCTTGGAATGTCTGGCCGTCCTCTTCCCACTCGTGCAGCTCCTGGACAGTCACTGTTGTTTCCTGGAGGTGCAGCTCCTGCTGTGTGCCCTCAGTGCACTGGGACAATTCCCAGACGTTTACGTGCACCTGCCGGCGGCGCAGCACTCGGCCTGTCCTGCATCCCCACGGGGTGATCACTTGGAACGTCTCGAGCTCTTCCTCCCACTGAGACATCTCCTGTTCTGATTTAGCTTCCCTCTGGGAAAGCTCTCTGTGTTGGCAAAGCTCCCCTTGTCCTCCTCGGTGTGTGACCCTGGCAGGCCTGGCCTGCCCCCTGCTCCCTGCACTGCCCGCTGAGGGCCTGGGCGTGCGCTCAGCTGGGCACAGGGACAGGGCACCGGGACTCAGGGGTGGCTTTGGTGCCTTTGTGCTCGTTGTCTGTCGCTCTCGGCCTGAGGCGCAGACAGATCCCGGGAGTTGCTTCCTCCTCCTGGAGTGGCTCTCCTGGGACTGGGCACCCCGGGCCCTGCGGTGCCCCTGGAAACCCTCAGCCAGAGCAGGGCTCTCTGATGTCACAAGGGTCTGTGGCCACCACCATGTCCCGTGTCACAAAGGGCCCTGACACGGAGCGCCCGTGTGGCCAAGGGCCGCCCCGGCACCCCTGGGAACTGTGCTGGTTTTGCAGGGCCTGGTTTTTTCTTTTGTGGGGGCCACAGAGGTGGCGGCTGTGAGAAGCTGCTGGAAGCTTCTACCATGTCCAGCAGAGCCAATCCCTGATGGCTCTGGAGATGGACACACTGCTGGCCAAGGCTGGGCCATTTAGAGAGGTTGGTAACTCTGCTGTGATAAAAGATTACAGAGAATAAAAGATTACAGAGAATAAAAGATTTAAGAAGAAAATCAAAACAAAATGGGGCATGCACAGTTTTTCCCCTAGCCAGAGAAGAGGAGGAGGTGAGAAGGTGTGAGGGAAGTAACACAGAGGCAGCAGGGTCAGTGGAGGAGGGGCAGGAGGTGCTCCAGGTGTTGGAGCTCAGGTTCCTGTGCAGGGCATGGTGAAGGCCAAGGTGAAGCAGCTGTGCCCCTGCAGCCCGTGGGGATCCCTGGGGGATGCAGAGATCCACCCACAGTCCGTGAGGATCCCTGGGGGATGCAGAGATCCACCCACCCGCAGCCTGTGAGGATCCACAGGCACTGGGGCTGAGCAGTCTCTGCTCCCAGGGCACTCCCTGGGACTGAGATAGGAAATCCATCAATGGCTCGGAGAGAGGGGAAAGGAAATCTGGAGACTCTGCTCTTGTGCCTCACAAATTTTATTGGAAAATAGAAAAATTCTTCACGAATTTGAACTCTGTTCTAAGCAACCTACTGTGTATTCATGTTTTTATATCCTATACTGCAATATAAATATACAGTATGGAACAAATAGAAATGGTTTGTTAATTTCACTTTATTTACTACATTTTATCTTAATTTCTGGAATTCTAAATTCTTCTTCTTATTCTCCTTATTCTTACTATTCTGCTTCTTCTTTTTTTCTTCTACATACTTTTACATACTTCGACATACTTCTACATTCTTCTTATTCTTCTTCATCTTCTATGGATTTTAAAATTCTTATTACTATTTTTCTTCTACAGCTTTTTAAATTCTTATTCCTCTTCTATGGATTTTTAAATTCTAATTCTAATTCATCTTCTACATTTTCCTAAATTCTTATCCCTATCACTATTCCAATTCTTCTAAGTATCTTTAAATTATTCTTCTTCATCTTCTTCGTCTTTGTCTTCTGTGTCATCGTCTTCATCCATTTCATCTCCATCTTCTTCATTGTCTTTGTTGTCTTTGTCTTCATAGTCTTATCGTCTTCGTCATTGTCTGTGTCGTCTTCATCGTCTTCTTTGTCTTCATCTTTGTTGTCGTCGTCGTCTTCATCTGTCCTGTCCATGTTCTCCCCGCTCCTGTTCCCGTGGCTGTCGGTTCCCGATGCCGTTGGTTGGGAGCCCCGTGGGTGCCGCAGCCCCGCAGGGAGGGCGGCTCTGGAGCCGTGGCTGCTGTGGGTGCCCTGTCCAAGCTACTCCTCCGTCTGTGGTGCCAGGCAGGGGCACCGGAACAGCCCCCGCAGCGCCCGCAGCGCCCGCCTGAAGCGGGAGGGACGTTTCCTGGGAGCACCTGGGCTCTCTGTCCCTGCCTCTGGCGCGGGCGAGGCACAGAGCGGCCCTGGGCTGCCCGGCTCCGGTGCCGGGCCCTCAACCCAGGCCTCACGGGGGACAGGCACTGGGAGCCCCTCTGCTGCAAAAGCTCTGCCTTTTTGGTCTTTATCTTCTACAGGCAGCTCCAGGACACTGACCTCGTCCCACTCATCCTCCTCCGGGGCCAAAGGCTTCATCCAGAGGCCGGAGTCGGACCTGACTGCCCAGAGGTCCTGCGCGAGCTCCTGGTTGCTGTCATCCTCCCAGTTGGAGAGTGCGGAGGGTGTGTAGCCGTTCCCTGGGGACACGTCCTGGCCAAGGGACGCTTCCTGTTGGGCAAGGCCGTGGCCAATGTTTTCTTCCCAGTCGGACATTTCTTCCCGGCTGATGACGTCCCCCTGGGACAGCTCTTTCTCCACGTGTTCTTCCCAGTCTGAAAGTTCCTGGGAGCTGTGGGCTTCTCCGTGGGACATCTCTTGCTCCGCATGCACTTTGCCCTGGGACAGCCATTGACAGTTGTTGCATTCTGTGTGGGACAGCCGTGTCTGGTGCTCACCTTCCTGCTGGGAAAGCTCTTCCTCCATGTCTGATTTCCCAGGCACAGGGCTCTGCTCCCTTTGGGCTGGAGCTGTTGCTGCTGCTCCTGCAGCCCTGCACTGCTCCAGGGCAGCCTGTTCCTCCAGCTGCTGCCAGTGGGCCTGGAGCTCCAGCGGCACCTGGCTCAGGAGCTGCCCAGGGCTGCTCAGGTCCCTGCAGAGCGAGGCGCGGCTGCTGGCCGGGGTGTTGAAGGGGACGCTGGGTGGGCTCTGTGTGCTCAGGGATGGCAGCCCCTGGCTGGGCACAGGAGACTGCGGTGCCTTTTCCTCCTGCTGGGCAGCGAGAGCCTCGGGGGGCTCCTCCTGCAGCCCCGGGGCAGCAGCTGCCGGCTCGGGCTGTGCGGCACCGCCCGGGGCAGGAGAGGCGCTGGGCAGGGCAGGCGCTGCCTCTGCTGCCACCGCTGTGCCCGCGGGGCTGGGGGAGCCGGGCCCCTCTGGGGAACGAGGCTGGGGCTCCTCCTGCGCTTCCCACTGGGACAGCTCTGGGTCATCTTCCCAGGGGGAGCCTGCAAGCACCCTCCAGAGGGACAGCTCCGGGGATGGCTCATCCTCATCCCATTCGGCCTCCTGCTGCTCTCTCTCAGCTTCCTCCCACTGGGCCACCTCTTGCAGTGTCCCTCTTTCTTGCCATTCCCGCACCTCTTGGAATGTCTGGCCGTCCTCTTCCCACTCGCGCAGCTCCTGGACAGTCACTGTTGTTTCCTGGAGGTGCAGCTCCTGCTGTGTGCCCTCAGTGCACTGGGACAATTCCCAGACGTTTACGTGCACCTGCCGGCGGCGCAGCACTCGGCCTGTCCTGCATCCCCACGGGGTGATCACTTGGAACGTCTCGAGCTCTTCCTCCCACTGAGACATCTCCTGTTCTGATTTAGCTTCCCTCTGGGAAAGCTCTCTGTGTTGGCAAAGCTCCCCTTGTCCTCCTCGGTGTGTGACCCTGGCAGGCCTGGCCTGCCCCCTGCTCCCTGCACTGCCCGCTGAGGGCCTGGGCGTGCGCTCAGCTGGGCACAGGGACAGGGCACCGGGACTCAGGGGTGGCTTTGGTGCCTTTGTGCTCGTTGTCTGTCGCTCTCGGCCTGAGGCGCAGACAGATCCCGGGAGTTGCTTCCTCCTCCTGGAGTGGCTCTCCTGGGACTGGGCACCCCGGGCCCTGCGGTGCCCCTGGAAACCCTCAGCCAGGGCAGGGCTCTCTGATGTCACAAGGGTCTGTGGCCACCACCATGTCCCGTGTCACAAAGGGCCCTGACACGGAGCGCCCGTGTGGCCAAGGGCCGCCCCGGCACCCCTGGGAACTGTGCTGGTTTTGCAGGGCCTGGTTTTTTCTTTTGTGGGGGCCACAGAGGTGGCGGCTGTGAGAAGCTGCTGGAAGCTTCTACCATGTCCAGCAGAGCCAATCCCTGATGGCTCTGGAGATGGACACACTGCTGGCCAAGGCTGGGCCATTTAGAGAGGTTGGTAACTCTGCTGTGATAAAAGATTACAGAGAATAAAAGATTACAGAGAATAAAAGATTTAAGAAGAAAATCAAAACAAAATGGGGCATGCACAGTTTTTCCCCTAGCCAGAGAAGAGGAGGAGGTGAGAAGGTGTGAGGGAAGTAACACAGAGGCAGCAGGGTCAGTGGAGGAGGGGCAGGAGGTGCTCCAGGTGTTGGAGCTCAGGTTCCTGTGCAGGGCATGGTGAAGGCCAAGGTGAAGCAGCTGTGCCCCTGCAGCCCATGGGGATCCCTGGGGGATGCAGAGATCCACCCACAGTCCGTGAGGATCCCTGGGGGATGCAGAGATCCACCCACCCGCAGCCTGTGAGGATCCACAGGCACTGGGGCTGAGCAGTCTCTGCTCCCAGGGCACTCCCTGGGACTGAGATAGGAAATCCATCAATGGCTCGGAGAGAGGGGAAAGGAAATCTGGAGACTCTGCTCTTGTGCCTCACAAATTTTATTGGAAAATAGAAAAATTCTTCACGAATTTGAACTCTGTTCTAAGCAACCTACTGTGTATTCATGTTTTTATATCCTATACTGCAATATAAATATACAGTATGGAACAAATAGAAATGGTTTGTTAATTTCACTTTATTTACTACATTTTATCTTAATTTCTGGAATTCTAAATTCTTCTTCTTATTCTCCTTATTCTTACTATTCTGCTTCTTCTTTTTTTCTTCTACATACTTTTACATACTTCGACATACTTCTACATTCTTCTTATTCTTCTTCATCTTCTATGGATTTTAAAATTCTTATTACTATTTTTCTTCTTTTTTGGTTTTTTTTTTTTTTTTTTTTTTGGTTTTTTTTTTACTATTTTTCTTCTACAGCTTTTTAAATTCTTATTCCTCTTCTATGGATTTTTAAATTCTAATTCTAATTCATCTTCTACATTTTCCTAAATTCTTATCCCTATCACTATTCCTATTCTTCTAAGTATCTTTAAATTATTCTTCATCTTCTTGTCTTTTTCTTCTGTGTCATCGTCTTCATCCATTTCATCTCCATCTTCTTCATTGTCTTTGTTGTCTTTGTCTTCATAGTCTTATCGTCTTCGTCATTGTCTGTGTTGTCTTCATCGTCTTCTTTGTCTTCATCTTTGTTGTCGTCGTCGTCTTCATCTGTCCTGTCCATGTTCTCCCCGCTCCTGTTCCCGTGGCCGTCGGTTCCCGCTGCCGTTGGTTGGGAGCCCCGTGGGTGCCGCAGCCCCGCAGGGAGGGCGGCTCTGGAGCCGTGGCTGCTGTGGGTGCCCTGTCCAAGCTACTCCTCCGTCTGTGGGGCCAGGCAGGGGCACCGGAACAGCCCCCGCAGCGCCCGCAGCGCCCGCCTGAAGCGGGAGGGACGTTTCCTGGGAGGAACTGGGCTCTCTGTCCCTGCCTCTGGCACGGGCGAGGCAAAGAGCGGCCTTGGGCTGCCTGGCTCCAGTGCCGGGCCCTCAACCCAGGCCTCACGGGGGGCAGGCACTGGGAGCCCCTCTGCTGCAAAAGCTCTGCCTTTTTGGTCTTCATCTTCTACAGGCAGCTCCAGGACACTGACCTCGTCCCACTCATCCTCCTCCGGGGCCAAAGGCTTCATCCAGAGGCCAGAGTCGGACCTGACTGCCCAGAGGTCCTGCGTGAGCTCCTGGTTGCTGTCATCCTCCCAGTTGGAGAGTGCGGAGGGTGTGTAGCCGTTCCCTGTGGACACGTCCTGGCCAAGGGATGCTTCCTGTTGGGCAAGGCCCTGGCCAATGTTTTCTTCCCAGTCGGACATTTCTTCCCGGCTGATGACGTCCCCCTGGGACAGCTCTTTCTCCACATGTTCTTCCCAGTCTGAAAGTTCCTGGGAGCTGTTGGCTTCTCTGGGGTACATCTCTTCCTCCACACGCACTTTTCCCTGGGACACCCCTTGACAGTTGTTGCTTTCCCTCTGGGACAGCCGTGTCTGGTGCTCACCTTCCTGCTGGGAAAGCTCTTCCTCCATGTCTGATTTCCCAGGCACAGGGCTCTGCTCCCTTTGGGCTGGAGCTGTTGCTGCTGCTCCTGCAGCCCTGCACTGCTCCAGGGCAGCCTGTTCCTCCAGCAGCTGCCAGTGGGCCTGGAGCTCCAGCGGCACCTGGCTCAGGAGCTGCCCAGGGCTGCTCAGGTCCCTGCAGAGCGAGGCGCGGCTGCTGGCCGGGGTGTTGAAGGGGACGCTGGGTGGGCTCTGTGTGCTCAGGGATGGCAGCCCCTGGCTGGGCACAGGAGACTGCGGTGCCTTTTCCTCCTGCTGGGCAGCGAGAGCCTCGGGGGGCTCCTCCTGCAGCCCCGGGGCAGCAGCTGCCGGCTCGGGCTGTGCGGCACCGCCCGGGGCAGGAGAGGCGCTGGGCAGGGCAGGCGCTGCCTCTGCTGCCACCGCTGTGCCCGCGGGGCTGGGGGAGCCGGGCCTCTCTGGGGAACGAGGCTGGGGCTCCTCCTGCGCTTCCCACTGGGACAGCTCTGGGTCATCTTCCCAGGGGGAGCCTGCAAGCACCCTCCAGAGGGACAGCTCCGGGGATGGCTCATCCTCCTCCCATTCGCTCTCCTGCTGCTCTCTCTCAGCTTCCTCCCACTGGGCCACCTCTTGCAGTGTCCCTCTTTCTTGCCATTCCCACACCTCTTGGAATGTCTGGCCGTCCTCTTCCCACTCGTGCAGCTCCTGGACAGTCACTGTTGTTTCCTGGAGGTGCAGCTCCTGCTGTGTGCCCTCAGTGCACTGGGACAATTCCCAGACGTTTACGTGCACCTGCCGGCGGCGCAGCACTCGGCCTGTCCTGCATCCCCACGGGGTGATCACTTGGAACGTCTCGAGCTCTTCCTCCCACTGAGACATCTCCTGCTCTGATTTAGCTTCCCTCTGGGAAAGCTCTCTGTCCTCTTCGGCAAAGCTCCCCTTGTCCTCCTCGGTGTGTGACCCTGGCAGGCCTGGCCTGCCCCCTGCTCCCTGCACTGCCCGCTGAGGGCCTGGGCGTGCGCTCAGCTGGGCACAGGGACAGGGCACCGGGACTCAGGGGTGGCTTTGGTGGCTTTGTGCTCCTTGTCTGTCGCTCTCGGCCTGAGGCGCAGACAGATCCCGGGAGTTGCTTCCTCCTCCTGGAGTGGCTCTCCTGGGACTGGGCACCCCGGGCCCTGCGGTGCCCCTGGAAACCCTCAGCCAGGGCAGGGCTCTCTGATGTCACAAGGGTCTGTGGCCACCACCATGTCCGGTGTCACAAAGGGCCCTGACACAGAGCGCCCGTGTGGCCAAGGGCCGCCCCGGCACCCCTGGGAGCTGTGCTGGTTTTGCAGGGCCTGGTTTTTTCTTTTGTGGGGGATACAGAGGTGGCTGCTGCGAGAAGCTGCTGGAAGCTTCTACCATGTCCAGCAGAGCCAATCTCTGATAGTTCTGAAGATGGACATACTGCTGGCCAAGGCTGGGCCATTTAGAGAGGTTGGTAACGCCTCTATAATAAAAGATTTAAGAAGAAAATCAAAACAAAATGGGGCATGCACAGTTTTTCCCCTAGCCAGAGAAGAGGAGGAGGTGAGAACACGTGAGGGAAACAACACAGAGACAGCAGGGTCAGTGGAGGAGGGGTAGGAGGTGCTCCAGGTGTTGGAGCTCAGGTTCCTGTGCAGGGCATTGTGAAGGCCAAGGTGAAGCAGCTGGGCCCCTGCAGCCCATGGGCATCCCTGGGGGATGCAGAGGTTCATGTAATAATCTGGAAAATACCACGACCCTTCTTCTCTTCCTCCCCTTTCCCTTCATTTTTTTTCTCCAGATCCTCATTTGTAAAATTCTTGCTTTTTGGGAAACAGGATCTGCTTGCCCTGTGTTGTTATGCCATATGCTGAGTGTGTAGTGTTACATTCACGATAGTCCTTTCTTCTCAAAAGGTGAAACAAAAACACTAGTTAGAAAAAAATAAGAGAAAAAGGTGCGGGATTGTTTTGGCTTTGGTTGGAGTTTTTTGTTTATTTTTTTTTTGCCGTTTCAGCTTTCTTTTGTGACTCTTGTTGAATGTCTTCCCTTACTCAAAAATGTATGGAAATGCCTTTTCAATTCCATGTAAAAGTGGAGAGAAATGCTGTTCTTAGTATGCAATTAGTATAGGCTAAATCAGCACCCACACAGTGCCTGTTCATCTAGAGGGGATGAAAGGCAGAGCTGTGACTGATGCGGGGAGGGGAAAGGGAGGAATCGTGGGAGAGGGAGAGGTTTTAGATGTCTTATGTACAGTGTAACTGGAAGGCACCTGGGATGAGATATAAACCCAAAATCTGGACATAGTCTGGAAAAGAAACAGTAAGAGAAAAGGTTTAAGGAAAAGGAAAAGGATAAAGGAAAAGGAAAAGTATAAAGCAAAAGGAGAAGAGAAGGGAAAGGAGGGGAGGATATCATTAAAGGAAGCAGACAACCAAGTTACACCTGCACCTTCAAAAAAATATCCGTCTGCATTGGCTAAAAGATGTGACCTTGTCTTTTTTGATGTGGCAGTTGATGCTATGATTAAGGAATTTTATAATTCCAGTCTTGATTGTTGCTACATACAGCACTATGTGGGAATGCAATTATCACAGCTCAAGCAAATTATTTCAGGATGTGCTGTTTCGACATCCCTTTGCCTTGTGGGACCCTCTGCAAAGAGGAAAGTTTGCTCCTAAAATGCACTGGCTCCTGGTTTATTTTCAAGCATGACACAAAACACAGACCTTAGCTTATAAATTAGATATGGTTTGAAGTCCTTGCTCCTGACAGAAAGTTTTTTTCCTAGGAGGCCTCTGGACAGGGGCACTGCTGGTAAGGGAATTTGTCTCTAGTCTCTCTCTGCCTCATGATCCATCAGATCCATCAGAGCCATGCCTGGACACATGTGGGGGGCTGTCTCCTCACACACAGCTGGCATCAAAATGTTGAGATTCTTTAACTGAACGGCCACCCCTGGGGGGATTTAAAAGATGTGTAGATGTGGCTCTGAGAGACATGGTTTAATGGTGGACTTGGCAGTGCTGAGTTAAGGATCGGACTCAAAGATCTTTTCTAGCCTCAACTATTCTGGAATTCTACACCTGAGAAATGCTGGGCTGCTTAAATGGCTATGAGATTTTTAGAAGTCATAGAATCTTGGAGATGAGGGCAAGCACTCCAGACTTTTAGGGCCAACAAAACTACACAGGTGTTACCCTTTAAACTTTCTGATTGCAGAGGAGTCTCTCTAATTGTAGGAAAAACGAGAATACAAATAAAGAACTCTAACAGACCAAGTGATTGCTCTCAACAGGGCTTTTATTTCAGGTTTTTATTTGTAATCAAATTGTGCCTTGAAAAATACATGAAATCTGAGACAAACATTTGGAGGGTGGGACACAAAAGGACAGTCACAGTATATACAATTCTTACAGTCAAATCTCTCTGTGCAGTTGGACCCCAGCTGTTCCACTGAGCTGCTCTGTACCCAGGGTAGCCAAGTACCAGCTGAGCTTCACTGCAGCACCAGCACAGGCCGTGTGTGGGATTTTTTTTCTCTTCCCCACCATGGGGAAAGGGCCTTTAGTTAAGAAATTCAAAGGTAACTGTCTCTTTTACATCCGTTTTAAGCTCTGATTGATTCTGTCCCTTCTTTGCAAAAACAATCTTGTCTCTCCATTGGAAAAAAATGGTGCAACTGTTCCAAATCCAAGTGGCTTCTTGTGCATCCTCGTGAGTCATTCCCCCTGCCCGAGGGCTCAGCAGGAGGGATGTGTTCAGTCACTGCTGATCACCAGCCTGGGGGAGTAGTTCTGTTCTCTGGATGCTTTTTGGTTGTGAAACAGGGGAGTTGCAGTTCTGGCCCCAAACAAAACTTGTGCATTTCCTCAGCATTGTTTGTATGCGGGATCCTTTTGACCCAAGTTTTATGCAGGTCGCCTATGCTACCTGAATTGAACATTTCCAGAAGAAAACCCATTTAGTTTGCATAGGTATCAGTTACAATGATTCTGATGAATTTTAAAATGTTTTTTCCCCTCCAAAGATACCATTTTTAAACAAGTAACATTGTCACAGTACCAATTTCTCATTGCACAGTTCCAGCTTAAGAATTCAGCTTTGCCGTGCTTCATGACAAAAGGAGATAATGCTGAATTCAGCTTTCCGAAGTTTTTGGCTTATTTAGCAGTGGATTTTTAAGTAATACATCACTTCCTTCCTCTATGTGGATATTTTATGAAGTTCTACCATCTTTCTCTGTCAACTTTACCCTTCCGCTGAAGAAATACTACATTTCTTGTGGAGAAAAAGGGTTCTTACTCATAACCCATGATGCTTAAGAGTGAAAACAGAAGCTGAAGTTCCACAGAATCCAGTTTCACAAGGTTTCCATTCTTACATTTCACAAAATGGGAGTGAGTGTCTTCCTACTTCCAGTTTTTGTCTGACACAGAGGGCAGTTACCCCCACTCCTCCTTTCTGTTGTGTTGAAGGACCGCAGATGAGAGGCAGAAGATCTCACTAGGATCAGTTACAACGTGATCCTGGAGTTTTGTGAGCCTTTCATCCTGTCATTAAAGCAAACTCCCACAATCCAAAATAAAATATATATCCTGGCAGCACTAAAACTGGACTCCAAGAAACAAATGCAAAAGCAGACTTGCCACCTCAGAGTTTTGCTGCCCTTGGTTTTGTGGAACACCAGAATGTGGGATGTAAACACCTAATGCTTGGTCTGTTCTCAGCTCTTGGTGTTTGTTTCCTGTAGCTCTGGAACAGGTGTCACACTGACTCCACAGACCTGTTCCACAGACCAGAAAGGTCCTCTGGTGAGGAGAACTTCCCAAAGACAAGGTTGGCTTCCCCAGTTACAAGTGCCAAACCCCCAGGGGGACCAGGAGGAGGAAAGAGAGGGGAAGCATAGCCAGACATGGCACATCCGTGGGGCTTCCGGAGCAAATCTGACTCTGCCCTGAAAAATTAAAAAAGAGAAAAGTCAGCATGGAAGTGGTGGCTTGACAAAAAAGTGTATTTGAAGTTTGCATGACACATTTTACATGAATGCATTGATGGAGGATTGTTTTTAGAACAATGGATTTTGGCTCATTTTCAAAATTCTCCTTTTATGTGCCTGTGCACAGTCCGGGCAAAACTGTCTCAAGGTACTGGGACAAATAAGTCTTTCTTCTTCACAGAAAAGGCACAGAAACTCTGCAACAATGAATGCAACTTTTCTGGATGACTGAGAATCCTTGTTTAAAATCCCGATAGAAAAGCAACAACCAGCCAGCTGGTTAGTGGGAGCTGTCCCTGCCCATGGCAGGGGGGTGGGAACTGGATGATCTTTGAGAAGCCATCCAACCCAAGCCACTCTATGATTTTAGGGTGAAAATACATTTCCATTCTTCCTACTCAGGGCCTGAGGCAGATGTTTTGATTAAGAGTCCATAAATAATGGTAATAAACATTAAAAAGCCTAGGTTACACACATTTTAAGTAGTAGCAGCACTGTGCCACTTTTGATACAAAACCCACAACGTGGACATGGTGCACAAATTACCCTTGGCACAGGTGGAACCTTCAACCTGTGCTGGATGTAGTACACAAGTAAAAAGAGATATGAAATATCTCTCTAAAAAGAGATGACTTAAAAAGAAGAGAAATTTTCCTGTAACTGTTCAGGTCCTGATCCTTCTCTGAGAAGATCAGGCTCTATATTGGTTTTTACATCACCAGCCTGAAGGCTGTTCTTATTGCTGTGGTATCAGCTGTCAGTATCTCACTGTAGTTAACTTATCTCTAGCCAGGGTGCTTCCACCCTGTTCCTGGAATGAGTTTGTAATATTAATGTGGAGAGAACAAGTAAACATCAGGTAGTCCTCAGGTATGCTTTGAAATAAATGTAAGGTTATAACAACAAGCCTCCTGGGCTTTTGTGTCCTCTTCCAGGCCCAGACCCTTTTATTTTTCCCAGAAAAAGTGTTAGACTAGTTTTATTGACCCTGAGGGAGCCTTGCAAGACACTCAGAGTGAAAATAAAATTTGGCTTTTTAAAGTAGTTGGGAAAAATAATCCATGCAGCAAACAAACAGAAATGTAGCCATAGTGAAACAGATGAAAACTGTTTATGTTTTATGTAAAAAGAGTGTTTGTTGATCTGGTTGACTGTGAAATGTGAGAACTGTTTCTGCATATAATGCCTTTGTTCTCAGCAGGTCATTTTTTAATTCTCCTAAGTCCCTTCTCAAAAAACAACTAATATAAAACAGATTCCCTTTCTCCCTTTCTCAAGAAATTGCTGAAAATAAATAAATAAAAATATAAAATAAAAGGGAGCTATGGCTGATGATTTTCTTCAAAAGAAGTTGACATCAGGAAATATTCTTTCCTTTTTGCAAAAAATTACATTTAAAAAGTTAGACTTTTCTTTCCTCGTCCCCAAGTCCCTCAAAATCCTGCAGTACAAGAACCTTTAGGTGTAAAAGGTGCATGATTCAGTTTGTACTCCTATAACAAAGTGAAACATTCTCCCTTTGTCCCACTAATTTTTTTTCCTAAATGAAAATACCTTTTCATCATAAGAAATAGCTTATATTGAGGGAAAGTTGTCAGAAGGTTTTGGCTGAGCCAAACATATGTACAACTACCTCACTGAAATACAACCTGCTTACATTTGGTTTTCAGAATCTACCACTGCTTCTGCATTAAAAAGTTTGACCTTTGATAATTTCTGATTTCTTGTGGAAGGTAACAGCTGGAGATATTCTAATTCCTATTCTGTTTGCTTTTATAAAGTAATGTGAAGGCACATAACACCATCTTGAATTTAACTTCATGTTTTTTAAAGACCTTTAAGCCAGCTAGACTACCTATCTTAGGTCTAAAAATGGGCATTTCCTGTATTTTTTCAAGTTGTTTCTTGCTCATAAGGCACAAGAAATGATTTTTTTTTTTTTCTGTGTGATCATGAGAGAAAACACTGGAACATTTCTCTTTCTTAGTTTCTGTTTGAGTTTATTGCAGCCTAATCTGTCTGCAACACCACAGTGTGGCTGAATTTATCATGTTAACTGTAACATAATTGCTATGTAAAGTTTCATATCTTCCAGCTCCACTGAGTAAAATACAAATTGCAGCTCTTGATTTTATATGACAAAGTGTAACAAGTTTGATGCTATTTTAAATTTTGTAGCACTAACAAGAAACATTTGTCTTGCAAGGAGGATTTTTAGGGAAGAACTCAACTGACAATGGCCTGTACATGGTGGACATCCCTTCTGGATTACATTCACTCCAGAAGTGTGCAAATTATCTTTGTGTACTTTTCTGTAATGAATAAATGAATAAACCTATGAACATCTGTACTATATTGCAAAATTGCCTTTGAATGAAATCTACCTTAATTTCTCAGAAGAACTTACGTGGAGTCATTAATCATGTATTTTTTGAATATTTATTAGCAAAAGGACCCCTCAAATTTCTCAGGCTGGTAGTTTAACTCCACAACTGTCTGAGAGGAAGTTGTAGTGTTGGTGTCTTCTGCCATGTCTCAAATGAAAGGATGAGAGGAAATGGCATTAAATTGTGCCAGGGGAGGTTCAACTTTGATATTAGAAAAAAAAAAAAATCACTGAAAGAGTGGTTATAGGCACTGGAATAATTTGCCCAGGGAGTTGTTGGAGTCACTGACTCTGGAATTGTTCAAGAGGCACCTGGATGTGACACCTGGGGACATTGTTTAGGGGTGATGATGGTGGTCCTGGGCTGGTGCTGGGACTGGATGATCTTGCAGTCTCCCAACCTTGATGATCCTGTGATTTATTCATACCAAGGTAATTCACAAAGGCCTTAACTCCCAGAACCGAGTGGCTTCTGTGTTGTTTTTTACTGATTTCTATGATGACCGTACTAGTGAGTGTCTTCATGGACTCATGACTCCTGGCACTGCAGCATCCTTGTCTCTGCAGTCGAGGTCTGTCTCAGTGGTGGAGGTATTTTTCCCTATCTGGGACAGCTGTATTTTGCCAGATTTAGTAAGAGAGAACAAGCACCCCAAGTTTATTGGACTGTGTCTATTCAGCATATTTTGCCAATCTTGAAAATGCAAAATAAAGCACAGGATAACCACTCAGACACTTAGCAAGTTAAGGAGTATTGACTTACCAGAAGGGGAAGGTGGCTCCTCAATCCTAGGTGGAACTGGAAAAAAACCCACAATAATCAAAGTTAATTGTTTGAGCCTATAATTTTTCCTGGTTTTCTGATAATTGATCTAAGGGTTAATGTTCTCTTTTTTTTTTTTTTTTTATTTCCTGAGGAAGAATACATTTGTCAAACAAACTGAAAGTTTAAGTATGATCACAGAATTATAACAAAGACACCTTACTGCTCCCAAAATTTAGATGATGGAAACATTTTGATTCTGCATTTTCAAAACAATTTTTTTCATTTTGAAAACTGCAAAACATGTAACTTTGAAATTTTTTGAACAAATGTATTTACATTTTGAAAACATTTTTCTCTTGAGAGTTATGTGCATTAAAAGAAAGATACTGAAAGTTTTCTCTTATTTGAAAATAGGTTTTTTTCCATTTTAAGCAGAAGTAAATCTATGTGGTTGAACATAATGAAAGTTTCCAGGTGATTTATTCAAGCAAGACACCCTAAAAAGGTATTATTTGTTTTGATATGTATCCCTTATGTTTTTGATTTTCTTTTTCAGTTGGTCAGCTGGTCAAACTCAATGCTTCATGCTTCTGGTGGCTTGTAGGTAATTCAAACGTGATCTCAGTTGTTTGGCATTATTCAAACATGTGTTATGGTCTCACTCATTTTCCTAAGGAGGAAAATTAATAATTCTTGTTGCATCTGTCCAGCCTTGCCACCAGATCCACATATTCCAGCTGCAAGGGAAAAGGAAAGTAGCCACTGGCTGTCATCCCTCTGAAAGGGTCTACGTGACCTGGACTTTGGATCCAGTTGCCAGAGATTAAACTTTTGCTTCACAGACCCATGGGCAAACAGTGAAATAAACTCTTCCGTTCCTCTGGGGCAAAGTGTATCAAGGACAGTACAAACACATAAATAACCACATGCTTAAATTTGGGGACATTATTCATTAATGTTTCATGTGAAGGGAGGATGAAGAGGCAGGTGCCTTGCCTTTAGGAGGCCTGAAGGGCTGAAGCTTAACAAAGAGGTTTTTCTTTTCTTTCTTACACATTCTTCCAACAAAAGCAAGAAACAGTGAAAAATGGCTTTAAAAATTGAAGTAATCCCTGTCAATAGCCATATATGGCTTATCAACAAGAAATGGTGCCCTCGACTCACTCCCTCTGAACTAAACAAAACCTTACCTGATACATTGAGTATAATATTAGATCTCTCTGTGTCATGAGCCGCAGTCGGTTTGTAGATGCAGGTGTATTCTGCATTGTCGTCTAACTGGACATTGGAGATCTTTAAGGAAAGGTTGCCGTGCTTCATCTGGTCCGGAAAAAGACTGGTTCTGTGGTGGAAATGTTTGTCCTGGCTCTCCAGTGAATCCTGCCCCTTCTGAAAGAAGTGCACCATCTTCAAACCAATCTGCCAGTAGAGCATTGTCTCGGCAAGGGTCAGGTTTTCAGGAGGGGTGGTGGTGCAAGGCAAAACCACAGTTTCTCCAACAAATGCATGGCACGTGGTGTCCAGCTGACCTGGAATAAAACCCAGACAATTTCATCAGTGTGCAGCAGAGATAGGGGCACCAGGCTTCCTGTAATTTGGCTTCACCACATCATTACTCCCACTCTGCCTCCCAAGTCCTCCTGTTTCCAGCCAGGAAGGCCATGTGTGCTCAGAGCCCAGCCAGCTGTGCAGCAGGACAGATGTTGATATGTGCAAGTTGCCTTCACTTTGTAAGTGTGGCTTTTGCTTGAACTTGCTCCCTCTTGTCTCCTGAGCTGGTGATTTTTCTTCCAGCTCCTGGGGATCTCAGTCTTTGGGATTAGGTGTCTGATTTGACTTTAATTAATAGGTCAGTTCACAAGAGGAAAAGGGGATGTAGGGAAGTGGAGAAGGGCAGATATGATTAAACAAGTTCTAGTTTTGTAGGAAGTCTGGCTGAACAAAAAGGAGAAGTGTGAAAACAGTGCTAGACCAGGAGAAAACTCCTGGATGAGTTTAGTCTAGCACAACTCCCATTATTTGGCTACTAGACTGTGATTCCCAACTTGTAAATAATGTGCTGGGGGTTCCCATCTCCCTTCCCCTGCAAAATCTTGCAGAGGGTCAGACAGAACAGGGCTTTTTTCTGCAGGTGCAGTCTTGCTAACCCCTCTCTGGTGGTCTCTCATACTCGGTGGTGGTAATCTCCAGCAGCCAGAAAGAAGAGTCTGTCATTCCCACTTTAGATAAATGATTTTTCCAAGACCTTGGGGAGACTTGGTGGGTGTCCTAGACATCAGGCAGAGGTGTTACCAACCTTCCCAGCCTTCCCAACCAACTCCAGCACATGGAAGAGCCAGGGTAAAGGTATCCTGCAGCTGAACAAAGAGGGGCACAGGCAGGGCCAGCAGCCAGCTGCACCCACACTGTTCATTTCATAACTTTGATGCCAATTATTTCTATAAATCCTTCCAAGTTAGCTGAATGCATACTAAAACTTGGACAAATGGGTGAGTCTGCCACTATCAAGTAGGCCAATTCCCACCAGATTGTAGTGCTACATTTTCTAGGGGAAAACTTATTGAAGAAAGTTTTTATGTATTTATAAAGCATGAACAACTAGGTATTTCCAGCACAGAATGTGGGCTTAAACTAGCACTCTGACCAAACCTGTTGCATAAAATAATTTTGTAAATTAAAGTGAAGATTAATTAATTTGGAAGGAAAAGTTATTCCCAGCACGGAACACAACAAAATCAGCATGAGTCTGTGACTGCACCAAGAAGAAAAGCTAAAATTCACTGTGAAACAGCTCAATCTGCTTCCATGGCCAAAGTTCTGTGAAGCATATGGGGCAAGTAATTAGACTCAATATTGAAATAAGTATTCTTGGTTGCAGTGGGGTCATTCCTGTGTTCCTGGCTTGCATCAGCTCTCTGCGTGTGTCAGGCTAAAGACCAAAGAAAGTCCCACTTCCCCCTTGAAGTCAGTGACATCAGCCAGGGCTCAGCGTGTCACATGCTCAGGCCTCTGTTTCTGTATCAATCAGCCTTCTTTGGTGTCACACTGTGTTTATCCAGACACAAATGCAGAAGGAAAAGCGTGACACAGACAGCTAAACCTCAGAGCCAAGTAAATGTCTTCGGTTAGCACCACACATCTGCTTTCCTTTGGTTTTCAGAGTTTTCAGCTGAAAATCACAGTCCAATTTGCCCAACAATGTCAACTTTTAGCTGAAAAAACCACATATCCCAAGTGTTTTTTCTGGTTAGAGGTGGAAGGAGAATACCCTTGTTGTGTGGAGAGTTCAGCCATTTGGTCATTACACTTTGGCCATGACAAAAAATTCTTCACAGGGTGATTAGACCTGGGAACAGGCTGCCCAGGGAGGTGGTGGAATCACCATCCCTGAAGGTGTTTAAGGAAAGACTGGACGTGGCACTCAGTGCCATGATCTGGTTGACATGGTGGTGATTGTTCATAGGTTGGACTTGATGACCTCTGAGATCTTTTCCAACCCAATTGATTCTGTGATTCTCTAATTTTCAGAATGTATCAGTTGCTGGCCAGGTTTTGCTTCTCGGAGGGAACTTGAATTAAAACAAAGCTCAGCCTCCACTGATGCCTTAGGTTTTAACTTATATTTTCAAATTCTGTATTGCTTATAGTGTAACTCTGAAGTTCCTTGTAGCCTGTAATTTCTGCTCTCTCGTGCTGGGCAGACATAACAAAGCCTCTCCAGGCTTTGCCTTCAAGGACAGCCAGGCTGTTCTAGGCCCAAAATGTGTAAACCAAAGCCTCTAAGGGGGGAGCAAGCTGAAGGGAATTACATCATTGAACTGGGGCTTTAATTGGAGAATTAACCCTGATATGCAAATGAACCCAACCTATAAAGGTGTGAAGAACTCGTGACCTGGGGTCCATTTTTTGGAAGCAGCCCCCGGCTCCCCCAGGGTGTACCTTGAAGGCCCTTCAAATAAATACCTATCTTTATTCCCTTACTCTTGTCTGGTCTCTGTTTCTAAGTGGCTGGAGAAGGCATCACCACTGTTCTGTGCCCTTACTGCTCAGCATCTATCACCCTACAATCCCCTACAATTAGTGACATGCCCAGGCAGGGCCATCAGTGGTCCTCAGAGCACCTCAAGGGCCACTGCTGGATGAGGGAGGGGAGGGAGGGCAGGGAGCAGCCTGAGCCCTATCCCTGAGATGTTTGGGCCTGGGGAAAAGCTGTGCTCAGCAGAGTGTCCCTGAGGCAAGGCCATGTCTGAAAGCAGATTGTGGTTACGGCTGACTATGGTCAGGAAACCACAGCAGGAGATGAGTGTGCCTGAGGCTGCTGCAGGTGGGTGCTAGGCAGTGGAAGAAATGAGCCTCCAGAAGAGGAGAAAACAAGACTTTTCTGGTGGGAAAAGTCCTGTCTGCAGGGTGCTATCAGGAGAGAGAGCGCTTGCAATGCGTGATGTTGCACAGGGATGAAAAAATGATGATAAACAGAACTTGTAGCTCTATTCAGAAAAATGAACAGCAAGGATTTTCTTAACGAGCAAAAGAGGAAGAAAAGGTGTGGATCCTATCTCCTGACTGTGGACACCTGTACATTTGATACTGGTTTTGGGAGTGCACCTATTTGCTCTTGAGTGTTTTTCTGAATTTTTTTATTCAGAAAAATTATTTATACTGGCGGAGGACACCAGTATTTGGCACGTCGGAGCTGAGCCACACCCATTCCCTCTCCTTCATGGCACAGTGTATAAACCTTGTAACACTTGTGAGGAGCTCTATAAACACCCACAGGGTTCAGCCCACCCTGCCCTCACTGCTTCTAGCGGGTAGAACCAGGGCAGAAGGAGGCAAAAAAAAGAGGCACTGCTGAAATTGGCTGGGGCAGGAGCAGATGACTGAAATCTGCTGTAATGAGTTTTTTAATGAGCACAGCTGCACAAGGCCTTTTGTTGATGGGGTGAACAGGCTTCTGGGGGCAAGTCAAATTAAGTGTCCTTACAGAAGCCAGTCTTGAGAAGAAGGGTAAAATCACGCTGAAGGCTGGTGGTGCTGGTAAGCTTCCCACTGAGGTGTTGATGCACCTGGAGATGTGGAAGTGGGGACTTTCCTGGGCAGAAAACTGAAGCACCCTTGTGGTGGCAGCTGCTGCTGAGGTGTGTAAATCAGGATTAATAGTGCTTATCTCACCTACCAGGTAAGCTTTGCACATGGAAGGGGCAGTTCTCTACCTTGGAGAAGGTGAATGTTGGCACACAGCTTTCACTTGCAGTTGTGAGGCTCAAATGGAAAGTGGGATGAGTGTATTTTGTGGATTTTTTTCTTTTAATTATGCGTTTTAAATATTGCTGAAATGTTTAAGCCTGCTAAGATGAAATTGAATGTGACAATTTAACCAGTCTGTAAGACTCCTGTAATGGGAAAACACTCCTGCTTCAGCAACCAAAGTGTGGTGCAGGAAGCACAATAAGAATGGGCTTTTTTGTTCCCCCCCTCATTTTCCAGGTGAAGTGTAACCTCTGTAACCACCACAGCATCTGGTAGATGTGAGGCACTTCTGGGTAAACAGAGGAATCCTGACCACACACAGAGGTTTTACTATTGCTGACTTTAAACCTCAATAAGGAAATTGTACCTTGTATAAAGTTTTCTCAACAGCATATACTAGTTTATCCTTCTCATAGGGATGGTGACATCTAATTCATATAATGTCAGAAATTCAACTCTGCTAAAACTAAGCAGAGCCTAAGTAAAGATTCAGGGAGAGAGTCTGCTGCTGAGCTCCAGTCTTTTCACTTACCTGATTATGCCTGTAGAGAGACAAAGTCTTAATAAGTTTAAACACAAAAGCAGATGCAAGATGGTTGGGGGTTGTAAAGGGTGAAATTCCGAGTCATCTTTAATGTTATGAAAATGGTAGGGTGCTTTTAAGGATGTGGCATGATAATCTTTATAGGTAAAGGTTTATGGGTCTGAAACACCTTAACTTTGAAAACCACTTCTTTTAGGTACAGAGATTTATCTGAAGGTTATGACCTATACTTGCAAACCTTGGACTGGGATGAAATACATGCAAAGCAATGCATTCATTTGTTCTGTTTTGCTCTAAGACTCTGCTTGCAGCCTGTGTGTTCGCATGTAAATGCCTCTGCAAATTCCTAGGTGTGCATTATGGTATATTTACCTCTGGGCAGAGATGCAAGCAGTAAGCAGGCAACCATCCAGAGAGCAGTCTCCCTAATGAGAAGGAGAGAGAAGAGAGAAAGGTCAAATGCTTGGTTAGAATGCTAGAGCAGAGATCAAAGACCTTTTCTCTGGTGTAACTTATGCCATCTTTCCCAGCTCCCTCATCTGTGAAGCTGATTTGAGTATGAAACTGGGTGGGTTAGAAACCCGGGCTTGTTTTGTCACCTAGTCTTGGTGTGGGTTTCACCTCCTGCCTGTAGAACTGAGGTTTCTCAGTGTTCATGATGGGACAAGGCTTCATTTGCCAATGACAGACCTGTAATTTCCTTTTGTCTTCTCATATGGACAAAATTAATTGCATCTATATAGTCACAGTTTGATCTTGAGATTATTCTCTGTTGGTAATTAAAAGAAATTCCTTCTGCTCTCAAACTTCAGCTGCTTCACAGCCCAAGGAAAAGCGTAGCTTACCAATTCATTTTTGTGCCTTCCAGCCCTTGGGAATCTGTGCCTGTCAGGAGCTTCACCAGACACTTCAGCTGCTATTTGTGTCTCTGCAAAAGAGTGAAAGGCTCTTAATTTTTGTTGTTAGAAGTGTTCCTTATAAGACAAAATAGTCGTGCTTCCTTTGCTGTTTTCTTTCACTTTGTGTGTGTAAAACATGGTGTGTTATTATATAATTTCTGTGTATATATCATTTACACTCTGTGTATGTAGATTTACTGTGTGCTTGCATTCTGGATACACTCTTGCAATACAAAGAATGTATTTTCTTGTGTAGGATGGATGTGAGTCACAAGCCCTGCACTGACTAGCCCTCAGCTTTCAGCCCAGTGAAGGGATTCCTGTTCTGCAGCCAGCTGTGATTAAAGAGAGTGGAGAAACCTGATGGGTGTTGTATTTATCAGGAGGTGTAGGCACCATCCTACAAACTACCAAATACCACGAAAGCTGCACTTCTACCAAAAAAATAAGAAGCCTATAAGGAAAATGATTCCTAAAAGAGTTTTTTCTTTGAGGAGGCTTTTAAATCAGGTACTTTCTCAAGAAAAAATCTGAAATGGAGCAGGAGTGGAGATGGGGATGAATGTGCAGTTTGGGCTTTCTTTTTCCATCCTCACAGGATGTCATAGGTTAAGGAGTATGAGTATCTGAGTGGTTGTTCCTCCTTGTTCCACAGATAATGCTGGTGGTGGAAGAAGTGGTTTATCCAAGGTTCTCTTCCCACTGAGGAAGTTTTTTGTGGGGAAGGTGCTGGTGATATTCTCCTGCCTGTTGCTCCTGGTGCAATGTGGCTGCCTGGGGTGAGCAAGACCTGGATTTCTGTGTTACTCCCTCTCTCCTCGTGGCCAAGCCCTGGTTATGGCTTGTTCAGCAGCCCCTTCCTGATACTCAGTGCAAACCATCTGCCATCATTGGCTTCTTTGACATTAGCAGTGTGTCCTGCCTGTCTCTGATGAATTCCTGTGGTTGCCTCCCTCCCCACTGGAGGAGGTTGTTTCAGCCAGTGTCCCATACATTTATGGAAGCTTATTCCATATTTGTTTCCTTCCTGCCTATCTTTAGTCAATGAAACTGAGGCACTAATGGCCATTCTTGTAACAGAATCATTTAGATTGGAAAAACCTCTGAGGTAGAGTCTAACCTTTGTCTGATCACCACTCTGTCAACCAGACCAGAGTGCCATGTCCAGTTTTTTCTTGAACACCTCCAGGGTTGGTGACTCCCCCACCTCCCTGTGCAGCCCACTCTAATGCTTAACAGCCCTTCCTGTGAAGAAATTCTTCCTGATGTCCAGCCTGAACCTCCCCTGGGGCAGCTTGAGGCTATGTCCTCCCATCCTGTTCCTGGTTTCCTGGGAGAAGAGCAGAGTTCATCTGCCCTCTCAGCTTTGTGCAGGTGTTCTACTCCATATAAGGCTGCAAAAATACCAGGAAAACTTGTTCTGCTGGTCCAGGGCTCCACACCAACCTCTCCTGCTAGGCAGCAGCAAGGTCTGTCCATGCTGAAGGTGTCTGGCCCAGCAGCTGGTGCTCTGTGGTACTGTGGCCATGTCCACTCTCTCTGTAGGCAAAGGTGGTCCTCATGATGATCTCTTTATTCAGAAAGAGCTAAAAATTTTGGTATGTGTGGCCTTTCTAAAGGTGCAGTAGCAGCAGTGGGAATGACCCACAAGTCAGAGCTCCTGAAAGCTGTGTCATTCTTCTGGAGGGTCAGTCATTTTCTAACAGTTTTCATTCTGACTCAAGAAAAACACGAGGGTGGTTGTTCCAGCACAGCTGGTTTGTTTGTGTCCCTGCCTTTGGCTGGCTTAGTCCCAGAGTCCCTGTGGTGTTTCTGGTTCTCACAAATGCCTCTCTGGAAGTTTTGGATCGGGGAGTGACTGAGATCAGAGTTGAAATACCAAATTGCATCTGAATTGTGTGTGAATGTTGAGCTCTCTTGCCTTTCACGTGCTGGTGTTAACTTCCCTTCTGAAGTTAAGCTTGTGCATAAAGAGAGAGCAATGCAGGCTTTTTTTAAGGAAGCAGAATTTAACCACAGGAATGCTTCAGATGGGTCTAGCTGGACCACCTGACCCTTAATTTAGCTTGATTCAGTGCTGCTTAGTTGAAATAGCATTTCTTTCTGATTGGAGCTGACTTAGCTTGATGCTCCTCATACCCTAAAGGAGAGATCTGTTCCTGTCTGTTCAGTTCAGCTGGTGTTAGATGTTTCGTGCACTGTGTGGATAAGCACTTAAAACACTTTCTATTTGATACTTAATTTTTCTTAATTTCCAGTTCTGGTTTAAATAAAATGAAATTCTGGAAACTAACAATTTTTTTTCTTTGTAATCTTTTTTTTGATTTAAAATTTGACCCATTTATTGTTCATTTTAATCAGATGAAGGAATTATGTAGAACTTTTTTCTTTTTTCACAGAGGTTAAAATAATTAACTGAGTAAGGTTTTGCAACTAATAATCACTTCCTGAAGAATTCAAATGCTAATTAATAACTCTTTAACACAGTAACCTACCTGAAATAACTAAGGCATTGGGTGTAATTAAAGCATATGATTAAACTGTAAAATGGATGATTAAATTGTAAAGCATATGATTAAATTGTAAAATCATGATCTTCTTGACAATGTGTCATCCAACTTTTGTGTCATTTGTGCAAGGCCATTTATTGAGCACGCTAGCTCAGCCTGCAATAAAATTAAATTAATCAAGCAGAGAAGTAACCAAATGCTCCCAGAAGAATAGCAGGGCTCTGTGTCCCACAGAAAATGGATTCCAGCTGTCCCTTTCCAGTGCAGGGGGTGAGAAGGGATCTAAATGCTACTGTCAAAAGCTTTATGCTTTTGGAGCACTAAAACTCTCCCTGTGTGGTGACCACAGAGTGACACTGATATCAGAGTTGGTGTGAACTAAGTGGGCACGACAAACTGACGGAACTGATTTGTTTGTCAGCTCTTCCCCTCCATTTGCTACCATCCAGCACTGGTTGATGGAGGAGGGCTCTGAGTGAGTGGTGATACAAGGCGGAGCAGACCCCAGCTGGAGAAGGCACCAGTAATTCTGAAAGGATTAGCCAAAATCACCTACCAGATGAATGAAGGCCGCTGCCAAGGTGGAAACTTCTCATGGTGCACCTGGCGAAGCTTGGTAGCTGAGTCATTGGTAATTTTTTCAAGGATGTTTTTTATTCCCCTCCCTCCCTTGCATGCCTTTGGCTTTTGAACACAGATGTGTGCAAACTGACTGTTGTTACAGTCACTGCTGCTACTGAGGCTTGTAGGAGGGTGGGGGAGGCACCTTCCTCCATGACTTTGTGAAATCATGAGTGTACCCTGAGCACAAAAATGCCACCTTGCTATTCCTCACCCACATCAAGGCAACTTTCTGTCATTTCTTTAAATGCTGCTCTCTCATGTAACCACAGTAACAGGCCTTTTACCTTTAGGTAAAAGCCATTAGTTAATAGAAAGCTAATGAGTGAGTTTGCAAGTGGAAATTACAGTCTGGTTTCTTAGAGAAAGTTTTATGATGTAACAGCCTGTACCGAAACTGGGTGATTACTTCTGGTCTTATCTGAAAGCAGCCTATAAACAACATGAGGCATCATTTACAGGCCTGTCCTATAATTAGTTCAAGTAGAGAGATTTAAGTCATCTTGGAGAGGGATACATGCTGATAGGTAGTCAAAAATGACAGTGGCTTCCTCATCAAGGGTTTTGGGTTTTGAAATTACCCTAATTTGAAAGCAATCTTCTGGAAATTTGTGAGCAGTGGCAGAACGTGTTTCTATAGCCACCCTTGTGGCTCAAGGCAGTGGGAAGAAGCGTCCTCTGCTTCCCTGGGGGACTGCCTGGGGCTTCAAGCTGCAAATTGTGCTGTGGTGATAGCTGAGTCTTGGATTGGGATCCTTATCTTCAGGTGCCCTGGTGTGGGTGGCTAGCCTGGTTTTCATGTTTGTTTGTTTTAGCAAACTCTGTATGGTTGTAATTCTCTGAACTTGCCCTTATCTGCTGTGCACTGGAGTTCTGTGTACTCTGTCCATGCTCCCTCCCTTCCCTCCCTGTGCTCCAGTCACACCAGCCCAGCTGTGGAGGTGGTGGGTGGGGTGCTGCCTTTGGGCTTTCCAGGGTTTCCCCATGCTGCTGGAATTTCCCATCGACTGTTGAAGGCTTATTGTGGGCCACAAACAAGCTCTGGGGACTTAAAGATTGTCAAGTCTTTATTCTTTAAGTTAAATCTTTAAATTAAGGTTTTCCTTCTTGGGGATAACAACTGAATGAGTGATGGTGCATGATTTGCTCCTGGTGGAAAGCTAAAGAATCATAGAATTGTTAAGGTTAGAAAAGACCTTTAAGATCATCAAGTCCATCTGTCACCTCAGCACCACCACTGTGTTCACCAATAAGCCATGTCCTCAAGTGCCACCTCTGCGTGTTTTTTGAGGACTTCCATAGATAGTGATGCCACCATTGCCCTGGGCAGCCTGTTCCAGTGCTTTACAACCCTTCTGTTTTTTTCCTAATATTTCATTTGATCCTCCCCTGGTGCAACTTGAGGCCACATCTGGTCTTGTCATTTATTGTCTGGGAGAACAGGTTGACCTGCATCTGGCTCCAGCCTCCTTCAAACAGTTATAGAGTGAGAAGGTCCCCTTTGACCCTCCTTTTCTCCAGGCTGAACATCCCCAGCTCCTTCAGCTGCTCCTCCCCAGATTTGTGCTCCAGACCCTTCCCCAGCCCTGTTGCCCTTTGTTTGTCCCACTGTACCACATATAGGTACTGCAGCAGGAACTTAGAGCCTCCCTGGTTTCTAATAAATAGCTTTGGGAAGGAAGAATTTGTGTATGGAAATAAAACGTGTAGGGAAAACAGGAATTTCAGTTTATAATGGATCAGTTTCCAGAATTCAAACATAAACACCTTCCCAAAGGTTTGAAGGGAAGTAGCAAAACTCTAGAGGTGTCTGGCCAAAAATGGACTGTGTATGACCTCTTGCTCTTAGCAGACTGGCAGCCTCAGGAAACTAGACTGTGTTCTTGAATTCAGAACAGCCATTCTAAATAGCTCTCAGACTAAACTGAAGTAGTCTGTGGCTTTGTAAAATGGGAAGGGTTTGGTGGCTCAGGGGACTGATGCTAAAAGTAGCACGTTTCATTTCAAGTTTCAGGGGGAAGGAAGTACGCTCTTAGTATGCAAGTGAACAGAATTCAACCCTGAGCAAATAATGCTACAATCTTGTGGGTATTTAGTGGTTTCACGTTAAGTCTGGTCTGATTGAATTCTCAGACAGTCAAGATCCATGGCATCCATATTTCCAGTTCTTATTTCTGAGAAATTATGTGTTTGCTATCTGCTTGATTCCCTTGAGTGAAGGCAAATCCAAGAATGAGAAGGATGTTTGTAAACAGATTCCAGAGGGACGTTGTGTCGCTGTTGCCTGGGGAGTCAGTGTTAGGCAAGTTTGGCATGACATCTGTCTGTAATTTTCAGCAGTGGGCCGTCATCCCATTCTCTTAAAACTTGCTTTATTCCCTGTATGCGGTAACTTTTGTGCCAGATCGAGCTTTTAGCTTTTCAAGAGAACGCTGCTGCTGTCTGGCTGGGCAGTGCCTTTCATTTGCTGTCTTCCTGTTGGAAAGACTCTTGGCATAGGGAGGAATTTCGTCCCTCTAAACCCCTAGCAAGTGTTCCCAGCCCCACCTATTCCTGTCTTGCACATCCTAAGCCCTCCTGGGATTGAGTTCTGCAGATCTACCACTCAGTGACATCTCAGGAAGTGCAGCATGAGGTGTGTCCCCCTCCTTTGCCTGGCCTTGTGCCCATTGGTGAGACTTAATTCCTTGTGCCTGGTGGTGTCTGGTGGTCTCATGCCCTTTGATGAAGCTTCTGGAATGAGACCAAAAAGCCTTTGTTCCTTTTTGTGAAGTCCTTCTGACAGCTCCCACAAAAGTTCTTCTTCTTCTCAATTCCTTTTTGCTTTTCTCAGTTTCCACTGCTCTTTATCTTCCAGTTCCAACAAAATGTGTTTTTCTTTTCCTCTTTCTGTGAATAAATTATTCTTCTCAAAGATAAAGATCTCTTCTTTCAAGAGATTACAGTTTTATGAAAAAGGCATATGTGTGTGAGGCTTTACCTTTGAGGAAACTGTAGCCTTAAAGAAGTAGCTCCCAAGTGACAATGCAGAAGGAGACAAGGATTCATTCAGCTGAATTTGTTATGTATTTTTTTCTTATTTTGGAGGCAGTTCCTGCCTGAACATCTCCTTCTAGTACTCTCTGTACAATGGTTTATTTTACTGTTGTTTAACCTACAGAGGTACTGTGGGCTAGAATGTTAACATGGAAATAAGGAATTAACTTTTTTTTTTTAACGGAGGGCTTTTTTTTCCTCTGGCATGTGCTCAAACCAACCCTTAAATCAAGGGTATTACCTGACTGTGGAGCACTCAACAGCCAAGCAGCTAAGCTGATCCTTAGATTAAATTATGTGAAGAGTCCTGGAGGCATTATGAAGTTAATTTATATCAGTAAAAATGTTTGGATCAATACAACACTGACCAACACTAACACTTCTAAAGTGGATGATCTGAACATGTGAAAATGAGACCAGGTTTGGAAGAGGGATGATCTAGTTTGGGTTACTAGCACCATTTCGTAGCAGAGAGCTCAACTTCTGTGCAAGTGGGTGCCTACTTACTGCAGTAATCTCTGAAATGATTACTTATTCTTCTTACTGACTGGGATGTGTGTGAGGTTCTTGCCAGACACAAACTGGGGAGAAACTTACTGGAGTAGGAGAGAAGATGGGTGAAATAAAAATACCTCCCTACCCTTCCTTTGGCCCTCTCAGGTACCTACACATTTATTATGTATTAATTATGTCAAGTGGTAGGAATCCCTGGACATAGCTCTTGATAAGCCAGATAGACAGGCAAGGAAGACCAAAATGGATGGAAATATATGGGAAGTTCTTCTACAGTATGGGTGTGGTTGGCAGGTATTTCCCCTTGCTCTTTGTCTCATGGCCTTTCCCTCCCACTGCAGTTACTACTTGCCTTAAGGTGTTTTGTGCCACCTGGATTAGAGATTCCTTATGTGAAATAATTCTGTCTCATTAAGGACAGCAGCCTAATCCTCTTGTTAGTCTGTTACTTGCAGAAACCTCCCTACACCAAAATGTCTCCACCTAGTTTAAATTTCGGCAAATAGTTTGCAGCTCCATTATTCAGCGGGCTGAGCTCCTCTACTTGTATTGGAAATCTCATGCTTGTTTGAGCTCTTCCTTTGTCATTAGGCTCCCACAGAGGGATGAGGTACCTGCACAGCTACATACGTATAAGGCTGGTTCAGGCTTCTTGGAAAAGCAGAGTAAAGAGGGTATTGCTGCCTGAAATGATGGAAAGGGCAGAGCAGGGCTAGTGGCTGCTGGAGAGGTGACACAGGATGCTCCCTCTTGCTGAGGAGGGATGAACATCACAGGAGCAGCAGCTGCCTCTTACTTCCCAAGTCCAGCCAGACTCCAGGCCTCTGGTTCAGCCAGGCTCTGTGATTTAAGTGGGAGTATGTTTTGGCTGCATTTCCAGCTGGGGCCTGGAAATGCTGAAAGCAGGCGTGTTGTCTGATCTCAGCTCTCTGCCCAACACCTGGGATGTCTCAACAGCCTCGATTTCTGCCACTGCTTACAGCTGCTAAGTGTCTAAAAGCTCATAAATGTGATTCCTTTTATATTTGGTCTCCATCTCAACTGTCCAGTGTCTTGACATAGTGCAGCTGAATCACCATAAAACTTAGAGAGGATACAACTTGACAATAATTGAGTTACTGAACACTAAGTAAGAACCCGAGGCCAGGCTGGATGGGGCTCTGAGCAACCCAGTCTAGTGGAAGGTGTCCCTGCCCATGGAGAGGGGTAGGAATGAGATGATTTTTAAGATCCATTAAACCCCAGACCATGCTATGAACAGTATTGAGCTGTTAAGATTGTAAAGCTCCAAAACGATCCATTTTACAAGTGTGGCTTTTTTTCCTCTCCAGGCAGCAGTTACCTTTCACACAGAGCCAGGATTATAAAACCCCCTTGGGAAATGTTGTCAGCACAAAGAAGGAAAGAGGAAAACTCCCTCCCTTGGAAGTTTTGAATTCAGGTAGTGGATATAGCATAATCACAAGGGAGAGGAAGAAAGGGAAATTCTGGGGGAATTTCCTAGGAAGCAGAAGGGAAACTTTCAGGCTCAAGAGACTGGTTTGAGCTGACAGTAGTCAATAAAATGTCTTTATTAGTTTTGTTTGATGTCTGATCTAGGAGGAAGTGTAACACACTAATGCCAGAGAATTTCTATTCTCCAAAATGACTTTCCAGCCCAATACTGCAAGAGCAGGGAAAATCCTGACCTGCAGATGTTTATTTTTGCTAGCAACAGGCTCCAGGATTAACAGTTTCTTTTCCTTATTGTGATTCCTCTCTTTTCTTAACTATTTTTTATTTGCATGATGTCTCAAAGAGAGGTTCTTTCTACAGGATGCTGCTGTTAGTAATACATGTAACAATCCCACCAAGGCTCAACAGTCAGTTTTCTTTTTCCTCTATCAGACCTCTTAGGACAATATATGTCATCCCTTAATTGTAATGTCAGAATCAGTTGGATTTATATTTTCTGCCAGGAGAGAAGAGGAAGAAATTGGACCAAGTTCAGAAAATGTTTTTGTTCTATAGGAGGGAGTTAAGTATTCATCAAAATATTGATGAGCCTCACAGGTAAATGAGGCTAATTAGCAGCATATGCTGTTGAAGCTGCTGCATTGGATGTGGAAATGCTGTGAATGGTGGGTCTGAAAATGGAAGTTTAGGGTGCCAGGGTGAGAGGAGAGGAAGAAACTGGGATTAATCAAGGCTGGTGTAACTTGCCTTGGCTCTTCCCTGGAGAATGATGTTCACTGGGGACTGAACTGAGAGTCCCACACCACACACCTTGCTGAGGGGTTGCATACCTGGAAGATAAACCCTGACAACAGCAAGAGAAACCACCTGAGTCACATCCTGGGTTTTTCTACTCAGCTACAAAATACAGTTGTTTGAACATGTTTATAACCAAATGTTCATCATAAAGTTTTTATAGACCTGGAACAAGTCCTGGACATTAATTAGTTCACTGGTGTCAGAGCTACTGAACCAAAAGCAGCTGGTCTCTGCCTGAGCTGGTCTCTCAAGGAGCATTGCTCTCTTAAAGCAAAAGTGAAGGTGTCTGGGTTTTATTTGTGGTTTGTTTTCTTGCAGTTCTTGTAAACAGACCTGCAACTGCAGTTTGTGAGAACTTTTCAAGGAGGGAAGAACTGTTTACAGAATAACTTTTCCCAAGTAATTTATAGCATGTACCCATTACCATTGGTGTTAGTGAATTATCTCTATTTCTGCAGGTTCTGGTGGCACCTTTCTTTATGCAAGGAACAAAACAGATGAGTAAATAATTAAGAAATGGAAAAGTTATTCCCTTCTCCAGGAGCCCAACTTGGCTTTTTCTGTAGATGCCCATTGTAAAGTACAAAGTACGCACGGAATATTTTGTATTAGTAAAAACATGAAGTCCTAGTGGTTCAAGGACTCTTGAACCAGTGACAAAAATAAGACTGAGAGTTGCCAGATATTGCAGGCTTAAACCTGACCCCTCCTCCCAGTGGAATTGCCTTCCCAATGCCTGCTTTTTGAAATCATTTGTGAAGCTGAAGCCTACACAGCCTTTTAAACCTAGCTGCTATGGTATAGGAGCAGGAAGCTTCCAGTTGTATGGCTGTGTTACAACCTTGGGAATATTAATGTCCAATTAATTTCTGTCTGTCAGAGATAGATACAAACAGGATCCTAAGCATAGCCCCCTTAAAAGTGCCTGTAAGCACTTCATGCTTCTTTTGCTAACCTGTAAATAATTGTTCCAAGTGGAGAACAGTCACAGATATTTTGCCCAGGTGCTGAAGGACTGTAGACTTTTGGCTTGATAGCTGAGGTGGATGTATTTTTTTTGTGTGAAGAAGAGTTCTGTAACAGTCAATTTGTGTAAGTAGGAGAAGGAAGAGTGGGGATCATAAGCACTTCCTGCAGGCCCCATACTCTGGAATGTTTCTCAACAGTCTTAAAGCTTTCAGATCTTTTTAATGCTTGGTTCAGATTTAGTTCAGCCAAGTGATTTTCTATCTGGAGCACCCATGTCTCAAGCATTGAGTAAGCATGATCAGATCTCATCTAGCTCTTGTCCCACCAGCAGAAGAGCAATTTCTGTTATTTGTGCAATAGCACTATTTTTTTATCCCTGACTCTAATCACAGCCACACAGGGAGGCGCTGGCTGCTTATCAAAGGAAAAAGCTTGGGGTTTGGAAGCAAAGCAAGGAACTCCTCCTTTGTTTTGAACCTCTCTGAAAGACCACTTGTGTTTGCTTCCTACTTATGGGTTTCTACTCAGAACCATGGCATGAGAAAGAGGTGGCATCTTCCCCCCTACCCTTTTCTGACAACAGTGTCCTATTCTTCCTATGGCTGTGTGCATGTAAATTAATTTTCAGGTTGCTTGCTCTCTCCTTTAGGTCTGTGTGGGGACCTAGAGTGAGTTGTTTCATTATTGTTATCTATGCATGTATCTTCCTGAGGGAAGGGGTGTGTGTTACTTTTGCTTTTTCTGTGGTGGCTCAGTGCCTTGACTTTCCTGTTGGAGACTGTAGCACTTCAGCAGGATTTTTTTGGTGAATGATCTTTTAAATGAAAGCTGGACTCGGTTGAAGTGTTGCTCTTCTAGAATTGGAAGATGACCAACAGCTCTGGTTTTAAAAAATGCGAACCCAGCTCCTCCCATTCCTTCTCTCCCCTTTCCCCCAGTGGACAGTAGAAGGTCTCTTCCCTCAGAAGAAAGCAAAGCAACAGTGTAAGATGGAAGCCACAATTTCTTATGCTGTCGCATTTCTTACTGCAATTTCTTTTTGTGACTTCCCTTTCCTATGGCAAATTAGTACTGGCAGCCTTGCAAGCCCTTAACCCATATCTAGGTTAACTAGGACAGAGAGAATAGAAAATCCAACTACAACAGCATTACAGATGGTTTTACAAAGGATGACTTTAGAACTGAGAGATACTACCAGTTGGCATGGAAATGTTTTGCATTGGATGTTGTATTCCCTAATAGACTGGTTGTGTCAAAAGAAAGCAAACTGTTGTTCCATGACTACTGGGACAGAAGTGCATGGAAAAGGCAAATGAATTCTGGCATGGGTTCTCTGATGTCTCCTGATGTCAATACTTTTGACCTCAAACACAAATTTCCTGGACTCACCACCTGACTTTACAGGACTGTCTTAGTTTTGTCTTTTCTCTTGCCTTGAGAAGAGACTTTCTTTGGGTTTTTTTTTTTTTATTTTCTTGTTTTTGCAAGATTTGTCAAAGGGCTACAAGGGATGTTGGGGAGAAGAGGGAGGAATTAAGCAGGTGCTTTGCTTGATCTCACAAACCTTACTTTTCTTAAGAAACCAGGTTGTGAACTGTTAATGGCATCTTTGTACAACTGACTGGTGCTGATCTTTGAGTTGTGATAAAACAGGAAAATTAAGCCAGTCCTTGAACTTAACAACTAAAGACGACAACCCAATATGTAAATTTATTATAGCTTCCAAGAACTAATGGGGGGGCAGGGTTGGGGGGTGGGGTGGATGTAAGTCCTAAAAGTTACTGACTTTTTAAATAGTCTTTAGTTTGCTCTTCTATGGTGAAATGGTTCAGTGAGAATGGAGCTCTGGTGAATGTTGCGGTTTAGCATAGCTGGGAATTGTAGTTGAAGAAGGCTGCATCTGCCAGGAATTGTCGCATTTCTTCAGAGGATGCTTATTTCAGTTGTAGACACATAACCCTTTCACCAGTGAGTGTGTTTAATACCAGAGAGCACAATACTTTTCATCTGAAAGTAGGACACAGCTGAAAGTAGGCTGGAGAATGAACATCTGACACATGGTGTCATGCTAATAGATTCTGTCCAGATGTCTTGTGTTGCAATAGCATCCAGCAGTCACTTGGCAGTGGACAGTGGGGTCATTCTGAGGGACCACAGGGTCATCCTGAGGGACAGTAAAGTCATCCTGACCTGTGGAGGTCCCTTCAGATATAGCCCTGGGCCCAAACAAAGTACCTTAGCAACGAGTCACTAACGAGTCACTGGATCAGCTGTGTGTGACTCTGCTATAAAGGAAACTTGCTGGCTGTGTAGGCAGCTGCATCTACAGCAGGGGAAGCGGCACATGGGTAGCTGCTGTCTTTTCTGCATTCTAGAGTGCACCAAACTAAACCTTTCTCAGTGTCAGAGATGCCAAACAGCACTTCTGCCTGCTTATGCTGTTTGGAGCATGTTGGTAAGTAACGACTTGGAAAGAAAGAGCAGCAGTTTGTGCAGAACCACAAGGTTTCATGCCATGAAAGATCAGCCTGACCTCTCCGTGGTTCTACACTTTCAGTGTAGGAAATCCCCCTGTGAAAGTTTTAGGTGAACTTAGTTTTGCAGCCTGTTTTCAACTAGCCCCGAGGTAGAAGTTGAGGGTGTGAAATGCATGGCCCAGATAAGGCTTTTGAAAATTCAGCAGAGCACTGACCCATAGCTGGGTCTTTAGAACTTGCCTTCCCCCAGATGACTGAGCCCTTTCCTTTCCAAAACAGCAATGTTTACCTTTGCCAGTGTTGTTGAGAGGTCTTGGCAGTGCTCTGGCTGAGGCACTACGCGAGTGACACCCCTGCTCCCAACACACATCCTTACCTCCCTTTTGAAATCCTGCTCTTTCCTTTCCATTGACTAACATCCTGTGAAATACCTTCTGATGCCATCTCACACCAGGTTGTTTTTTTCCCTAGGATGATCCAGGCCCAGTAGCTGCTTCTGCAGGGGTGGGGACAGGTTGCAGCTTCACAGTTGTGATCTGGTATCTCTGGGTAGCCACAGGAGCTGTTTCAGTCTCTGCAGCGCCACAGACACAAAGCTTCTCTGCACAGTAGCCAGTGCCTGTGGCACATCTGCTTTGGCACCCTCCGAGCTCTTGGCTGGAGTTGTCCACAAGTGATGAGGTTTTGCATCACCTAGATAACAACTATTCTTTGGAAGTCCAGGAAAAAGGGGGTTCAATCACTACAGTGATAAGGTCTGTGCCACTGATTTTGGAAACACTGTTAAATATGTGTATTATACAGCAGCAAATTGCTAGCTGGGTGCATGATGTGCCTTGGAGTATAAAGGGCAGAAAGATGTGCTGGTTGTTCCAGGCATGCCAAAAATCAAAGGTGTGTGTGAGTATAAATCTCTAATATCAGCTAACAATTTTGAATCCTTGGGTATCTCCAGGAATGTCAGAGAACTAATGTAATTTTTGAGGCCATCCATAACTGAGCAGATGGTTACGGCTATGCTGTGTCAGGGCCAGCCTCCTCAAATGTTTCTCTGTTCACAGTTCCTAGAGTCATGACATAAATGTTGCACGTCCAAGTTGTGGTAATTTTTAAACTGGTTATTCTCAGGCTCCTCTGATCGTCTCTGCTTTAGTGATCTCTTAAGGTGCAAATACCCCCAAATCAGAGACAGGATCTGAGCTTTCTCTCATATCATACACATTGTGAACTGTAAATACCAGTGAATAGCCCTGTTTTCTGTGAGAGCAAGACATGTAAAATATCAGATGAAGGAACCGTTTCTATGCATGTGAGAGATCCTTGTTTATCTTTGGGTTTCTCTAGTTAAGAATGCCTGCTGCACTTCCCTTAGATTTACCTCCTTTTATTCAGTTATTGCACAAAATGTTTAAAATCACAGGCCAAATACTTTGTTATTTGACCATGTGCAGGGTAGAGGCAGGACTGTATTTGGCTATTCTCTTTTGGCATCTTGTAGTATGCTGTGGATATTTTGTTTGGATGGAAGGGATGTCCTTACTTGCAGGTCTCGAAATACTTATCAGTGTGTTTCCACTACAGTCAAACCCTCCTAAAACACAATATTAGTCAATGCACAGCTGTTGCTGCTAGAGTAAACAACTGATTTTTCTGCTTTGCCATCAGATTCTAGGGAAGTAGACACTTCCAGGGAGATGTCTAACAAAGCTGTATCCAGGAGGATTTTTGTCATTTTAATGTGCTACTTTTAGTCTAGACAGATGTAGCAACTGATTGGGTCTTCCTATGGCTGGCAGGAGGTGTTGTCCCTGAGCCAGCCCTGTTCCCACAGCTGGACTGTCTGAATTCACATCTTCTCTTGTCACCAGTGCTTCACAAAAATCTCTTTTTGATGTGCCCAGAGTTCGAGTTCTGAGTGTTTGTGGTAATAGATAGCCAGACTTGGGCCTTCAGAAATGACTAAACTTGGAGTGAAAACTGCACAGAAACTTTGATTTGGAACGGCAGAATTCCTTCTCCAAATTGTCTTTGCTTACTGGTAAAAAGAGCTGATGCCTTCAATGAGAACTTGAGCTGAATTGATCCTTGATGGGAATGTGATAATTACTTACTGCTTACCCAAACTACATCTCATAACTTCAGCTGGGGCAGTGGGGAGGAGTGTTGGGTGGGACTTCTGTACAACCTACTGCATCCCCAACTCTTAAAGGAAAATGGGTGTGATGTCCTCAGACAAGAAAGTACCAAGTGCTAATTGTTTAGGTATGGCATTGCACATATTTTACAGGCAGCTGCCAAACATCTTGAGGCCTCATTGTAATGCAGGCAGACAGAGTATTGTGTTTGGATCTTTAGAGCATTATGGAATGGCATTAAACATTACAGTTGCCCTTTTTGTAGGCACAAATGTCCATTTGTGAGAATATGTAATGGAACAAGATTATTTTTTTCCCCTCCCCTTGTTGACAATTTTCCACAAATGTAACTAGTGATTACTAGGTGTGATTGGTCCTGTGCTTTAACTGACAGATATTAAACAAAGTAGTAGCTTATGGGTTCAGTGCAAGGGAGAAATGATTTGTAGAAAGCACTCGAGGTATGTGAAGTTTACATGACTTAGTTTTGAAGCACTTCCTCAGAGCACACATGGAAATCTTCTCTAGATGTTAACACACTGATCTCAGACTCGCAGTTCAAAGCCCTTACATTCCTGTCCTACTACCAGATGGGATTTGAAGAGCCTTGTTAAGTTTGTAGCTTTCTTTGAGGAGCTCAGAGCTGACCTTGGTGCTTCAAGGACTGTTTATTTAGAGGGCTGAACTAAGAGTGTTACATGTTGGCCATTTTATAATCCTTCATTCAAGCTGTAAACCATCATTTGGGAGATTGAGTTGGCAGCTGAACAGCAGTGAACACCTCAGAGCGGCTCTGAAGCAGAACACAGGTTTTAGAAATTGAAACAATCCTATTTCTCTGCAGTTGTTCAGGGATGCCAAAATGTCTGGGCCTTGCAGTCCCCCAGGTTCTGGAGCCACCCCAAGATGAAATAACCTGCCCTGGCCCAACCAGGGTAAGACATGGGGTGTCTCTGATCCACCCCTTGCTGGTAGGGAGTCAGTGGTGGTCTTGCCATGATTTGTGTTACCTCACTGAGCTCTGTTTCTTACAGAGCTTCATCCCAAAATCCATGGGCTGCAAATGCAAGGCAGATAGAAGCTGAACACTAACACCTTGGAGATGACCTTTGACATGAGGACTGTTTCTGAGTGGAAACTTGTTCATGCCTCTCTCAACACAGAAGAGTAAGAGAAAATAGGGACTAAGATAATAACTAAGGATATCCTAAGTTAGATCCTTCTCTCCCTTCTGAGGCATGGGACACATCTGTAGTGGGTTTGAGGCAGGGACATGCTGCCATGTCAAGCCAGCAAATCTGCCTTGACTTAGATCAGCTTGTGCAGGTCACTCTGCATCTGAATTGAGTTGTTCAACTTCAGTGAAAGCAGTATTTGGAAAACACCTGTGATACAGTGGCTTCATTCCATGACCACCATGAAAATTGTAGCTGCAGTGAGGTTCTCAAAAGGTGAAATCAACTGTGTGGAGGATAATCTTTGAGGACAGAAATTTCCCATGAGGAAATTCAAAGATCCCCTAGATCCCCTAGACCTACCATACAACCCTGGTAGCTCTTTAATTAGGTATTTTGCTTTTTGGTTTGAGAATATGAAGGTTTGATCCAGGCGCTTGTGCAGCTCTGTTGTGGTTGTGCTCAGCAAGGCACTGCTGCTTTCCTTGGCATTGACAGATCCCAGGCAATGTTTGTGAAATCAGGTTTCCCCAGAGTACACTTGTTGGAGGGATGACAACACTCTAGGACAAATCAACACACTCTTTTCTGCTTCATTCCTCCGTGGTGACTGAAGAAATGGGGGAGGATGTAGTAAATGTGTTAGAGCACAGGGACTTTCATGAGTCTTAGTCATGGATGAAATGAAATGAAATGCTGACCCCTGACACTCTGGCTTGGCACAGCTATCCTTGTGGAGGTGACCTTTCCAGGAAAACCTTTTAGCCCTAAAGATTTTAATTTCATGCTCTCCCCCTCTCCCCTTTCCCAGCAGAGGACTTGGACAGTACAAGAGATGCAACAAAACATGGGAACCTCAGGGAGCTTTCACTCCCATCCTCACGTAGTTTCAGACTTTCTTGTCAAGAAAACTTCCTTCCTCATCTTAAACAAACAAACAAAAAATCAATCTGTAAAAGAATATGGATTTTGTTGTAGGAGACAGTGGAAGCTCTAATAGATTCTACTCTATAGATCCTGTCACTATGGGGCTTTAGATTCATTCAGGATCATACTTTGCTTTCAAAAAATCTCTGAGAAATATAAGTACAACGCTACCTATAATCCTGCCAGCTGCCAGGAAAACTTAGCTTGCAGCCTGAGTCTTCAGAAGCATTGCTATGAGTGACTGAGTGAGGAACATATGGGAGAGAATTAACCATGGAATGGCCCTTGTTGGGTCTGTGGTAGAGCTGGAAAAGTGGTGACACTCCTGTTGCCATTTCTTTTCACCTTTTGGGTTTCTCAAATGCTTCTGGGCATCTCCTTTTTTTTTTCTCCTCATCACTGCTGTTGCTATTTAAAGGAAATGTCATCCTCTGGATAGTAAACTGAATTTGGGTAAGAGGAACAACCAAGTTTAAGCTGGTCTTCCTCAATGAGGGAAATATATGGAGTTCTGTGTGCTTGTCCCTTTCCTGATGTCAAAATAAATCAGTCCTCTTTGGAGAAACAATGGGAAGGATCTGCTTGGCTCTAGTTCTGATCTCTCTCTAGCTGTGGTGACAGCAATCATTGGCCTGGCAAGAGTACTGATAAAGGAGCTGAAAGCAAATTTGCTTTTATAAAAAAACTTCTGGTTCAGAACTTAAGCATGTGCTGTGATGTAGAACAGGGGGAGCTCAGATATTAAAAGAGAATACAGAGTTGGAGATTATACTTAAAGGCACTTAGTTGAGAAATGTGTTTGGACTCTGCAACTAATTAACTATATTCATAAACTGATGGGAGGCCAAAAAAAAAAAAAAATCAAGCAAACAGGACTCCCCTTCATCTCATTTAGCCTGGTCTTTTCAGCTGCCTTCTGAGGCAACTGTAAGTGGAATAAAATAATATGGAAAATGGCATGGTAACATATGCACAAGGAAGTGTGAGAGGAAAATAAATGCAAAACTAAGTTGTAGAAATAATTTTAAAAGTTAGAACCCTCTAGATTATAACCCATCATAGTTATCTAGATGAATAATCTGCCTGTTTTCTCCATACTTCCCATTCTTTAATAAAGTTGCATTCTTCAACTACACCAAGCAAAAGATGGATTACACCACTCACCAGTGTTCTTTTTTTACAGAACAGAAGTGAATTTGGAGTGAAACTTTGGGTATGGGTGAGATGCAATTAATAACTTCCCTTCAGCACATGGAATTTATGCCCATGCAATGCTACACTAAGACAATGGCACTCCTCCAGCCCCTGTTAGCACAGGCACCTCTACACCACACCTTGCTTTGCATTTAGGATGTTCCTCAAAGTATTGAGGTGCTGTTTTAAAAACTTATGAGCAGATGTGAACTGAAATCAATGACTGGAAAACTCTGAGGCTCAGGCTGCTGTGAAAAATATGACTGCAGGTACATTCACAACATATACATGTCCCCAAATGTGTCTGAAAATTGTCAGTGTTCAGTGAGATACACTCAGTGTTCACATCCAGCATGTGTGTTTTTAATGGATTGTAGCAGAAATGTATCTCATTGCTCAGAGGACAGTTTATACACGTTTCCCTCTCCTCCCCTTCTTCCTCTCACCTGTTGAACCAAAGCTCCGTCATTGACATGTGCAGGCAGTGTCCTGTCACTTGGATCTTTTGGTGGCTCTTCAGGAATGCTCAGCTTCCATAGGAGGCCATTGCTCCATAGGCTCCTCGTCCTGAGAGGGAGGGAAGGCTGGAACACAGTTCAAAAAAGGAATGTGAGAGGGGTGTGAAAGACAAAGGAGCTCAGCTTTTTCAAAGGATTCTTAAGTGCTTATCATAGAAGCATAGAAATGGGGTGGAAGTGATGAAAGATCATCTTGTTCCAAACCCCCCTGCCCTGGCCAGGGACATCTTCCACAAGAGCAGGTTGCTCAGAGCCCCATCCAACCTGGCCTGGATGCCTCCAGGGCTGGGACACCCACAACTTCTCTGGGTAACCCAGTCCAGTGCCTCACCACCCTCACAGTAAAGAATTTCTTCCTTATGTGCAATCTACCTCTACCCTTTTTCAGTTGAAAATCTTTGTCCTTTGTCCTGTCACTACAGGCACTGGTAAAAAGTCTCTTTCTTAGCAGCCCCTGAAAGGCCCCTCTGAGCTCTCCATGGAGACTTCTCCAGGGTGAGCAACCTCAGCTCTCTCAGCCTGTGTTCAGAGGAGAGGTGTTCCAGCACTGACCATTTTTGTGGACTTCTGCTGGATCTGCTCCTACAGGTCTCTGTATTATGTTAGCAGTGAACTGTAGATGCCATTTACCATGGTAAAGTGGGAAAATCCAACAAGCCCCCTAAAAAGCTGGCTGCACCTGTGTGTGTGGTGTGGTGGTGGTTTGAATGGTTTTTGGTTTGGTTTTTTTTTTTTTTTAATAATATATGGTTTTTTTTCTTTTGTGGAGTGAAATGTTCTCCCACCCATCCCTCACACATCCCCAACCACGAGTGGCTTCTCTGTAGATAAAGTGTTCAGAACTGGTGACTGTTCTACCAAAACATCAGTCTCCTGAATGCAGTGTACACCCATGCAATCTTTTTTTAGGACTTTCCCAACTGGGGAAAGTATATCAGAGGCTTTTTTGTAATGCTTATCTTGGTAAATATTTCAATAACCTGGTCTGTATTACAAGAAGAGCCTTTGGAGCTAAAAATAACTTATCACCTCTTCACCCTTTCCAGAAACAGATAAATAATTTCTCTAGAATGAAAAATCTGTGCTGATCTCCACGTTTGCACTACTTCCACTTGTGCTACCAAAATAAACTCCAAATAATGGCAAGCTTTTTGATTTAATGAGAACTGAAATCTATAGCTGTGTCATTTCACTTCTTCCTCAGGATTCACTTTTAGTCAAATGGTGAAACACTTCTATTTAGCTTTCAAAAAGGCAAAATTATCTGGCATGAGTTGGCTCTTGAGGGGGTCTGAGTTCCAGATTCACATGGAGGTGTGAGAAATTGGACTTTGTGGCATCTGTTGCTCTGTACTTTCCCCAGGTGTCTCTGGGGAAAGTAGGAAGGAAGAACCTTCCTCTATCCCTGTATTAATTTGGTGGGTACAGTCCCCTCTCAAGGAAGGGACAAGCAATCAAGAAGAAAATTAGATTTTAAGACTGGAAGGAATTTTTAAATGCCCTGCATTTTTAAATGCCCTACTGGCATGTACATCTCTGGCTGTGTAGTTTTTGTGAGTGGGTTGGTTTGTTTGTTTGTTTTGTCTGAAGTTTGCAACAAGGTTGTCTGAAACCTACTTGTGCAACAGAAATTGGTTTTCTCTCTCTCTTTTTTTATTTTTGGTTTCCAAAGTCCACCACCACTTGTAACAGAAACCGCAGTCACTCAGCTTGGGAAAGCCCCTCCTGTGCAGTAGTTTGCCCTCTTACTTGTCTTGTCACTCTTACACTTGACTTCTTCACTACCTACAGCCTGGAGCTAGGGCTCTGTGGTTGTGTGTGTGCTGCCCAGCTCACCCTGGGACCCCTTTGCCTTCCTCTTCAGCTGCTGTCACTCTCTGCCAGTTTGTGAGCAGCGACCATTCAGAACTGAGAAGTTACCCAGCTTCCTTTTTGGTGTGGCTACTATGCTGAGCATCTTGAGCCTTTGCTCTCGCTCGGGTGACATTTTGAGGCAGCAAGTGTGATTTGATTGTTTTCAGCCTAGTGTTTGTCCTCTGAACTTCACTAAACTGAAACTCCCTGTTCGGTCACTTCTGGAGGTGTGTCACTTTAATGACTAAGGAAAAGCAAAAAGATAAGAGCAGAAATAAAGGCAAAGCGGTACTCAGTGAGAAAATTAGCTGGAAATGCCTTTAGTTTTAGCAGTAACCTCACTTTCCACTTTGCAGTCTAAGCACACCCCAGCTGGGAGCCAGTACAGGGGAGAGGAGTTAAACAATGGGAACCCCCTCAATCTGTAGCTTTTCCTCCCCAGCAAACTGTCGCTTATGACAAGGAAAAAAAAACCACACCAAATCCAGATTGTTTCATTTTTCCCATGGCTGCATTGTCTGAAACAAATGTAAAAGACCTTAACCAAAACCCATGGCCCAAATACTGCAATTTTAGCACTTTCTCGTACAAGACAGAAAACTTGATCTCTTGCTTACCTCTGTGGAATCTCCCTCTATTCCCTCTGCATGTGCTGAGACCCAAATGTGCTGTGGCAAGGAGCTGCTGCTGTGAACGAGGAAGTGCTGGAATTGGGCAGGATGTGAGCAGTGAGTCAGAAATCAGGGGCTGTTTCTCCAGCCAAGCTGAAGAATAGAAGGGATTTTTGTCAGCTCTCATTGTAGCGCATTCAGCTACCACTTCACCAATAAAAAAAGCTCAGAAACATTCACCTTTGATGTTGTCCCAGAATTTAGCTATTTATGATAATGCAGAATTCAGGTATTGCAGTTCTTTCTAGGAGGACTGCCTACCTTTTTTCCTACAGTTAAACATTTCTTTGCATGAATGTGCTACTTGAAAATGTTCAGAACAAGGATTTTGCCAGTGTTTCTGAAACAACTCTTGTCTCTCAGCTTAAGCAGGCACTTGAGACTTTGCTTAGTTCTTTCTATTGAGAAAAGAAAATAATTTAAAAACTCTTATCTTACAACTGGCTTTGACTGATGTTCATGTATTTGGTTTCCTGCACAGCTGAGCACAGAGGCTACCACTTGCAGTTTCTGAGCATGCCTTTCCCAACTCTACATGCCAAAAAAAGCTGTTTCTTTTATTTGCTTTGCAGTCAAGCACTGCTTTTCCCCTGGCTCTCTGCATTTGATGTGCAGGTACTAAGCAATATTTATCCCCTATGTTTTCAGCCAGCCATGGCAGAAGCCTTTCTTTTTCTCCTGGAGAGCTCCTGCATCTCACTGAGCTGTGGGCTCAGCTGTTGGTCTGGCATGGACTGCTGTGGCATTTCATAAAGGAATTTAAGTTTTTTCTTTCGGTGGGCATTTGCTGCCAAGGGCATTGCTTCACTAGGGTGGGTTTTTTTGCACATAGTTGCATAATTGCACAATTCAGCAGTTGTGGAAAAATATATTTGGTGGATTCTATCCAACACTTATTGAAACTGTCAGTTTCTGGGTAGTGTCTCTTGCATTGAATCCTGACATCTCCCTTTGTTTGCTTTATAGTTGTGTACACACACTTCTTAATGCACTGTTAGTGTTGAACATGCCATAAAAGGCATACTCATTGATTTGAATTATTATTAAAAAGTATTAAATAATAATTTTTCTTAAAAATAAATATAGCATTACAACCACCGTTTCCATTAATCTCAGCTCCTCCTCTGCTTGGATTAAGTAGAGATCTTGCTATTTAATCATGATGGATGAATTTAAATATTAATATGTAACACTCATACAAAAACAATTACTTAATCTTTAAGTCTGATTTTTGTTTTTTGTATTAAGCTAGAAGTTAAACGATTTAAGAAAGTGTAGAAAGTCATATTTTATTTTGCTAGAAAACAAACAAAGCCACCCACACTCTACTTAATAGTTTCAAAAGTAACACTTGATAAATCAGTCAGCTTCATGGTAGTATTTCAGCAATATGTAGTTTCTCACTCAAATAGGGCTTTAATGGAGTTGCTCATTCTCTCCTGTGGCAATGATAATCCAGATGTTTCCTGAGGAACTTCACTTTCGGAAAGCTTAGAATGCCTGACGCAACTCACATGAGTTACATGAGTGGAAGCTCTCACATAGATGCAACTCACATAGATGAGTGGAAGACAGAGCAGAGGAGAAAACTTCTGAGTTTGTGGAAGTTATTTTCTCTCTAGCACTGAAGCACAAAAGTGGAAGACTTAAAGCCATCTATGGCTGCACTAACGTCAAGAGGAAGTAATATTGGTAGTTTTTTTCCCTCATGCTTTTCTGAGACCTACTCTTCTGGAAGATCCTAGTCCTACTCTGAGAGGTCTTCTCACAACAGCAGAAGTATTGTCCAAGTTAATACAACTGTTGGAATCTGACTCAGAGGTGCCATGTCCTGCTCCAGATGAAAGAAAATCACTCCATAGCAAAGTTTCAGCATGTGATGGTGTATCCTTAATGCTTCATAGACTAATTCCTTCTTTATGTGCTTTGAACAATTTAAACCATCAGCTGAGGTAATTCCTCTGCCTGTCCAATGATTTCAATAGCCTTTTCCACTGCATTCCTTTAAAGTCCTATGTCTTTAAATACAAGTTTTGTCTTTGAGGTGCACTGTCTTGGTGATTAAGTACCACCTAGCAAAAAAAAAATCATGAGTATGGAAAGGCTACTGTGTTCCAGCTTTGTGCTTAGATACCCTCTGTGTCTTCCATTCTTTTCTCACATTATTGCTGTCCCCCATCTTGCAGGAGGAGGTAGCAGATATGCATTGTGGGAGTTAGGTACTCCACACAAATACAGGTTCTTTATCTTCACCTCTGGGCTTTACCTCGAGCCCGAGCAGATGAGAAACACCTGCAGATGTTGTTTCAGGCTGTTTATTTCTCCTTATCTCTGCCAGCTCTCAGCTCCGGCCGCACATCTGATGCAGCCGAGTCCGAGCGGGCACTGCCCAGCCCTGGGCTGTCCCGGCCTTTCTGTGCCCTTTCCATCATCCAGCCATTCTTCACAACGGATTTATTAGTTACTATTCTGTACCAATTAATTTGCACCTATTCTAGACACGTAATTTCTACCTCTTTTTCATTCTAACAATCATTTTGTGCCACCACCACCAGAGAAGATGGAGGAGAAGGAGAAGAAGAGGAAGAACAGGGCAATGCCCAAAATCCTCCATCTTAAACCCTTTGTCCTCATACTAAAATCTACTTTTTTACCTTGTAAAATACTAAACCACTATTCATTTTCATGCTCTCGTGGCTTGCAATGATTCTCACAGTGTTGGTAACTTTTCCCATGGGCTGAGGTCAAAGACATGGTTATTCTGGGCTTCTTGCCAGGGGCTGGGACCCCCTTGCTGGGGCTCCTGACCCCCCAGGGCAGCCTGAGGTGTGCCCTGAGCTCCCAGGGCAGCCAGAGGCGTGCCTTGGGTTCCAACAATGCATCACTAACACATTCTTTCAAAACCTCTCAGTGTACAAAAATGCAGGAGCCACAGACACCTGTGGTCATTTAATGGTGTGGAGTGAAGGCTGCAGGTGTGGTGGGCCTGGCCATAGAGTTATTACTCAGTTTGATTTTCAGTGATAAATACAAAGGAATCACAATGATCTGTGGTAAGTGCTCACCAGGATAAAGCTCCTCCAGAGTGTGGTTGTGCTTTGGTTTGGAGCTGGTTTTTGTTGGGGATACTTTTTTTCCAGGCTCATTGATGGCTCATGTGACAGAATCAAGATGCTGTGATTGCTCAGTGTCCCACTGTGCTACATTGAGTGTAGTCAGACTTAAAAGAAAATGAGGACCTGGCAGCAGTTCAATACTGGCTTATAATTGTTTATCTTGACAGGAAGAAAAGACTGAAATAAATATTTCTTTCTTCCTACCCTTCCTGTTCTTTCAACATTGTCTGATTTAACTTAGCATGGGTTGAGTGACCTGGAGGAGACTGCTGTTGCTATGGCTGTACACTTTCAAAATCCAGTCATAACTTTTCCACAGTCCCAGAGTGGTTGAGGTTGGAAAGGACCTCTGGAAGTGATCTGGTTCCACTCCCCTGCTCAAGCCAAGCCACCTACTTGATCTTCAGACAGAGCCTCCTGTGTGTGCCCATTTCTCTGGGTCCTGCCACTGGGCACAACTGAAGAGAGCCCAGCTCTGTCCTCTTTGCACCCTCCCTGGAGGTATTTCCATACACAGATGAAATCCCACCTGAGCCTTCTGTGCCCCAGGCAGAACAGCCCCAGCTCTCTCAGCCTTTCCTCACAGAACACATACTCCAGTCTCTTCATCATCATTGTGGCCCTTCACTGTGCTGTCTCTCCTTTAAATTAATGTATTTATTATATGGGAGAGCCCAGAACGCCAGGAGTGGCCTCATCAGTGCTGAGTAGAAGGAAGGGATCACCTCCCTCAACCTGCAGGCAGTATTTTGTCTAATGGAGCTCAGGATAGCATTAACCTTTGCCACAAGGAGACAATGCTGACTTGTGTTCAATGTGGATCCTTTTTCTTTCTCTTTTTGAAGACAAGGGTGATGTTTGTTCTTCTCTGGTTCTCTGGCACTGCTCACAATTTCCATGATCCATCAAGGATTATCTATCAGGAGTGGCCTTGCAATGGTGTCTGCCAACACCCTCAGCACTCACTGGTGCATCCCATCAAGACCCTGAATGGATCTAATTCCAGGTGGATTTTGGCTTTTTAAACCATGTTTCTGCATGCTCAGACAGTGTCTCTTTGTGCCTTCCATGTCACCCACGCTTGCTCCACCCTCTGCATGCTTCCTTTTGTGCCTGAGTTTTGCCAGGATCTCCTTGTTCATCCATGCAGGCCTCTTGGTATGGATTTTTTTCTTGCTTCCTACACATTGCAATAAACCAAGCATAGAACAAAACTTTGTTGAGACAAGCTACCAAGCTGCCACAAATCTTTAAGCTGACTCATTTATTACAGGCCATTGCCTAATATCTTGCTGGTTTTCAGTCCCTGGGGCTCCTCACTTTCAGTGTTTGGAGATGTTCAAATGATCAGTACCTTTGTCATGCTGCTTTCAGGTTGTAGAAATGTGCTTTCTGCCCTCCATTTGCTGTGTCCTGCATCTTTGCTAAAAGGCTTCCAGCAGAAGCAAAATACAGCCTTCCTTTCCACAGAACACAACTCCTTTGCTTTGTAACCAAACACAGTTGCCCACACCTCTGCCAATTCAAGCACTGTGAATCAGATGCTTCCCACAGTCAGAGCCAGACTGTTTTCATCGCCTACAAGTGAATCGATGGAAGAATGAATGGTTTATATATTTTAATTTCCCGTTTCTGGAATATAAACTTGCATTCAGCTAAGTACTGGTGCAGACTGGAAAAGGGACCTGTGTATTTTCATTTGGTGCTATGATAGCATGTTGCAACCTTGCAATATTCCTTTTTTTAGCTGTCTGTTTACCTCTGCTTGTGTTTGTAGTCAGAATGGCTTCTAAGCCTGCTGACAGAGTACTGCAAAAAGGTGTCTTTTTTTGACTGTTATTCATCACAACTCATTCATATTGGTGATCTTACCTGATAATAAATTTGAGTTTTTCTCTTTGCACCACTTCTGGTTTTTTATCAGATGAGCCAAATAACACAGTCTTAACCAAGCTCTCTTCAGAAGAAAACTGAAAACTCGTCTTCTTTTGTCATTCTGAGCAGAAGACAGCAAGGTTTTTTGGGTAAGGCAGTACATACCAGCAGTAGCTGTGTCTTGCCATACTCGTCTTCTAAATTTCCTGTTGCTAAACCTTAATCCTTCTCCAGTTCAGGTGGAAACAAAAAGACTGTTTACATCAGGCTGGTGAGTACCTGAATCTGTGTACTTCATTTGCCATTTTGGATTGGCTGCAGACTGAGGCTTTCCAGCCTGTGGGAAGCAATCCTGGTTGTGGCTGGTTTCACTTGTTTCTACAAATGTAGCTAATACCTTATGTGGTTAGGATTCTTATCCCAGGATTAGAGCAGATGCAGAGATATGAGAAGATAATGAGTTTTCTTACTGGCTTTTGAACCTCTTGAGCAACTGTGGAAGTCTTTTCATGGTGCAATCAGAGTAGCAAGAATTGAAGAAGCGTGCTCATTTTCAGAGGAAGAGGCAACAATCAGCAGCATTCCTGTCTGAGGAGATGTCTTAAGTTCTGGCAATAGGGAGATACTTGGCAAGAAATATCCATTTATAACTGAGGCCTAATGACTTGAACATGCCAGTAGGAATGGGAACTGTGAGAAAGGAATGACTGTGAAGCTGAATATTGCTACTTTTGTCAATGTGATCTGTGGGAACCCAGAGTGCTCTTTTGAAGGGTTCTACCCGCCTGGACAACACTGTTTTTTACCTTAATCCATGGAGAAAATTGCCTACCCTCTGGGAATAATTAGAATCTACACTGGTGTGAATTAGGTGATAGAAAATTATGTAAGATTGTCACAGGGCGAAAAATTTAGAGGTTTTGGGTTTGTTGATATAGTAAATAGATAAAGAGTAAAAACTTCAAAATGGAGGATTGTTGTTGTTCTCCAGACCTCCTTTTTCTTCTATTACTCCATATTCTGCAGTAGAAGTAGTTTAAGGTGATTGGATAAAGAATTCTGCAGTTCCTGTCTATGTGACAAAGTGATTTATTGAACATTGGTGGAAAAGTGAAAATATCTTTTGTTTTAAGTTTTCATTGGGTGATTTACCTTTAAAAAGACTGTGTGATCTTGATAAGTTGGCTTTCTCTTGCATTCTCTGCTTTGTGCTGTGTCTGGGTCACATTAGTGACTCTACTTCTTTCGTAAGACTTAAATAAACAACTATCTGAAAGCAGTGAATGCTGAAGATCCCGTTCATCTCTTAGACTCCTGGCAAAGACTCTAAAAAATCTCCCCCATCTGGGGAGGTATAATTAAGGCACGGAAAGTGTCAGTGATCCCTTAAATGATAACACTTTCAGGCTGATTGAAGGTGATTAATGGGATCAGGAGGTGTGGAAAGCACAAAACATGGAGGTGTTGAAAGGATAAGTTGCTCCATGATTCTTTGATTTCCTCCCAACAAATGCAAGAAATAGAATAGACTATTTCACTTTGAAGGCACATCTAGTCCACGTGCCTGACCCCTTCAGGGCTGACCAAAACTTTTTAAGGGCACTGTCCAAATGCCTCTTGAACACTGGCAGGCTTGGGCAACTGACCACCGCTTTAGGGAGCCTTTTCCAGTGTTTGACCCGTCTCTGGGTAAAGAAATGCTTTCTTGTGGGAAATCTGAACCTCTCCTAGAATCATAGACTACCTCGAGTCAGAAGGGACACATAAGCACGCAGCTCCCTTCGCCTTGCAAGGCTCTCAGACTAAACCAAATGACTAAGAGTGTTGCCCAGGTCCTCTTTGAACTCTTTTAGGTGCTGAAGGAGCAGCAAGGTCACCCCTTAGCATCCTTTCCCCCAAACTAGACAAAATGACATTGGCAGGCTTGCCTGGTTAGCTGAGCAGGGCAGGGGCTGAGTGGGCTGAGCCTGCCCTTGCTGCAGCAAGGGGAGCCTGATTGTTGCTTGGCAGATCCTTGTGATGAGCAAAATGTCATCACAGGCCTCACAATGTGTACACCCCAGTTGTATTTTGACCTTCCCAGCTTTCCTGGGGCTGCCCCATCTCTCCAGCCCTCTGAGCAATTCAGTGAAAAAGCATTTTGTTGCATTTCATGTCTGTGTGTGGGACTCTGGTACATCTGAAAGAGTGAAAGTATCTCTCCCTTTCTCTCCCTTCTTTCTCTCCCTTCTTTCTCTCCCTTCTTTCTCTCCCTTCTTTCTCTCCCTTCTTTCTCTCCCTTCTTTCTCTCCCTTCTTTCTCTCCCTTCTTTCTCTCCCTCCTTTCTCTCCCTCCTTTCTCTCCCTCCTTTCTCTCCCTCCTTTCTCTCCCTCCTTTCTCTCCCTCCTTTCTCTCCCTCCTTTCTCTCCCTCCTTTCTCTCCCTCCTTTCTCTCCCTCCTTTCTCTCCCTCCTTTCTCTCCCTCTGTCACTGTTTTTTACTTATTTTCTCCATTGCAGCCACTGCTGCCCTGTCCTACCCTGGGCTGGCCAAAACAGGGCTCTCAAACATGCTCAGGGTGGAAACCTGACCTGGGGAGGGGGAGTCTGGTATTGTGCATGTGGCTGCTTCAATCAGGTAGGCAGAGGGCTCTGCTTTGCCTAGAAATGTGTGGGGAGCACACCCATCTTTCAAAAGCTATTTAACATTCCAACCAGCTTATTTACAACTATAATAGCATTTGGGGGTGCAGCTGGGTTCCCCTCTGGGCCTGTGGATTGTGTAAACCAAGCACTGAGCAGAGGTACCTGGGGAGGTTCAGCACAGTCCCAGCAATCCCATCAGTCCTTCACTGATGAAACTGTTCAAGCTGAGGCTAATTATAGGGGCAGTTCTTCCATTTAGGTGTGGCAGGGATACCATGAAATCCAAGAGCAAAAACACCCTACAGCTTGGTTTATGCTCTCACCAGCCATGCTCTCTGAAAGTCCCTCTGGCATTCATTTCTAAACACATTTCCAGCCACTCTTGCTATATTTTGTAGAGGGTTTTTTTGTCTCAGAGGGGTTATATGTGAATGTAAATGTTAGCTGCAGTTAGAGTGCCCATTCTGCAGTTGTTATCTGCAGTCCTGTACCCCTGGCCTATCAGAAGTTGGTCTAACAGTGGGGAAGTTGTTTAGCTCAGCAGCACCTGCTGTGCTGTGAGTGTCCAAAGGCCCTCAAGGCCCAACACCTTCCGTGTGGCTGTGACCCACAGAGACAGCAGGGTGAGCAGGGACTTCGTGACAGGCAGCAACTCTTCAGATCTTGGGCTTCACCTTAGCTAAAAATCAATATTTATTTCTAAATTTCATGAGAGGAAGCACAATTTTTTCTAGTGCAAAAGTTCAGGCAGGCTCTAATCACTCTGCGTAGTTAAATTGCTGGTATTCTGCCAACCTGTGGGGTGCAGCACCTCAAGAGGGCAAAAAACAGTCTGTGCTGTCTTGGCAGTGAGCAGGGACACGAGCTTTGACATGTTGGGGTGTGGGGGAGATGGGAATATCAATCTAACCTCCCCAAAAAATAAATAGTCTGAATAAAAGCAGTGACGTTCCTGTAGTTTTTGCATCCAGTCTGTGACAGTTTTGCCACTCAGACAAGGACCTGAGGGAGCCACGTGCTTATCTCCTTGCAAAATTCGACCAGCACTTGGCACCCTGCTAAATTACACTTTATCTCTGTTCAAATACACTTTTGTGGGTGGCTGCTTTGTGCTCACCTCTGCAACTGTGCTGACTGCTTGCATGGAGCTTCCAGCTGAGATCTAATATATCAGAGATATGTTATGCAATTATTTATTGCAGGTCTAGGTGCTCTATCCCATCACCTGGGAGTGCAGAGATTAAGATTATAGCTTGCTTTGTAAAACATGTAGTGAGAGATGAATAAGAGATTACTGGGCTGTGTAGGAGGGGTTTAGGGTCCATTTCCAGCTTCACAGCAAACTTCTTACCTGGCTTCTGCCTAGGTGCAAAAGTTCCTCCTCGCTGTTTGCAGCAGCATTGCCTGGAGACTAAACCAAACAATTCCTTTCCTTTCCTGCCCTTCAACCCCACCCCAAAACTTCTGAAAAATATGCAGGCAGGGGCACACCTCTGGTGCCTGGTATCCCTTGTGGCTGTGGGGTGCTCAAGCCTGAGCACCTGTGACCTGGGAACTCTAAAACCAGTTTTAATGCAAAATCTGGTATAGTATAAAATACTAGTGGAGGTACTTGACACATGGAATATCTACTACTGTTCCCAAGACTTGAAGGTCTATTGATGCAATAAAACTGGTGGATTCCTTTGGCCAAGTTTTCTATTTCTGAGGAATCATTGTTTGAATGTTTGTTTAGAAATAATTTTCTACACAGATTGTTGTGATGCAGTAGGAATTGCTCAAAAGTGAATCTAAGGCACATTGAATGAAGCTGGTCAGCAGTTGCCACATTGCCAAAAATGCTGATGAAAGGCACTGGCTCACTCTGTGCATGCCTGGTGGTTTTGTGGTTAATCATTCCAGCTGGCTGGAGTATATGTTTGTTAATGGGAGCTCTTCTTTAAGGACTACTTTAAATAAAAATAAACTTAAAAACAATCAGTTTTCCCCACAGAGCTTCATCTCCTGAGGACTGGCAAATTGTCACTGGGCTGGGGCAGATAAAAACATTTTAATTTTTTTCCCCCCCTTTCTTTTTTGTTCCTCCCCTCAGCTGGATCAAACTGTCCCAGGTGAAATACCATGGGCAGGCAGCTGTCTGCCTCATGGTAGTCATGAAAAATGCAGCTCCAAATTAATAAACAGATCATCTGAAGTTAAGCAGAACAGTTGTGCAAAGTTTGGGGGTTATTTATATCTTTATTTATGTGTTCTTTTAATTTTTCCTGCTCAAAGGCACTTACCCCTCAGCACTGGGGTGTTCCCAGGACTCTGTATGGGATCCCCACCTGCTCAGAAGAGACCTGGCACCAAGGCTCACCCTATTGGGGATCGATGGAGACTTCCCTGTCTCCAAAGCCACTGCTTCACCTTCTCCAGACCTTCAGTTTCTGGGCATGCTTTCTTTGTCAGCTGGTGCCAGGAGTGCAGGAGACCTTCCTTGGGGTGGTGTCTCCCTGCCTCACCCTGTGAAGAAACAGTCAATAAATTCTCCTGGAAAGCATGGTCATTATCTGGCCTGTCCTCCTGCCTTGTTCAGTAGGTCAGGAACCAACACAGGGCTGGATTTTTATAATGGTTTTGATGAGAAAATTCAATAATGTATCTCAAATGAGATAGCAGCCCTCTGTGCTGCAGGTGGAGCCAGATAGAAATATGAGCATACCCAGACTTAGGTCATGAGGGCATGGAAAACCAAAGAAAAGGCCTTGAAAGGTTTATGATGGGATTTGTAGTACTTTGCTGATGCAGAGTTTAATCACTAATCTGAGCTGGTTATAAGACTTCCAGTAAGGTGATAAAGATATTTCATGTTTGCCTACTGTTATAAAATTAGCTACAGCTCAGGCATTTTGCACCTTTATCCCTTGACTTTTTTTCAGTTACAGGAACTGCAATAACTGCAGTGGTGATGCATTTTACAAGTCAGGTAACAGAATAATGGTAAGTCTTACTGATAAAGGAATGAATTGAGAGGTATAGAGTTGCTTCTAGTCCAGCATGATGCTGTGAAAAAGTAGATTTTGCAAGCAAATCTGATCTTGTTTCAAAAATGCTCTCTCAGCTTTGGAAGAGGGATGATGTGACAGCACAGATCTGGCAGAAGAAACAAAGGAGAAAATGTTTGCAGCCACTTCCTGTCCATATTATGGCTGTGTTACTGTAGCTTCTTACTGATAGATTCTTGAAAGATTTCTGGTCTGAATGAGAGGTATCTTTTCCTCCCTCTGAATTTTTTTTAGAGGTGAACTTTTTTTTTTATGCAGTGTAATCCCATTCAAAATTAGCAAACAGCTTCTGTTGACTTATGATGTCTACTGGGGTGAACACTGCAAAGGAGCCGACTTTCCAGTCCAGCAAGCTGGAGATATGAGTGCAAGCACCAAGTCAGCTACAGACAGCCTTGTGTGACTCCTGAGCACGATTCTGTGTCCAAGTTTGTCAATTATACAGTTGTCCTAAGCAGCACTTCTTGGAATTACAGAAAAACAAGTAAGTAATTTATTAGTAAATTGTTGGCACCTACTTTGGGCAAGTTCAAAGGCCAGCCTAAGTGTCCTTGATATATGAGCATCTATCCCTCCACAGCAGTTTTCTGTGCCAGACTAAAATGGGAGACAGGCCCTTTCCTAACACTATGCAAACAAAGAGTTTGTGATTAATGGTAACGTCACATGTGTAGTTGCCAAGGACTCACATTTTGCAGCACGGGGAGCATGGTTCAGATACAGCAATTATGCTAAGTGGTGCTGATAAGACAGGAAATATTGGAAGCATTTTTCCTGTGTTGGAAGGTAATTGTACAAACTGACCTGTTGTCACGTAAGCGTGTCCTGAAAGATGAATGAGATAGAAACTACTGCCCTGTAATTCCCTGGGATGCCAGATGCAGAGGAGATCACCTCAAAAAACACGTGGGGTGCCTTTTATAAACACAGAATGGGTCAGGTGGGAAGGGACTACAGTTGTTCATCCAGTCCAACCCTCCCTGCTCACGCAGGATCCCCTGGAACACATTACTCAGGATTGTGTCCAGACAGCTTTTGCGTATCTCCAGGGAAGATCTCCACAGTCTCTCTGGGCCACCTGTACAGTGCTCAACCCCCCTCAACAAAAAGTTCTTCCTCATGTTCAGGTAGAACTTTCCATCAGTTTCTGCCCATTCCTCTTGTCCTGCTTCTCAGCACCAGGGAGCAGAGCCTGGTCCATGCTCTGACCCCTCCCTGCAGACATTGACAGACATTGATGAGGTCCCCTCTCAGTCATCTCTCCTCAAGGCTCAACAGGCCCAGCTCCCTCAGCCTTTCCTCATCACTGAGGTGCTCCAGACCTCTAATCCCCTTTGTACCCTTGTTCCAGGAGCTCCACAATAATCCTCAAATGGAGACCAGATTACAATGATTTCATCCTATATCATATCATGAAGGTGGTGAAGGCCCTAATGCCCACCACATACTGAGAGGAAAAGTCCTAAGAGCCTAACACCTATGTGGGTGGGGGTGTTCTCTCCCTGTGGAATTAGGCTGTACTCAATTATCCTTTAGAGCCGTTTCTCTTCCTCTGGAAAAGAGAGAATTTACAGAAATTACACTTAGAGGGTAATGCGAACTTCTGTGCATGTTTGCTACAACTATGAGAAAGATTCACTTTGCGTGTTGGGAAAGCAGCTAATATGGTTTCTTTGACATAGCACAATGGCTACTGAGAATAGTTGTTGGAATCAGGGTTGTTAAGTGGAAAAAGGGAATGCTTTTTCAGCAAAAGAGGTATTTCAGCTCTCACAGGTAAAAAGATTTAAATAGTGAATTTGCCAACAGGACAGATGGATTCAGATCTCTAAGTAGCAACATATGTTTTCTCTTGGGGCTTTCCATTTGTGGTTTACCAGTCATGCCGCAACAAAAGTCTTTCACTTTTCTGTGAAAGTGAATCCATTTTTTAGTCTCCCTCCAAAGCTGCATCAAGTGTTGCTTTCCTGTGCATGTGTTTGTTGCTTGGGACACGTGGTTCATGTGAGCTGCTGTCTTTAATGAAGGCAAACAGAGGGATGCTGGTGCTCAGGTGTGAGACTGATCTGAGGGAGTGCAATGAGCTGGTTTCAGTTCTGGAAGCAGGAGTGTGAGCTGTACCTTTGCTCTGCTTGGGCTTGTAAAGTTGGGTGAGAAATGGATGAATTAGACCAGGCTTAGTGCTGCCTTCAGGCTGCTGAGTGGCTTTTGTGGAGTTTGTTGTTCTGTTCAAGGGATTTTGTTGCGTGAGCCAAAATAAAGCAGAGGTGGTCAGCTCTGTGTTGTGTTTGTCTCCCCTTATCTGAGGGCTTTGAAAAGGAGCACTGAAGGATGTGGCTGGAAATAAAATCCACTTTGGGTGGGCGCAGTGGCTTGGATTGACCTGTGTGTTAATAGGTTTACTTAAACATCCAGAAGAATGAACAGATTTTATTTAAAATATAAACATGGCACGTGATGACAAAAACTCTTATTGCAGAATTCCCAAGTCCTTTGGATGGTAGCAATCAACTGTCATCTAGGATTTACTTATGTCCAAGAATAGCTGGAACCCTAAACTAAATGAAAGCACAGAGTTTGCAAGAAAAGGCTTTTGTATTTAGGTGTATCCATAAAGTGGCCCAGAAGTAAGAAACTCCAACCAGTCCAGATTAGTTTTAATAACATATTTCAGAGTGACTGCTAGGTCACTTCTTACATCTCTGAACCATTACAGCTGCAGAATATAAAAGTGGAAACTCCTGATAGAAAAGGCTTCTGTCAGGTACAGCAGCACCAGAGGCTGCACAAAACAACTTCATGTGACAGATAAGGAGGAAATGGCTGCAGGACTTTTTACTGAACCACTAGGAAAGCGTTACCCTGCACATCTACACAGATCTTGTTCACATTTTTGAGGTGTCTGTAAGCTTTCCTCAAGCAAGTTCCCTTTAAGGTTCACTGAAGACTAGATCTGGACTCAGAAAATACCTGGATTCATGGACATGAGAGAAGCACAGCTACTCAGCTGGGAGCCTCCCTGGGGGTATTGCTTTGACAAGAGATAACTGCTACACTATTGCCAAATGGTTCTGGGTTCCAGGTGATGTGAGGATAACAACATTTTCATTTGGCTGGGACTTGAAAGCTGATCTTGATACGAAAAATCAGTGTCTGAGCTCAGAGTTGATACTGGAGTGCCTCGCACACAGAGCTAGAACAAACAAGGCTATGACTTAATCACGAAAATCATTAAGTTTAGTCTACCACTGGTGCAGGAGAGGTCAAGTTTTTCCAGAGCTCAGTTTAAAATAATAATCTCCGTCCTGCCATAACAAGATGGGGAAACAGTTCCATCTGGGTAAGAGAGCTAGTAAAAATTCCTCCTCCTTCAAAATTTAATACCATCAGCAAAATTTACTGGTTTGCTATTTTCAGCCAGTCAGTTGGGCTGACTTGGGGCTGAAACAGCAAGGCACATGCACTGGCACATGGAAACTGCAGTTCTTGGCTTTCTGGACATTCATGGACAACACACTGATAGAATTTGCACTTTTTTTTTTTGTTTTGTTGAGTGAGTGTAAGGATGAGACACAAACACAAGTTCAGTTTAAAACCTTCAGTTTAGAATCCTCCCCAGAAGCCACGGGAAGGGGCTTAAATAAAGATTCAGTTGAATCAAGCAGAGGTCAACCACAGTTTTTGTTCTATCCTGAAAAGGGTAAGTCCAGGTAACCTGACATTAACATAGCAGAGAGCACTATTTTTAATTGGTCAGATTTCCACAGCCTGTTTTTCCCTCACAGCTGGCTCCTGCCGAAAGTGGAAGTCCCCTTTTTGGTGGAATATTTGGTAAAAACCAAAATGTTGCTATCAAGTGCATTTAAAGAAGGTACCTTCCCTTTTGTAAACACATTCAGTACTTAACCCCCTTAGAACAACTCCCATTTTTGGAGGACTGGGTCAAAGTGTTCTGCCTGGTTCTGTACACAGTAACATGAAGCTGGTAAAAACAGACAATGGAAGGATTTTACTCTAAAGAGAAAGAAACATGGAAAAGGTCACAAATCTCACTTTGCAGAGTCCTTCAGTTTTCTTTCTTTGTTTTTAGCTGCCTTTCTCCACATGCAGAAGTCATCCTCAGGGTAAGGTGACAGCAAGAACTTCCCAGGCTCCTGAAACGGGGCTGCTTCTGCTCCTGACAAAGTCCTCAAGGATGATGATGAGAGACTGTACAGTCACTAATTTCCAGTGGTCTGGCACAGAGCAGCTGAGTCTCAGGCTTTCTGCCTTCCCCAGTACAGGTGCCCAAATCACCAACAATCACAGAGGGACTGTTCAAAGTGCTGAGCTGGAGTGGTCACACAACTGTTCTGTGGACACAGTCAGTGGCTGGAACAAAAATCCAGCAGATTTTACTGTCTCTTGTGTTCTAGAAGCTTTTTTTCCTTTTTTTTTTTTGCCATCTCTCTTGGCAGAAATCTGTCACTTGTATTATAAACAATGCTGCCACTGAGGGAGTGATGCTTCTCTTGACACATCTCCAGCTGCCCAAATTGTTGGCAGACCTTCCATTTAGGCAGGTGCTATAAAAACAAAATAACTTCATTTTATAAAAAAACAGACACGAAGCTTCCCTAGAAATAATCATTCCTAGCATTGTTTTTCCTACGTAACCAGTGGAACAAGCTGCAAAGCTATGGAAAAGACACATTCATGCTGCTGAGAGAGAACTGAACTGGGGCAAAGTCCTGCCTGGATACCCATGACACTGGGGGCTTTCTGTCCTCATGCCACCGTCTGGAAGTGCCTCTCTGTGCAAATGGAAAAAGTGGTCTCCTGTTAACATCCCCCCCACCCTTGTGAAGGGATATCAGTGTCACCTTGGTTTCCTTTTAAACTATTTCAGAGAATGAGGTGCACAAAGCCCATCTGTGGCCAAGGGAAAACAGCTTCCCCAGGCTTCTTTCAGGAAATGAAGGCATTCCTTCAGAAAGCAGTTCAGAATTGCTCCAGCTCTGAATTTCTCCTCACCAGAGCATCCTTCCCCACTGACTGGAATGAGTGTCTGCAGAAACTAACCCCACCAGGATGGAGTTATTCTTCTTTACAATCTGCCTTCCTCACAGTTTCCAAACTCATTTGTTTTCCTTTTTAACAGCAAAGTTAGTTTCAGTAACCTCATTCTGGTTTGCAGTATTCAGGATTCTCACTGCCCATGAAACAATCTGACCTTCTTCATAAGGTGCCAGAAACAGAAGTACATTCACAGCAGTATTGAAAAGCAAAATGCTGTGGCTGGCAGACCATCCCACTGGGTGCACCTCCCCAGTGCCTTACCCCCATCTACCACATACAACTGGCTTGAAAATACCAAATGATGACTGAATTAGGCTAGAATTTCTCCTAGAGCCCATCTTTTGTACCAAAGTAGTACCAGCTTTATTTCTAAGTAATTTCTGCCAGATTTTCTGTTAGGAAAAAACAGAGCAAAAAAACTGAACTGATGGAGACTTGATAGCTGGACAAACTCTCTGCCTCAGTGCTCAACTACCATTACTCTTAGACATATAGCTGGAATCTAACATCTAGCTTAAATCTCCTTTGTTAAGTCTGTTGTGCCTTAAGTGCAGTGTCAGCTGGGTTAGCACAAGAAATAACTTGTCCCATCCTCTATAAAAACACTCTGAAGAGAGTTGTTATTGTGTCCTCAATCAGCCTGGCCTTCTCAGCCTAAACAGACATAACCAATCTCTCACCAGAGATCACGTTCCCTGGATCATTCTCATTTCTCTGGTATTGATCCAAGTTGCCCTTGAATTGGGAAGCCCAAAAGATGGCCCTCAGAGGTGGGACAGCTTTTGTCATCAGTGAGCCACCAAAGCTGCTGTCCCATGTCCTCTTCCACAAGGGGTGGGGAGACATGTCAAGGAAAAGACAGCATGTGGAAGGCTTTGCTTTGTTCTTTGTGAACAAACCATGCTACAGCAGCTTTCAGTACAAGATAAATATTTACTCTTATTTATGTCACAGAGGTTTTTATACTTATGGGCTAACTCCAGGGATCTAATCAAGAAGGGTATAAGTAAGTCTGGAGAAGAAAAGTTGACCTTAAATTAACTGCTTGTGTTACGTTAATGCAGTTCACAGGAACAAAAGGAGAAAATGTCTCTCTGTTTTAAGGAGAAAATCCAGCCTCCTCCACAGATTATGCTCTGCAGGAGAGAGTGCAATGCCTATTGATGTTTAGCAAACACAAATGTTGGGGATCAGGTTGCGGTCTGGAAAATAACTGACCATTAACGAAGTTTCCATGACTGCCAAAGAAGTTCCAGAAAAGGTTTCTTAATTTAAGGGTCATTTTGCTTCTTCTTGAAACTAGGAATTGGGTACATTCACAGCATCTGCTACAGCAAACTATGCTTTAACTATTACAGTTTAGGTGAAACCACAGTATTTTCTGCCTTTTCTGCTGATTTATTTGCTCCAGTAGAAATTATCAAATGAGATATAAAATAGGCAGGTATTTCACCCTCTCTGTACTCTTGCAAGTCTTCTGTGCTAGTTTGTTTTTCCAGATCTCTCTTTTTTTTTTACCCAATTTTTATTTTTTCCCTACTATAAATAAATGAATTTGTAAACCAGCTGGCCTGCAATATTGTATTCTTGCTTATAAAAATATAAACATGGTGAAGGTCTGAGCAGCATGTTTTTTTCTAGGAAAGGAGAGGGGTTTTTTTAAATTGGGTGTGTATAGGCTCAGGTTCACAGACATGAAGCAAGACCTTCTAGGATGTAGTGCCCAAAAAATGCTTCAGTTTGTATCATCCAGCAAGTCTAATCTAAAGGCTTGTGCTAAACTCGAGTCCTGAAGCTATTGCCCTTGAGACAAATAAAATAATATATTATTAATACTTACAGCTGAGTCCTCCTTGGTCTTCTTTTGGTTGGACATCTGTTGAAACAAATGCATGGGTTTCAGCATGCAGGATAAATAACCACAGTCTTCAGACAAATGAGATTAATATTAACATCCACTAAAGCTGAGGGTTCAATGTTCTGTAAATGTTCTGTAAAATGCAGTCCAATATTCTATTTGCTTACAACCCAGGCTACAATTTCAGGAAGGAGAGATTTTGGGATTGAAGTGATTGCCTTGCTGCCTGTCTTGGGACAAAGTCCTGCCTCACTCTTGAGTTGTTGAGGGCATGACTTCTGCAAGAGCTGCTGCAGATCCTGGACAAGATCCCTACCCTGCTTTCCCCTGATCTTTTCTGAGGCACCCAGGCTCGCTGTCATTGAGGAAGAGGGCACGGACTGAAAACATGGATTGTCCTTGTCCATGAAAAGTGTGGCTGTCCCTGCTCCCTTACCTCCTGGATAGCTGCAAAGGGGCTTAGAGCAAGTACTCAGGTACACTGGCAGACTCAGTCTGGTTCACATGATGCCTTTTAGAGCTTTTTTAGAGTCACACACATGGGCAAATCCAGCTACACAAGAGTACACACGTGACAGTGAGACAAGCTACATTTCTGCTTGATCCCAGTGGGATCCTGACCCTTCATCATCCAGCCAGTGACTCTAAAGCTCTCAGGACTGAATTATGCTCTGATTTCTGCTTCAAACTGTGCTCAGCTGAGCAAGCTACTGACCCCAGTCCTGTTTCATGCCATCTGTCCAGAAAGAGCCTGCAGGGATCACAGCTGGCACACCATGGCCTGAGCAGGCACAAAGTCAGAGTTACTCTCACATCCAGAAATTACTTCCTGTGAGGCTCAGATACAGGAGAAAAAAACCATAAAGAGTAACATATCCTGGGGCACTACATTTCCTCCCCAGTGCACCCCAAGTTTTTAATAATGGAGTGATTTCCTGCTGCCGTGTGCAGGCAGCTTAGTCATACTCTATCTCTTCCTGTTGGATAACATTAAGTATTTTGGCAAGTGAAAAAGAATTATTAAGATTTGGTCATGCAAATGAAGTGTCTCATTACCTGTGTATGACACTAGATGAGAGGACCTCCTTCTCCACAGCCAGCAGATTAAAGCAGTTAGAAGACCTATCAGAATGACAATGACAATGATGCCAGCTGCTTGAGCAATTCGTCCTTTTTTTTCTAGGTTTTTGTCAGTTTCTGTGCCAGAACCATTGCTTTGCTTCTGCTGCGTGTCTAGAACAAAATAGAAAAGAATGTAATAAGGTGTAAATTTTTCACATTTCATACCAGGCAAATATTTCACCACGTTTTACATGCATAAAAAAATTCTGAAGGACTAAAGATTAGTGCTATTCGTATCATTGTGGTTCTGGTGATTCCTTCTGAGCAAGACACATCTCCAACTAATTATGTCTAAATACCAGTTTACTCTTCCCTGTCATCATATTGTGTCCATCCTTCTTTCATCCTTTTTCTTCTTTCCTTACAGCTTTGAGAGACTGTATGTTTGGGCTTGTGTCTAGACTCAGTTGAAAATAAATCTGTACAGAATCTATAATGTAAATCTGATGGAACTCAGAAAGACAGGTGAAAACCTGTTTCCCTGAAGTTAGTGAAAAATCTTCTTCATTCATTGCTGCAAACTGAAGGTTTCAGATCACATCTCTTACTCTTCCAAGTGTGATTGTGTGACTTTTAAGAAAACCCCAAAAATAGTAACATGAAGGTCTTTTCCCTCAGAAGACAATATAACAGAATGCCATTAAGGAACCAATGATGAGGTTATTTAGTTTTCCTTTAATTTGGGATGACAGCTTGGTGTATTATCCCATAAACATTCTACAGTGCAACTTCTGCTCATGGGTTCAGTTTTTGTTTCTGGAAATAGTTTGTATCATTTGCCTACATTCATGGGATCAGTGTTTGGGGTGTTCAGGTAAATTAACTGTGGGTATCGAGCTACAGTTATGGAAACATTCCAACCTCCTTGCACCAGGGTGCAGAGACCTGTGAGAGAAAGGTGTGGCTGGAGGCAGGATCAGGACCAGCAACGATATCAAACAGCCACTTCCAGATCAGCCTTCCCACTCCAGACAGATTCTCTACACAGCTTTCTGGAAATAATGAACTGCAGCAGTGGTACTGTAGCTATAACTTCTTAATAGCTTCTTTTTTAAGTAACTTTCTGGTTTTGTGAACAGTTGAGTGACTAAATACTTACTTTTACTATTAATCATCACATCAGCAATAACTAGCATATTATGCTTGTGCTGTTAGGTACATTGTTCTGTTGAGCTCATATTGCCCATTTGCTGCAGACCTAGTTTAAGTCGTGCACTGTATTAAATTGAGTTTTGGAGACTGAAAACTGAACTTGAAAACTAGGAAGAGTAAAAAGCAAATGTGAGTGTTGCAAAGCCATTGGGTAGGGGGTTAGAAATCATGGATCTGCTCTATGGTGGCCCCTAAAAAACAACCTGATTCCTCAAACCATCATGTTCCTGAGGAACTAAAGGGTAAAGCCCAGTGACTGCCTCACATGCAAGAGCTTCTCAGTGCTGTTGTCATAATACACTTGGTGGGGTATTCACTTCAATGTGGAAGAATTAAACATCAAGTCCATGGCTAAGCGTAACTAGAGCTTGAAACAAAGCCTGGGATCTTCTCAGCACTTTTTGGAACTCCTGAATTAATGCACAGCCCTCGTTAGTGCACATCTACAGACAGAGACACACTGGTTGATGTTCCTGCCATCTAGAAAACGTGAGGCAGCATGAAGGGACTTACAGTTGGCTGATAGATTTTCCTGCAGCATCTCATTTTCTATGGAGCACTCTATTTGCATGTTAGAGGTGGCTTTCACCTTCAGTGTGCTGAAAACACTGAAAGTGCCATCGTTGTGGGGCGTGATCTCCAGCTTTGATGGAGACAGGCGACTGTTGTTCACTTTATTGATCCAGTAAACTTTGGGCCTTGGGTATCCATTGCCAGACCTGCAGCTGAAGGTCACCTCCTCTCCAGTGCTGCTACTGTTTCTTATTGGTCCACTGAGTATTGGTTGGCTGTAACTCGCTGCAGAGCAAGAGAAAAAAAAAAAAAAGAAATAGCTGTTGACATTTTGAAACATACTGACTAGACAAAATTTTGACATGGCTTCTGAAGGAGAATTGCTGGACTCCTCAACACCCTCATGACTTGAAAGGGGAAACACCTGTAGGTTTGGTCTGTAAGCCCAGGGAGAGCAAAAGGTTAAAGCCAAACCCAAAGGAAGAAAGGACCAACTTAAGCTGCTGTCACCCAGTCACATGCAAGAGCCCACATATCCATGAAAAACAAGAAGAAAAGAAACAGAAACTGGGTAAACACTTGTTACATGTATTCGCCAACATTTACATTCCCTGTCTGTAACATTTAAATTAAGCAGACTTCATCTCAGCAAAGGGCAGAAGTCTGTTTCAAAGTTAAAGGTGTGCTTAAATATGCCATTGAAATAGCACGAATTTGAAAAGCAGAAATGAGAATTTGGGCAAAGTGACACAAGTTCTTACCTGCTAAACTGAGAACCACTTCTGCCTGGTGAATCACTTTGGTATATTCAGTCTTCTCCTGTACCACACATTTGTATGTATGTTCATCTCTCTGGCTGACATTTAGTAATAGCAGAGAGAAATCACCATTTTCCAACCTATCCCAGAATAACTGAGTCCTGTCTTTAAAGTGAATACACTGATTACTGTTATTGTCTTGGCCAGAGATCAGTGCATGTACAACTGAACATTTTCCTTGATCACCATCAGCTATTTGCCAATATACCCGTAGATTTTTTAATTGCAAGTCTCTTTTGTTATAAATGCAACTTAGTGTGGTGTTGTCTCCAAGTTTACTGATGATGTTCTTCTTCTCTAGTGCAATAACTACAAGATTAAAAGAGAGAGAGAGAGAAAAAAAAAAAAGGGAGGTTATGTGGGGGAAAAAGTAATTATTTTCAAGTACATTCTACTCCAGTATTAGTTTTATAGCAGGTGGGTGAGTGTGCTCACTTCATTGTCATTCCTACCCCCCAAATTGCCAGTGGCTAATTCTCTCCATGTCCATTTGTCTGTGCATTATCCAAAGGGACCTTTTCCTTGAGGGCCAACCAGTCTTAATCATTCCCAGCCCCATGGATACCCACATTTCACTTTGCCCACTGACTGCAGACACATGCTTTAATAATCGCTTCGTCTTTTTTTTTTTTTTTACTTAACAAAAGTGCCAGATAAGTCCCCTTAAATCACAACAAGTGGAAACATTGATAAGAAAGAGTACTGCCATTATTTTGAGACTCACATAATTAAGTAGGGGAGTAGAAGCAGTGTTTCTCAAAGCTGGCATGACAAAGCAACCACATTTTACTGCTACTATTGGTGACACCCTCTCAACAAATACACTCAGCTGACAAACCAGCATGCCCAGACACCTCCAGTGACACATTCATTAGACATTTACATGTTGAGGGTCACTTGATGTAAAGTCAGGATCGTGTGTGGCTTTCAGAACACATTCCCTGCCTTCTAGACGTGAGGAAGGCATCCTCTGCTCCAGGTGAGCAAGGCAAAGGCGTGAGGTGGCTGACAGGGGATGCAGACAGCCCAGGTCACTGAGTCCCACAGGGCTGGGCAGCTCTGCCCACAGCCTCCCTGCTGAGCATCCATCACCTCCAGCCCAGCAGCCAAAACCTCGCTGGTGCAACTGGTGGGTGGCACCAAAGCAGTGTATGTGTTGTGTGTCAGGCTGGGGGGCAAGAGGGGGCCAGGTGTGGGGCTGGATGGGAGAGATTAAAGCTGGGGGAAGGGATTACATGGGCAGGTGATTTAGGGAAAGGGAGATGAAGGAGTGAAGGTTTGGAAATGTGGAAACAGCTCGTGGTGAGGTGGGAGGGAGGTGACAATGTTAAAGGGGGACCTGTCTTTGTGAGGGTGCACTGGACTCAGAAATAGCTCATCTACACATCTGAGCTGGGCACCCTGGTCTAAAAACACCACTGAGGCAGACACAGCAGGGAGAAAGGCAGGATGTTTACCAGGTGGGGTGGGACTGGAAGTAACAAGCTTTAACTGCAACACAATTCCTTGGCTCAGTGGTTTGGGAAACCACTTGGAACAGCAGGAAAAGTAATGGCCTGGCAAAATGGGTGCACCTCCATCACTGGCCAGAAACAGGCCAGGCAGCATCTATTGAGACTGACTCTGGTACACTTTGTTCTGATACTGGGGCCAGGGAGTTTCCTTAGTGACTTTATTGAGGTCTGTCTCAGGGATTAAGCAGTAACAGAGGAGAGAACTCTGAAACTTTTAAATATCATCAGGTGATGCGATTTCAATCTACCTTTGTTTTGCAAGGGATATTTTAGAACTGTAGTAAAATTATTAATATTTTTATATTAATATAATTGAATATATTAATATATTTTGTATATTTATATTATATATAATATAAATATTTGATTAATAACATTTATTATTATTTTATATTATTTTTATATAATTACATATTATATAAATTAATAAATAATCTTTATATATCTATAATATATATAATAATTACTTTACTACTAGTAAGTAGTAGTAAAATTACTAATATTGGCTGCTTGATACCATGATGTATAACTCTAGCCTTGAGTATACAAGCATGTTAGATCTGCTTATCAGCAGCTCTTATTACTCCACTTCTAAGGCCTTTTGTTGACAGAGATAAGTACACAGGGAGGTCTCTGAAGCAAGCAAAGCAATCTAAGCATCCATAAGGTCCCTTGCTGTTCTCTGCAATGAAACTGATAGAAATTGATAGTTTCTTCCTTCCCTGATGCATGTCAGAGAAACATTTCACACTGAGGAATTCTTCAGCATCTTGTAGAAAACACACAGATGTTTGTATTGTTCATTTTACAACTACTTCGTGCGTTTGGCCAAACATATTAAAGGCAGTTTAATTTTTAACTGAGTTTTTTGAACTTACCAGCTTTCAGGATAGGAAAGAGCAGTAACAGAAATCCGTACCTAAAACAAAAAGCAAACAAGTGTTACCCACTGACTTTGCATCTGTTTAAATAAGCAATAAACCCAATTTTTAATGTTTTATTATAGTGGCAGAAGTAGGTAAATTAGGTACTGCTCCCGTGTAATGCCCCATTAAGTATTTGCATTTTTGACAGCTGCAAAACTTCTGTTTATACAACTCAGCAGTGGTTTGGTGGCCAAGGCCACGAATAGCAGCAAAATGCACTAATATTGGAATCGGGGCAGAGGGCATGAAGCTGGTGTTGTGCCTGTCTTCTCTGGTGAAAGACTCGATTGGCTTGCTGGACAAACAGGCTCTGGAGCTGATCTGGGTCACTGGGAAGGACAGTGGCTGCACAGGTCAAAACCCAGGTTCTCCAACCTTTTGCTGAAACCCAAGGAGTTATGGTTTTATCTGGTTAAAGGACAAATAGCAGCTGACCATGCTGCCCACCAGCTTATGCACTCAGTAAAAATGTGTAAACAGGAAACCTGCTGATAGTGGAGAGCTGTGCAAAGGTTTTTGCTGGAAAGAATTTGGTGTGTTTGGTTACTCAGGAGGGGCAAATCTGTGCAGGAGTTTCCCCAGGGAAAGGACGCTATAGGAAAACCCAGTTTAACTACATCTATAAAGGTCAAGGGATTTAACTTTCATCCCACAGGGGTTTAAGGGACACAAATGGACAGCACTTCCCTGTGAGGTACTTTAAAATGGCCTTTAGCCACCATACCTAGTTACACATTGGCTCTCCTTCCTCCAGACTGCTGTAGGAAGGGAAAGGAGACAAAGATGATGGAAAGGCTTTGGAATGAGAACTATGTGGCTGCAGCCGCCCACCTTGACATTGCCCCAGGTGCACTAAGGTTGCCAAGCTGAGCTGATGGGTGGAGTGACAAGAGCACTGGCCTGTTAGCAGCGTGCCCAGCTCGCCTTTGGCAAGCAGGCAGGATGGTGAGGCCACACTGCCTGGGTACAGCTGGCTCCCTTCCCCCAGGTGTTCTCAGCCCTCAGCCAGCCCCAGCACTGAGCCCAGGGCTGGGGCAAAGCAGACAGCTGCTCCCAGCAGGCCATGTCCACCAGGATGGAGCTCCAGAGTCTCCCACCCAAACTGGGAGCTGCCTTCCCTCCAAACCAATCCTTCCCTGCCTGGCCCTCCCCTCCCCAGCAGCCATTTCTCACTTTGCTTTACAAAATCCCCTCTCTTCCAGGCTTCCTGCCCTTTCTCCACAGCTTCTGCTCCTTTGTCCAGCCAAGCACAGGAATTCATACCTCACTTCCCAGACACAGCTGTGCTTCTGCCCAGCTTTACTCCTACCACCTGCCTGGGCACAACCTGGGGCTCCTCTGCTGTGGAGGAGTGCCTCTAATTCCCACCTGACCCCAAGAAAATGATCATCTTACCAAACATACTCAGCTTCCCATGCAGAAAGCAGAAGACATTACTGACACAAAAATCTACCTCTACTTCAAGCCCCATTTCCTATTCCCATTTCTAGACTGAGCCAGAGAAACTTTAGGGGAGAACCAGTCTGGATTGTATTACTTTTTTTGTAAAGAGAACATTTTACTTTCTTTTTCTGTGTCCTTCGAAATGATTTGATAGATGAGTCTTGACAAGTTTAAGTGGATGCCCAGAGTGGAAAATTTCTGTTCTATCACTTCAGAAAATCTGCAACCAGTCTCAAAGGAAGTCTCCCAAGGAAGCACACCTCAACATTCTGTCTCTGACAGTGGCTTTTACACACAGATTTGTATTTTATTCCTGTTGTATTTTTTTTACTGTGCAGGAGTCATCACTTTTGTGCCAGGCTTGTAAACATCTGTCTTGGCAAGCTCAGCTCATGTAGTCCTCAATCTTTCTTAATCCCATGCCTCTGTTTGTTTTATTATTCCCCACCCAAATTAGAAGCCATGGATATAGCAACTCACTTGAATTGAATGAAAACAGTAACTGACTGATCTTTATGGGACTCTCTAGGGAATTTCCCGTGGTAGGCATTTCCTAATGCCAACAAACATTTAGATACTCAACCAGAACTGATCCTCATATGTATGTATACAAAGTGGATCTTGATTTCTTACTTTAATAAGTGATGCCACAGTCAAGGCTGGACAGATCCAGAGATGCCTCATCCTCCTTCTTGGAGGAGGTTGCAGCTGAGGTTTTGTGGGGGCAGTGTCAACCCACGATGTTCCCCTGGAACAGCTTTAATTCCAAGCTTCTGTTGGAAAAGGGGAGAGACACTCTGCCTACAGAGAAACCTCCCTTTTGCCCTCTACATTCACTCAGCTCCTGTGTCCATCACACTAGCAGTGAGCTTAACTAAGTGCTGGCATAGCTGCACTACCTTCTTAGGTTCTTGCTCTCCTAGTTTTTAAAAAAAAAAAATTTTTTTTTACTTTTTAAATTCTTTCCCACACCTTCCTCTTCTGCAAGTTTTTTTTTTTTAAATGCCATGTGAAACAGGAGAAAGTTGCACTTCCCCTTACATACACATTCTTGCTTGGTGAGATGATTCTTCCTACCAGCACCTCAGCTCTTTCATCGCTACTCATCTTATAACCATGGGATGTTGCTGATCTCTCGCCAGGCAAGGAGATACCCTGATGCTTGAAATAGCAACTCCGCGGTCTTTGTTCCACTGCTGAGACCCAGTTTGTCCCCCAGCCTTGCGGCGACACGGCTTTTCTCGCACCAGGAGGTGGTGCCCTGAACAGGTCACCTGCGGAGCTCTCCTAACACCTGTGTAAAGCAGCGCTACCCTGGGCAGCACAGCCCAGGTCAGCCACGTCCCTTCAGCTGACAATATCCATAAAAGGCCCCTTAATTGCCTGGAGCCCTCGATGGCCGCGGACGGACCGGGGACCCCTGTCCGGGCTGCCGGGGGGCTCTGGCAACACCCGGCTCCCCCGGCTCCGGCGGTCGGGACCCGCTCCGCAGCCTGTCCCGGGTCCGGGGGCTGCCCCTGACCCCCGTTAAGCAGCCCAGCCCCTGCCGGCGCTTTCCCTGCCCGCTGCAGCAGCAGAACTCGCCTTTCCCCGAGGAGGGGGATGGATGGATGCGCATCCCTGCCCGGGAAGCGGCCCCCGCATCCCGCAGCGCCCAGGGACCAGCGCCCCTTCCCCCGCGGCCACCACTCACCCTCGCGGCTCCATCGTGCCCGAGCCGTGCCGAACCAGCCGTGCTGAGCCGAGCCGAGCCGAGCTGAGCCCAGCCCAGCACCAGCTGCCCGCTGGGGGCCGTTCCCTGTTCCCTCCCACGCCTCCTCCACCGGGGATTTCCGCCTGCCCGCGGCGCTCTGCAAAGAAGGCGGCCCGGCACGGCACGGCACGGCACAGCACAGCACAGCCCAGCCCATCCCATCCCGGCGGTGCCGGGCTCAGGCACTCGCCCATCCCCACTGACCCCTTTCCAGAGCCTCGCTGGTGCCGCTGGGTGCGGGGTCCCGAGTCCCGCAAACTCATCTTCCCCGCAAATCCATCCGCGGATCCATCCAATCCATCGGTCCCCGTCAGGCGGGACGCCCCTCACTGCTGCTGGGAAGCGCTGGGGAGCCAGGGCTGGGCAGCTTTTGCCCTAGCACAGAGACAGCAGCGTCTTCTTGGCCCTGCGAGGTCCCACAGCCCCGGGGGAGGGCAGGGACCGCGCCCGGTGCGCTCCGGGATCTCGAAGAATTCCGGGAAAGTTGTGTTTCAAAGTACATTAGGTGTATATTTGCACAAATGGCATATCTATTCTGTACTTGTATTTTGTAAATAACGCGATGGGATTTGATGGAGGGCACAGCCGCACCTGGAGCTGCCGAAGGTGTGTTGGTGAGGGGCTGTTTTAGCACCACCCGGCTCTTTGCAAGCTGCGCTTCTCAGGCTCAGCACTTTCGTTTCTGGCTCCACATCAGCGGCTGTGTTCGCCTTGTTTGTTGTCAGGAGCTCCAACCCAGCTGGGACCCCTTTGCCAGCCGTGAGCGTTTGTGACACACAGCACAAAGCTGTCACAGCATCAATGGCTAAAGCCTGCCACGCTCATGTTCTATTTTTTCTTCATTTTAGTCACCGTGGGAATGCAATTTGTGCACAATGAACATGAAACTCCGGGGTTGTGCAAGACCCGCAGGTCTCAACGCCATTTCCGCTGCCAGACAGCAGCAAGAAGGGGGAATTTCAGTTTTGGGTCTTAAAGCTGACACTACTTCAGCCTCTCTGTGTTTCACTGATACCTGCACATCAGTGATCAGTTTGGGAGGGTAGGCTTAAATCTGTGCTAAATTTAAAGAAAGATAAACATTCCTATGGAATTATGCCTGAATCAGAACATATTTGTAACAGCAAATTTATGTCTTTCACTGAAATACTTCCTGATGGGATATCTCAGTTCGGGAACTACTCTTATGATATTTTAGGTTTTGTTTTAATAACAAGCATTTAGTGAATGGGGATGAACATGGAATCAGCTCTTCGTGGATAAAAGCTTCCTGACTTTAAATGCTTGTGACTTTATACGTGGATTTTTGCTGTTCTGGATATAAAATTGTTCTTTTTAAGATGCATAATTTGAATGCAGTCTTCTGCTGTTCCTTGCAATGGTTTCTATGCTGCTTTTTTCATAAGAATGATAAGAGCAGCCTATTACTACACATATGTCCCAGTTTTGGTGGAAAGGAATTTCCCAATAAGCAAGAAAGGCAAATGTGTCTCCATAGCCAATAATCTCCTTAGGATGTGGAAAGGTCAGGTTGCAAACCTCTTTTCTGCCTGCATCAGGCTTTTGAATGTGCATTGTCTGATGAATTTTTAATCTATAAAGCAACCTTGTTTTCTAATTTCCCTTCTCTATGGCATTCATGAAGGCCCAGCCTTAGGCAGGTCCTAAGTTGCCCCTACCTGCAGAATTCCTCAGAAGACTTGAAATATAAGGATATTTTTCTGTCAGAGACTCCATTCCTATGGCACACACTGAACAACCCTGTGGTTAATAAAAGCAGGTTCTCACTGACAGATTATTGCCATTACATTCAGGATGATTTTGGGGAGTGTTTCCCTTTTTATTCCCACACAAGCAAAAAAAGAGAAGCAGCTGCAGCTGATGTGGTCCCTTGTATTTACACTGAATAGCATACAATAAAAATGTATTTTTATTCTTTTGGACACAGATTTGTTAATGTGGCATTAGCTAGCAATAAGTCAGGGTATTTAGCTCAGGGTCAAAACAGAGACCTCAGTGACATGACCTTTGCCCTACAGGTATCCCATCGAAGATAAGGTGAGCAATAACAGACAGGGATGTTGGAAAAGCCTAAGTGAAAAGTTTTCATCACGTGTGGCTCCTCATCCCTACCACCATATGCTTATAGAAAGATTCAGAGAGAGACAGCTGAGGTCCTAGAGTGATTTAAAAAAAATATATTTTTGACAGCTAATTTGCCCTCTCTTTTGTGTGCAACACTTTTTCAACCCTTTTTCTCTGCCTCTGGAGAAGCTAACAGAAGTAGTGAATGGAAGGGGGACATTGCATCTTAATAGAGGGTGAGGGGAGGGCAGGGTACAAACATAAATTGTGTCCTTAACTAATGGAGACAGTGGAATAAAACAGCAAAGCTGAATGCTAAGAACAGTCTGGTGATGAGGGAAAAGACGCAATTGCAATACTTTGTGATTCTGAGAAAATAATTTGACAGAAGTAGATGAACTAGGAGGAAACAATAGTCTGTCTGTCTGCTCTCTAGCTCACATTTTGTTGTCACACCAGGCTGTCAGGGCATTGGCCAAAAATATCATTCCTAACGCCCAAATTCCAAGACTGTTCCATGCAAAAGAAGAAACCTGTAGCTCTGTAAAACACATGTTTTGGGAAAAATGTGCTCTGTGTATGTGGCATCAATGGCAATCCATTTATTTATACCCAGAGAAGGAGATTACTGTATTATATTTAGTTATGTTGTTAGAAAGGAGCACTGGTATTCACAGTTCTTTATTAGTTGTGCACGTTGAGATAGTTGATTTCCTCTTGTTTTAGGAATACCAAGGGAATAACTAACTTGGCAATACTTTTTCCTGTTCACTGTGTGTGGGCGTGTTAAAAAAAAAAAAAAAGGAGTGACCACAGTATGTCATTGCTGAAAATGTCTCCTGAGCCCCTTGTATTCAAGAGACACATTCCTTGTGTGGAATGATTCCAAAGAGAGGAGTGCTCTTGCTGTCTGAATTGCCCTCTGCTCCTTGGCTCACTTTCATTTCTTTGAGATCTCCTTTGCTCTGATCATTTGCTAAGGACACCAGATAATGCATCAAAGAATCTCTTTGGGAAGAGAGTTCACAGGTTTCAGGGTTCACAGGTTTTAGAGTGTGAAATGCCTTCTGGAGAAGGATTACTCTCTTTTTCCCAGGTTCATTAACTATAAGAATGACAAGAGAGGGAGCACAGCTGAATAAACTCAACCTCAAGCCAGAGGCAGATGCCTTTAGCTGAGGAAGAGATGGAGCAGATTGTCTGAAACCATCCAGCAGAAGTTTTCCGTCTCCTAAAGGAAGCTGTTAGTTTTTAGGACGACTTCTTCAGCATGGCGTTTCTGATCCCACATAACACACAGAGCATTGGAAATCCTCTGAGAAATTAAAAAACCCCCATGACAGCTAAGCCTGGATCCCAGTGACTGGCAACTACAGAGAGCATGGAGAGGGAGTTCATGGTGCATGCACTGGCTGCTCTCTGGTTAGAACTAAAACATAAAGATATGTAGAATCTACCAAAACTTAATTTCAAACCTCAGCCTTCCCAAACTTTGGTAAGATTAAGTCCATAAAATGCCATACAATGAAGGTCTCTTTTTGTTTCTGATCATGGTGATCTTCTGTGAGGAGAACTAATGAAATATTCAGAGGAAATGCTTGAGAGCCATTGTGGCAATACCTGAAACATTTTTCAAATGCAAACAGAATTATGTAAAGTCTCAAGACTAATATTTACTCTAAGGATATAAAATGCAGCATAGGTATTTGCTGTGCAAATTAAAGATTTTTGTTTTGTATCTCACTGAACATCAAGGGTTTTAAGATGCACATTAAAAGAAAAATATTCTTTGTCATTTTATAGATACAGTTGTAACTTGCTTATCATCATCATTATGTCAACATTACATTGTTAAAGTAAATGAGCTCTGATTTGAAATTATAAAACATATTAAGCATGGGTTTGGAAACTGATATTGTGTTCCAAGTCTAAATGGACCTTATAGAAAGCTATTTTAAGAACAGGTATAGTAAAAAATAATCTTATGTTAGAAAGCAAATATGTATCTGCCCTGCTATAAGCCATTGCCATGAAGTAAAGAATCTAGTAAATTTTGGAAACCAGTCTCTGATATGAAAATATTCCCTTTTGAAGAAAAACACAGCTGGATACATTAGTGTCAGAGTAAAACAGTGCCCATCACATACCAAAAATTATGCTTTAATATTGTCTTTAGAAATAAATTAGAAAAGTGTTTATTTCTCCTCATAACACAGTCAAATAGGAAACCATGTAATGCAACAGGATATGATATGGGTGTCAAATAGTGAGAAATGGGAACTGAAATCTGTATGACTTAATGTTGTTTGTTGAATTATTTGATAAAAAATGGTACTACTACTACTACTATTTGATGAGAACTGTAGTTTCATTTTATTTTAAAAAGCTGGTTTGGCCCTTAAATAACTAAAAATTTTCCCTGTGATACCACTTGCAATTCGAAGAGTAGCTGTAGGGTAGTGTGGCATTTGGGCTTTTGAAAATGTGGTTGCAGGACAGATGAGTGAATTCCCTGCCTTTCAGGAGGTGCAGTGGTCAGGACGTTCAGACTGATTCCATAAGGGGTGAGAGGCAGGTCAGCAGCTGTCAGTGCCATGAGCACAGGCAGGGCTGTGAGTGCTGCCTGGCTCTGGGAGTGCTGCCTGGCCCTGTGAGTGCTGCCTGGCCCTGGGAATGCTGCCTGGCTCTGGGAGTGCTGCCTGGCTCTGGGAGTGCTGCCGTGCCATGAAGTGCAGCCGTGGATGTGCCACCTCTTTCCTCTGTTCACAGCAGGACAGGGCTCGCCCCAGAAAGTAAAAAAGGAGCAGTATTGCATCACTCATCAGCTGGTGATCAGCTGTCCCACATCTTCCTCCAGCCCCTGGGGCTGAACTTCTTGCACCTTTGATTGCATATATGTAGTATTTTGTAATGTTTTAGTTCTGACTTTGGCGACCTCCTTAATTCTTTTTGTTTTCCTGGCACTTGTCTGCAGCTAATATTGCAATAGGGCCTCTTTGTCCTTTTGCCATTACTGATGTTGGTGTGATGTAATGCATGCAAGCTTTGGTGGAGCAATGTACACTGCTTGTACCAGTTACAGCTCAGAGATAGAAGTGGTTTTTATTTCTCAGCTTTGTTTGTCAGATTATTGATTGCCACTTTATTTTGCCCCCTTTGAGAGAGAGAAAGAGAAAGAAAGGAAGGAAGGAAGAAAGAAAGAATCTACCTCACAGAGCTGTAGGCACTCCTGTGACAGGTGAAGGCAATAATGTGATCTTTGTCTAGACACATTCCAGAGATAATTCACTCTTACTTTCATTTCTGAAGGAGAAATTTTGAAGACTCTGCTCTTTTGTAAGAGAAGAAGTTTTGATCTGCCGTAACTTGATGATATTTGAGTTTTTGCCTTTAATGAGGCAGAAATAATTTTTCCTGGGGTAAAGAAGGACGTGATCTGGCAGGGTGTCAGCTGCTCAGTGAACACTGCCCATTCTGATGTTATTTCCCGGAAACACTCCAGAAAGCAGTGAAAAGGAGGTGAACTTTGCCACACATCTACACACTCACAGGCAATTCTTGCCATGCAGCTGGTGCCCCAAAGGTCTGTACACCAGCTTTCCCCAGAGCAACTTTCTCATTTGCCCAGACCGTAGTGGGGCTGTTGCTCTGGTACCCAGGGCCACACACTGAGCAGGGACAGGCAAGGGAACAAGGACTTCTGCAGGGGCCTGCACTCTCCAAAATCTCTCAGAGCCCTAATCAGAACATTGTGGCCACCTCCAGTAATGTGCAGCTCTGAGCCTGGGGATTCTGTCCAACCCAGAGCCTGATCCCAGAGAAGACTGGGATCCCACTGTTTTGGGCAATGCAGGAACATGGGGTACAAGCTGTCAGCAGCAAGAGGCAAGGAGCTGTCACACTGACCCTTGGGAGGTCATGCTGCACAGCCAGCACTGTGAAGCAAACACTGACCCCTGAATTTGTGACAGCTGAGGGGACCTTGCTCAAGAGAATGCTGGACACCTCTGCTCTTCCATCTGGCTCCAGCCCTTCAGCTTCACCAGGCATCAGCATTTCTGGGAGCCGATGTACCCACAGCTCCTGGGGCAGTTGCTTTCAGCCATAACACTCCGTTTGCTGCAAAGAACAAAGAAAAACACCCAAATTTGCTTTCTGAACATGCTGCACAGGAATGATAAGAAAGTTGGCTGGCCCCCAAGGCTGACAGACTTCCCTGCCACCTCCACCCAGGCTCCCTTCAGACCTTCTGAACCCTAAGGCAGTAGCAGAGGAAAGAGCAGCTGGAAACTCTGGCATATTTGCTCCCACGGGTCCCCCACTCACCTCCTGTCTCATTTGAGACCTGTGTTTGCTATGGTGACTTTGCAGAGGCCAAAGGACCACTGAACCTGCTATTTTGGCTCCTCTAAGCCACCAGAGTCAAAGGGCCCTGAGCTCTTCAGCAAATGCTTGTCTAGAGCATCACCTCCAGAAAGTCCTCCAGGTTTAACCTACAACTCCAAGACAAACACATCCACATGGATCTGTTATGGCAATGATTCATTTCCAGAGCTCATTGTTCTTACTCTTAACAACTTCTTCCTTACTCTCCCATGGCAGTGGCCTGGATTTGCTTCCAGTCTTTGGTTTCCCTTCTCATTTCTGTGCTGGAGTGAAGAGCCTTGCTAGAGTGGCTACCTCCTCTCTCCTCTTCCTCAGCCAGCCATTTAGTGGGCTTTGTGCCACAGCATTGCACTGAAATACATTTCTGTGTGTTGTGAACATTGACCTTTCATTGCATTTCTTGCTTTTCTGCAGCTTGAGGACTTGTTGACATGGCCTACTGTTCTTCACCTGTACAGCAGTGCAGCCAAAGGTGGAATAGAACGCAAATTCAAAGGCAGTTCAGTGAATGAGTCAGTACAAAAGGACTGATGGGCTTTAAAGGTGCAGAATCAGATCCTTTGCCTCTGCTCCATCAGAGGAGCAATGTATCAGACAAATTGTAAGTCTATAAACACTTCTGTCTATTCTTAACAGGGCACTGAAAGTGCTGTCTTCATTGCACTGTTAACAGACTGGATCTTCCCAAAATGTTCAGTGGAAAATTGAAAAAGAAGAACAGAAAGGCAGGCAGACATATAAATCCCTGGTAAACCCATTTTTAAGACCAGATGACTTGCATAAATAAGGCCAAATTAAGCTCTGAGTTAAATGTTGTTGAAACTGATTTTGTGAGAAGACAGGACAGATTTCATCTTTTCCTCCATGCTTTATAATATTACTGTGCCTCAGGAAAAAAAACTTCTTGTACCTGTGGTGGTCCCCAGTTATTAAAAAAATGCAAATAATTTACTCTCAAGATCAGTAGATAATTTTTTAAAAGAGTCTTAAGTACATACATTTGAAATGTTCTTGGTTGTAGAGGAAGATTTTTTTAAAATGTGGTAATTCATGCTCTAAGTGGAAACAAGGAAACGTTACCCTTGTAAAGAAAAATATTTATTTCATTATTGAAAGTGCTATGCAGTTATTCAGCCTTTGAGGTCTGAGATTGTTGAGAGATGTTTTAAGATCATATTCCAAATGTTTTAAGAGATTACAGGATTAGTTTTCTAGAGCACTTGTTAAGAGTAGTTTCTCTGTAGTGTGAATAAGGAGTTGTAATCCCTTTCATTTTTCTCTTTGAGTGTGTTTATATTAGCAGGATCTGTCTAAGTCTGCCATTCTGCAACAAATAGGATTACCAGACTGTCTGCTCCTGCTGTACCTCAGCTGGGGTGCAGAAATGTGCATTCCTCTTCCCCTGATGAGCACGTTTGTGTGTGTTTGGCACACAGAGCAAGACCACGAGTGAAGGACTGCTGAAGTATGAGCAGCTGTGTCCCTCCTCTGTCCTCCCTCTCAGATCCTCGGGAGATTTCTTAGGAGCAAAAAAGCTGCTGAGCAATATTTGGACCTTCTCTGAGTGACTGTTTTAGGGATTGACACATTTCAGCCGTGGTCATTTCCCTTGTTCCAATCAGTTCTTTTTATTTCCCAAAGAAGGACACCTCAAAGTTTGTGCTGTTGGACATCGGCCTGAAGAGTTGTGTTTGTTTAATGTCTGTTGCTAGGTTTTGGTGTATTTCGGCTGTGGGAGAGAAAACAACAGACAATTAAGGACTTTCAGGGAGGAATTTGCAAGGCAGCTCATCTATGAATCACAAGAAAGTTTCGGATTATTTTTCTTGCCCTAGTGGTTTTCACTCCTACTCAGTGTATAATACATCAGCCTTGATAGAAAGGAGCATTGCCCTTACAGCTCATAAGAGTGCTCTAGAGAAGGTATTGGGGTTTTTAAAGTTTTGTGGAGTTTGTGGTTTTGGGTTTTTTTTTTTTTGTTTGTTTGTTTTAGTTTTTTTTAATTTTTTTTTTTTTAACCAGATTGGGCATTAATTTAATTTGAGGGAACAGGAGGAATCCCTGTTCTCTTGCATGCTGCTCATATAGCTACACAGCAGATGTATGCAATCCATACTTTGCTCTGCTTTCAGAATATCAGGACTATGGCAAGGGAACTGCATGTATGTATTCACATGTGCGTGGATCCACAAGAAACATAAGATGACATTGTTAAAAAGCTGTGTCTTTCCCTTGACTGTTTTCTTCATGAGAACTTCCACCCATGAGCACAGGAGGTTAGAAGATAAAGCAGTGGGGAATGAAAACCACAGGAATACACTGGCAACACAACACACATCGCCAAGGCAACTCAAAATTCAGCATACATTTATCTTTTACTTTGTTCTCTGCATTCCATACAGAGGTTTTCACCCAGATTCCAATTCGCTGGAATAAAAAATGCGGGCGCATGTGAGGGAAGAGTGACCAGTTTCCCTATTTGTGCTCATTTCCCCATCCAACACCTGTTTTTCCATGCAGGGCCATGCAAGGTTTTCCTGGAATCACAGTTGGAAGGCTCTCAGTGGAGCATGTAGGCAGAGCTGCTTCCTGTGTCTGTGCTCACACGCAGCGGGCTCCTCGCTTGGGCTGCCCAGGCCCATCCACCCCCACAGCCACAAAAGCAGAACAAGCTGTGAAAACAGACAGGAAATGCTCTACCAGCCACTCAGTGACACAATGGAAAATGTTGTATGGGGTCTGGTGCACTTCTAAATAAATACAGCCAGTGGTTGCAGGAATCTGTGAAAGTGTGAGAGTGCCGAAATCATCTGTGGTGAGAGTGATGGAGGGCATCCCTTCCTGATGGGAATGTTGCTAGCAGTGGAAATAATTTAAGAATATTTGGGATAATTCTGTCCCTGAAAGTTCTGCTATTTAGACCACAATACCAGATATACATCTGACATGTATTACAAATGTTTTTAACTTTACTACCTCCTTGGGATTAAACAAATCTCTTCATTTCTACATAAGATTCCATGCCAGTAAATTTCTTTTCCAGCCAATATCAGACTCCAGTAAGTTGTCTGGACTGTTTATGTCCTCATGGCTCCTAAATATATTTGTTCCTGTATTACTCCCCAGCAGTGTGTTTTAATTGTTTCTGAGAATCTCATCTTTTGGTTCATGACTATGGCTTTGTGTGGAGCCAGCCCAACACGGTCTTGCCCAAGCAGAAGGCATCCATTTGGCATTCTTCTTCCCACTGGAAGGATAAAAATATTTGGAAAGCCATTAAAAGAAAAGCGAGTCTTGCAGGGGAGAACATCCCCTGCTCTAGTACCGCAGCCCTGAGCATTTTATGTCTGAGTCATATTTTGTAGAAAATGTTAACTTTCCAGTTAGTGACCAGTGGTGGCCTGAGAAAGTGTCTAAAAAGCATATCCTGAGGTTGCTGTAGCAATTGGTGGTGTTTCACTGGGTTCGTGCTGAGGTCCAGCTGTTGAACACAGGCTTGGCTGCCCGGCTGGGCTGCCCTTGAGGTTGCATTCAGAGACAGGCAGGGTTTTTATTTTTACCCTGCTGAACTGAGTAAAGAGAGGGCTGTGAGGCTGGTCACTGCCTGCACTCACACCTCAGCAACAGCCTTTGCCAAAAGGTGATGGACTTTGAGGCAGGGACAAGGCCACGAGGTGAATTTGTGTGGAGCCAACATCAAGAAGCAACGGCAGAGCTCGGTCTCCTCCCAGCTGGCTGCAGTGCTTGCTTTGAGAGTGTTTTGTACGGCCTTTCCTCAAGTGCTGAAAGCAATTATCTCTAATAATTATGCAATAAAATAATAGTGCAGCTATAATTTAATGTGATTGCTTTTGTTCTGTGTCTGCTTCTCATCTGTTGCCAGACTGGATGTGAATTGAGGTTGCCCAGAACAAAACAGTAATATACAGATGGACTTGTCCCAGTTACACTGACTTTATTTTGTTTTCCTGTCAGCTCTCAGGAGATTATATTTTCTGATTATTATCCTGTTTCTATTCAGATGTGAAAAACCTTGCAACTACACTATTAGAAACAAGATAAAACACTTTCAAGTATGTTTACAGGATGATTTTTAAACTTAGGGACTAAAAAATTCTGTTCCTTTCTCAGATTCACAATCCTGTATGGTTTTCTCAAAAATGAGACACATTTTACTATTCTTACCTACAAATAATCATTGTTTTGGTAAGTGTTTAAAAAGGTTAAAGAGAAAGAATATTTTTGTGTGCTAGTGTTTAAGTAAAAGACCTGATGGATACTGATGGAGGTTTCCACCCTCCAGGCAAGTAGCCTTATAACTGAGGACACACAGGGGTCAGTGGAACTGCCTCAGTAAGGGATTTACAGATTCAAAACCTCAGTGGTCTACAAAATCACCACAAAGGTCAGCATAAACAGTCTCTGGGTAGCTAATGAAATAACATAAAACCAATCTCAATCTCATGTCAAATAAAGACAATAATGTCGCTGTGGAAGGAAAAAAATGGTGTGGTTTTGCACCATGGAAGAAATATGAATAAGGAAAGTTGCAGTCTAGATCTGAATCAAGATCATTAAGAGTCAACAAGATCTTATGTAACTTTACGTAAGTGGAATTTAAACCAGGATTTAATAGTGAAACGACACAGAAATCTTAAAAATTTTGGATAGCCCCTGACCTGAGAGACAGCCTGTTTTAGCCAGTTTACATATCTACTATATATTTGCAACTGTTAATTGAGCAGTTTTTGTAGCACTGGCGGGATTATTAGTCCAAGCCAGAGAAGAATTTGTTAGGTCCATATTTTCAGGATGGCAGCAGACAGTGTTATCAAAACTCTATTGTATTAAGAATGTTTACTATCCTTTTTAAAACATTTTAAAAGAATGTTTTCATAGGGACTGTGATAGAAGTAGATACTGAAATTTAGCCATGATTGTGCCCAAACAAGCACTATCTGCTTGTGATTTAGCGAAATAAAAATGTGAGCTTATTGTCTTCTGTCAGCTTTGAAGAATTAAAATAAACATATTTTGCTTATCAAGGGAAGAGTTCAAAATGCATTAATAGGATTTTCATTGTATACCAAGTTTAGTCATGAGGAACCTCTTTACAGTTTATGTGATAATTTCATTCATTATGAGATGTGGTTCAGGGAAGAGAATTGGTCTCAAACCCTCCCCCCCCCCCCCCATAGATTCTGGGAATGCAGGAAATGTGAGGCAGACTTGTCTAGAATATAATTAATATCTCTGCCATCTCAAGACATTTAAGGTTCTTTCAGCCTGAGGACAATAGTATGAATTTTCAGACAAGGCGAGAAAAATTTTAAAAGTCCCAAGCCAAGTCCACTGGGTAACCAGAGGATCAGATCCTAATGTGGTGCTAAAGTACCTACAGGTAACAGGGTAGGCTTTATTCTTCAGTAGTAACCTGAGAATGATAGGCACAGTTGGCTGTTTCACCAGAAAAAGTAGGCCCAGAAGTGAGAACTCTGGAACTCACATAAACCCCCTGGCTGGTCACCTCTGAGCAGAGGATGTGTTGTTTCTGTGGTTATCCAGTTCTGGATGTTACCTGTGTGATATCTCTGTATGGTCAAGGCCTTTGTCTTTCAAAAGAGAAAATTGCACAGTTGTGTGCACCTCTCAGGCTGCAGTGTCAGCCAGGTTTTAATACTGCAAGGGGCAGTGACGCCACCAGACATAATCTTTGTGTTGGGGGCTGGATTGGGCAGTTCCCTTCTCTGGTGACGTGCCAGTTTTGGCCAAAATCTAGCAATGTATCCTCTGGGAGAAAGTCAGGTCACGACCACCCTTCCCCCCACCAGGTTCGGGAAAAAAATTCCTCGAAGGAAAGTGAAGGAGATAAAACCTATTTATTAGCAAATCACAGGAAAAGGACAATAATACTAAATAGTAAAACCCGTCACTATAACGAGAAAACCTGGAAAGAAATTAGAGTCCTCTTGTAGGTGTGGTCCCTCCTTCTCGGAGCTGCCGTGGGGGGTGGCCTTAGGCCCCCTCCGGAAAAGGAAGAAAAGAAAACCCATCAAAGTCCTAGGAAACACGCTGGGGAAAAAGGGAAGAAAAAAACCAAAAAGCTGGCTGAAGAGACAGGCAGGGATCTCCCTCCGTGCTCCTGCAGCCAGAGAACGCAGAGCTGTCTCCATCTCTGTGTCCTTGGGAACTTGCTTTGAAAAGTTCATTTGTTCTTTCCTCCCCTCTCAAGCTCAGTTTAAAGGCACAAAATTAATTTTTTGGCATAGAGTCGTGATAGGGGATACACACCATAGAGTCACCCCAAGACAGGTGAAGAGACTTCTGCTGAGGCCAGCACGAGCAGATGGCTCTCATGCTTTCTAAGAATCAGCACCCCAATTCTGTGGGGATGGGCCTCTCCAACAAATAATACTCTAATAGCAGTAATAAATTTATAATGCTTTAGCTTGTGTGGATGGTTTACAGTTCTTTTAACATCAGAGATAGAACTGTTTCTGGTGTGAAGAACTGTAATTAGGAACACCTATTTCTCATAAAAGCATTGAAATTCTTGAAGAAATAGGTGCTGGAAAGTGATAAAGGCATACTAAAATCTGAATGTTTTTACTTTATTAGTTCATATTAATGCATCAGAACTAGAAACACAGTCAGATGCACAGTCACATGCACAGACTTCATGGTTGCTTTTGTGCTGTTCTAAAGTCACTTAGTATTAATCCGTAACAGACTTAGGCCAAGAACTTTGTCTAAAACTTCCCACAACCAAGGAAGTTCAGATACAAATCCCAGTGTAATATGAGATTAATTTGTGTAATATGGATTCCAGGCTTCCAACATCAGCCATTTACTTTCTCTCATCCTTGTAGGTCCTCTGTGTCAAACTCTGGGTAGGTTCAAGCTGAGACCCTCCCTTCATTTTTAATCTGATGAGTGGTTGATGTTTTAGCTTAAGAGACACTGCAGAGGCTGCTGCCCCCACCCAGACCAGGAGTTGAAAGAGCTTGAAGAGCAGGAAAATAAACTGGGGCAGCCTTTAAATAAAAGAAAACATTGTCACTCTGAAGGACAAAATGTGCTTCAGTCGGGAAGGACCTAGACTCCAAAGTATGAGTGTGAGTATTAAGGAGAAGCAGTGGGTTTTCTGAGAACTTTCAAGGACTTTAAAGAGGCAATAAACTGGTTGTTGTTGTCCATTAAATCAAGATTATTCACCTACAACCACAGAAATGACCCCCAACATTGCTGGTGGACACTCCAGACTGTGGGGAGGAGGTGGGAGAGGCAGAAAGGGCACAGGGCACACAAGGTCTCACTGACTCGAGCTCATGAGAAGAGGCTCCCAAATTCTCTCTTTTGAGTATAGAAAGGTGTGGCAGTGCAAGTTGTTTGAGAGCAAATATGCCACTTCTGGCATGTATAAAGAGTTTTTTAGGTTTGGCTAAATGATGTGTGTTGGAGAGAGAATGCTGGGGGACACTCAGGGTGAGCACAAGGCTGCAGACCACATGGAGCAGTCACTTCCACCAGGTTTATTTCAGACCCAGGGTCTGGATGAGACCCAGAAACATGCTGAGAGGAATTTTGGGAATGTTCCATACTTGTGACACAGGGTCCTTGAGGTGTGGCACTGTGGTAGACAACACACCCTCTCTTGGACTGTGGTGGTGTCTACAGGAACACCAAAAAAAAAGGATTAATAAAAATCCAAATACAAAAAGAATGCGCCAGCTAAAATTTGCTTGGGGTTAATCAAGTCTGTACATAAGTCACTCCAGAGAGATCCTGAAGATAAAGTAAGGGAGAGAGAGGACTGTGTGCTGTGGCTCTGGAGTTTTTCCCACTGTTGCCAATCCCAAACTAAGTTGTCTGTGCCCGAGAGCCATGTCAAATCATTTCTCGAACACAAAACCACTTGTAAAACACTTGTAAAGCACTTATTCCTTGTATCTCAATCTAAACTGGCCCTCTTGTAATTTAAAAAAGAAAAGAGGACTGGTAGAAGGACCAGCATAAAAAAAATTCCATTACCTAGAGCCCCAGATTTTGAATTGCTGTGCCACAGAAATGCACGGGGTTTTTACCACAGAGCTGTTACTGGCACTGGCACTGGCAGGGAAATGAGCATGGATGCAGTCAGACTCTGAATTGCACAATGTTAACACAGCTTCCATATAGATAAGGATTTTTTCCAACAGGCATAATTAAAAAATAGTCTAACAGAATAATTTATGTTGTATTGCTTTGCATGAATGTGGAGGAAGATATTCAGCAGTTCCTGATGGGAAATACAAGCTCCTGGAATCGAGGCAGTGGCAGCGAGTCTTGTATATCATTAAATCATGTATACTCTTAGAAACTTTTTTATTCAAGCAATTGCTTCTATACTGGAGATATAAATCACAGTGCCAAATTTTATTGATTTCTGTACAAAAATTGGCATGCACAGAATCAGTTTTCCGCTCCCTGAGGATGCATACTCAATAAGGAGGCTTTTTTTTTTGTAGTAGGAAACTCCAAAAATTCTGGGCCAACAATGCTATATATTGCTTGTGTACTTGCTTTTTCCATAAGAAACAAAAGTCTGTGCATTATACAAATGCACAGAAAGGCACAGCAGAGAACTAAGATTAAAAAAAAAAATTCTCTGTGTCTTTCAATTAAAAAAATTATATTTTTTTTTATTTGCTTGGTTTTGGTCATTTAGAGGAAGGCTGGAAAGATGATTTAAAAGTTCAGGGCTAATATACCGTATTAGAAATACTATATTGCAGGAGAACCTGTACACCTTTTGCTAAGTAGTTCTGTGCTAAAAGAAATCTTTTTGATTTCTTGTCACGTTTTTTTTAGGCTAACTGTAAGGCATCAGAAGGGGCACAGCTCTGTGTGCTTACAATTGGGTAGCACAAGCAAGATCTACTTCTAATGCATGTGCTGTTTCCTCATTAAAACCAGTGGGGCAGAGTTTGCTTGGTTAATCCCTGATTTCACACCGTGTTTGCTGACCTTAAGGCTTGTCAGGTGTGCTCACCTTTTACAGCAATACCAAAAGGGAAAGGACACTGCTTTGGGCCCTCAGGCAGATGAAGGCAGATACCTCTCAGGATGATTCTGCTCTGAATTAAAAGATTGCTTTGCATAATTGCCTGAGTGCTTGAAGTTGCCCGCCGAGGATAATAAAATGTACTCATTTGTCAGGAGCTCTTGGTTTTGATTTCCCGGGAGGACAGGTCTGGAGCGGTGTTGCTGTGGATGTTGGATCACTGCTTGGCAGCTCCTCTGCTGGGGGAGATCACTCCCTGCCTGCAGGCAGCCTGCCCTCCCTTAAATAAATGATAAAGGGTGTTCCTTTGTCACCCCAGCTCCTCGAGGCCTGGGAAGCTCATAAAACAGTTCCGTGGGCTTTGTATGCTTGGGAGCAGCTGAAACTGGAGGTAATGACTCCAGAATTAGTGGTTTTACGTGCTGCAGACACACACCCAGCCACCACTTCACTGGGGTCATGGTGCTTCACGAGAAGGTTTCATTTTCTGAGCCTCACACTTGAGCCTGTGCTGCTCACACCTCACACCTGCCCACAGACCAAACCCTGCCCTCCATCCAGGTGGAGGATTTGGTGCCCAAAGGTGGGCAGTGGTGCCAGGACAGATCACCCTGGGCATCTGGGGGAGGGCAGTGTGGACGTGCAGGAAGCTGGGATGCACCTGGGGACCAAGGTGTCTCCAATGGCCCAAAAGTGTTCTGGCAATTGAATCACCCTCCTCATTTCCAGCAGTGAAAATGGCCTTCTGTGAAAGTAGCATGATCCTCCTGGTATGGAGAGCAACCCTCCAGACAGGGTTCTGGCCCTGGATAACAGAACAGAAATTAGCATTTCATGTTAATTGAAACTGATGCTTGGGCTCGGGACTCCTTGTTAAAGCTCTGAGCAGCACATTTACGTGGGTGAGAGGGGAGCCAGAAAAGCAGTGTGGTTCGTGTCAGCTTCACCCTCCTATTGCTCAAGAGCATAATTGCCTAGGAAAAAAACAGAAAAAGTCCTCTTTGACCCAAAACTTAGAGCATTCTCAGTGAGGATAGAAAGATTCTTGTCCACAGTGGGGGGCCCTGGGAGGAGACAGTTGGAGAGTATTAACTTCATTCCTGGAAACAAGCATAAGAATAGTTGATGTTAAGGAATAAAAGATCCTTCCCACACTTCACTTTAATCCTTCAACTTTATTCTGCAACTGGCGGAGCTCGGCTTCCCCCTCCTGGGGACAGGATGGATGGTCAGGAGCAGGCAGAGGATTTTCCTTTTGCCATTGCTCCACTGTGGAAATGTTTTTTTAACTGCGGACTCTGGATACCTGTGGCTTTGTACTTTTAAGGGGCTTGTGAAGGGCAAGGTGATTTGGAAATCCAGCCTGTTGAAATAGGATGAAATTTGCTATGGCAATGTTTTTGTCTCTTAAAAAAATATTTAGTGTCTGGTCATCGAAGCCCACAGTTGCTGTTATCAGTGGTGATACTCTGCATTGTTTTGGTGCTGTAAATAGAAACCCTGTGTACACCTAATAGAGAAGCTATATTCTGGGTCACAAGAAAATCCCTTCTTTAACTTGAAAAACCCCTTTAAAGCTTGCAAAACAGTGATTTGAATGTTCGAGGCTAATTGATGGTGATTTCCTTTTAAGAAGAAAGAGTGCAGGATCTGTTTCGAAAACAAAGGCATGTGTTATTGTAGCAATATGGACAAAGGAAGACAGTGTAAGATTGATCAGGTTCAGTAATAAGATTAAGCCTTTCAGTTAATCAATCAAAAAACAATGAAGATTTATACCTGAACGTGGCGGCACATCAGCTGTGCAGGTTATTTTTGATTTCTTTTTAGTAGCCTGTGAGTGCTCAAGCACAGACATAAAACACAGCTGGTTACTTGTGGCTTTAACACTCATGGAAGTGTCAAGGGCATCCAATCACTAAAGGCAGTAGCACCTGTTCATATGAAACAGCAAAGTTTCAGGTTTCAAAGTTGCACAGGTTCATTTTCATGAAGGCTCAGCTTAAGATTTTACTCCTCCTTTTAAAATCAAACCCAAGGGTATGAATTTTTATCTCAGTTTTTCTTTTTTTTTTTTTTAAAGAAGCTCGTGCATATCTCATCTCTGATAAAGTGGATACATTTAAATGAACAAAAGTTCGGGAAGATTAGAAAAGAAACTACTATTTGTTTATGCAAAACTTGGTGTATGGTAGTCCTGGAGGCACAGAGAAGGTTGTATTTTCATTAGTGGCAGCAATGCTACGTATGTTCATAAATCTACTTCTATGTTTTATTTTATTTTCTAAGACAGCTTCCAGAAAAATAAGATTATCACTTATTTGAGGAATTTGTGACGCTTATTTGGGGAATTCAATTTTTTACTGAGAAAGGGAATTGGGATTTTAAAGCCACAGCTTCTTCCTTACTTCTTACCAAACTGCTGTCCCACGGGTAATTTGTCCTAATATATTTGGTGAATAGAAAGTACTTAAAAATGTGTATTTTCACAAACCTTAATTAAAGGTTTAATTAAAAAAAACTCAGAAAATTGACCATATATTAAGTGGGTCATTGCAGCATGTTTCCACACAAAAGGTTTGCCTCTCATCTGGATTTGTGTGGCTTTCTTTTTCTGAGCTGTGGATTTTCTTGCGCTCTTGTGCTAAGAGATATGAAGGGTCAGAAATATCTCTGTCATATGCTCTGGTGGAATTACCTCATGGCTGTTTTTCCAGACTTTTGACATGTAAAATAGTTGACATTTTACAATTTTCTCAGTAGATTCCTGAGTACCAGCAGAAAGTCTTGTTGCTTCCCCAAGTCATACCAGCCAAATCATGATACACAGGAAACAAATATAAAGTATCTATTTAATAAGGGGTGCAGGATATGAGCCTGGAAATTGCCAGACTAGATGGAAATGTCAATGAAAATACAAAGATGTTATTTGTGTTCTATGTCTTTATCTAATACAAAAGTAAAAATTTCTTCCTGTGGCCCCTTCCCATTTAGATAACCAATTCTTGTCCACACAGACTGAAAAGCTCGTAGTTCTCCAATAAGTAGTTCTTATTAATGCATAGTCATCAGATTTGCTTGAAAAGAAAACGCAAGTCAGGGATATACTTCAGTGTGTTAGAAGATATATTTCAAAAGTTGTGAACTTGGCTGGAGTATCATGAAGGTTCCCACATCAGAAATTCTCAGTTCTACACAACAATAAACTGGTGAAAAGTACTTGTTATTGTTAAGATGTGCAAACTGCTATGTCATACAAACCAGCCTGAGTTGTCAGTTATGGAAATATTTATTTCCAGATGTGCCAGCTTTAACTCTGCTCCCAAGACCTTCATTTTCCAGTGTTACCTACTATTGCCCAATCCAACAGCCAGTCCTGCATGATTTTTTTTTAAGAGCAGGTTCCTCAGCTTGCAGCTTTGATTTAAAGAAAAAAAACCAAACTGAACCAAACAACCAAACAAACCCCCCACAGTAAATGTTTTAACCAGATCGATTTCCCCTTGGCCTTAGATACCTTCTTGTGTCCCAACACCACATAGTTGGAGGGCCAGGAGTAAAATGCCCATGGATGCCCCTAAAAGGAGCCACAGGCAGCAGTGACAGATCACCCTGATCTCCATCCTTCTCCAGAGCTCCAGCTAAAACTTTGTTTTTCACAAAGTGTTGCAGTTCTTCATTAGGTGCTGACAATGGCATCTGAATATTCTCAACAAGATTTCCAGATGATATAGTTTCCAGAGTTTATAAGCTTTGGGCAATTGACAGCATGGATCAGGTTTAAAACAGATGAATTGAGTGTGAAAGAATCTGTGAGCTTAACCCTTATGACAGCTTCTTTCTCTTACTGTACTTTTTCCTCTCTTTAATAATCCCCTATTTTTAGTTCCTTATTCAAGTGATGGAACTGAAATAAAGAACAACACTAGTGGGAGCCCTTGACTGACTGGACAGCACTGACACGGCCCTGTGACAGGACAAGGGGGAATGGCCTCACACGGAAAGAGAGTAGGTTTAAATTAGATATTCGGAAGAAATTCTTCCCTGTGAGGGTGGTGAGGCTCTGGCAGAGGTTGCCCAGAAAAGCTGGGGCTGCCCCATCCCTGAAAGTGTCCAAGGCCAGGATTGATGGAGCTCTGAGCAACTTGGGATAGTGGAAGGTGTCCCTGTCCATGGCAGGGGGATAGAACTAAATGATCTTTACTTTCCCTTCCAATGCTCCAGGGCATTCTATGATTCTATGATTTAACTTTCCCTACTTTCATTACCCTGGTTTTTAACCCCTGCTGTATTCTGCTGAAATTTGGGGGTGTTCTTCTCTGCAGCAAACAAGAAACTCTATATTTCCACCCCCTGAGTTTCAATCCATTTGCAGGGCATCTCACTCGACCTGTGCTTCCATTTTAAGGGGTGTGACATGAACCTCCCAGGACTATTCAGGCCACCAAGACAGACCCAAGGCAGACGCACTCTGCCTATGCCATGCAGTAGGACCCCACCTATCCTTCCATTTTCACTCTCCCAAAGGCTCTCCTCCTTCCATTCCCCAAAAAGATTTGAAATTATTATTTCCTAAGCTAATACAACCATAAGAATATGGCTAATATTCTTGGAATTTCTGTATTGCCTGTATATACTATTTAATTTTTTAGTGGTAAATGCAAAAGGATTTTTAGCTCCTAAAAGTGATAGATTCTTGGTGATCTGTGTAAAGCCATACATTTCTTTAAGCTAATTGAATTGTCAAAATGCCTATGCTAATTTTATTGTAAATTTTTGCCTTATTAGAAGGTCCATATTCATGTCAGGATTTAATGCTGAAGATTTATTTTGATGTCTTTTACTCAGGATAGCAAACAATTACCGTTTCAGTCATCTAGACTGCACTTGATTAAAACATCTGTGAACCTGAGTGTGTTAATTAACTGTTTTCCTAGTTTAAGGATGTTTTTTTGCATATAATTTCTGCCTGAATGGCAAGTCATCTTCCCATGCAATATCAGATAAAGGCGGTTCAATAATCCTGTCACTTATTTTCCACACAGTTGCTCTCTTCTGCTTTTGTGGTGTGTTTTGCTCCTCAGTGACACAGCTGGTCGATATGAAATCAATTATGGTTTGACATAGTAGAGTTGCAGGTTTTTTAAAATTTTCTAGTGTGAAAAAGATTATCCAGGGCTGTCTTCACAGCTTATTATAAAATTCTGATCCAGAAACATCACAAATTTCACATAATGAATGAGAAATATAGTTGTTTGTCACTGTCGTGATTTCCTCTGCAAAAACCCAAATATTACCCTCATTCATCAACTAAACCTTAATTAAATGAACCTCACAAAACCTTGTCTCAGCAAGGCTCTTGTGAAATTTATTTTATTTTTTGAGGCCCTCAGCTGAAATGTGCTCTGCAGCTGCAAAATGTGCCTCTTGTCTATTGAGCAAACTTTGTATCCACTGCCTGCTGCTCACACTTGAGCCTTTTTTTTTTTTTTTTTTGGTGTGGTAAAAAGTGAAGGTAAACCCATCATATTCTGTATCATGTCCTGGGCAAAGTGCTGGGTTTTGTGCTGGAGGGATTTGTTGTACCAGTAGAAGTTGATAATGATGATGTCAGGAAGGACTGAAAATAAAATAAGGCTAAAGGTAGAATGTTCCAGTGGAATGAAAGAATGTTTTTTTTGCTGTAGATGAAGAGCTGAAAGATTGTTCATGAGGGGAAGAGGTACATGTTGGGACCCTAAGGCTGATCTGTGATCCAAGTACGTGCCCTCATCCAAGAAACTGAGGCAGACAGCAAATGTCAATTCCTTGCATCAGATAAAGTTGAGATAAGATCTAATATATGCAACATTACAACATGACCTGTTGTCTCTACCACTACTCGAAGAGAAAAAAATGTAGACAATTAACTCTAGTGGAGATGATATAATTATTAATCCAGGAAGAGTGTCAAATGATAGATCGTGTGTTTTCTTCATCAAGGTAATGAAAGATTTAGGATTGACAAACATATTAAGCAAGGGGAACTTTCCGATTGCATGCAAATCAACGACTTGGTGGGAAAACAGTGCTTCAGTAGGAGGAAGCAACCTCATGATAATTTTTGACCTTTCACTTCGAAACGCATAGAAATATTTCACAGGCAATAGCATAAAAAATCTTAGGGGAAACAGATGTGGCTCAGAGTGCACAGTCCCTCACTAATTTAAGGTCCCATTAAAATCAAGCAGGGCATCAGAGAGAAATTTAATGATGAGGGAGAGATCATAGGAACTAATGACTACTAAATCAACACATGAATTGTTCTACTGATACAGCAAATTAATGTGTGTTCTGGTGCAGTGAGCGAGGTGTGTTCTCAGCTTCTCTTGTATTGATCATAACTAAATAAAAGGAGAATTTGTAAGTATTTTATGTGACCCAGTGTGGGAGGTGCGTGGTGCATCCCCAGTGAAGAGTGCCCACTTTGCTACTGCTCTTTCTCTGCCTGGAGCTAAATGCTGTGGTGAGAGAAGCCAGGTATGAATATTCTCGTTGTGAAACTGGTTGCCAAAGACAAACCTTGATGTAAAATAGTTGGCTAGCAACTGACGTGGAAATGTGCAGGGGGAAATCCATCCTTGCAGGTGAACAGCTTTGTAAGGTATGTCCTCAAAGCTGGTCTAACCCATGTTTCAAAATGGACAGGAAAAGGATGGACTCTTCAATTAGAGAGGAAAAATGTTGCCCCCTCCCTCCCATATGTACACAGATCACCTTAAAAAAACCTGGTTTTGATGAACTCCATGGGTTGGCAGTCCTTGAGGCTGAAATCCCACTCCTGTGTGCAGGCAGTGGTGAGCTGAGCTTACCCAAACCAGCCAAAAGTCTCAAGCTCAGACTCTGCACAAATTAGGTCCTCGATACCCAAGGTTGTTAATTACTATTAGTGGTGTGGTATAATGAGTTACTTGTTTACATCTGTTCCCAGATTGCATCCATCCAGGATACTGCATTCCCTTTCCCACCCTTCTCCCCTTCCTCCACACCTCTTCCCAGCAGCTTTGCCTTGGCTATCAGCACCTCAGATCTGCCCAACTCCTCTTTCACCTCACCCCTGTTTGTCCCTGCTGCTCCAGCCCAGCAAAGCTGCTTCTGCTCCTTCCAGGACTCAGTGCTGCTCTTCCCTCCCCTCTGCTGCTGATTTATCTCCCCGCTGGCAGCTGGGATGTCTTATCACAGACCAAAGTCCTGAGTTGGGCCATGAAACTCAAGTCTCCTGAGTTCCCAGAGAGGCAGATAATGATTAAATATTTAATTTAAGATAACATGATTCCTAAGCCAAAGAGAGAAGCACATCCCTCATACCTTATTTTATGTTGCTAGAAAGATTCGGCTCCTGGTTTAGCAAACATAAAATAAACTTCTACAAATAAATAAATGTAGAAATGTGTATCAAATACCTAATTTTAACTATACATGGGGTTTGGAGGTTTTTTTTTTGGTAGGTTTTTTTTCCTGCATTACATCAGTAAGTCTTGCCCAGGCTGACCAGAGAACATTGGTTGGCTCTGGCACGTTCCTACTGGCATCTGGCACAGCTCATGTGGTGGGGATCTCTTCCCTGCTCCCAGTGAGGAGATTTGCCTGTTTGGGAACTTCAGGTCACATTTTTCATGGCCATTTTTCATAGAATCACAGAACATGCTGAGTTGGAAGGGACCCATCAGGATGATCAAGGACACCCCAAGAATCCCTCCACATGCCTGAGAATGTTGTCCAAACACTTCTTGACCTCTGTCAGGCTTGAGTCCGTGATCACTTTCTAAAAGTGAAATGAAATATCTTGATTTGGTTTATCACCAGTTTCTTCCTTTAGTGATCCCACTCTGGCTCTCCAGTGCTGCAGTCCATTTTAGGTGGTGCTCCATCCTTCTGCAGCTGTGGGACTGCACCTGTATGTGCTGAAAGCCAGTCCTACTCTGGAAGCTGTTAAATAGAGAATATATGAAATAAAAACTCAAGTGTGAGATCTGTTTAATCAGTGCTACTTTATGCTGCCAAGCAAAAGGAAAAGAGAAGGCACTGGAATCACGTACCCAAATTTTTCACAATTTCTGACAACGCTGAGAATGTCTTTGGTTTCATAAACGAATGACTTGAACTGTTCTTGCCTCCACGGCAAATCTGTGAAGTATAAAGAAGGAATGATGCCTTGGAGATACACTGATGGGTAAGGAGGATATTGCTGCATGATGACCAGCACTTGTGCTCTGGAAACAAAGCAGGCCTATTCTAATGAAAGCAGAATCACCTGAAAGCAGATGAGTTAAGGGGGAAATTGTCCTTTTTTGCTGTATTTTTCTCTGAAGGAAGGAATAATTTATTATATTACTGTGGTATCTTTACTGAAGTTATTTTCTCGTCGGTGCTTGTCAATTTTTGGTTCATAAAAGCTGGTTTTTCTTAGAAACCTGCCTGCTTTCACAGCACCATCTGCTGGTGCTTCCTGGGTCCCGTGGCTGCTGCTGGAGAGCTGCGTTCCTCTGCATTCTCCAGGAGTGGAAGGGCCTGGTGGTGTTCACTGCAGCTTGGTTGTGTTGTGAACCATAACAACATTTCTTGAGCTAAACTTCTGTTCAGCATCCATTCATCCTGCCAGAGTCTGTTTTCTGAAGGTAATTCTTATTCACGTCATGAAAACCTTTAAAAGGAGCAGGAATGTTTGCATTATGGGGATAATGCTTGAGTGATGATTTGTGGGCTTGGCCCCGTTAAGTTTTGTGTAAATCCATAGCTCTGTGGCTCTGCAGGGAAAGAGGCTGTGCTTTACCAAATGTGAGCAAATGCGTTAAACAGGCTTTGTGTCGAACTTGTCAGATTTTCAATTACGTCTTTCGTTTAATGCTTTATTGCCTCTCCTCCCTGCTCAAATACAATCTATTTCTTTCATAAACACAAATGAATTTGCCACATTTGAGGAAAATCAGCGATGACTGATCAAATTTTAAGAATTTGTATGTATGAGATAATTTTAGGTCTGAATTTTGTTGAGGTTGTCAAAGAATATTTATGTGGGTTCTAGCCTTGAACCTGTGGATGGGTTATGTAGGTCCAATGACCTTCTCTCAGTCAAAGTTATCTTTAGCTTTTAAACCATAGCACAGTTTTGGATGCCCTATGTCTCCAAAAAAACTGAAGAACTCTTCTATTTCTAGCCACAAACTTATCTAAATGCTTTAAAGGATTTAATACTCATATTTTAATCATGTTGATGACTTAGTTGTTTTTAGAAAGAAAACTCTAACTGAACTCTGTGATACAAAGTCATCAAAATGTCTCCTAAAAATACCTACAAAGCAGTTAATGTTCTTTCTAGCCTTTAAATGTGCCTGAAGACTTAACACTGCATTAAAGAAATGAAGTACAATTAAGAGTGTAGGATTATGTGGAGCTATGAAGTAAAAGAGGCTTCTGAAATAACCATTTTGTAAGCAAAATGTTAATTCTCTCCAGAAGAAGATGGTGTGAATGGTGTCTGAACCAGGGGATCTCTAAGCCAGTGGTGCATTGGAGCCCATGCCCTGGTTCACTTGCTCCTCTGAATCTCTGCCCAAAGAGCCCCAAAAGGGACTGGTAAATCCCAGAGGTCCCATTTCCCATGGTACCCCTTCCCTCACTCAGCCTTGCTGCTGTTCCTGCAGAGCTGCAAGGATGGACTTAAACTCATCATCTTTGTGCAGAGGTTTGGGCCTGCTACAACGGCCCAGGGATATCCTGTGGGGCTGGATTCTTCTCACAGGCCAGGAGTCCTAAGAGAATTAGGACCAGAGAATAGCAAGATGTGGGATCTTGCACCTCCAGGAAGCTTTACCAGCTGCAGGCATCTAAAGCAAGAAAGAAAAAGAAGAAATCTGAAGGCTGTAACAGAGAATCTGTCGGGAGGATGACTGTGGAAGGTCAGCTTGTGAATCCACCTAACATTATCCTGTTACTGAGTCAGGTGCCACAGTTTTCACAGCTGCATGTTAGATTGTATATATTTATTTTACAACACTGCTGTGTGGTTCTTAAATGATAAAACTTATTGTTTTAAGGATGGGATCTCTCTGTTTCAAGGACGGAGGTGCTTGTGCATTCAAGTAGGATATCTAAAATGCAGAACAGAATGGAATTGGTATCATCTGCATCCCACCTGCACAATAAATCCTTTGCTACAACCTCCTTCTCTTAGTACCGTGAGTTTGGTGTGCCACTTCAGCTGAGTGAAGTACAGCTGAGCTTCTCAAATACTTCATTGTACTGTATTTTTGCAGAAATATGTTCCCAAATGTCAGTCCCAACAGTTAATTCAGAGGGCCTGAGGTGGAACACAAGTACAGTACTTGTCTTTCATTCCCTGTCAAATTTTGTGTGTGTAGGTGGCAAGCTCAAGCAGCACCTGCCAACTACTTACTGGTATTGGCTTGGGGTATGTTTAGTTTTGAGGCTTCCATTTGTGTACTACTTTGTATCTGCTTTCAGAATTGTACTTAAAATCACGAAATTTTAGGTTCAACAAAGTACACAGTCTCAAAGCAGGAGTTCTAATTTACAACCACTTTGTAATAAACAAAGAAAAATTGGTCTGAAATCAGTTACCAGTGCATAGCTTGGTGGCAAGGCTATATTTAAGATATGCAGTGTATCAGCCATTGAGTGTACAGGAGAGACTTTTAAAGAGTTACATTAACATTTTTCAGACTGACTTTTAGAAGAAGGGTTTAACAACTTGGGTTGTACCCCCGAGGTAATTGTTGAGACCTGAACTCTTGTCAGGGTGTTCAGCCCCTTATGCCTCAAGGGGGATGAGCACAGAAGTGTACGATAATAATATGTTTTCTGTGACATTTTTAGAGAGTGTGTCTTAGCTGATAGCTGCAAAAATGAATCTGTTAGCTGGTAACACTTTCCTTGTTCTTGCCACTTTTGGTATCACGTGTGAAATTAGCTTATGATTCCTTTATAGTTTTATTTATGTGAGCTCTGACCAACTCTGAGGTCCCTCTCCTCAGACTCTGTTGCTGATGTGCACTTTGCAGTCACCTTCTGCACAGTCACTGTTGCCCCCAGCTTTTGAACATTGTGTTCATCCCTCTCAAGAACCATCATCCCTCTTCTTATTGATGTATCTGTCTAAGGGGTATTTGGTATGCCTTGGGAGGTTGGTGTTAATGTACAAGTAATGCAACATTTCCTTACCTACCTTCCCTGCTGGAAAAGAAGTTTGCTTTGTTTGTTTGCAGTCAAGGTGATGCCAGATTTGCTGAATCTTCCATTTGTGAATTTGCATTTTGAAAATGTCTTTACTCAACAGCGATCAAAACTGTCACAGAGTTTTTACGTGGGGAACATTTTAAGGTGTTTTCTTCTTTATATCAAGTGATATCAGATTTGACAGTTATTGGAAAGACCTTATATCACATTAAAGAGCCTTTTCTGAAAAGCTTCTTGCAAAAAAAAGTGGCTTGCCACACGAATTGATTACCATGAATTATCCTGAGGCTTAGGTTGACTTGAAGCAGCTGAGTGGAGAACAGACAGCACCTTGGAGCCAAACCAGGGAGCCGTGAGGCTGGCCCACAATCAGTTAATTTCTCTGTATTCATCTCCAAGTGTCATTCCTGCCTTATACTTTGCACTTTGATGCATGACAGAAAAGACAAAATTTTGTCTCCTGTTTGAGACAAAAGGTGATTTTTCAATTTCCCCTTCATAAGGGATTGGTGAAACCACCATGGAGGTGTATAGGGTCCCTTGGGGGCAAGGAGGATTGAGAGGGAGGGGCTGGTCTGCAGGCTGGGAGCAATGGAGAAGAGTCTCCCCATCCTTGTACCCAGGATCTCTCTGGCACAGGGGAGTGCACACAGGAAGAGATTTGAGACAAAAAGTTCTGCTAGGAACCAGACAGATGCCATATGCCTTCCTTCCTTTCTGTGCTTTCTTAAACTGTGCCCAAGTAGTTGGTTTGCCACAGGGAAGGCTCAGGTTCTGCCAGAGCAGCTCTGGATCAGGGAGGGAAGGTTGATGGCTGGATCTCCTCGCTGATGCTCTCTTGCTGCCTGGTAACCTGTCTTCTCATTTCTACACTGCCAGATACATTCCTTTGGGAGAATTCTTTTCATTTTTAAATCTGTGTGGGAAACAGCCCGGTCTGTGGCAGTTTTGAGGGAGTGTTGTCACATCACAAGGTGCAGTTCTGGCTTTTGAACCAAAGCCTAATGCTCCAAGCACATACATACCATTTTACATGTCTGAACAGCACCGTGCTTGTTAAATATGAATATTTCCAGGACTGCTGCCCAGTTCTGCAGATAGAGCATTCTAAGATTATCCATTTGCTGTCTTTCCATCAGCTGTGTTCATTGCAGGAATAGAGAATATCTATCTGCCAGCCATGGAAGCTCTGAAAGTCAAGCTATGTTCTTTCTGGCTTGTGAATCATCACCTGTAACCTTGACTCCGTGATCACAGGGGAACACTTAGGCCATGGTTAACACATATTCTTCTAATCAAAAAGATTCTCTATGGTGCTATATTATTTATTATTTCTTTAATAATGCCTTTGTAGAATCCTACCCATAATCTTTCAGCTATGACAGTTCCATGGAGCTAAGGGAATAAAACAGTGGAAAATTATTTTTAGTCCCTTCAGAGAGGGAGATTTGACATTAAGTATGTTTTGAATGCAGATACATATAAGTATGTTTTGAAGAAATTTCACTTTTCTGGCTATAGTTAACTGAAAATCAAAATAATATATTGCTTTAAGATGTCAGCTTTTAGTTCCTGTGAGATATTATGTTCTGGCTAGAGGAGAAAATGTATATGAGTGTGAGCTGGATATGGCAAGAATACTCCAAGAGATGGTTTTCTTCATTATTAATGGATCTTTTGGATATTCTGTGATTATATATAACTATAAAAAGTGTGTTTTGCATCAAAGGCAATTATGCCAGTTAACAGCATGTTCAGGCTATGATAATTGACTGAACAATCTTTGCCCCTTTCAAACCTGTTGCTTGGATACCACTTTCTTTGAACTATTATGTACCTTGCTGAAAATTAAATAGTAAAGAAAAGGTTTTAGCAGCTCTTTCCTTTGTCTTTTCCATAAACTCTCTATTATATAATACTTTCAGAAGTGGAGACAAAGAGTTGGGGCTTTCTAGCAGCACAGTTCTGACAGAAACAGCTGGAAAATGCAACTCACGCACCTGAATTCCAAACTTTGTTTTCTAGATATGTTTTTTTTTCTTGCATGCAAGCTTTTCCTTCCTTTTCCAAGGGAATTTAAACTTGAGATGCAGTGAAGCAATTCTCAAATTGCAGTCATCCAGAAGTAACTGGATAATGCATCCAGGTAAGTCTCTCACTAATGAGAATGATTTGTTCCCTGCTCAATTTTACTTACTCACTAAAATATGCAATCTGAAAGTGTGAAGTAGCATTTGTGATTTGGAGTTTTTATATAATGAAAGGTTTTTTTGGTCTCCATCTAAGTGCCAGGTATTCTATTATATCCTGCCATGAACTGCTGTGATTTCTTTAAGCTGTGAGCTGCTGCTTTATTTTATATGCAAAATCCTCTCAGAAACAGCAGAGGTGTCTTGTTGCAAGGGCTTAGATTTGCCTACAGGACTCATTGCCTGGAAACCTCTAGGTTTATCTACCTAGTTTCACTTCACTCTGATGCACATGAGAAGAAGGGCTGGGGGTGAATAATCTGGTTGGCTCAGCAGGCAGTGTCTTTAGAATCACCTTTTTCTGGGATCATTTTACGAGCTGTGCTGAGCTTAAGCTGAGGGCTTAAGTTATGTGACATTGCCACCAGGAAACATGAAGGCTTTCCAGTGAAGGGCCAGCCTCTGATCAGGGAAGTCACTTGTCTACAGGAAAGATGTTGACTCAAATCCAGGCATAATGTTTGGGCCTAGATTAGGAAAAGAGAAATTTATTAGAGATTTGTCCCAATGAGGATGCTTTATTCTGCCCACCAGAAGGCAAGGAAAAATCTCCTGCCCGTTCCCTGTGACCCTGTGCCTTGGGAGGGTTGTCCTGCTCCAAGCCACAGACACTGAGCTCCTCCCAGTGAGGTGCAGGGATGATTGTCAAGGACTGCCACAGACTCTTGGGAAGCAGCACCTACCACAGTAAGTGAAAAGTCAGAACTCTGGTGCAGCTCATTGCTCCAGTGGGTGATGGGACAGAGTTACAAACACAGCTACAGTCCAGTTGTCTCATGTTTCAGCTCTTCTCTGCTTCCTGTCATCACGAGAGTGAGCAGAAGCAGAGGGGAAGTTCTTATCTGGATACAGGGTTGGATCACAGACATCTCCCAGTCTGGATCTGGGGATTTGCCCGTGATCTCTAATGCAAAGGGAATGTTTTGTCACTTTATGTTCACGGCTGAGCCATTCAGCAGCACTGTCAAAGTGACTCACAGCAGTGCTGAGATCGTGACTCACTGCTGCATCCTCTCTGGAAAGACACTAATCCTCCTTTCCTGCTGCTTGGGCTGCTTTGGGAACCACAACATTAAGCACTGAAAGGCACATTTATTAAATGACACATGCCAGGACTGGGTTTTGTTTGTAACAGTGAGGAAGTACTTTGTGGCCTCTCTGCTGCGGACTAGACGCTGACACATCTGGCACACAGGCACCAGAGGATGGAGGGATCTGGGCATTTGTTTCCCTGGTTAGATCTGGGTGTCAAGCCTATTTCAGTCAGTGAGTCTTTGGGCTGGATTCCAGAGTTTTTCTTAACTACCAACATCTGTCAGATGTCAACTCCCTGAATCCACCCTTCCTGGTCATGCTATTTTAAGGCACTTGTATTTTGAATACTACTACTAATACTACTACTGCTACTAATAAAACCCTTATAGATTTTCTCTGAGTAATTTGTCCTCAAGGGACTTGGAAGTCCTCAGCTTTCCTCCTGACCAGTGACAGGATGTGGTTTATCCACTAGGAGTCATCCAATCTTTTGCCACACAGGCAGTCTGGCCAAAAGCCTTTGGGATTGCTTGTGGAGCAGCAGGAGCTATGCCTCATGAATGTAATGAGTGGTACCTCTGCTTCCATTGATTATTGGTGCAGTTCTTGCCCTAAAGTGGGATATTTCTGTTCTAAACCAACACTACTTGTTGTGGTGGTCTCTTGGAGCCTTAGCTAGAGCAGGAAATATCTTGCATGCTCTTCATGTCTACAGACATTTGAAGAAGGTGTCTTTATCAGAGCTGATCTCTCTTGGGCTCCAGTTACAGTCAGTGGAGGGAGCAGGCATTGCTGGGTGTGATTTACCTGACAAGCTTTATCTTTCCTCCTTAGGATGAAGAAGTTGTGTCCTGGAGGTACCTATTTCTCTCAGTAATTTGTAAAATAGCTCATGAAGAGTCTGTACTGAGTCAGGTGACCAACACCCACATTCACTTAATACATACACTCTCAAGATGAAATTTATCCATGGAAATGCCAGTTAACTCAGTTACCACAACTCTCTCCCAGGGCTTGGCCTTTGTATATTTTTTTAACGAATTAGGGGTATGATAATTCTCTTTTTTTAACCAGCAGAGTAATGTATGCGTGGTTTCTTCTTCCCTGAGGGAGGGAGGCACATTTGTACCACATTTGTCCAGCACTGGTGTGGCTGCACTGATTCACTCAACTGTGCCAGTGTTTCTAATTATAGCTGTTAAAAAATCACAGCAGGTTTTCAAACAACTCATTTGTGCAATTACCTACACACCCCAATCAACCTTAGCTGGAGGAATGACCTCTGCCTTAAGCCTCGTTAGGGTACCAGAATGTGCAAGTTTCAACGATTTCTATTCCTAAAATATGAAGGGATGTGAGGCAGGATCCTTTCTAATGAGGAGAATGGGTTTGTAATGTTTGCTTTGTGTATTAAAAAGTTTATAAGTCTTGGAAGAAAAATTGTTGCAAATCAGATACCGATTTTTCAGGGTGGGAGGGATCTTCAGTTTCTGCTTGTTGTTGAAGTTTTTGAGTATTGTTTTCAGGGTGAACACTGATAAATTGAAACCAGCCTAATTTTTTCTTAACAAGTGTCTTTTATGAAGCAGAATGGTGATAAAGCAAGTGGTGGTAAGGCAAAATCAGTCTCGGCAACAGTCTCATTTTTGAAGCTTTCTGGTGTTACAGGAAAAAGTGTAAAATAGAAATCAATATTAATTAAAAAAAAATATTATCTCCCTAAGATACTAAATAGTGATGCAGTTCAAAAGCAGAAAAAGTATAAGGTTGGTATTTTACTGAAGTGCTGTGCAGCCCTGCTTTGTGTGACAGGTGAAATTGGAGGCTGGGCATGTGCCAGGCAACGATGGTCAGGGCATCCTGTGAGCCTGAAGAGAGTTCATGAGGCCCTGCTTCCTACCAAGGAATTTCATATGGATTTTGTTTTCACATGAAACCGTGTAAAGGTGGTGTAGCAGGTGTTGGACTTCCAGCCATTAACAATTTTCACCTTTGATGGCACAAGGCTGTTCCATCCCACAGAAACACGAGTTCGCTTGAATTCCCACGCTGCCCATATGCTTGCATTTCAAAGTTTGCTACCTTATTAACTGGTGAAATATGTTCATTATAATAGTAGCAATGAGAAGTATTTAAGTGCACCTCAAGCAGTCAAACCCCAAAGATTTAAATCTGCAAAACCCATCTGCTCCTAACTCAGGAACTCACATAAAATATGAAGGCACAAAGGATTCCTATATTAAGTTTTGCAAGCACTCACTTTCAGCCTTGGGGACATTGGAATTTCACTTGAAAGTGCAAGACAAGCCTACTTTCTTTTTATTTTGGTCGTCAGTTTGACTGGGCATTACGAGTTCATGGGTCCTGGCTGCTTCTGCTTGAGCTGATCATTCAATTCTCAAAGCATTCTAAGTGCTCTCTAAATTCTAGAAATTTTAGGTTCAGTTCCTTTCTCTAACTGAGAATTATCAGTGGTGCCTATCAAATCTGCAAGTGCATTTTGTGAGAAAGGTGGCTGTATCGAGTATTAACTTTGAAAATAAGGATTTGGATCTGTGACTCCCAAAGTTTGGAGATGTTTCCTTGCAGATGAAAATAATGCATCATTCAAAACACAGGTCTTAATGACTGAGTATATTTGCCTCAAATATGTGTAAAACTACCAATTTAAAAAGTAAGATTTTTTTTTTAAGGACTGTGGGGAGACTCCTCCTTCCCTTTAAGAGGCAGCATGTCCTCTTCTGGAAAACATTTTACTTTTGAAACAGCAAAAAACATTTATAATAAATATCTAGGTTTGGAGAATGCCTTAGTTGCTGTAGCTGCCACTTTTCTGAGCAGTGTGAACTCCGAGCTTTTATATAAACTGAGAATTATTTTAAAAAAATGAGAATGCTTTCATTGTAATCAGGTAAATTTTCCTCCCTTCAAAAATCTGTTACCCACAAATAAACAAAAAAATTCTGTCAAAAGAAGTCATAAATGTTAAGTTTCTTCTCTGATTTGTTTCTCATATGGGATATTTCTCTTGTACCTGTAACTGCCCTTTATGTGCAGAAGGATGCCATGATCTGGTGGCTTGGATGCTGACTTGGTTCCAAGATAACCTGGGTTGTCTTCCCACAGGTTTCCCAGCTATTGCATCAAAGAAATGGCAGCAACAAAACCAGAAAGTGATGACTCAAAATACAGAAAAAAAAAAAATCAGGATACAAATTAATTTGCTCATCTTTGATACCAAGCTTTTCTTCAACACCTACCCTAATGCCTTTGCTGCAAGGAGGGGTGGATGTGTCATGCTTGTAGCAAGGCTGTGTCAAGGCAGAGCTTTGTGTTTTTTTAAGAGCTGTTTTAATCTGTTCTGGAAGCCTGTTTTTTTGCCACAGAAAATCTAACCACGCTGTTCTTTGCACGAGTGGTTTAGAGAATCCCTCTGTATCTTTCAACATGGAAATGCTCCTTGCACTTACACTGCCTAGCAGTGGTGTAGTGCATGTAGGAAAATGCAGCAGGAGGAGCAGTCTCCTCTTACCTGCCATCCTGGCCAGCTGAACTACGATTTTTTCCCCCTTTTCTAAGTTTAAATCTTGTTTTTTGGTGGTTTGCAGATACTTCCCACATAAATTCCAACAGTATGACCAGATGTCTACTTCATTTCTCTCAACACCCTTTAGAGCCCTAATCCGAAATGTTAACACCAGCCACAAAAGGATCATTTGCTCGTCGTGCAAATTACCTCACGTAGATAGCCAAAACATTATCTCATGCTGGCCTAGATGTTAGAATGCTTGCAGCTAAAATGCTCCCTCAGGATCCTGGGCAGATGTCTCTGGGCTTTTTGACTGTTCTCTGGGATGGGCAAAGACAAGGCTCTGTCATTTCCTCATGGAGGAAATGTGTTGTTGGAACGCAGGCTACTATAAGACCAAAAATATATTTCTTGGTTGCACCTTCACCCAGAGGGATGCAGATACCTGCCATGGAGGATGTCCCTAAAGAGGACGACTCCATGTAAGTGGATTTTAGGAGAGAGAAGATGATCGTGTTGGGATTGGCCCAGCTGAAAAACTTGCTGTTTGGAAATCCTGCCACCCTCAGGGGCTGTTCTGCCTGTTGGCAGTGGGAGCAGAACAGGCCAGGGCTCACTGCAGCAACTTTGAAGAGCACAAGGTTAATGCACTGAGAAACTGAGTCTTTAACTCACCTTGACAAATTCTTGAAGGCTGGGTGCTGGGCAGTGGCTGTGAAACATGCTCTGCTCACCTACCACTGGCCTGCTCATCTTCCTTATTTTTGACTTTTTTATGTGTGTTTTTCTACTTGTAAAACTCTTAACTACATTAAACTTCCTGAGATTCACCGTCAGAAAGTGCTGCTTAAAAAATGAGTTGTTCTTTCTGCTACTTGACTATTTTTTTTTCCCAAGGCCTGGGTGAGATTAGAAGTTTGAGTTTGCGTGCCGAAGTTGTGTTATTGTTTTGGTTTTTTTTTTTTCCTAACCACTTCCACATGCAATCAGGTTTTATTGCCAGCTGCTCGCCATGGTTGGTCTTTGGGGAACGTAGGCTCCTGTTTGTTGTTAAACTCATGGCAATTGGTTAGTTTAATTTTTTTCAAATCCTAATTAGTCAGGTTTGGATTTCCACCAGTTGTCTTTACCCAGCCAGAGGTGGGCAATGGAATAAGCAGTGATGTGTAAGAAGGACTCATCAGAACCTCAAATTCCTGTAGAGGGAGAAATGGGCAAGTTTATCACCACCCTCACATCCTTTCTGTATTAAAATTAAGTATCTTGGAATTTTTCACTTCCCACGGAGCAGGAATATAAAATTTCATTTAATTAATAAAAGAAAGATTTTTATTTCACCATTTTAAACAGAAAAGGACAGGGCTCCCTGTGATGATTGCAGCAGGGAGCCTGTGAGCCCAGACATGCTGCTCACCAGGGAGGCTCCCAGGGAGGCCAGGAGCTAGCAGGAAACCAGCCAGGTTTCCCTAGGAAGTGTGTTTGCTCGCTGTTAGAAGATTTTATTCAATCAATCTGTTCCTGCAGAATATATATACATATTTTTCAGGAACTGGCATTTTCCTATGGAAAAAAAGAAAAGGTTTTGCTGCGTTAAAATTGGAGATTAGTGAGCATGCTTTTCTAGCTGCGTTGGTGAGAAAGCCACATGTACTTGGTAAATGTATTTAAATGTATGACAATCTAACACACGGGCAGCTGTACCAGACCTCTAAAATGGGGCCTATGGATGACCTAAAACTCTCCTTAAGGATTTTTCTATTTTTATCTGTCCACCTAAAGCTAGCACTGGAATGAGCATACTATTGGGATAATTTTCTACCTTGCAGGGGAAGGCTTGTGGAAATGAGACACCAGAGAAAGCAAAAGAAGCCAAAGCCAGATATGGTGAGAACATGTGTACTCTCTTCAACTCTGCATATTCAGTGTGATAGCTGTGGGTCCTGTGGAGTTTATTCTTTTAAAACAACATTCTCATTGTGGGCTTGATCCCATGCTGCCAATAGCTGGAAGACTGAAGGAATTGGGTGTCTGCTCTGGATTTGACATCAGTTATTGGTACCAGGTGACCGAGCCCTGAGCACTGGCTGCATTTTCAGCAGCCTGAGGGCTGTGCTTTCCCCAGAGAGCTGACAATGTTTTGAAGGCCAGTGGCCAAGCTGCTGTGGTGCCAGCACGGGCACCACAGGAGGGACAGAGTGGTGGTGAAAAGAAGGGCGTGGGGCTGAGTGGGGTAGCGTGGCCAATGTTCAGCCCCTCAGGAACTCCCAGTGGATATTCCAGAGGATGGCACATGGAAGGGCTGAAGTGAAATCAGGGCAGAAACAGGGTATCTGGCCCCAGGCACCAGAGAAGAGCTGAAGCAATTTCTCCTGTCCTGGTAGGTATTATGGACAAAGGCCTGTGGGTCCCATGTGCTATCCAGTGTCTGGGAATCTAAACACCAACAAAAAAAAAGATTTTTTTTCACACAGGCTGTTAAACAGAGATGAACTCTTGCAAGGGTCTGCAAATGGACACTTTTCTGCCCTGTGCTTGCTCAGAAGACTCTCTGTAGGAACAAAAGCAAGGGCTAAGGAAGGAAAGGGTTTAACTCCTGAGTGAGCTCTGGAGATCCTGCCCCATTTCCTACCCTTGCCCTCATCATCTTGCTTGTTACTGTGGCTGTAGGCTTTTCTAGAGGAAAATCGGGTTTACATGGGGCCACACTTCCCGTGCTCCCAGCTCCATTTCGCAGGGAGGGAAGAGGAGCTGTGGTTGTGGAGTATAAAGCCTGTATATGGCTCTGTTTGGTAAGGCCAATGTGGGTGGGAGGAGTAAGACTAGAGCTCTAATTCTGTGTGTGTGGAAGTGACGAGGAGACTGAGCCCCTGGGAAGACAGAGCAGTGTCACTGCCTGATGTGAAGGTTTTACTGCTTCATAATTAGATGAAGTCATCTAGTTTCTAGATGCAGGAAATAAAAGACTCTTTGACTTTCTGAATTTTTACACACACAAAGCAGTTGCACTCATTGTCCTGGCTGAAGAGAGCTGTGTTTAGTGCTCAGCTGGAACTTGGTTTGTATTTTAGCTGAAACACGTCTCCTTTGGAAATCCCTTGTCCCATAGCACTGAGCCCCACCAGTGACTCAGTGCTGACTCAGAAGAGAAAGTTCCATTCCCTGAATCAGCCTCAGAGCTGTGGGACAAGGCGAGGTTTTCCTTGGCTCCCTCCATCCAAACAGTGAGCAGACCTGTAGATCTACTCCGCTTGCAAGGTGGGATGAGGTCACAGCTCAAGAGGCTTAAGTAGCATCAGAACATATTTGTAATGAGGACAAAAAAAGACATTTTCACAGACTTGCTTGTCCAGGATGTAGAAGGAGGTTTGATGCAGGGCACCCAGATTTGGAGCTCTCTGGATACTTATTTTAGAATTTTCTAAAGGGAAATTGTCATTCACACTTCAGAAATGAGAAGACACAGGTACACTTTGGGGTCTTTTAATTGAACTATTATTCTAATATTCTGCCTGACTCATTCTGTTTTCCCTGCATGAGTCTCCTTCACAATGGTGGGTTTTGAGTTTTGTGGACTTGTTTATTTTTTTAACTCACCATTATATCAGCTGCAGTGCTTCTCATAGGGAGTGGTGGAAGATGCTAAAAGTTATTTTATGACTATGTAAGAGCTGGTGTATTACTCACCTTTCTAAAATAAAAGTGATATAATGAATTATGCGGAATGATGCCGAAAAAGGTAATTTTAAGTTGAAACTTCACTAAGAAATTTTGTCAGATCTGTTATTCTGCAAAACATTTCCCTGCAAAGGTGACTGAGAGAAGATCCTTAACACAGTATTTGGCTACATCTGCATGGAGCGGGCTCCTTCAGCAACAGACCAAGTCATCCTGTCCCTTTCACTCCTGCCATCTGTGACTGCAGCAAAGAGAGTTGAATATTTGTTCCCCATGTATTTAATGCCTCGGTAAATTTTCACTGGGCACTGCTGACCCTGTCAGCCATCTGTTTTTGGTACTGGGCTGCCACACAGTGGCCTCCTTCAGAAACCTGGAGAATGGGAGGAGGTAGGGGGGAATATCAAGTTGATAACAAGAATGAGCTAATACAAACGTCGTGACTCAGTTTACAGTGTCTGTTAATTCCTTACTGGCTGGGGAAGCAGAGTTTTATTTTGTACAGTCCAAACCACAAGAAACAAACATGAAAACACAGAAAAAAAAGAGGTAGGAAGCCCTTCAGTATAACTAACAAAAAGTTCTTTCAAGAAATTTGTAAAGGAGTTTGTGTGAAAGTAGAAGAGTTTTCTCTGATTTGCTAATAATTGCTTTATTTTCTTTGCTACTTCCTCTTTTCTCCCTAGATACAGACTACTAAGATTTGAAGCTTTTTCCTTTTAGATGAGCTCACGTTGGGAGGATGTTCAGGGTGGAGGTTTGGTTTTGTACTCTGCTGGTTAATGGAAGCACAGCCGCTCCTCAGGCAGTGGAGAAATCCTGTTTTGATCCAGACCTGGAATCTGTGTGATTTTAAATTTCAACTGAAGTGTTCCTTCATGCAGGTTCTGCCTTTGTAAAGTGTCATGGAATGGTTTGGGGTGGAAGGGACATTAAAAACCATCTTGTTCCAATCTGCCTGTCATCAGCAGGGGTGCCACCCACTATCCCAGGTTGCTCAGAGCCCCATCCAGCCTGGCCTTGAACACTTCCAGGGATGGGGCATCCAGAGCTTCTCTGAGCAACCTGTTCCACCAGGAGGGAGGTGGGAATGGGCTCGAATTCATCCATTAGGATCTTTCTTGGATTATTACTTTGTAACCCCAATAAAATGCATGGGTTTTGCTGCCCTACAGGTTGAGATTTTGACACCCTTCACTCCCCTATAACTTCCTCATTCCTGTAAATAGGTAATCCAGGGCAGGTGGTCAGTCCTGGAGACTTCTAATGCACCTGACCCTGAGAACCTTCTGTGACAAATAATCTGAAACAAAAGAAAATCTGACAGTGTCAGACACTGATTTTCTGACATTCCAAATATGCACTTCAGACCATCAGGAACCCTTAAATGACAAAAAGGATTTAGGAAGTTTGGACTTTAGTGGTGTTATGTGCTTCCAGTCAGAGAAGGTGTGTTGGTTCAATAATAGGAATGAATGCCAAGTAAGGAAGCAGAAAGGTAGAAAAATGAACTCTGTCTGCAAGAAAAGACAGTTTAAATCTTAAAAATAATTTCATGTGGTTATATGTCAGGTTTAGGTCTATTATTTTATGTAATCATCTGTGATGGGAATGTTCTGTACCTGCTTGTTCTAAGAAGAAGCATCCTGTGCACTTTGATTTGTCATAGTATAAAGAGTCTGATGTTGTTTACAGTAGATGGATGTGAAATATATTTCTGTGAAAGCTCTGGGATGTTCATTTTAACACTTGCATGTTAGTGCTGTTGGAGTGGTGAGTGTTTCCTTGGTGAAATTATTGCTTGCTTTGTCATTGTGCTTATAAGGCTGGTTTTATTTTGTCATAAATTCCAGTGCAGGCAGAGAAGCACAAGTGACTGAGGCAGTTATTGCAGGCAAAACTGTCCCTACTTGGGGAATTTTTATTTTATCTGATTTATTGCCGATTAACACAAACTTCTGGTCACCTTGGTTCTGATGTTGAAAAAAGGGAGAAAACTAATCAAATCAACACTTTGGTAGAAAACCTTCCTGCCCCTTTCCCCAGGCTCAGCAGAAGTTTGATCAGCATTCACAGGAGCAAAAGCCTGGATGTAACAAATGAGAGCTGGAATTGAAACTGTCGTAAAGGGACGTGGTGGGGCACCAACTTTCCTGCATGTGTATTTTTAATAAAAGCAGCCACTTTCTGCAATTTAATAGACATTTCTTAATGGTCTGTTTATCTGAGAAATGGAGAACAGGTTAATTTTGAAAGGAAAAGTCCATACTGGGCAAGTATTTGCACTCAAGATCCCAAAAGGAAGTATACAGAGGAAACCAAATTCTGTATTCAACTCAGTGAGGTTTTTAGGGGCCCTCCTCATGAAAATCCCAGGGCAATTAGCTGGAAAAGAGTTTGTCAGAAAAATCTGATGAATTTTTTATGTGGAAGCATGCCCATGTGGTATCTTTTCCAAGGAATTTCACAAATAATTAAAAAAAAAATATACCGTATATTTCCATTTTGGAAAATGTTTCAGAAGAATAAGATGGTGCAAAAAGAAACTGCATATTTTGCTTGAAATTTGATTTCATCTTTTATATGTGTTCTGTTAGTAAAAATGTGATGAAATTTTCAGCACAGAGAAAGAAGCTTTAAGCAGAAAGAAGAGTAAAGCCTTCAGCATGTATTGAATTGCTACTGTCATTAATGATTTTTAAAACTGAATAAAACTTAGATGTTTTATGAATTAATGGGAGTAGTTATATTTAATTCCTGAATAACCAATTTCCTATATTTCCATTTGTTAAATAATACAAGAACAGTATATATGAACTAAAGTTAAGAATTTATAAAACACAGTTGAAAACTCCTAGTTACTCTCTTTCAAAGAAAAAAATTTCAGAGTTTTTATTCCATGGGAAAGTTCAGAAATCCTCTTTTACTTTTTCTTTTAGAGTAAAACCTCTTTTAAAAAGATGGAATTTCCCATGAAATAAATGCTAGATTTTGAGAAACTTCACCAAAAAAACCATGAAAAAATTCAGTTGCCTGCTGGAGAACGAGAGTTGAGTCCTGAAATCTCTGGGCACTAATGAGAGACTTCTTGTCTGGATGAAAAAGAAGAGAGAAATCCCATCACTGGGACCTGGAACATCCCTGGAGGTATCACTCAATGTGCCCTTTGAAATGCTCATCCCATTGGTCATGTTTGGAGCCCAGAATTTTTGGTGGGATGTTTGGGGCAAATGCAGGTTATGTCGAAGTCCTACTGGCTTGAGAGAGAGGGTGCTTGTGTGGGAATGCTGCTATCCCAGCTGATTTAGGGCCCTCTCATCTCCTCCTGCCATGGCATCTCCTTCATGGGAGTCTGAGAAGGTTTGGGAAACATCTGCCAGATGTGTTCTGTCTGAGTGAGGGGGATCCCTTCTCGGGGCAGGGAGAGGATACTACATGGATTGTGAATTTTCTGCCCTTATTTCCCACCCGAGGTGTCACAGCAAGTGAGGGATGTGGGGCCTCTCACCGTTCTGTTGTTCTGTGGTGCCTGCAGCTGAGTTTGACTGGATGTGGGTTCTTTCCAGTCCCATGTTTTTGCTGGAAACCTGTTCCTTCAAACCATATCTTCATCAGTATTCCAGGGCCTTGCTGCAGCCCCGCTCCTGCCTTCTCCCCCAGGAGTTTTCCCCCGGAATGCAGAGGTTTCTCCTGGATACCTGGTCTCTGGCAGGATCTGCTGCCAGTGGTTTCTGTTCTTCCAGCAAACTCTCTCCTGGAGCTGGCGTAGGAGACTGAGTAGAACACAAACCACAGAGAAATAACCTGTGGGTTAATCCAAACACAGAGCTGAAGTGGTGGTGGCTGGAAAATCCATACGGCAGGTTAGAAAAACAGTGAGAGCAACACCACTGAAAACAGTGTCAGTGTGCCTAGGGTGGAGGAAGGAAGGTTGCTGCTTACAGGCTCCTGGAGAGAGAATAGATTTACACAGGATTTCAGATGGTTTTCCCTGTATCTCCTGCAATTTAGGTAAATGCTGACTAGAACTGTTTTGGAATTGGATGAATACTTGTATTGCTGGCTGAAAAGACTAGGAAGCAGAGGCTCCCAGCTCTGCTGGGATGTGCTGGTTGTGGTGTGGGTGCAGTCCTGATCTTCAGTAGGTTCAGAATACCCACGTTTGCAGCATAGCAAAGCAGGGACTGTCATGGAATCAATTGCAGTAAAGGAATGCTACAAATTCTGGCCCTGCAGTGCTGTCCTTCCTCACAATCTGCCCTTCCAGTGCTTCTGTTCAGTAAGTTCATGTCTGAGGAGGTTCCTTGCTTTTCTAAGCAGTAAATTTTTCTTGCACCTCTTATCATTCCTATAATGGCTTTTTATAGCACCCAGCTTCTTTCTTCAGCTGGAAACAGGGCTATTGTAAGTGTAATTTTGAGATATACAACTTAAGAAAATTTAACTGACCACAATGCAGTATGTGTTCAGTGTCAGCAGTATTTGGTGTGTCACAAAATATTCCTTTGGTGCATTTTACTCTAACTAATGTCTGTGTTGCTGTCCCAACCCCTTTGCCATCAGTCAGGCTGATTTAATCAATTTAGAAAACAGGGAATAGTGTGTCAAACCAAGCAAAAGCAGAAGTGGATCTCAAAACTCTGTATAACATCTCTAAAGATCTCCTGTATCACAGATCATGGCTCTTCATGATCCTTGTGAATTCAGAGGTGTTGGCAGGTGACTTTTAGCTTGTTCAAATTTAAGAAACAATGTTACACAATATATGTAGCTTGAGAGATTTCTGAAAGAATTCATGTGTTAGAAACGGTCTTGGGTTATTTCATTTAAATGAGGAGCATCCTGCTGCGAAGGTGCTACCCTTTGTAGTACTACTTTTTAAAATAATACCAGTATTTTTTACAGTATGATACTCCCATGTTCTTCTTTTTCACCAAGAAGCCTGTGCCTGATTTAATGTAGAGGATGGCTCAAAGAAATGCTTTTCGGGGTTTCTTAGCAGTGGGCTTTTTTTTGCAGTGGTGCAAAACGGAGCTAACAACAATGTTTTACCTAGAGATAAATGTATGAGACCCATTTTAATTGGCTGAGTGTCGTTATGGGTGGAAAAATTCAAAGAGTCACAACTGAATTAAGTAAATCACCTCACCACTTCTTTTGATTTTAAGCCTTAATGCTTATCACTTCTAGATTGGTCTCCATCCACCACGCCCTTTAAAGACTGCAGAGCAAAGATGACCCAGCCAGCAGTGATGGCAATCCATGGCTTTTCTTGGACAGGTCTTCCAACCCTAAGGAATTACAGGCAACTGGGAAAAAGTGTAACTAAAAAGAAAGTTGTTGGGTTTTTGCTAGAGAATTTATTTGTTTGAATTTACTCAAACTTCTTTCTTCTTTCTTCTGTTTTGCTGCAAATTATTATTGTCACATGTTATGTCCTTTGGAGTGTGATCCAACAATCTGAGTAGGAAATAGAAGGGTGATTTAAATGCTGTAATGAAAACAAAACTCTTTAAATGCCAAAATAGGGAGTCTTCCAGTGGAACTTCTGTTGGACTCCCTGCAAAGATGGTCCAGACCCAGGGAGAAAATGTAGCTGAATATAATTATGCAAAAGAGTAAGTGATTTCCACCTTTGATCACTGGCTGATCATAAAATACTGAAAAAAATATCGAGAAGAGTGGTAACAGTGGTTTTAGGAGTGCAGTTTTACAGTTGGTGAGAAGCACATTGCTTTGCCACCCTGGCAAAACACAATGCATCTTTATTTTTTCCTTCCTTAACCAAGGAATGCAGCATGTTTGACAGCTCACAGGCTGCATGGGTTTGCCTTACATGAGGAAAAAATAAACATATGTGGGGTGTGGAGGTGGTGTTGTTTCCGTTTAATTTGTGGTGGGGTGGTGTTGTTTCTGCTTAATTTGTGTAAGGTTAAAAGCAGGTATTTGGGAAGTTATTTGCTGTCATTTTGAAGGTGTTACAGGGAGGTCTTGAACAGGAAATTGTGAAAAAAAAAAGTTTGTGTGCCTTTGAATTAGTCTTTTATAAATAGGTGCAACCAGAGGGGTTGAATAAAGGCTGGCACTTACTTGCACAGGGAAGTAAATTATGCGTGTTATATGTATAAGAGAAAAGGAGAAGAGCCATGTGGCAGGGAAAATGTGAGATGTTTCTGTAAAAGGCTGTTTTTTTACTTTTGCACAAATATGGCACAGTGTTGACAGCGTTCATGACGTCATGTGATGTGTATGATGTCAGCAGCTTGGTGTCATGCAATTGCGTGTTTTAACTTGCATTTCAACAAGAAAAAGACAAACTCTTGGGTTTTCTTTAAGATGTGAAACACAATGGCTCCAAGTTAAAGGGCAAATAAAAATAGCCCACACTCCCCACCAAAATTCCTTGCTCCAGTTTAGGAGAAGCTGATCTCCATCACCCAGCACAGGGAGGCAGATGGAGGTGCCAAGGAAGGGATGCTCTTCCCTCTGCTTTGTGATGAGACCATTTCTCTGGTTTTAATGACATTTCTCCTGCTGCCCAGTGAGGTCAGAACCAGTATCCAGCTTAGAATGGCAACATGTCGAGGAAGCTGCAGCCTGATTGCTTGTAGTTAATCCATAAAGTAATTCTGTTTCTTAGACAATTATCTCTTCTGCAGTACTGACTTGGGTGATAATGTGAGGGGAAAAAAAAGCACCCCTCGGGTAAGAAAGTGAATTTTTGCATTTCACACTGCTTCTGAAGAGCTTCCTGGTGCTCTGCTGGCAACAGAATGATAATTTTCCACTCTGCTACTTCTCAATGTAAGACTAAAAATTCTGTTAATGGTGAGCTGCTATGTTAATTAGTTAATCATTTAATTGTTTCTAATAGCTGTTTCTACTAGTGCAAGGTAAAGAGATATAAATCTAGCTATGCATGTTTATTTATAAATCTGGGAGAGAGGAGGGTTTATACCTGGATGTATGTTTCTAATTGGATGGATTTTCTGAGAACCTGATTTACAGAGAAAAGATATTGACAACAGACTTTAAGCTTTTTCCTTTTGGGAACTCAAAATCACTAATTACTCTTCAATCCTGCCTCTTGATTTCTTTATTTTTATTGGCCTTTTTGGGGAAGAGAACATAAAATAATTCAAGTATGCTGTGCTTTAGTGGTTCTAACTGATTATAGTTCTGCACTTAATTAATGAGAAATTATGGTAAATAACTCTTACTGTTCGGCATTCATTGAAAAAATTTCCTGGAAATAATGGAGACCAGATGAGAGAAAGAGAGAATTGAAACTCTGAAAAGTGGGCTGGTGGGGCAGCTGCTTTCCCAGAAGCCATGTTCTGTAACCCCATATGTGCTTCTTACAGGTTATTTATTTAGGAAGTAGGAAAATTTGAAAGGAAAAGTCTGTACTGAAGAGGTTAAAGCCTGATCTTACATCCCTATTGTGTGTGACAGCCTCACCTTTTAGTCTCCAAAGTTTGGCTGATCTTTTGAGGTGTTTTGCAAATAGGTAGCTTGAATTTGTGGTGGCAGGAGAATTCCCTTGGAATCCAGGTGATCCCCACAGGTTGTGTCATTCCTGATGAGGGGATACAGGATAGCTGTGTGCTAAAGGAGCACAAAAACTTAGGTGTGAGCTAAGAATTTTTATAGATTGTAGGTAGAGGAGTAAGGTGTTAGGTGTTTAAAAACCCTGGGTGTATCCCAAGTACCTCGGCTATAACCTGGTGCTGAATGTTCTGTAGCATCACAGCACATGATGCTCTTTGGGTGTTACAAGAAAAAAACACCATCACCAGAGCACACTCCACCTTCCTTTGGTGTTTTAAATTTCACCACCTGTTTTTTTTTCATGAGGTTCTATTGAACTGAGCTGTGCCTGTAATTAAGCTATACCTGAAGTGTATTCAGGTTCCAGAGATATGCTACATTCAATAAGTTCACAGTGCATTCTTGAAGTAAATGAAGCAAGATTTCTGCAGTCTACCTGCTGAAAAAATGCATTATGCATTGCCAGAGCTCTACCAGCCAGGTTTAAGCTGTTCATACACTGCTTTGTTTGTCTTACTTGTGACTTTATCGCTTTACAGAGTAAATTGCAGATGTCTGAAAATCAAAAACGTCCCAAATGCCTGCTGAGAAAATTTAGGATAGAAACCACCATGAGTGGGCAGTTTAGGAGTTCGCTCCTGTTATATCATTGAATAAAATCGGTTTGATGTCTTTAATGAAATGAGACAGTCTGAAGGCAGAGAATAGTTCATGTTTACACTGTGGGACCATTGGAGAAACTGTCTGTTCCCAAATTCAGGGTACAAATTGTTTTGCAGCTCAGGGTCGAGAAGAAAATACCCTCTTTTTCCCCTCTCCATATCCTGCAGGATGCTATAGAACAATTAAGTTCATTGGGGGTGGAGGGGCAGGATTAATCCTTTCACGGAAACATCTGGAATTGGTAAATAACTGAGGTAGGAGACCCTCTTAGAACAGAATATGAAGGATTTCCACAATGGAACAAACCAGTTTTTATTCTTTCCTTTTCTCCTGTTCTCAGCTCTTTGTTAAGTGACAGATTTTAAGACCTGAAACATAGAAAAAGCGTGTCTGTGCTTAAGGGGGAGATAGGAAGGAAGAACTTCAGCCAAAATGAACATTATAGACCAGACAGAGGATATGCTTATTCAGGATGGGATGAAAGAAGAAAATACCTCTCATGGCATGAGACCATTTGAACTTTCAGGTACCTGGAAATAACGCTGGTAATGGCAAAAGACAGTGGAAGTTTCTTCTAGAAAGTAGAAAAGCAGGGGGCAGATGGAAGGGCTGGTTTGTCTCAGAAGGACATTTCCCCAAACAGAAGTTAAAAATCATGAGTAAATGGGAGATACTTGCTGCTGACTTGGAACTAACACTTCTTTTTGTCTTTGTTCCTCTGTCATGGTTTTCAAAATGTGTGTAACAGATATATATTCAAAAGTGCTATTTTTTATAGACCCTCATATATCCTGGCTGAGAAGTTACTTCAGAGCAGAAAACCTGAAACTTCCTGAGCCTCAGGCAAAGTGGAGCCATATATGATAAACTCCTCTGCAACTGTAATTTTACATGGCTTATTTGGCTCATGCTTATTATGATTTCTGCCTGGTTTTCTGATGAGTGCAAACAGGAGAGGCTGATTCCGTGGTAATGCTCTCTTCCAGCAGAGAGTAATTGGTCTTTGTCTAGATACACCAATATGATAATTTTCCTGCAAGGAAATTATTTGTCATGATGTTTTTGCATCAAGGCTAAGTGAGAGCAAGCAAACCGAGTCTGTCTCAGCTGATGTTTTGAACTGACTGAGACCTGCCGGCCAGACTTAGGGAATTTATTAAATGTGACTTGTGTGGTATATATTATATTATTAAGCTTCTCTCCTATCTCCTGCCAAAAGCAATTTCAATTATTTCCAGGACTTCCCCCACCCCAACCTTCTCTTCAATGTATCTGTATTCGACAGTGGTGTTATTTTGTAAATATATGCACGAGTTTAGCACAAACTAAACCAGAACTGGCTGTGCTGGAGAAGTGAGAGTTCTCTTCAGGCATCTACTAAAATCCTTTTTTTGCCCCAAGAAATTATGGTTTTTTTTTTCTGCTGAAAACTCGCAGTATGTGGCATCAGTGATAAATTGACTTGATTTACTCTAGATTTGTTAAATAACATTTTATTTCTATTGAAATTGTAATGTTGGATGCAACCTGATTCTTTCTAAATTATTCTGTTCTCAAACTTCTGTCAGCATGTTTAATATAAATTGCTATTATCAAATTAAGATGTTACAATTTAAGAGTGTCTAAAACGTTTTGGGTTTTTTTTTTCTGTCATATGTAAAGTAAATATTGTGACAGCTGTCTTACTGCAGATGTCTTCATAATCCTCCTGGTAGGATTTCATATTAATGAGATTTTTTCTGCCTATAGTTTTGATTTCATGGATGTAGGGCTGCTGCTGGGTCCCTGCACTTACCACTATTTGCTTGAGCACAACACCAGCCTATAAATGTGCTCTTTTGCCTGGGAGCTGACTCAGGCCAGGACTAGAAAGTTGTTGTGTGTCTTCAAAAGACTGTGAGGACATAAACACAGTCTCCTCATGAGTGTCTGAACCATCAGAGCATCTGAGACTCTGCACAAGGCACAAAACACAGCCCCAGCTGGCCCCTTGCACTGGCCCAGGGATTTCTGTTTGATTATTGACGTGGCTTTTGTGAGTCACTTCAGCCAAATTTCCAGCTCAGACGTTTGTCTGCGTGAGATGTGGATGTGAGACTTGAAAGTCACCTAAGACTATGGTCTGTCTCCTTCTCCTAGAAGCTTTGTTTGAAGCGTTCCAGGATCTCCAAAGGGTTTTCTGATCCTTCAGAGACTGATTGGTGTGACATCAAGAAAGAGCAGTTAGCTGTAGCTACTCCTTATAAATCCAGGAGAGGGTGAAGTCAGTTCTCTATTTAATAATAATTTTATTTACTATTGCAGTAAAGAGTGCTCTTTTTTGTGATGCCTGTAGAAATTGAAGAGCATTTTATATTCTCAGAGATACTTCAAGATGTGTAGAAACAATTTCTCTGTTTCTAGGTTTCACGTCCCATTAGATGTGAGGGAGAGTTAGGTACCCTTTTTGAGAAAATTGGGCATTTCAAAAACACTCAAGGACCAGGAAAGGACTTCAGAAAAGAGCAAACAAAAAAATGGAAGAATATAGCAGCTATTTCAAAACTACAGCCAAAAATAAATTCCTGACAGGAGTATCCAACCTAGTCAGCCTCAATCTGTGGGGCAAGGAAAGATGCTAAGAACTAAAACCTACAGCAGCTAAAAACCAGAAGTAGCTAATAAGGCACAGTTATTAGCTGTGGTTTGCTATGATGCTTTAAACCCCCCAAAAAAGGCTGACCCAACAAGCTAAAATTCCTTGTCACCATCTACAATTTTTTTATATTACCACTAACACTTCAGCTAATAATTTGGAATTCCTTTGGTTTTCACTATCACTGTATGAATCATTTGGTTTAAATGTGGGTACCTTAAGTGAGTCTGAATCACTCTGCTGGAATCAGCAGATTAAGTAGACCATTTAATCTTCTCAGCTGCATTTACCTGGCTACAGGAAACGTGGCACAGACATTTTGAATGTTAATGGGAGACTTGTAAAAATGAAGGTTCCTCTTACTTTTGTAGAGGTCAGCAGAATGAATGGCACAATTCACATCACCTGAAAAAATGAAAACATCTTGCAAAGTGTCAGAAGTGAAAAAAAAATTAGTACTGAAATGGATAAACATGTGAAGGAATTAAGTGAAATGGGTACAGAATTTGCTTTGGGTCTCGGGATGAGCAACCAGTGGGATCTGTATAGGGAAATCAGTTGAAAATGTGGAGATAAACCTAGATTGGGAAAGCTAATTCTAAATAGATAATTGGTCTGTAACATCTTCATTTCCCCCTCCCTTTCACTGAATATGTGGTCATTGGTCAACCAGCATTTTTAATGAGTATACATTACACACTTTAAAGAATCAGGTGTGAGGGGCAAATAAAGAAAATCCTGTGAATGGACTCTATTGGTAAAATATGTAATACTCATAACTACTAAATGTTGAAAATCCTACCACTTTTGCATTGGTAATAAAATAGGTGAACTTGGCAACTACATAAAGTAATTGAATGTTGGATGCATTGAACTTCTGTTTCAGTATCTCCTTTGAAGTAGTTGCTATTCTTTTGCTTAATTGAAAAAAAAACAACAACTTGCTCTGCTTATTTTCTGAGCGGTGCCTTCGAGTGTTGCATTTCCCAACACACTTGTGTTTTCATGATTTTTTTTAAAAATCACTTGCTTGAATGGTTCATTTCTGGTTTTTTTTTTGTTGTTTTGTTTTGTTTTTTTTTTAGCTTTTCTTCCATGCAACTGCTTCAGTAGCATTTTCCTGCCTCCCTGGCCCCAGGCTCAGCAGCATCTGTAGGTCAGCTGAGTTTTGTGCAGGCTGGTGAGGAATTGCTGTAGGCAGCAGAGTTGTGTGTGGAAGGAAATGCTGCAACTGCTTTATGGGAGCAGATTACATTTCTCACCTGAGGGGCTACCAGTGGTTAAATTGTTTCTGTCGAGCTGTCTGTGGGTTCAGAGCCCTGCATTTATTCAAAGTGCTCTTAACCAAAACCAGCGTTTAACTTCCTTGCTTATTGGAAGACTTTGAGCCCATCTGCTCCAAATGAGTCTTTAGGTATCGTTATTAAAATATCAGCAAGGGATATCACTCAAGACTGGAGTGCTCTTGCTCTGATTTCTGTGAAAACACAGACAAGGAAATATTCCCTGCCCCAGAGAAATGAAATGGATAAGACAAAGCAAACAGAAGTGTCTGGAAGGGAATGAACTTGGTTGTAGTCACACAGTGAATAAATCCTTGGCACATCTCAAGGTCTCTTCAATTTTGTGTGGTTGATTTTTTTTTTTTTTAATACATGCAACAGTGGTTTGAAATGGTATCCACAATGTCAGAAATCCCCTTTTCATCTCTTGTTATTGGTCCATAGCTGGAAATACCCCTTCTGTCAGATGAGTGATCTCACTGACCTGCTGCACTCCCTAATCCCCATCACCTGCCCCTCTGCCTTCACCTCCCCTGTGATCTAGGAAAGGTGTGAAAGAATAGAGCATTTGTTATCTTGCATCAATAGCTGTTTATCAGAGACAAATGAACTCCAAAGTGAGGAAAAAGGGAGATACTTTGCAGTAGCTTAATTTATAGAGGTGGTAGCTTCTTCTGAAGGCCAGGAATTTGGTCTATTGTTTTTAATAATGAACAGATCAAGCTATAAATCAGTTTGCCTAATGTCACAGGTTGGTAAGAGGAATAGAAACAGTGGAGACCACAGACATGCTGTGTTTTTATATTGCTTTTTCATCTGGTTTCCAGTTACCTTTTCTGCATATTTGTTTCCTCACCACCTTCCTGTCTCCCATGGTGGTATTTTGAAGTGCTACTGGACTCCTTTATGTAGGAGGTCTCCACCAAGGCAACTGAGTGAAGCGGTAGAAGAAGTGCCACCAGCTCTGCTTTCTGATGGGACACAAAGATCCCTCTGCTTTCAACCCAGCTGCCTTCCCCTCTCTTTCATACTTGGCACCTTATCTCCTACAATTTTGTGGAAAATATAATAATTGGTACTGACAGGAATGCGCATGCACACGCACACACACACAAATGTATATATAAAGTTTTGGGCCAAGATTTACACAAATAAACTTAGATTTTAAAAGCTTTTTTCTTTATAGTAATTAGGTCCCTGTTTCAAAAGGCACTTTGGGGTCTCACTCATGCAGAAGGACACAAGAAACCACCACAACATGAAACAACAGCAAAGGTCAAGGCAGTAATGCAGATTCAGGGGCTGAATTTGTGCCCACACATCATGGAACCAATCCTGCAGGGTGTAGTCATGATAGTCCCCATACTGGGGTGTTCTGTCACAGCAGCTGAATGGTTCTGCCTGGTTTACAAATAATCTTTCTTTGGTAAAATGACTTACTTTTTCTACATTAATACTTACTTTTTCTCCATCAGCAGCAGTGGATTCATTCAGGCATTGTAAAATGTGTAAGTGACCATTTTCAAATTTAGTAGTACCTTGAGGTGTAAGTTAGGGTCAAAGTCCCCTTATACCAGGCACTGTAAAAACTCCCAGGAGCTTTTCCTTGACAGGAAATTTCTCTTATCTAAGTATTCAAGAATAGCCAAACTTAGGATATGAAATAGTGGTGCAGAGAAGAAAATAATTTGCCAATGTCATGTTGCAAGACAATAGAAACGATAAGAAATTAAACCATAGTCCTGATTCAGTGTTTTATCCAGAACCACTGTTGTGTTCCATAATTAAACAGTAAGACTTAATATTATATTTAATATAAGACAAGGATTAAAGTAGAACTGTACACCTTAAACAACCTTTTTGCTTTTTGTGGTGCTCTGGATTTTTCTTTCCTGCTGTTTGCCTAATATTTGGGCACAGAGTTGACTTGAGAAATGTGGATTTTTATTCTGCCCCAGTTATGGGCTTTTAAATCTTCCTATCCTTTTCAGCATGGAGACTTTTGATTGCCTATTTTATTCCTGACTCTGCCCCTTCTGACCAGAGGAGATCATTTAGGCTCCTTGCCCCTGCTGCTGCTGGGCAGGTTATTTTTCACCTTGCTTTTTGCATTGCTTTGTGTGGATGGTGTTTTCTACTGCAACATCTCCCCTCAGAGCCAGCTGCTGGTCCTTTACCTTGTTCTGTGCAAGGGTTTGTGCAGACCATGATTCTTTTCCTGCAAGTTTATCTCCTCTTGCTGTCTGCATGCCTTTCCCAGGGCTGGATCTCGCCTGTCTGCTTTACAAACCAGAACCTCTCCTGTTGGCTGGAGTAAGTGAGCCACAAATGTGCCTTTAATTAATCAGCTTTTAACAACTCCAAGTTATGTGTTGATGTGTGAGTTCTTGGGTCAATAAGATGAGCATGCAGCTCATATTTTGCTGCTTAACTTCTACTCCAAGACCTCTGTTCTGTCCCAGGAGTCACAGCAGTTCATGGTTGGCTTTGTGTTAACTCCTGTTAAGAGTGTGTGTCTTCTATGTCCTTTCTTCCCAGCAAGACAGCAAAAGCTCCACTTTTCTCTTCTCTGTCCTGCTCTCTGTGAATAGGTTTGTTTATGGGCTTCATTGTTGTTACTCTTGCTCCAGTGCTTGAGCAGATTTGTTGACTCAGAAATGTAAATGCTGCTTTTTTTGCCTGTTTAATCATAAATTCTGTTCTGGTGTGTGTTCTGCCTGGCTGACCATTGGTGCTGTGCTTCTCATACATTTATTAGGGAATAGCAAAAGAGCCAGAGTCTCTGAAACTACATTCACTCCTTGCCAGGGACATTATTTGCAGAGCTGCTGCAGGTTCTGCTCCTCTCCATTTAAGCACAAGCTGGTTTCTTAGCCTCTTCCATCAAACTGTTCCATTAAGGGCTTTGCAGTTTTACAGTACAGCAGGAGAAATTAAAGGGTCTTGATGAGTGGAGTCCTTCCTTACTGTTTTCTGTAGCTCCTTCCTCACTAAAACAAGAAGGGCTGAAACAACACTGGGATGAATTAACAGTGGGGGGGATGGCAAAAACAGGAGCAGCACTATAAAGCAGTGAGTGCCATGCAATGCAGTGTGAAGAATTTCAGGGTAACAGCATTGACAGTGCCTGAATTAGGAACCTGAGGATTTAGGAGGAGAAATGTTCCTCTGTAGAAGGTCAAGATTTCCCTTTGTATTCTGTTTCTTGTCCTGTGCTTAACATTGATAACACCAAAAGGAAATCCCTGTTTTCTCCTTCGTCTACAATTAGACATGCTGTATTTCACTTACAAGTACCTTTCAAGTAACTAAAGCAAAACAAACCCCTTTTTGATTACTCCTGCCTTTGAATGCAGGTTTTTTGGCTTCAGACACAGAGTAGAGTGATACAGCCATCTCCATGAGCGCTGTCCTTACACCTTGAGAATCCTGAGGGCTTTTTTGCAAGAAAGCAGCTCTAGAGATAGATTGCCTCGTTTCCAGCTCATGAACTCAGCTATGCTGATCTTCCCACTGATGGCATTTTAAGTTCTTCTCCTGATACATATGTTTTGATACTTGCATGACATCTGCTAGTACAGAAAACCAGGTGTGCTGTGACGAAGATATGGACTATGTTACTTGGCAAGTTACGTAATCCTAAAATCTGTCATAGGAACATAAAAGTATTGGAATTTAAAGATGGAGTATTTGTAAGTCTAGACTAGGTGTTTGCTTTTGTTGGATGTTTTCACAAAATGACTGGAATTATAGATGTTCTGTTAAACCCTTCAGCTTTCCCAGTTGGTTGCTTCATAAAATTCCCCAAAGTTTTCCCATCACATAACATGGTGGGCTTTTCTTTGGCAGCTTTTTTGTGCTACACTTTTCCTCAGAAAAAACTAAGTCTTCGGGAAATGGCATCCAGGCAGGATGCAGGGAAATAGGAGATCTCTGTCGCTTCTCTTCCTGGTGTAAACCAAACCCTAGGCTTCATTACTGCACCTTTGAAGAAATGTAAGAGAAGCAGTTGCTAAAATTGCCAAGCAAACCCAAAGTGTGATTGCTGCAATGTTTGACTTTGTCAGCCGTGAAGACGAGTGTGTTCTGGGACTGGACATGTGCTCTTGAATGGATCAGGGAATAAGTACAAAAGATGGTGTGGTTTCACAAACTGAAAGGAAGGGGAGCTCTGTAAAAAGCAGACAAGCCCAAGGGTTAAATGGGAGCTTTGAGGGGTAAATCAGGTGAGGGGGCAGCTGAGGTTCTCGGCTTGCAGCACCAGCAGCAGTCGCACATTAAGGAACCATTTTGCTCCGTGTGTTGTGCTGCCTGTGTCGGGTTCTGCAGCTCCTGCTGGCTCCCCAGAACAGCACAGACACCTCCCTGCCATTGCCTTGGCACCAGCCAGGCTCCCAGCATCACTGAGGAGCAGGAGCAAGGGTTGTCCAGGTGGCAGTCCAGGAGGATGCAGCTCTCCCAGTTCAGGGTATGTATGATCTTAGAAGTAAATAGAAAAGTCTGCTTTTTTTACTGACCATTTTCCCTTTGCCTTTTTTTTTTTTTTTTTATGTGTGCAATATACATCTCCTTTGGAACCAGTCCCAAGTGATGGTGTTTAGCCTTTTCGTGTCATGCCCACCTGCTACTTTTCAGACATTTCAGAAAATTACTGGTTTCACAATAGGATTGCAACATATGTCAGAGGGACAGGGACATTAGGACAAAATTGGAGAGGGAGGAAAACATAAATGCATCCAGAGCTGTTATTTCATGTTAATATGCAGATGTTTTTTATTGCATAAAGACATGGGGAACCATGTGGAACTTGCTCTCCTCACTCCTTTTGTCCCAGTCCTATTCCCCAGTTTTGCATTATGTCTGATTGTTGCGTTTTCTTGTAACCAAGAGCATGTATTATCCTTGAGGCACCATCTGTTTGCATTGTGCCTGTCTGAAATACCACCATGGGACCTGGCACACACGGCCCCTGAATGCTCTGATGACACACTTTAATAGCCTGATGAATAGGGCAGTTCTGCACTTCCTTGATACTCCCGGATTCAGAGCATGAATAAAACAACCTCCAGCCCAGGGAGCTCTTCAACGCTCTGCAGTCAGTAGGAATTGGTGCTGGTTTGGAAGTGTAGGTGAAGATTGCAACGAGGCATGTGTGTTGTTACAGAAGGTTTCTGTTCGGAATATATTTGGAAAGAGTGTGTTTTCTCTTGTAATGCAGTGAGAAGACACAATTCCTATTGCTCATTTCGGCTGAGTTAGAATCTGACCCAGCTGTCTTTGAGCTGCAGCTGAATTAGCTCCTGAGTCAGTTATAATCCACTTCTGAAGTGTGATAGGAATCCCATTTTCCCTGACTCATTTTTAGCCCACTGTCAGTAATTTAACATGATCTTCAATAAAGATATGACAAACTCAATTTTTCCCCATTACAAGTGCCTTTTTAAGCAATAACATTTTTCTCAGACCGTATTTCTTGGTTTGTATTGCATAGGCCAAAGCCACAAAAGAACAATATTTAGGTCTTTTGGAGTCCACACTTAGTGTGGTTGTGTATATCAGCATCCTTTTCTACAATGCAGTAAAGCAGAGATGAAGCATATCCAAAATCAGGCTTATCAAAGATCTCTCTAATATTTAAAGAGAAAAAAAAATATTTTAAATCACACATTTTCTGAATCAAAGCTGAATTCTGTTTGCTCCAAGCTTTCTATTTTCTTTCAAAAAAACCAAACCGGCTCTGAACTTAAAAAAAAGGGTGAAGCATCGTTGTGAATGTCGGTAGAAATAAAAAATAGGACACCACTTGAGGGCAGCAAATGCTCAGCTTCTCTCTGACAATATAGCAAAGTGTCATGAGGCGGCAGGAGACTGTACTTTTATTTTCCACTCATTTATCTTGTAATTTTTGACTTGTCTTACAAAGAGCATTGTTTCCAAATAATTGCACAGATAAAAAGAAAACATTTTTTTTTTTAATTGCTGCAAAGATGAAAAAGAGGGAAATTTTGTTTCTGGGTTTTTATTTTTACTTTGGAATTCAGGAAACATATGAAGGTGCATGTAGTTTTTTGAAGGTGGAAGAGAAGGGGTCCAGCAGTAGAAGCTCATTTTCACCAAATATGTCCTAGGAATTTTACATGCCATTTGTGCAGTCTTCACACAAGAAAATACAGAAAAAACATATGAACTTGGAAAAAAAAAAATCAATATAAATGATCATGTGAAATCATGTAGCTTTCAGATACCTAAAGAATGAAGACAGTGTCAAAATACACATTTGAGATGTCAGATTAAATCTGCACAAGAACCTTTAATCCTAGCATAGACTGAATTCTTACAGAATTTGATTTCACAACCGTATCTTTTCCCAAAAAATGTTCAGTTTTAAAATGCAGCAAAACGATAAAACACAATCCATCAACTGGAGCTAAATTTATGCCTTTGTGCTCCCTTAACAGTTTCAGAATTTAGATGCCAAGTAGAGATCTTTACCAATTACGGTAACAGGCTGATCAGCCAGGAGGTTATTTGGGAACTCGATGGAGAAGCCCATGGAGGTTTTTTTGTGATTCATGGGGATGATGAAGAATTACAGGTTTCAGTTTGGTTTTTTACTTTCTTCCTAGTGCTACCTTTCCTCAGATGACTCATTTTGCACCTTTTCTTGTACCACTTGCTGCCGTCTCTGTACAGACCTTTTGTCCTCACTGAATGTTTCCATTCCTCTGCTCTGCAGTTTGAGCTGCTCCCCCTCAGCCCCTCGCTTCCTCATCCTCTCCCGAGCTCCTTTTCCATGTCAGCTGGAGTTCTAGTCCTCCCCCTCGCTGAAGCACCAGGATGGGAGCAACCAGAGTGCATCAGAAATCACTTTCACCTCCTCTGCTCCGTGCTGCAGCATCCTCAGCTTGTTGGAAGATGTCAGGGCAGGGATGTCCTGCTCAGCCCTGTCAGCTGTGACTCTGTGTGAGTATTTTGGAGTCTTGTACAGCACAACCTGAGCAGATTTTCACAGGGGCTGCAAATATCAGCACTGTTTTCACCCACATTTTTGCTAAACTTTAATTTCTGGTCAAAAACACGGAGTTGCTGGAGAGTTCTAGTTTTATGGTGGCATTTATTTTAATGTTAGAGAAAAAGTGAAGTCAATTTACCATTTTCAGAAACGAGTGAAATGCATAAGCCAACTAAAAATATATCTGCATACAGAAATAAAATTCAAATCCAACGCTTAATGCAATTCAGCACCATAATAGGCAATTTCAGTTCATGTGAACAAAGCTGATGAGGTTTAATTGAAGGCAGGCTTATGTAATTGAAAATGTAAAAGGTGTCTTACCTGTAGGTATTGTCACTGGTGTTACCTCTGTTCTGTTTCTCTTGTCTGAGGTCATATTTTCCTGTGGATGCACAGGAATATTGAAAGGGGATAAATGTCTCTCTTTCACAGATGTAAACCTACCACTCAGAAGCACTGCTGGTCAGGGTTTTCAAGGTTTGGCACTGCTTTTGCATTTTTAAATTTTCAGCTTTTTTTAATCCAATCTGTGAGAAAGAAACTGTCTTTTGCACAGTGCCTTTGCATTGTCCCTCCCACTGGAAGTAAACTGGGGCTCGCAGACCTCTCTTCTAAAAATCAGGGTTTAGCTGTTTCAGATGAAGTCTGCAGAAACTGGCCATTACTGAAATGCTGCTTTTTTACTCTATCTTGCACAGGAAGTCTGTTTCAGAGCCAGAAATACAGATTGAATCTCAGGACTTCTACACCTTTGGTTCAGCAGCAAGACCATCTGTCACTTCTAATTCCTGCTATGAAAAAGATGATCTAGTTATCTTTGATGGAATAGTTCTGAATTTGCAAGCTACATTCTTCTCCTTTTCCCCAATTAGATTTTCCTCCCCTCCTACATACTGGAATCTCTATTTGAAGCTTCAGCCTTGGATCAAGCTAAACCCCAAAAGAATGATCCCTTTTTAATTGCTCCCCACTGGATGTGATACAAACTTGCAAAACATGCTAACTCCTCTCACCAAAGCAATCTTGACTTGGTTCCAAAAGGGAGAGAAAACAGGTGAATTCCTTGTCACTTTAGATTTCACTAAGGATATGCAGAACTTTTGCTCCGTTTTAAGCTTGATACATGTTTTGAAAGGCAGAAGATTTATGAGGAGGGGCTTGATGTTTTTTCAGGCATCTTAACCAGCATCTACACATCATTCCAAGGTTACTTTTAAATCTTCTGGATTCTCACTCAGCTTTGACTCTTGAAGGCAAAGCACTCTTTCTCATAGGACCATTAAATCATGAGAGATTCTCTTCCAAAAAAACCCTTTTTTTTTTTTCCTTTGGAGAAAACCATCCTCATCTTCATCTGGGTAAAGAGATGTTTGCTGAGATTATAATGTGTTCAGTCTTTCACACTCGTGTTTTCTTGGTGTAAACTACAGATAAAAAGCACGTGATATAATTTCATCCTTTTTCACTGTAGGTGAGGGAATGTCTCAGGCTGTTCCATCCAGCCATTGTTTTTTCCCACCCATGTACACATAAACACATTCCTGAAGCTCAAACTCAGCCGTGTTTCTGTAGTCCAGGGCATGTCTCTGCTGTTAAATTTTAATGAAAATAAGATTGAAATTTTAGGGATTAATGACCACTTGGCAAAACTTCAGCTGATACCTACTTTATCTGCACCACTTCTTCCAACCTCCATTCCACAACGAATAACTGAAAAGGACTGAGGAACTGAAAGCTGTTTCTAGGATACAATGTGCAGCACTTCCTACTCTTGGCTCACTCTAACTTCAACCTCTCAGCTCTGTCATTTTTTTCTGTCTATGAATTTAAAATAGCTTTTGCCACCAGATAGTGAAGTGGAAGCACTAGCATTTGTCCCAGCTGTGAGTGGGATCACCTTGCTACCGTGGTAAAACCGAAGGGGCTGATCTTCACATGGATTTTGCATTAAGGTAATTTCCACACCTTACTTATCCTGCTGTTTGGGTAAAACCTTTCCTGCAGTGAGTTCTGAGGCTTTGTGTATGTGTGTGAGAGCACATATGTCTCTGTGCAAAGCATGGCTCTCTGCATTGGCATTCCAGCTGGCAGTTCCTGGAAAGATGTCTGGAAAGCCACCCTGCAGCTCCAAAAGCTTCTGCAAAAGGGAAATAATGAATGATGTGGCCTCCCTCCTGCCACTCGTACCTTTCTGTGCTCCAGCACATGAGCAGAATGGGAAAGAGATGGTTGATTTTTTTGCAATCCCTCTTTGAAGGGGGAACGAATTCCCTTTTTTGGGCCAGTCCAGCCGAGGTAAAGAAAGGTCTTTTGAACTGTGTTGCCACAGGTTCATCTGGGTATAAACACTTTGGGTACATTGATCCATTGTAAACTCCTGGAACAGGAACAGGATGCAGGTACGGTGGACAATTATTATAAAACAATTGCTGCTCTATATCCAGCCAGTTTACAGCTTTCTGGTGTCCCCAAGATATAGGTGCTGGTTTCATGTTCTTGGCAGCCCTCCATGCCATAAGTCAAAGTCCTTCTTTTTGACCAGGAGCTGGCAGGAGGCTCACAGGTCAGTGGTGAGGGGCTATGGAGAAGTTTCCCTCAAAGTGGAAAACTAAACAGACTTTTTTGTCATTTAAGCTCTGAAGACAAACCTCCTCACCAGCGTTTTGCACTTGCAGTACATGATTACTCTGAGATTTAGGAAGCAAACAAACAGTAATCATTAAGAGCAGTTTATTAAACAAAATAAATTTCTTCTTGTGGTGTTGACTAAAGAGTAGGCAATTTAGCTGTTCCTAATTATGAGGTTATGCCTAGATTTTTCTAGACTGAAATGACAGTTTATATACACTTCTTTTTAGGTATGCAATCACTTTTTGGGGGGTGGGTTTTACACAGATGAACTCTTTCATATCTCCTCTGTCCACAAGTACCACCATGTGCAAGTGATTGAAAATGGGGGTGAAAGTGATTGAAAATTGTGTTGTAAATCTTGGTGCTGCTTCTAGCAGATTGCCGAGCCTTGAATACGTGGCACATCCCCACAGTATTTTATACCTGCCCTGATGTTTAACAGAGGGGTGTTTTTTCTCAGCCAGTTCAGTCAGATACACACATTCACTCCAGGCCCATGTTTGGGATGGTGAAATGAAATAGTTCCCATAGTTATTCCTAGAAGTTAATTAGCTGTGACAGTGGGAAAGTGACCACCTCATGATTCTTGGATATTTATAACAAGGCTGTCACTTGCTAGGTTAGTCAGGTCATAGAGGAGACAAGAGTGTGAAGTCAGGTTTCTGGCAGCACACAGAGCTGAACCTGCATCATTGAGCTTCCTTGCTGCTGCTTAGATGTTGGCAGGAAGGATCTCTTGGTGCAGAGTTTGTAACACTACACCACTGTGATCCCTATCTTTGGGAAACGTGGCTTCGCTGCGCCGCAGAGCTCTGTGGGCTCATCTGCGTTTCCTTCATCACATGCCTTGAGAACTTGGTCTGGGATTAATGAAATGGACATGTCTTTTCTGCTCCTGCTTTCATGAGCTCAGACTTCCAGGGGCAGAGCAGAGCTGAGGCACAGGGAGGTGACAGAGGACAGGGAGAAATGTCACGGTGCCATCCCTCAGCTGCAGTGACTGCACCACCCTGCTGCCCATCTGCACCATGTGCTGGTTGTTCCATGGGGGACAGAGAGAGAGGTTTGGGGTTTTTTGCCTCTACTTTGTGTATTCACCAAGTGACACCAAGTCCTCTCATGCCTCAGGACTTACCTTAGCTATGCAGTTCCCTGATGCATGAGGAGATGTTTGTTTGACTCTCTGATTTTGCCATGTAATCAAGACTTAATGTGCTAAATGTGTTCACTGTAAACTGGTATCAGCACAGCTGAGCATGACCCGAGCAGCTGGGAATATTTCTGAGAGCATCTTTTTGTGGGTTTGAGAGAGCAAAAGAGTTACACCAGCAGGGGAAAAAACCCTCTCAAATTACATGTTTTGTACAAATCAGAGGTATTTTATTGGTAATGACAGGCTAACCTGGAACAGATTATTTCAAAGATCTGTCTCATTTAGAGTACCATTTATAAATGTTGTCACTGTTCAGAAGAAGAGATATCTCGCACTAAGAAAACTGTGAGTTACCATCATGACAAGGAGAAAGCACAGAAGTTCATTTTTGTCTGTCTGTCATTATGGTCCTTCAGTTTTAGCAGGAAAAAAACTTTCATACAACTTCAGCATGATTTGCAGAGTGTCATTTCTCTATTAAAATTTTCTGCCCATAAATAGTGTGCCAAATGTTGTAGTGGGTTTGTCATCTGCCCAATATTCTTCAGAGAAAGCAGCTGACTGTTGGCTTCCCTAATTATTTCTTCTTCTAATATTGTTCTTCAGAGCTAGCTTGAAGGGGGAACAAACCCCAACAATATATATACATATGTATAATCAAGTAAAACCAGACATTTCTGTCACAAAAAAAAAAAAAAAAAAGAAAGTAAAGCTTTGGAACAAACAATAAGTTTCATGCAAATTTCTCTCTCTTAAAACTGGCAAGATTTCAATAAGTATTTTCTCGGAAGTATTTCATCTTATTTTACTGAAAGGTAGGACACTGCTTTTTGCATTGCTATGAACCCCCACTGGAGAGCCAAGCTGGGAAACTGCCAAACCTCTCATACCTGCAGTGACAATGGGGAGCCATATCAACACACACAAACCCATATTTAACTAAACTGTTCAATTGAATTCTAATCTCCAGCTAATCGCTAAGGTTAAAAAAAAAAAACTTTCCCTATTCATGTTTTATTTCTAAAAAATACCTTTATGAGGTAATACAAGTGCATGAATGGATGAGAGACTCAAGCACAATACACTGTCTACAAAGCTAAATGAGCTAGGGGGTCACATTCTATTAAATATCTCACCCATGAAACTCTCAGTTGAAAAGAAACTTTAAATGGAGTTTAGAAAGTCACCGAAGGGCCTTTTTGGGGGGGTTCTCAAGGTTGAAGGTGATACAGAGGTGTGTTTTTGTTTTGCTTCACTGCAAGCCTCCATAAGCCACACAAATCAATGAGATTACAAGAGAAATACCAGTGGACACCAATTTATGTGCAGTTGGGTACATTTTGTGTTCAAAACAGGGCTGCAACCTCCTGAATGAACTGTGTGTGTGTGTGTTGTAGGGCATAGGGAGACCTTTCACCCTTCCTGCTGCAGGACTATGTGCTGAAGAAATCATGTCATCCCTGAGTCTGGGCATCAGGCTTGGCATCTCCAGTGTGACTGCCACTACCCAGCTTAAATTCTTCTCAGTATTGCTTAGTGGGAGAGATCACAAAAGGAAAGAGGTGCTTCTTCCTCCACTTCTTTGGGGGCATATTTGAGGTGAATAATGGGGGAAATGTGCGGTTAAAACATGCAGTCCTCAAGTCAGGACTTGTAACACAGCCCCTCATGATCCTCTGCAAGCTGAATGGGCACCCTGCCCTGGTTCTACCAAGGCAGCACTGATATTCCTGGTAAAAGCCACATCTGGAGAAGGTATCTACCTGTTACAGAACCGAAATACAATTTCACATGAGGATGTTGCGGAGCAATTGTGAAGAACAATGCCTTTGGGTACAGCTGGTTCCCAAGCACAGCTGCTCAGGTGTCTTGTTCTCCAGAAAAGTGTTTCCAAAACAGAAGGGTCTCTGCTGGACCACCCCCTCACAGTTTCAGGTGCTTACCCTCTGGGTCTGAGTTTCCATCTTTTTTGCAGATCCTGAAGGCCAGTCTGATCTGTGCTAATGGTTGGCTGCAGAATCCCACAAAGCTCTCTGTGAGTAGGATGACTCCTCTTTGTGGATTTCAAGAAATTCCTTGCAAGTGGCTCATTCTCCTCATTCTCCTTCTGGCTCTCCTCCCTGCACAGCAAGGCTGGGCGTGTCCCTGATTTAACCTGGCAGTGAGAAGTACTGGCACTCACTTTAAACTGAAGGGACTCTCCCCAACCCAGGTTTTATGCTTGTGTGGAAACCTTGGCAACAAAAATAATTTTCCAGTGTCTTCCCCTTTGTCCTGTTACTTTACCGTGTCTCCAAATCTCGCCTTTCTCGGTGTGAACAGGCCAATGTGACCTTCTTGGCAAACACTTGTTGAAGATTAGAGCCAACAACGTGTTGTGGGGGGCTATCGAATGTCTCCAAGGTAAGGCATGCATAAAACATGAGCACAGAGTCGTAAATAACTCGGCTCCTCTTCATTTATTTTAAAATAATGACGGTTGTTTAACTGGCTTAAAAGGGTTACTCTTTCACCCCTAGCTTGTTCCGAGCACCGTGGGAAAATGACACGAGCACTGTTTAGTTTGAGGGATGTAGTCATGCAAAACCTTTGCTGTACCTTCTGGAGGAAGCTGGAGTGTTTCAAGAAATAATGAAGGTGTGAATCATCACAGTTCTGAGCTGTCTGATAAGAAAATCTTTTAATCTTGTGTAGCAATGCAAGGGCTCCGATTGCTGCAATTCTCTTTTATAAATTGTGCAATAAAATATGGAATAAATCATTGCAAAAGAATCCAGGATTATCAGCTGTCTTTTCCTTTGATATCAGTATTTTTGACCGGTGTTCTTTAAAGGCTTTTACTTGTTAGTTTAGTTTTAGGAGACAAATAAAGTAATTAGTGCTCTTTCTTTTTTTTCCCGTTTTATGGTCTGTTCTTGGCACACTTAGAAAACATTGAGCTTGAACAGTTAATTTTCAGTTGTGCCCGTTAGCAGGAATTATTTCCATTTTTCAAAAACAACATAAGAAAACAACCAGGATGAAATACTGGTTTCATTAAAAGTATATGCAAAGGATGAGGTGTTTAGTTGCTTCTGTCCTTTTTTTTCTCCTTAATTTTAATGTATTTTAAGTATTCAAAACATACTAAAAAATATTCCGTTTTATATGTGTGTGTTTAGTCACCGAAACCCTTAGGAGTTTCATTTTGAAAAATATTGTCATTGTTTCTGGAGTTTGGCTCCACATGCTCTGTGTGTTTTTACAGGACATCATCTCTGGTCTTTTACCAAGGTTTCATATTTTTATTTATACAAAAACCACATAATGCCATAGGATGTCAAGAAAGTGAACAGCTTGGTAAGATTTAGGCTTTTTGGGGGTCCTTTCAACATCAAGAAAGATGTACAATCAAGTAAATAACTCAAATTGGAAACCTCAGAACCCAGCTTTGATAGGTGACTCTTCTCATAATATACAATAAGACTCTGATTAAGCTTTATCATTTCATTGATCACTTCCTAGGCAGCAGATGCCCATTGGCTAGAGAGGAAATCAAACATTTATCCACTGCTACTCTGACTGTGGATGGTAAAAATGTATTTATAATATCAGAAAAAGTCCTTCCGTAAAAGACTGGAGTAGTGGAGCTAGAGAGGAAGAACGAGCTACAGTCACAAAAAGCCCAGTTAGAAATGTTTGGGTTGGATTCTGTTGTTATTTAATCACCAGCTCCTTGCTCAGGTTGCTGCATGTCCCCTCAGCCTGCCCTGGGTGGGAGCTACAGGGCAAGGGGCAGCTCTGCTGGGTGTCCATGAGCATTATCCATGCACACTGGTTTCTAAAGGCTGCAAGAAGGTGGAAAAGCACTTTTTGGAAACAGCATGTCCACTTACATTTTGGAAGTTTGTTGGTTTATTTAATTGATGGAGCACCTTTTACAAATATTTGATGCGTGTATGAAAAAAAAAGTGAAAAAATGGCATTAATGGTAAGATTGCTTGTGGTGCTTTAATTATTCGGTCCATTTGCTTCACGCAGGAAGTTACTGGGTAAAATACCTTTGTGTGCAGGTTAGAGATGTGTGACACACTCTGGCTAATTGTCTGGTTGTGCAGCTCAGATGAGGGTCAGGCTGCCCAGCCTCTGTCACCTCCCTCCCTTCATACAGCTGTTTACAGCCAGCAAATGGCTTGGGAAGCAGCACACAGTCCAGCCTCTGCTGGTGTGTCTATCTTCCTCGTGTGACTTCTTCCTACAGATAATTCCCAGAGTGGCTTAGGAAGCTGCTTTGGATGCTGGAGGGAGGAAGCCAAGTGACTGTGAGCTGCGGGGGGTGAGTGAATAGCTTAGGATGAGGATGGTAGTGGCATGGGAAGACCACCTCTGCCAGGCATGGTTATGACTCCTGGGGCTCAGAGGTGTGGTAGACTGACAGTAAAATGTCCCCTGGAGGGCAAGAGAAGTCCTGAAGGTGAGCTGAGACCCCATTGCAGCTGATCAAGGGGATCTCGGGAGGTGGTGACGGCACATTTATGGAAGAGGAGAGAAGACTGAGGAGAATACAAGAAGTAGCTGAATCACAGCATCTGCTTGGTTTATATGCAGTCTGTGGGCTGAATGGGAGGACTTGACAGGCCTGAGCTCTTCTCATGGGTCCTGAAGTGGAGATGGTAAAGGATCTGTGAGGAGAAGGGAGCTCCCTCTGTGCAGCTCTGCCCTGTGGTGAGGCCACCGGGCCCTGCCTGGAGCTCTGTGATGCTGGAGTGAGGTCACCTTGCTCTTCTCCTTCTCTGAGCACATTTATGGTCCCTCTCATGTTGCTGCAAAAATGATATGGATGCCTGTGCATGTGTGCTCCTACTCTGTCTACAATGGGCTTTAAATACCCTCTGATTCAGACACAATCTCATGCAGCATTTGGGACTCTGTGTGAATTGCTTGATTTCCCCTTGGGTTTCTTTAAACCTGAGGCGATGGCACAGCAATCTAGAGATAACCTGGTGTAGAAAAATAATAGAGATGCTTCTGTTGTTCCCTTGCCATTTTTACTTCCTTTCTTTTTCTTCGAAACCACCAGTTATTTCCCCCTAGAGCTATGAAATAACAGGAAACAAGAACACCCCAGCTAGGCAACATCTCTTCTGCAGAACTACAGGAGATCACATCCTGTAGAAAGGTTAATGAGGAACTGAGACTTTTTTTGGTCAGGATAAAGAGAATTATTCGCTTCCTGGTGCACTAGACGCATTCGTTAAACCTTTTAGGAAATGGCATAATGTATTTTTAGTGTAAAATGAGGCTAGAAAGGAGTTGCAAAAAGCTGTACCATCAGTCCTGGATTTGATACATCCAACATTCAGCAGCTGCAGGTTTTCTTGCTTCCTTTTTTCATTGAAAAAATGAAAGAGGAGTCCTCCTCCATGGAGAAGACTTTAGAAAATATCCTTCTTTTCTCATTTCCTCATCAGACTCTCCCTAGAAAATGCTGGTGCTGGACACTGATTCTGCTGGACACAGAGTGCACAGTTCAACCCTCACTTTCCACCTCTGAGAGGACTTTTGTGGCTCAGTGCCCACTGCCATTACCCTGCCTTCCTCTCCTGGCCCTCAGAAGCTGCTTCCAGGGCTGCTACTATGCACACTCAGAGATATTTTTTTTTCAATCTCTGCATTTTAATTACACGTCCTCCTTTTCAAAAGGCTGGATGCTTTGAGATAATGAAATCTTTCCACAGGTCATGCTGCTTTCTCTTCCTCTGGATTCCTCTATTAACAGAAAGCTACCGGTTTCCAGAAGGAAATTGTCTTGATTTCTTTATAGCCTCAATCTGTTCTCACCAAAGCCACTGGCAAACCTTCTGTTTATTTTTCAGGGATACAAAAACGAAGCCAAATGCCATCAGGCAGAGATCAGCACACATGCTGAACCACGAGCAAGGCCTGGGGAGCCTAGTTAAGTAATTCATTACAGCTTCTTTGAAATTTCTCACTAAATAGGTTTGTTTTTTGCCAGAAATGCTAGCTTGCTGAAGTGGAAACATTTTGTGGCAATGTACCAATTTCTGTTATCCGAAAGGTTATTTTTGGGTCCCAGGTGAAATTTTATGGGGAGAAAAGGAGGCAAAAAAGGACTTTTTATCTGGGATACTGTGCTGAACAAATGCAGCTATCATGGCTTCTGGGCTAGAATTGCTCGCAATTGTCTGAACAGATCTGGGCAGATGGACTTAGCCCTTGATTTCAGGTGTCTAAATTGAAAAGCATTTGAAAGAGTATTGGAAGGGGTTTGGACTAGATGATCTTGAGAACCCAACCAAGCCAAACCATCCTGTGACTCTATGAAGTCTCTATGTTTGTGATGTGTAATTGCTAAAAGTTCCTATTTACATCTGGTTATGAAAAATAATGTTGGAGTTGAGAGGACCATCACCCTGAGGGAAGTAGAAGCATCATTTAAGCCCCATATTTTCATAAGGATTTGAATTCCATGTCATGATGAAGTGTGACATTCCCTGTCACAGGGCGCAATGTTAATTCAATGCTCAGAAGGCACTTAGAGACATCACAGAAGACGATCTGGTCAAGAAGTATCAGCAAAAGCTGCTTCTAGTTTTAGAAATCACTGGAAACTGGGCAAGGGTGTTGAATTAAATCCATGCCATCTTTACCTTGTCCTTACACCTTTCTCTGGGTGTGTCGTCACTGTCCAGGACAGAACTCTGGGCTGGATGAATATTTAGTTCAGTCTGATGCAGTGGGGCATTTTTTGCTATTTGAAAGGAAGTTAGCATGAAGGTACCAAGGAAAATAATTTGTGCCCCCTTCAGCTGTGCCTGTTCTCTGCAATTAGCACTGTGTGTCTGTAGCTGCACTGGCTCTTGCAGCTGAGATCTTCCACAAGGTTCTGGCGGTGTCAGTGAAGGAAAAATGATAATAGAGTTGTGAGGAGTGCTGAGGCTGGAACAAGACCAAATACCCATCAGAATTCCCCTGGTTTTGATCCATCACTGACAGTAAACTAAAGTCAGGACTCCACATTAATAAAGGCATTCAAATACCTAAAGCTCACCAAAATCTCTGTGAGCGAAGGGTCTGAACATTTTTATAATCTGGGTCATAACAAAGTCAATGAATAATGTTTGTGTTAAGTCTGAGTGTTGATTTGGCTGATTCAGGCTTGATGGGAATACAGGAAAGTTATAGATATTCTCAAAATGTTTAAAATATTGCATGGTTACCTTGCATTTGAAACACCACTATCAGCTTACCTCACTGTTGTGTTGCATTGTGCTGTCACAGGCGATTACACAAGCAAAAAAATGAAATAACTAATGATGAATGCTGGTACTCCAACAGAAAACAGATCAAGATTTGCCTTGCATGTTGATTACAATTTTATTTATAAGTAGGACATATTCTAAATATTAATATTAAGTGATCTACTTTGCCCTACAGTATAAGTAGGAAGTTCCAGGTTTTTTGCTTAAATGCTGAGTCCCCATCTGTTGTATCCATGGTGATAGCAAGACTTTTGTTCTGATTCTTTTTCAAATCAGTGTTGTGATTCTTAGTGATTTTAAAACTGCTTTCCAGTGACTCTGAAAATTAATGGTTAATCAAACAATCTCAGCTCTGGCTCGGTTATTTGTGTGCATGCACCCATTATTAAGTAGCAATCTACCTCCAGCAGCAAAACCTTTCATTGTGGTTTGGGTTGTTGTGTTGTGTCTGTAGGGATAGGATAATCTATTTGAACAAAATCTGATGAAATTGCACCAAAGCTTTCTACATCCTTTATTGGGAAATATAAAGGTCAGGCTCTTTCTTTGGAGGGATTACTGGCTCTGTACAACCTCAGCAGTAGGAGTGAGCAGTAGGAATGAGGGAGTGGGGTGATAAATCAGAGGAACACTTGCTTCAATAAATATCTCTCTTACAGCAATTTGCTCTTGGAAAGATAGTTAGGGTTTGTCTATCATTCTATCTTTTCTGGAAATTTTTGGGTTAAAAAACCCCAAACATAAAGTAAAAAAATGTGATTATAGGGAGAAGAGATATTATAAAGGAAAGGTGTCCCCATGTGCAAGTTTCAGAGGGAAGGAGCGAGGAAGGTGGGAGGTACAGGATGGTGTGCCGAAGAAATACCTTGGAAAGCAAGTGAGAAATATTCTCAATTTTGACAGCTGTGGAGTGGCAAAACTTTGGTTTTCCACCCACATGAGGGATGACATGGAGCATTATGCGAATGAGGCCAGCAAGAACCTGGGTTAGCCCAGGGTGTGGGACATGCCAGTGGGAAAATCAGTGTGTGACTGCTACAGCTCCTCCTCTTGTGTCTAGAGGCTGTTCCCCAAGCTTGGACTGAATCAAATTAATACATGTCTGATAGGAAACTTGAAAATCTTACTGGTATTCATCAGGAACTGCAGGTTTCCAGAAACCTTGTATTGCCAAGTTCGGGATGAACAAATTGAGGAAGTACTCCAGAGATTTGCTGTGCCGTAATTTGCCCTTGAACAAAAGTGAAGTTTAAAAAAGGTTTAACAAACATTCACACTTTTCAAATACTTCTCTGGGGTTCTGGCCTCCCACTTGGCTGTATACATTGGCAATGAGGAGGGAGAAGCCTGCACTGTGATTAATCCCCCTGACAAGGTCACCTGGATAAAATGTTCTTGACTGGAATAAGCCAGTGAAGGGTCTGCACTGATGTCACATATCTGGTTTGTTATTAATATACATTAGCAGTGATTGACAGGTAACCTGAAGTCTTGTTTCTGTGACTGTGCAGGGCTTTTAAAGTTTCAGATAAACAGCTGAAGGTTTTCTCTGTTTCCTCCTCAAGTGAATGTGCGAAACATTTGGCTCTGGCCATTCCTCACACTTGCCATGAGAGAGCTCTTCTCTGAGCCAGTGATGACAGAATGTGGTCCATTTTTTAAATGGGGATTTGCAAACTCAAACACATTCACAAATCAAGTTCAGTCAGGGGATTCCTCACATTCCTGCCCTGAATGGTCTCCAGACTCCATGAAAAATACAACTGGTCTGCACTCCATATGACCATGTTTTTTTTATTTTGCTCAAGGGGATGTCAAATGATAATCACTGTCAGCCAGTTTCGCAAATGACTAGAAATTATTTTCAAAGTCAGTGCTATCAAGCTGGAAGGTTTCTAATATCTCTTATGCTACTTCTGATGTACAATAAGATGCAAAAATGTGTCTCTTTTTTACAAACAATTTGACTGATGGAAGAGATGCTTTTAAAATTTGACACTTCAGTTGGTGGAGTTGCAAGATGTTCTGGAGGACACGATCAGAGTTCAAAATGAACTTGGTCAGACAGATGAATAGAGGACTTGTCAGGGAGATGAATAGGTGAATAAACAAAAGGATGTTCAATGTACCAACTGTGACATTTAGGAAGGGGAGTACAAATACCAGGTGTGTAGTGTCTGCTAAGCAGCAGTATGGGAGAAGATTTAGAGATGAGAGTGGAACAACACTGTTTTAGTCAGCAGCATGGGATTGCAAAAAATGGAAACGTCACCCTAGGATGAAGTTGAGTTTTAAATAGTTTGGTAGTCTTAAAAGTTCTTTACCAGTACTTCTGTGATAAATGCCTCGTTTAGGTCTGATGGCCATTTATCCTCTGTGTAGCTGCTCCATTTATTTTTGCAAAGCCAACTCATTCATTATAGCTAGCTCTTAGTAAAGTGAAGCCTTGAGCTGGGAAGGTTGGCTTATGGCAGTCAGCTTAAAGACATCTCCAAATTTGTTTTGAATTAATTGATACAGGCCTAGTGTAACTGCTCTTAAAGCCCACGTGCAGTGTGGTGTGCCTTGTCTCCTTGGACTTGCTTTGTGGGAGTGAATTGTTCCGTGGAGAGACAAGGTGCTGCAGAGAACATCCCAGGGAGTCTTCCTGGGACTCCCATAGTCTGGAGGAGCCCAAGGAAATACACCCAGGCTAAGGTAACATTCTGTGGCTTCATCTGTTCATGTGACTTGACTGACATGGATTGATGATGAGCCCATGATTCCTATAGCGAATGAATCTGAATTCTGCATTTTATTAAAAGCAGTGTTGACCAAGCTGAAAATGATCTTGCACAGACTCTGATTTTCTTTTTTCTTAAAGCACAGGCAATACAGAAATACAGATATCTTCCTTAGTTTCCCTGTGCTTTCTTTATCTGTACATAACTCTTTAGCCAATACGCACTCAAACAGAAAATGCTTCTTACCTGTGTGTCATGTATTGCACAAATTTGACAATAGTTTAGTTATAAATTTTATTTTCTCAGAGCTTGGTTTAAAGCTTTACGGCAAAAGGAAACTTAAGGTGGTTTTCAGTGGAGGCAGAACAGACTGTATGATGGAAGAGTGGAAAGAGTTTTAACTGAGCAGTCTGGGGTCCCTCTCAGCACTACTCTCTTCCTTTCCGAGTTTCACAAACTTCATTTACGTATAACCTATTAATGCTTAGTCCTGACTTGTCAAAGGAGGGCTGGGCTAGATGACAGCTTTGAAGTGGCCTTATGGCCTTTAATTTCTATAACTTCTTCATTTCTGTTGCTTGCACAATGCTATATGACTTCAAACTGCTTGTAGGTAAGTGCGCGCTGAAAAATGTTTCGTTTGCTTCCTCTCTGAGCGCATCATCAAAATGAGGCAAAGCATTTTGGCAAAGGAGGATGGCTGAATGGGGCTCTCAAAACCTAGAAGATACTACATCTTGTCAGTCTGCACACACCTGTGTGCTGCAGCCACTGCTCACTGCTTTTCTTGCAGAGATAAGTTGGTCTTATCTGGAAATATCTCCATATTTGAAACTTCTAAGCAGAGCAGATGTACACACCTCCTCATACTGTAGAGTAACCTGTCAGGTTGGACTATCTGGTTTCATAAAACAGAATCTGTCATCTACAATCTGCTTTTTGAAGTTGCTGCATGGGTTAACTGTGGAGTGTCATCTCCCTCTGAAGATAAAATCAGAGACTGGACCTTCTCTGCAGCTGTAGCCAAATGTGCCTGGCAATGTTCTCCTTTTCTTTCCCTTCTCTCTCTCTCTCATGTAAACACATACACAGCTAAACAAAACACAAGAAAACAAGTGGAAATAATTGGGATAAACCAGTCTAATATAAAATCTGTATCAACACCCTCAGCCTCTGCAAATCTTTAAAACCATTTCTGACTGACTTGGCTGACAAAGCCCCATTACTCTAAACCTTATTCCTGGTGTTTGTACCTTAGTAACCAGGAAGGTGCCTCCCAGAGAGACTCTTGCTCTTGTTTTTCCTACCAGTAGTGCACAAATTACACAGACCTCCAGCGCTGGTGTTCTAAGCTGTTGCCTGAAGTCAGAAGCAGAATGCAATGCACAGTCCCCAGGAAAGGTCAGAGGCAGCTGTGGCACTCTTGAGATGTGTTGGGTCCACGGGCACAGATGTTGGGCTGTCCCCAAGGCTGTGCTGTGGGGGGCTGTGGGGTGAAACCCATGCCCAGCTCTGGGGACAAGGGAGCCAAGCTGAGGCCAACATCCCTCGTCTGTCCTTGAGCCCCATCTCCCAATGGAACAGCAAACCCTCCAGGAGCTGCTCTCATTTCCTGCCTCCAAGCCATTCACAGACGTGCCAAGGTGTAAGAGGTGTGTCTTGGGTTTTTCTTCCTTGCAAGAGAAGCATGAGATTTCTCCAACCTTTAGAGAAAATTGTGGCTTCTCTCCACAGTGTGTAGCTGTTTGGAACAGTCAGGCTCTGTCTTTTGGATTGATCTTCCCAAGATCAATCAAATCTGCAAGATTCCTGGCCAATTAATTCTTGAGCACTTTATTATTACACTCATCTGAGCTAAAATAGCTATGGAAAATTCTCTTGATATTTTGGATAAATTGCAAATACTTTTTCCTTATACTCTGGAATAAGCATGCATTATCCCCAGAACCAAGATTTCTCATATTTTCCCTAAATGAAAGTTTAATATTTATTGAAATCTTCTGTTGATTAAAAGCTCTGAAAAGTGTATCCGGAAGACTAATCGGTATTTTCAATGCACTCAGACATATTAGCTGCTTACTGGTTACATAGAGAAATAATGAACTTGCTATATGAAAAGGTAAAATTCATGAATAATTCATAGATGCATTAATTTATTCAGTTTTGCCTTTTGAATTGATTTGGCAATTATTCTTGTACTGCACATCATTTACAAATGCTTAGATATAAATATTTACAGTTGCAAATTTGCGGTCAAATCATTTCTGTTCTCTGATTGAATGGCTTCTGTAGCACACCAAGCAGTGCAAATTGTGAATTTTACTGTTAAATATACAGCTCGGTGGAATGTGGGTGCTGAAACCATCAAGTAAAGTGGATACATACTGACTGCAAATATGGACAAACTAATGTATTTTAAATATGAATAAATATTTGCAGGCAGGTTTCCTTCACTTCTTACTGCAGTAGAGACAAGGGAAAGACCTTGTGTGTTGTACTGCCCCAGACAACAAAGTGTCCTTTGGCACTGATATTTTTTTTGTTTATTCAGTTCTTCTCACTTTTTCCTTTGTTTGCAATTTTTTTTTTTTTTCCCTGCTGATTGTGTTTTACATCTTTCAAGGATGATTGCAGCATTCAGGAAAATGAAAATTCCCTCTAAATTCTCTACACAGTGAAGCTATGTAGAGAGAGGATCCAGAAGCAGAACATTATGATCTGTGAAGGAACTGATGGTCTGAATTAAGGGGTTAATTCATAGTGGCTTACTTCAGCCAAAGGAGACTTGCCTCCTGAACTCCCTGTGTGCTTACTGGAGAAGGAGAGACTTCTCTACAGGATGATTCAGAACTGGAGCCTAGTTTTAAGTGCTCTGAATCACTCTGCTAGTCTGCTTATTTTGAACAGTGCAGTTTATCTTCCCTCCATTTCCTACTTGTTGCCCTGATTGATGAGTAAGGATTTATGCAGGATGAATGAATTTCACCTTTTATGAATAAAGCAGAGCATTGTAAGCATTTAGAGGACTTGATTTGAGGCTAAAGAACAAGTGAAAGCATTAAGGAGTATTATTTTATGTATTTCTCTCTCTGAACAGTTAGAAGAACCTTAAAAAATTCCAGCTTTAAGCATTTAAGTAATTTAATATAGTGCAATAATTCAAAGTCACTTCATGTGATTTTTTGTTTTCTTGAAGCACTCCAGAAAATTGTTTTTCCAAAGTTCTTTCACTTTGAAATGCCTGCACAGAAGCACTTGAGGCTGAAAGTAAAGCTAATCCATTTGCAGATAGCACGTTCAGAAAAGAACAAAACCTGTGAAATTACAAACAGTTTGTTCTGAAGAAATAAAGACGAACACATTAGCATTCAAAGCAATCCTAAAGCAAAAGTGGGTATTTCACTGAAAACACATTTGGGAAAAGAGAGTGGATGCTCAGGTGGTCCTAAGGCCAGACCAGCAGTGGCCTGGTAGGGATGCAAGGGATGCTCAAAGGAAATTAGTCACTGTCTGCAGCTCATGGAAGGGAATGAAACCACATTCAAACTGTTGGTGGCTGTTCCCTTTCTGGGATGGAGTTCTTGTGCTCAGAGCAGAACCTCACCATCACAGCAAAACAAACTGCTGGAGCTGCTGCTCTCAGGGAAGCAGCATCACAGGGCTGCATGAGCACCTCATGTCTGAGCGAGTCCTGGGTCAACATGCTGAGCTTCAGCTGATGCCCAGGAAGGAAACTCCTGACCAGCAGCCTCCTCAGAGCCTGCTGTAAGTGCTGTCCACAGCCTTGGTCTCCTTGCTGGACCCTCTGTGTCTGTTTCTGTGTGGCACTGGGGATGCACAGGGCTGTGGGCGGTGTCCTTCTGGCACATCAGCATCTCGGGACAGCCACTGCTGATGCCTCTGAGCTGAAACTGGGTGATTTAACAAATGCTTCTGCAGGTGTTGAATAGTGCATCTCTGTAAGGTGGCCTCCAGTGGGACACTCAGGACATCCAGCTGCCAGGGGCTGCTCTGCAGGGATCTCCTGTCCCTGGCACCCACTGATTCCCTGCTGGTATCTGCTGCTCTTTCCTTGTGCTTTTGTCACCCCTGTGCTTGCTGAGGGCTTAGGAAGACCTCCAAGCACCCCCATGAATGATTTGTCATTAAAAGACTGTTTTAAATATGATTTCCATTATGGGCAAGGTCCATATGGGGTTTTGTCCAGTTCAGAAATGCCATAGCAGGGGAGTGATGAGTGAGCTCCCTGGGGCTCTGCTAGGTGCCTGTAGCATGCGTGTGCTCCACTTGAGTCACAAACATGAATTGTGGAGAGGGGAGGCCACAGGGCCATTGCACAGAGGTGAGGAACTCTGTGCTGGTGAGTTCAGTGATGGTGTAAAGGATACTTGAACTTAGCTTACTGCTCATGATGTGGTACATTGTAAAGCAGTGTGCCTGTTGTTAACTCTTCCTGTCATGGGTGAACAGGCAGAAATGATGTTTGCTTTTTTGTGCAGTGCTAAAACACTCTTGTAGTCTCTCCACATTTTTATCTGAAAAGCAGGAACAAAATTCTGCTGTCAGTAAAATGAATTGTCAGAACAACTGCATGTATGAGTTTAATTTCATTTAATATTTAATGACTAGCTGGCTTTTCGTGGGATAATGATTTCACAAGAAGAGAAAGATCAGAGCAGACCTCCTGCCAGTGTGGCACAGATAGAGCAGGAGCTGCAGAATTGCAGGGTCAATACAGCAGAATGAGATCCTGCCATCTGTAGTCATTGTGGGTAGCACTCCACTCCTTGAGGGTCTGCACTTGGGTCAGTAGGAGTCTGTAGAGGAAAGGACACACTCAGTATTTATTGAGGAACAGAATTTGACCCTAACTGCAGAATGCTCCCTCCCTTGGAAAGAATAAACTGGGCACAGTTTAAGGCAATCCTCAGAATCTGCTGCCTTTTATGAAAGGGAGAAATGTCTCCTTACAGATCTCACATGTCATGAGTCTGTGCTGTCCAGCCCTTACCACATAAATTCTTCCCTCAGCTGTGTCATGGGGATATTATTTTATATAAAGAGAGCTTCTCTACAGTAATTTCCACGACATATTTGGAAGAGCAAACATTTGTGGCAAACAATGCTGGAAACACTCAACCATCAAACAGTATCAGTATCTGTATGGTTTCGACATCAGTGTCAAAATTAGTTTCTACACTCAGCAGGTTATCAGATATGGGTGGTTGTGGTCCACACAGAAGAACAGATGCTGATTTGTTTCCTCACAGTTGTATTGGCTCTGCAGAGCTAGAAGTCTTGTTAGTTCTTGTCCTTGGCATTGTCAGATGCATTACTCTGAATTTTGAGAGTTAGAAGAACCATTAGGTACAAGGAGGGAACAAGAAGACCCACAACATATGTTCAGTCTGCAGGCGAACAGTACTGCCTGTGCTAACCCCGATCCTTGTGCGTAAAGATGGCCTGGGAAGTTAATTATGACAGGCAAAAAAAAAAAAAGAGAAAGGGCTGTAGGAATTTGCTCCAAATGACAGCAAATGCAGTTGGCAGGATGGCTGAAACTCAGTCCCTGAAGAATCCCTCCAGGATATGTAGCTTCCCTGACACAAAGTGAGTGGGCTTATTAGCTGGATTCAATGGCTTGTATCATTTGCTACCCATAGCCAGAATAACACATGTAATTCTTCCTCTTTCTAATTTTTTTTTCCTGCCATTGGATAGGGGCCAGCTCCATAGATCAATTTGTTTATTTGTGGTGGGGTTTTTTTTCTGATGATGGATGAGCCAACTGATAGTGCCATCACCACCTTGTGAACCCAAGGATAAATTCACAGGCTGTTAGCAAAAGCACTGCCTGATACCTGTCATCTCCACTGAGCAGGCACTGCTCCCCCCTCCCCAAACTCTCAGGATGGCTGGAGGCTCCTTTTCCTTTAATGTTTTACTTTTCACTGAGCTGCACCCTGTGGTTAATTTTCCTTCTTGCTTTGCAGCTTCTCCTCACCAGCCTGCGCCGCTACGTGGGTTTATTCCACTTTCAGATCTCACAGCTCGCCAAGCGCGAGGTGCAGGGAGGCTCAGTGGCACAGATTTCAGAGGATCTGGCTAATTTCTCTCCTGGCTGGCATTAAGGAGCAAATAAATGAGGATTTGTACCTGTTCATTTGAAATAAATCCCCAAGGGTTTGTGAAGACAGAGAAGAGATGGTTTTCAGGCATGGCCCACCAGATGCCAACAGGGGGAGTTTCAGCTCTGCCTCAGATTTAGGCCTCTGACAGTCTCCTCACCTTTACTGATATTGATCAAGAGGGATAAAAGTTATTCATTTTCCCACATTTCAATAACATTTCTTAACGCCTCTTTCCTTTAAAGAAACACTTCCACAACTCTTCTATAGATTGAAAATGAAGGCGCAGTTCATATCTCTTGTTGAAATCCTTTTAAGAAGACAACAGTGATGGAATGGTTCTACATCTTGCTTTGCTAGAAGGAAAGAAAGCTGATTTGCCTCTGAGACAAATCAAAAGTAGATTTCAGAAAGTAATCTCCATTTCTCCCTTCTCCCTGAAAACCCTGATGACTGAGGCACAGTTGACTTCTCTTGCTCATTTTGCATAAACTAAGATTTGAGTGATAAGGTTTTAGAAAACCAAAAACCTGCCTCTGGCCTATCAGTTTAAATCAATTAATTCACAGCCAGTTAGAAAACAAATGCAAAAAACCCCACACCTCTTTGATATGTTTGTTTGTTTAAGGGGTAAATAAGTGGGGAAGAACTTCCATTGTCAGGAGGCAGAAAAACATCTTATGAAAATGAAGCTCAGTCCTTAGAGTGAGGATGTAAACTGTGCTTGTGTAGAAATGAATGGAGGAAGGCTTTTTGGAGAGACATTTTGTCTCTTTATAAACAGGACAGATTATGTCTGTGTAACGTTGCAGTCAGTTCTGTCAGGCCCCAGAAAATTGCAGTTTCTTTTATTTTCACAAAATTTCTCCTTTCCTATGTGAAAAATTGTTTTGGAAATTGGCTTCAAAGAAGAAGGACTGTGTATTTTTTGTACCAGATGCATGATATTTCCAGTTGCTACTGAAGAGGGTACCTTCCGTATAATGAGCCTCTAGGGTTCACTCAAGTTGCATTTCAATCATTTTTTGCAGCCATCCAGACCAGACTTCAGCTGCTGAATCTGTTTCATTTCTGGGTGTGAAAACAAGAACAGATTAAATCCAAAGCTCTTCAGGAGAAAGCTGAAATGTCCTGAGTCATCCAATGAGAGTTAACACTAGCTCCTCTTTTCAGAGACTTATTACCTCTGGCTCTGAGCTTCAAAACTACAACTACTTTCAACTATGATGGGGTCCAGAGCTGTGATCTTGTCAGGAAAGGACAGGATGGAAGAAATTGCCCTTTGGCGGGCTTGGGCAAATCCTGAATAATGGACTTCTTCCTAGTTTGTGGAAAGAGCATTTTTAAGGGATTAAAAATTCTTCATCTTCCACTTGGCATCTGAAATTTGAATTCACAAGCTTTGTCTTTTCCTTCATATCCACCTGCAGGAGGGCCAATTTTGTATATTTGTGTAATATACAAAAACATATAAGTAAGGATGTCTGTGTATGTATGTATGTATGTATGTATATATATATATATAAACTGTAATTGCCTCTTTCAGAGATCCAAATTAAAATTCATATCTATAGCAGTGATACTCATCATTTCACTCAGTCCACTTTTGCAGTCAGTTAAAAACCTTTTTAATTAGTAGCTATCAGCAATCCTGTGAGTGGGTTGCTGAGTAGAGAAGGTTAATGCTGTATCTGAGGGGGGAGGGAGACAACTTGCTGCTGTAGGAATTAGGACATTTTTCTTGATTTGATGAAATTGCATTGGAGAGAAATCCGCTGTGTCTTGATATTGACATAATTGCATTGCATATGCTGAAACATCCCTCTGTAATGGGCTGATCCTGCGCACTTACCAAAGGGCAAGGATGGCCTGGTGAGATTTGCCGAGGTGCTCTGTCTATTCCCATGCCAGCAGACCAGCCAGGAGGGGTGAATGGTTCCAGGGATATTAGGAGGGATGCCAAGATCAGTCAGGGCTGGCAGGTTTTACTGGGCCAGTTGCAATATTGCAGTAATACATCTGTCTGGGCACGGCTCTTGAGTCAGAAATGGAGAGTAAAAGTAATTCCCAAGGATACTGAAGTAGGTCACTCCATCCCTGACTGTGACCCAAATATCTCCCTGGAGAATGAAGCCTCATTTCACACCCCAGCCAAGCAGTGTGAAGACAGGGCTGGAAACCATTCCAGTTCTCCTGTGTGTGAACTTGTGGTTAGAGCCCGGACTGGTTGTCGAGGCCACTGGCAGAGAGTGAAAGAGAGGAAAGGCATGTGGATGTATAGAGGGTGTTCAGACCAAGAACTGAGAGAGGCTGTGTCACAGGATTAAAGCAGCTATGCAAGTTTGCACAGGTATTTCCACTCGTGCTGTCCTCACACCTTCTCTGAGGGGAGATTTTTGTCCCGGACACAAGGGCCGTTTGTAGATTGCAGGATGCATTGCCATGCACCACACAGACACAGCCTCTGGCCACATCTGCTTGTGTGGACACGCCGGTTTGCACCATGCCAGGGTGTACCCTGCCTGCCTGGAGAAGGGAGTGGACAGGGAAGGAGTTGGGATGGCTCTGGGAGCAAGCCCTGCAGTGCCCAGCCAGAGGCCATGCTGGGGACCAGGCCTGCGTCTCATCCGTGCCCTACTGGGCTCTGAGGCAGAGCTCTTTCGGTGGCACCAATGATGATCCCAAGGCTGTATTCTGTAGCTGTGGGATCTGGTCCGTGTTTGGGAAGCGTACAAAATGTTGCTTGGGAAAATGTTGTTTGGGAAGCCTGCAAAAGGGCCACCGCAGGATGTGGGGTGTGTCTTTCTGTGCCTTTGACCAAGAAAACAAAACTGCTGCTGCCACAACACCGTGTAAAACACCAAGGATCACGATGGTGTTTTAAAGAGGATAACCCAGTCAGTGGGGAGGTAGGTGGTGCATGCACCACATGTGCAGCTGGCTTTGCAAAACACAAAACCAGAAGCCTTGGGAAAGAGTAAGGAAAGCATCAGTTAACTTGTAGTATGAAGGTGGACGTTTGACAGAAGTACATTAAAATTTTTTAATGCTAAATGAAATATCAATAGAAAATGCCTTATATCTCTATCTATATCTCCCAGGCAGGCTTACATGGACAGTAAATAAAACAGTGTGCTTTTATGGAGTAAGGCCAAGATGCTGTCAGGGATCATATATCTTTTAGTCAAAAGAGATATAGGATCATGCTGTCTCTAAAGAGAAAAGAGATGACTACAGAGGAGAAATATCTGTAGAAGAATTGTTGGTTCTGAGAGCTGTGTGTTTAAAGCACAAAATCCCATGAAACACTGCCAGGAATTAGAGAGGAATGAGAAGCAATGCTTTAGAACAAAACAAAACAAGAAAATGGGAAGCAAGTAAGTTGTGTCTACCATGTGCCTAAGAACAATAGCGCTGAGTGAAAACCTGCTGGACTTCGTTGGGAATGCTGTGGTTTAGCAAGCCCAACTGAGCTGAACTGGAATGCTCTTTCTGTCTTTCAACAAGTTTGTAAAGGCTGGCAGAGATCTGGTCAGCTGTTCTAGCCCTGCTTAACAGCCCTCAGAGTTCAGTTGTTATATCTGGTTAGGGGCCCAGTAGAAAAATTAAGGGTCAAGCAGGTTGCGTTTGAGCGGTGTGTGGAATGGGTTTGCTCTGCATGGAAGAAAAATGTTTGTTGCCTCAGATGTGTCCTCGTGCACTCCTCTGAAGCAGGGGATTGCTGTGTAAATAGGAATGTGAGCAGTAGTTTGGGGAATTATTTCATGCTTGTGACGTTACACAGACTAGTTTAGCCCTTTGTTTAAGGGCTCATGTCCAAATTGATTCAGGTCCAAGTTAGTGCTTTGGTCCTGCACCTTGCTCCCTCTCTTCTTGCCAGCACTGATATTTGCATGGTCATGTCATGGGCCAGTTCAGGGAACTAAGCTTCTTAAAGGCCTCAACTTTTTCCTGCAGAGTTACTTTTTACCTGATTTGACTCCCTGAACCAGCTCACAGCAGGGTCATAGCAAGGCCTGGTGCTGGCACACAACATCTTGCTGGAATTCGTGGATGGGGTGAGAAGGAAATGACGGGACTTGGATTGGTTGAGCTCCTGGGGAACCTCAACTTACAGCAATTTACCCTTCCTCCTGCTCCACTGCATCCATGTAGAGACCTTCAGTCCCCTTGGATATTTTATATCCACGTTTACCTGACTGTGGACTCTTTAACTGGACTCCTGCACTCATCAGCATGTGTCCATTTGGGTCTGTGAAATGCTGTGGGTTCCCAACTTGGAAGGCTTAAATCCCACCACCCCGATGGCTCCCTCTCAGGTCAAGGCAACAGGGGCACATAGAGAGGTACAAAGACTCCCTGCCTGTGTAACTGAGGTGATGCTGACTTATTTTGGTCACGTCTTGGGAAGGCAAATGGGTTGGTGTCAGTGTCCTGGCCTCATCCAGTGCTGGTGAATCTTAATATCATCACTTATCCTCTGGGCACAGGCAGGCTATGCAGTCACATCCATTTAATCTTAGGAAGGTATCTATGTATGAAAAGAAACAGACCTCAGGATAGTAATGATTTGGTCCCATCTTCTCCTTTAAGGGGCCCAGAAGTATCAACAGAAACGTGCACTTTGGTATTACTGATAGAAAACAGGGCTTTGGAGCATGGTATCAAACGGTGTCCCCCAGGAACTCGCCTCACCAAACAATGACATCTCCTTCAGTTCAAAGGAAGGCAGAGTATTTTCAAAATTTGGCATGTAAGTAACAGTTGCAGTCGCTGCAGAGATATTGAGCAATTGTGGCAGAGCGTGGGAAGTGGCCTGTGAAATCAGGAGAGGTGGGGAAAAGTCCCAATGTACAACTTCTCTCCTAAGTAAGAGTTCCACATTTTGTGAAGGCCTGAGAGCCTGACTGTAATTTCACGTTTTCTGACAGTTTGACTTCTATTTCCATTTGTCAGCCATTGTCATTATTTTATGCCTCCATTGCTCATGTGTTTGCTGTAGCAATTTCTGTTAACTCTATCCCAGCTTATATGTTTTATCTACTAATGGCTTCAGGTGGAGGGACTTGAACTTCCTTCCTCAGTGTTTCCTCAGTGTTCTTCTGATGCTGGGTATGGGATGCAGGAATTTTTTTCCCCCAGAATGAGGCTGTAGTTACCTGAGGGTTGAAAAAACAAACCCTGTAATTCAAGGCAGTAGCACATAGCAGTGAAGAATGTAAATGGTGCTTTTCACTTAGCCTGGTTTCTTACAATCCCTTTTTTTCACCAGGAGCAGACAAGTGACAATTCCAATAATTAAAAGGAATACACCTGGAGAATTAGCTGCATAATGAGTGCCCCAGAAGTTGAAACTTCAGCTCTCTGATTGTGCTTCTGGTCCCCACAGACCTAAATTGCAGAAGCCAAATTCCAGTTTAGAGCTGCTGCTTTCAGATGGTTGCATGAGCTCTGGTATCAGCACCAGTTAAAGAACATATTATTCTTATATTAATTAGCCTTTTCCAGTGCATACCTCAAAGTGACACTTAACAGGAGGAAGACTAGGGAAGAAATAAATAATGAAATGTGATAGCATGCATTTTATGTGGTTTATCCATGGTCAGAAGTGAAAGCGGCGATCTGACAAATGTTTTTAGTTTTAATATACCTGAAGAGGGGAGAGAATTACTCCCACTGTGGAGCTATTTATGGCTGGTTTTGGTCATATGGAAATACATAGTTTCTATGCCCTGGGGTGATGGGACAAAATCTAAAGTAGCTGTCCTCCTTTATGTGTGAGTAAACTGGCTGTATGTCTCTCTTATTCAGAAGATATTAATCTTGCTTTTAAATCTTAGAATATAAGCAGGGCTGAATCTCAGAGAAAAGGCTTGAAAAAAACCAGTAAATTTCTTTTTCGTGCTATACAGCTTCGGACACCCTTTTATGAATAAAATGGCATGGCCAAGCGTGAAGTAACAAAGGAATTGTAAGCAGTGGCCAGCATGTGGGAAGTCAAAACTATCTACAGCTGAATAACGTTCTTATTAGAAATGAAGGGCAAACAGGAGTATAATTTATTATTGCCTCTCTATGTGGCTTCAGAGATCACATAATCCAAAGTAAAAAATGGCATGCATATGTTCCCTAAGATATTCTTCAGCATAGAGGGGCTATATATCAAAACCTTATTTCCTGGTAATGAATTTTAAATAAGTGCCCAGGGCATCAGGTCACTGATGTTTCCACTTTGCAAACTGGGTGGGCTATGAAAGCCCCTAGAGCCCTTCAAAGGCGCCTTAAAAAAAGATCCCCAGCCTTAACTGACCAAACTTTTCAAGAAAAATACCTGAAACAATTAGGAGAATGAAAACCAGGAGGTCAGATTACTTGGCCCATGGCTGAGGATTTACATAAATAGGCCTAACCTTTGACTTGAAAATAAAAGGTAAGTACAGAGCCCTGACAGAACAGCAGGTCATTGGTATTTACTCTGTAAAGTACTGCCTCTGATGCTATGACAAAAATGCCAGGAATTCCACTGATCACTGTGTGCTGATAGGGCTTAAAGGTATGCAGCCAGCTAACAGAAACCCAGCCTACCTGGCTGATCGAAACTGCATTACTCCCACGCGTTTATAACCCGCAATCTGCGAGCGTGGGAAAGCGTGCGAGGCCTCAGACTAATTCCTCAGAAAAAAAAAAAAGGAGAAAGTTGCTGTCTTTCACCATTTTTTTTTTTCTGGTGGTTTGGGCAACATACAATAAAATGAACAAAAATTCTCTGCCTGAGCATCTTAAGACGTTCTCTTCACAGTGTGTGCTGCTGTTCAAGAGACTCCGGAGCTGGTGTTGCCCATGCAGGCTGAGATTGGTACCACATGCAGCATCGTGGGGCTTTGTCAAAGATGAGCTGTGCTTCAAGTGTTGAACTGGTAACCAGCTGTAGGAAGCCAGTCCCTGGCTCAATTTTTAACTGAGGAAACTCTAGGCAGCCAACGTGCAGTAGAAATGCCACGCTGTGTGTTTGTGCTACGTTTTGTCAAGCAGTGGCTCTGTGCTCACAGGTCAGAGAGGGAAAGGTGAGCAAAACAATTTTTTTTTTTCATTTTTAGTTCTGGTACAAAAGCAAAGATGTTTTAGATTTTTTTTTTTTCTTTTCTACATGGATAGAAGAGAAAGGAGGACCCCTGTGAAAGTGGAAACAATAAGGGCAGAGTTTTATGTTCATGTTTTATAGAGAGAAATTCGGTTTCCTGTTCCAGTTTGAGACGCAAGCACACACCAAGTATCCTGCAGGCTGTTTCAAACTTGTTTCACTAATTAATCAAAAGTGATCCATTACAGAAAACCTGCAGGAATGTCAGAGATGGATGCTTCTGCTCTACTGTTTTTGACTTGCTTGTTGCAACAGAGGGGGAAGCTGTTAGTGCCTGTCGAGTAAATTATTGAAGGATGGTGTAAGAGAGCCTGCTGCCTTCCTCTTGAAGGGCCGGGGAGCCTGGGGCTAGCCAGCCACATGCTGCTTTCCCTGTCTGCTAGACCACTGTGGGGTTTTGGAGGGAGGTGGAGGAACATCCCACAGCTGGGTATTGATCAGAGAAGACAGGCTGGCCCCATGCCCTGGGCACTGCCTGGCCAAAGCCCAGGGATTGGGAAGCTGGGCAGGCAGTAGTGAAGCAGAAGGAGAAAGTGGCCACCAGAGGATGGTCAAGCAGGGTGTCCTGGTGAGGTGATGGGTGTCAGTCCCCCTGTGCCTGGCAGGTTTGAGCAGTGTGGGAAGAGAAGCCCAGCCCAGCATCCATGTCTGACTGGCATGCCCAGGGTGCCACTGGGCACAACTTCCTTTCTTCTCTGGCCAGCAGGCATGAACTCAAAGGGAAGTTAAATCCTTTTGAGGGACATCCAGTCTGGAGGGTGTTCATGGTGACGACAGCCCCTTTGCTGTTAGTCCTGGCACCTCCCCTTGCCAGGCTCAAGTGCCTCCTCCAATGGACCCCTCTGGTCCTGGTCTTCCTGGACAGAGCAGTAGCCAAGCAGCCCCACTTCTGAGTCAATTCTGCAATCCCCTCATGCCAGGAAGGCCTGACTGCTTTGGTGCCCGTGTGCAGGTATGCTGTGCTGGCACTGTGTCACTGTGTCACTGGCACGCCAGGCTTGGAGGCCACGGGGCAGAGGTGTTACCTATCCAGCCCCTCTGCTGTGCCACCACGTGCTTGATGTCTTGCATGCTGAGCTCTGTTCCCTGCCCTGCTCTCGTCATCTGCTTCTGTTTTACAGGCAGGCTGTTAAGGGCTGCATCCTTTGTGGAGTGCTATCCCTGCACAGTCTGCTCACAGACTGCTCTTGAGTGCTTTCAGACTAGATTTTGGCCAGTGAGATAGATTTTGTGGAATGCTGAACTTTGTACCCTTACCTTGACCGGCAGACTGTGGCTGTACTCCTCTTCTGATTCTCTTTTTACTGAAATGTCCAGTATGTAAATCCTCTTACCCCATTTTACTGAGGCCTCAGGTGCCAGCAGCAGGGCCAGAGCTGAGCCGGATCTTTCTCAGTCCAGAAGAGTTCTGGAAGCCTCATTGTCCCTTCTGGGGGTGCCAAAAAACTGATGCCTGAGGTGGCCACCTAAAACACAGAGACTAGACAAGAATAAGACAACAAAAGGAGGTATTTATTTGAAGGGCTTTTGAGGGTGCACCCTGGGCAGTCAAAAGGCTACACCCAAGATGGACCCTGGGTCACGGGTTCTTCACCCTTTTATAAGTTTGGTCCATTTGCATATCAGGGTTAATTCTCCAATTATAACTTTAGTTAATGTTGTAATTTCCCCAAGTTTACCCCACCTTCTTAGGATTTTAGTTTACACATTTTGGGCCTAGGACAATCTAGGTGTCCTTGGAGAGCAAACTTAGAGAGATTTCTGATGTCTAACCAGCATGAGAGAGCAGCAGCTAACAGGCCACGAGAAACTTCAGAGTTACACACGAGGCAGTACAGGATTTGAAAAATATAAAAGTTAAAACCTAAGGCATCATTACCATCAAAAACATGTTCTGGCTTATCGTGAAATGCCTAAGGGCAGTATTGAATTCATCCTTATGTGATCTCTGATGGTAGGGGACATTTTATTAATGGTACTTGTGCCACTCCATTCTTGCAAAACCACAGGAAAATATTTAGTATGACAGGACTTTCAAAACATTATGCTGCCATTTGCTTTCTTCACATAATCATTTGCTTCTTTTCGGATCGCTGTTAAAGGTGGCATTCACCCTGACATTCTGCAGTGGCTGTTAAGTTTGTGCACATGGTAGCTTTTCCTTCAGTCCCTGCACCTAACGGAGCAATTGACCTCTCCAGCCCCTCTTTTAGCTTCTGCCTTGGAGGTAGAGCTAAACTTTCACTTCCTGCAAGAGCTGAATTGAATTTTTTTGGGGAGACTGTTAGGGTTGGACCCTGTATCCAGAAAGTCATCTTCAGCCCCTTTAATCTCCACCAATGGTGTTCTGTCCCCAGCCAATAAGTGGCCTCTCTCCCCAGACAAAAACAAGAATTTCACAGAATTTTAAGCCCAAGGAGATTTTTTTTCTTCCCCAGCTCTGTATTGGTTCAACACATCATTTATTCCTCCACTCATCCTATGGTGCCTAACTAAGGTAAGACTGGCCCTGTAAAACCCAGATCAGCCAAGCTTGCCTTCTTCTGCTTAGAGATTTTCCCTCAAACCTAACAAGACCACAGCCAAGATCAGAGATTTGGGTACCTGCATTCAGCTGCAGGTTAAGATGCCCTTTTTTTTTTGCTCAGATTGGTTGTCTGTTCCTCTCCAGGAACAGTGCTGTCCCCAGCTCTGTCAGAGGACTCCCTTGAATGGTACCATCCCCTGGGTTGTTCATCACATGCTCTCCACACATTTGTAAACTCCTCCAGTGCCCTCATGTAGCTCAGGCTTGTTAGGTTGCTTCCCACTGCACAGAAGAGCTATTTCATATATTCACTCATAGCTGGGAAGCATAAACATTCAGAAGCAAAACATTACTCAAAGTCATAAGGATGGAAGGCTGCAGTTGTAAAATCTTGTGTGGAGAAGCCCATTTTGTCTCGTGAAGAGCTCTCAGGCACCATATCAAGCTTGTGTTTTGCTAGAGGAGGCATCAGCTGAAACAGCAGCAGCCAAAAGGCATTGATTCGTTTCATTTATTTTTAACTTTCCCATTGAAGTGCCTGAGGGGGGAAAAAAAGAAAAGGAAATCACTCCCTTGGAGAGCCCTTCAGCTCTGGGAAAGATACCTGCTGCAATCTAGAAACAAGCTTGTTCAGGGAACAGCCAGGCCAAGCACTGCCCAGGGGGCTGTAGTTTGTTCTTTCTGAATTTATTTATTTTGACCATGAGCACAGCCACCTCTTTCAAAAGCTGTTGCTGTGAGTTTGGTTTTTGGTTTGGGTTATGTTTTTTGGCATGGTTTTTTGTCTGTTTTTGGGGTTTTTTTGTTTTTTGTGTTTTGTGGAGAGCTGAGCAGACTCCAGGCATGGGGGTGGAACACAGGGAGAGCCGGGAGAGCCCGAGCCTGGGCAGCCTGGGCTGCGTCAGCCTGCTGGTCACAAGGATGCCTGTCATGTGCTGCTGCTCCTCACACAAAGATCCCTTTCTTTCCATGTCCGGTGGGTTTTCCATCAATGAGAGGACCTTGTCCTACAAACAGAAATCAAACGTCCGTAATTGCAGTGTCACTGATAAAACATGACTTCTTTACCAATTTGTACGAGCACTTTGACCTCCTGCCTCGGTGCAGCAGACTTCCAAGATTGTTTTTTGTCTTTGGCTCTTTTTAAGGCTGTGCTGGAAATACTGCAGGAAAGTTTATTTGGGGAGTATTTTTGATCTATCTCGAGCAAAAAGCTAAGCTCATGCACTTATAGTCAAAATTGTGCTGGATTGTCTGGAGTGATTGCTAGCTCTAAAAAAAAAAAATGGATTTCAGGTTATGGTTTACTTTTTGTTTAAATTTAGAACTGCTTTTGCATGAATAACTAGTATTATGTGTTTTCAACAAAAATGAGAACAAAATTTCTGCTCCACACAGATTCCATTCCTAAAAAAATGTGAAAAACTTAAGAAGGTTGAAAAGAAAAAAAAAATCAGTGCTGAATAGCATGGCTGAGCAGCTGTCTTATTTTTTTTTTCTTTCCTAAATTGAATTACTGCTATAACTGTTCTTTCTAAGTTAAGATCTCACTGGGGGAAGGAAGAAAGTTTCTAGGTTTCCCAGCAGGAAAGTCTTTAACAAGAAGTTAATGTAGGATAATGAAGGGGTCAGGAAAACCGTGAGCACGAAGGGATTGTCCAGAAGGCTGTGCCGAGAGGAGTGCAAATAAAGATGCTGAATAGGAGAGGAAATGTGCAGCAACCCTTTTGAATTTTAACCAAGCTCTTCATGCCACAGCACACCACCCTGGGCACAGCAATCAGCAGCACCCATGGTCAGCGTCCCAAGTTGTCACAGAGATGGAAAATTTCTTGTTTGTTCACGTGTTCTTCTTTAAAGGGAAATACCTTACAAGGGACAGGATTTAAAGTCTAGAAGATACATAGGAAGACAGTGCTGTTTAAAGACAAAGCTGAACTGAAAATCGAGAGAAGGTGGTATTTTTGGGATTCTGGGATTATGCTTGAAGTTTCTAATATTTAACTCCTACAACAGGGAAGTATGACAGAACAAATTAACTGGGCTAGCAGACCACTCAGATTTGCTGTTGTTTTTCAGTCAATAGGTCATTTCCCTGGGTTAGGGGTTGTGCTCTGCCAAACAGCAGGATTTTCTAGCTGGTCCTGTATTGATGAGAAAATAACTCTTGGATTCTGTGGTGCCATAGGTCATCAATAAAATAAGAAATGATAATGTTCTTCAATACTGCAAAATCCCTGCCTTTAATATTCTTAGAATATTATATTATTTTTCAAATATACTAGATGTTTTTCGAATATATTAAAAACCCATCTCAGCCAATTCTTTTTGCAAGGACAAAGGGATTTGCAAGCACACAAGGGATTTTATAGACATTATCTTCTGAATCCCACCTGAGATGCTGTGTACTAACTGTGCTGGTAGTTGATTCAGATTTAGTAACTAGAGTGGGATTCTGCCAGTTAGGTCCCTTTAGGATCAGGCTTGGACACTCAGACGTGCTATGGCCATGGAGAGTATTTCATCATGCTGATGTAGGTAACCCTCTGGTCTGTATAGTTGTGTTTGCATTGACAATCCCTAACAGTGAAATAACTTGTCAGATTTAAACAGTGCATACGATGGGTGAGAGACAGCAGGAATAGCACTGAGTTCCATGAACAGATCTGTGTTGCTCAACAGCATTATTAGCAACAGAAAAAATGCTATCTCATCTACCACTTTCAGGAGATTTTATTGTTCCCTGATAGGATAAGAAGATTCCACGTTCCTTATTTCAGAGACAAGTGTTTTTTGTCTGTAATATGTCCTCACTTCTCAAAAAGCAGATGTCACAGGCTAAAACACTGAGAAAATGACAGATCTCCCCTTTCCTTCTGCCCTCAGCAGAAATGAAGTCTTGGCTAGCTACTGGCATTTTTTTAGGAATTATGTCTGCTCAGTTATTTATTTTTATATTGCTGCAACTTTTTTTCCTGATTCCTGCAGAAATGAGGCTTATGCAATCCTGCTGTGTGCGCTTGTATCTTTGTCACTTCCACACCCCTGAAATCTTTTTGAACCTATTGACAAATTTCAACCCATTGATCTCTCAAAGAAAATCAAGTTCCTACAAGCTTTGTGAAGATAACCTGCTCACAAAGAGGTTGGCTGCAGTGAGAACAGGCACTATTTCAGAGAGAGGAAAACCCACTTGTAGGAAAAGTGTTTATTTATAAACACCTGTCCATGGGGAGCATTTCAGGGAAGGCTTGTTCCTTCTTTGAACTGAAGTCAATTGAGTTTGAGGCTTTGGGCTTTCAGCAGCCAGACTTCAATGTACTGATCTCCTCAGCATGTGGGGATACTGATTTGTAGTAATGATTTACCACCTTAACTGCATTTAAAGCTAATGATTTTAAAAACAATTTAATTTTCCATTTCCTCTCCTTTTTTTTTTTTTTCCTTTTTGTAAAGAAGCGAAGACTGCCCAATAGCCTGTCTCTTAAGACCAAGACCTTATGCCCATCACCCTAGAAGTCAACCCTTGACCTTTAACACTGTCACTTTTCTCTGTGGATTCTCTGAGGTTAAAGTTACAGAATTGCTGAAACAGATAACAGAGTGCAGAAGGCTGAAAAGTGACTGGGATGAACCTCCAGGGACAAAGTTAATCTGTTGGAGCATTTCCTGTGTGTACTTTGAAACCTCTCAATTTAACTTGATCAAAGCATGAGCCGACACATTTCGGCTCCCTACTGAACAAACAAATTTGCTGCTTATCGTTGTTGCCACCTCAGCCTTTAATTTACTCTACTCAGTAAGCCAGTACACATTAAATGAACAACCTGGTTACTACAAGTGCTGGGTGCTGCTCTCCAGAAAAGGCTGCAGTTTCCCTGGCATTATGTAGCTCAGCACATCACAGATCCTGTTTTTCCCCACAATCTCCATGTAAAAGGAAGCTTAAGCCCTACACAGCCAGTGTGGTCAACAGTGACCTCTTAGGGACCACTAGATCCATCCACATCCATTGGATTATATTTCAATATCTTGGGATTCGACCTTTCTTTTTCATTAATTCCCACAGGACATATGTGGACCGAGAAAATAAATGGTGGTGCTCTCAAAATGCGTTGGTTAACTCACATTAACATCTTTCAAAGCACATATGGATTAACAGATCATTTTAAACGTCACTTTGTTTTGGTCAAAAGCTGTAACTAATACTTTTTTTAATGGTCTGGTAGTTGGGTTTTTTTTTTCCCCAAAACATATCTTTACTCAAGTTAATAATAACAATAGTAAAGACTCATGTGAGGTGTTGCATGAAGGAAGCATGGCCAGACAGCCTGGCTTGTATACCACAATGAGCTAAAGTGGCTGCTTTCTGTTTTTAAACCAAAACAACTTGGCAAGTGTTTTTAAACCAAGTCTAAAATACTTTCATAGTTTTCCACTTACTTAAATCCATTGGCCCATATTTTCCAGCATATTTGCCTTTCCTTATTCTCAGGGAGATCGAGTCCAACGATTTGATTTCTGTGTCAACTGTTCTTCAGTGCTTCTCTGTGGCTGCAGAACCCCTGAACTAAGAAATTACTCCTGTCCACTAAGGTTTATGTTTCTTGGTCCATCATACAAATATTGAAATATCCTGGGCTGCAGAAAACAATCAGTCAATAAATCAACCCCTTGAACCAACCTTCCTCCCAAAGCAATGCTGGAAGGGAACTTCACTTGATATAGGTAGGTACAGATATAACCTACTCTTCATCCAAGCCATGGCTGCCTTTGGCAGTTCCTTTCCTTCTTTCAAGTAAAAATGACTTCTTCAAACATTCTGCAAGCTCAGATATTAACCATAATCTGTTTTTATTCTACTTCTGTGTCATCACTCATTGAAAATGCAAAATGCTTAGACAATGTAAGTAATGATGGAAAATTTCTAAAAAGGTGCAGTGCAGTGACACGTCTCCTCTTGGAATTAATGGGACGTGTGTGATGCTCTCCTGCACAATTCCCTAAGTGTCATTCAGAGACTTGTGAGCATCTCTGTAGGAAATGACAGGGCAGCCAGCCACATATGGCAGTGTCTGCTGGCACAGATCAGCCTCCACACGCAATTCAATAATAAATGTATCATGTCTTTCCCCATAAAAACCACAAACTAGTTGAGTTTAGGGGTTTGTGAAGCTTGCAGGTGATCTTTTGGTTTTGATGGCATGTAAGAGTCTTTCAAATCCATAAAACTCCTTCTCAATGTGGACTTGTAGGGATTACTTTATTCCTCCATGTTATTAATTTAAACAAGTTAAGTTACTTATTTTTCCACCTAAATGAAACCTGTGCCAGACACAGAAAACGCCTTGCCTGAAAGATGAGTTAGCATGAATGAATGACCTGCATTATTGGGTTAGCTTTAATGAATTAGCTGTAACTTTTGCATGGTAATGAAAGAGTTATCATTTTGCCAAGCTGGTTTCAAATTTGTCAAAGGAAACCGAAGTGTAACTAGTTGCCATTTACAAATTTAGGCAGCAGAGTTGGCTGGGAAGTGTTTCCATGCTGCTCTGGGATGAAGCAGAGCTCTAAAAGTATTCTCCAAATAGGGAAAAGAGCAAGTTTATTCTGGACTAGGTGGTAGCCTGGTGCTTGCTTTCACATTGGGGTTATTGGAGAAACAGATTTAAACCCTTCATTGGCTTGGTCTGGGTTTCTCATGCCAGGAAGGATTCCTCTGACACCACTCCATCAGCTGCTCTGTGATGGGTCTCCTTAAATATCTCTGGCCATGTAAGTTGCTTGTGCTTCTCCAAGAGAGGTTGTCTGTGTGGGTTTGAGCACTGCTCTAGGATCAGGGACACTCAGATGCATACTCCTGAGAATTTTTTATTTATAAAAAGTGGAAACTTCTCCCGTGGGTGGGCTTGGAGAAGATGCCTTTTCCTTTCTATCAAATGATGCCAAGAAGATGCCTTTTCCTTTCTATCAAATGACACCGGTGAGGAGAACACCTAATCCTGAAATTGGAATCCCTACATCAGCTCCAGTAGCCTCGACACATATTGGCTCCTAGAGCGACACAAGCTGTTATTTGTGCCAAAAGTTTCATTTAACATCTATATTTCCACAAGATTCACTGTTTTTTTTTAACAAGTCATCATTTTGGAAGAAAAGATATTTTATAGAAATTTCCATAGGAACTCTAAGGAATAGGAGGTCAAGGGACTGGTTCTTTGGGCTGCTCTCTGGACCCTCTCATTCAGTCCTCAAAAAGCTTAATCTCTGTGACTCCTCATCCCAGCTGCTCTTGGCACAACTAATCATGGAAAACCACAGCTGATGCTGTCTAGAATGTGCTGCTAATGGCTGCAAATGCCCTCACAGGTATTCCTGTCTGTGCTGAAGCAACCAAACAAATCAGGGCCTCTAACTGAGCAGGGCTGCATGGAGGGCAGCAGCCCAGAGGTGACGTGTCCCATGTGTGGAGCCCTCACACAGCTAATAATGACTTTTTAAAGCAGAATGGAAACAAAATATTTAAAATCCCCCACTAAGGAGTCACCATAAGCTGCTCAGCTGTACTAGAGGCCCTGTCTCAATGGAAGTCTGGTTGGATGGTTGGGAAGTAAATTCTGCACACCCTTGGTTACTAAAGGAACAGGAGCCAGGATTTGTGAGCCTTGCATGCTCCTTGGTCCTCCTCTTCTCGATGAATATTAGTTATACTTTTCTAGGCAGTTTTGTGGGTGAGTAGAGACAAAGGAGAGAATAGACAGGAGAATAAAAATCTATCTGTTTCTGTGACAAGGCCACCTGCTTGTGTCTTCTCAAGGTGGTGGCCTCATTGTGTGTATGGCTTCTCTTTTCCTCTACAGACAGCCAGTGTTTCACACATCTACAGTTTTCCAACCATGAGTTGTATTAAATTCAGACATCAGTTTTAGCCTTCAAAAATTAATCTTTGCAAAGCATCTATGTCAGGAAAACTGCTGTCCATTAGTAGGAAATTATTCAGAAAAAGGAAGACAATTTTCTTATTTATGTAAGAAACTGCTTTACAATTAAATACCGATATAGGTCAGTAAAATAAGTTCTTTGATCTATTGCTACAAGAAATCAGTGTAAATATTTTTCCTGATAAGGGTTGCTACAGCATAATTGCATTTTACAAACTGTGTAGTGTGCTATTACTCAGGAAATGTGTTCACTGATATACATGCCTCCACTCAGCCTCATGGCTGAAAGGTTTGCTTTTTCTCATATTTATAGTTCTTGCACATTTTTAGATAAGGTGGTTAAACTCATGAAGGCATGGAAGAGAGTACAAACAGGGAAAATTGATTCTAGAGCATACACAACCATTATTGAAACAGAGACCAGTTGATTGTTTTCAAACAAACGTAGGTTAGTATCATTTGAGATTAAACTGCAAGGCAAATATTAAGAGGGATTAATTTATTCTGTCAACTCTGACTGTTCTAAGCTTCATCCTTTTGCTAGAATAGATGAGAGCATGACTCCATCACAGCTGTGAAAAGGCTTCTTCTTCATGGAGTTTTGTCCTGTTTCAAGGGGAACAGCGCTCACTGTAAAAACTGAGCCCCCCCCAGAGCTTCCACAAGCTGCTCACTGAATGCTGGTGGTATTGAATGCTCAACAGTTCCTTACCTTGGGGCAGATTTGTCCTGGGTTTTAGTGGGATTGCTGGTGTGGGAAGATGAGAATGATCATAGTGCTGTTAGAACTCCAGCTGTGATTCCCTATTTACCAGGGATGCTGCCATAATAATGAAGGGTATCCAGGTAACTCCTTTCAAGGTTTGTGAACCTACCTGAGCAATGCCTCCTGGATAGAAATTGTTCAGCTAGGCAGGACTGAGCTTATTAAACATTGTCTCAGCATGAAAATATGTATATGAGTGTACAGGTTTAAGCAAAGCCATCTCATCAGATTTAATATGGGGGATATGAAAAGACCATTGTCTAGTTAAAAACAAGAGTGTCAGGGAAGTGCTTGCAGCAGTATTTCTTTGTTTTGGAGAGCAGATGGCTGAGCTATCAGAAGCAGAACACTGCAGCAGGATGGGAAGAGCAGGAGTGCATCTCTGCACTCTGGTCACAGAGTCTGGGATTTGACTGCTTGTGGGCTGCTATAAAGTTCCACTTTGCCCAGGCATGGTTTTCATGACAGGGTAAACAATCCTCTTCAGGCTCGAGTGGGATGTCCACCATCCTCATGGTCTGTAGTAGGCAGCAGAGGAAAAAACAGTTGGTTGTTCCCGAGAGAGAGGATGTGGTTCTGGGTTCATGGCCAGAGTAGGAGGCAATTCCCGCATCCTGCCTTATCACCGGGCTCTGGAGCCAAGCATGCTGCTCTGCACATCGTGTGTTTGTCACAGATAAACCATTTCTACAGCTGTCTTCCCTGCAACAGCCTCAGGATAAGGCCTTCCTGGGACAGCCTGAGGGAAGCTCTTGCTTTTTCTTACAGGAGGTGAAATATGCAGTCACATGAGGACAGCCTGAAATAAAAATGAAACTGAAATCTGGTTTGTCTTTGTCTGGTCATTTTGGAGGAGTGATGGGAGCCATCAACATCTGGTTTGGGATTTAAGTGTGCCTTATTCTGTTCCATGACTTCTGTTCATTCTGTTCCATGCTCCTGACCTTTCTCCTCAAGGTACCTCCCTTCCTTCAGTTCTTTGGGAATCAGCAACCTTTGTGTGAGTGTGAAATGGGGACAGTAATACTTGCCTTTCTTCTTAATTCACTTGGAGATCTACTGGTGGAAAGCATTTGGTGGGACAGTCTAAGTGCCTGATGGCAGTTCAGACTGTGATGAGGTTCTGCAAAGATAGAAATGGTTGTTGCTGATGTTGTCTTGATGTGGTTGTAACTCCCAGAGTATGCAGGAAAAATCATCTCCTTAGAGGTGTGTAGGATTGTCAGTGCCATAGTTGTCAGAAATTTAGCTTTGTCTTTTTATCTCTTAATCTCTTCTTTTTTTTTTTTTTTTTTTTTTTACTTTTAAAATGTGTTGGAATATTGAATAAGATGGGGGAAATAAACCCATAAAAGAATGCATTAGGAATATATTTTAAGTGGATACCAGGAAACTACAATGTTCATGTTGCCCACAGAGTCTCAATTTGGCTGTTTTGGGATGGTACAGTCTCTAATTACATGAACAAATATCATTTTTGAAGTCATATGATATAAAAATATGAACTATTTAAAACCTTAGACAAACATGAAAGTCCCACCAGTTATCTTACACTTACTCTGCTTTGTTGTCCTTGTGGGTATGACACTCATTTTCTACAAGAGTTCATTGGCAGTACAGGGGGTCTGCAAGTGAGTTCCTGACTGCAGTGCTTTCCTCAACAGAGATAGATGCATTAAATTTTTTAAAGGCTTTCCTCACTCAAGCCCATGAAGATTACTAGCAGGGGCCATAGCTGGAGAGCAGAGGCCCTTGGCTGGGAGGAGGACATCCCATCACTATTAGAAGAGCAGGGCTTATCCTTTTCAGATTTCTGAAGAGAAATCTCAAGAGAAACCTGGAGGGGTTTCAGAAGAGAAGTATGTAAAAGAGGAATAGTCTGACCCAGACAGAAAATTGTATTTCCAGTCTGTGTGAGGGCATCTAATCTGAGTCATCCTACTTAGGGATGAGAAACTTAAAGTAAGGCTATGGATACTAAAAGATAAGGCTATTGATAAGGTACCTGAAAAGCATGAAAAGAAATTAGTTGTCTCCTTCAGACATGCATCAGGCTTCCCTCAATCGCTTCCCCAGCAGTATTACATGGAGAAATTCTTCCTTCTGTACAAGCATTTTTCTAATGGTTAAAGACATTAATGAAGTCTGAGACAGACCTTTAAGTCCTGTTGCTTGACTGCTCCTAATAGACTGCATGAGTTCAATCCCATAGCTTTACATCCCTGAGCTTCACCTTATATCTCTTTATGACAGCCTTCTGCTTTCGATGTTAGATACCTCACACAGCCTTGTGAGGAGAGACTGCATGTAAAACCAGCAAAGATTTGCTGGGGGGAAAAAAAAAAGTGTGGTGTAATCATAACACATTACAGTTTTTATCTTTTGCCATTAAAAGATTTGTACTTTTGCATGTGAGGAAGGGAAGAAGGAAAGATGCTCATTAGCAACTTCCTTCCTCAGGCTCTGAGCTTCCAGGGGCTCCTCTCTGGGAAGTGTGAGCACAGCTGCAGTTCCACGGCAGCCTCAGCTGATGGAACAGCTGCCTCTGCAGTGCACCGCCATCATCTGCCCCTCTCCCACAGCCCCACTCCATCCCCTGCACCAGCCTGGATGTTCTCTGCTCCTTTGTAGAGCCATTTTGAGGTGTTAATGTGGAAGAAATCTACCTGTGACCTTTTGTTTGTATGGATGAGGAAGGCTCTGAAGTGTGGCAGGACACCCAAGGTGCCCTGAGGTGCTGCAGGAGAGGGGCAGGGCTGTGGGGCAGGACAGCAGAAGTGGCTGTGGTGCCAGAACACACACTGACTGAGGCTGCCAAGGAGTCACAGCCTTTCCCTTCAAGGCAGAGCTTCTGGTGTGATGGAAGCTGCTGCTGAGACTGCCTGGCTTCCACAGAGCTCCACAAACACCAGTGTTGCCCTGACTGCTGGGGAAGTGCAAGAATGAAGAGGAGAAAGAAGAGGAATGAAGATGTTGTAAAATGGGATTACAATCAAGAATTACTGTAAGAGAGAGGAATAGGAGTCTGGGAGTACCATGGAGAAAATGCTGTTTCATGGCTCTGCAAAGTTGACCAGACTGGGATTATTAGGAGAAGTTTATCTAATACTCTGGATATACCACTTTCTGTGCCTGATTTGCTCGCCTCTTAAACTCTGCAGGGAGTTCTGATCCTTCCTTTCTCCCAAAGAAGGGATGAAACAGAATTAATGAAGGCTGAGAGAAGGGCAGCAAGGATGAATGAAGGTACAGAGCACCTCACCCTTTTCTAAGTGGAGAGGCAAAACAGAATAATCACCCTGGAATCTGGAAAAGAGTCCTGGCAAGGGCAAAGAGGGGCTGTTGGCTTGTGGTCCTTCATGGAATCGTGAATGACATCGTTGATGATAAGAAGAAAGTGAAAAGAAAGAAGTGTTTCACTACTACTTGCTAAAAAGGGGGGTGAGCACCCTGTCAAGTTATAAAGACAGGATGATTTAGGTTGAAAGGAATCCCTGGACATAATCTGGTCCAAACCTCTCTCTAAGCAGGGCCAGTTTAGCTCAGGATTTGTCTTCCTTGGTTTTGAATGTAGGATGCAGATCCTACAGCCTTTCTGGGCAACGTCTTCTAGTGTCACCAGACTGAAGATCTGAGGCACATTAAGAAAGTGATTTATGCATTGTATGATCATTGGACATGTTTTACTCATAGGATGCTATGGAGTGGAAAGTCCAAACTGCTTCATAAGATTAACAAAACACAAAAAGAAAAATGCTTCCAGAGCTACTAAAACTGTGAGTATGACATCTGAGGCAGCAGGTTGAGGCAAGGTGGGAACATGATTCCCATCACAATTTATTAGTCCTCCTCTGCCCTGACACACCTGCTACTGACCACTATCAGAGATCAAGTATTGGTTTGGATGGGCCTTTGGCCCACCCAGCATGATGGTCTTTGGTCTGATCAGTGGGTGACCCAAGTTTGGCAACACATCAAGCAGGGTGAAAATGGATTGGAGCTCTTAATGCTGCCTTCAGTTTTCACAGGACAGCTGCCCAGGCAGGTTCGGACCTATTTCCATCAAGCATTAAAAGTTGGTTTCATAACATGTATTTTTCTGTCAAACTTTGTGAATAAAACAGTGCAGGAAGATGTCGTGACTAACGCAAAGCTTTTTATTCAGGCAGCAGATGAAGTGGGTTAGTTTTAGAAAGGAGTAGGAGTCAGAAGAACATTCAGCTTAAGCAGACAGACCAGCCCTGGTTAAACTGAAGGGAAAAGCAGTGACACTGGGCCCTGCATATCTGATGTGAAAGACTAGGAATACAATACTGGATTTATTGTTCGGGTTATACATTATCCCAGAAGACTGTGGTTTTATAGTGGTGACATCTGACCGCTTGCTATCAAGAGATAACTTGAAAGTGCTGCACGATAGGAAAGCTGTTCTTTTCTTGCTGCAGTTATTTTTATTGACAAGCTTTCAGACACCATGAAAGAGTCCACTGGTACTCAGCAGCAAAACACTGTTCACAACCAGCCAGAGGAAGATTGAAGGCATGAACAATGAAGCAAATGAATACCCTGCTGCCTCTCTGCACGCATAGCTGCCTGTTCAGCCTTCAAAAATTAGTAAATAAAATCCACAGATGTTTGGATTCAGAGATAAGATGATTCCTCAGTGCAGGGATGTCTCCCATTTTTTGGATGCAATGTGCTGCATCTTGCAGGAGAGGTGCTTCTTTCTGCAGTGTGTCTGCTGCAGCAGAGCCCCCTCACGCTCACATCAGACCCCTCCTTTCCCACTCACAGGAGCTGATAATCTCTTTGTTGCAGAAACATTAATTGATTGCTCAGGGGAAAAATACATTGAGAAGGAATGCAATGCTTATTTATAGGTTAGTTGCTGCTTTTCCTCCTGTAAAGTGCTTTCACTTCTGGTGGTTGATTGTGAAGGAGAGCAATGGTGTGATCAGAGGCAAAGACTTTTTGTGTCTCTGTCTTCTTGCTCTAATTTGTGCTGTTTCCCATGTGGAGCCCGGCTGCACAGGGAAGCTCTGCCCCAGCTGGGGTGGTGTCCAGGGCTCAGAATGGCACAAACCAGGGGCTCTGCAGGGCACAAGGGCTCAGCAGGCAGGTCCCAGGCAGGGCATGAGCCAAGGGACCTGTGACAGGCGCAGTGCCTGGATTTGCAGCTCCAGCTCCAGAGGTTTAGTGTTTCCAGGAGTGCCACGGCTGAGACATGGTGGATGGGCAGGTGGAGTGAGCTCAGCCAGGTGTCATCACAGACACCAGCTACACCAGATCACCCAGGGTCTGAGTCTGTGAGCAAAAAGATACCCTCACTTCCCCTCCACATGCACTTGCAGGAAAGGAGGATGCCCACCCTGTGCCCAGTGGGACTCCAACTCCAATGAGCAGCTCTGGAGCCAGGACTTGTCCTGGTTGGCAAAGAAAGGGCAAGCTGAATGCCCAAGCCTGCACATTGCAAAGATGGGGAGACAATGAACATGCACATTATTTTGGTTTTGCAGCATGTATCTTACCCAAGCCTTTATTTTCAGGGATCTCAGTTAGAACAAGAGAAATAGCAAAGCTTTTAGTAAGATCAGTTTCTCTAATGACTCACCAAGTGCTACAAAGTCAAAACAGGTTGCTTGTGCTTGAAAGGTATAAAACATGTCATTTTTATGGTTACTGTACAAAACACTGCATATATGCATGCAAGGGAACATTTCAAAATCTCATAGAGCTTTTTTTTGTGCAGCTAGAGGCTCCTTTCTCCTGTTCTTTTACTCACATGTCATGATTTGTATTAAGCATTATTGCTTTAGCAATTAAGCAAATTTTCTCACTGCACTCTGCCAGTCAGAGTATTGGTCCTTTATACTCCCAAAAGAAAAGAGGAATTGAGGTACCAGTGTCCCAAAACAGTTCCCTTTCCAGTCCACCAGAGTCTTTTCATTGGTGTTAGAAGGGGCATCAAGTTCTGTGAGCACTGGGGAATGAGTAATAACTGCATCTGACCTCCAATAAAGACCTGCAAGTCCATCAAATGTCTGTTACATAATGCTATTTTCAACAACATTAATACACCTACATTTCTTTAATGTCTTTCATTCCAAATGAAATTTCACCACCATAGTGGAAAATGTGCCTTTACTTTAGTAATTATACAAGATTTGACAAGAAAAATATCCCTTTCAGCAAAGTCTGACAGAAAAACAAAATTCCAAGGAAGCAGAACATCTTGTAAGGCAATTAGAGATTTTTGCAAAAAAACTTTTGAGGGAAATACTCTTATTTCTTCAGAACTAGACACCATTTTAGGATTTTCCATTAGTTTCCTAAACTCTCCTCCCTTTTTAATTTTTTTTGTTTTAAATTTTATTTTAAGGAACAGGGAGCATCCGGAATTATCCAAGCCCCTAGAGGATATAAAAGAATATAAATAGTAGCATGTGATATTTCCTCGGGTGGAGAGCAATTCTTGTGTATCACATTTCTTTTGCAAGTTAGGGTATGCCTCTGCTACAGCACCTGGGTGGGTCCTGAGGTGGCTGATCCACACCAAATTCCCACTTCCAGAGCAGCACCTCTGCCCAGGCCCCCACAGCTGGCGTGGAGCTCACCTGGGTGTGAGCTGCAGACGAAGGATGCTCAAGACACGCCTGTATTGTTTTTAGAGCTGCCTGAAATGGACTCTGAAAAGAGTTTATCTGATGAGTTAAAGCAGCAATGCATACAAGAAATAGCTCACATCCTTGACATCCTTGGTTCCTTTGCACAAAGGTAAGTGACAAAATCCCTGGTAGGACTCTGCAGGTGAAATGGTGTTTTTCCTCCTCTTCCTTCATGCTGGGGAACTGTGCCAAGTGGTTACTCAGGGCATTTGTCCTTCTTACCATGCTGGTTATAGGATGAGGATTTCTTCATGAAGACTGTCTTGAGGATGGGGATAAAGTCCAAGTTTAACCACAATTTTCCCTTGCACCACTGGCTTCACAAGGGCACTTCCTCTCCCTGGGCCATGGGGACAGGGGGAGGTGCTACACTCCCATATGGAACTGGGGAGAAAGACAGATTCTGTAGGGTTTTTCTACACTGTTGCTCTGTGACCTGCACAAGCTGTTGGAAAAATGGAAAGAGTTAAATGGGATGGCTTTTGGGAGTGCCTTCACAGCTTGGTGCAGGTATTTCCCACCCAACAGCTCAAAAATGGTAATTCATAGAACAGGATGAGCATTTCTTTCTGCTCTCTGCTCATTAAAAAATCAGTGATGACAGACATGATCTCCAAAGTGGCTGTTCTCTGCCTTGCCATGGCTCTGGCCTTACCCCAAGCAAGAGGGTTTGGTGCTGCTGAGAACCAGGACACGTCTCCAGAGCCCAGCCACACACTGTAGGGGTGGAAGGAAGAGCTCTGAATGGCTTTTTGACCCTCCAGTCCCTACTCTTGTTTATATCCTCATGTGGTCAGAGAAACCTTCGACTAAAGCAGTCTTCAGGTTCTGGGAGAAATGTGCTGATCCATGTCTCGTGCAATGCCACAGACTGGGGACAACCCCAGCAGGGAGGAGTTCCACAGCAGGGTGATGGAAAGGTGGGTTTGTTGCCCATGGATGGCTGATCTGCACCCCAAACTTCCCACGACTGGCCCAGTGACTGCTCTAGGCTCTTGCAAAGGTGGCTTGCATGTCCTCCTCCAGGACTACTGAGCTGCTCTGCTTCTTCAAGGTTTTTAAATTTGGGTTTCCCCACAGCCAGACCTTTCTCAAGCTGCTTAGCTTTTTTTTTTTTCCTAGTACACCCACATAATTACTCCAGCACAAAGAGTGGGCTTGTGAAGCAGCAGCATTTTAAAAAACCACAAACTCTGATCTCAAGGCAATCTTTCCCTCCCACTTCCTCCCCCTTCAAGCAGGGGTGTCAGCCGTGCTGTTTCTTTCAAACTTTCTCTGAGTCATCTCATCAAGCAGCTTGTAAATACTTGAATGCATCCATCAATGTCAAGTCAAAGTAAGTAACTAGCAGCACATGCTGTGCAATGGACTTTCCCTTGCTCCCATTTCTCTCATTTTTGGGGATGCAGAGAATTCAGGGGTGACCCTATCTCCCCATATCATCAGCACACATACAGAGATGTCATCAAAGATGTTGTCTCATCATGAGAACAGGACACCAGAAATAAGGTGAGCAGCTTAAATTCAAGAAGGCTTCAACTCTTCTGAAACTCCCACTGCTGTATGATCCAGAGTGGAATGCCTTCATGTAAGATGCTCCATTCATTTCATCCTAAAACCAAGAAATCAGAGACCCTGAGGAGCTGCATTACCAGCACGCCTTTGAGAATCTGAGGATGGGTCATTGCTAACCATTTTGGACCAGCTGGTCACAGCATTATGAACTGTTGCTAGAAAAATATTATGTTTTCATATTACAAGGGTGTAATTTGCTGTGTCATCGTTGCGTACTAAAATCTAAAAGGCAGAATGTGATTCAGAGGGTGCATGGAACACAAACCACCTCCTCAGAAGGCAAAAATCTCTGCTGAAAAGCAGCAATGCTCCCAAGTATGACTGATAAACGTGAGTTTCGTCGTGAGCTAAATGGCAAAATAGGGACCCTGCACCAAGACTTCGCCCAGCACGGTGCAAAATTCCCTGATTTGTCTGCTAGCAGGCTGGTTTATGGTAATGAAATCATGGCAGTGGGAAGAAAGAAAAAGTCTTGCAAAATTTCTGAGTTATTCCCTCCAGATGGCTTGCAAGGAAGGTCTGGTGTCATCGTGATATTTGCCTAATAACTCTGAAATGATCAGTTGAGGTGGATGAGTGTACTCTCAAATAAGTACCTGTGTGGAAATATGCTCCTCCCCAGCCCTTCCACCCAGACAGGTTGGTTATGTGTGAAAATCACATTATGAGCCAGGAACTCCAGCTTAGTGCTACCTTATGAAGTAGAGTGGGGGAAAACTGGCTGAGTAAGAAGAATGTTAAACTGCAAAATGGGAGGGAAGGTGTCCTGAATACTCTTCCCCCTCTCTGCTCCAGCCCACAGCGAGAGCTGGGCACAAGTCCTGCTGTGAGGGGCATCTCACTCGTATCTGTTATGATTTTAAAACATAAGGCATTGAGATCTCTCTCTAAATTCAGTGCCCTGACAGAGTAAGATACTGGTCAAGGTGAGTATGGATGGTAGTACTGATCCACAAGCAATTTTTCCCTGCCATGACCAAGGGACATGTCAAGGGTTGCCCTTCCCTCTTTTTTCTCAGGGAGTGCAAGTTGAAAATCAGGATAATTGCACAGCAAAAATGCTTTCCATCTCACTCCTTTATTTACTTTTTTTTCATGATTTCCTTCCACTCCCAGATGAAGGAATGTAGGCTGTTTGAAGAGCTGATCTGCTCGGGTGGGGCATTAACTTAATTTGAAGCATTGCTGAATATTTAGTCATGTTCTGTAGGAGTATTAGAATCAGAAAATTCTTGGATTCCTAACAAACTCTGCACGTGCACACGATCTCCAGAAAGAGAACAAGTGTTTAAAAACAAGGCTCTGTACACAATTCTGAAGTAATTTAAATATAAGATTATATATATATATAAAATTTAAGTTAAAAACATCTTGCAGTACTACATTACTGACAGCTGAAAGTCAGACACCAACTGTGATGGCATAGATCTGTAAAGTGCTTTAGGGAAAAATTACTAACTGGTATAAATCTGATTTTAAAATAAAGATAGCAGAAAGAGAAGTTTGAGTTAATTTAAATAGGAACATGCCATTTACAAACAGAAGTCTCTTCCCATGGTCAAACTGGTCAGCCAAAGGTGGTTTAGGAAGGTAGCTCTCTTCTTTTTAAATCCGTTAGCTTGTGCTGTGACATGTGGCACCTTGCTTTTGTGACTTATATCTTCAAATTAGGACACTTCCCAAGTCTGCTAATGGCTGTAGCTGGGTCAGAACCAAGTTTCTCTTCTCTTAAAGATTTTGTGTTTTCAAAAAAAAATTTCCATTTTGGACAAGGATGAACACGAGTGCTTAAGTGAGTATTTAATCCAGGGCTTACAGAAGTGTTTTCAGTATGGAATCGCTTTGTCTGCCATTTTCTCAGAGTCATAGATGCACGCCTTCTTTTCAGAAAAGCATAACTGCCTGATTAGGTGATGACTTTATAGACAGGCCCGTTTCTGATCCTGCAGACTCAGACTAGAGATGGAAGTCACACAAAGCATACTGGGGTGGTGTGCAATCAGAACTGGACCCATCATTGTCAAACCAGGCCCACTCACAGTTCACAAACACTGCCTTCTGGCTCTTTCAGTACCAGACTTCAGAGGAAAGTAGAAATTGTCTGTAAAGCACAAATACTTTGTAGTGAATACACCTTCACTGTGTGAAAAACGAGCTCAAAGCTGATTGCGGATAGCGGGTCTGAAATCCGCCGATTTATCCAACTTCCATGGATAGTTTTCCAGCTCCAGCTCCAGAGCCACAGTCAATATGTAGCTATCTAACTACTTCCTGGAGAGGCATAACGAAGTAATTAGCTGCCTGAGCTCTATCAGATATACCTGCCCCTATGTGCCCACAAAACTTCTCCTGTGAAAGTGGAAACACAAACCTGGGAGTGACTCCATGCCTTATTGTTGTGTTCACAATCGAAGTGAGGCAAAGGCAGCTGCCGTGTCAAAAAAACCTCCCCCGACTTCCATTGTCAAAGGCAAATTGGCTTCCAGGTCTTAATGGTCATTAGCCAACCCCTCTTCACTCCTGGTGGCTGAGAGCAGCTCCCTCACAAACCCACGCAAGCATCGCTCACTCTCACACCCCACCTTGACTTCGGCACCGAGGTGCATCTCATGCCCTGACTTATCTTGGTACGCGCTGCCTATGAATAATTCAGGACATCTCCAGACAAGTTTACTGTTTCAGTCCAAGTGAATAAGCGGCAGTAACAAATGCGATGCAAAAGTGTAGCAACAGACTGCATAGCTAGTGCGGAGCAGGGAAGGTTTCCATGGACACACTTCTGCTCTGTTGGGAGGCTTTGAGAGGGAAACGCAGCACGAGTGGGGCAGGTTCAGGACATAAGAGAAGATGGACTGCTCCAGAGAGCAGCCCCAGTCGTGTTTGCCTGGCTGGTGGGGCAGGAGTGTGTGATGAGTGAGTGGAGGCAGGATGGAGGCTGTGCCGTGTGCCCATCCCTGCAGTCCGGGGCTGCTCTGAGTTTTTTTTTGTGTGTGCTGTGCCAATTAACCACTCCTGGTGTGACAATGGGCTGCACTCCTGGCACTGCAGCTGAGCCAGATGCTCAGAGCTCAGGTGCCAAGTCACACCGTGCAGGACATGGTCACACGCAGATAGACCTGTCCACATGAATCGTTTGGGAGTGTAACCACTCTGTTATAATATTGCATTGTTTTTGGGTACATAGCTTCCTGGTTTTAACTTCTTTTTTGCCAGAAATTGTACCAACCAGCTCAGAGGCTTATGTTAGAAACAGGCAGAATTCTTGTGACAATGTGCTTGGCAAGGATAACACTCAGCAGATTTCAAGGACATTTTGACAGGAAACTTTAAGATACATTGTCAGTGCTATAACGAGAAAGAATATCCTCCTATTAACATGTATCTAGATTTTCTCCTTGATTGTTTGGTTAATGATCCCAGCCTTGTTAGCTGCTATCAGGGAAGATCCAGCAGCTAGAGATCTGAGATGAAGAAGATGAAGAACCATGGATTTCTAAATTAGAAAAGTTCAAAGGTAGAAATGGGTAATAAGGAAATGAAGAGAAAAATCTTTGTGATCATCATCCAAACTCTAGGGGGAAATGAAAAAATCTGCTATGGATAGGAGGTACTCTCCATTCAGCCCTTCAGGTCAAAGGGTTTTCTGAAGTTTCTTTCTTTGAAGAGAGAAAGTAAAATGAGCATGGGTTTAGGAATAAGGGGGAAAGCCCTAAATGTGAAATACAAATGGGAAGAGTTGGAAATGTTGTGGTATTTGGGTCCCTGCTGGCCTTAATTAGTGTGGAGGAGAATGCAGTTCTTTGGAGAGAATGACTTTACCCTGCCAAAACTTGTCACACCTAAAATGCTTGATTGTTTCTGTTAAGCTTCTCTCTTGAACTATTTGAGTTGCTGAAACCTGGGCCAGCTTTAGAGGTGGAGTTGGGAATTTGTTGGGGTTCAGGCTTTGGACCTGTAAAATCTTTTTTTCTCAAGTATTTCAGCACAGCTTGTCTCTTCATTCCAGTGTTTCCCTCAAGTTCTCTGAGCAGGGATTGTCTCTTACTGTATTAACACATCCTCCATCAGGTATGAGGGGTCCTGCTCTGGGGCAGGGGTGCCTCTCCTGCACAGGATATATCTAACTTGTTGTTTTACAACCAGCTTCTAAAGGTCTTGGTTATCTTTTATCTGTTATTTAGGTAAAGAATCTACAGCAAAGAATCCTGTAAGTCTTTCCAGCTATCCACCAAACTAATTGAAAAAAGTCTCATTAATTTCTTTTGGGCAATTACTACGTAGTGAATAATGCAGCAAGTCACTCCAAGCTCCTGTGTAACGTTTCCTTGCTTTATGGATTTTTTCCTAGCATGCCTGCAGCAGAGCTGTTTATGTTGTTTTCACTTTGTAATTTTGTGCATGAAGAACTACAATAAACATAATTAAAACCAAATTTCCCTATCTCTCCTCCTATATTTCTTCTCATGACTCTTCCCTTTTCCTAATCTTCTTCATTCTCCTGCTTCCTTCCTCTCAAATTTATTCTTCTTTCTTTACTCTTTCTGCTTTTCCTTCTGCGTCCTCTTGTTACCCGTTCTTTTCTGCTCTTTTTTTTTGTATTCCATGTGTTTTCAGAGCCCTCAAAGGGCCTACACTTAGCATAAGCTGGGGTTTCCAAAGATGACAAGTTTGTGGGTAGATGCCAATAAGATTTGAAGCTGAAATACAATCATGAAAAAGATCTACAAACTCTTGCAAAACTGGCTTGTATAGACTCATACCTGTGAATGACTTATGAGCAGATAGTCTACAATGCTTGTATTTTCCATTTAAGGTGATCAAATGTCTTCTTTCCACCATTCATCCACCTGCCTGATTTTGTATCAGTCAGTAATTTTCTTTTTAAGGAGATTGTTGCTACAATATTGAAAGCACAGCTGGGTTTTATTCCCTGAAATGTCCCTTCTGCATCTGGGTTTGTGAATGCAGTCCCTATTTTAGGGGTCAAGATTTTAGGGCTCTCCAGGTTTTGTTTCTGCATGATCACGGGTTGACCACCTCATCCTTGATCTTCTGCTTTCCCATCTGCAAGACGGAGATGTTGACTTCTTTGTAAATTACTTGGAGTTCTATAGATGACAAAGGCCTTCACTGTAAAAAACGCTTTTTTCTTTTATTTACACAGAAAAAGCACTAAACAGCTCTTGATGAGTGTTCAGCCCTTGCATGTAGAGCAGATGAAGGCTGACCACTGGGATGAGGGGAGTAAAGGTTTCCACAAAATCTAGCAGTTCATCCGAAAAATGTGTAGAAGCTGATGAGCATTACCCAGTGGGATTTTTTTAATTACTTCTTCCTCTGCATCTCAGGAAAAGCCATCACATCTCATTATGCAGATTCTGCTCACTAAGTGGGAATAATTGGCTACGGGAATGACACCACTTTAGGTAGGCACTGTCCATGACATGGTGAGATGCCATCCTGACTGTGCTGAACACCCATATTGGTTCACATTCTGCTATCTTTTCTAAGGGCCTCTATAACACTTGCTCAGAGATTTTGTTTGGCCACTGGTAAGGACTGTAGGATTTGGCTTTTAATGAAGATGATACAAATTTCACCTTGCCATCTTTCAGAAAAGTCGTACTTGAGTTACAGGAAAATGCTCCTGCTCAGCACAGATTTTATCCTCATGAATTTTGTTCTGACAAACATAATGAAACATGGATTAATGCTTTCATGGTAAAATGTTCTCTCATGCACCTTTGCTAAGTTTACATTAAGAAAAAATGTCCCAAAGTGTGGAACGGGATCATATTTTTTTCCTTACAACTACATGGCTTCCAAGTTGCTTTGAATGTTTACCAATGAAAGAAAAGAAGGTGAGTGTTTTCCCCACCCCTTCATCCCCTCCTCTATGCTTGCTGCTACCCAAAATAGAAGAAATGAAGTAAGGATGAAGACGAATTAACACACATAGTTGGACACAACTATGATAAGGACTTGGAAATACCAAGACAGGTGGGAGAATGAAATCCTGTGTTTGTCAACAGCTGAAACGGGACCATTTAGGGAAGTTACCACCAAAAGACACCTTGTTTTGTCAAGTCCAGAATACCTGCACTGGTAAGTTACACAATACAGGTGCCTCAGTGTAATGAGGTGCCACTATTTCTTTAATGCTCTAAGTGTTAGAAGACTCTTGGTGCACCGAATATGGCAGCGATCTTCACCTAACAAACTTTTCTAGCCAATTAATTGAAAGGTTCCTTGCTTACTAGAAGGGAGGAGATAGACTTGATCCAGATTTTGTGGGAATGGGGAGACAGACTTCCCCTTGACTTTGCTGGCTCAGGCCTCTGGAGACCACTTGCATGCGAGTTTTAATGTGGATGTTCCTCGCACGTCTCCAATCCAACCCAGGGGTCTTGCCAGGGACGCAGCCTAAAGGGGCAACCTAGGGTTCATCTCATGCTGCACTGAGGGCAAGGCAGCTCTCTGTTTCCATTTTAATGGTGTCACTGTTAGCCAGGGCTCACGTCTGCTTCCTCTCTCACCCCACAAAGGGAAAACGTGTGCCAAAACGCTTCCTGTTTTTCACTGCCAGCTGGGTCGCGTGCTCAGGGTGAAGCTCATTAAGGCAATGCGTGGCACTAAACCCGGCAGCCTCCAAGAGTGGAAACAATCGAGGTTCAGCATCCTCGTCCTGAGTGGATTCAAGTGGAAATCAGGCTGCAGAGCACAATAAGTCCAGAGACAAAACCTGAAAGAGGGAAGGCAGGCACATTTAGCGGTCCGAACAAACCAGGGGAAGTGGGCATGTGTTCCGCACAGACGGTGTCATTGTCCTTTGCTTCAGACAAAGCAGGAAGAAGAGCCCAAAACGAACACCTAATGGTGCAAAATTGCTTGTAGTCAGAGGAGTTTGCCTTCTTTCCCACAGTATGAAGGGGTTGTCCATTTGGGCAACCCGCTTCTGGCTGATGGAGCCAACATGCATTATAAAAGCATTATCCCATTAATTAACCTGCTAAAAAAGAAACCATTTCTTGACAAAAGCATACATCTGTGTCCTTGCCACACTTTTCTGTACTTTCTTTTCCTCAGCTGCGATATCTCTCCCTCCCTCTGTTGTACCTACCTTTTTCTAAGCCCTTTCAGGCCAAATTGTTTGAATAATGCTGGTCATTTTGTCCTATAAGGGCTTATTTTTCTCCCAGAGCGGGTTACAGGGCTGTTATGTCTAACTCCAGTCTCACACATGGAATAAAAGACAAAGAAAAGCTGTCTAGTGTTTCATTCTGTCTCTGTTCTTGGTGGCTAAAACAAGATTTCATAATAATGTTTATGTTTAGAATTTCTGCAGTAATAAGCAGATCGGTATCAGTGTGTATGCAGTAAGTTTAAAGAGCTGTTAATAGACAGTTGGATGGCTTAGGAATTTAAAACCTTCATTACTATGTCATCAGTTCAAAGCCAACTCAGTTTACCAGGGATCCCTGATAGCATCAGTCTCTCCTTCCCAGATGAAGCAGGAATGCTTGTCCAAACTTGGAATTGCATCGCAATTCCACAGAAAAATCAGTAATTGCATCTTTTCATTCCACAATTTCCCACAAAACAACATTCTGAAAAATGGTATTTTTTAAAATTTCAATGCTCATTTTAAAATTTCATTTGGCCTGCAAAACAGTCATAAACAGCCAAGATCAAAAATATGCCAAAAAGTAGAATGATGTAACAATAAAACCTAATACACAACTTTTTTTAAAGAATGAATTCTGAAAATCTATATTAGAGTTATGATCAAGAAAGGATATATCCTATAATAATGTGTCATTTTGGTTACTTTCTCAAGGGGAAATAATTATGAAAGATTCTATTTTGATTTTTTTTTAATAGGAAGATACATCTGTAGATGTTGGAGATAATTTTGATTATTGTGCTTTGAATGTCCATCTGATATTGTGTGTATACAAATGCCTCATGAAGAAGGGAAGAGGGAGAGCTGGTTACTTAGAGTATTCCATTCAGGATGTCCTAATAATTTGCTAATGACCTTGGAGTCATTTTCCACAGCCACCAGTTGTGATCTTGCAAAATGGATTAGGACAAAAAGGAAGTGAGAGAAGGAAGGAAGGAAGGGAAGGAAGGAAGGAAGGAAGGAAGGAAGGAAGGAAGGAAGGAAGGAAGGAAGGAAGGAAGGAAGGAAGGAAGGAAGGAGAAGGGAAAAGAAAAAGGAAAAAGAAAAAAAAGAAGAAGAAGAAGAGGAAAACGAAAAAGAAAAAGAAAAAGAAAAAGAAAAAGAAAAAGAAAAAGAAAAAGAAAAAGAAAAAGAAAAAGAAAAAGAAAAAGAAAAAGAAAAAGAAAAAGAAAAAGAAGAAGAAGAAGAAGAAAGAAAAAGACAACGCAGTGTTTCTTTAAGTGTATATCCAACATGGTAACAGTCTGTTACACACTGCTTTCCCCTTACAAATGCCCCCTGAGGAGCCAGTGGGTCTTTAAAAATACAATTGTAGGTTTTAGATATTTTCCTGATGAGACCCACCAAGTAAGAATAGAGGACTAATATGTAACTTATTGTTTGTTTGTCTGCCTATTTCCACCATCATGGGAAAACCCAAGTTATCCACCAGTAATTGAGTTCTGCCTTCCAAAGCCAATGAGGAGTTCAGAGAGGCTGAGTCTTTCCTTGTCTGTGAAAAGTCACTTTGTATTTTTCTGTGGTGCTCTCCCAAGGGAGGATTTTCTTAATTAATTGGATTCTGGTGATGAGGGTAGATGAGATAATGGTGTGGTAAGTCCAGTCTTCAGCCATTGAAATGCTCAGGACATTGGTTGTTCTTAACCCTGTATTAAAAAAAGGAGAAAAATTCATCATCTCGTGGACTTTGCTACTGTCAGTAGGAATGTAGGTGCCAATTAACATAAAAAATAAAGAAGGAGGAAATTTTCTTAAACCACAAAACTTGAATCTGGAAAATTTCCACTTTAATTCCTGAACAAATGTCTTTATCACTTTTTTAATGGAAGGTTTCTTAAGCTGTGACTCTTCCCTCTAGTGCCACAGTTTTCAGTTTTCTATGAATGCTTCATGGTCCACAAAGTATTTCTAGGGTTCAAAAAAAGGTGAATAAGTAAAGAAGGTTCATATATGTTCCTGAGTGATGTATGCACATGAATAGTTGTGGAAAATTGAAAAGGTTTGGACATCCATAAAGCAAAAAATTGCACTTGCAGTCGCTGAGGAGTAGAGAAATTTTGGACAGGGGTATCTGGAAATTATGTGTTCAGTCTAAAAGAGTTTCCCAGAAGCTACTTTACAAGTTAAGATGATATAAGATTGTTTCATGATACTTTTTCAAGCATGCAATGAAACTGATAAACTGATTCTCACTTCAGGCTATCAGGGAATGCCAGACAAACTCAGGATACACACAACATGTAGGTCCTGCTTCCCTGAGAGGTCTTGCATGCATTTTGGTAGGCATGGAGATACAGATTTTTTTCCTTTAGAAAAACTCATGGTGAAAGAAAACCAGCGAAACAAATTGCTTGCTAATATTCTTTCAAAAGAAAAATGTCATGTGGAATTGCTCCTTTCCAACCACCAGGTTGTAGCTCCCTATTTTTTCTTGTCTATTTTTCTGAACTGCAATAATAGCATGTTGCTCCTGGTATGGTATCTGACATCAGACTGATTCACATACTCTGAATTACAGGGACATCTGGCAGGTTTTGGTCATCCCCTGACATTCTTCTGTATTCTGAGGCTGGAATCAGGCCTTGTCTCTACCCTGGTTACACACCTTACAGCAACAGGCACTAGCTGACCTGCAGTTTTCTGTAGGTAGACTGCTCTTTATTTGGAAAGCTTTGTCCTATTGCTGAGAGAGATCTTTTGACAATTATTATTATTACTATTACTACTGATTTTTTAGAAACAGAAGAACTTCCCACACCTTTTTCTGAAAGGCTGTAGCTTCGGTGTGTCCAATAAAGTACTCACATTTTATGTCATCTGAGGGCCTGAATCCAAGCATCCTTCTACTGATGGTTATGTAGAATTGTGCCTTTCCATGTTGGTGTATTAAGGTGTAGTTTTCATGCAAAATCACAGCTTTAACTTAAAATTACCTCTTTGGGTCAAGATTTTCAGACTGGTACCTACACAAGTGGCCCCATGGCCAGAGATATTTGTGTCAGTGAGAGCTGCATGCATTGAACTCTTTTAGAAATCAAATTCCTTGAGCCTCTCCCTCCTATAAAAGCATCACATGTGCAGTGATGCAGTTTTGTGGATGTCAGTGGAACAGCCTCCCTGTGTGCAATGAAATACAAGAATCTTTGCAGCACTGAGCCACTTATTTTGTGATTTTCTTATCTTGATCTTAACTTGAAACCAGTGAGACTTGAAAAAACTGTCTTACTTCTTGTAAGAGATGAGGTGAAAAAGTGAAGTAACTGCTTCTACTGAAGAAATTTCTGAATAATCTCAAGGCAAATAGCTAAAGAACATTTATTTTGAAGCAACCAAATATCATAGCCTAACTATGAGTCATAACTGCCAAGTTCAGCATCTTGAAGTTAAAAATGACTGCAACTTCATGAGAAAACCAGCTGAAACTGGAGATGGTGGCACCTTGGAGCATCCTTCTGTGACAAGGAGTTGATGTTTTCTACACTGCAGCATCATTTCACTTGCTTGTTATTTGCAGATGCCCATAGCTGAAACAATCTGAGTCAGTGAGACACAGCAGTGCCACAGGAAAGTTTGTATTTTCAAAGGAACTGAGTGGTGATTGCAACTCATTGTGATTGTGTGAGCATCTCTGAACTTCTCATGATTTCTTGAGTGCAATACAGAAGATCACATGAAGGTTCAAAAGTTGTTGTGTTCCTTCCTTTCTCAGTCTGGTTTTCAGCTATACACAACCAGGAAATTCAGAAACCTCTGTATCTTAAAAAAAAATTAAAAAAAAAAAAAAGATATATTTATACTCTGCATTTTGTTTTGGCAGCTGTAGTACCAGGTGCTTCAGAATCTCAGCTATCAGCATCAGGTGTTTCCTACATGGAAGACTTGTGCAAAGAGAATTTTCATGAGCTTTTTGGTGTAAACAAAGTGGTCCTTAAAGTTCCTTAAGTGTTCCTTCCTTCTGTAGAGAGCATGGGGGAAGAATACCCTCTGTGTTAAAATTATTTGTCCTCAAAAAGTGAAAGCTTGGCTTTGGTGACCAGAGGAATGGTTTGTTCGAAGGCAACCCAGTGAAAGATGGAATGAAATTCTGGGTTCCCTGTAGCCAAATCTCTTTGGCCTTGAGGACATCCTTAAGTGGTAATTACAGAAAGGAGCTTGCAGTGATTGTCTCCATATCTCTGCAAAAGAGAGTGTATATCACAACAGGTTTTATGAAATGCTCCCTGGGTAATGTTTGGAAGTTAACTTTGCCATATGAAGGTAAAAGTTCCCCTCCTGTTTGAAGGGTTTCATGAAAAAATAAAAAAAAAAAGTGGATCGCCCACTGACAGTTTCAAAGACCAATTTTAACAATATCACGCTTTTGTTTGTTTATAGTAAAGCTCTTGTCTAAACTTGAAGACTCAGGGTTGTTTTGCCCTGGAGTAGTTTTGTTGGCACTGTTCATAATCTCTTAAATTCCAAGCTAGATTTTGGAGGACAGTCAATGTATTACTTCATGTGAAAGCTATTATTCCCTATGAATAATTAGCACTCTGTTCTGCAGGATGGTGAATGTGAGGCTCAGTGCTGAGCTGCTGCTCAGAATGCTGACTGTGGTTTTCACAATTTGCAGTCCAAAGTGGAATAAACTGTGGGCTTGGGCTGCCTGAAACACCATAACCAGGTGCATGGGCTGCTCACTGAATGAGTCCTCTTTGGGAGAAAGCTGATGGAAGGCTTCTTGTGCACATGGATTTCTGTCCTCTCCAGCCCCAGGTTCACCTGCAGGAAGAGCAGCTTGCAAAATTGAAAATGTCTGCACTGGAATTCCTTGCCATGTGGAGGATTGCAGCTCGTAAAGTGACCACACTGCACACACTTGTTCAGCATCCTCCTATCCATAGGGGTGTCACTGAAATTTTTATCCGTTCCTGAAGGAGTCAGATCCTAAAGCAGCAAAAGGATGAGGAAGAAGAGCAGGAAAAGGCAGATTTTGTTTATGTGCCATGCTTTTCAGGCTGTCAATCCACATATCTCTGTGCTGGTCACACTTACAGAAGCTTCTTGTAATCCTGACTGAGAAATTTCATCTGTTTTCTAAATTAATCTGTCATAATGATGTAGGGATATCAGTGCTGTAAGGCTGCTGTTATCTGTGTAATACAACCTAGATATCTTTATAGATGATTAATTCTAGTGTAAACCATTTACCACAACACCCACGTAACTGGTACGTGAGATGCTGATAGTGTTGGACTCTCCCAGAGCACGGGAGCCTGTTGCACAAAGAACCCAGCACACAAACCTAAGATATTGAAAAAGATAGTGCACGGTTGCTTATGGAGTTGCTAGAAGTCATAGCAACCTGGAGAAAAATTGATCCATACTTGGCACTGCCTCTCTGTCATTAAGAAAATGTGATGATTTCTAATGGCAGGCTACGAAAACAGTTTTAGTTCCAGGACTTTTCAGAGTGCTCCCAGGAGTTTATAATACCTCAGAAATTACTTTTTGCACAGGAATTGTGGAATTTTTCTGTTAGAGCCTGAGGTTCAGGCCACAGATGTTTGCACATGACCTCAAAAGTCAGTGAGTATTTTTGTGAGAGGACAGGGAAAGTGAACACTTTAATGTTGACCTGAGCTATTTTTACCCAACATCAACAATTGTCACACATATTAATAATTATTCTTTCAATTTTTTTTTTCTCTGAATTGAATATTGTGGTGAAAGTGTGGGCCTCAACAGCTACCACGTGTTCTGGAGAACAGAAGAATAGGAATTTGCACCCAGTGAACAGTAAATCCACTGTGGCCATATCACCTTTGTTCCTGAACAGTCATGTTTTGAGAGAGAGTAAAAGAGAGACGCTTTATTAAAGAATTTCTAAATTAAATTCTCCTCCCTTTATGCCACTGGAATTGAATGCATATAATTTTAATGCCAGAAAGGACTATTTAGCATCATCTTGCCTGACAAAAGCCATAGATTTTTATCAAACTGGTTTCTCTGTTGAGCCTCTGACCCTTGGTATGGTACACAGGTTCAATTTCAAGGCTTCACCTGAGAAGGAATCCAGTGTACCCTTGAGCAACTGATTTGGTTGGAGATCTTGGCTGTTAGGAATGCATGCCTTTGCTCCTGAATGCAGTTAGCATAGTTGCCAGATGTTGGATCTTGCTCTACCCTATTCCATTAGTTTAAAAAGCCCTTTGCTATCAGAGGTATTTACAGACCATGTTCAGATTCTTTTTACCTTTCTGGGGATAAACTAAACAGACTGAAGTCCAGGAGTCATAAAACTCCTCCTTACAAAAAGGTTTAACTTTAGACTGTTGCTCCCCCTGAAAGGTGACTGTAAAAACAGTAGTGTGGAGTTTCATGTTCATGGTTTTAATGGTTTCTATATAAAGAGCTTTGGTTTACCAGTTAAAATGCAACACGACTGCCTGCCAGACCTTTCAGTTTTATCATAGTCTCTGAGGGAAGTTGAGATTTTGCATCCTGTCTGTCATCACAGGCAGCAAACACAGATTAAGTCAGACCAGGGATTGAAGATGGGTTGTCGAGGTCCATTGTCTCCATCTGTCTCCCCTTAGAGGAAAGGGGTCACGTCTCTGGTGACATCAAGCCATCTCATGGCATGTGATGTGACTTGGAAGTTGCTCAGTCCCCCCATCCCCTGAGTACCTTCTTGGCCCACACCACCAGGAGCTGTGTCCAGCCCAGCCTGGTACAAATGGGGAATGAGAGGCTGGAGGGCAGTGCCACGGGAAGGGTTCCTGGTCAATGGAGAGTTGAATGTGAGTCAGCAGTGCCCTGGTAGCCAGGAGGAACATCCCTGTCCTGTGGGCATCAGGCACAGCATTTCCAGCTGGGCAAGGGAGGGATTGTTCCACTCTGCTCTGCTCTGCACTCAGGCAGCCTCACCTCGAGTGCTGGGGGCAGTTTTGGGTATAAAAAAGATGTGAAGCTACTGGAGAGTATCCAAAGGAGGGCAGTGGGGATGGAGAAGGGCCTTGAGGGGAGGCCATGTGAGGAGCAGCTGAGGGCACTTGGTCTGTTCAGCCTGGAGAAGAGGAGACTGAGGGGAGAGCTCACTGCAGTGACAACTTCATCGTGAGGGGCAGAGGAGGGGCAGGCACTGATCTCTGCTCTGTGGTGGCAGTGACAGCCCCCGAGGGAATGGCCTGAAGCTGTGTCAGGGGAGGTTTAGGTTGGATATTAGGAAAAATGTTCTTCCCCCAGTGGGCACTGGAACAGGCTCCCCAGGGCAGTGGTCACAGCACCAGCCTGACAGAGCTCAAGAAGCATTTGGACAACGCTCTCAGGCACAGGGTGTGAGTCTTGGGGGTGGTGCTGGGCCAGGAGTTGGACTTGATGATCCTTGTGGGTCCCTTTGTACTCAGCATATTCTGTGAACCTGTGATTTTGTGATCTTCTCTGGTCCTGCTACTCCATCTTCCCCATGTGGTGGTGGCACTGCCAGTGCCCTCACTGGGTCAGCAGCCAATGCCACCCCATGAGGCCGGACAAGTGGCCCTGTTAATGAGCCACAAGATGAAGCAAAGGTCTCCTCTTGCTCCTTCAGCCACAACAGCTCTGTCCTGCAAACACCCAGTAAAGCAGTATATTGCTCTCCAAAAAAATAACTTCAATGTCCCCTCATGCAGAAAGCATTAATTTTGTTCCATGAGAAGATTTCATTTTTACACAGTCATTTCCTCACAGCAGTGCTGCCCTTTGAGGCGAAGAAACCTTTTTTTTCCTCCCTCTTGTTCCAGTTGTTGGGTGTAAATAGAAAGAAAATTCCATACTTTAAAGATAAGAATTACAAAAATAGTGGATTAGGTTGGTGACTGTAAGGAGGAAAACCTAAATACAGAATGAGTGGAAGAAAAAGGGAAGAAGAAATGAAGGAAGCAATAAATACTTGAGGAAAGAATACACAGTGTTTCTTTTCCCTCTACTATTTTTTCTTCCCACCACTCCTTTCAATTTGAATCTTTCCTTTGGTTGTAGGCATCAATCCAGCAACTATATGAAGCAAGTAATTAGTGCTATGTATGGAAATAGTATTATTAACTTAAGTGACCACAGTCAAGATCAGATTTCTGTTCCTTTTTTTTTCTGTAATATACATGTAGAATTATATTTCCCATGACGGAATATTTCCTTTGCAATTTGTTAATTGCCTCTTTTATTATGGAGAGAATTTGTACTCAGAGAGCTACAAAAGGCCATAGGGCTTCAACAGCACTTAGAAACAGTCAGATCTGCAATGGGAAATAAAGGGATGGATTAAATGATCCCCAATTGCTTTCCTAGCCTGGAATAAGAGCTATGGGTGTCTTTTAACAAGTTAACTTCTCCCTAAACACATCTACATTGTCAAATAGGCAAATCCAGGCTTTCCTGGGTTAGAGCTGAACCTGCAAGACCCAGAAGTGCAGGAACAAACCCCTCCAGTTGTTTTTGAACAGGTGGGGAGCTGGATGTGAGGTCTGGGGAAACTCTTTGGATTTGCCCCAGTTGCAGGGTAACAGTTGCAATATTAATCTGCAAGAAACCTAATTAAATACCATAATGTGACCAACCTTCTTGATAAAATACTGGGAATTCAGGCTGCAGTGTTCTAGGCTGGGTATCATCACCCTCTTTCCTCTGCCTGATGTTTTTACCATATGGAAAAGATTTCCAAATACATTTCACAAGCTGTGCCCTTTCAATTACCATTAATGATAATGGTAATTTAATTCTTGAAGATATATGTCTGCTTAAATATTTATTATAAATAAGCCCGCACTGTAGAGTTACAGTCCATTTTAAAACGCAAATCATCTCTAAAAAACAGATTTAAGACAGATCTTATGCAATATTTATCAATTAAAACTAGTTTCAGGGATTCATAGTTGCATAATGATTTATAAATAAAAAATAATACTGGGGGATATGTTTAATTTAAACTATTTTATTTTCTTTAGATTCAGTTATATCTAATATTTTGGTAGTTAAATTGAAATCCTGCTACATAATTTACATCTGAGAACATAAGCTAACATCTAATTTAATTTCATCTCCTTTTGAACAGATATAAAACATATTCTGCAGATTCATAGGGATACTGTGGGATTTTTTTTATAATTAACCTGGCAGGACACAAGAAATGCATGTATGGAGAGTTGTTAGCAGTTTTCCTCCACAGCTAAAGTCTTCTTGTAAAGAAACCAAGAAGGGTGTGGATTCCTCAAGAAGACCAGAGAGACCATGGATATTTGTTCCAAGTGTTGCCCAGACCTGGCCTTACCTAGACTGTGAGATCTAACACAATTCTGGTGTCAGTCTGTATTGGTTCAAAAGAAACCAGAAGTTCTGCAGCTGCTGCTGTCTGAAATGTTTAGTTGGTACAGCCAGTCTGAACTGAACTGGAAAGTTACTATATAATAGTAACCTGGTTTTTTTCCCCCGGAAAGAAAACATTTGGAAGTTAATATTGATATATTTTATTCACAAAGTATTTGAAACTTCCCAAACCTTCAGAGGTTGGCAGTGTCTTAAAAGCATCTAGAGATTGAGAATTTTGTCCTGGTATTGTTGTGTAGTTCAGTTTGTCCTGTTTTCCTGTGTCCTTCTGTTGCTCCTTGTCTCAGTCTTACCCTGAAAACCCCTTTAGACACAAACCAGCCTTTGCTGCTGACGTGGTGCCCATGGCAGGGTTGTCTTTCCCTCTGAAGTCTTGATGATACAAACAATCCTAGCAAAAGGCCTTTGTGGTAGTCTGTTTAGGATTGCTGTAGTAACAAATGTCTGAAGGCTTGGAACAGATTCTTGTCTGAATTGCAATGAATCTTTAGGGAAAAATACCCCAACCGAGCAGTGATTTAAATATTTTCAGTGGTAGAGAATCCATCGCAATCCTCTGCAACTGATAAATGTTAATTATCAGCACTTCCATCAATTGTTATCATTTCCTTAAAACAACCACAACAAAACCTACCTGTCTGTTTACTCAGAATTGCAGATGAATCAGATCTGTTCAGTTCAGGAATCTGCCAGGATGAAGGTATTCTCCTGCTATGCCACTCCACCCCACAGGATAGTGTATATTTCCAGAAATTCAACCCTGGACACATCAAAGAGTTTTGGGGGAGATTGCTTTACTTCTCTAAACAGTTAACAAACAATAGGGCTGAACAAATACTGAAATATGTAACACTGTGGATTTCACTTCTCCCTGCTGTAAAATGTCCGCGAGCTGCACATACATTATTTAATGTGGCTCTTCAGAATTGCCTCACGGAGCTGTACATTTGTGTGTGTACGTGAGAAAGGAGGATTATTATTCCTTCCCAACCAATTGCTTGGAAAATTCCCTGTAAGTATTTGGGTCTTGAGAAATATTAACTGTGATAGATCATATCAGCATTTTGGTATTCTTTCTGGACTTGGCAGGTGCTATCAGCAGGTAGAACATATTTGGGCTTCAGCTCTGCCATGCAGACACACAGTTGGGAAATTCAAAAAATTGAAACAAAACAAAACAAATCCCCCCTTCTTGAGCCAGTCAGGCTTTACATGAGACACCATTATTGCAAGTCTTGTGTTTGGTGGTGAAATCTGTGGAGAAACCTTGAAATGGATGCACTTTACTGGAGCCAGGCTGGCCCTGGGCACCTGCAGCATCATGTCCACGAGAAGTTTGAGAGCCCCCTGCCAACAACTGCCTTGATAAGGAGAAGTGGTTGACAGATTTATGTTTCACTCTCCTCTTTTCCCTCACAAATGCCTGCACACCCCTGATTCCCAGCCAAGAGGTAAAGCCTCAGGTAGGCAGCAAAGGACAGAAACCCCTGTAGGTACCCTGCTCCACCCACTGCCTCCAGGGAACAAGAATTCAGACTGGGTGCCCGCCAGGCACAGCAGCATGGAAGATTTGAGGGCATTAAAATAAAGACTGCTTTTTACTAACAATCCTCTGTGAAATTAGAACCTACTTTTCCTGATTGATTGTTTGTTTGTTTTTTAAGTACCTGACACTGAAATGCAGCTAACAGGCATTCTTGGTATGGCTTGTATTATGAAACGAGAAATTATTTTAATTGCCCTAGCAATTCCCTTCCCGTTGCTGTAAACAAAATGATTTCCTTCAGCAGCAGCCTGACTCATGTCGTGGTTGACAAAGGAGCTGCTCCCTCGGATCAGGGCTGGTGAAAAGCTGTGTGGGGGCTGCAGCCTCTCACCTGGACCCCGGGGGCTGCAGCTGGGGGATGCTGCTGGGACAGGGACTGACCTCTCAGCCTTTTGCTTCGACCTGTCCTCACCCAGCTCAGTTTGTACAGACTCTGCCCTTCTCCTTTGCAAATGCTTTCATTTACAAGTCATTTCAAAGCTTCGTGTGTGGAAATCATTTTAGGATAGGGAGAGGGAAGAGCACTGAGCTGGGAGAGCTTCGAGAGCTCAGCTCTCTCTGAATTATTTCTAGATTGAAGTATCTTTGTGAAGTTTGAAGTTTTTTTTTCCCTTGAGCAGGTTCATGCCCTGTAAAAGGATTCAAGTCAAGACAGAAAAGCAGTTGAATCCAAAGGAGTAGAAAAGAGATATTGGTGCATGGGAAAATCCTGTGGATTTTCTCTTAAGATGTGCTGATCTATAAATTCATGCACTAAATGCAGGACATGACTATTATGAAAATGCATCTCTGGCACTGCAAAGCCTGCAGAACCTCCTCCTCTAGTGTTGGCTTTGTGCTCACAGCTTCAAAATTATTGATCTAAATATTTTATTATTTATTACGTAATTAAAGTATGAGTGAAGGAAGGAACATGTGGCCAGTTATGGTATTCAGCTTCACTTTATATGACTTTACGAGACACATTATTTATTTGTGTCTTGCTGTGGGATGAGATTGAAATGTGTCTTTAGATATGCTTTTGGCCCTTGGCAGGTGAAACATCTTGGATTAATATCAAGGCTTAAGCCAGTAGCACAATTATATGAACACTGCACTTCAGCTTTCATATTCTGGATGCTTAATCACAATGCTGTAGTTAACTAAATGCCCCTAACTTTCTCCATTAGCCTAAGAAGTCTGTATTATTAATAAACAGGTCCTTTGCTGAGGCTTTTAAAACTCCTCTATATTCTCAATGCTCAGGTGAAAAGGAAGAGGTGAAGAGAGATTCTCCCAGACACTTCACTTTCTTAAATTCATAATAATTTTCTGCAGGCTGCACTCTGACTAATATGCAGCTTAAATTGTGTAAAAACAAATTGACATTAATTAAGAGATACTGATTTTTCTGGAGAAATACCTATTTTTCCTTCACATATCTCTCCTGGTGTTAGTGGAACTGCAGAAGCACACAGATGTCCCAGTCAGAATTTGCTCATAGACCTAAAAAGTCCTTTGATAGTGATACATACACATTTTAATTAAGAAAGGAGATGTGCCTTCAAACTTATTTGTGTAGTTGATGATACAGCAAAACTAAGCCAGGTACTTCTCAAGTCTGTATTGAGTATCTTTGAATCTGATAACAGAAGTAAAATCTTCCTGATGCAAGGGAGACAGATATAGAGACCATATTTTATTCTAGAGACCATTTGGGAAAGAATGTAATGCAGATTCAATGACTCTTATTTTCTATTAAAATCAGATATGAAAGTGACTATAGCATTTTTTGTGCACGTGTCTAATTTTGTCAATGCCAAATAAGCTGGAACTGCAAATTCTTAAAAAGATACCCCAAGTAACTTGCAGTATTTACCTTGTCACAGTCAGCATTTTCAGGTGGGATATAGTCCTGGTTTGCTGTGGTGGCTGCACTTTTTAGCCTGAGATGAAGGAGAAGAGATGTTATTTATAGTAACTCCTTCCATTGAACTCATAGCTTGTACTCTGTGCCACAGAGGAGCATCCAGCAGTCTACAGAGTTCAGATTACTCCAACTGCTCAGACACCAGTCTGGCCTCTATCCCATAATCAATAATGATCCATCCTTCATTTTTATTGCTACCTAAGCATAACTACTAAATAGATACAGTGGGAGATATATACCACTATCACCACTAAAACGTCTTTGTTCAACATCCTGTCCATGACACAGCAACACTCTCTTTTTTCTCCTCATCCTTTGAAAAAAAAAGGATTTTGAAAAGATTTGCTTTATTGATGAAGTGGATTTTCCCTTAAAAGCCTGGAAACTCTTTTGGGAAACCTCATGCAGCTAGGTTACAGAGTGTTTTTTCACTTGCTTGTTTTCTAATTGCATATAGATTACAGCCAGAAACTTGGTAGATCTGAACACACAGAGCCTCTGGAAATGTGATCTGAACACAAAACTGAATCAGAGAGCAAATTTTGCAAAGTTTTTTTGTTTTCATATCGCAAAACTCTGAAGCCAAATATGCTGACCTTGAGAATACTCCAAACTATATGGTACAAACTCATCTCCTATAAAACCCTAGAATTTACAATCTGTTACAAAGAGAGCAGAAGGGTCTCTTGGTATTGATACTATTAGTACCAGGGTTAATTATTCAGTAATTAATTACATTTGGTTCAAATTATTAGCTTTTGCTTTCTGTTCTTCATTTGTTTGCATACCTGTGCCAGCTGGTCATACAGATTGCATAGGATTGGGTTTCTTCATTTAGATTGCTTGATACTTTTAAAACAGGAAAATTGTAAGTAAAGCAATTTTGGCTTTGAATTTTATGGTACACAGTCCTTTGAATTAAAATTTGTAATACTCTGGGGGTCCTGTTTATACTTAAAATCCAATTTGTACTTCTGAATAGTTGGGGTAGTAAATAACACGATTCTGTCATAATCCTTAATACAAAATAAAAGGAATTTTTTTTTTAATTGTGCCAATCTTTCATGGAAAACCAAGTGGCATTTTAATAGCATTGCTAATTTCTAGTTAGTAACCAATAATTGGAAACCCTAATTATTCAAGTTTGCTTTTTTCTATATTTTCTAAATTCTGGATGTTTATTATGAGTTGACTCCTCAGTAAAAGGTTGTGTAGGAGTGTTTTCTTGTCTTTAACATGAGTTAGTTTTTACCCCTCAAATTCTGTTCAGAATTCTGAAGGCCATTTTCTTCTCCAAGGTGAATCTATGTAGAAGCATGAACTCAACTGCATTTGAAATTTGATCATGAAATTTTGATTTTGTTCAAAACCAAAACCCAGGTGAGAAGACTGTACTTTCTAGCACTCTGGCAAAAAATGGGAAATATTGAGAAATATAAATTACTCAGGCACAGTTGAGAAGTTCCCAATGCAGTCAAGGAAGATAATGCAGTTTTCAGGTCTGTGGGTTTAAACCCAGGCAATTAAAAGGAATGTTGCTTAAACGGATCATCTTCTAAGGAAATATGCTCAGTAGCCTCTCCAAAATGAAGACCAGCTGGCTTATCAGATTTTCTCGTAGATACCCATCTGCAGACGAAGAAGTAATGTTCTTTTCTCAACCAACAATTCAGGCAAATAGGACATATTTGCAGTAGGGAAGGGTTCAAAGTCTTGTGCTTTGGTTGAATTGGAAATGGTCACCTGATGACAACAGGCCTGGGTTACAGCAGTCCTGTGTTATTACAAACTATGATTACAGCTGGTTGCAGATGTCTGAAGTATCCGAGAGTTTATGCCACTAAACATCAGGCCACAACTACACCTTGGTAGAATTTGGCATTTAAACTTTGGAGCTTAAAAGTAATTGATAAACTGAAGTAATTCAATCATGCCAGGGAAGTCAGGATTCAAAATAACTCCATTCATTAGGATTAACTCTGTCTGGCACTGTACAGATTGGGCAACATGGATTGCTGTTCCATATTTATTTTCTGAATATGGTCTGAATAGTATCTGAATTAACTCCTGCATTAGGAGCTTTATTCCCTGAGTTTGATCAAGCTGAAATTGCATGTATGTGCTTCACATTTCGACTGTGTGTATTAAGCATCCAGTTTTCAGGCAATCATGCACATCAGAGCACTTACAGATCGTTTCAGATATGACAAGAAAAACATCAGCTCTTGAGTAACCCAAACCTGTCCCAGTCAGGTATCTCTTCCTTCCAGGCTCACTGTATCATGTTTCTATGTAAAAGGCAACATCCTTGCTGGAATGCTCCCTCTTAGGGGGAAGGGCAAGGGGGGGAAAACAGGGAACTTGCCTGTGAGACAGTGGTATGCCTTTGATTCATTGATCCTAAGGACAGTGCTAAGACATCCTCAAGAATTTAAAGGCTTTGGAGCCTGAGTTGCAGCTTGCCAGTGTTTTTTTCAATGCTAAAACCATTGAAAGTTGAAGAGTTTTTTTTCTTGTTGTTTCTTTTTTCTTTTCTGGTTTGGTTTTTTTTTTATGTTTTTCTGGCAGTGAAAATGCTGGTTTAATGTTTTGGGAAGAACAAGAATTAGTCCTCCTCTCTGCAGTCTTGTGTTCACCTACACTCCACCAGCATGAAGTCAGTAAATGATGTTGGTATTAAAAACTGAATCCATTTCTTTTCCTGTGTTTGGATCATCTGTGGATTATATCCCTGCACCTGCCCTAAGCCCCCAAAAGTCCATAAAGCTGCACTTAGTGTTTCCACATGCAGTCTGATTGCAGGGATACATTAAATACAAATGTATTAAAAAGAAGGTTTCAAGAACAGGCCTGACACTCTTCCCTGTAAGTCTGGAATATAACCATATTTTTTTCTGTTATTCTAGCTGTATTAATATAACTAACTTAATTTTAATCAGAGTATAAAGCCTATCTTAAAAACTTCATTTATTTATGAGCAATGTTATAAAGCAAGTAGTATTTACCCTGGAATGTCTTTAAACTTGTTGAAACTATAAAATCTCATTAAGGCTGTCTCTTCTTTGCTTCAGTCCATTCAAAAACCAGTGTCTAAGTCTTCCAAAGACTGACAGAAGTGTTTGTTAGCTTCCTAGAAAACATCCAAACAGTTCATGGAATTTATGCCTTGGGGAAGCATTTGTTTTTCTTGTTTGGTCAATTAAACACTGCCTTTCTTAAGAGAGAGGGTATTGTAACATCGGGCATGATAATAAACAGAAACACCAATGGGTTGCTGCAAAAAGTTTGGGTTGATGTCGGGGTTCCAGTTATGCCTTTGGAAAGCTCAGACACTCGGGGAAGGGATAATGCAAACTGAGGAATCTTCTGCACAATTTTGCCTGAGATTATTCAAACTGAACAGCTCCAAGCTTCTTAAGAAGCTGATGGTGCTCTTGTGGCAAGGAATGGGGAAAAAAAAAAATTAGCTACATGATTATTTTTTCAATGTAAGCAAAGGGAATTTTAAGCACAAATGCTATGAAGAAGTTATCATGGTGCCATCAAAAAACATTGGGAAAGCTTTTCTGCTGGAAAGGAATAAATGTAAAAAGCATACAAATTCTTGAGCTGGATGGAGGCTTAGAAAGTGCTGATTCAACACAGAACCCAAAGATTTCAGCAACACCTTTACAAAAAATTTTGCTTAATTTTTCAACCATTTAGGATGCATGATGCTGACTTCAAGTTTTATTTTTATGCTTACATTTAGATTTATCTTTTTTTGGCAACATTATAATAGAAAGGTCAAAATTACATGAAGCAGCAGTGAAGCATTTTTGTAAGTATGAAGCGAATAACTAATTTTGAATTATTTCAATCTCACACAAAATCAAGGATTACAGATTCTGAAGGCTTGGACTTTCCCATGAGGTGATCTCAGGTGGAAAATCTACAAATTGAAGAGGGTGTGTTTCCTTTTATTGGTTCCATTTACAGACACTGCCTTCACAGTCACAGGCACAAAGTCAGTCTGGCTCTTGCTCTTTTCAAGAGGTCTGGTTGTAGAATTGCACTCAAGAAGATCTGTCCTGTTCCTCTGTCTTTTTGGCTTGTCACCAGTGATTTAAAACGAAATACAAAGTGTATTCTTCAAAGTTTCAAAATAGCTGCTGGTGAACTTCCTCCTTTGATTTTGTGCCTACCTTCGCTCTACCTACTCTGTACCTCCTGAACTGATTATGTTAAGGATGACACTGGAAGAGGAGGTGGCTGGAAAAAATACAAAAAAATACACACATCTGTGCTTCCTCTCTCTCTCCATTGGGTTGCTGAGCACATACAGAAACCCTGGACTGCAGTCCCCAGGAGGCTTGTGGCAAACCATAAGTAGGACATGTTAACTGTGATTCTCTCACAAAGTCCTTATTAGGCTGCACCAGCAGATTTTACTCTCCTTCCTTCTCCAGGTTGCTGTGGGAGTGTAACTGATGCACTTCATTAGAGTTTGAAATTGTGTGAGTAATCCTATTGTTTCTATCGCTCTGTGTAAAGTGTGTATAATCACCCTGCTTCCTCATGATGGTATGAGTAACCCCTGTCTATGACAAGCTTTTTCCATACCCCCTATTTTTTGCTCTTTAACTTGTGATTCTACTCCTGCAGCTTTGGATTGATTCAGGTGAGGGAGGAGGCTGGGAGAAGGGAAGAAGGAGGGATGCAAAGGGAGAAAAGGAGCACTTTTCCTTCCCTCACCTGTAACCCTGATGGTTCCATTTGGCTGTGGGCTAGAGATCAGATGATAAACCAGAGGAAATCCCACAGGGTGTGACTGCTGAGGGTTGTCCGTGAGGATGTGGCAATGGAGGTGCCTTGTCCTGTTCCCAGCAGGTGGAAGCAGTGGTTAGGTGAGGGTATCACCATCCCAGGGGCCTTTTCCATGCTCACTCTGCCAGTGCTGCTCCTGCTGGTGCAGCTGAACTACTGAGATTGGAAACCTGGGGCCAAGAAATCAAGTGTAGGCAACGTCCAGAGTTTTCTTAGAAGAAAGTTCTTTTGACAACTCTGTGAAGAAGGATCTGGAAACCAAAAACTTGAGCTGGTTCTGGGCACAAGGCTAATGTTGCTCCTTACTCATGTCTCGCAATTACCTAAAAGCACTGAATGTACAACTTGGCTCAATTATTTCAGGTGATGCGCTTGTTTTCCTCTGGCTGCCTATGCCCTGTTCTTGCTGCTGCTCAGTGTTCAGTAAAGCCATCACATCCAGCAGTTTGTAGTGCTTTTCCCAGTGTGTCCCTGTGCTCAGCTCCCTCAGACAAACAGTCATATTGGCCTCTACAATCACATGTATTTTGCAATATTCCTCTGCCACTCATTTCCATCAGCGCTCTCTCTGCTGAAATGTTTTGCCACAGGAGATGTTGTTCAGAGCATTTCCCAAAGGCTCAGTAAGACTTTTTGTTTGTGAAGCTGAGGGTTTGTTATACTTCCTGGGAATGAGACAGTTCGCATCCTCTTGGAAGAGCAGGAGAAGCAGGTCTAAGGAAGAAAGGAGATTAAACACCAGCTGCTGGATTGATGGATCGCTTTGCTTTACCTCCTTCATAATTTATGGACATAAACCAAAATCTGCCATCTCATGCTTCGACATTTCTGGCAAACATAAAATACAGACCAACACAAAAACAAAAGTAGCACATACCAGGAAGCAGTCCCACAAACCCAACTTTTTCTTCACTTTGCTACCACAAAACCCTGATTCCCATACTGTTAAAATAATTCCTCCTCTTCCTTCCTACATACAAGCTCAGCCCCCTTGAAAGATAGTCCAATCCTTTTTACTGTCTTCTGTCTTTGTGGTAACATTTTTATTTGCTGGATGAAAGGGTAGGAAGCCCACTGGTGATTTTTCCATTGCTGTTTATTTTATGCAGAATTTCCTCAGATGCTCCAGCAAAGGGTATCTGGGGATCTTTTCTGTGTAGTATCCATCATGGAAAGGTCTTGACCCTTGTTACACATACAGTAAATACTCGTCATTAGCAACATATCAATGCTTAGTTGTCCTTAAATAGTTGTTGTTGCCACTGGCTGGAAAACAGAATAAAAGGGAGGGGAGGCACACCCTGGGCAAGTATTGATTGTTGTTCCAAGATATTGCCAAAAAATGAGATCCACAGAAACTACAGTAAAACATTACAATACAAGTTGGTGAGACACCATGTTCTGAATTGTTTTCAACTTTGTTGAGAACATTATTGATCTTCTATATCCAAGGGGACTTGGTTTCCTAAGTATTTTCATTACAGCTTCTGGCTCACCTACAAGCACACTAAACCAACAATACTTTGTCTGGGGAACTAAGTGGTCTCTGGTCTGCCTTGCCCTTGAATTGAATCCGACTTCTAAGAGACTTCCTCAGCCCTGATGTCGTCAGCAGAGCACAGTGTTATGTTGGAACATGAGGGAAATATTAGATCATGGAAATTAACTAAGTGGAAGGACTTAATCTAATTCCTTCATCCTAGGTTATTGTTTTTTCAGAGTCATAACAAATTAGGAGGACTATGTAGTACAGGGGTAAAAAAGGAAAACACCTTACCCAAAAAAACCCCTAGGAAAAAACCAACAGACCCTGGCTCATGATATCTTTTCCTTCTGTTCTGATTTGTCCCTACTCTTGTACCTTTAATAAACATCACATCTTCAGAATATACTCTCCACTGTCATGCATGGAGCTGTGGATTACAGATGTTAATAGGATGTGGTAGAAAATAGTTTTAAATTTTCTGGTGCAGAGGATTGTGCTGGATATGGTCATAGGCTGGTGAGATGATCCAGAAGAGGTGCTGGATGTCTGTGATTTCACTGTTTTGAAAATATACATCCCAGGAGTGGGGCTGATTGAAACAGCTGCAAAAAATGGAGCTTTTATTTTAAGTGTTAACAAGAGATGATAAAGGGCATTCACTGCAAACTGAGGCTTGTGAAGGTGTTGGTCACAGTTCTGACACCCTGGCAGTGGCTGCCACATTAGAGAATCCCCGAGCCTGAGGATGGATTGGGGCAGTTTCCCAGCTGCCCTCAGACAGATGGAGGAATGGATGGGTGCCAGACTTCTCTGTGTTTTCTCTACAGGTTTTATGTGACCCAGCAGAGCATTACTGAAACAGCAGGTCCTGTACCACTCATGTAGTAAAAGCTAATGGGTTTGTTGCTGAAATTTTTAGGTTTTCTGTGTGCAGTTGTAAGCATCCCATTTATCTAACAGCTGTGCTATTGTTGTTTATGACCACTGACTTCAATGAGTTACCAGGAGCTGTTCAGAAGGGGCTCTTTGCCGCCTGTGGCTGTTTTTAGCTAAGCTCTTGTGTCCCTCAAAAAGAGCAGGGCTTTAAAAAGGTGTGACTCAGCACAGTTGTGTCACGTCATTTATTATTATTTCTTGCTGAGAGCCTTCGGTATTACCTCAACACAATTATGAAACAGGGCCCTATTGTGGTTAGCCCTGTACACAAATATGCTGAAGGGTAGTCCTGTTATAAATTGAACAGTGCAATGAGAAATACCAACTAGAGACACCAAAATGAGTGCATAAAACCAAGATAATGTTGCAGCCATCAGTGGCTGGGTTAGTCTGCGACTGCCTCACTGAAAACATAGGATTTCTAGCTTGTAAAAGGCTCCCTAAAAAAAACAAACATAAAATTTACACCATATTTGTGAGCCAAACAGAAGCAAAGATTTTGAGGTGGTGAAGCAATTGAAAGAAAAAATATTTGCAGAGTGATTAAAATACTAGCAAACCTGGGCTTGCATCTCATGGTCCTGAAGAATGAGTCTGTTCTGTGGTGGTTGTGCTCCCAGTCCTGCCCTTCTCTGGCACCACACTTTTGGGAACTGCTTCATGGCAGGATTGAGAGTGTGCTGGGCCTCAGACCAGCTGGCTCAGACAACGTGTCCACTGCTCCAGAGAGGATTTCCAGAACCCAGCTTTGGTCCCACTGGAAAGCACTGGATCACCCAAACAGATCCCGTTAAAATAAAGGTTCTGGAAATTTCCAATCTCTCTGCTGCAAAGCTTGAGCTCAATTAGCCCAAGAGCTCCAGGACCTTTGGTTTGGCTCCATGGGTGGCTAACAGTCTCTGAGGGGTCTGGTTCGTCTCTCACGGCAGACAAAGTTTTTTTCCAGGAAAAGTCTGATGAATTGTGGTGGGTCAACTCTGGCTGGATACCAGGTACCCACCAAAGCCACCCTATCACTCCCATCCTCAGCTTGACAGGGGAAAGAAAATACAACATAAGGTTCATGGGTTGAGATAAGGACAGGGAGCGAGCACTCACCCATTACTGTCATGGGCAGAGCAGGCTTGATGTGAGAAAATCAGATTAATTTATTACCAATAAAAGCAGAGTAGCATAATGAGAAATAAAAAACATACCTTAAAATACCTTTCCCCCTCCCTTCCCCTCCTCCTGGGCTCAACTTCACCCCTATTTCTCCACCTCCTTCCCCTCAGCAGCACAAGGGGACAGGGAATAGGGGCTGTGGTCAGTTCATCACTCATCTCTGCTGCTCCTTCCTCTCCAGGGGGAGGACTGCACACCTTTCCCCTGTTCCACTGTGGGGTCAGGAAGCTTCCAGCACCTTCTCACAGAAGACACCCCTGTAGCCCCCCTGCCTCCAAAAACCTTGCCACAAAATCCCAATGCAAAGAACCATAGAATGGTTTAGGTTGGAAGAGATCTTAGAGATCATCTAGTCCAGCTTCCCTAAGAGGAGCAGGGACACCTTCCAGTAGACCACCTCTAATCATGTTATGTAAGTGTCTAACCCCTGCCAGGTGTCTGATAGGTCTTGTGGCTGAAAAATGCATTGGATTTTAGGGAAGCTTTGAATGGGCAGCAGTGATTCTGCTTTGTGTATTTCCATGAGACCTCCATCAAGACTAAAGTACCATCATGGTGGCTGGGGGGGGGCATTTGATTTTTGGGTCAAGAATGCATTTTCACATCTCTGAATAATATAACACCTTTTCACATTGATCCAAGAACACAGAGAACTTCTGAGTAAACATTTTTTTTCCCCTGTGACTGTGGTTTCCTCCTTCCACCTTCGTTCAGGTGTTCGACACACCAGACCTTGCTGCTGCTGCTGCATAAAGTAGTTCAGCTGAAGTCTGTAAGGCCATGGCAAGTGATCACAACTGAGTATTTGCCCATGGATTGTTTTCTTCTCTGATTAAAAACTCAGGCAAATTCTTCTCATTCCCTAATTCCCCAAAGTCCCACCATCACATCTGTGTAGCAGCACACCAGTTCCTCACAAGCAGCCTGGAGTGACACAGAACTGCTCTATGGCACATTCAGCTGGGGATGTTGCAAAGGGAAGATGTCATTTAGCAACTTCTTCTGAAGTGACATTTTTCCCCCCCTGAAAATAGAAATTACAGTTTTTCTGTCTCGCAGGGCAGGTTCTGAGCTAATCCAGGTCAGTGGTGTCCAGGCCAAGTGAAGGTTGCATCAAACCATCAGCCCCCACTGGTCCATGTAGGAGCTCCAAGCATGTTGTTACTGCTTATTTTTCCCAGATAGGGAGGTGAACCAAGCATGCAGCAAATATTGTATGGTCATCTCTGCAGCCTCAGAATGAGTGTTTAACCTGGGGGAGAAGAAAGCACGTAAGAAGATAATGTGGGTGTGTTGGGAGGGGAGGTAATTTTTAAGCCAAAAAATACAGTGTTTGGAAATTACTGTTTGATTCACATGGTTTTCTAGAGCTGGAGAAGGATGTGTATTGTTTGAGTCAAGGAAAGTCTTTGGGGAGCCATTCTGAAAGTAAAAAATTACATGATGAATACAAGGATTCTCTAATTTCTTACCCATAAGACTAAAGAATGCTTTTTTCCCTACTTAGCCATGCACAAGATTTTGTGCTGAATTGCTGCTTTTGGGACACTGACAATGCCAAAGGTATAGGCTGGCTACTTTCCTCTTCAGTTGATAGACCTGGAGCAGTGCAGTCAAGAAGCATATTGTGAAAACAAGGACAAAAAACTTAGACTGATCACTGAGAGAAATAATTCATGTCATGACAAAAAGTAGTTTCAGGTATTTTAGGAAGTGGCACCTATGTTGTAGCCAGCTGCAACTGGATCTTGTCCATCTCTCAGTTGGGGAATTTCCTTTCAATTGATGCTGTCATTGAAATAGCTGAGACTCAACTCCAGATACCCTGACTTTCCGTTTTCAGCTTATTTTAATGCTGTCTGATTCTTCTGGATTCCCCCCTCTCCTTATTAATTATACATTGAAAAAATAACAAAATATTATGAAGCACTGCCATATCTGTGGAATCCAGCATATTGGATTTTTTGCCTGGAGTGTCAAGCAAGATTAATTATTCTGATAATAGCAGGATTAATCCATTCATCACGTACAGTGAAAAAAGCACTGTTAACATTCGGACTGAGTTATTCTTGGTCTTGAGAGGAGAAAATGGCAGAACTGGCATTTAGAGGGCATTCGTGCCTTTAAAAAGCCACATTCCCCTGTTACCTTCTCCTGCTCCTTGGGCCAGATTCTTGCTGCAGGGCTGGCTGTTACCATGGGGGCAGGAGGCAGCCCTGTGGAGGGCTGTGTAGGTACGAATGTTTGGGAGAACCGTCCAATGTTAGGTACAGTAAAATTACCCTGTCATTTAACACAAAAAAAAAAAAAAAAAAGAGAGAGAGAAAAAATAAAGAAGGAAGTGATTTTGTTTTTCTCTGATTGCCTTAGTTCCTGCTTTCCTATGGTGAGATTGCCAAGAACGGTTGCACAGCTTTTGAAAGCTAATTTGAGGTCAGACAGTGATTCAAAATCAATTCTTGATTTTTGTCAAGTGGGAGCTGCAGCCGAAGGGTCTGATTTGGGAAGAGGGCGAGCAGCCACGCTGGCATCCTGCCTTTCCTTGCTGCTGTTTTCAGCTGCCAGCATCTTCTGTGCCGGCCTCCACGTTCCTGCACTTCCTCTGAACTGATGAAACTCAGGGGCAGGATCCTTTCAGCTTAAACCCCTCGTGTTCAAAAACCTTCTTCTATTTTGGTAGAGGGAAAGGAAAGGAAAGTTAGATCTCTGGAATGTGCCCTCATTAAAAAGTGGCTGGTAACTGGCCGGCTGAATGACTGGAGCCTGTGTCAGCCCATGCACTTGTAACTGAAACAACTCAGCTTTCCAGAAGTCTCTAAATGGATTGCTTTCAGTCGGAACAGTACACAGACATTATAAAACCTGCAATTACTTTTACTGTAGGGCCATAAAATATAGATCTGTTAAAGTCTGGGTGCAGAACACACGGACATCCTACAGTTCCGACCAGGACAGATGAAAGCCTATTATGGATGATGAAAACAAGGTACTAGAAAATCCATTAGAGCTATTTGTTCCCACTTGCAATGATAGTCTCTGTAACCACATTAAATCAAAGCATCTCTGGGACTTCATTACAAATTTCTTTTATCGATACCGTATGCTGATATAAATAACAGTGTAAGAAAATCTGGGAGAAGAAATTACATTGCATTGTATGATTCAGGGATTTGTGATCAATTATTTAGCATTTCTATCAGAGATGCACTTAATGTTTTCATTGGAGTGGGACCCTGTAGTGCTGGGGACCGTGTGCATATTGAGAGAACAAAAATCCCTGGCCCAGAGTGATTTGACAATTTAAAATGGGTTAAGGACATAAGAGTGTAAAATGAGAGAGCAAAAATGACTAAACTCCTCTCTAGACACCACCACCATTCTGGGATTGAAACTACACTCATATCCAGTAAGAGAATGGAAAGAGACGTTTGCTTTTGAACTCTAGGAAACAGTAAAAACAGAGACCAACAGAAACCTGCAATCACTGTGTGTAACAGCTCCTTCCTCATGCTCTTTAGAGCCCCTCCTTCTCTCACAAACAGAAACAAGACTGGCTGGTGTCTCCTCTGGAAATAACGAGCTTGGTCAAGAATGGTTTGCAAAGAGAAAGAAGCAAGAACTGCACGTTTTTGCAGTAAAAAATGAAACAAGACTTTCTACAAGGGCAGATAGTGATAGGACAAGGGATAACGGCTCTAAACTGAAACAGGGTAGATTTAGATGAGATATTAGGAAGAAATTCTTTACTGTGAGGGTGGTGAGACATTGGAACAAGAGGTTGTGGACTCCCCATCCCTGGAAGTTTTCAAGGCCAGGTTGGATGGGGCTCTGAGCAACTTGCTCTAGTGGAAGGTGCCTTTGCACATGGCAGGGGTTGGAATGAGATGATCCTTAAGGTCCCTTCCAACCCAAACCATTCTAAGATTCTCTTATTCTGTAATTAAGATTGTTGTTGTGCTTTTGACGAGAGTCAAAACCAGCCTCATTCTTCCTGATCCATCAGGAGGTTTGCATTTGAGTTTGCAGGCCCTATGAGCTCAAAATATTAAAAAGAGATATTAATCAAACATGCCAATAAATTTCAGAGGAAGTAACATGAACCCAAAACAATGATTCCCCCCCACCCTCCCCAGAGCTCTGTTTGCAATATGTAATTATCATGAGCTGGTTGGCAGTCCTGCAATAACTAGGCACAACAGCATGAGTTTGGAATGTATCATCAATTTATCATCAATCTTACCTTGTAATTTCTTTGCTTTTATTGGTCTATACAACCTCATCACACATAAATAGTGGTATGCAACTTTGTGAAAATTGCTCAAAATGAAAAAGCCCACCTTGAAATAAATTATAGTAAACACATCAACTTCTACCATAAATATATAATTTGCATTTTAGAAATCCAAGATTCATGCAACCCCAAATTATAAGAACTGTGAGTTGTTGACATAGATGAGCAGATGTGTCTGTGTCAGTCACTGGTTCCAAAATAATTTGAAACAATAAATCTGAAACTCAAACTTGTATAATGCCACACTTGCAGGGACTGCCCATGTGGGTGCAGTTCAGATAATGAGGGCAGAGGCCCTAACTACCTAAAGGATGTGAAAATTCAGTTTTTACTCAAGGAGGTTTTAAGAATCTCAGACTGTTTATTCAGCGTTATCACCTCCACACATTTGTCCCTGTGAAATGGATGTGTCAGGGAAACACGTTCCTGTCCTGAAGGAAGTTACTTCTGAATGAAGACAGATTTCCAGGAGTTTTCTTTCAGGATGCATGTGGGGGAGAACAGAGTGACTGCGGTCTTCTGAAGACCTCAAATGGCAGAGAATTCTTGGTCTCCCTCTAAGGCTAAAACCCTGGAGACCTTCCCCAAGGGCTGGGCAAATGGAGTTGGTGCCACGTGCAGGAGCAAACTCTCAGTACAAACAGCAGTGCTTGTTGCTGACCCAGGCCCACAGCCTCCTGTCAGTCAGGGGGGGCTGGTTAACTCCAGGACAATCTGGGACAACTGATCTTTTACCCTTCTTTGGGTCTGAAAGTCTGGATTTGTTGTATCATTCTCATTACTTAGAAGGAGAAGCAGATGTGAGTATCCTAACTAAACTGAGCCTTTGGGGCAGTTGCTATTCGTAATTTGATCTTTAATCAGGGTAATCATGGAAAGGGGCTAAAACCAGAGTGTCTACATTGCTGGCATTTATACAGAAAGCAGGAGACCCTACAGGTGGGTGTTGCAGCATTATGTCAGTATCACCCCTTTTTCTCTTCCACTGCACTGTGGAATGGTACCAAAAAGGTGGATCTATCAATTATGTACCAAAAAGCTACAGATTAAACAAATGCACAGCCTGCTGTCTCACATCAGCCTGTCTGAACTGTTTGACTGAATGCCACATAGCAAAGCCAAAAAAGCAGGAAAACCTCCTGTCCTCACAGCAGTGACATGATATAACCAATGTCCTCGTCTCTAGTATCCCTAAGATAAAACCTTTTGAGGTTTAGCTGAAGCTCCTGAAAACATCCGTGAACACGGCTTCTGAGCACATCAGGGTTACAGCTTCTATGTGTATATGTACATCTGTGTTTATACGTATGTACATATAAGTATTTTAAAATGGAAAAAGTCCAATTCAGCTTCCATTCCTGACGAGTAGAGTACATCCACTGGGTTTAATAGGAGAGTAAAATCAGGTCCCAGCTCATGAAAGGGCTTCAGTCTGAGCTTTGAGGAGGTGACACGTACCAGAGACTTTAATTAGTCATGTCAGCAGAAGCTTTGCTGACTAAGGACTTCCATAGCTCAGCTGGTCTGTAGGGCAGCATCCAAGCTGGATGCTATAGGATGTTGACCTCTCTTGAGAACCCTGTGCAGCAGCCAACCATCTGCAAAACATGCAGAGTAATCATAATAATTCCCTTGGCAGTCTGTTTCAGAGAGGAAAGGGAAAAGAAAGAGTAAGAAAAAAAAAAGGAAATTAATTTCAGTTAGCGTTGAAATACTCCTGTGATTATTGCCTTCACATTTTTTAGTTTGGGGCTATATATTAGAACACTTCTACTCTCAACACCAAATGTTGTAACAAGGTCTTCAGGGCTAGGACAAGAAAGAAAACTCGTTATACTAGTTTGGTATTCTCCCCCACCAACAAAGATAGATCTTGATCCTTAAGAGGAAATGCATTTTTGAGGTAGTTAACTTTATTTATTAGTTTCCACAAATAGCTTTCATATCCAATTGTAGGGATGGCCAACCTCCCTGACCCCATGAACAATATAACAAAATCTTCATATGCCTGACAGTTTGTTATCCCAGAATTCAGAATAAGAGGAAGGGAAATAAGTTTATGGTGGGGTTTTTTTGTTGTTGGTGTTGGTGTTTTTTGTGGTTTTGTTTTTTGTGGGTTTTTTGTTTTTTGTTTTTTGTTTTTTTTCCCCCGAAGCACTGATACATAAAATACACCAATATTGCTATACCTGGTGCCCTGAACTCCTCCATTCCGCTGGAAGCACTGGGAAGGGCAGGTGCTGCTTTGCAGAGTGGCTGCCTCTGGCTGGTGACTACAACATTATCAGGCCAAAACTGTTTTCCATGGAAGGCCTGTTTACACAGGAGAGGTCAGGAGGTGGAAGTGTCCCCATATGGAGGTGAAACCTGTGGCATGGGGCTGACTTTAAAATAAAGGCACTCTTCAGCAGGTTCGGCTCTGAAATTCGTTACTTGTACAAATGGGGGAACAGAAAGTAAAATGAGTATTTTTCATGTGCCACATGTAATAACCCTTTAAATACTTTGTGAGCCCTCTAGTGGTGCTGTCCATGCCCTGGGAACCTCCGGGAGCCTGCTGGAGCCGGGCAGCTCCGCGTCTGAGTACCAACGCTGCTCTTAAGGGTGCAGCGTGCACATCTCCTTTATTCCGATTACCTTTTAAAACCCCGGAGGTGAGGGCTTTATTTCTGCTTCCCCTGAGAAAAAATTCTTCAAAACAGAGGTGTATGGCTCCTACATCCCAGGCAGCTGTGGCGGACAACTAAGATAACATCATCCTTAATGTGTCTTCTGCAGGTCTGGTTTTCGCCATGCTGTGCTCTCTAGGGTTAAACAGCATAGTAGGGATACAGCAAGAGTTCACCAGAGAGGAAAAATTTGGCTGGAAAATCCTAAACCCATTTCTAAAAGAGCTCATCTATGGGATTTCTGTGCAGTGAAAAGCATCACTCTGCTTTTATTCCAAACACAGTTCGGAGCGCTCCTTTATTTTTTCAGAATTGACTCATAAAGACTACAGGAGGGCACCAATTAGTGAAATAAACCTCTAATCCTCAGTGCAGTGCCTGCTATAGGACTGCTGTTTAACAGCCTCCTTGCTAATCAATTCTCTTCAGTCGGCTAAATGCCATAGATGCTATGTAAATAAATGCAAGTTTAAGAGTGTTCTACAGCGAGCAGTTAAAGCTATGTTCCTTCTACTCCACCATAAAATCAGCAGGCATGTTAACAGATATCTGCTCCACCTTGTAGAAATGACTTTCCTTGTTCGTTTGATTGCTGCAGCTTGGGAAAAACAGAAGCAGGGAACAGCAATAAGCTGCCTGTGCTTCTTGTGCAGCACCTCCAACATCTGATACCTCAATGGCAGCCAAGGCACAGAACCAAGGTGCATATTTCAGACTGAAAACACTGCCCACAGTTTAGGTGGCTATTTTAGCTCTTCTGGGATAAATTTAAAGCCAGACTGTCATACCTGGAGCTTTCTGGATAAAATGGCTGCTCCTTGTCACCTTCTTCATGCATAACATTCCTCCAGAGGAGAGGTTTTCCCTCACAAGTTTAGAGGCTTTCTCTTATGAATGGAGATATTAGTGCAACATACAGTAAGTGTAGTTTGAAATGAGACAGTGTGCAAAATCCCATCAAGGCAAATGAAACACAACCCTATTGAGGATGGTGGTAAATCCACATCTTTAATGGAACTAGAATTTCACCCCTGGTGTGTCAATGAGCAACAACTGTTAACTAACAATGTTTTTTTTTTCTAAGCAGGGTCAAAGAAACCTGAAAAACCATGTGTATTTGTCATTTCTCTTCTGTGCTGTCCTGAGGTAAGAGCAGTGATGCTCAGAAAAGGATAATCAAACCCTCAATATTTCCAATACTACATCCCAGTACCCTCCAGCACAGAGATGAGTGGGAACAAATGAAACACAGGGAGATGGAATTACTTGCCCTGAAATATCCATCAGAACTTTAAAGAAAGCACAGGTCCTGTGTGCTCATGGCATTGAGCAGACATTTAAAAGCAAGTAAATAAGATGATGCTGTGTCCTGCAAGTTTCACTAAGTTACTTACATAACATTCTTGTCAGTCTTCATTCTTACATTGAATAACAAATATTAAATAAACAAAGCATTTTATTTGAGTTGAATAACAAATCTTGAATAAACAAAACATTTTATTTGCGTGTCTAGCATTTAAGAATTTTCAAAATCTCCAAAGTTCCATTAGCTTGCCTTTGTGGAGAAATGTACCCTTCCTTTTTTTTCAGTGTGGGTTTTTTAATAATTTCTGATAATGTTGTGATACATATCATTGGCAACTTCAAACACTCACTTTTTCACAGATAAATGATCTTAATTATACAAACTCCTTCTGCCTAGTGGGAACTTATTAATGTAGCAACATCTTATACATTAATAGTAATTAATTTCCACATCTATTATTTATCAATATTTTAGCACGTAGCACAGGTGGTGAGTTTTTCACTGACTAAAATGGTGAATGAACTCAGGTAAATTATACTGACAGACCATGTGCACCTTCTGCATGACTGCTGAAATCTAAGAATTTCATAAAGCAGAGACAAAGATGCCACATTATTTTTTTTGCTCTCCAAATGTTACCAGTTTTGGAGCTCATTTCCTTCTATGCACACAGACACACAAAATTTTCAGCAACTTTATTATGTATATTTATTAAGTATGGAAACTGGACTCGTTGACATACTGCACATGCACAGCCATCCTCAAATTATTAGTTTAACTATTAGGCAGTCAAATGATTTCAAAATATGCTTAAACCAGCTAAGATTGCTTAAAGAGGAATCTTTCTGAATTCAGTAACTGAAAAAGGTGGCAGCAAACCCTGTAAATTCAGATCAGTGCAAACTAGAGGACAAAGAGGTGGTTATGCAAAAAATAAGAATTGAAAAGAATTCAGTGAATCCTGGTGAAATTCCACGATAGCAAAATATAACAATTTCTTTGGAGAATGTTTGAGAAGGTTTGTTTCTTTAGCTTTATTTGAATTTTAATTTTAGTGTGAGATGTTCAGAAATTTTATTTTTGGTTTTCTTAAATTAGCAGGATCCTATCCATTTAGGAAAAACAGTTGGGGCTTTTCCTCTACCTTGCATTAGACTGAAAATATACATGCTTAGTATAAAATAGCTTTATAATACATAGTGTAATTTCCTGCCAAAAATTTGGGTCTGCTCTTTACTAGGGCTAGTGGTTTGTCATGCTAAGCCATACACGTTTCCATGGGGAAAATGCAAGGTGAGCATCATGAGCATGTTGTATAAAACATGGTTAATTTAATTTAAATACCGATATTCCTTATTTTTAAATACACATTGATATTCTTTATTTTTAAATACACATATTGAAAAATTTAAAAACCCAACAATTTTGTTAACCATTTATCTTCAGTGGTAGCAATAGCAGAGTGGTGTTATTGCTCCCTCCTCGTTTCTCCTGCTTTGGCTGTGCAGAGGCAATTGAGTTCCTACTTCTGTGGGGTCAGGGGCTTCTGCCTGTGGTCCCCAGACTCCTGGGCTTACAGGTGACTTCTGTGGGGGCTATCTGGAGGTGAGGCAGCCAGCCCAGATCCTGGGAAGAGGGTCACCCTCCCAGTCTTCAGCCCTCTAACAGAGAACTCCAGGGATCTATGATGGACAAGATGAAAATCATTGCTATTACAGATTTTCACAAAGCAGCCTTGTCCCTTGAGGGTGTAATCACAGAATCAGTGAGGTTGGAAGAGCCCTGCAAGATCATCCAGTCCTACTGTCAACCCAGCACTGCCATAATCACCCTAAACCATGTCCCCAGGTGCCACATCCAGATGGTTCTTGAACACTTCCAGAGACTCCACCAGCTCCTTGGGCAATTTATTCCAATGCTTCACCACTGTGTCAGTGAATTTCTTCTCTAGTGTCTAATCTGAACCTCCTCTGGTGCAACTTCAGGTCATCCCCTCTTGTCCTTTCACCTGAGACATGGCAGAGGAAACAGACCCCAGCTCACTGCAACCTCCTCTCACGTAGCTGTAGATGTCTCTGAGCTTCTTCCATGATCACAGTTGAGATAAAGTAATCTGATATAATTGATATAAGGTAATCTCACAACTGGGATAACATAACCACTTGCCCAGAGAAGTTTCCTCCACTAATTAATTATTCAACCCTGGTGAATGAACCATTAGAAACTAAAATTTTCCTTTGTTAATTTTGTCCTCTGCTAAGCCCCCTTCCATCCTAAGCACAGGTAGCACAGAACCAGAGGGGGTGAGTTCATACTAACAGCAGGCCTGCCAAGTCAGTGCTCACCTTCCACTGAAAAGAAAGGTCCTGCTCCATCTCCCGTGCCCTTTCTCTCCAGCTGCAGGCACCCTTCTTCCTCCTTATACTGGCTTTGGAAATAGAGTGGTCTTAGGGCAAGCCCACTCACTTGACAGGTTGACATATCTGGCAGTGAATTGTTCTTTTACTTGCATATTTATTTACGTGCAGTGTTGGATTTCCACCAGGTCAATTCTCTGCATTGATTTGCCCCAGGGCTATCTGATCACTAGAACCATCCCAAGGGGAATGGGGCAGGAGTGAGTGGCTGGGGGAGGAGAGAAGGTGAGAGGCAGGGTCTCCTCTCTCTTCCTTGGCAGGACTCAGCAAGATGTGAAACCATAACCAGAAAATGAAGCTCACTGGCAGCTTGATGTCCTGACTGCTCCCATCACATGCTCCTCTCCTGTCCTTGCACCAGCCCCAGGGGCTGCAGGAGCTGCCTTTGCCAACAGCCTGATGCTTCTTCACAATCTTTGTTTTCAGCTGCACTGGCAGAAATGCATTTCAATGCTGTGCAGGCAGGCAAGAGCCCACCCACCCTGGTGGGAGGGAGCAGGCAGGGCAGGGACGTGGGACCACAGCATATACACAGGACACAGATGGCTTGAGATACTTTGGAGGGGCCTCTAAGATATTCAGAGGAAATCATGAGCTCTAACTGTGGGATTGGCATCCTTGAGAGCCCCTCTGAACATGTTCACGGTGTCCCTCTTCCCACATCACTCAGCACATCTTTCTCCTCTTAAGAAACAAATGTCTCCTTATGGCACGAGCTGTGGATTGATTTAAAAGCACATGAAGCCAGCTGAAAACAAAATTCATGTGACAGCTATCACAAAACTGCAGCTCTAACAGTGATGGCTGCCTGGATGTCGAAACAGTGCTGAAAGAGAGTCCGACTCACTGCAGTGGCAGTCGTCAAACCCTGACGTGATGGGAGGTATCCTTCCTGTTCACACAGCCATCCCAGAAGCCAGAACTGTCTTTCTGCATCTGCCCTATAAAAACTTGCTTTTTGAGCTACACGTATCAATTCAGTTTTGTTTCCTTCTGGATGATGAGCAAATGCGAGCGTTTGAGTTTGTTGAGCCACAGCTGTGAGATACCTTTGACAGGGAATCTGCAAACCCAAATCCCCCAGTCTGATGAATATTCTCAAAACTAAGCACATTCAGGCTGCTGTGCTCTGGATATTGCACAGGCTTCCATGAGATGTGAGGGACTGGCAAAATAGAGCAGTGATCTTAATTATGAAACAAAAAGCAACTATGAGAGGAACTGTGCAGTAACTAAGGGTACCCAAAACCCAGAGATTAACTCTGTCTTCTTGAGATATGAAGGACTGGCTGTTACAGGCCTGGTTTATCACTGTGTTAAACCAATTTTATGTTGGTGTAAAAACAGGATGATAGAGCTGTGCTGAACAGCCCTAAGTATGCACCCTCTCTGCTCTGTCGTGCACTCTCCCAGACATAAAACCAGCTAATGATTGAGAAAATCAAAGAAAAACCTACTAAAAATGAAATGGTAGAAATGTCAGGTGTGGGGGAAGAGAATCATTACACTCCTTGATCAATGCACTTCTACTGAAATGATTTGGCCTGAGGGGCAACAGAAATTTATTGGAAAGATAACATTCAGCAAGACAAAGTTCTCTTGCAAAGCAGCATTAAAATATCTTTGATGAGTAATTAAACCAGGCTGAAAGTTTCTTAAAGACTCTAGAGTTAAACACACACCTTGTATGTTTGACCATCTCCATCTTACCATGTTATTTAATGCCTGCAACCCTTTGAACCCTGTTCTGTTATTACTGAGCTTGTTGTACAGTACTTTATTGTTTAGGAGACACTTTGATTCACAGTGACTTATTCACAGCATAATTCTATTCAAGAGAAACAAGCATGTGACTCTCTCTACAACAGCAGCACATTTCGAGTGGATAGTATGGCACACATTGCAAAATCTATATTCTTCACAAAGCATGTGTTTGTGCCATGAGAATTCATATTTCTTCTTCAAAACTACATGAGCCTTTCTCAAGTGTAAAAGGCATTAGGAAGTGCACTTGAAAACACTCTGAAGTTCAGGAAATGCCAAGGAACCTCATTTCTAAGTGTGTTTATTTGCACAGGAACGTCAATATGCAGAATGACTGCTGGGCTAGAACAATGCAGGAAAAGAATTTTCAGAAAGGGAGCCAGTGTGGCTGGGATGAGCATATTGTGAGAAAAGTACACCTTGCAAGGTAGCAGGGCTTTGAAATGATGGCTCCATTTAATTCCATCTATGATCAGTTAATTTTAGCTATTTAAAATATTGCAAATGTATTCCTTATGAGATTGTTTCAAAGAATTATTTGGCTTGAAATAAGTTGGTAGTAATCAGTGGCAATGGTACTTTTACAGTAAATGTACATGAAGTTTATGAGTGACTACACAATAGGACATAAAAATATCTGTTTGGAATTTCCAAGTTTTATGGGATTTCTCCAGAAAAAAAAAAAAACCAAACAAACAATCTTCTGAGAAGCCTATTTATCCAAGTAGATATCTATATACACTCATTTACGGTAAGTGAAAGCAAACTTGTGTCCTCTGTAATGTTTACTTTGATTAACTATAGATGGTTTGCCCTTTGATTGCTGCTAACGTTCTGTGGAACCATTTGTTTTCCTGCAGAGTTAAGGGCATTAAAAGAGGAGGTATTGCCTTTTTTTTAGAATGAATTGATTTCAAAAGCATTTTTGTTTAAAAGGAGATTAAAAAAAACCTGAGGAAACAGAGATTGCCCAGTCTCTCACCTGTCCACTTTAGGAGTGTGCATGAGCAGACACCTGGAACATGGACCTTATTAAGGAATAAGGGAGAATATTTTTGTGAGGAGCACTCTGTTAGGTTATTAGCAATAAACCTGTCCCTCAGGACATGCAGCACTTGCATTTCTACTGGCAAAACCTGGCAGGAAGCTGTTCTAAGTTTACCTGCTATTTATTCTGAAAGGTTTTAATAAAGACTTAATTGTAAAAGTGTTTCCAAGGAACGACTTGAAAGTGAAAGTATCCCTGTCCAGGGAAAATAATGGTTCTGCTGCATAGTTCAGAATCTTTGGGATTAAGGATGTGGCCAGTGGAATTTATGAAAAGTAGTGTAAATAAATACATCAAGACGTGATCACTCGGGGCTTGTTTCTCATAACTGCTCTTTTCCCTCCTTTTGTGTTATTTATTCTTCTCTGTTGTGCAGCCCTGACTGTTTCCTTTGGGAACTGGTGCAGAGACCTGGGGTCTGGCTGCTGGGTCCCCACAGTCATGATGGGCTGCTCCCACCTCGATGTGTTCAGAGGGCTTCAGCCTCCAAAGACGCCTCCTCAGGAGACAGCAAACAAAGGAAGGCTCAGGTTTCCTTGTTGCTGTTCAGAGATGTTGTACCTGTTGTGGATGGGGGCTTCACCACCCTGCAGCACTCTGGGGATGATCTCTTCTCTCCTTTGCTTTCTGTGGAGGAGTTTGTTGACAATGGACTTTTTTCCATCTGAGAAATGGAAGCAGTTTTGCTGTTCATCTTCCCCTCTGGAGGTTTTCAATGGCAGGTGTGCTGCAGCAGCTCTGGAGAGCTCGAGGAGCCCACTGCTCTCACACCACAGAGTCAGAGAAAGGCACGTGGGCTTGAAGAGCCTTTTGAGAGACTCTTGAACCTGAACTTGGCTGCTTCTGTGCCTGTTGTGAATGAAAGCGAAGAGCCAATCTGCCCTAACCAAGCTCATGTTGCAGTAAAGGGAATTTAAATCCTAAGTGTTTTGCTTCAAGGCTAAACAGACACCTCCATTTGGTCACTGGCCTGTCTTTTTATTCCAGCACCATTGTAGGAATGTAAATTAGGACCAACAAGGAACAAAATGGTTTCTCTTCCTAAGTAGATGCTTAAGTTACAGCCATCAGATGCAAGTTTTAATTATCATTGAGGTAATTGAATACTAACATTTTTTTCTTTTGTTTCTGGCTGTAATTATCTCATTTTACACCTTCATGGTCACTGCTTGTTTTCAGGGAGAGATTTTTTCCAGTCCCTCACATCGATTTAAAAAACCATCTGAAATTACTAGCACCATAATTAGGACTGAAACAAGGAGCAGCTCTCCCTAATAATTGCAGATATGATGAGTAACTAATTTATGTTGGCTTTTTATCGCCATGAGTTTTACAAAAAGCAAACAAACAAAAACAGGTCAGCACTCCCACATTTGCCTTTTGCCCAACCTGTCCCTTCCCCTCCTGGTTTCTGTGAGCTGTGGCCGCACAATGGGAAAGGTGTGGGCTGAGCATCTCTGTCTATCAGGTGTTGCTGCATCTCTCCAGTGTAACATGGGGGTGAACCACACTGCATCTCATCCACCTCATCCCCTCCTTTCCTGTACCACATCCTCAAGCACTGTCCTGACAGCAGCTCACAAGGGTGTGAAAACTGAGCTGACAAAGTCAGAGGACCCAGTGGATGGGAACCCACAACACTGAGTGTGTTGTGAAGTTACAAGGAGCCAACACAGAAAAATTTGGCCCCAAATCCTCCTCCTAAGTGTGTCTGCTGGGCAAAGGTCCATTGCAACCTCTCTCATTTCAAGATACTGCAGAAGTACTTCAAGAATTAAAAATTATTATTATTTTTTAAAAGTATATTTGGGGGAGTTGAAAGCTTTACTTTTTAGACATAATTGTCTAAAACCCCAGATGTTTCACATTTAAATCACTTACCAGGAACTTAGAGGTCTGATGCTGCACTCAGGCCGGTCTCAAGGTTTAGAGGCTTGGGACCATCTAATAAAAACATCCATATGTTGTCACTCTTTCCTTTAAGTGATGATTCAGACATTAAAATTCTCACTTCTATGATTTGTCTTTCAATGTGTTTTACATTAATATTAACATACAAATAAACCCAAGAAAGTTATTAGGTGTATGAATGTATCATTAAAACAAGCTGTTGAATGATTAGGTAAGATAAGAGTGCTTTTTCTCCTCCCTTGCATTTCCATGGAATAAGAAACTGCAATATGCCTGAAAACCCTCCTTTAAAATGTTGCTTCACAATCACTGACTAGAAAGATCAGAACATTTCCTGAAATAATGTGGTTTGTGTAAGGTCACAGCAGAGATCAGAGGGAAGAATTGCACCATGTCCCAGTTAAAATATGTCTTTTAACCACTGAATTTGCTCTTTTGTAATTTTGAATCCTTCCCTCAAATTAGTATAATCAAGATACCTCCACATATTTTATTGTGCATATCTGTATTTTTATATATACCCATACATATATAGCAAATGCAAAGATTTTGGTTGTGCCACATGCAACTGCAAAAGCAAAGTTGCTTCAGAAAAATAACCAGTAATAAAATGCTGTAATTTTTCTTAGAAGGACAAGATAGTGTGAATATAGATTAGATTTATAAAAACAAAATTTCATCTGGAAAACTCTTCTACAATAAGCAGAGCTACTGTTCTTTATCACAGTGTGGTTGGACAGTCCCTGAACACCACTGAGTTCTGCACACCCATGGCTCTTTACTCTTCTCATAATTGCTAACTGAAATTTATAGGAAGGAAAACTAAATAAAATAAAGGGAATATCAGAGTATCAGTTGTAACAGAGCATTGTAGGGCCACAAGGTGTTGTCTGGCTGATGGTGTATCCAAAGTTCATCTGGAAGTTGAAAGGGGCCGCAGGAAGGCATTGAATACACCTGAGAGATAACAATGTAAATCAGGATTTGTGGTAATCAAGGTACGTGTGGTGAAAACAGAGGCAGATGCATGTTTAGATTAGTGAGTTGTGCTAGACATGATAGGTGCTGAAACTTCAAGAACTGAGTGCCAAATTTGTTGTTTTTCCCATTCTGAGCAGAGAGTTTGGAGTAGGAGAAGAGTCATTAGCAGCACCTCTCTCAACAGGTACCAATGCAATGATTAGTGAAACACCTGAAAACATGCTGTGCAGCCCTCCAGTGAACTGGATGCTGACATGGCCCTGTAATTTTCTCTTACATTTTGTCTTTTACCTCCTGGTCTCCTAAAATGATATTTTTCCACCTTCTTTTGTCCTAACCCCTGATTTTGCACACTAAAGCGAAACATAAGACACAGCCTTCAGTTCACAGGGTCAGTAGGAATATTCACTTGCTGAGTGTTAATCACACACCAAAGAGGCATTTTAAATGGCCATTTTAACCCTGCAACACGCTGGCATGTACCAATAAAAACTGTACTGGCAAGGATCAGTGTTATTCCCAATACTGTCTCCCCAGCTTTGTTTATGTCAAGAACCTGTGCTTTTAATTTATCATAGTTCCCTCCTGAAGCCTGGTGTTGTCATGTAAAGCCAAACGGAGCAGATGTTGTTATGACAATGATTATTAACATTATTATTATTGATGTTTATAAATTAAAGCCTTTAGGGGGAGTAGTCACCTGCCTGTTTTGGTTCCATGGAACTGACAGGACAACTGAGGTCCCCATCCTTGTTTAAAGGCTGTTTTAAATAGAGATGAACCTGAACATATGTTTAATTGCTTCACGAGAAGTATGGAAAGTCTCATTTTCTTCATGGGACAAACCCCCCTTTATTCCTTCCAGCCAGACCACACAGGCATAAATCATGCTGAACAGCCAAAGAAGCCTCTCCCTGCAAAAATTCCCGGATTGATCAAACTTAACACCTAATTACAGAGCTGGTGAACCTACTTACACTGAAGGCGGTTTGAAAGGCTGCCTGAAACATCATGGGTTGAGATGCCTTTGTCGGGAGCATTGTGCTGTGATGTGCAACGTGGGTAGATTCCTGTGGGATGTTGACAGTTTGTGGGAAATGCATGTAGGAGGAACTGGGTTACGAAGACCAGGGGGTTTAAATTTTTTTTCTTCCTCTCTCTCTCTTTCATTGTACTGCATGTGGGTTTGGAGATTTTTGGGGTTTGGTTTGTTTTGTTGGCTTTTCAAGGTATGGGAAAGGAAGAGCTTCTGGTTTTGGAAAAATCTGGCCGCTACATGCAGCGTGTGACGAGCCACTCGTTCCTGAAGGTCCGATACTACATGGGTCCTACCCTCCCAAAAGGATGCTGATTGATGCTCCTGAAAGCTCTAATGTTCCTTTTTTTTTGCTCATGGCATTTATATTGAGTGCTAATCACTTGTTAAGCTATGGATTTATGTAATAAATTAATTAGCTCTGCAACATTTCCTCCACTCTCTGCCTGCCAGTCTGTCTCTGATGAGACTTGTTCGTTTTTTTCCAAACAGTTACAAATAGCTCTCAGTATTATTATTTGCTTTAAAATAATTTGTCAGGCTAATATTTTTTTCCCCTTTCACACCAGAATTGGATTTTCTCCTGTGTGTTACCCCGGCCTGAGGCACAGGGCAGGTGTGATTTGGGTCTGCATTGGCAGTGGGTTTAACACAGAGTTTAAAGTTCATTGGCTTACAGCAATGCAATAGACCAGAGGCTTTGCCATTGGAAAAGGATGAACCTTACCTTCATTAACAACTTAGGCCCATTAACAAGGCATGAGATATCCAAAGTCATGATGCCACCAGTTATAGAAAAACCATTTTCATGGCACCCCTCCTCCTGTGCTTTCTCTTCCCTGTCCTGAATCTATGCTGGAATTGGCGTATAATATCAGAGCAGGATCTGTTTAATCTAGAGATGACGGTTACAACTTTGTGAAAAATATTTCTTAAACTTTTTGAATTTGCATATTCTGATTTCCTTTATATGCATTCAGTCCATTTTATTTCTGCTAGAACAAAGAATTACAGAGAATCATTTTGTATTGGTGTTGTGAGAAAAAATGCAGTCTTTTATCACTCCTTATGGATTTTTATCATGTAATTTTTCCACTTTTTTGAATGAGAGAAACATTGAATAGGAGCACAGGATATTTCATTTGTATTAGAGTCATCATATTGAAACCTTTAATACATTCCCTCTTATTTTGTCTTTAAATTAAATGGACCTAATCCTTTTTATCTTCTCACATAGAAAATTCTTCATTCCTTTATTTATTTTAATTATTTTTTATCTGAATCCCCTCTGTTGCTGTATTATCTCCTCTAAAAGCACTGTCCAAAACTGAACACAGTGTCCCTGTTGGCAGTGCATTATTCATGTACCTATCACATTATACTGTTTATAATGTTTTCCACCCTGTGTCTTACGCCTCATAATACACAATTTGTCATTTTTTTCCCACCGATTCCACACTCTACAGAAGCTTTCCTGCCGGGCTGTTGTCAGGAGTGAATCAACCTTTTTCCAGAGTGTAGCAGTTTATAAGTCAATAAAGTGTTTGTGACTTTCCAAATCCTTCTTACTAATTGTTACTGCTTCTCACGTAGCAGCATGGGCTGGGCTGCCATTCACCTGGCCTTGTTAGGATTGTCACCATGTCTAAAATTTTCTTCAGTTTTAGCCAATAATGTGTTCAGTTCTGGGCCCCTTACAACAAGAAAGATGTTGAGGCTCTGGAGTGTGTAAAGAGAAGGGCAACAAAACTGGGGAAGGGGATGGAGCACAAATCTCATGATCAGCGGCTGAGGAAGCTGAGGGTGTTTAGCCTGGAGAAAAGGAGGCTTGGCGGGGGGAGGGGGGGGCCTTATCACTCTCTAAAACACCCTTACAGGAGGTTTTGATCAGCTGGGGAGCAGTCTCTTCTCCCAAGTAGAAAATTATAGGACAAGAGAAGAAAGTCTCCCTCAAGAAGAGGTTTAGATTGGATATTAGGAAAAATGTCTTCACAGAAACATCTGTCAAGCATTGAAACAGGCTGCTCAGGGAAGTGGTGGAATTAGCAGCCTTGGGGGGTATTTAAAGACCCAATAATTTGTCTTCTATATATTAATTATTATGTATTAAAGTGTAGATGTGGCGTTGAGGGACATGGTTTAGTGGTGGATCCGGCAGTGCTGGGTTAACAGTTGAACCCGATGATCCCCAGTGCCTTTTCCAACTCAAATGACTGATTCTCTGAGTGTGTGTTCTGAAGATTCTCTCACATAAGCACACATCCCTTTCTCGGGTTCATTGCCACCAGTAGCTCTGCTAGAAGACACCCCAGCTCAGTTTCTGCCAGGCCATCTGGGTTCTTTGTTCTTACTCTGCATCTCACGCCTCTGCGCTGTGCTCCAGTTGTCTGGGGCTGGGGCAGACACATCTGAGCTGCCTCTGAACTGGCTGGCCCAGGTGGAGCTGGCAGCAGTGTGGGAGGCTGAGAGCTCTCCCTGAGGTAGCTGTGATGATCTCTGTGCTGATACACCTACCCTCCTGCAGCACGGGAGCTACACCAGCAAAAAATGACTCCCGTGAAGCTCCTCAGCTTCCAGCTGCACCTCTGAATGCAGCTTGTGCATGGCCTTCATATTTCAGTCATGAGAAGGGTTTCTCCAGCATCCTGGGCTCCCATGTGTTGAACAGTCTTTCTGGGAAAAAACATCACTTTGTCAGAGGCTTTTGGATAGTTCTAGTGCATAGTACCCACTGAGGTAACTCCACTGATTCTAGATTCTTTTAGGCCTCCATCTAGCAAAATTCATAATCCTTTGCTTAATATTAAGCTAAGTGGGATTTTTGCCATGCTCACATGCAAATGCATGTTCCTATGTTGAACTCAGTGACATCTTTCCATTTGAGTACTTGGCTGAACAAACACGCCGTTTTTTGGGATACAATCTTCACACTTGAATTTCTAAAAAGCTCATTTCTGTAGCCTGCAAGCAGGCTCTGTGGTGCTGTGCTAGAAAGGCTGCTCACTGATAGCAGGAATTGTTGGCTGCACTACCTTTCTAAACCCAGGCCAAAAGAGCATTCAGATTAAGCAATAATTTAAGCAACATCATGAGGAACAGGGAGAGCACATGGCCAGTTAGTCACCAGAGGTACAGACGCACGCAGAAAGTAAATCCCCAACCTGTTATAATAATGCACTTAGTTACTGGAAATGCAATATGAGCCTACTTTCATGAGCAAGGATGAAAGAACTTGTTTAACCTTTGTACAGCTTTTTCCACCCACACACACCAGTGACATCAGATGCTTCATATAGGTAAAAAACAAGTCAGCATTTGGGAGACTCCCGAACACGAGACAGAGATAACCCCTTTACCTCTAAGTTTGTGCATTTAACAGGCTTGTGGTGGGTCACTTGAAACTTCTTGCTACTTATTCCTGGATCCTAATGACTCTGACCGAAAACCTTTCAGCCCTGTGCATAAAGCACTGGATGTGAAGCACTTACTGGAAGGTATTTTATGTTTTGCATGCAGTATAAAGTAGGGCTTTTGCATTTAAATTGGGGGACATTTTACTTTTCAATATCCTGCAGATGGAATCATTGGCACTGAGGAGGGATTTTCACAAGGCCAGCCATTAGCTGGCCTTTAAGTAAGAGCATAAAGCCTGGGAATGGAAGTTGGAGTGAGCACTGCTGAGCCAGCTGACCAGGGCACAGGCTGGAAGCGTCCAGCTCTGTGCAGCACCTGGGTGGATTTCAGTCCACTTCAGTGTCACCTAAAAAGTCCTGCAGGGTTTCTGAAGTTCAAGATTTCCTGAGCAACTCCATGCTAACCTTTGTGTTACTTTCAAAACAGGTTGGGGTTTAGTTCCTGTGTGTACCCACATGTGACAAGAAAGGATTCGGTTTTAATTGATGGTTTTGATTTTTGTGAACAATCTGATTCCTCTTTTTTCCATCCCGCTCTCCTCCCACCGCCCAAAAATGCTTGACAAATAAACTTTGAAGTCCTGAGAAGTAGCATGTGTTGGTGAAGGGAGAAGGTGGGGGTGGCAGAGGTGGTGGAAGGAGCTCAGTTTGTCAACACAACAGCCAGGAAGCGAGTTATTTATAAGGCTTGTGGTGGAGAGGGGGCCAGCCCACATGTTTTTAAAAAAGGGCTTAACTAATCACATGGTACAGCTAATTCTGGTATTTGTAAATACATTTCACTCTGTCTTGGTGGACAGAGGAAGAGCTAAAAGGGGATCACAATTCAGGACATGACAAGTCCATCTCTATGCCCAGGTGCTGCCCTGTGCAGGTGCCCAGCCTTCTCTGGACTGCAGTGATGCTCCTGGCAAGGACTTTGCTGTCCCTAGGCAAAGTATGAATGGAGGAACATGGGAGCTGATGCTTTCTTGGAATTCAAAAATCCTTTATTTGAATCATGGCTCTGATAATGCTCAGCTTAAATTCTGAACACATTCTTAACCACAGAACATCTCATTTCCAGCAGGGTTTCATGACTCTGTCAAAGAGGAAGTTGACTCTGAGACGCGTATGACCATGAGACTATACTTGGCTGGACTGACATCAAAAGAAGTGAATTTTTGACACACAGAGATTTTTAAATCCACTGATTCAGTACAGTCACATTTAGATTTATTTTTTTCTGTGTAGAGCATATAGTGAGCTATTCTTGTGGGTTGAATGATGCTCTAAGCCCCATGATGGAGGCATGACACAGACCTGACACTGCTGCCACATTCCTCAGTTCAACAGCCATGTGAAGGCTGTATCCTCCTCAGCTAAAAAAGGTCCAAAAAATAGCTTTATCTCAAGAGGGACAGTCTGCAATTCAGTGCTTGGCCAGGCAAACTCAAATCACATGTGTATGTCTTTTTATATATATATATGTGTGTGTGTATATATATATATGCATAGATATAAATATACATACATGAATATTAACAACTGTGTTGCAGTATTAAATACAGTTTTATTTTAATTTCACTTTCTTACAGTAAAAATTTAAATCACAAAAGTCCATCTCTTTTTTTTTTCCTTAAAGAGCGGTAAAAGACATAAACGTGACATAGCAGATATGCAAGTGTTTGTACTTTATTTTTGTACTTGGAAAAGTATATTTTAAAATAATAATAATAATAGTAATAAATAAAAAACCATGCTCAATTCTTCCTTGTTAAAGGAAAGGAAAGAAGAGAGAAGCTGCAAGAGGTATTGCTGTAGAAACTAACCATTTACTGGTTAGAAAACTAAAATCACTTCAGGGCATGCCCTGCACTTCGTCCTCTGGGTGTGATCCCACTGGGATCCTGCAGAGCTCTGGAAGTGCAGCAGCCATGGGGACGTGCCATCACCATCAGGAACCTCACGGGTGGCGTGGAGGGAAATTTCTGGGTGAAATTATAACCCTGTTGACGTTGGCAGGTGTTCTGCAACTGGATGCAATGGAAACAGAATTGAATCCTCCTTATCCAGAAGAGAAGTCGGCAACCAAAATTAATACTCAGGTACAAAACTGTGGGAATTTTATATTTTTGGGTATCAGGGGACGTGCTCTTGGTCTGGAAGGTCATAGGATAAACCAGGAAAGGAAGTAATAGAAGAAAATTCAGTGGCAATTTCACTGTTTTCCTGGTGTTCCAGAGAGGTAAGGAATTAGGATCAGTTATAATCTAAATGTACCTTGCTGGCAAGATTTAGCAGAACTTTCCTACACCTGATATTGAGAGTATGTATCTGACAACTTTTACTCAAAACAAAATAAAGACATCCAAGAGCAAACTTGGAAAGCTGCATTTTGAAAACAAAGTTTTAAAAGAAACAAACATCTGGAAAAGATCTTTTAGAGGACACTTTGGTACCCTAAAATGCAGGACACTCTGTGCCCTTCCAATATTGCATAAAAATGATGGAATTTGCTGCACCCCAATGTCATCGTGAAGGGTGTTCCTTCCTAGCCAGCAGAACATGACACTGGAAGGACAGCAAAAGAAGCACTTACTTAAAAATTACAATTCTTATTTAGCCTGTGAAGTCTTACAAATATGGGAAGACTAAATGGAATTCCTATATCACATATATATATATATATATATATATATATATGAAAACAGATATTTTAGCAATCTGTGTCACTTCTTAGGCCAATTAGAACAGAAATGCATTTAGGGATGCAAAAAGAAATTATATTTACATTTAAGTAATAAAAATGGACAGTACAAACTTCCATTTCAGTCTTTGGTTTTATCTTGAGTCTAATATTTATATTCCTGCACAGACACAAAGTATCAGCAAAAGCTGTCCTGGCCCTACAAAATACAAAAATTGTCTATAGTAATTTGCAAAGGTGTCTGAGCCCAGCATTCCTCACTGGACAGTTTGCTGAATGTAACCTAGTGCTGCTCTTCCCAGAGGATCATAAATAATGTTTCCACTGGAAGTACAGGAGGCTTCTTGACTTTAAGGCTCCCCCACATTCATATCAGGCTAATCTCTGTTCTATATTCTTGTGTTACTTAAAATAAGCGAAAGCAAGCAACATCCAAGTTCCCAACTATGATTTCTGGCTGATATTTTTCCCAGGAATAAATTCAGGCAGTCAAATCCCAGCACTCCCCTCCAGTTCAATTTGTGAAAATACAATTTTATGCTCTCAGTGTTGGATTGCAGTTTCTTGGGATTTTACCTATGTTTTGAACCATGATCAACAAATGATAAATATATCTCATCTGCAGATACCATCAGTCTAACATGGTATAATAACTTTGGGTAATTATTTAAATTGATTGCAAACAATTCTGATGAGACTTTTTTGTATGAATTTATTTTTAAATGATACGTAATTATCTTAAATTGGGACAAGTGTTTAAACTGGCAAGAAAACTAATTGAGACAAATGTCTCAAAGCCATGATCTCTTGTCTAGGAGAGGAAATGCTAAAGTAAAACTGACAGTGGATGAAACTATAGGATTTGTAGAACTTATTTATACAGAGCCTGTAATATCTTAATGTCAAATTAGCCAATCCATTTCAGCCAAGTATGTTGTTTCTAGGCTGAGTATGGATCCAAACCAGAAATCTGTGCTTCTGAAATGTTTGCTTTAAAAATTCCAATTCTCTATGCGTTTTATGGACTTTGGGTAGAAGTGGATCAAAAATTCCATGGAGAGCAGTTCCAGCACCAGTGATCCATACGTGAAGCTGCGTGCTAGCCTTGATCAGGCTGTGTTGCAAGTATTGTGAAACTGCAATATTTGTTTTGAAAAGGCACAGATTCTGAGGCTCAAAAGCCTCTTTTTTGTGATTAACAAATTATTTCTAGCACTGAAGTGCTAACTTTTTCTTTTTTTTCTGTATAAAACATGGTCTTGACTTATTAATGGAAAATTATAATTAGACTCAGTTTTGTATTTTCTCTTTTAGATATTTGTAGGGCAAAGGTGGCATTTAATCAGAGAAGAAAGAGACCAGAGTTTTTCATTGTTAACCTACCAAGCAGTGGTGCTGCCCTGCAGAAATCTCTCACGTCTCCCATGTACCAGGCAACAGCAAATGAGCCCATGCTCTTCCTGCTCAGATGACCAGCTGGGTAACAGTTAATCCTGACATTTTAAATAGAACTGACAATTCAACAATAGTTGCTACAGCTGTGAGAGAGTTCATTACGCCAAGGGACTGCATCTACAATGCACAATGGAAGTGAATCTGGGGAGGATTTGAATAAAAAGGAGCTGAGTTGTTTGGAGGGGAAATGGGGAAGATTAAATGGAGTCAGGAGCATGAAGGCTGCCTTTGTGTAAATATGAACATATGAAAAGAGGTTGTGGATGGAACTGAATTTCACCAGGGAGGTGGACTCCTCATGCACAGCCTCTGTGGGCTGAGCTTCACTATTGGGCCTGGATTTTGCCAGAGTGCAGCACAGCACGAGGAGGCTTCAGGCAGAGCTGTGGTACAGACAAGCAGCTCAGGAGGCCAAATAAACAAAAAGACTATTGGGCACCTAGAAAGAGCACGTTACAATTCTTTTTCCTTCATTTAATGGAACCTAGAAGAGAAAGTCTCTGTTCAGGATGATTTGTCAAGGCAGATTTCAACTGTGCTGTATTGGCATCTGCAGAAAGCCCTTGCCTAGATGTTGGTTAATAACTAATACTAAAGAAAGGTGGGCAGGCAGTAATGGGCTGCAGGACACAGGCTAAAAAACATAATTCAAAACTAAATAAAAATCTTTATTAGGCTATTGGGTGAGCTGTGCAGTACCATGGTGTTCCATGACCCAGCCTAAGGAGAGATATATGAAACAAACCCACATGTAGAGCCCTTAGAAGGCAAGGAGCACATTAAACCACATCAAGGCCTCTGTGAGTTACTTCTCAAATGTTAACAGGCAGCTTGCTTAAAGAGCAGTGGCAATGATAAGAGAGACAGAGAATGTAATTGGCTAAAAATAATTTTACTGCTAGAATGGTCTTTTGAACTGCTTACTGTAGCTTCCCGGCAAGTTATTTGCAATTTCAGGCTGTGTTTAGCAAAGTTTCATTCGAAACAGGAAAAAAAAGGCAGCTATAATCCTATGTGTCTGCTGAGAAATAGTACTAGCTGACAAGAGGAAAATATGACTTGGCCAGCAGTGTTACCAGCTTTTGAACTTTTGGAAAAAGTTAGACTGGATGAAAAGAGAAGGAGTGTGTGAAAGGTGTCTGATGGTGTCTTGCTGAAGGGGCAAGGGATGAGTGGGTTGTGGTAGTTTTTTTAAAATTTTATTAATAAAATGTTTGCAGAAAGGACTCGTGTGTTGGTGATATCCTTCCTGAGCTGAAAGGAAGAAAGAAGGGAAGCCAGTCCCACCTGCAGCCCATCAGCTCCCATCACACCGTTGGGATAAAGGGATACAGGGCTGTAGTCCCAGGTGAGATGCTGAAGATGAGACCCTTGGAAGCATCACAGTGGCCTGGCTTCAAAACTGGTGGTGCACCACCAGCCCTGGAATTGTTTCACCCATTTGGCACAAGGTTTGTTCCCCCAAAGCAGGAAAAAAAATCATAGAATGATGTGGGTTGGAAGGGACCTTAAAGATCCTCCAGTTCCAGCCTCCCTGCCATGGGCAGAGATTGGGTGGCCGTGGTGCCCTCTGGCTCCTGAGAAATAATCTCAGGAACAGTTTTCTCAGGAACAATCTGAGAAATAATTTTGGATCAGCCAGGACTATGCTTTAATTAGGCACAGCAGTATTGTTTGAAAAACCTGGCAACACACTGGCCATGGCTGATATTAAGAGAACCCAAAGAATTATGAGAGAGGCACTCATATATGGCTTTTTTTCATTGTTCTTTATGCAAACCAGTGCCTTCAGAGAGTAGCTGTGCTGTTTGTTTATTATTGTTATTAGCTTTTATTAGATTCAATGCAACTTACCTCAGAATCCCTCTGTGTTTCAGTTTCTGTTTTGACACCATTATTTGTACTGAGGAAAATTTCAATATATTGCAGAAATTATTATAAAGTAAATTATTATAGGATAAATTATTAAAATTTCTTATATAATATTTTAATAAATAATGACCAATTGTTGAAAACATATTAAATGTAGATACTTTTGCAGCTGGCTGAGGGGAGAGCAAGCAATTTTAGCAGCTATGAAATGTTTATATTAGTGGTACCTATAGGAAATTTGAGGATTTTTAAAAATACAAACTAAGCAATACCTTGATTCAGACACAGTTTTGAGGTGAAGATTTCTAGCAGTTCTAGCAGTTGGTTGATGCTGCATCTATCTAGCTAAAACAATTCCTTTTTATAAATGTAAAAATGCTGTAGAGCTGAATGATATTTGTTTGCGGTGCAATTAAATTGTTAAGGTCGACATTTCAATTACCATCATTAGCTCTCAGCCTGAACACCCCACTGAGAGGGATGGAATCAGTTTACAACCACACAGAGAGCCCTGGCTTCAGGCTCTCTGAAGAGCCGGGCGTAATTCCCTGTGCTGGTCTCCTGTTCACACAACGTCTGGAAGGTTGCTTCCATCCCCAAACAGGCTGGAAATGATGGTTTAGTTCCCAGTACAGCCCCACTTTTTCCCACTGCAAGCCAATTTCAATAATTTCAGGTGCTGAGAGCTGTGATGACGGCTTGCATTCACTGCGTTTCTTCAAGTGAGACCCACGTCCTCCTGTTGCCAACCTCTGCCCCAATCTCTCTGGAAGCTTTCTCACCATTCCTCTCCTGTACTCTCTGTTCCCAAACTTTCTTTGCTTCCACATCTTGTTGCACATGTGCCACAGCAGAGCCCTGTCCTGCTTCAGAGCCCTGTGAGGCAGCTGGTCTGGTACAGGACCTGCTTCATCTGCCGAGGGCAGCGGGGTTGTGACAGACACACAGCCAGGAATTTCTGTCTCTTTTTTGCCCTAAGCCACTGCCCCTCCCCTGTTCCACGCTGGCATTTCCATGACTGTGTCCCCTGGTGGAGCAAAACACCGCTGACAAGGATGATACTGAAGGTGGGGAGAACAGCCAGCTGAGAAAGGGGAAGGTGGCACATTCAGAGCAGAGCTGGCAGTTTTGTAAAGCTGACACCAGCAGTGCAAATGCCCAGACAGATTACCCAATACACCTCAAAGGTTTCATCAGGAGAAGGCAAGGAACTCTGGTTTCAAGAATGGAAAATTTGGAGCAGTTCTGTCCTGTATGGGGAGATAGTTCAACCTTGAAAGCAGATTTTTGTAGGGTACTTCACATTTGTGCATCAACTCTGGAGTTACTCCCTGACTCACATCCAGTCTAAATGCTCTTCCCAGTTATGCAGGTGTCATCTACACAGGAGCCAGAGGGTGGATAGATCCACTGAAATCTCCTTGAGGCTGTAGGCAGAGCTGTACAGGGGCCTCAGGGGGGCTGCAAACCCTCTTCATTCAGGATGTCTGACACTCTTCCTCTTCTTTCTCTGTAGCTTTTCTTTTGTAGTTCCCCTTCTGCAGAGGTGGGATGAGAATAGACTGCCTACACTTTCTGTGCATTTTATCAGTGCTGGACTGGGCCTTTTGGGAGATTTAACCACGCTATCATTGCAGCCAGCTCTTTATTATGTCAGGTCAATAATCCAGATCGTGGGGTGAAGAGATGCCCAGCATGAACCCCTGGGGTTCTAGCTGGCCTCCTCACTCCAGCTCAGAGCTGACCATGGATGAACAGTGTGGGTGTCTCCACACCGTGCTTCCAACTCCTGCATAACCCCAGCCCCTGATCCCAGGGAAGGGGGAATTGATTGTAGCTCAGATTTACATTACAAGCACTGCATTGGCACTCCTGCTAGTGTGAAGTACCAAATTCAAAGTGACAATAACATTTTTTTTTTCTTTCTCTCTTTACTTTATGAGCATTTTTCTCATTTTTAAGTCTGGCAAAACTGATGCAGAGGAAAGGTGACTTATACAATATCACTCATCCAGCGAGTATCAGTCAAAATATAGACTAAGTTGTCTGAATCCCTTTATAAGCAGCTTTTGTCTCACATTTTGGACTGACTTAGCATCATCTCACATCCCAAGGACTTTTAAGTGTATACTGTCTTCAGCAATGCATGACAGTGACTGCATGACATTTCCCAGACTCCTGAAAACTTAATGCAGGAATCTAGTAGTGATTCTGATGTGCTTTTATGTGCACATCAAATCAAACCTCACCTAAGTACACAGGCACATTACAATGTCAGCTTTATCCCCATCATAACTCTGTTGGCTTTAATGGAGCAGCACCAGAAACAAGGTTTGGCTGTGAAATGTTAAAAGTAAGTTTCAGGAACAGGCTTTTCAGCCCATGTGAAACTATTTTCCACAGTGGCAAGAGTACATTATTCAGCCAGTGAATGAAATAGAAACACTGACAGTTTGAGTGTGATGTTGAAGAAAGTAGTTTTTTCTTCATGTGTTGAAGGAAAATGAACTGGCCGTGTTTAAATATGTGGCCAAGCACGTGTGATGAGTAACATATAAAATGACTCAAGAAAAAAACCAGGACATCTTCACCATTGCTGGAAGCCATGCTTTCAGACCAGAATTCACACTAAATCCAGGTGGTGGGAGTTTTTGGTTTGGCTTTTTAAAAAAATTTAAATCCATCTCAGGTTTGTCGAAACATGGCAGAAAAAAATCCTGTCCACAGCATTTTTCCCTGTGGGGAAGGTCACGGTGGCAGAAATTTCACAAGGACAACTGGCATCATCCTGTCCACAGCATTTTTCCCTGTGGTAGAGGTCACGATGGCACAAGTTTCACAAGGACAACTGGCACCAGCAGATTTCCACCTTTCAATTGGTTTGGGGCCAAAATAGTAATTGATTTTTCACTTTCTGCTGGCGATTGTAAATAGTCATAGTGTCTTTTCTTTTTTTTGCAAGTTTTTTTCACTAGTATGGCACTAATCAGCTACAACAAAATGGCTTCTGATCAAATTTTAATTTCTTCGTCTTATCATTTAATGTAATAATTTATATTTGGCACATTCGATAAAATTTGAACTCAGACAAGCTATCTTCAATGAAATATTAAATAAATGACAAAGAAGATTGGAGGATTTCTTGAGTAATAGTATGAGTAGTAAAATCAAAACAAATTGGCAAATGCGTATTCAATTCCTCTATTTAAATGCCTGAAGAGGAAAAGGTAAACAAAAATATATTTGACAGTGAGTATGTCCAGTGGGAACATTTCCTTGTATTTTACTTTATAGTGGCTAAACATTAAGTCAAGCCTTTAACTTGAATTTAATGTATTAAAGCAATAACAATCAAGGCACAAGGCATTTCCTGGGAATTAATGACTGACTGGGAGAGTTGATGGGCCAACGTGAAGCTGAGGGCCATTAACCTCGGCTAGTCATTAATTTCCCTGAAAATTCCCTGTGCTGAAGTTGTTAGTGCTTTTCATAATCTTCTTATCTCTTAAGTGTAAATATAAACATTTTCCCTCATGTCCGAGAAATTTTTAAAAATAATCCATAGGCTGGAGCTACCAGCAGCAATGTGTCTCCAGATGCCCCTTCCAACCCCAACCACTCTGTGACTCCAGGAAAACAGAGTTTTGACCCCAGAAAAGATTCTCTTAGGAAATCCTCACGAACAAATGCCCAATCTCCAACATTTTCTAAAGGGCCTGCATGGCAACAGACTCATGAAGTCGGATCCTAAGATATCTCATGGAGTACAAAACCACAAAGGGCAGTCGTGATCCTTTATTCTGATGACATTGTGTTCCTACGTACATGTACCTCACCAGGTCATCCTTGTGCACTATTAGTTGTTATCAATAAAGTTCATTGCAGTAATATCTCAGGGTCCTTGGGGAATGGCTTCTTTTTGTGTCGAGGGAACTGAACAGATCTCTAGACATTCCTACAGCATCCACAATCTCACTTCTCCTACTCTGCTTGGAACAATAAATAGATGTTCCACAGCAACTCTGAGGAACAGAAATGCATTCTTTGTCTGGCTTTCATTTTTTGCCCTTGATGGTATTGATTTAACCTTTATGAAAATTAATCTCTAGAGAGAGACAGAGCCTGAAGATTTTATTTTTAAGACTTGCAATTTGCAAGAACAATCGCAAGTTCTTGCTCTTCCTCTTTGGGGTTTTTTTTTTCTTTTCATGGTTTTTTTAGTTGTGTTTTTTTGGGGTTTTTTTTGTAGGGAGTTTTTTGAGTTTTTTTTATTTGGGGGTGTTTTGCTGTAGTGTTCTTTTGGGGGGTGGTTTTTTTGGGTTTTTTGGCGTGTGGATTGATTTTCTTATTTGATGAAGAGGCTATTAGTGCCTTCTAACTTGGTCAACTTGCTTTCAGGAGTCATTAATTCATCTTATAATTGGCAATAAAATGTTCTGTCTCATACTGTAGCCTGCTTAAAAATCAGTCATTGCTATCAACAAATGAAAACTCAGCATGTGGAAGTGTTGAAAAAGGATGCTGAACCACGTGTAGAGAATTTTATTCATCCTGATATTTTTGTGCACCTGTGAAGTAACTGGGGCATGTGAGCCCATGATTAAATGTAGGTAGGAAAGTAACTCCAACCCTGTATTAGACCTAGTGATGAAATTACTCACTACACGTGAGGAATAACCTCTGTATTAACAGATTTGAGATACACCCCTTCAGCATGGAAAAGTAAAGAAGAAAAATCCATGACTGGGAAAGGGCCACTCCTCTTAAATCTGAAGCCCAGCTTCTGTTTAGGTAGCATTGCTGCACAATTTTCCATAGCTCTGTCAATTTTCTTCATGGATGCAGCTCTCAAAAGTAAGCAGGGAAATGGAATGCAGCCCTGGCTCGACCTGATCAGAAGCAAAATAGGAGATATCACCCCCCTCTGTGCCCTGTCCTGACTGTGATAGGAAAATGGAAGTCTAAAGAGGATCCTAAACAAAAAGTACTTCATTCAGCAGGCTCTGGGGAAACTGTGACCCAAGCCACAATCCGAACTTCATGGCTGATGCTTCCTTCTTGAACAGGCTACATCAAAACTTAAAACCCAGTAAATGAGGTTGCATTGACAGAGGGGAAAAGACAATTCAGATATACACTGTGTTGCCTCAAACAATGGCAAATTATCCAGTAGGAAACTATAGAAAGCTGTATCAGTCCCTTTTCTTTTTGGCAAAGCACCATATATTTGACAAAACTGTTTCCACTAACTGAAACAATTGCCGGTGAGGAGGCTGTATTTTATCCTTTGAAATGCCACCCCAGCTGTAAGAGTTCTATTAGATTGTCTGGCTCAATGTTTTATATTTATTCTTATCATTTAGGAGCATCAGATACTCATATCTTGGAAGGTGTCTCTTCAATAAATGTTTAGTACTCACACAACAAGTGATAACACTGCCCCGGAGTTAACTCAATTTCACAACCTGGGAGTTCAGACCATTATCACAGAAGGATCTGGGAGTTTATTTACATCAAATTGACCCATAATTAAGCTTGGCACTTGCATTTATAAAATTTGTGATTTCTCTAGTGCTTTCTATCTGAGATGTTCTACAATCCTTCCTTAGGCAGTCAGTCATCTGGTTATCCTATTCATTGCCGTTACAAACCCCTCACCTTATAAATTTATATACTGCATGGGCAGTTAGAGACAGAGCCCTCAGAAATAAATTTTAAGAATATATTCTGAAGAGATCCAAACTACTGGAAGATGAATAGTCCACATGTTGCAGTGTTACAAGCCAAAATGACTTCAGGGAGCAGAAAGAGGGGCCCTGGAACTTTTCCTCCTGTGGAGTTGTGGAGTGGTTGAAGAAGTGTAACCAGGCAGAAAGAGATGTTTGAAGAGAATTGCAGTGACTCATTAGCGTGGCAGCTATTTGGTTAACCAATTAAGAAATTATATTGATTTACACAGCAGTTTTTAGAAATGCATGTCAGTTTTATTGCAAATGCTTTTAATAACCAGTGGTGTCTCTAAATGGGTTTGGTCCAGGGAAATGGTTGCATTAGAAAACAGATTAATAAATGCCTTCAACGGTTGATGTGGACAAAAAAGGATATATTTCCCAGGGAGTTATGTGGTCATGGACATCTAATTTGTAGACCCATATTAGCAACAATCCGTTTAAAAGATAAAAAATTGTAATCGTTTCCCAGTCTGTTGGAACTGAGCTCTTTTATTTTAGATGAAAAATACAGGGTTTTTTTTTTAACTTGTATTGGAATCTAAATGTAAACTGTATTGCTTCTTGGCTTGTCCTTGAAGAGGGTTTCAGCAAACCCATGTATTTTTCTGGGGGAAAAAAAAGTGACTTGAGATCTACTGAAATCTACTTGGAAAAGAACATGGGAAGGGGTTGAGCAGACCTATGGTGATAGCCATTCAAAGAAATGACTGATTCTACTACATGTGTTCAGTTTACAAGCAGCCTGATCATGAACTTGCTACACAGATGGCAAGGGAAATACTTTAAAGCACCGTAGATGAAGTAGGAGAGTTTTACTAAATGGTTGTGTTTCCATGGAATTGACACTCATGCCTGACTTCGTTCATGCTAGATGGTTGCTGGCATGATCATATTCATTGAGTAGAGACCAGAAATAGTTGGTAATGACGAAACTGATGTGAAAAAAATCTCATTTTCTTGTCCTGATGATTGGAGATTTTGTAACTCTGAAAAAACAAGTTTGGAAGGATTTTAACACCATCAAATTGAAACTGCCTGTTTCCTTAAAATGTTGTCCAGTTTTTTTTAATATTTTATGACTGAACATAACTCTCAGCTATTCTTTTTCCAAAGAAGGAGAAGAAGGCTCTTGATGGTCCTATTAATAGAAGGATGATAATTTAACCTGGGAGGAGAGATGTAACGTGAGGAAATTGGTTGTTGTTATAGGCAACTGCTATGCATTCCCAACGACTTCAGATAAAGCAGTTCTTCAAGGGAGAACTTGTTCTAGGGGAGCTGATCAGCTGCCTTCTGGGTTTTCTGGCTTGGCTGGAGACAGAGCCATTGTAGTTCCATTTGCTTAGATGCAGGATTATAACATTTCCTTACCCTTGCAGAGGTCTGGCCACACTTGTCCCACTACCACCACGAGCAGTTCCTTCCCAATGCCAGCTCATTTCCTTTGCTCTTCTGAATCCTGTGTCAAAGAACTTAATCTCCTCTCCAGTTCTGAAGTTCTCTGGTGTAAATTTCACTGCTCACTGGCTAATGAATGTCTCTAAGCAGATGTTAAAACTAAATGAATAGTTTTAACTAGAACTGCATCTTTACTCCATAGCTCTGCCCATTTTTCTTCTGTCTCTGATGTCCATTGGGGAATGTTGCAGAGTTTTGACAGAGATATAATATAGAAGATATAGAAGATATAAAAATACCATCATTGCACCATGTTGATGTTCAGTGTACATAGCAAATTGAGGCAAGAGGACTCCCTGAAATTAGGATAACTTTCCAGCTGCTTGCACTCCATTTTGCACAGTTCATAAGGGCTGTTTAACACAGATTTCTCATTAGCACGATATTCTTGCATGTTAAATGTTTTATAGGGCATTTTTTTTGCAGCTATTATGGGCAATAAATGGTTTCCCTATAAGAAAATTCTTTCTTGATAAATGTGCTTATGAAACGGTTTTAACTCCTTACTGCCACTCAGAAACATCATGTGCTATCCTAACTCTGTCTTTGATTGTTTGTGTTCCTCTGTGAACATCAAAGAGCCCACACTGTTATTCTTCCTCAACCAGCTGTTGGCTTTATTATGCCAAATTCTGGTTTCCGTAGACTGGAGTCATTCTTTTGATTATAAATGGATCAAAATTTGCTTTGCCACCTCACTGGCTCTTAGAAGGGATTTTGCATGGAGAGAAAAAACCCATCATTTTCTCAGAAGTAGTTTCTACAAACTACCTTGACACAGGTGAAAGGTCCCTGTGCCCACCATTCAGATTTCCCTAGACAACAAACAAGGGTGTAGTCCTGGCTGGAGAGTGGAGAATGCAGCACTTAAGATGATGACCTGCATGTTCTCAGAGCTGTAAGCACACCTGGGTAGCAACTGAAACAAGGAGCTAGACCAGAGAAACACTGGAGTAGAAGAGCTTTGACGTGATCTGGTCTCAGATGGACAGGGCAGGACATGGTGTGGCAGATTAGACCTGCAGACACAGGATGATGCTTAACAAGTTCTGGTGGAAGGAAAGTGAGAGATGGTTTACCAGCACATAAAATAAATGGATGGTGCATTGAGATGTATCAGTAGGAGTACTGAGTCACAGCTCATCATCTGGAAAACTGGAAATTTTCAGTACTACAGCAACCCATTAGTTGCTGTATGTATTTTGGGAATGAGGGGACAGTGATAAGTAATGCTTTCTGGAGCATATTATAAGAGAAGTGAGTTTTATCTTCTCGGTGTTTCCATCCTATAAGTTTTCCTGTCACATTTGGGAGAACAATATTTCACTTGGCTTTCAGTTTGTCTCTGAATCATTGTTACAATGGAATTTATTCTTCCAAGCCTGAATTGCTGAAGAAAAAAAAGGCAGAGCTGTTTGGGAGGTGGGCGTTAGAGAGGAGAGGAGGTGAAAGAAAGGGTCTGTGCATGACTGATCTAATTTTCTGCATCTCACACACTCAAGACAAGTACGATAGTGTCTGATTAATAGTCATTATTAAGTGACCAAATGCTTATTTTCTGAGTCTGAAAATCAGAATCAAGAGAGCATTTCTCCTGTGATGGGCTAGATTTAACAGCAGCGTTGTGTAAGACTTGAAAGGAGCAAACACTTTTTTTGCAGCGGGAACAGTCTGTGCACTGGCCACGCTTCAGTGAAAAAGACAAGAAATTTCTGCTAGCATTTAATAGATTTGTAACAGTTATAGGAAAGACACCTGTAGACAAAACATTATGTTTATGAAGGGCTTAGTGGAAAACGAATTCTTCTACACTGGAGGCATGTCAATGTGGTTTCTCTTGCTGAGGTACTGTTCGAAGAGACACAGTCCTTGAAGTCAGGGCAGACCTTGCTGTAGGTAACTGTGGAATTTCAGCGTGATATTCACCAGCTGGTAACTCTTGGTATATTGATAGTTAACATTTAATCAAAATCTAAGCAAGGAGGTAAAACTGAAAAACCTAGTATTTTTGTCTCAGGTACCATAAGCTCAAATAGAAAGAGGATAAACATACAATCTGGAGATAAAATATTATTCATTACTTTTCAGCTGTAAAAGCTTGTTCTGTATGTTTAACAAATGTGTTTTTTTAAGCAGAGCCATGGCATAACAATTTTCAGTGTTCACATTGTCTTCTGAATTATTGCACCAATGTGCCACTAGGTTGTTAGGTTTTGAAGGGAAAGACCAGGAATGCTTTCTTGGTTGGAGTAGATTAAAAAAGCATTTTCTACATGCCTGTATCAATTTTTATCCTCATCTCTTATGGGTTCATTGATACTTTTTTTGGTGTCAACTTTGTTTGATTTTGATACTTTTACATTAGGAATGGCTGCAGATATGCTTAAGTATAATTGCTGCTTATTAATCTAGTGAAATTAAATTGTCCAAACTTCTCTCAGAGAAGTACCTGTCTATGTTGCCATCAAAATATGTCTGTTATATTTGCTATTTTTACAGATTTCTGGTTTACTACTCATTAAATATTCAGGTAGTCTGGCGTCTCACTTATGAGATGTAAGAAGAGGAACTGAAAATAGCCTTAATTCTGCGGAAGACTAGACAAAGACAAGTGATTTTAGTTTTGCAGCTTACTTCTTAATATGACTAGACTACAGCATGATATCATAGTTTGTAACATGACTGTATGGATTTCTGGCTTACCTTGAAAAGGTTGGGTCCCAAAATATTAGGATTAGAATAAAATATTTGGGAAAGATAAAGATTGTTTTAAACGAAGTGGAATCTATTTCTGTGAAAATGAATGTAATGTATTTTTATTATACAAATTTGAAAATGGGATCAGTTGGTGTGACGCTGCATCAACGCACTCAACTCCTCCCAACCTTCTTTTTAACTTGGTTGGACAATTGGGTTGTGCTAGGGCACACTTTTAACGTCAACATCACCCACTTGAACAAAAAGATACAAACTCAAGAATTTAAATATCTCATATACTTCCAAAATGCAAATACCTAAGGCGAAAGACAGAGAATGAGAGACGTGCTCATAGGGATGGGCTGTTCTTCCATCAGTGCGAGAGCTCAGACAGCATGTGCACAACCTCAAGTTCAGCTGCAGTTTTAGTTACAACACAGGCATTTTCCTAACACTTTTCTGTATTTACCTGCTGCTTTTTCCGAATTTTTTAAGCACCGCAACCCAAATTTTTAAGAGCCGACCGCCTACAGCTAGGTCATCTCTCACCGCCAGCTGTCAGAGACCCATCAAGAACTGGGCTTCCAGCACGTTCCTGAACACGTAAATTATTTGTAGCGGCCGAGACTCCTCGTTTGTTCGGGCGGCAGAGCGGGGAGGCACCCGGAGCTCCTCCAGCGCCCGGCAAACGCCTCCCCGCCGCGGGGGCGGCGAGCATCCCGGCGCTCGGGGGCTGCGGGCACAGGTGGGACGCGGCCCCGCTGTAGCAGCGCGCCCACCGCGGGAGCGTCACCGCCGCCTCCTCCCTTCTCCCGCAGCGCCCCAGCCCCAGCCCGAGCCCACGGGCGGCTCCGGCGGAACCGCAGAGCCCCGCGCTGCCGGAGGCCGCTGCGGAGAGCGGGGCCGGAGCGGGGGCGGGCCGGCGGGGGCGGCTCCGGCGGGGCCGGGGCGCGGACAGGTGGGTGGCGGGCGGTGCGAGCGCGGCGGCGGCGGCGGCGGCGGGGGCGGGCCGGCCGTGGGCAGGCGGCGGCGCGGATGCCGAGCCCCCCGCACAGCGGCGGCGGCGGCGGCGGCGGGAGCCCCGGCCCCGCGATAAAAAGGGAAGGGGCCGGAGGTGCGCGCTGTGGGTCCGCCCGGCTGCCGTGCGGCAGAACGTGCCTGGAAGGGATAGAGGCAGGATAAGCCGGCGGAGGAGCGGGAGGCTGTGCCCAGCGATGAGCCGCCTCCCTCGCTCCCGCCCGCCCTCCCGCAGGAATCCCGGGCGGGCGGGCGGCGCGGCGGCACCCGGGACGCGCGGCTCCCCTCGGCTGCGGCGGCACGGAGCGAGCGAGCCGCGCTGGCGAGGAGGAGCCGCCGCCGCCTCATCCTGCGGCACCGGCCCGGCCAGCGCAGGTGGGTGGGCAGCGCCCGCTCCCCGCCGCGGCCGTAGCGGTGATCCCCTGCCCCGGCACCGTCCCGGCGGAGCCGCCGCCGCCGGTGTGCGGCTGGGGTGGGGGGCGGCTGGGGGGCCGTGGGTGCGGGGGGCGCCGCGGGGCTGAGGGCTCGGGGCTCCGCGGGGCTGAGGGCTGGCTCGGGGTGTCGCGGCTGCCCGGGGAGGCGGCGGCGGGGGCCGCGGGCAGCGGGGCGGTGCCCGGCGCACCTGAGCGGCCGCAGCCGGGCTGGGATGGTGGCCGGGTCCGGGGGGGCTTTCGAGGCCGGGGTGCCTTTGCCATCCGGGAGTGGCCGGCGCCTGTGGGAAGGCGAGAGGGCTACCTGGACGTGTGTGCTTCGGGACGTGGGCAGCCTCGCCGGCGCTTGGAAATTTTATTTCTTTATTATATCATCTTCGGGTGTTTTTTTTTGGTTTTGGTGTTTTTTTTTTTTTTTTTTTTTTTTCTAAGACCAACTTGTTCTTGGAAATCGCGTTTGATTTCGGTTTCTGTTGCAGCGTGAGGTTTCTGGCGGCGGCCGCGGTGCCGTGGGGCAGCGCAGGGTGCGGGCGCCCGGAGCTCCCGCGGCGCGGGCAGCCGAGTTTGTTTCTGCCCGCTCCTCCTGGCTCCGGAGCGATTCCCCAGGGAGACGCGTAGCGGGAGCATTCGGGCGCCCGCTTCCAGGGATGGGATGAGCAGTTCTTAACGGGAAGAAAGGAGGAGGCATGTGAGTGCAAAAGCCAGGTTTCCCCCCAGAGCTTGTACTCCGAAAGTTCGCTATTCGGTGAAACCCGTGTTCTGTACACCAGGAAGCTTTGGTTTTTCCAGGAAGGCGTGAATTTTCTGGGTTTTTTTTTTTTTTCACGTTTTCGGGGAAGGATTAACGTGACGGCTCCGGGTATTGGGTGTTTAGGTCTTATTTTGTTGTAAATGATTAATTTGGCAGGATCTGTGGCATATTGCTCAAAGTGCAGTAAGCCTGGAATAAATCGAATGGTTTTCAATGTATAAAAAAGTTCAAGATCGCTGCTAGTTCCATGAGATGATCTTCCAAATACTCGCAATTTTTAATTGTTTATATTTCCTTATAACCTATATCAGGTAACTAAGCTGAGCATGGAAATTATGTTTCTGTAAAACTCTGTTCATTTTTTCAGATGAAAGAACAAATCAAATTAGGGGGTTTTGTATTTACCAAGTAATTAGGTGCAGATGGTTTTGCATTGCCACTTCAGAAGTCACCTTGCTCTGTCAAGGTTATGATGTGTCCACTAAGCAGCAAGGATAAAATAAAAATCTGCAAAGAGTCAGAGAGTTTTAAATGTTCTCTTGGTTTAAATTGAGTTGGGGTTGTTTGTTGTTTGGTTTTTTTCTTTATTCCTCAAATGTATTAAAGAGAAAAATGTAGATAACTTGGTATGAATATCTGAATGCAGCTTTTACAAAAGGGGATGCTTTAGAATGTTTGTGTAGAAAAACAAGTGAGCTGAAACATTGTGCTAATAGGATTTGCAGCATGAAATATGGCTAATTTCTCTTGTGTGACTACAGGTGGCAGTGTAGAAGCCAAGAACAAAAATTGGCAGAAATTGTGTTCTGTGTACGAGAATATGAAGAGTGTACTCATGACTAAGCACAGGAACCTGGAAAACCACAGGTATGTGAAGTGATTCATACTGCTGCCTATGGTGCTCCCGGTATTTACTGTATTCTGATATTCCTGGCTCAATAAGTATTTTTGGACCAATTATCACTTAATGTGTTCACAGTAAGAGCCTAATCAAAATGTCATGGAAAAATCTATATTTGACTACTAAAAAGAGCAAAAATACTTTGAAGGCAGTATGCAGGGAGAGGTGGGATTTTCCTACTTTCTATGGTTTGTTGTAGTTATTAAGAATTGGAGCAGTAAGTTGCTTGAAGATTTTTTTTTTTAATCCCTTTAAATAAATAGAGTTTATATTGATAAACCTAGCAGCAGTTACAGGCCTGAATATCCTTGAAAAGGAGAAACTTTAGATGCAAGAGACGAGTTTGCGTGTCTGGATGTTTTGGATGTCTTATCAGTAATGTTTTTTAATGAGCACTGAAGGATTGAAAGCGTGAGGAAAATGGCAGAATTAAGAAGATGTAATTAAGAGTTACATGTCATTTCAAACAACTGTCCAGTGGAGATACGTAGAGCTTGTTAAGGGTTAAATCTTGTAAAATTAAGAAAAAACTAACACAATGCTGTTTTCAATTAAAAAATAAAAGTAAAAATAAGCAGTATGTAATAAGAGCTCAAGATTAGGTCTCCTATTTCAAAGCACAGGGAAATACTGGATTATTTTAATAATTATTTGGTCATTAATTAGCAACATTAGAGTAGGGCAAAGCTTTTTTTGCATGTTTACCTTGGTGTGCACAGCCTGTGGAAATTAGTCCATGGGTCTGCATTCCAGGATTCTTGGGAAGCCATGGAGGATGAGACAAACTCAGAGCTGGGGCTTGAGGATTTTTTAGAACTGATGAGTGGGAAGTTATCCTGGTAAGAAGCGTCAAAGTGGAATTATCACTGTGATCATGGATATATTTATAGTCTTGCACTTCCTTTTCTGGTCTAAGAGAGCAGTCTGTCCAAACCTTTCAGTTGCTCCTGAGAGAATGTGGTTGTGCTGCAAATGCCCACAGATGACTAAGTCACCTTGTGTCAGCCACTCTGCAGGAACTGGCCTTGGGCACGCTTTGGGTTGCGCCCAGTTGCAAAGGAAGTTGCAGAGAGAATGATTTATTTTGCTGCTAAAATGGGCTAAGACTGTGCACCCCGTAGGTTCAACCAAGCAGCTGACACCACTAAACTGTTAAATTACAGTGGCTTGGTGTCCTGAGATTATGGAATCCAAGTAAAAATGATTCATTATTTCCACCCAGTGCTTAAAGTGCCAACAAGGAAACCATAGCTCAGGCATGGATTTGTGGGCTCTCAAGCCTTGAAATTGTAAGGTCTCTGTAGTAAACCTGTGTCTCTGCTGGGGAATAGTAAGATCTGATCTCTGATTTGGGGTTTTGGGTACCATCATAATGCTTTCCAAATACTGTGTACCTTGGATAGAATACCCTGCAAATCTTCCAAAGTTCTTCAATTACAAATGAAAAGGTGGCTAAATCTAGATCTTCAGGCTGTTGTGCAGCAGAGAGCCCTGCTAAGCATCTGGCTGTCATGTTTTTCTTGTCATCTGTTACTTCTGAGTAAGCATCAGCACTAATTTCCATATAGACCAGTAGCTCTTTCATTATTATCTGTTATTGAGCAACAGGGTTAGATATCCATCAAAAATTTACATTAATATCATATTAATGTCACATAATGACAATAATAAAGTCAGTTGAACTGTTTATGTAGTACAGGTCAGCATATGCTTATGGCTTTGTTGAACATTTTGGAGTTCATTAGCTTATGCTAACACATTTAGAAGAGAAAATGAAAATGTCATTTGTCATTGGCACAAAATTTTAATGGGGTCTTCCATTACATCAAGTGCTGAAAATACTAAATAAAAAAAAAATGGTAACTAAGCAGTGTGATGCTCAAGAGTTCAATTTACAGACACTTCTCTGTGCTAATTATGAAGTATTGACATAAATGAATGAAACCACTTGTTAAAGCGCCTTTTTCAGTGTATGGCAGTTATGTGTTCACAAGATGATTCATAACATTCAGCAATTTGTGATGAATTTCCCTGCCATTACAGGAGATTACTAAGTATCTGATGTATTTGCACTACACTGGGTTACTTTAAATTAGATTTGATGGTGGAAAGGGAAGTAGAACCATTTTTTATCAACTGAAAAATCAGGCCTGTTTTGTGAATCAGTTAGTATTGAATTTCTCTGTACCGTATGGCACAATTTATCCCTTACAATAAAATGCAAATGTTTAAGCATCTTGCCTATAAATACAGCAGTGACAGTGTGTGTGTGTGTGGAAGCTCTCAAGACTTCTTTTGTGTCAAAAGCTGTGTACATCAGAGCCAATAAAATGCAGCAGACTTGATGTATTTGAAAGTGGAACTCGTAGTAAGAAATCTAAATTTGGAATCTAAATTTGTGAGGTCCCCTTTTGAATCAGCAAGTCTTGGTTATGTAGAATACTCTTTGATTTGGTGAAGGGTGTGTTTGTAAGTGCTGCTCCCCTCAATGATGCAGAAGAGGCTGCATCTTAGAAAACAGTTTTGTGCTTGTTTTGAACTAAAAGTTGTGGCTGGTTATGTGTTCTGTTGCCTTAGGAAAGCAGTGCTTAAGGGCTTGCACAATCAGTCCTTTCATGCTATCATGAAGTGGCTGTGATCTGTTAGATTATAAAGCGTGATTGCCCAGCAGTTATGGGAAATGTCTGTTAATGATACCAGTGTGTTACACAAGAAAAATTAAACTTTCTCACTCCTCCTTGCTTGCATAGAATTGTCTCGGAAATGGTTTGTGGGAACCTGGGGAATGGATTAAAGATGCTGAATGGAAGGCAGAGAAGTTATTAACATTTCACAAAATAAATAAATACTTCAAACTTTTCACAAGCACCAGCCAGTCCAATATTAAAGATGGATTTTTAGAAAACCACTAGAACGGTTTTAGATTTTAAGAAAACCAGTAAAAAACCAATGTCTTCCAGGGGAGGAGGATAGTCTGAATCAAAGTCTCTGGAGGGAGAGACACAAAGTGAAAATTTCAATGGAATACAATGAGAGTAAGCTTAAAACACAAGGAGTGTGTCTGAGGCCATTTAGCTTAGACCCTTTGGCTTCTCAGGCTCGAGGTTGATATCAGATCTCCAGTTAGAAAAAACCAGCATTTACTTGCCCTCAACAGTATTAATGCAGCTGTTAAACCAAAGGGATAGTTATGACACTGCAAGATGCTCATTGCAGATTAATGCAACTGAACTCTTGTGAAAGTCAAAACATGCAAAGTGTATCCTAATCAGCCTAAAATGCCTAAAGCCAACCTCCAGGCAGGTATTCCCACCTCTGTCTCCAGGGAGGCTGCCACTGGGATATGCCATGAGAAGTTGTAATGCAGCAGGACATCAATCCTGCAAAGGAGAAATGACCCTGAAATTACATCCTGTAGATGAGACCTTGCAATCAGGTGATGGCCAAGTATCCCTTTGCTCTAAAAATGCCATTGCAGGGTGTTGGTTCCAGGTGATGGAGGGACACCTCCTGCTGGGGAGCGCAACCAGTGCTGGAAGGGAGCATGTGGTAACTTTCCAGCTACGTGCCAAGGAGTACAGCAAAAGGAGTCTAGGCCTTCTTTTCATGGTGGAGAAGTGCTGGTGATACAAAGGCTGCCAGAACAGTGCTGGAAGCAATACATGAGTTGCTAGATAAAAGGTTTAGCCTAAATAGCTATGCAGCATCAGTCTGCAGTGTAATCCCAATGTTCTGTATGAGGACAAGCAGGAAAGGCACACAGGTCAAGGTGACACTTGTCAGTGGCTGAAGTACGTGGGACAGAAGTTGATGAAGGTCACGTAGAAAACAGTGAAGAACTGCTGGAAAAATTAGGTCCTATTTAGACAGGAGCACAGAAGGACAGGCAGGCAGACCAAAATAGAAGTGTTTCTGTGCAAATGTTAGAAGACTGGAAGATAAAATGGAGGGATTGATGGCTTAGTTCTACAGGGAGTTATTGACAGTCCAGGTCTGCCATAGAGAAGGTAGCAAGCAGGACACTGATTAGAGTTCCTATGGACTCTAATCCTGGTAAGAGGAAGTGTTAAGAGAATAAAATGCTTGCAGCCATTGTGGAGATAGTCAGAAAAAAATGCATTATTCCCTAAAAACTGCTTCTCTGAGTCCATAAAAAAAGTTTTAAGAAATATTTAGCATGGTTGAGTAAGCTGTAAGGAACAGAAAGATACTCTGCAAAAACATGTCAAAACATTTTAAAAAGGTGAAATTCGTGCAAAATAAATATGAAATACACAGTAAAACAAGTTAAAGCCTGATATGTGATTTGTAAAAGGCAAAGAAGTTTATCATAAGTTCTTTCAAAATGATCAGAAATGGGAAGGCCAATGGTTCAATAGATAACTAAGTTCTAAAAGAGCTCAAAGAATACTGCACCTGTAGCTAAAGGCAGATGAGATAACCATGTTCACAGTAGCAGTGAAGCTGGGGGTGCCAAAGGTGATGCTAGTTTTTTAAAAGGCTTCCAGAAAGCTTGTGGGAAATAACAGGACAAATATGACTGGCATTCATACCAGCCAGTTTTCTGGTAAATACAGGGGAGAAGAAAACTAAAGCTTTCCTGGATAATTTGAAGTACCAGGAAAGAGTCAGAACAGTCTCACAGGTCTGGTGGAGTTCTTTGAAGGCACTGTTGAGGTGGTGAGTAAGTGTGATTTAGCTGATGCAGTACACTGGGGTTTCAGGGAGTCTTGTGAAAACGACTCACCAAAGGTGCTGAGCAAAATGAAACTGCTCTGACATAAGAGGAATTTTTTTTTGTCCTAGACTGATAGTTGGCCAAAAGATGAATAAATGACCTGTTTAACAGAGGGGATGGAGGTCACCAGTAGAGTTACTCATGGATCTGTGCTAAGTCTAACACCATAATGCATTGGTAATCTGGAAGGGAGAATGCAGAATGATTCTTAAGTTAATGAGAGTAGCATAAATGAAAGCCAGTTATGAAGAACCCAAGAGGGATCTTGTGATGCTTAGTAACTGGGGATGAAGTTTGCTGCTGGTGCTATGAAGTAATGCATGTGGAGGAGAACAACCCTGCCATTATTGAGATTATTAGCATGGAAAGAAGCAATGTTGTAGAGAGTTTATCATGCCAAATCCAGGCATTGATCAAGTGTTTGGGACTGGTCAAAAAAAAAAAATTAGGGAAAATTTTCTCACAGAGAAATTTCTGCTCACAGAGCAGAAGTCTGCTGTGCCAGTTTATAAACTGCCTGTGCTTTTGTCTTGACGTCTGGGTGCTGTTCTGATCTCTGGATTTAAAGGAAGGATGAGGGGGAAAGAAGGAGAGACAACAGAGCTAGAAATGGGTGGCAGTGATGATAAAGAGCAATTAAATAGATTGAGAATCTTCAGCCTGGCAAAGAAACAGCTAAAGATGAAAATGATAGAAGTCTATATAGGAGTGTAATGGAAAAAAAATGAACAGGGAATGTTCATTACGTGTCTCTTGTAGTACAAGACCCAGAGGGGATCAAATAAAATTATCAAGTGACAGATTCAGAAGAAGTAAGAGGTGGTATTTTTTTTCATAGTGCATAGTTTAGCTGTGAGCCACAGCACATACTGCAGGATTATCTGGGTGTGGACTGTCAGTGCAAAAGCATCAACTCTTGCTTAGGAGAACACAGAGCGCAGTCCCTGAAGGCTGCAGAGGGATCCCAAAGTGCATCCCTGCAAGCTTTTCTTGTCCTGGTGCTCTTCCCAGACCCCTGCTCTCAGCCTTTGCTAAAGACACAATGTGGGGATAGATGTATCTTTGGCCTGACTGAATGTGGTTATTAATATGTAAAATGAAGACAAGTGCAGTCCCCTACAGAAAATGCTGACCATATGCCACTCCAGATGCATAACAGAAATATTGGTGAGGAAAACATGTTGAGAAAGACAGATTTTTTTTTTTTTTTTTTTTTGGGCCCAATAACTTCCCAAAGAAAAAACAGTTCAGTTTTCTTTGAAGACTGTACCAGTCTTTATTATACCACATTTTAGTGCTGTGGTTTAGTTGATATGGTGATATGGTGGTGATTGGTCAAAGGTTGGACTCTGTGATCTTGGAGGTCTTTTTCAGCCTTTATGATTCTATGGTATGTGGAGTTTAATGCCTGTACAATGGAGTTAAGAGTCTTTGTTCTGAAGTATCAGTGTTCAGGCAGTTTAATTCTGCCCTTGTTCAAAGTAAGTTGGACACTTGTTATCCCTTGCAGTTTATCTTCAGATGGGCTGAATTAAAAACCTACATGCAAAAATAAACTGTGAAATTTTGGTTCAGGATGAAATGCTTATCCATATAATAAAATGAAATATACAGGTTTTGAAAGTGGAAGATGAAATCTCTTTTCCTATAAATATGGTGAGGTTGCACCTATGTTCATTACTTATCCAAATGTACAAACACTAAAGCTATGCTAGACTTGAACTGAGTAAGAACTTGGAGAAAACAGGTTGTTAAAAATAAGGAACAACTTGACCATTAGACATGAGAATGGCACTTAAGTATTAAAAAGTATTTAGAAGTTATGAAACAGGATTGTGGAGCCTTGCAGCCCAGTAACAAATCAAATTAAAGAGGAGTCTCCCAGTAGTAAATCTTGGTGTGAACACAGCAAATTAAAGAGGAGTCTCCCAGTAGTAAATCTTGGTGTGAACACAGCCAGCCACGAGGTACAGAATCAGCACAAACACCGTGCTGCACCCTACAAGGAGTCACAGGAATGGATATTGCAGGGGACACAAAGTTTAACCCGGGAATATTTGTCTCCTTGGGTTCCTGGGATTGGTACAATAAACCAGCTTCCCCCGTGGGTGATAAGGAGCACCCCAAGCTGGTTTCTGCTCTGAATTACCCTCTAGAGGAGGTTTTCTCTGTCCACACTGGCTGCAGACTGACAAGGGAAACACAAAGCAGACTGGCCTCCCTAAGTCAAAGCTGGCCTTTGAATATACCCATTCTATATGTTACTGTCAGATCTGATTTTTCTAGAGGTTTTAGTAGGTCACTTTTTTCCCAGTGGTACTAAGATAAAAATACATGAAAAGACAGTACCAGCTAAACCCATTTTTGAGGGTTTCATGGGGAAGTGTCTGTTTCCTACTAAAGTTCAGATTGTCCCATAAAGTTTTCCATACTTACCTATTAAGCTAAGAGCTGTATTAAAAAATGGGACTAAAATATTCTTCTGTTTAGGGGAAAAAAAAGTAAAAGATCTTTCTGAAATAAAAAGAAGAATCATGCAAAAAGACTTTATATAGAGTTTTTGTAAATTAAAAAAGTGAGGCAATAGAGCCTGTTTCAAAGAAGGGGTTAATTATTTACCCCACCTAAGACACTCATCTCTCTCAAGAATGGGAGAGGAATCAGTCCTGTCATTAGCTCAGTTATTTTGATGATTCCCTTGAAAGGTCTTCAGTTTTCCTGTTTGCTCAACAATAGCAAAACAGACTTCTTAGAGGAATTTCTTGATTTAAGTTTTCTATAATGGAATATTATACTAAAGGAAAAAAAAGATTAAAAAAAAAGTCTTGGTTTTCTCTTTATCTGGTAATTGATATAGTGAGGTCATGAGGCTGAACCAGTGGCAGTCAGATGTTAAAGGAGATTTGGGTCAGCACAGATAACAGTAAGGTTTGATTTTTCTCTAAAAATAATTTGTTACCAAGCACTATAGAACCGGACTTCACTAGTAACATAGAGGGTTAGACTTTCATACCTATTTAAAATCATACTTTAAGCCATAGTGTGTGGTCTTAAGTAGTTAAGGGGATGCACCAGCCATAGCACATTTCCCAAGCAATTATTTATTCCACTGTTATCTTAGAAAGTGGACACTGCTGTATGTTTTCATTTTTAATTGAATGGAATCAGTTATTTGGAAACTATTTCAGTTCTGATTTTCTAATACAAGATCCTCTGAGAAAACAGGTTGTAAATTTCAGCATTATAAAGCTCTTGCATGTGAACCTTTTTTTATTTCATTTTTTGTTACCAACTACACTTGTATTTCTCTTTTTTTGGGGTGGAGGGTGTCAGGCACTGTAATTATTCTCTAATGCCCTACAAACACTTGATTGTACTTGTTACTTTTTATCTGGATGGTTCTTAGTGTTCCTGATAATTGAGGTGGTTGTGCACTCTCTAATGAAAATAATAATTCCAAAGTCAAAGTGAAAGTCACATGCTGCCTTTGATTCAGATTTTGGTTGTATGAAGTCTGTGTTGCTCACAAGGAAAGTTGTAAACCCTTATGAAACCTTTGATAGAATGGAAGCCAGGGCCCAAAGCAAACCAGAAAACTGCTTATCAGGTCTCTCCTGAGCCCAGAGGCGAGGCACAGACGCACTTCTGACATCACCTCCTGCAGCCCTGTGTCCTGCTGGCTCCTGAGAATGCACAGAAATTCCAGCTTCTCTAATTTCGGAGGCTGAAATTGTTGCCAGTTTGCCTTTTCAACTTTTAGATACGCCTTCTTCTCTGGTTTTATGTTTGATTTTTTTTCTTTGCTTCACAGCGGTTTTACCTTTAATCATCAAGCCATCACCCAATGACACAAAATTTATGGGTGGAGTTTTTAAAATTTGGTGCTTCCTGACACATGTAAACATAATGTCCCTGGTTGCTTTACCCCGTGCACAAATAATTTCTAATTGGAATGAATATTTAACAGGATATCAAGCACACAGACATAACAGTGCTATCTCCACTGACCCAGACTGGGTTATTTTATGAAGTTTAAAGAAGTTTTTGTTTTGGGCTACCCTAAGTAGTGGTGTGCTGTGTCAGCTTGCTGGTGGCACATGCCTTGAGAGGATTATTCAATTTAATATATTTTATTTTACCTCACCAGATAAACATTCATATGATCCTTTACAGACACCAGCCAAGTACTGAGAACTTCTTAAACTCTGTTTTCTCAAATGCTTTCCCATGTGGGCATTTGCCTGTTAAATTTGGAATCTGTAAAGGTGTAAGATTTTGTTGGCTGTAGTGAGGATGCTTTTGAGTAGGGAGGGGTTCGCTTGGATGGTTTGTGGAATTTCAGGGAACTGCAGCATCCAGACACAGCAACTGCTCTGGGGCAGTGTTTCCTCATTCTTCTTCATCACCTCTATGTCTCTTAACTTTTAACTCCCAAAGAAAAGGTGGGTCAGGGGGACCTTAATGCTCTCTACAGCTCCCTGAAAGGAGGTTGCAGGCAGGTGGACTCTTCTCCCAAGTAACAGAACAAGAGGAAATGGCCTCAAGTTGCACCAGGGGAGGTTTAGATTGGATATTGGGGAAAAAATGTCATGGAAAGGGTGGTCAGACATTGGAACAGGATGCCCAGGGAAGTGGTGGAGTCACTGTCCCTGGAGATATTTAAAAGACATGTAGACATGGGGAACACATTTGAGTGGTGGATTGGTAGTGCTGGGTTAATGATTGTACTTGATGACCTTAAAGGCTTTTCCAGCCTAAACAATTCTATGATTCTGTCAATTTCTTGAAAAAATATCTCGTGAATCATTTATTTCACGAAGTCTGAGGAAAAAAACCAAATCCTTCCCTGCCCCATTTCCTCCATAGACAGACCTAGAAAATCTCAACCTAAAATAGAATTGCTCTGTATTTCTGAGACTGGGGAATGGAGGACAGTGGAAGTAGTGCTTGTGATGGCTTTTGAAACCTTCAGAAGGTAGCAGTCCTTCCAAGAAGTCTGCTGTAGCTCCGTTCATTCAGCAAAACTTAGAAAGCTCATAAGCATTTGAAGACAGGTGGATTACTTACTTAAATAAATTACCGATTTATGGCTGGTTCAACAATTACTTCAAGTTTTATTTTGTTTTAGTGATTCAAGTTAGAAGAAAGTTTTGTCCCGAAAAAAAACTTCCTTGTGTTTTATTTCTCATTAGTTTATGTCTTGGAACATAGTGAGGAGCTGATCAAACCTATGGATGACATAAACCTGGGAAGATGGAAAATTCTTAGGTAGTTAGAATTAAATCAAACTTAGCTGTGAGGCTTTTGGGGAGTAGTATAGTGTAAAAAATGAAGTTTTAGAAATACAGGTAGCTGTCCTAAAAAGCACAGACATTAAATGACTTAGTGAGTGGTGGCACTCAGGCAAGACTTTTGTAGTTAGCAGTAGGAGTTGAAATTGTTCAGTGGAAAAGAGGAATGTGTGCCTAGATTTTACGTCCATCAGGTTCTTTACATTTAATGCAGTCAGAGGTTACGACAAAATTTGTCAAAAGGTTTAGGGAATAAAAAAAACAAACAACAGGGCCAGGCAAAAGACAAAATGGCTGAAGAACTAAACAGGTATTATTAAAAAGGTCCATTTAAAAATCATTTTGTCAAATGTCTTGTTACATGATTCCAGTTGTACATCTGGATTTTGACTGTGGCCTGCTTGCTGAAGGTTATTTTCCTATTATTCTTTAGTGGTCATGCAGTCAAAGTATGTTCATCTAATTGTCCGCATTTGAACTGGGGAATATTTTATTCTGAAAATGTTGTGGATCTTCAAGCCTCAAATTTGGTGTTTTATTCAGAAGAGTATCAGAACTGATAAAAAGTTTCGTCTCTCAGACCCAATGTTTCTGAAATAGCACAGGACTTTCCTTGAGTGGCAGCTGTGTCTTTTCTTTGTTATGTGGGGAAAGAAATACTTCTGTCTTCTTGTTAAAGTTCATAGATGGTTTTGTTGCCTGCTTCAGTTGTCTCAAATGTTCTTTTACCTTTGCCATCTCCACGCTGTTTTAGTCCAAGACCCTTATGAAGAAGCTTCTCTTAGTTTACAAGCTGATTGCAGTTACCATTTAGGCACTTGGGTTTTCCACCAGCTCTGCTCATAAAGACACGTGGCCTGCATGGCACCTTGAAGATCTAGCACATTTGTCTCTCCCAAGGCAGTCACTGTACTGTGATTTTTCTTTTTAATTTTTTTTTTTTTTACACTGAATGTTAATCTCTCTCAAGCTGGTCTTACTGAAATGTTCTTCATTATCACCCTTTTCCTCCCACTCTGATAAATCTGTTTTATGCTTCTGCTTTGTCAGGCAAGACTTTCCCTCCCTTTGCCCCTCTTTTAGGCAGCATTATTTTCTGCTGGAATATTAGTTGAAGGGCATTAGCTTTGATGACTTTGGTGTCACAAAGGCTGTCTTTAGTCTAGAGGGAACTCTGTGTTTCCTCCCTGGCTAATGGAAAATGATTGGGGTTTCCAGGGCAATTCTGAGTTTGCAAGTTGGGCTTTTTTTCTGAATTGCCCTCCAGAGGAAGGCACTGACCCCTCCAGCTGCAGCAAGGCTACATTTGATGGCCACTGGTGAAGAGCTGGATCTCCCTGCCCATGGTGGCTCGGTGTATCTGGAAAGGAAAAATAAATTGAATGATTGAGAGTGACACCTTTTTGTTAGGTTTAACGGATTTTGGGTTGGCTTAAACTGTGTACACTTGATACAAAATGTACCCTGCAAGTGTTCAGTGCTGGAGTTGTGTTTCCACTTCCAGTGGCTGTTGGAAAGTGCAGAATCCAAACAGCTTAGCTGGAATTTTCTGGGGGTGCCGCTCATACAGTTGAGCTGCAAATAATTGGAGGCTGGCTGGTATCATTTGCTTCATAATATGGTCATTAATTTTCATCACAGTTCTGTAAACCCTGCTCTGTTCTGCCATGTAGAAAACTGTGCTTTTTATCTTGCCTGAGTTGAAGAGATTTTTGAAGCTGGTACATGGTTAAAATATTATGTGGTGCTGTTACAAAGTTGTCACTAATGAATTAATTGCAGCTCAAGAATTTTAGTTCTTGTACAATGTCCCCATCTCTGTTCTTGTTCTGGAAAAAAATGACTCTTCTGTGGAAACAAAGCTGCCTTTGAGACCTTGGAGGCCTTACTCCTCGTCCCTTTGAGTGGTTCCAGACTGTATTAAATCAAAAGTTAGTGATTGCTACTGAGGATATCCATGATGCTTCACAATGCATGGACTTGGGGACCTCTAGAAGTAAATGGCATCTCTGCTCTCAGGTAGCTTTTTGTAGAATCAGAAAGACACTAGGCAGCAGATGAAGCCTTTGCTGTGTATTCTTTTGCTTTCTCTTAATTCATCTTTTCTCTTTCCCATCATATTCACTGTGTAATCTCATTCAGAAAGTTTGCCTCAAATGCATAACTTTTGTATTTTAAAGCTAAATTCCAAACTCACATTTGTAATAATTGTTACTGGTACCTCATGTAATCCAAGTAGAAACCCATTGATGAAACCTGAATGATTAATTAACTTAATTGCATTTCTCAGTTTTTAATGTGAGTTTAATATTTGCACTTCTTGACCCTGCTATTCCTTTATTTATTTTTTGCTGTCACATTTCTACATGTATTTTCATTTTATTTTTTTATGTTTTCATTTTCTATACCTACTGAGAGAGGATTGAGGGTGACAAAAGGATGTGAAGATATGCAAAGAACCATGGCCTTGTGAGGCATAGAATTAAATTGTTTATTTGATGTTAATAACAACTTGTTTAATGCTATACCTAAAATCTACATTTGGAAGAAGAATGTGGGGAATTCCTTTAAAAAGTGACACAAAAGCAGGAATGAAAGTTAGCAGACAGTGATTAATTACTTTATTGCAGGAGGGGAGGTTTTTGTGTCTCCTCTTGGTTTGAAATGAGTTGCTGTGTGTCGAGAAGGTAGCGACTGGCAGAAGACTTTCCTGTCTTACTAACTTGTGACATCAGGAAATAACTAAATTTACCACGGGGAGTTTACCTAACTAACCACAACCTTTTACTGATATGTTAACTTTGTCCTCACATACAAATTTTGAAATAAAAATGCCAGTACTTGGTGTATCACTGATGGGAAGTAAAAGGCAATATTTTGGTCATAATTGGTAGGAGGCGAGACTGACATTCACATGAATTTTCCCCAATTAAAGAATGAGCAGAAAATATTTCATAGAAATCAAATTGTATCTTAAAATTTCTGACAAGCTAACTTGGCATTTGTAAACGCTTGTGCTTTCCCCACTCTTAATGCTTAGTGTCTGAAAGTGGCTTTATTTAAATAAGAAACACATTACTTGTTTAAAGTGTTAAATATTTTCTTTAGATTTCAGTCTTCAGCTTTAGCACAGCCCTCAGAATTTTGTTTTCAAGGCCAGAAAGATCCTCATGCTGTCTTTTAAAACATCCTGCACGCCAAAGGACACAGAAATATGCTCTGCAATGATTCTGCTGTGTTCAGTATCTTGCAAAAACTTAAGGGGATGACAGAGAATCCATCACTTAGCCTGGTACTCTGTTCAAACAAATTATCCTTGCTGATAATTTATACAGACTTAAATCCTTAAGTCTCACTTGAAGACACTTCGGTTTTATCCCTTAAATCACCTGGGGCTTCTTCTATTTCTTCTCCAGTTTTATTCAGCACCTTCTGCATGCAGTTCCAATGTCTGTGTATTCTAGTATTGATCTTGCCATGCACAGAAAGAGCAAGATTGGTGAGCTTATATCTGTTGGGTGTCTGGGGACTGCCCTAATCCTTCTTTTCCTTAGCACTGCCTGCCAGGCACATGTTAAGTGATTTATTCAGTGATCCTACACCTCCACGAGAGCGGTGTCAGTCCGGGTTGTGGTCCCAGGTTTCAGCCACGCACCAACTTTGTGTGTTCTCAGAGGAGCATGGGCTCGCATTTGCATTGCAGTTTGCCTTCACTGTGTGTAGCTTGTGTCTGCACCTGGGATTTTGGGGAAATACCAGGCCTGACTGGAGATAAATCTGCTTATATAGGGTGTCTGAGTCTTGTAACACTCCTTTAGACCTGACTCTACTGTGTGAGTCTTAAGAGTAAGAAAACAGTCCTAAACTGTGTTTTCTCTGTCTCCTCGCATTTTGTAATTATTTGAAAATGAGTCATGTATGTATATGCTGGCTTATCATTATGCTTTGCAATTAAGTCAAACTGTACTTTCCTCTTACGTAGGGAAAAACTAGAAAGAATTGACTTTTTTTTTTTCAAAAAACTCTAAGACCTCTTGGGAACTCCCCTGTTCCCAGCTTGCCCTTCTGCAATCTGTTTCTGCCTTTCTGACAAGTTAGATTTTAATTTCTTGGCAGATCTTTCTGAAACCTGTGTCTGGTAGTCTGTAGCTAAAGACAGGCAGACTAAACCAGGCTTTCCAAAGCTGCTCCTCTTGTATAAATAGTCTAGTGTGACCCTCTGACTCAGTGTCATGGATGGTGGCAATGGCAGGTAAATAAATAGATCCTGGGGACTCTTAGCTGTGCAATGTCCTCGAAGTCATAGCAGAGCTGCCGGAGAAATTCGGGAGGAGAAGCAAGCAGCATTTCTTTCCTGGTGATGTGAAGTTAAATGTTGGCTTTTCCATGAGTAAAGTTGATCCATGAGTAAAGTATTGATCTGTTTTGGGCAACTGACCACTGAAGATCATCACAGAGCTGTTCAGCTGCCTTCACACGAGCCCTTTTTTGTCCATTTACGTGTTTCAGTAATGATCAGCTTTGGCAGCCACTAAGAATTCCTGGTGTGTGGTGGTTCCCTGTAACAAGGTGTGCTACCAGAAGAAGCACTCTCGAGCTTCAGCCTGAAGACTTTTTTCATCCAAAAACATATTCCCTATTCCTCTCCAGCACAAACTAGACTTGGGCTGCTCAGCTGCTGAAATCCTTATGTGGTCTTATCCAAAGGCTTCTCCAGTGCAGACCCTGCTCTTGGAGGTATTGCCCTGTTAACTGCTGCTGTTTTCCCTGCAGCCCCTGTGTTGCCACTCGCTCTATTTCTCCTCTGCAAACACCGTGGCTTGCACATGGGTTGTCACCACCAGCATAATTCAGTTTGTGTGGGTCCCTTCCTTATCTACACGTGAGTTGTTGCTGGGGGATAACTGAGGCCTCTTATGAGTGGAGTGAATTATCCAGGCAGTAATTACCCATTCCTGGCCATTGACTTCCCATCCCAGAGGGCAGATGAGGAATTCAGACTGTTGTGTAATGATCAGGAAGTGAAAAGCTTTGAGAAGGCATCCAGGATTTGCACAGGCTGTATTCTGCTCATGGGAATTTGTGCTGCTGTGTGCAGAGCCCTCATGTGCAAATGGAGGGTGTTGTACATCTCATGTACCTGAGGCTGAGAAAGGAGGTATAACCTCGTGGTGTTTGGCATCTCTTCGAGTGTGAAGCTTTGAGAGGCTGGAGTTCTTGCTCCCCAGCTGGTCCAGTTTGTGAGGTGGCCATGAACGCTGGTTCTTGGAAACTGGAGGATCAAGTTATAGTGAGAAAACTCTGACTCCCTTGTCTGTCCCCCTGTGATAATGAGTTGCCTACCCCAGCAAACCATTTTTTGGATGGGTGGGGGAATTCAGAACCCCCACATAGGCTGCATTTGTGCTTTGTTTTCACCCTTTGGAGAAAGGCAGCAGAGTTGCAAAGCAAGAAACTGGTGTTGTCACTGGGAGCTGGGGAGGGACAAAGACAAATGCCCAGCAGAGCTCCATCATGCAGGGATGTTCAGGTGAAACAACCCAGGGTGACACTAAGCAGGGCACAAGGTAACCTGCTGTGGCTGGGGACCACAGCAGTTCTGTCGTGCTGTACTGGCTCTTCCTCTTACTGTAGGGTTTATCTGTGTGTCTGCAGAAGGGCAGGTCATGGGCAAAAGAAAAGGAGAAGTTACCTTTCTCAGCAGCTGAAGGATGTGTAGGTTACCCAGCTGAAGAAAAATTGGATTTCTAGAGGAGAGGGCGGTGGAAAAGGATGAAAACACACAATGGAGTGAGTGTACGTGATCAACTCCTTCAAATTGACTTTGAAATGAAAGATGTGCCCTTTGTGTTATGTTACTTTGAGGTTCTGGAACTTAAGTGTACAGCATACTAGAACTCAAAACTAAAAATGGAGTGGAGGTGTGAAAAGTCCAACGTGGTTGTGATTAAGGTGAGGTCCATGTACAGGCAGTTCAGGCTTCTGAAAGCAGAGAAACAGCTGCAGAGAGTTGAATGGGTTGCTTCAGGTAAAATTCACTAGAGTACATTTAAAAATAATGAACGTGTTGATGTCTTCTTGGCAAAATGAAGAGCTTGTTTTGGAGCTCTTTAAATTCATGGCAGGTGGGAGGGAATCATACTATTGTAAACGTCATGAAAACAGGGGAACAATGTAGATCTGGACTCTTAATTCCCAATAGGTTTTTTCTTTTTTGTGTTCCCTGGTACATGCTAAAAATATTTTCAATATCTTAACATCTGCATTGTTATGAAATATGGCACGTCTTTGTTTTGTTTTCAGCTGTGTCATTCTTCCATTACATTTTGTTCCATTTGCTCTCTTCAGTTGGGACGTGAAGTCATTTTCTTTTGTCAGTTTTAGGCCTAATTGCCTTGACTCCAGAACTGCACTGTGCACCACTTGGAAGAAGTTATTTCTTTTGTTCTGCCTCAAAACAAACCCCAGGCTGTATATTGGGGGAATATGGATTGTGGAAATGCATTCTGATAGACAGAGGGGGGCAGAAAATAGGGTAAAAATAAAGGCAGCTAAACCTCTTTAAAGGTAGAAAAACACGAGGTTGAAGAAGTACTGGGTATACCAGTGTATTTTGGATACTCCTGTGTATTAGCACATCTTACCTCAAATGCAGCCTCGTGTCCCATTGATTTGATTCAGTTGGAAGATGGGACAGACAGATAAGGCAGACCAAATCTCCAAAGCTCCAGGCAGCAAAGGAAGATGGTGAAAGGAGGTGGGAAGCAGCTCTGATTCATGTGTCGGCAGAAGCAGCACAACAGGCAAGAAACAGGGCCAGACTTGCTGTGAGCACAGGAAAGGGAAACATAAAGTGAGACTGGTAATGAGGGCAAGATGGCAATGGGTGAGGGACAACCATGGGGAGCTTGGGTGCTGCTGCTTCCCAGAACACTGCCTGAAACACCAGATTTCTGCTTTCTCTCCTAGGCTGGGGCGCTGCAAAGTATGATAGACCCTGGTTTTGGTTTCTTGATTGACTCCAGCAACAGCACTGGGTGTCAGTGCTCTCACCCTGTCTCTGAGGTGTGCAATTGTTAATAGTTGACACAAAAGAAAAAAATTAATTTGCCTGGTTTGATTGCTTTTTTCCGTCCCCTGAATTTGAGGAAACTTTGCATGTACACAACGCACTTTTAAAGATATGCTAAGGTGATGAAGCCAAACCAGGGAAATGCTGAAATCAAGGTTGTGCAGTAATTCTGTTTACATGGATGTGTGTGCTGTAGCAAAATCTAAGTGTATGGTAAGTATTGGAGGTTTTTTGGGGTTTTTTTTTTCTGGGAGGAGCACACCTGTGATGAAACTATGGTGTTTTTGGGATTAATCAGGGATAAGGCAGTTAATGAGATGTTCACAGGCATTCCTGAGATGTTTTTTTTTGCACAAAGCTTTAACAGACACTTGCCCTTGGCAGTCTTCTCTTCGCAGGGGTTCCTGCCACCTGCCTCTGTGTGCAACTCCCCTCTTACTCATGGCAGCAGCAGCCTCTGGGACTTGCTGAAAACCCCTACAGGGAGGAGGTTCCCTGCTTTGAACCCTTGTCCAGAGGAGGTGCTGGGCTCTGCAGGCAGCCTTCATTTACTGTTTTGAAGTAGCCAACATCCCACTAATGGTGCATGTGCCGTGCTCTGAGGACATCTCGTCTCTAAATCTCTCCTTGTCACAAGAGTGGGGAAAGTGTGACTGACAAGGCACTGGCCAAGGACAGAGAAGTCTCTCCTGGCTGAGGCATCAGGTGGTGTGAGAGGGAGCTGGTTTCTGGCATTGCTGCCTGTACCACAGAGTTCCTGCCTCAGGCTGTCATTTTGTGGCCAGCTGCTCAAATGCTGGTACGTGTCTTGTTTTCTGGATTTCCAAATCAACTCCAGGAGCCACATGGTCATTCAAAGGCAGTTTTAGATGATTTGCTCTGAGGAATTCAATAAAAGGCACAACCACTATTAAGGAGTAATAGGGAGTGAGGCTTAACTATTGAATAGATTACGTGAGACTGGAAGAATCAGACAGCCTGAGGTCTGAAATGGTCTGGTGTTTGAATTTTCAATTCCAGGTCAAACATAACTTGCTGAGGTTCCCCTCCTCCCCCCGCCAAGTTTTTATGTTCCCCAGAGTGCAGTGCACTTAAACAGAAGTGATTGGAACAAAAAAGGCAATAGATGTGTCAGTTAATCTATAGGCCTTTTCTATATTAAGTTAGTTTTAAATAGCATTAAAGGCTCAGTTTAGTGAAGCACTTAGTAAGGCATCTAACGGCATATTTGAATTGAGGCCAGCATTGATAAACTTGGATACTGTGTGATAATATATTCTAATAGGAGCACTGCATCCACAATGGTTAATGTGTATGTCCCAAGCAGGGCTGTGTTCTTCCTTCTGCTCAGATTCAGGGTTGCAATTTAAAACTGGTTTATTTGTGGGTTTGGCTCACACTTTTCCAGTGAGAAAGGGATAAAAATGATTTTTTTTTTGAAGTGATGGATTTATAAACAAAGGATATTCTTTAACGTCCCAAAATACCTGCTGTCTGTCACAGACCTCACCTTGCTTTGAATCCTTTAACACTTCTTTGCTTTTCCTGTGGGTATTGGATCATTTGATGTCCCTGTACAAGATCCAGTTACAGAAGGTTTTCTGAAAGAGGGTTCAGAGACTTCAGAAAACTGGAAGGGAAAAAACCAAGTATTCTTTAAGCAGACCAGCATTAAAACAATGCTCACTTTTAATTTATGGGGAAATACGTAAATTGTGTCTGGAAGGTCACCGTAATTAAGCCTTTACAATTAAAAGAAAGACACTATTTGCTAGTTAAAAAAACCCCAAACACTAAACCAAACAGAACCACAAAAACATTAAGGGTAAGACTTTCACAGCTTCCAGAAGATAGACCTTTGGACAGATACCCTCTTAAAAGAAGGGATAGATATTAAAAGTCTCCAAAACACATGAAATAAGAACAAGAAAAGTAAACTTCTTGCAATAAGGAGTGCAATCAAGGACCTATCTATGTAAGAGGCACAAGATGTACCTAAAATATTAAGCAAATTTTTGAAGACTTGTTAAAGTCATGTCAACCTGAAACATTATAAACAGAAATTAAATTAAAAGACACATTGTTTTAACCTGAAATTTCATTGAAAAAATACTGAATTCATTTTGTATTTATTTCCTGAAAAAGTTTTCAAAGTGACTTCCTGTGACTGGGGGCAAGAGCACCTTGGCAAAATGTTGTTTAAAATGTTGTAAATCCTTCATTAGTTTATAGGAAATAATAATAGATTTTTTTTTTTAAGTACATTTTCTTTAGCTTTGTGGATTGAGCTGTAATTTCAAATTTAAAATTAATCTCAATGATTCAATTTCCTTTAGGTCTCTCTGTAAATCAAATCAAGAGTCAGAAAATGCCAGAGTTTTCTAAATGAGGATGGTGCCTTCTAGAAAATAGCGTCTTTAAGATAAGAGGAAATTTACCCAAAGTGTGTGCATCCAAAACAAAATAGCTTTTACGTGCAAGGAAGAGAATATTTGATTATTTTACAGTAGAATGTAATTGCATTTGTTGTTAAGAGACCAGTGAAGTGGATACATTCAGAAAACCTGTGATTGGAGAGAATGGCATTTCCCATTGTACCCTCATAAAACTAAACGAAGCAAGTAATGTTTGGTTTTCGTGATGCGTTTGATCAACATGTTAAAATAACAGTATTTGAATTAGAATTTAATAAAACTATCACCACCTTCATTTGTGGAAAAAGAAAATGTTGTCTCCTTTTCTTATTTGTGATCATCAGTTGAAAGATTCTGTCTGGAAATTCTCCTACCAATTGAGCATAACAGCTGATAAAATACAAAGTAGTGTTTTACTGTACAGTGATAGGGCAATTTGCTTGTTTTAAGTCTTAATTTTGAAGTGCTCTGGTAAATAAATTACTTTTCTTTTCTGTATTTATGCTAATCTTTCAGTGAACATAGCTAAATCACAGGAACCTTTAATTTCAAATTTGCATCTTTTTCTTTAAAAAGAAAATCTTGGTGAATTTTATGAAGATTACTCATAAATGTGTCTCTGCTGGGCAAAGTACCAGAATAACAAAATATTAACTTTCTTTTGTCATTTTCTTTAGATGTTATTGGAAAAGTTATGATATACCTTTGTTTCCTTTCTATTTCCAAGTCTGGGCTCTTGTTCTCCTTCTGCATGCATGAAGACCTAACTTCATTTTACGAAAAGAAAATAAAAACCCAAACCAAAACAAACAAAAAACGACAAACAAAAATCCACAGGCAACAGTGGTGTAAAGATTTAATATTTTTTCATCAGGAATGTGTTCCTGTACTTCTGTATTGGCCCATCTGGGTCTTTCTCTGGTGTGTAGCCCCAGCTAGGTCATGGTTGTAGAGGAACTTTGTGTATATGGATATCTGATCATCCATAAATTAGAATATAAATACGACTATGCTTTAACCCAACAACATTTAAAACAGTGGGGTAACCTGAAGTCTTTTCTCTCCCTCCTGGAATAATTGTTCTATTAAATTTATTTTTCACCATTGTTATCTTTTGTACCATTTTAGACTCTAAAAAAGCCCCAAACCAGTCTAGGTAGCTGATACTGGCTTAGTGAGTAACTTTTCTTGTATTATTTCTACCTTTTGTCAGCTCTCACAAGTATATTAGGTCATTTGAATTTTTTTGATATATTTCCCTTCTGTTTTATGTATGTGTGTATATATACAGAAAAGTATGGGAGGAGTGAGTGTATATATATAAAAAATATGGGCTGTACATATATATAGATAAATATATGTGGGGATGTGTGCATGTGTACATATATATACACACCCCCATATATTTGATTCTTATTCAGCTTCCTCTGGTTGTTTCTATCATTGTGACTGAGACAAATGGTGTTTTTTCTTCTTCAATGGAAGATAATCACCTCTCTCAGTAGGTGATTTGTAAGTGAAGTTGTCTTGCATATCTAGTTCCACTTCTGGAACTCCCCCTCCAGAGAACATCTGAGGGGGATATCCCAGAGTGATTCGTAGGAACAAATAATGAGTGGGGGTAAGATTTTGACACAGAAGTTATTGGCAAAAGCCCTGCTGACTCCAGTGGGATGAGAGGATGCACAGTAAAACACCGATGTTTTAAATCACTGCTGTTCCCAAACATACTTTGTGCTGCTTCACCACAATTCACTGACTGTACCTTTCTATGCAGCTTATGAAAACTAACTCAACTAGTAGCAAAATTCAGCTAAGCCTCAACATTTACTAGTGCTTTTGTTGTCTTTATTAGGCAGCAACTTAAAGTACTATTAAAAAGGTGTTGAACAAAATCAAGCTTAGTTAGTTTTAAGAGGGGTTTTTGTTTGCAATTTTTTTCTCTTGTGTGCTTTGACTTCTGTAGAGGAAAAAAAATATTTCTCTTCAGTTGAAATCCACAGTAAAGTGGAGATCAAGAAGAGCATTGATAGCCTGCTCAGACTTGAGAACCTTAATGGCATTACACCATGACTGGTGAAATAATACAAGGAATTTGGGGTTGTTTGACTTGGGCTTGCTGAGCTTCTAATGCACCTTCTGCAAACACCTAGACCTGAAAGCCACACTGGCATGTTTTGCTTGTGTAGTGTTGAACATTTATGCACATGGCTGAGATGTGCCCTCTGTACTGCAAGTTCTGAGTGCTTACATGCCAGATTCACAGCATTTATGTCTCAGGCCTAGCAGAGCTGGTGCTGCTGATGCCCAGCTGGTGGGGTGTGGATGGCACATCTGGTGCTCCCCTGTGTGGCTTCAGTGAAAAATGGGGCAGGTTTGAAGCAGGAACCTGAAGTTTTGTTGCAAGTTTGGTGAACAACAGCGAGATGTCTCTTGCTGCCTATTGCTTTTTGCCTAAGGAGGGGTTGATGCATTGCTCTGCAGAAAATGATGACACTGGAAGACAGCATCTAGAATATCAAAATCTCACATTTGTGGCACTAGAAGTATCCTATGAAGTAGAGTGACGATTTTAAATACTCAGTTTATTCAAAACGTTATTTCTTGTTTTGAAAATGTAAAGCTGCATATTTGGTAGTTTACAGATCCACCAATTTTGCTAAGAGTTGCCAAGAAGAAGTTGACAGCTTGGACCAAGGATTGCTGTGGTTGCTATGTGCAAAAGCCTAGAACAAACCAGCGGGAAATAATACCAGGGTGGAAAAGTATTGCTATGGTTACAGAGTATTTTCTTTAAAGGAGAGGTGGATAACGCAGCAAGAATCACTGAAACTTAGGTAATAATATATTGTACAAAAGGAAAAAGACTGAAAGATAATAACTGTCTTCTGATCTTAATGGCATTTTGTTAGTTTCCAGCAAAGAGGGATTTAATTAAAGTAGGAATAATTTGTGAAAGCTTTGTTAGAAAAGTATCCTTAGCTTTTATTTTTTAAAAGTGGAATGCCAGCACAATACCTTGCATATTTTGGCTCCGTCTCTTTGTTTTTTAAAACAAAAAGGATTATTTTTTTTTTTGTCAAGGAGATTAAGAGTTCTTTTAGAAATAATAAAAGTGTAATTATACACAAATAATTTAGTTCATATAAACTTTTAAGACAGGCTTTCAGAACATTGAAAATGGTAGAACTGCATTTTCCAAAAGATAAATGTAATGTAAAGTGACTACAAAATATAATAAAAATTATAATAATAAAAGCCTGCTTTAAGTGGTGCTGTAAATCTGAACTATAAAATTCATCTGGGAAACATCCAGTTTCACTTGTAGATGTCCTGCAGGATTTAATTGTAATCACCTCTGTGGGTTTGATCCTGAAAACCAGGAAGTAGAGGACCATTGTGGAGCTCAGAGTTGTGTCTGATGGTGTGGGCTGGGCCATGCCCACCTCACCCTGCCCACCAGTGCTCTGCTGGGAAAGGTGGGGCTGGGGACTGGGGTGGGGTGACCTGGGTTGGGTTCCAGGTGGCCACCAAAGCCACTCTCACTCCTCTCCTCAAGTGGACACGGGAGAGAAATGATAATGAAGGGCTCATGAGTTAAGGACAGGGAGACATCGCTCAGCAGTGATTTCCTGAGCAGGCTGGTGGGAGGGACAGGGCAGGTCTGTGCTCTAGGACCAGGAAAAGGGAAAATGGAAGAAGTGGGCTTTTTGGTTTCCTGTGGCTCCTGTGCTGTGTTTCACCTTCACTCTGACATCCATGCCTTGGAATGCTGCCTTGTTCAGCTGCTCTTTGAGGCCACCACTGCAGTTCACTGGGGTGTAGCTGATGGAACCAGATGCAGCTCCTGAGCTGTGTAACTCTGCTGAAGGGCTGCTCCTGACCCTGGCTAATGTGTCAGCTTAATTCCTTGTCCAGGGACACGGAGAAGAATTGATTGTGCTGGGGAGTAAAGGATGGCAAGAGAATAAATGGACAATTTCTCTGTGCACAAGAGCCTGCTCTCCTTCAGAGCATGACTCCACCACACCACATCAGTTGTTCATCACATCTCTGCCTTGGGCAAAATTTGTTGAAATTGAGGAGGAGGAGGAATTAAATTGTCAGTTGAAATATGTTCAGCTGTTTGGGACTGTTTTCTGTAGTTTTAGTGCTGTTTTGCCTGTACTGTGAGATAGGGATTTGAGACTTGGAGGTGAGGCAACATCCTCCTTTTACTTTGCTTTTGAGTATAGTTAAACATGGAAATAACCTGCTGTACTTAGCAGTACAGACCCTGGCTATTAAAGCTGAGATCAAAAACCCTCTTCAAGTTAGTCTTGTAGCTTTTTCAGCAAAATCATGACTTTTCTGCAGTGAACACATAAGATGGACTGTGGAGTACAGAGTGGGGAAGGAGTGGTCCTGATGGGGACTGATTATGCCAGGGCTGGACTTCTTCTGTGTAGAAACACTGAAACAAGGGGCCTGAGAAGTCCAGAACAAATATCTGAGATGGGGGACAAGCAAGGGAAATGAGGTCAACTGGGGAGATGAGGAATAGCCCTTTCATCAGGAAAATAGGGAATTTAAGAGAGAAGTCTTAAGAGAGAAAGGAGAACTAGCCTAGAGAGTGGAACAAAATGAGGAGCTAGGAGCAGTGGGACAGCAGGGTAATGATGAAGGCCGGTGCTTGGAAGTTTAAGAGTGGATGAGGAACAAGTCCTGTAAGGAAAAAAAATGAAGAGTATATATGCAGAAAATGTCAAGGCTGAGGAAATGGGTCAAAAGTTGTGTGCAACTCAGGTGCACTGCTCCCTGCACTGAAGAGCCAAAGATTTCTGGACAGAGCCTCCTGTCTTTTCCTAGATGTCTTGCCTAGCTGACCCACTGTCAAAACAATGGCTTACGTGGGTGAGAACATCTCACTGCTGTAATTCTTCCCCCCATTAGTACAAATGACAGAGACAAATGTAGTGTGGATTCAGCTGTTCCACACTGGGCCATTTCCCTATGAGTATTTGTTCTGTATTTTTTCCCTGGGGTTTTAAAAAATATACTGAATAAAAACACATTGCATAATAAGGTAGCAAAATAATAAGAAAGGTGCTAAAGATTATCCAGAGTTGGAATTAATTTTGTCTATGCTCTCATAGCTCACTGTAACTCTGATTATATATCCATGTTAGAGGATCTAATTACATGTTCATATGATATTTATTCCACAGGACTTCCTTCTTGCACTCACTAGCTCAGGTGAATTTTCATGGGGATGCATCAATTTTGACAGCTGTAGATTCTGGAAGATGTGTTGTGAAGGAGAGAAGTTCGCCAAGAAAGAACAGGTCGAGGGAAGGACAGCTGAGGGCTGCCCAGGGATTCTCCTCCTGCCTTTCTGCCAGAGGTCTGTGAGGCAGCTGAGTCCCTCACCACTGCTGGAAAGCTGTTTCCCCTACTCCTTTATCCCATTTCCAGAGCATCCAACTGCTAGATTGTTGGCATTCCTGAGCAGCCTCTTCTTCTTCAGTGAGTTCAGTGGCAGCTACATTTTGAAGGTCTCTGACTCCTGGCTGGAGACACCTTACTCAGAGATGGTTGCCCCCAGCCAAGATCTATGGGAGGGTCTTACTGTGGGCATGGCTGGGGTGGTTTGGAAGCAGCTGAACCATTGTAGCACAGCTCAGCCTGTTGTGGTCACCTGACATCATTTCTCATTTTCTTTGCCATGGCTTAAATTGGATGACCAGAATCATCCAAGGCTTATTGCCTTTACACCTCAGTTCCCCAGGAGTGAAATTAAAATAGTTCTCTCTTTTTTCATAGGGAGATGGTGCTTATAAATATTATGGAAGTCATTTTCCCAGTATCCATACAGCGGTGATAAGCCCATGAAGAAATTTGCAGTCTCTAAGCTGGAGTTAAATAGGACATGGCAGGAAAGTCTGTGGCCATCTGGTGAATGGCAGAGTAAACTGGAATATCCCTTTGCCCATTGAGCAAACAGCCAATGATCTTGTGCACTGAATGGGATGGACTGTTTTTTCAAGGAAAAAAAAAAGAAAAAAACCCCCAGCTTTTGAATAATAACTGAGGACTGTTATCATCGTGTGTGCACACGTAAAGGAAGATGGATTTACAAGGGTCCTTCTGTCTGGCCCCATCTGCCTTTTGGGTGCTCAACTTCACACTATCTAAGATACCTTTTTGTGCATCTTACATTTTTAGAAGCACTAATGCTTTAAAGGCCTGTGTGCCTTTTTACCTCCTTAATGATTCCATAAAAGCATTAAGTAACTGGGAATACTAATTCAGCAGTGAAGTTTTCCTAAGATAAGTAGTTAAGAACAGTTCTGAAAAGCTGGTCACTTGGCGAGCCCACATGTGCTTCCATCTGGCTCACAACCTGAAAAACACATTTAGAAAGTAATTGAGATAATCTCTTTCAAAATCATGGCTTTCCATCCTACTGTTCGGATGCAATGGACATTGTATTTAAGGATTTGCATAAGCAAATTTTACATTCCTTAGGACTTGAAAACTCCTTTCTCTCTGTCCTGTTCTTGCTCTACACCCTTCCTTGAAATCTGGCTTTCATTCAGCTTGCCAAGGTTCCCTCCTTTCTTTTGTTTTCCCATGGTTCTCAAATTAAATAAGACTTGATTTAAATAATGATATGCTATAGAAAAAAATTTAGGCTTCTAGCCATAAAAACTGTGAACAAGCTATTTGAATTTTAGTTAATACCTCACATTCATAGAGGATGAATTTTTGAAATAAGCTGTTGAAACTTTTTAAACTGTAAAGAAATAATGACAGTTTCTCAAAGACTGGAGAACTTCAACTCTCATTTCTTCTCTATTTAAAATTTAAAAGAAACCCAACCAAAATGAACCTTTTTGATTATGCAGCATACTTTAATTTTTTGATAGATCATCAGTGAAAGCAAGTGCTGCTCTTGTTGATGAAAGTCACTGCTTATTAATTATAATTTTATAAGACATTTATAATGTTTATAAGACAGCTTGGTAGAACAAAACCAGAGACCAGGGTGCTGACCACTGGTCATCAGTCTTGTTTATGCTGATAAGTTTTTGATGTCCTGAATAATCCCAGTGATATAGAACTGGAAAAGAACAATACATGGGAGGCCCTGAAATCTTCCTCCTTCCTTTCTACTGGGAGTCACTGCTGGACTCTTCATTTTGAGTGTAATCATTGCTTGAGATGATATAACAAGGTACAAGTATGCTGAAGAATACTGAGCAGGTGTTCCTACAGACCCATGCAATAAATACTCTTCCTGGTTTTGTGTACATGGGACAAACATCCACTTGTACAGGAACAGTCCAGGTATGAGAGAGCTGTTACAGACCTCCTGTTTGTGTGCCTACATCTAGCACGATGAGATTATTCACAGCATGTCACATCACAGCCACTGAGCCCCAGAAGGAGGCCTTAAGGGTGTCCATTCACACCACAATCCCAAAATGAATATTGTGTATGAAACAGAAGATGACAGCACCAAAAGCCTGAAACTGCAGCATGCCTGAAAATACTGCAGTAGAAAGGAGAGAATTATTGGTGCTGTGTTCCTTGATTGGCTTTATTGGCTTCTCTAAGGAAGCTGAGTAAATGTCAATATATTTAAACTGGTGCTAGTCCCTGAGGAGCCAGTTCAGAGCTACAGTACCCCTGCACTTTTCTGAGGCAAGCGATTGAGTTCATATTTTTCTTAGAAATGTTGGTCTGGAGAAGCTTTTAGTTGTTTTCAGAAATGTATTGATAGCAAAGAAGAAGTAGTTGAAGATATCTTTCCTCTTCTTTTTTTTTTTCCTTAATTAGGAAGATCATTGGTCTGTAAATATTTCAGAGAATAAAACCGGATTTGAAAATACGAAGGTCACTGGGAAAGATGTGAGGAAAATCCAGGCCCTGGCCATGTAATTTATTTTTGTGGGACAGAATGTATGAAATCTCATTGGGAGTATGAGGCACAGGTGCAGGACCCTGTTCTGTGTTGGCTGATTTGTTTTTTTGTGCTGCCAGTGTCTGAGGGGCTGTGAACTTTGTGCTATATAGAAAAGTTACTTGGTCTCCTACTTTGGAAACAAACCAGTTTGTTGCCCTTTTTATGCTGTGGTAAGATGGCCTAGATTTGCCTCTGTGTCTTCTTGAATTATAAGTAGTTTCTGGTTTATGGCTGAGCGTAATTGCTCTTGCTGTGGGACAGACAATATATACATTTATGTCCATAAAGAGATTTAGGGTCTTAGACACACATCTTGCCCAAATGAGTCAAATATGTGCATGAAAAAGAGTCACATTGTAATTTGGGGTGCTTAGGGTGGGTTTTGGTGCCTACACATCATTGTCCGGTGCTCTTTGAGGTGCTGCAGTGTGTCCCAGGCCTTTGCATGGGGTGCGCCAGGTCTGGGGCAGATCCTGAGACCTCTGGAGTTTGGAGAACTGTCTGCAGGTGATCAGGTCAGAAAACTGGACTGGAGGAACTGAACTGCCCCTGTAAAATTTGAAGAGAATTTGTGGTTACCGAATTTGTGTCAGAGAAGCTGCTTGTTTGGTAGCTAGCTAGCCCCTTTGGCAGTAGATTGTCTGATAAGGAGACCCAAAAGAAAACATTTTCTACTCACCTTCCTATGACAGTTTGACATTTCAGAGACTGCCATGGGACTCTACTAGTTCCTCAAACCCAGAGAGCTTTTGCTGCTTCAGTTCTGTTGGAAAACACCAAGAGAACATCCTACAAATACCTGTGTGACTTTACTGCTTTTAATTATGGAAATATTTTACATGTATTTCCTCTCCAAGTTCTCTGTTCTAAGCCCACTCTCAGAGTGCTGGAAAACTGCAGATGAGGCAGAAAGTGTCAAGGTAGCAGAAATGAGCTGTTACTAAAACCTTACCTTTTCTACTCCAGCAATAACTGGTATTTGAGAGAGAGGAAGAGAATAGTGAGGCTGAGAGATTCCTTGTCAAGGAGGGAAGGAAAGCAAAACCTCTTTCATAAAGTCCAGCTGTGGCTGAAAATAAGAAATAGTGGTATCAATGAAAGTAGTGTGCACCTTAGTCCAAGTAAGCAACTTCTCCTAACTTCTTGAAAGACCTGCACACCTGGAGGACCTACATGGGCAAGCACAAAATCCTGTCCCTGGGGAGGAACAGCCCCATGCAGCATCCAGTACATCCTGGGGGCTGACCAGCTGGGGAGCAGCTCCCCAGAAAAGGCCCAGAGGTCCTGGTGGACACCAAGTTGAACCTAAGCCAGCCATGTGCCCTTGCCTTGAAAAGGACTAATTGCATCCTGGGCTGTGTTGGGAGGAGGAGGCTGTTCAGCAGGTGAAGGGAGGAGATCCTTAGGTGATCCTTAGGCTCTCTAGTCAGCCCTGGTGAGGCCACATCTGGAGTGTCGGGTCCTGTTTTGGACTCCCCATAAAAGAGAGATGGAGCTACTAGAGACAGTCAGGTGAAGGGACACACAGATGATGAAGGGACTGGAGCACCTCTCCTGTGAGCAAAGGCTGAGAGAGCTGGGGTTGTTCTGGCTGGAGAAGAGAAGGCTCGGAGGGGAGATCATAAATGTGTTCAAATGCCTGAAGGGGTGTTGCAGAGAGGACAGGGCCAGGCTCTTCTCATTGGTGCCCAGTGAAAGGAACAGAGACAGTGGTCCTAAACTGAAGCACAGGAGGCTCCATCTGAATGTTAGGAATCACCTTTTTTGCTTTGAGGGTGACTGAGCACTGGCACAGGTTGCCCAGAGAGGTTGTGGAGTCTTTGTCCTTGAAGGTGCTCAAAAGCTCTATGAGGGTGGTCCTGGGCAATGGTCTGCAGGTGCCCCTGTTTGAGCTTGGCGGTTGGACCAGATGACCTCTAGAGGTTTTCTTCAGTTCAATTTTCTCAATTATTCTGTAAGCTTGTAGTTGTGCTGAGACGTCTCCTCTGAGGTATTTCTTTACTATAAAGAAGGTGGAAATTGCCATTCTGTGTTCCCTCACTACTCTAACATCCTGGATCTGTTTATTTAGCCCTCAAAATATCTTCTAAAAGTAGTTTTTTATTTATAAAATTAATTTATATTAATATCTAAAAACTATTTTTTATTTAAAAATGCTTAGGTAATAGTTCAGTTCCTCTGTAGCACTGAAAGGTCTGTGAGTAGTTCTTTGCACAGTCCACAAAACTCTGGTGTTTGCTGATTATCTTGGGGTGACTCTATGATGTGTATCCCCCATCACGGCTTTATGCCAAAAAAATTAATTTTGTGCCTTTTTCTATGCCTTTTTTTTTTTTTCCTGAACCTGGTGGGGGGAAGGGTGGTTGTAACCTGGTTTTCTCCCAGAGGATATATTTATTGCTAGATTTTGGCCAAAACCAGCACACTGATACAAGTATACAGCAGTGTGGCAGAACACCACTGCTCTGTGGAACATAAATCTATTCACTGGAGGCAAAACAAATATCAAAACACTCTAAACATATCTAAGCTCCTAGACAGAAATTTGTATATGTTACCTGACCACATTTTTGGCATACTGAGATCTGATGGGTTATTCTTGGATAGCTGAACACTACTTCTACCTCTGATTTCTTGCTTTTCTTTTCTTTTGCACTTGCACTTTTGCACCTTATCATTACCCTGATGTGTATGCATATGTACAATTCCATTCATTCTTGCTTGGAGCCATAATGTAGTTTTGAGACAGTTGTGCATACTGAACAATGTACCAATCTGATTGTTACTACTCTACAAAAGTCTCCTCTCTAGCTTGTCCCAGTAGCAAAATGCTGATTCAGTTCCTTTCACTTGGAAATTTTGCTCTGATTACAGACATGACAACTTTTTATTTCCTTTTCTTTTTTTAGCCTACCTCCAAGTAGAAGTTAGTGGTGATCTTTCTCTGCTGACATTGTTTTCTCTGAAGTAATTTATTTGATGCTATTTGTTCTCTGGAACACTTGTGTTTAGGTAGTGACTCAGTAGTCTGGATGCCCTGGTGGAGGTTGCTGGTTTGGTGGATGCACTCATACTGGTTTATGTCAACAGAGAATTTGTCCTGTAATGTTGGCTCAAGATAAATATTTTGAAGGAGATAAACTTGAAGTGTTCATAGAATTTCTTTCTTTAACTGGTTTTTTTTGGGGCTTTTTTGGTGCAATTTTTAAAAAGAGAACTTCTTCCATCTTTGGAAGAGTTATCGTAAGTATTTTGTGGTTTTTCCTCCTCTTTCTTCCTGCCACAAGTCATCAAACCATTAATGGTCATTTGTACTGAAATAGTCTATTAGTTACAATAAACGTGCTTGCTGTGAGCTGGGCTGTATTAATTACATATAGCAACAAATTGCGGGGTTTTTTATTTTTGTTTTGTAGTTCAGTTCTACTCACAGTTCCTTGGGGACAGAAGACTAAAAATATGTTTAACTGTACAGATTGTTCTAGCTGTTTGACAGCATTTCCTTATTCCTGTAGGAACTTGCTGTGGGAGCAGCTCTGAGTTGACTGAAGGGCAAATTTTTTTGGCAGAATGAAAGTCATCCATCTAATACCAGATCAAAAGAGCATCTCTCTCAAATAGATGCTATTGAAATTTTTTTAAAAAGTGAAAAAAAATTAGAAATTGTAAAGTCACGATCAAAAAAGGTGCTTACAAAGGCTCTGCAAAGAAGCCAACTGGTTTAAAAATAAAAAGCCCGGGAGCATCTGTAAGTTGACCAGTGACAGTGTCTGATCTTGCAGAGTTACACCTCATGTTCTCATTCCATCCACAATGCCTTGGGGGCAGGTTTTTGTATCTCAGTATTAATGGGCTTGCTACTACATAATTGGTGAAGTTGTTGCAATGAGAGCCTTGGAATAAGACTCGTGTTTGAGTTCATCCCAATAGTGTAAGAGGGTAGGACACCTAAAAAGTGACCCATGGAAGTAAAGATACTTGGGATGGCTTTTGCTCGACATTATGGAATGCTGTCCCATGTCTTAGAGATGCAGTTTCTTCAATTTTAAGAACTGGATGTTGGTTCAAATTAAATCAGAGAAGTTTATTGATGTTAGTGTACCAATTTTGAATGTCTCAAAAAGTTTAAAAGTGTATGTTATAAAAAAAATCTCGTTCCAGACACTGTGTGTTTCCTGCAGCAGATAAAAAAAACATGAGCAGATGCACTTTGCTACTCTAGGCCAAATTCCTTTAAGTATGTTATTCAAAACTTAAATTTGCAAATTATTCTGCTGTAATGTGGGATTAATGGTTCAGAATGTTTCCTCTATCCCCTGCAGAAAATGCCTGTCCACCACAGTTCATTTTATTAAGTTAAAACCTGCAGGACTTGAACCTTATGATGCTTGTTACAGGACTGGTAATCAGGGGATGAAGCTCTACTCTTGCCTCAGTCTCCAAGCCTTCCTGTGTGACCTGGAGAAAATAATTAGTCTTCTTGGCGCCTTATGTTGTGCACCTCTAAAAAGGAGAAAAGTTCTGAAAGCCCTGAGAATGAGGTTTTTTAGTTCCTGAGCATTTTCATGACACCTTGGGATCCTGAAAAGGAAGGTACCAGATAAAGGCAAAGAACCGATTGCCTTTATTTTTGCAAAGAATATTTGTCAATGTTCTTCCTTTTCAAGATTTGAAAGCACAATTTGGAAAAGCCCCTTGAAGTCTGAAGTTGAATTTCCTTAATATATCAATCATCAGACATAAAAACTTTTTTTTTTCCTCCTCCCTCTCTCTGGCTCACTTTCTAGCTTTCATTTCTTACTCCTCAGGAAAGTCTCCTACAAGTGGTCCGTGTGTTTCTGCTGATTACTACTTGATGGCATTTTAGAAAAATGAAGCATAATTATAAATAGTAAGAGGAACTGGGCAGTAAAAGGGGCAGCTTTTGGACAATTCATGGAATAGTCGGTGCCTTTTAATGGTAGGGTACTTCCTCTGCTCATGAATTATTCATTTTAATGCTTTTGTTATAATGGCGACAGTGTTCAGTCTCTGAGGCAGTTCTGGACAGCCTTCCTCTGCTGAAATACTGCACAGCAGCAGCTCCCATTTATTTTATAAACTAATGCATCTAAGTCAATAACGCAGTGAGTAAATGTATTTTCAAAATTGAGAAAATGAGAAAAGAGGACGGGTAACAATATTGTAACCAAGGAGATCTGTTTTGCTGAAGGGTTCAGTTTATTTACTTTTCAGGGAACTGTTTCGGGACGTAATTTAAAATAAATATTTTTACAGATTATTGTGTTTAGTATTAGATTCAAATTATGCCTATAATGAAAACAGGCATTAGTGTCTCTGCTGTATACAGCACTGTGTGATAAAGGGCAGTTAAAAAACACTCACTGTACATAAACACATCGAGTTTTCCTTAAAACTAATGTTTAAAGGTCTCTTTGAAACAGTTTTTTAAGATGAAGCGTAACATAACCACATAACCCACACAGAAAGCGCATCTGAGTCATGTGCGTACGGAAATAAAAGTTCCTTTGTGGTATCTAGTATCAGTCCTTCATTAAAGCGTGGACTTTCCTGAAGAGAAATTCCAGTGCGGGCGCTTGAGGGGAGTTCTCCCCATCTTTCCCCCGCCTCCCTGCGCTTCCCTGCCTCGGAGCGAAGCCCCTGAGCCTGGGCAGGGATGTGTTAGGGACAGAATTTGGGGCTGGGGGCTCCGTGGTGCTGCTCCCAGAGCCTGCTCCTCTCAGCGCTCTGCCTGTCTGAGGTGATTTTCAAGCGGTGTTTTCTCCCCAGCCGCGTCCTCACTCCTAAAATGCCTTCAAGCAACAGATAAGTGCGTGTGGGGGACGGAAGCAGTGAGCAGATAGATGAGTGATTAGGTCATTGGGATGAGGACGGAGGGTTTTTTTTCTTTTTTTTTACGCCGAGTTCCCTTCTCGTTTCTTGCTGATCAGATTCTCCACGAACACGGAGGGCTGAAACTGCGTAAGTAGAGGAAACAAAACTCCATAGATGGATAAAGCTGCCGAGCTATAAGGAGCAGTGGAGAAGAGAGAAGTCTGAATTGAAAGTATATGTGGTTTCGGGGAATCTGAATCATGCAGTATTACTTTCACTTTTTCTGGGCTTGTATTTCCTATGAACAAACCATTGGGGAGATAGAAGTTGTGATTTAGATAATGTCTTGCAGTCTTTGGAATAACACATTCTGCTGGAGGGGGAGTCCTTTCGGCAAAGGTCGCGCTCCGTGAGCGGAGAGCTTTCCCCGCTGCCCACGTCCACATTGTTTCTGCTGGGAATGTCAACTTTTGGGCCTTCTCCTGCAAATTCTTCATCTGTTTAGGTGACCACCCCACGTAAAATGGAAGCACCGATAGGAACCCCTCCTTTCCTTTTTCCTGTAGCTCTGCTCAGACCATTCTCTGTTAGCATGGTAGTGGTACAAAGTGTGTGGTCTTTCAGCTCTGACTAATGCATTTTGTGCTGTGTGACTGAAAATGCCTCGTAGTCTGCCAGGGCTGACTGAGGGTTGTGGAATGTGGTGCCTTTTCTCTGTTTTTCTCTGATTTATTTTTTTCTTCCCTTTTTTTTTTTTCCCCCCCCCCCCTCATTTTTTTTTTTTCTTTCAGTACAAATGTGTAGGCAGCTTGTTGAGAAACCTCGGGATGCAGGGGAAATGCTTGTGCGTTGTGGAATGCGGCTTCCCCTGGGAGACCCCAGCCAGGCGGGCAGTGAATGAGCAAAGTGGAAGAATGAGAAAGGGAGGAGGTCGGAGGCAGGGACAGATAGGAAAGAGTGAGCGAGGAGGAAGGAAGGAGGTGGAAACGGAGGGGCCCATTTCCCTTTTTTTCTGAAGCAATGACAGCTGGTTCTGTCCTGCCTCACATGACGAAGTGCTGTGGAGAGGAGTATTTAAGCTGGAAGCCAGTGAGCAAGGGTGGTCAGCTGATTATATTTTAATTTCTTTCCAGGCTTTAGTCAGGTGATCCCTGATGAGTAGCCAGTCCACCAAGAAGGGACTTCAGCACACAGGTAAGAGAGAAGCTGTGTACTCTTGCATGCAGCTGGGGGGTCTGGGCAGAAGGTAAACAGCTCTAACATTGTTTGAATAGTTTTTAAAAAAAAAAAATTCCTGACTTGCTTGGGTGTGTAACACTGTGATTGTCTCTTTCAATGCTGCTATTTCTGCTATTCAGTCTTGCTCTCGATTTTTTTTTCATCTGTCTTCAATTAGAAGCTTTATTGCAAAAAAAAAAAGAGAAAAAACCAATTGTGCGGTGTTAAATATAGACCTGGGTATTGCATGAATATTGCGTTTTGTTACTTTTTGAATAAAATAACTTTCCATAATGCAAGTGTGTCAAACTCATATTTAGAGGGGAATTCCCAAATACTTGAACTATGAGTCATAGAAAGTTAAAGGACCAGTACAACAGTTCAGGATAAAAACTCCGTTCAGCCTTGGGTGGCTGCTTTTGTACATGTTGGTAGTAAAATATGTCTTTTAAAAACCCCCAAAGATGCACAAGGCTGAAGCTGTGTAAACTCTGCTGACCATAACTTAGAAGATAGGTGGCAGAGATGAAACAGATGGCTGAGGAGGAGGATTGAAGTACTCTTGGTTTCATGCATCTTTTCTTTCATTGTGTCTAACAACCTGGTGAATAAGTCTTCTTATGTGCTGAGAGTGCTTCAAAGGGCTCTGACTCCTTAATTCCTGTTATATGATGTCTTAGCAAGAAAATGGACTGAAAACCAGTAATAAGAACACTTACTATAAATGAAAGAGTACAAAATAAAAATGCCTGGTGTGTGTGACAGATGAAAGTGGGGTTTAGCTGGTTTCATGCCTTGCTATTGTGCTACACCCTCTTCTCTTTAAACATATCTATGCAAAATGTTCTTCCTTACTGTTGTTTTTCCTTACTAGAAGAGCTCAGATACTCTCTGAAGTTCTGAATGACTCCTGTTAAAAGATGTGTTCAGGGTTTTTAAAGGTGAAAGAGGCAGAAAGTGTTCCCAGCTCCCACCTGCAGCTCTGAAAAACTCCTCATGGTCTAGGGTTGAAAACTTTATTTTGAAAACCTGTCATACAAATTTCCATGTTTTACTGGTAACATTGCTCCTGCTCACTAATTTGCAGTATTTAAATAAAAACTGTTTGAGCCGTACTTTCTTCTAAGAGGCTGGTGCTATACACAAAAGGAATAAAGATGCGTGACTTTCCAATTTTTTGTTTCATTTCATGATGTTTCTCTTTTTCTCATTGTTAAAAAGCCTCTACTTGTAACAAGCTGGCTGGGGGATGTTGGTATTGTCTTATAACAACAACTGGTCCTGAGAAGCTCAGATGTCCTGAGGTTTGATGTGGGGAAGACCCTGGAATGGAGTAGTGGGATAGGTGGAGGAGCATTTCTGTTGGCTTTGGTGGACCTTTATCATGCACAAGCCTGAGGAAACACCCAGGTTTGAGTGGCAGTCTGGGAGGGTAATTGCAAAAGCATGGGAATCATCGGAGAGGTGGAGGGTAACAGTGATTTCCAGCAAGGGGTAAGAGCTGTGAAGTTGGCTTTTGCACCAGATCATGGCGCAGACAGCGCTTTTCAGTTTCAAATAATTCTTGGCAGTAGTTCTCCACTGAAGGTTTTTAAGACCTGCTTTTCCCTTCCTATGGGATGGGAGGAGGAGAGGTTTCATGAGGTGAGGAAGGCTCAGTGAAGTGAAACAGTGTCAGGCAATGATGACTCTGGTTAGCAGGGATTGCTATGAAGTGGCTCCTCACCTTGCCATGAGGGCAAGCAAGGAGGCACTTGGAGTTCGGTGCCCCAGTTCCCAAAGAGAGCTGGGAATTGCACGGGCTTGGGGCTCTGGAAAATTAGGCAATAGCCCTGAAAGTACCCCAAGTTCCTGCAAGCCCTTCTGCATTGGCTTCATCTTAAGCAAAGCGATCTCTTATGAATGGATGCAAATCTTGTTAAGCTCCTTGCAGTTGTCCTTAGGGGAATTCCTGGCAGGTGGGCTTGTCCGGGCTGCACGCTGCAGAAACGCTGCCAGTGCACACGCAGGATCCAGGCACTTCACGTCCTCACACAGGGGTGTTGCTGTGGAGTGAGACAGGGTCGGACATGTGGAACTGGAACTGGAATGGGTAAAAACTTTCAGAGAGTACTCACTTATTTTCTTCTTCTTTTTTTGTCTTTTTTTTTCTTCTTCTTCTTTTTTTTTTTTTGGTCTTGTTGTTGCCATTTCGGGTTTTGGGTTCTGTTTCCTTTATTTTATGGGCTTTAACCTGTTGATTATCTGTGACCACTAGCATCTTTAATAATGTAGCCTGTCTGGTTCAAATATATCTCAGAGAGAGGAAATAACTTTAGTTTCAGGTCTATTTCTGCCTTTTCAGTTGTGTTCTTAATGTTTTCATCTGAAGAGAGGGATTTGTTTGAAATATTTCAAGTGCAGTTCCTAGATTTCCACTTATTGACATGAGAATATCTCTTTCACGTAACTTCTGACTTGTGATCACTTTAGGTCATGTTTATTTAACCCTGGCAATGCCTAATGATCATGATTGCCTTGAAGATCAGTAGGAAAAAATAAATAACTTTCCCTGCAAATGAGGAACTGATTCTGTGTATATGGCATTATAAAGGATACCATCTGCAGCATTTAATTTTCCTTAGAGCAGTGGAAGAAAAATTAAGAGTTTAACAGCTGTACTGAGTAAACTTGCAAGAACATGAGCTCTTAACACCTTTAAATACAGATGCTTACTTACATAAGTAAAATTGGTCTAAGAATGTAAAAAAAAACCCTCAAGAAAGTTGAATCACATTATTTTAATGGAATATTTGTTACAATGAACTGTTTTGCTATGCATTTTCTCATCAATTGTTATTATTAACTTTGGAAAGTGATTTTTTTTTTGTTTGTTTTGCTTTATATTACTAGATAGAGGGCAGACCCTGCTGTTACTCATTTAGGAAGATCTCTGTACATTGTAGGGCTTAACTTGACACCAAAACAGTCATTACTTAAGTGCTCCATCCCACTTGTCTTGCAGTTGGACAGCGCTTTAGCTGCTTAAAACCAAAACCCTTCATCCCCCTCTCTCCTAGTTACCAGCACAAAGATCTGAAATGGGATTTTCCACTCTCATGGCGCTAAGAAGCTTAGACCTTTTTGGCATTATTCACACGAACCTCTCTCCAGGCTTGGCTCGCATACTAAGGCTCAGACAGCCCCGCGAGGTGTCAGTGTTACCTGGCAGAGCCCTGCCGGTGCCTTTGGGGTGCCGTGGGAGGGGTGGGTGGATGGTTTGTGGCGCTGCTGTGGCTCCGGGCGGAGCCGGGGCTGGAGCCGGGCCGGGGCCGTGCGGGGCCGGGCAGGGCAGGGCCGTGCGGGGCAGGGCAGGGCCGGGCCGTACGGGGCAGGGCAGGGCAGGGCAGGGCCGGGCAGGGCAGGGCAGGGCCGTGCGGGGCAGGGCAGGGCCGGGCAGGGCAGGGCAGGGGCAGGGCCGTACGGGGCAGGGCAGGGCGGGGCCGGGCAGGGCCAGGGCAGGGCCGGGCAGGGCAGGGGCAGCAGGGCAGGGCCGGGCAGGGCAGGGCGTACGGGGCAGGGCAGGCCGGGCCGCAGGGCAGGGCAGGGCCGGGGCCGGGCAGGGCAGGGCAGGGCCGGGCAGGGCCGTGCGGGGCAGGGCAGGGCCGGGCAGGGCAGGGCAGGGCCGGGCAGGGCCGTGCGGGGCAGGGCAGGGCAGGGCAGGGCCGGGCAGGGCCGTGCGGGGCAGGGCAGGGCCGGGCAGGGCAGGGCAGGGCCGGGCAGGGCCGTGCGGGGCAGGGCAGGGCAGGGCAGGGCCGGGCAGGGCCGTGCGGGGCAGGGCAGGGCAGGGCAGAGCCGGGCAGGGCCGGGCAGGGCAGGGCCGGGCAGGGCAGGGCAGGGCAGGGCGGCTGTCGCCCTCCCGTGGCAGGACGCGGAACTGCAGCGCCCACGCCGCTCCCCTGCCTCGGGGCAATCCCGGCTGGGCAACCAAATGATGATTCCATCGCTTCTCTGCCTTTTTTTTTTTTTTCTTTTTTTCTTTTTTTTTTCCCCTCCACTCAGAAGATGAAAAAAGAGACTGTTAGAGGCAGCTCCAGCAAGTTCAACATTTATCGCTCTCTAGTTTCTTGCTTTTCCTTGATATGGTGGAGAGGGACTTTTTAAAGGGCGTGTAGGGGGAGTGGATTCAAACTGAAAGAGAGAGTAGGTTTGGGTTAGGTATTAGGAAGAAATTCTTGACTGTGAGGGTGGTGAGGCACTGGCACAGGCTGCCCAGAGAAGTTGTGGCTGCCCCATCCCCAGAGGTGTTCAAGGCATGGCTGGGTGAGGCTCTGAGCAACGTGGTCTAGTGGAAGGTGTCCCTGCTCACGGCAGGGTGCTGGAATTACATGGTCTTTAAGGTCCTTTTCATCCCAGGACATTCTATGATTCTCTGGTTTTATGCATGTTTTCTATATTGGTGCTGGTTGTGTGATACAATACACTGTGAATGGTGATTAATAGTGTGCAGAGACATTCTAAAAAGCACCCACCTCAATGAAAACCGATAATATGGTGAGACAATGAAAAAAGAATCTTTGGAAGTCTCTGTTTACTGAAATGTGACATTAAGGTTAGCAGACCAGATTTAGCCTTGCTGCAAAAGCAGAATAATTTTTAACATGGCTAGATCACTAGGAAAGGCTTTGTGAAAGTTTGTGAACTTCCCATAATCTTTTGGACGGTAACAAAATGTTAGAAATACCCAAAGCTTTCTAAATCAAGTATTTTGTGTTAACATTTAATATCAATATACGTGAGCTACTTCCCAAATCAATTTTGCTTTCCCTCTTAGGAGTTGAGCAGAAAAAACCCATTCCCTCACTACACTGATAGTAGTAATAAGCTTCTAAAAGAGTCATGAGCTCTGACACTTAATCACTCTTTGTGATGAATGATTGTTCAGAAGCGAAAGTCCTGCCACAACACACATTTCATTTGAGAGCTGTCACTGCACCACGTGCTCTAAACCTCAGTCCCACGAACTCTGTATCCAGCCAGCTCACCCAGGGAAAGGCACAAGCAAGGAACAGTGCTTGATATGAAAGTGCCTCTGTACTTTTGGAGCATCTTAAGAATTAAAGGGATGCTCAGAGAGATGGAAGGACCAGGTGTATGGAGCTGCTCGCACAGGATTTGTCCCTGGCAGCTTTTGCCATCTTCTCTCCCCCCTGCCACCACATGCACCACTTGGACCAGCGACAGCAGATTGCACTCTGTGGAAGCTGATGAGAAGGATTTTTGTGAGCCTGAACACAGAAGGTGCCATGGCAAGCGTCACGAATGTCCCATATTATAAAAATGACAAAAGACGAGGAAGTACGAAAGGAGTTAGTCAGTGATGCTAACGATGTGCAAGTTCTTCAGCAAAATCAGGACTCAGTACTTGCTCACAGAAAGCAGAATATGACTGAAATGAAGAAGAAGGGGAAAGAAGGCTGCAATGTAAATGAAGCAAATGGCATCTTCATAAGTTTTGGGGTTTTTAGGGGTTTTTTCCCCATTCATTCAGATCATAGCTGGCTTTACAGTGAATCACCTTTTCTGAGGAATTTATTTGTGTGTGTGCATTTTTTAAAGTAGTGTCATGGTTTGCCATTTGTAAGACAAGAATATGGGTAAACCCCAAAATAGTGACCTACAGCTGAGTTTGGCAATCATTTACATCTTAACAAGAGGAACCAGAAAATCCACGTTAGGGGTGCTTCCCAAGGCTTGTACCCCAAGCACTTCAGTAATACTGTGTATTCTGAAGCTCATATTTATTTTGTAATTCAATCTAAAGTCATACCAACTGAAGCAACATATTATGACAAGTTAATATAGTTTCTACTGCACAGTGCCACTGCTGAAAGTGTTGTTTTCATTAGATTTTTTTTTCCCCTTAAAAATAGAGACCTATTTTGATGGCACATCTTGTCTGTCATACTCATAACAATAGAAGCTCGAGAGCTGCTTTTCCAACTGTTTTCTCCTCATTTATGTAATTATTAAATACCCAAGTGTGCACTACGTGATAGAAAAATGTAATCCTCTAATCTCTACATTTAATCTGTGATACAAATTTATTGCTTTTTTCCAGGACTGCCCACTGCTTCCTACTGGGTGGGAATTGCTGCTTTTTGGAGCAGGGTATAACAGCCTGGTTCTCTCAAAACCTACAGGAAGTTTGCTCCTGAGGAGTGGCCAGATATGAAGTGTTGCAATAAATCTTGCAAATAGGCAACTATGGCTTTAATTGTGTTTTAATGTGTGCCTGCTCAAATTGTACCATTGGTTCTGAGCAATGGCTGCGTGGGATCTCTTATTGACCCACTCCATATGAAAAATGTATAGGGCAGTGTATTTTTTCCAAAGAATATTGAAGAAAATAATTTTTGGGGTTCACTAAAATTAAAAGGTCTCCTTTAGGATGAGAGGTTCACTGTTGCGAGAATTCTGAAGATGTAATGAGCCTTTCACACAGCCCAACCTGTTCATCATCACACCAAATTCCTGTGAACAAAAATGAGCCAGAGAGTTAAAGCTTTTTCACTGAACATTTTGTTCTGTGGTCACTTGTGCAAAGCGTTGTCTGATATGGGACGTACATTACATGCTAAAGCTGAATATTCTTGGTAATTGAAGACAAAGCTCTTTTCAGAACTTCTCATCAGTCTCTGAAGAATGCTTTGTAGATGCTGCTGTAAATGTTTCCTGAGAACAGGGGGGGAATCCCCCCGAAAAAAACCTCTCCGTCTGGAAGGAGCGTTCAGCCCAGCAAGTCAGGATGGGGATTTACTGCCTGGGGGCGGTGGTGCCTCTTGTGTGCTTTTTGGGGCTTATTTACTTTAGGTCTGTACTGGAAAAGGCTTTAAACGCGAGTCCTGCCTGCGTACCAAGCCCACGGGAAGGACCTCGAGTACCGAGCGCCTCCATCTCCATCGCCAGCGGGGGAAGAGCGGCGGGAGGGAGCGGAGGCGGAGGCGGGGGAAGCGCGGCGGGACGGGATTGGGACGGGATGGGACGGGACGGGATTGGGACGGGACGGGATGGGATTGGGACGGGACGGGACGGGACGGGACGGGACGGGACGGGATGGGATGGGATGGGATGGGATGGGATGGGATGGGATGGGGCGGGATGGGGCTCCTCAGCGGCCGGCGGGGGCGGGGTGGGGATTGTCGGGTCCCGGCTGCTCTTCCTCCGCCACCTTTTAAAAACCCAGCCCGCCGAGCTCCAGAAACAGAAATAATTCTGGGCAGAGCCTAAAGGTTCTGCGCATTAACCCAGCAGCATCGCCCAGCTCGCTCCCGTGCAGGTGTGCAGCCTTTATTGGTTTCCAGTTAGCTTAATGCAAATTTACATGGTATTTTCTGGAAGCAAAGCCCTTGTAAGCAGCATTTTGGGGTAAGACTTGCTCTCTTTAATTTCGGTCAAGGCGGTGAAAGACGTGTTTCTTCCCCTTTAGGTTTCCTGAGTTTGACTTACTGCAGCTCTGGATGTGTTCTGTGTTCAGTATTCTTGTGAGCATTTGGCTCTAAAGTGCTGAACAGCTTGTTGTTACTGGTGCCTGTTTCCCCCTGAAGCACGCAGCACCTTTTTAATTTAAAGGAATAAGTTAATAAATTAATAAGTTAATAAGGAATAAGTTACCCCTAACTAGTAAAAAATATTTGCCTGTTTAAAGTTTTCCTTTCAGTTATGAAAGCGCAAATTAATATTAATTGTGTAGTCTTCACTGTTCTTGTTCTGTAAGAAGCTTAGAAGCTGTTACAGGTTAAATACTTGCCAATTTATTCGGTATTAGTACTGCTTGTGTTAGAGAAAATACAGGCATAGAGTGGGTTACTCTGTGTACCCAGGTTATTTTGTTTTCCCTTTTTGTTTTCCCTTTTATTTTTCAAGTAATAACATCCAGTTAGTCAGCTATTGGGTGGACAGGTTGAATAGGTTCCAACTTTATAAATGTTAATGCACGTTGTGAGTGGCCTTGAGTAATAATGGATGACAGTAGAGCATTCAGTCAGAGAGGATGCCTGAACCACTCACTGCAACTCTGCTACATACTTTGGGGAGGACGTGTGTTTCTCGGTAATAGGAGAGAATCTGGTAAATGCAACAAGCTGCTGGGGAAAAGCAGCTTTGTTTTTCCAAAGAAGACAGCAGGCAAAGCCTTGGAATCACAGAATCATAGAAAGGGTTTGGTTGGAAGGGACCTTAAAGATCATCTAGTTCCAACATCCCCTTCTCTGGACAGGGACACCTTCCTCTAGACCAGGTTGCTCAGAGCCCTGTCCAGCCTGGCTTTGAATACCTCCAGGGCATCCACAACTTCTCTGGGCACCCTGTGCCAGGGCCTCACTGCCCTCACAGTCAAGAATTTCTTCCTAATATCGGATCTAACCCTACTCTCAGTTTGAATCCATTCTGCCTTCTCCTGTCACTCCAGGCTCTTGTAAATAGTCCCTCTTCATCTTTCTTGTAGCTCCCTTCAGGTACTGGAATGCCACAGCTGGGTGACCTCAAAGTCTTCTCTTTTCCTGGCTGAACAATCCCAATTCTCTCTGCCTTTCCTCACAGGAGAGGTGCTCCATCATCATAATCATCTTCGTGGCCTCCTCTGGACTCGCTCCGATAGGTCCATGTCCTTCCTGGAGATGACTTCTCCTGTTTAAGTACCTTGATTTGTATGATGCCATACCTTCATTTAAGAATTTTGTGACTTTCCGCGTCTGAGAAATCCACCCCTTAGTCCACAGACAGTTTGTAACTGAGCTCTGCTATGGATCTTAGACTAGAAAAAGTGAAGCACTTGTGGATTGGTACTTAAAAAACTGAACGATACAGCAGCAATCCTCTAATCTGGTAGCTGTTGAGTTAGCATGAATGATACTTGTCATATGTCCCTGTAAATATGAGCTGACACTTGTTTATTCCTTGCTAATTTAGGCAAGCATTGTCTCATAAAGTTGTGCAATCCTTATTGGAAATATATAGGCACTTTTTCAACCAGTGATGAGGATGAGAATTCATCTGCTCTTTATTTTTTTAATGTAATTATTTAACGTGTACATCTGACATTTGGAAACTTTAACTGAAATTAGTCTCTCTTAAATATGTTTGTCACTAGGATTTAAATGGGTTCCAGTATATTTGTTCCATGTAGTGGAGGAGGAGGAGGGGAAGTAACATTTGAAAGTTATCATTGCTTGCCTAAAAGCATACAAATGCTACCATATGTCTGGAGGTTTTACGTCATTTATTAAGATGAGAAAATAACCTAACCATTCATACTTTGAACAAGGTATCTAAAAGTGGAGTAGTATTTCTGTGAGAATGATATTGTGCAGTCTATTCAGTGTAGGAGAGGTAAGAGTGGTTGATTATCTCTAGACACATTACCAAGAGCAATAAATCAGGTATTTTTAAGCTACCCTGTGAACAGGAATACTTTAATGTACCAGCGCCACTTGTCTTTCAGACTTGACTGAGCAGACATATTTTAAGATGTTTGTTACAGTGTATTTTTAATCTAACCTGCTTCCCAGAACATTTAATTGTGGAGGCGTCTAAGTGGTTAGCTGTCCTGGACTTAACTGCAGGACACTTGGAGCCTTCAGGAAATCAAAAAGATTCCTGGACATGGGGTATAATAATCCTGCCAAACTTCACTGCATCTTTGTCAAGGGAGGGCTGCTGTGGGGCAGGAAGGTGCAAGCAGAGCTCCAGGAATACCTAAATGTGCCACCTTTCGTCATGTGTAGGTTCTGCATGTGTAGCCAGCACGCCCTGGGACTGCTTATACTCCACATGCAGTGACACTTTGGCTTTGGGAAGGGTTTAACTGAAGGATTCTCCTTGTGAAATGGAGCAACCTGGGTGTTGGAGGCAAGGGGCATTCCATAACAGCGCTGATGACATCTGTGACATGAAGGAAGGATGTGCTGGTCACTTTTAACCTGCTGTTTGAGGGTTTTTGTGGCTGTTCACATGAGTTTTCCCAGCGGAGATCTGTGAATGGGATCTTTAGGCTGTTGAGCAAACATGAAGCTCAAAGAGCTTTGATGGGGATTTACCAAGGTGCCGCTTTTGGGAGTATTGGCCAGACAAACACTACAAAGACTGTGCAGAGTTCCCAGTGCCTTACAGAATGATTTAGTTTTGCCCATTTGATTGTAGTAATGGCTATGACATGGCTGCCTTTACAAATCAAGTGGGTGCGTAAGAGAAAGGAAATGTTAGGGGTATGGAAGCAGGGAAGTCACCCTTGTGAACCTGTTAACTACTCCTGCAGCTTTCTTTTTCTGGGTGGGTTTGTTTTCATTGGTTTGGGGCTTTTTTAGTTTTTTTTCCCTTTAGTTGCTGCTCTGCTGCTGTTGATGCTCCCTCCTACACACACACACACATATCCCATGCTGGTCCTTCCTCTCCAGCTACAGGATGATAGGATTTCCATAGGAGTGTTTCACAATCATCCCTGAGCATGTGGGGGTGATAATCAGACAAGGGGTGTTATCTCCCAGTGCCATCTTTGCCAAGGCTCTCCCTGAGAAACCCTGTAAGCAAAGACCCAGCCAACACAGCCTCTCATACAGTGGTCATCACAGAGCAGAGAATACGAGGATAAGGCAATCTCTGCTCTTTCTCCAAGTCTTTCTAGCCAGATCTCCAGAAGATTTTCCTTAGGACAAGATAGCTGGATTAGAGCAGAAGATTTAATATTGCTGGAGTGCTTTTTGTTTGGAAGAGACTGTTTTTGTTGATCTTCTCCACATGTGTGCGGAGTAGCTCTTCGAGATGTCATTTGTGGTCATTTTTTGCTAGAGAAAAGGTTCTACCCAAGCAGACTTTTGGCCACAGTCATGTCATAGCAGCCACAGTATAAAATGGGGTCATGTACCCAGAGCTGGCCCTTCAGGCAGAGAACAGGAGGTCAGCACTGTCCCTGCTTAAGCACCTGATTGCTGGGCAGGTCTGGGTCACCTGGCAGCCCTGTTGTGGGTCTTGCTTGGCAGCATCTGCAGAGGAGTCTGGGCTGCCTGTGGAAGCTCAGAACCATGGGTTAGGAAGTGAAGTGTCCCAGCTCTGTGCAGGGGGAGCTGACTGTTGCTGTGTTCTATACATCTCACTTCTAGGTGAAGTCTTAGTGGGAGTTCTCCAAGCTGGGTTCCCCACATTTTGTTGGGCAGCTCCTTGCAGGGATGGATGTGCTGGCTCTTTTGATTTCTTATGTCACACACAGGGGTTGGAGAGAGTGGTATTACAGACCAGACTCTGCTTTTTAAGGTATGTGTTGGCAGTTTTGCTCAACATCTTTCAGGGACAGTCATGCACAGCTGTCCAGGCTGCCTCTGGTGCACCCTGTGGGGAGGAACCAGTTGGATCCTTGGCTTTCCATCTGTCTTTTATCTTTTAGCAAGAAGTCTTACCTCAACATCTCTTTTTTTTTTTTTTTTTTAATAAGTATAGAATACATTTCTTACCCATGCACTCCACACAGAAGTACAGGTGTGTTGTCAAAGTTGTATGGAGATTATTCGGCACAGTGAAGTAACTATGAAATACTTTCACATGACTCCACAGATGGAGGAATTCCATGTTGGCTGAGCAATACAGCATTTCTCAACCTTAGGGGCAAGGGAATTTTTTAAGGTGTTTTTTATTTTTCCCTCAGTAATAGAGCTTGATTTGTTTGAACTTTAATAGTTGGGTTAGAAAAAGGCAACTGGCTACATCCCATTTTTCAGCTCAGAGAACTTACACAGAATTACTGCTTGTAAATTTTAAGTGATGTTTAGATTGTTAAAGAACAAAGTGATTAAATTATATGATTTGGATCCTCTGAAGTCTTTCTAAAGATCTGAGTGTTGTTTGGTTTCGGTACGCTTGCTTTAGTGTTTGGTTAGGGCTCTTCATAAACAAAATACAAACATTATCTTTATTACTCACAGTGCTGCTGCATACTTGCGGTTTAGGTTTTGCCAACTATTTGCATTGTATAGCCACAGACTCTGTCTGGGTGGCATAAACAAAAACAAAGCCTTTCTGTTCCTATCAAGACTTGTTTTTTCAATTAGGAGCATTAGTGTATCGTTAGGTGGAGAGGTAAGATTATGTCTGTGTGTGTGACTCTTCTCGAGTCTGAAGTGGCAAAAAACCACATCAGAATAGATTTACGTGTGTCTTATTAGCCGTGAGCACCCACAGCATGATTAATGCTCTGCAAGAGAGACAGACAAGGCTGTCTCTGCCCCAAGAAGCTCAGAGTCTAGCACTGATAAGACTTGCCTTGTAATTTAGGAGGTGTGAAATTAATTTTGCGTTTATTAGTGTTGTGACCCTCCTCTGGATGCAATTCTGGGGTGCAGAAGCCATTGTAGGCACATGAATCAGCCTGCAGTGGCTTCACTAATCCATGCAAATCAAATGCCTCCTGTTTGCTCTGCAAAAGGTGCAAGATCAGAATTGTCTGTGCTAAGACTTCTCTCTCCTGGAACATGCCTCGAAACAAATTCGAAATAATGGGCTTCAGGAATCACAGGCTAATTTAAAAGCTCACATGTGCATCCATTATGAACTCACCAAAACTCATAATCCTGGACCGCCTTTTAAATTTAACAGGGCAGGAATAAAAAATGCACTGGAGGGCAAGCAGTAGTTTGTACCCAAGGACACACTGTGCCTATGAGTTTTGAAGGAAAAAAGATCTATATTTTATTATGGGTGGTGTGTTATGTTCCTGACTACAACTGCCATTTCCTCACGTCCACACACTCCCCCTTCCTATAGTTTTTCTTTGTAGGATTGGAGAAACAAAAGGTGTGATTGTGGAGAAGTATTTATTCTTCATTTTTCATCATGTTCCCATCCCATGCTGCAAATTGTATTTGCAAGTGTTGACATTTTCAAATGGAATTTCCCATCATCTTTTCTTGAACTGTTTCAGTACTTCTGGAAATGTGAAGGATGTGTGACTCTTTTGAAAGCAAAAGAGAATTTCAGTTTCCAAAGGCTACTTTCAGAAATACTTCTTAAGCCATTAAAGTAAATAAGTATTAGTAATGTGTGTACTAATTTAAAGCCATTGAGTTTACAGGAGGTTTTCTACCAAAATCTGGCATGTTTAGATAAATTCCTAATGATTTTGCTAAGTGTATAAATATATTATTTTCTGTAATTGGATAAAAATTACTCTCTACCCTTGATATGGTTTTGTAGCCAAGATAGAAGACTCTCTTTTAAATTTTTCATGGACACAGTTGAGAAGAGCTGGTAGAAAAGATATGTTCTAGCAACTACTTTAAAACCTCATAGCTAAAATATACAAAATTATATTTCTTAGTATAATAATGATATTCAAAACATGGTTAACATCTGTGACTAAGGTGTAAGAGCTTTCCTGTTTAGTGGCTGGGAACATTACTGCTCTGATCAATATTGGTGTACAGTGATTTTTTTGCCAAAGAAAAATGTTCTTTTCCTTTTTGTAGTTTTCTAACAGTTGCAAGAAATAGCAGCTATTAGCCATGGAAGGCTGGGAATCAACTTTACCAAGTTATGTATATCATCTATAGGACAGTTAAAAGTCCCTACTAAGCTCTGCTATTGTATGCCAAAATAAGGAGGAGGGACATTTGAGAAGTTTGGTTTCTACACAGTAGTTGAGAAATAATTTAACCAGAAATTTAAAAAAGCCCAACAACCCACGGCTTGTGGTAATCTGTTGTGTAATAAATAAAGATGACCACAGCTATGGTAAAAATGCTGGTTTAGTCTTCAGGAAGAGATGTTAAGCATCTTCTCTGGTTAACTTCTGGCAACTTGCACTTTATTTCTACTTGGAGCTTATTCTTCATTGCAAGTAAAATTAGGGAAGATCAGTGATTTTTGTTTTGAGGAAAGTGAGGGGGAATTGACCTTCCCTGAGGTTGTGAATATAAAGAAAAAGATTTTTGTGTTCTTGACACGCCACCACACCAGTAAGCTGTCTCAAAATATTGGTTGCCATAGTGGCAGTGATCTCTTTGCAGGAGAATTTCTATTGCTGTGTTTTGAGGGATTTTTAAGGTTTTTTGGGGGGTTTCAGTTGCTGTGTTTTACAGAGTGATTCCAGTGGATGCTGTTGTCTAGTAATCCTTCAGTCCCGAGGGTTTTATTGCAAAGAGGTCTTCTGAGTTATTTCCTTCCCCCTGACATGTCCTGCATGTGAGGTGAGACTGTGAGATGCTGTAAGGCTGGGATAATCCACATGGGATGTGTTGAGTCTGCCTCTCACCAAGCACTGCAAAATTGGCTGGGTTTTTGTTCTGCCTGGCACCTGGCAGAGGCTTGGGTGAACCTGGGTACTGAGCGAGTCTCAAACACGAAGTTTTGAGGGGGTCTTCCAGAATGGTTGAGGGAATTGTCTTCCATTTTCTTCCTTCCCCCACACACACCACTGGAAAGTCACAGCAGCCGCAGTGGTCTCGACAGAAGTTTTCAGTCTGTCTGGGAATCGCGTCCTTAAGGCTCGTGGTTCAGCTGAATTCCTGAACATGCTGTATACCAGTCCTTTATACAGAGTTTTACTGGGCACGTGCAAGAGAATTACTATGGGAAAGATCTGGAGTTGTTTAGGGGGAGGAATTGATTCCAAATGATGCCTTGCTGTAGCTTTATTGTGTTTTTCAGACAGGGAATTAAACATCATTTTCTCCACACTAGAAACTTGGAGGCAAAGACTCACTAACTTTTTGGTTATCAAAATCAGTGGTTCCTTACTAGTACAAAAGTACATGCACCCTTGGTTATCCATCTAACTAGTAATTAATAATGCATGTGTTTGTTCCCAAGTATTTATTTTGGCCTCTTTAAAAGAGGTTTTATGTTCTAAGCCCTTTACGCTTTTCCCAGTATCTCATGCTTAAATGGCTATTCCAACATGAAAAACCCAGTGCTCAACACTTATTTTTCCATGACCTTATCTCACTCTTACAGGAAAAGACAAAGGGATATTGAGTGTTCTTCTGTTCGGCTTATCCATTAAATAAGTTGCCTTTATTAGAATGCCTAATAAAGTGTCTGTGCTAAGGTGGTAAATGATGTATTCTCTGGACTTGCATCCTCGAGCTAGTCCTGACTGAAGAAACCACATGTGCTCTAATATCTAATTTTCATTATTAGCAGCAGTTCTTTTACGACTGGAGCAAAAGGACATCTAACAGATAAAGATTTTGTTCAAAGATGCTCACCTTTTTCTTGTTACAATAGAAAAAAAGTTAAAAGGAAGAGGAAAGTAATTGAAAGGTTTTAATTCCTGTGAATCTTTAAAATGGATTATATCGATTAACAAAATTGCTGCATCTTACAGCAGAAACTTTTTACAAGAAGGCAGTAATTGTAATTAATTTTTAGTCTGTGCCACATATTTGATGATAGCTCTGATTCATGCTATTATATTCTCTCTTCCTTCACCCACAGCAAAACAAATTTAATTTGATTCATACCCTTACAAAAAAAAAAAAAAAAAAAAAAAAGCAAAATTACTCACATGGTTATGATTCAGCTCTTGGCATAAAACTCTGTCCTCCTCCATCCTCCCCTTCTCCCACCCAAACCTCCCCCACCCTCACCCACTGTATATTTATGTCACCGTAGTCTGAAAAAGTTGATTTAGAAACAGAGCAAATGAAATCCTTCTCCAAGCTGCCGTTTTACTTACGTTGATATGAGTCTAACAAGACTTCCTTTTCACAAGAGCCATGGAGGCAGCAGCAGTACTCTGGTTTTCTTGTTACTTTAGCAGACAACACCACTGCATTGGTCTTGAGTTGTGCTTGCTTTTAGCAGTTCAGCAGAGCTGCAGCAAGCAATGCTAAAATTGGGCAGGTTCTTGTATTTGTGAGTCTGTCTTTCAAAAAAAAAAATTCTTTGAGAAAACCATGTGTAGGGATTTTTTGTTGAAGTGGAATACCAGAACACCTTACTTTAATATTATTTTTTCCTTCTTAATTAGTCTTAGTTTTGTGTGCTCAACAGGCTTTTCCTCAAGAAGAGATAAAAGCTGCAGTGCTTTCATTACACAAATGTGTAGCAGTGTTTCGTGTTTCCTACGAGCTTGTGCCAGATTCCGCTGTGGATGGGTGGTGGAAACCTCCTGTCTTCACCCACCGCTGGAAACACAAATGTTACATTTCTGCCCATCATTGTATCTGACGAGCCCTGTTCCGTGAGAGCTGAATTCTGAGCACAGCTCAGGTTCTCTGATCAGACACTGCAGGCATTCAGAGGAGATGTTTTATACATGAAAAAGAGATGTTTACAGAGAGCTGGTATGTAGAGGTGATGCAGTCCAACAATCCCAGTGGAAATTAGGAGCAGCTCAGTGCCTCTGAAAGCTGACGTGTGTTATGTATATAACTCTGAGCATGGAGGAGTTTCCTGCACACTGATGCTGAGAATCAGTCTCAGCAGGTACCATAACTTGCATAAGCTGGTGGGAAAAAGTGCATTTTCAGCCAAGCATACTAATAAAGCCCTTCCACTTTCACTAAAGGAGACAAATAGGGGATAGCTTCAGGGTAAATATCAAAGAGGATTTTTTGGGGTTTTTTTTGTTTCTTTGTTTGTGTGTTTTGTGTGGCTTTTTTTAAAAAAAGGTTCTGCAAGCCTAGATCTCTTGTTTACCCAAAGGGGGGGAAAAAAAAAAAGAGATGGACTTGCTCACTTTCTAGTTAAATGATGCGTGTTTCTTTATATCTGTGCTTACAAGCTTTACTTTTTCAATAATATCGACAGGGAAGGGGATCTGTGGGGGAGAAAAGAGAAAATTCATTTCTTCCTCCTCTCCTTAACATCATGTGCTTCTGCATGGAGCTAAAAGGAAATGGTGTGTACATTCACACACCTCCGTGGTCTGTGACTTTGCCTGGTTTGAATGTCCCAGTGATGCTGGGAGCTTCCCCGTGGGCTGGGCTCTTCCCCTCTGGCAGAGGAGGGCCTTCAGTGCAATTAGCATTGAGGGTGGTGTCATTTACTGGGGAGCTCACTCCCTTCCTCAGGGAAACACGAGAGTTGGAGCATCTGCTTTTTTCCCCAGTCCTGAGATGACTTCCACATCTTCAGTCCTGGTCACAAAGTACTGTTGTGAATAAACCTGACCTAGAGTGACGAGTGGTCTTGCACATGTGGTGATTTCGTGGCCTTTTCCTTTTCCCCTCCCTCTCCTCCCTCATGGCTTTATGCAAGATGCAAACTGTCTAGCTTGGGCTGTCTAACTCCCTGGGGAACAGGAAAACCTAAGATGTGGTGGGTGGGGGCGTTTGGCAGCGCTGTGGAGTGCTGGAATCTTGACAGGATCAGTCCCTCTCGCCTGTGTTGTCAGCTGGATGATCCCTGTGTCCAATACCAGTGACCAGTATCCAATACCAGTGCTGTCCTCCCCCTGTGTCCAATACCAGTGACCAGTATCCAATACCAGTGCTGTCCTCCCCCTGTGTCCAATACCAGTGACCAGTGTCCAATACCAGTGTTGTCCTCCCCCTGTGTCCAATACCAGTGACCAGTGTCCAATACCAGTGCTGTCCTCCCCCTGTGTCCAATACCAGTGACCAGTCCAATACCAGTGTTGTCCTGCCCCTGTGTCCAATACCAGTGACCAGTGTCCAATACCAATTTGTCCTGCCCCTGTGTCCAATACCAATGAAGAGCATTTCAAAAGCAATCAGGCAATTTAACCCCTCACATTTGGACCAAGACACAAAGGTGAGAAAGTCAGAAGGGAAAGAGATTTTGGAGAGGACGATTGCTGAGTACATTAGGAAACAGTCTCTGCTTGAACAATAAAGAGAAGCAGGTCTCCTGAGGAAATGGTCAGCAGAGGAAAACACAGGAGAATAGGTGGGAGATTTTGTCTGTGAGGGTGCACAGAGCAGGGTGAAGAAAATAGTGCCTTCCCTCTCACATTCCTCATTCTCTGCTTTCCTGCTCTAGTTGGGTTTCTGTGTTCCTAGTTGGGGTTCCGTGTACTTACTCTAGAGAACACAACAGAGGGAATCTGGATGAACTTCAGTCATGTCTGAATGGCCAAGCAGCTGAAATTAGACCATCACTGCCAGCAATTCAGTGATGCACCTTTCTGCATTCCCGTTTTGCAGCAGGACAAAAGTCTCAGCCTCTGACCCTAATCCCTCAAAAAACCCCACCCTAAAATGCCACCACCACTAACTACGCCGACTTTACCAGAAAGAGCATTTCTCAACAATGAGGACAATGATGAAAGCACCTTCTTACCCCATTAGAGAGCAGCTGCTGTAATTTTTCAGTGTTATGTTTTTGCCACATAGAAGGTGACTGTAGATGATCCAGCTCAGCACTAGGCTGGAATGAGATGCACAGTGTGCTCCAGAAGATGTGGCGTGGGATGGGGAGCCAAGAGCTCCTTAGGTGCAGCTCACTTCCTGATGGAAACTTCTGTGATGTTGGTCAAGACATTTTAAGTATTCCTGGCCTCTCGTTTTCTAAAGGAGACTAAAGGCTACCATTTCACAGGGATATTATGAGGATTTACCTTAAAATGTATTTCTGAAGTATTTATAATGGTTAATCAGCTTTTCCATTATGGAGAACTTATGTTATTTGGCTGGCTTCAGCCACACGAATTCACACAAATGCTATACATAGAATACTTTGGTGGAATATTGTGTTTGGCTCATCTGAGTCATGGTTTCCATTCAAAAAGAACTGATTGTTTTAATCTAAATTATTTTCATGAAGAACCTTGTAATAAATGCTTCGGGAAAAACTCAGAGATGTAGCATGATAAAATCGTTAGCATAACATATCTCATCAGAGTCAAAGGCAGATATGACTGCTGCCTACCAGCGAGCTGCAGAATGGAAGAATGGGGGCATTTGTGGTATAGCACAGGAAAAGGAAAAGCACTGTTCTAGCAAAGAGAGGACAATGCAGATCACTTCATGTTGTGCCAGCAGCTGGCCCCGAATAAGTTTAAGATGGAAATGTTGAAAAAAAAGAAGGTCCAAACCATCAGAAGCAACTTCTGGAATAACCTTTCAATTGCAGGAGCTGTGGGGAAGCTGGAACTTTTTTCAAGATGGGGATCCAGTCCTGTTTATGAAGTCCTCAGGGAGGTGTTGGCTGGTTTGCTTTCCAGTTCCTCATTTCTGTAGCTCCACCTGTTGTTTTAGGTCTTGTCTTCAATTCTGCTATCATTAAAGTTCCAGTGAAGGTGGACAGAGCATCTTCTATTTTTTATGTTAGTAGAAAACCCATGGCTATTTTAAGAGAGCTTTATTCACTGTCTCCAAAGAAGATGGAACATGTAATTCTCCATAAACTAATCTATCTGTTATTTAAAATAATTTACTGGCTTAATGCTCATAGACAAGATTTATAAAGTATTCTGATCTATTTATTCTAATCAAATCACTTTAATCAAAGATAAAAAATATCCCCAAAAGCTTAAAACATGTGATCATTTTCTTTGAAAAAAATACAGTAGATGAAAAACTGATACTGAGTTTTGTACATACACAGTGTGAAATTTTTATTAAGTCATCTGCCTTTAATTAAACATAGCATTTTTTGTTATCCCCATGCTATTCTAGGATAGGATGTTTTTGTCATTTTATGGTTTTATTGGTCTATGGAATAGTCCAAACAATTTGAAAATGTGGTTAGATTAGTTTTCCCTTGGGTTTGACCTCAGTAAACTTATCTTGTGGTCCAACTAGATTTCTCTTTACTGTATTTATTACCTCAAGACAGTTGCTGTGTGTTGAATTAATACAATGTGAAAAAGGGGAGGGGGCGGGGGAGGGAATTGGGTGTTTTCTGTTCTGTGGGGGTTTTTCCCCTGCCCCTGAGAGCAACTTTTGAGTCATTCCTCCAAGAGATCCTACTCCCCGCTGCTAAAGAGGGCTGTTGTTCTGCGGAACAGGAGGGTGGGGGAGAGGCGACTTGAGTCATCTCGGCTGGTTTGTCCTGGCATACGTTTCCTGCCCATAAATTGGGATTGGCAGGGTTTGTCAGTGGCAGGCAGCCTGGCTGTTGTTCCGGCGGTGCCTGGGACGGCGTTTGCTGCCGTGCCCGTGCGGTGTTGGCGGCCGCACGTGTTTGTTTCTCCGGGGCAGGGCAGCGGGGATGCGGCGCGGCTCGGCGGCATCGCGGGCAGCCGCTCGGAGGTGCTGGCCTGCCTTCCGTGCGCAGGTGAGGTTTGCAGCATTGCTTCTGGGCGAGCCTGGGTTTTATGTACTCTTCGTCTCTTCTCGCAGCAGCCCCTCACGATTTAAAACGTAAAGCATTCATTAGCACAGGCGCTTTTTTTTGTCTTGAGGGAGCCTTTTCTGGCGCGGGGGGGGGGGGGGTCTGTTAATTGCTAATCGCTCAGTAATGCCTTTCAGTAATTCCCCTTTTTTTATTGACTCGCGCTATCCGCCGCGCGAAGTTTTTCAGAGCAGTGCCGGCGCGTCGCTCACCAGCAGCCTTCGCTTTGCGAGCCGCTTGCAGCTCGTACGTGAAAATAGATGTGTGTGTGTGCGTGTGTACGGAGGTAACAGGCAGGGCTCCTCTCGGCGCTGGGGCGGGAAGTGCCGGCTTGCGCCTCTGCCCTCGGCGGGGGGAAGCGAGCGAGGCGATGGCCGCGGTGGCTGTGCAAAACCCCAGCTCGGGGGCGAGGATTAGCGTAATGTGCGCCAGACATTCCTCCCGCGGAGATGCTGGCCGCTGCTGAATGCGGCCGTGTCTGTGTGAGGCGAGGGAGTTTCCTGCTTTAAATCACCGAGCAGGCTCCGGCTGGGCGTTCCCGCTCCCGCTCGCTGCCCTTTTTTCCTTCCCCCTCAATGAGTGTCCTTTGTGTAACCCCGCTAATTCAGAAAATTCTCCGCCGTAATTGGAACTGCCCCGTCACGTGGCCGCCGCCCGCCGATTGGCCGCCCTTAATTGGCGGGTCGCTATAAGAGCGGAGCGCGGCGGCGGCGGGCGCTGCTCCGCGCCGCTCCCGCGGCCTCGCCGCTCGCCGGGCCCCGCGCAGGGGCCGCGGCCGCCCGCCCGCCCTCGCCGCCCTCCCCCCACCGCGGCCCGGGGCTCCCGGGAGCCGCCTGCCAGCGGGAAGCGCCGCCGGGCTCGGGTGAGTGCGGAGCGCGGCCCGCGGAGCCGCGCTGTGCCCCGTGCGCGGCGCCGGGCAGGGAGGGAAGGGGCGCGCACCTGTGGGGCGCGGGGCTGGGGGAGCGCCGCTGGGGGCTGCCTGCTCCCTCCTCCTCCTCCTCCTCCTCCTCCTCCTCTTCTCGCCCCGGGCGGGGGAAGTTCCTCGGAGGTTTCTCGGAACCCCGTCTGGATAAAAGTACCCCTAGCACGTGTGTCCGCGACTTCCTTGTCGCGGGGAAAGTCCTTTCTCCTGCCGCGGGGGTGGGAGCGGAGCGCGGCGTTCAGGTGCGGGTGGCGGGGGGCGAGAGGAGGCTCCGCGGGGTCCCGCCGCAGGGGGAGGCTGGGGCTGCCGGCGCTGGAAGTTTGCTTTGCCATTGTTTTTCGCGTGTGGAAACCGAAGTGACTTTAAATCACGAGCTAAGCGAGATCCGCTTGCGTTTTGCGTGTTAAAACTAGATATAACTTCCCACGTGCGTGTTACTTAATATCCTCTCGGTGTTTAGAAAAAAAAAAGTAATGTGCTTCAGAGACACGATTCTCTTCAAGGCAGAGATATAGTGGTATATAAATATTCAGAATGTTGGGTTTTACAAGGCTTCTGAATATAGTGTGATCCTAGAAACCATGTTACGGTGTGAGTGCATATAAAAACGTTTCTTTCAATTATATTTAAATACGGTACATTAATTGCTACATTGAAAACTGCCTGCAAGTCAGATGGGAAACAGTAGTAATACATGGTAGACCTTGCATGCTGGTCAATAAATAAAGAATGGATCTATTATGTGGAAGTTGTAACCCGTCTTTCAAATCTGCTGTTAAACTTCGTGAGCTTTATTTTTACTTTCTTTTTGAGCTGTAAGTTATTGAACATGCATGTGGTAAGATCTTTGGTTACAGGTTAAAAGGTGTCATGCAGAGTATCGTCTTCTCTGTTGCTTCTGATGCATAAAACGCTGTTTCTTATTTTTAAATCTTTTGCTTTCATCTATCTCAGGTCCCCATGTGAAGATTTTTCCAAAAAGGGCAAAAAGAAACCAGCTAGTGTTGAGATTACATTTCTGGTATGAAGCTTGTCTTAATTGTTCAAAGGCCTTTCTCTCTTTCCTAATACAATTTTCGGAAGCTCTTTGAACAATGCTGTATATAAAAATAGAGCTCAAGGTTGTTGTGTAGCTAAATTTATTGCAAAAACGAGTAGGAAATGTCTAATAAGAGAAGCAATAAAAAGAATAGATGTTGAGATAAGCGTGTCTTCCAGAGGCACTCTGGCTTCACAGATCGGGAAGAGCGTAATCCAACTTCTGCTGTCGGAGTCTCCTCCTCAGCTCAGGTGTGGCTGGGCACCATCTGAGGGTAATGTTCTGTTTTCAGGCTTGAGCACACGGCTCTGAGGTTCTCTGATTGTGGTGGGGCTGGGGAGCAGCTCCCTGCAGCTGGGTACGTTTTTACTTATAGATTTACCAATTAAAATTCCAGAGGAAGAATTCATAAGGTTAGCATTCTTCCCAGAGGTCCCCCCTGCTCCCTTCCCCCCACTCTCCCAAAAATAAAAAGCACATACTACTCTGTTTAAGTAGTCAGAGCTTGAAAAAAATTTAACTGTAGTTGATTTGTTGTCTGTTATTAAAATGATCAGTCCCCTCCCACTGGGTTTCACTCACCTGTTTTGAAACACTTGTATGAGGTGAGGGCTGACTGATTTAAGCATAAGCTGAAATTTCGAGAATTAAATAAACATGTTCCAGTCAAATTCTGTTTAGATCATGTCTGTTACTTGTATTTTGGTTTGTGTCATACTGTTGACTGTTCCAGTTTATTCGTAAAAAAACCCCTTATGTTTTGTAGTATATGATCTCATGCAAAACCACATTTTACCCTCATTCTGTTAGTAAGTTTTTGCTCTCTGATTTTTGTGAATGTATGTAATGAAAATATTTGTTTTAAAAAAGAAAATGCCTGGAATTACAAAATGCTTTGGGGGAATCTGAAATTTTGACTGCAACAAGTAAATTTTGTTATGTGTCATAATAACAGTTTTTACTAATTATTGTGAGTGGTGTTGCCTGACTGATGTAGAGAAGACCAAACATGAGGAGCATGAGAAATGCATTAAAATAGCTTTTTTGGGGGGGGACACTGTTGTAATTGTGTGTCAGCTGGCAGCTTAGATGCTGAAAGAGTTATGTGACTGGTTCACCTCTGTCCCTGATTTATTCAGTTGTTTGGTAGCACTTCAGCAGTGTGTGGATTCTGTAAAATACTTTGATTGTGTGGATAGCAAGGCACGTGTGTGATAGAGCAGCACTGCATGGTGACACCCAGAATTGTCAGGTAGCAGCATGTTCCAGACTCATTAATTTGGATGTTCTTAGACCATGTGCTGGTGCACATCACATTCCTCTCCTCTCTCACACGTAATGCACACTGACCTTCTGGATATTGATACGTTTTTGTGACTAAATGGGTTCTTCGAGTGAGAAATCGTTGCAATAGCTACAGTGAGCTATGGAAACTTAAAATGCGTGGTGTGTACGCCCCTCACCCTGTGGCATCCTGAACTGGATGGATTCCTTGGGTCATTTCAGTGTCTGAACAGCACACAAGCACACTCCCAAGTGTGGCAGTGAGGGCTTGCTTTTGGTAGTACCATGGTTTCCCACCTCTTAGACATTACTCTTTCCCCTGCCCAGGAATTGGGGTCTGGGTTAGCTGTTGAGCTTCTAGTTAGCCTAAGGGAAAGTTTTTAATAGGCAGGGATGCTTGTTTCCAATCCCTGAAGATATGTTACATTTATTACATGGCAAAGGAAGGAGTTGCCCTTAAGATTACTTTTCTTCAGAGTTCTTTTGGCAAATTTTTCCCCTTTAAATTCTAGTCGTGTTGAGGTCTGAAAACGGGTTTCTTTACATGGAATCTGTTCTCTACAAATGCAGAAACACTTTGTTCATCCATCTGTAATTTTAGTACTGCAGATAGTTCTTCTGCCCCTATACTGTTAGAAATGCATGATTGAAGTAGTTTTCTTTGAGGGTTATCATGTTTGATTTGTTCTTACAAATTACTTGGCACAGCTGAAAAGTTGAGCTGGTGTTGCTTGGGATTTGTGAGAAAGAGGAAACATCTTTCAAAATACATGTGTAAGAGATGTAGCAATTTTATAGGCTTGTGATAGGCTGTTAATATTTCTTTAAATGTCTTGTTGAAAATCCTCAGTACCAAAAAAAAAGTTAAACTTAAGCTGCTGCATGGACAGACTGAGGTGGAGTGCATATCTAAATCCTCCTGTCTCCTACATGTGATAAATGTGATTTATCATTGGCTTCAGTTCAGAATACCACAACATCATCATCAACTCATTTCTGTGAAGATCTTGTATTGCTCATAAGGGCTGATGAGCAGTAGCGATTTAAATAAGTGATTTACTGGTACAAATAGCAGCATCTTGAAAGTTCAACAGTCCCAGGACAGAAAAATCTGCTTTTATGGTTCAGATGTAAAGTTTAAGAATGAATTGACTCGAGCGAACTTACAGAGTTGCTGGATGGCTTTGAAGTTGGTGGTAGAGTGATGACCTACAAATTGTTCTTTCACTTTCACACCTTCTGTCTGGCACACAGGAGATTCTCCGGACCATCACCCTGCCCAAATGGTTTGGCTGAGTTTTTAAGCAGATCCTGATGGCTGTGTTTCTGACCTGTTCTCAGAGATAACTGACAGGGGCCTATTGTGCAATTCCCAGCAGAAAAGCTTGCCTTGTCTAGGCTTGCCTAACAATACAGATGCTGCTGAATCTGACTATTCCTGGTGATAAATTTGAACTGAAACTACTTGTCCAAGAAAAACAGTTTAAACCTCCTTTTCAAGTTTGTGTACTATTATATCCCCATAGTGTCTCAAAAGTCAGGTCGTGTTGCCTAAACAGAAATTTGGAAAGGTGGAACTGGGTGTGGCTCACGGGAGAACACGCTCTGTAATCTCCTAGAAATTGTTCTTTTTTTGAGCCTGATTTCTTTATAATGATGAAAAATTTCATCTTTGATGATAATATACAACAGCAAGATGTGCTGTTGTAAGCATCCAACTTTAGGGAAGAAGCTGTAGCTGTTCTTTCAAAAAAATATACTGTATTGGCACAGCTCATACTATGTATTATAAGATGAGGTATTGAACCAGGGAAACTAATGATCTGACAGAATTATTGCCTAGAAACACTGAGCAAGCAACATATTTCTCAGATGGAAATACTCGCTGACTTTTTGTATAGCCTTGTTCAGATTCTTCCCTACTTCTAAAATGTGCTTTATTTCTCTGTGATAGCACAAGTGAACATTAAAACATATCAACCATCAAGAAATAAGTTTTCTAGGCCAAGCTCTTACTAGTGGTTGCATCCATTTTGAAAATTTCTGGCTGTCTCCAAAGGTTTTTGTGGATGAGGGAGAACAAAACCCCCTTCATTTTGAATATGTGAACGCTTACTCGTGTTACAACAATACATGCTTGCTTTTAGTACTAGGCAGTGATGCAACCCTCCCAGTGAATCTGCAGACTGGGGTTATTCTCTACATAATGAGATATCAAAGTCAACATCCTGAAAAAAATTATGTTGGCCTTCTAATGGTCATTCTGCACTCCATCTTAATACTGCCTAATACACGTGCGAGTACTTTTCTGCAGAATTTTGGGTTCCTTTTTGCACATCAGTTTGTGCTCTTGAGAAGTTATGCTCTGTAGTTATTATGTGATGAGATTTGTCTGTTTCATAATCATCTTGAACCAGATGTTTTACTTTTCTTTGCCATCAGAAATATCTCCTATAAATAGATGCATAGTGCTGTACAGTTTTGTAGCTGTCTTGGTCATGGTGAAACTGCGTGTTTATAAATCAGTGCTCATTTTAAGAGCAACATCTGGTCTAAATTTTGTAGCCAGCTGTTCACACCTTAAGGAAAACATCACAGGTCTGGATGGCTTGTGAATAATTAAACATTTGTGTTTTACTAATTGTTTGCTGCCCTTGTCTAACAAGTGTGGGGTTACATGTGAAATGATTTCTATTCTCTGCCTTTATTGCAAATACTTGGAGTAGTTGTTCACTTGAGAGGCCCATTTTGTTTTGCCCTTTTAATTTATATTGGGGGGGAACAGATATTAAAACCCTGAATAACAGTAGACTTTTACTGAGGTCAGAGTTTTATAATGCTTATACCCAATCCTACTTTAAATTTCAGGCTTAGTTAAAATTATGATACTGTGGTAAAGAAGGTTCAGCATTTGGCGGTGTGCTTTACTGAATGGGATTTGAATGCTTTGAATGGGAGATGGTCACGTGAATGTGATCATGTGATACCATTCTTGGTTTTGTGTAAAAACTGGAAGTATTTGCCAATATCTACCTGCAGCTACGAGGGAGAAGTTTGTGTGCTAGCAAGCTGGCAAAAAAAGGGTGAAAAATTTGGGAATATGAGGAGACAAGATACTTGATCATCCTGATTGTTTCAGGAGGCATCTGCAGAAATCAAAGGAATTGAAAATTTGATGGGTTTTGAACTGTTTCCTTAATTCATTTAACATGTGGGAAGAGTAAACTTTCAGGGAAATCTTGCAAGTTGCATCCAAATTCACTGATTAGTAAGATGACAGCCTTTGAATGGAGGAGATCTTCATGTAACATCAGCAAATATTTAACTCCTCAGACCTATGGCTTTGGTTAAGCATCTGGATGAATTAATGAATATGTAAATATTCATCATTAATGACTGTTTGTAGTATCACTTAGCAGTGCTGAAGTCTTTTCAAATCAGTTTAAGATGTCTCTTGTAAAGCTTGAGCATATTTAGGTGCCTGATAAAGCACTGATTTCTCAGTAAGTAAATGAGGGTAAAAGTGTTCTGCTGGATATGTTTTATGTGTGCTAGCAGTTATCAGTTTGCACTGTGCTTACAAATAGACTTCTTTTTGGGAGCCTGCTCTTGAAATAGTCCCTAGTGAGTGAAAAAAATTAGATTATCATCAGTAATTAGTGCTTCCAATTTACCTCTAACAGCAAAACCAACCCTCCAGGGTGCCAGCTCCCTGAGCAGGCGGGCACTTTGCCCTGTGCAGTGTCGCAGGGATGCAGTGCCTGGGTTTGGTGGGCAGCAGCTGAGCCGGGGGCTGAGCTGGAGCCCTGGCCGGGAGAGCTCCGCGCCTCCTCCGAAATTCCTCAGGGGAGGAAGGAGTGGACGGGAGGCCTCCCTCCCCACAAGCAGCTGTGGAATGAGGATGAAATCCAATGTTTATTCTTTCTCCCGGAAACTATAGGAAATGTAGCACTCACGTACATTGCATAATAGTGTTTGCAGTTGTGATAGGGAAAGCCTGAGCAGGGAGAGCGAGGTGTTAGAAACTCTGGTGTTCTCAGAGAGGAGCAGCCACAGCATGGGCTGTGAAGGTATTAAGCTGCTTTATCAGGGAACTGATCCTTGCTTAAGGGATTCTGAGCATCCTTAGAAGATTTTTGACCTTCCTTTAGTAGGTGCCAGCTGAACCAAGCTGCAGTGCAGCGTCATTAACTCTCGGGAGCATCTGTTGGTGCAGGCAGACAGGAGGATGTGCCTTGTGGCTGGGGAGAGGAACTGGAAGTTGAGTGGCTGCTTTGTTTCCATTCTGCTGCTTAGCCCAGACAATCTTTTGGTGGAAGCTGTCTGTGATTTATGTGTCTCGTAAAGGAGTTGCTCACTTGAGTCCTGTAGTGGTCCAGTCCCTTCCACTCTTGTCAGCTGCAGGGCTCTGGCTCTGCTCCGTGATGCTCAGATGGCTGAGAAGTTGAAATGACTGATGATAGCCAATCCTCACATACAGAACATAAAAATGCTGCCCTTTGTCAGACAGGTGTAGTGTGAGCTTGCCTCTCACTAGTGGCACCACTTTTCCTGGGAGGTCCCCTGCCTGTCTGGAGCTGCTCAGAAACTGTTGGGCGGTATCAGGCAGGTCTCACTAAAGCCTTCTTTAGTATGGCAGCTGGAGAAGGCAAAAATCTCCTGTCATATTCAGAAAATCGAAGTGCTTTCTTCCCAGCTGGCTGATGGCTGTAGGAAGAATGAACCCCCAAGACTCTGAAATGCATATACAAACTTAGTGAAAGTGTGCTGATATCAGGGTGATGCTCCAGGTTGCAGCTGCCTTGCTGGTTTTGTTCAGCTGTTTTCAGTAGGCTGAGTGATGGGGAGGAATAGTTCCTTCCTAAGTGTGAAAGGTGATGTCTTCCACTCTGGGTATGTCAGTAATAGCAGCAAGGTAGGAGAAACCTTTATGTAAGAAAAAACTGACATTTACTGCTTGTCTCTTACACCACAAAAGAAAGCTCTTATGACTGTTATCCTAGCAAGGTGTCTCTTTCTTGGCAATGATGTGTTTTAGTAGCACTATTATATAACAAAATTTCCCCATAAAACATAGGTGGATCATACTCTAGAAAACAAGTACAGAAGGTGGCAATATATTTGAATTAGAAGTCTCTAACTGCCTCTTTAAGTATGAAGTACCATGGCATGCCTTGCTCTCCTGTTAGGCAGAGGATTCATCTGCTTGATTACCTGATCTGGTAGGGAGTGGGGGAAAAGCTATACTGGCAAGCTGAGTGCTGTATTTCCCCCAGGATTTTCTGCCCAAAGAGTTGCATGTTGTAGCCAGAATGCCCCTCAGTAATTTGTAACTTCAGAGATTGACTTGTTTGGTTTGAGCACTTCCAAAATGCTTTTGCTGCCTGATAAATTTGCCTACTGGAACTTTCTTATTTCTTGGCTGAGGTTAAAAGCAATTCTGTGGTGGAGGAGCAGTATGCAATTCAATACCACAGAAGTACACATCAATTAAAAGGTGCCTAGATATGGGCAAGGAAGCTTAGTCAAATATTCATTTAGGGGAGGGGGGGAAAAACCCCAAACAAAACGCTTGTATGTTGTAGATAAAATTGCTTCTTTGTGATAGCCTGGAGAGCCAAACCCATAGGGAAAACTATTCCTGGGATGTCAGGTAAACCTGTTTTTAAAGGGTTGCATTCAGTAGCCCAGTTAGGTAGGAGCAGTGAAGGTTCTGATGGATATCCTGAGCAGCATAGTTCCGTAGTCAGACCAAAGGTGGTTTTTTTTCCTGCAATCCAACCTTTACTTTCCCTGATTTATTTGGTGCAGAGTTGTTTTGTTGGCATCTTATGCTTGTGAGTGCAATTTCTATGGAATTTCAGAGATGGGTCTTATGCTTCTGGGATGTGGTGGTAATCAAAAATAGCTAAAAGAACTTGCTTAGCAGACACCTTGATTTAAAAACAACACACCCACTTCATTGTGATGCTATTCAGGGAAATGATTCAGTGCAGTTTCAGTGGGTTTAAACAATGGCCTAGTGGCACACCTATTTTGTAGAAAGCAGAGTTTTAAATGGGATGCCTGTTTTCTGCAAGTCTATACATAGCTAACAGCTGCAAGGTGATACTTTGTAGTATATATGTCCTGTATAGAGCTTCCCTCACTGCATTCTATTTTCCCATGCACTGAAGGCTTCCAAGTGAATTGGAAATATGGAATGATTTGTTGGATCCTTCAAGTTTCACTTTCAGAACTGTTTGATCTTGCAGTAAAACATAGCTGGGGCTGAGTTGATTCACATACAGTATATACAGCCAAGTCCATTTTAAAAGGTACACTTGCTTTGGGTTTTTTTTCCCCCACTCTACACACAGGCTGTAATAACATGACAGCTTATTCATCTTTATCTCTTTGTTCATGGCTGGTTTGAGTTGCAAATAGTAAAATACAGTGGACAGCTCATGGTCTGGAGCTCAGCTTGCAGTCTTCAGTTCTGTGCATAAATTTGTGTTCAGAAGCAGAAATAGTAGAGCTGGGGCTGACAGTGAGTGGCAGGCTGCAGTGATAAAGATGTGTGTGAACACACGTTCGTGCTGAGCACTGGTGTGCAAGGCAGAATCCCAGACTGGAGTCTCTCAAATACAACGTGAACTTTGCCTGCTTTATCTATCCCTGCCCACGTGCACCTCAGGCACACATCTGAGTGTGACTGTGCAGTGCCTGGGTACTGTACAAATGAGTCAGTTCCTGTTCCTTTGGCTGAAGCTTCGTTAGGAGTTCTCAAAAAAGTATTTCAGAATGTGGATGTGGTCAGCACAGTCATTTTCCAGGCATCTTAAAGGAAACCCACATCAACTGTGAAAGTGACCCTTGAACTCCTCTGTCCTGCCACTGTCAGAACTCAGGCAGTGCTGGATGGGAAGGCTGGTTTGCTTCGATCTACATCTTCCTCACAATTGGCACTTCTTGCCTTTTAGGTTGAATGCCTGGTTATTCTTCAGGAGAATTTTCAGTAGTGTGTTTGTCTGACTGATCACATACATGTAGTCCATCAGCTACACACGCAGTTAGAAACAGCTTCAGACAAACTTTGGGTTGTATTTAGTTCCTCACCACATTTTAGTATTGACAGCAGTTAAACCCGTTAGAACCTGTAGTGTTATTTCCTAGTTCTTCAGGCAGAATGTGGTAAAAAACACTTGTACTGCATCTCCTGGGGTTTAATATATAGCTTCAGCTAAGTAAGTTCTCTTGAAGGCATCAATTATTAAGAGCCTCTTTTTTTGAAATGTCAGAGGGATTACTTTCACTGACAATGTCTCTCTTGTACTGTGAATCTCTGTCTATTTAGAATGACTTATTTTTAAAACAACTTTATCAGAGTCTTCCTGCCTTATACCATGGAAATTTTTTTTTGTACATACAATATTTGTGATTATATGCACCAGGATCTAGGCTCTGAATGGCATTATCTCCAAAATTACTGTTTTAATGTACTTCCTTTACTGATATGTGCAGCTCTGCCATCTAATTGTCCTCTTGTGCTGATGTTTGTGTTCTTGCAGTGCACTGGATTTCCCAGCTATCCAGTGATGCTTTGTGAGGCATTCTGCCAGCAAAAGGGAGATGTTTCCCCTGGGAGCCTTTAGAAGGCTGCTACAGTGGGATGGAGAAGCAAGTCTCCAAATGGGAACATACACTTCATTTAGAAGAAAATGCTGCTACCAGATGATGGGAAAATGCTTTGAACCTGTGTTGGAGCATAGAATTCTCAGGTCTCCTATCTGTAAATCTGTGCATTATTTACTGTGCTGTATAGGTGGAAAACAATTAGAGTGGAAAAGCTATGTTATCCATAACTCTAAAAGCTTGTACAGGAGTGACTCTGCTTCATTAGTAAGTAGTTTATTATTGAGCCTTCCTTACAACATTTGACAGGGAAAAGGAATTTTCTTGCATTACTTCATGTGTTCACAGCAGTAGTTGTGCATCTCTTATGGGCAGAGAGATAAAAAGAAGTAAGAATTATTCTGAAGCTCTTAATGCTGTTAGCAGACACACAATGGAGAGCCAAGAGTGCCTGTCATCCTTGCTGCCTGTAAGAAGTGTTCATGCACGTTTTTGTTTGGGCTTCCCCACTCATCTTAAGAAGAGAGTGAGGATGAATGAGATTGGCTTTTTGATAGTAGTTCCTCTGTTACTGCTGTGTATTGCAAGCTATCAGGCTCAACTAGACTTTAACAAATGATTTATCAGTATAAATCTACCTGGTGTTTTTAAATGTTTTGATAATACTTAGAATTTTTAACAGCTGTTATGCTACAAAGGCAATATTTCCTTGATCTGATATTAAGAATAAAAGTATGAAGTGTGAGATCTGAATTTAATATGAACACATTTAAGTTCTCTTAAATTTAAGTTTTCTCAATGTCATCTTGACCTGTAATAGGAGTCTAGTTCTAAAGACTTTGCTTCAAAGATTAAATTTAATTGCAGCAATGGAGCTGACATTCCTGACTGTTGGAGAGTATTTTGCAGTAGCAGTTGCTTTCCTTGTCTAGGTAACCTTGCATTTAGATAAACTACTGTGCATGAATATAGAACTCTGCCACGTGTCTTCTGTGCTTATTGCAGAGATTGCTACTGATATTTTTGTTTTTAGACCAACAAAACATGTACTGACACACGTCAGTGTGTCTTGCAGCTGTAGAGAGATGGAGACCACCTCACTTGTGAAACAAATCTCTGTTCTTAAGTGCAATCTTCATTCACAGTACTGATGCAGACACATTAAATGGTTGATCTGTATCCTCTGCTTGCTGATTCATACTTAAGCTGGCCTTGAGTTCTGCCCTTTTGTAATGCTTGTAGTGTTTTGATGTACCATAAGTTTTTGGGTTGCTTGATCATCCTCACTGTCTGTCTGGGTGTTTGGTGTTTAACCCTACCTTTAAGAGTATACTCAGCTGTCATTTCTTCATGCTGCATCTCTGATTATGAAAAAGCCCTTTTGGGCAGAAAACTGTTGAATTGGAGTAGGCCTGGTTCAAAAATGCTCTCCTGTTTATTCTAGTGTACTGTGGCTAATTTAGTACTGGAATACCTTAAAATTACTTGGAATAAAAAAAAAAACAAACAGTCCCACAGAACCCTTAAAACTTCTCAGAGGAATAACCAGGACTTTCTCCTGCTCTGCAGTGGTGTTTCTAGGAGTAGGAATAGATAATACTTGCATTTAGAATAGATGTCCTATTAAGCAGCAGAATTTAAAAATGACTAATGAGTGGGCATTGCAGTAAATAGAACTGGATGGAATAGGGCAGGTATAGCCTGGGTTTCTATAATACAGCCTGTAGTCAGAGTCTGCTTTGAGTTGGTGTTTAAGTATGTGTTGGGAGCCAGAAATAATGGCTTTTCAGTGGAGTTCTTCACTTGGAACCTGCAGTCATACACTCCTGAAGCAGTGCTTATTCAGGCCACATCAGGAATGTCATGAGAAGCTCCAGTTAAATCTGCTGTTGTAACACCGTGTTCATAACTCTCCAAGAGACCTTCTCAAATTGCAGAATGAGTTTAATCACTGTCCACCACTACACACTGTAGTAGTGGGGTGTTAATCTCAAAGCTTTGTTACTGTTACTGTTAATACACAGTTAATACAGTTACTGTTTAATACACAGCTCAAAACTGAGATCACCTTATAATTGCTGTGGTCTGCTGTTTTGTCATAGCCTGAACCTTTTAGCAATCCATATGAGATTAAATATTACTGATATTCCGTATTATCCAGGATTTCCCTTCAAGAGGCTTTGTTCAGACCCACTGGTATGCTTGTCCTTATTCTTTTTCTCTGTATTGTGAATTCCCATCACTATAATCACTGCCTGCCCTGAATAAATTTGCCTTCTTCATTCTAAGGTCACCTTGGTGAAGGACAGTATTTTTGAATTTTTGAGTATTCCTGAGATTCTTGAGGTATCCCATTTAACAGAACACTTGAGTGAGTTACTTTTCCGTTCTTTCCAGTCACATCTTACACAACAGTCCTGGGCTAATTTTTGCCTTTTTCTTGGAGATGGTCTAAAAACAGTTCATGTTATGGAAAAACTAAAAGATAATCTTGGCAAGATTCTGAGTGGGTAAAACAGCCTGGAGATCATATCTACCATGAGAGAAGATGCTTCTCCAGCTGGTGCCTCCTCTCTTCTGTTTCGTGGGAGTTATACACTTGCACAAAATATTTCTGTAAGTTCAGTCTTCTCTTCTGCAGGTTCTGTATTTCCCCTTTTGAAAAGAGGGATAATGTCAAAGTTAAGTTTCCCTATCGTAATGTGTTCACATGTATTTTTTGACCTACTAAGGTCATGGGTTTGTGGTTTTTCTTCAGGATCCCATCTAAGACTTACCCCAGACTTTTGTGCCTTTATAGCATAGTTACTGTGACATTTTTTACTGCTTAGCACTTGCTGTGTACAAACAGCTTTTGCGCTGATGGATGCAGCCCCGTGCTTTGGCTCCCTTTTAATTATCTGTTTGATGTCAAGCATGAGAGGGCAGCCTGGCTTTGACTTACACGTGTCACTCAAATGTTAATGGCCTTATTACACAACTCAGCTAGTGGCCCATGCAGTACAGTCCTAGATACAAGCAGGTCTTTCTGCTGAAATGCTTAAAGAAAGTACAGCAGTACTGACAGCCATATATCTCTCCTGCCAAGGCACTTGTTTGTCCCTTTTTGCCTGATCACTGCAGTGAAGTGCATTTATATGTCTGTATAGTTATGTGGAAGGAGCAGGGGATCTTCACTCAAATGGTTGTCTCAGTAAAATACAATCTTCTTGTTTCCCTAAGGACCTTCAGTTCTGTGTACTTGAAAACTCCTCTGCTGGTTGACTTGTAAAGCTAGAATTGTATGACTTCTTCCACAGTGTTTCTGGGAGTACCAATTTGGAGTAAGAATCTTACTAACTTTAAAAGCATTGATGCCACTGTCCCTTACACATCACTATTCCTGCTTTCTCTTCAGTTAAATATAGAATATTGCCTATCTAGAGCTGCATGAATTGGTGTTTGTAACCTGCGTGTGACTGGCTGGTGTCTATTACTTTATGCAGGTTTAATACCAGTAAATATTACCCCACCTTCTGTAGAATAGATTCCTATTTTAGGAAACTTCTTAGCTCATTGTACCTGTTGCTCTTCTGCTAAACGTATTTCTCTTCACCATTTATAGTCTAAAGGAAGCAAAGTCATGTGAGCTGTGGGATAAACACACATTTAGGTCTCTGTGGCACAGTAGCATGCTGTTGTCATGTGATAATCTTCAGGCAAGATAAAATGTGCCCTTGGCTTTCAGATGTCTCTTGCTAAGATTTCTTAACACTTGAAGAATTGCGAACCTTATTTTTGGTCGTTGAAAGGTGCTTCATCTTCTAATTTGCAGAACACTTACCTAGAACAGCAGTTCTGGTTTAATTTCTGATTTTCTGAAGACCTTAACTGCATCTGCATTGTAATCTGGGCATTATGTTCAGATTTTCAGGCTTTGGAGGGCTTTAATGCCCCCTGATGATTTTTTTGATGCCCACCTTAAGACTATTATGTTGTTTTTGTTGAAGTTGTAGACTCTGCATTTTCTTTCACACACCTGTAACTTGCCCCCTTGTGTTTCCAGGGTAAAGATTGCTGCTGTATAAGATAACAGGTGACACCCTGCATGGACTTGTTCTGTTTGTTGGGATGATTCTAGCATTTACCAGGGGGAGGAAGGCGGCTGTCATCTAAACTGCATGTGCTGGAGGGATAAAGTGAGTACCTCTGATTCTTAAGGCTCAACAATGCCCAAAATCATGCCTGTAGTCCAGATTCCCAGTCCTACAGGTTTACAACTAATTGGTTTAAAACACCTATCTAGGTAGTTACTTTATTTTCTTTCCCCAGTTTACCCAGACCTGCTTGGGGGCCAGAGTTACTTTCCCTATAGCACTATAAGGGATATTACATTATTAGAACTTACATTTTAAGTTCTCAGCGTAGGTGTTTTAAGCTTCATATTGCACTTGGCTGGAAGGGTGGGGAGGCTGTGTTTACCTCCCCCAGCTGAGTTCACTTCACAGGAAGGCAAGTAGGAGATGGTGGGCAACAGGACAGTAAATGAATTTGTATTCACCACCCTCCTGTTGCATATTGGTGTGGTACAGGACCAGGTAGCTTTGTAACATCAGCTCTGTAATTGACTAATTAAGTGCCTTATTTTGTGAAGTTCAAGTAACACAAATGCTGTTCTCCTGTGAAGTACTAACTGCACTTATGAGAGTAATTATCCTTAAAGTAGGTCCTTGAGAAGGATACAGAAGGATCACACTGCCAGTGCTGCCAGTTAGTCTTAGAAATTGTTGGCACTTGGCTTGCTACCCAACTTCTGGATCAAACTGGTCTCATCCCTGGTATGCTTTCACTTGTTTACTAGGTGCTTGCCATTTTATGCTTTTTCTTTCCCTGATATTTTCTTCTTTTTTTAATTTTTATTTTGTCTTTATATTCTTTCCCTGAGTTGAGTCTACAACTTCAACAAAAACACATTTTCTGCATGTAAGTATCCATCATGAATAAATATAACAGTGTTACTAAAGATGAGGGCCCCTGTTTTCCACACAGACTGGGTACTGTAGAGGCTGGAACTGCGTGGTAGCTTGAATTGAATTGCATGGTAAGGACATAGCAGGGCTTTCAGAGTCCAGCCATCAAAGATTATGTGCTGTAGGGGTGTTGAGAGAGGCTTGTTTGAGTAATTTCACCCAGCTTCAGAATTTATTAGTATTTAGTCTTAACTTCAGCTGAATCATATCTGCACTAAAATACAATATTTTGTGATTACCCATTTAGTTTCTGCTCATGGTTCAGCTGCATTGATAGTCAAATTGTTGATATTTGGCATGCTGGGGGTGTGCTTTTGCAAGGTGCACGCATGCTGTTTAGAAAAAGAGAATTAAGCTAGCTAAGAAACTGATAAAATAATTCTTTGACAGCTGTTGAATCTTTAGCATCTCTACTACAACAATATTGATATGCTGTGAGCACCAGCTATTTGCTTCTTGAATGGCTGGGTGGGTCTGTTCTGCACATGTTCTACACCCTGATGTGCCCGAAATGCTGGTGTGCAGTGAGTCTGGCAAACCTATTGCAGAGGCACAGGGGCTGTGACTGCTGAGGGGAGCCCAGGACACACAGGTTGTGGGGGGAAAAGTGTTTTTTTCACTTTCTTTTTTTCCCACCTCTTCTGTGCTTTGGCAGTCTCCTGCACTGTAACCCTGCCTCATGCTCAGAAACATTTGGTTTGTGTCCACACAAGCAGGTCTGGTTGTGGGTGTTTCTCTAATACCTTTCGTGTGCACAGTGCTACCTTCCCTGTGTCTTGTGAAAAACTGAGCTGGAATCCTCTGGCAAGGTGTTTAACACTGTATGCCTAAACAGAAACTTCACTGGTGCTGTTTGCTGCCTTTATATAAAATTCTACCTTACTGCTCATAAAATGGTGATTTGACAAATAAGTTAATTCAGTTTCTCACATTCTATTACCATCCAGGGGACAATTACAATACGCTGGGGTCTGAGCATGTGCTAACAATAGCTGACAACTGAATGTTACTCACTTGCAGAACAGTGTGGTCCTAATGCAGGCATTAGAGAAACTTAGTTCATTACATTTCCTAGCATACAGAAGCCTCTAGCTTAGGGACCTAAACTCATGCTTATACCCCTTCCATGGAAGTTTTGTGCCACTCTTCAAAGCTACAGGCTTCATTATTGCATCAATTTCAGTTTGAACAGTTTGCTTAACTCCTTATGAAACCTATTTTATTTTGGCTGTAAAACAGTTTGGCTTGGTCATTTTTTTTTGCATGCTCAAATAAGTATTTACAGCATCCTTTATGGATTTTTGCAGCTAAGCCAGTTTCTTATCTGTTTGTATCAAACCCTTCAAAGACCCTATCTGTGAGGTCAATGCAAAAATAAGTCTTGGTTAAAGGTAACTGTGTTTGCATTTATCAGCAATCAAATTTTAGAAACAAGTCAGTTAGTTGGCCTTTGAGAATGTGAGTGGTTTTGCCTTTAGGAAGTTGTTTCAGAAGGCTGTGCCAACTCTATACCTCCCTAGGCTTGCTCATACTAGTGCTCTCTGGAAAAGCAATTTAAGAAATGTCTTGGGCAGAATTTTCATAAATCTATTCAGCCCAATCAGAAGCTTCACTTAATAGAGCAATGTATAAATAGTGCAGAGAGTCAAGTGACCATCAGCTGGTCTGAATGGGTTTGACCACTACAGTCACAGGGTCTGAGGTATGCAGGAGCTGGGATCACTGAAAACATGCTTTGCTGCAGAGATATCCTGGCGCTGGCGTAATTATGTAACTGCACAGGAATTCATGTGTGTGAGAATGAGTTTTAATTGGACACCTGTATTTAATGTTGGTTTCACCTTCTGTGTCATTACTGTGGGCTTTTAAAAAAGAAAAGTTACTGCCTTGATTAAGTTTCCCATTTCGTTAAGTGGTGTGTATTGCAGTGCAGAGCTGAGCTCCACGATTATGCATTTCCTTTATAAACTCAGTGCCTACTTGCTTGAAACAATGCACTGATCTGTTTTACTGAATTCAGAACTTAAGACAGAATGGCTCTTTGCCTAAGTTCATATTAGGTAATTAGAAGTTCTTGGCGTGCTTGGTAAATGCTGAAATTCCATTGTGTTGTGCATTAAGCATGGGGAAATATTTCTTCAACTGCAGTGCCAGTGCACTAAATTATGTGTTTTGGCTGTCCCTGGTGATGGCTTTATTAAATCTCAGTGAAACTGTCAGCTCTGGACTTGCAGGGATGCTGGTTTGCTTTTGTTTGGGAATTTACTGAAGCCAGCATCCAGGTAATGACTTTTTTAATTTTTTTTTTTTTATTATTAAAAGCATCCAGCTTCCCCACTTGTAAATATAACAATATGGATTCTAGTAAACTAGTAAACAAACTAGTAAAATGGCACTTATTTCTTTGTGGTCTGTTCACTTGACACCTGTGGCTATGCTGGCCAGGACAAAAACATTTTACCAAATTCAGTAATTTCATGGGAAGAACTATTGTCCAAACACAAGTAATTGGTATTTCCCTTTCTCCTTTCCCCACCCACCAAAGTATTTGTACTGAATAGCTTTCCCCCCCTTTCATTACAGATTTGAGTGCTTGTCAGTGCCATCCCTGTCCTTAGAATGTACCAGCCCATGATGTGACTCTCACAGCAGAGCTGTTTGATGAGAACCTGTTTGTTGCCTTTCCTGTCAATTCTACAGCTTCGGTTTTAAAAGTTGTTTGTTTAATCCAAACCAGAAAAAGAATGGTGACCTGTGTATCAGTTATGTTTCTGGTCCTGATTGATGTACCTGAAGATCATTCAGTCATATTAAACATACCTTGATTCAGCAAGTAAAGGTGTGAGTCTGCTAGGAGGTGATTCACACGTTTTCTAGTCACCTGCCTTTGTATTTAATGCACAACACACATCCAGTAGGTTTTTTCTAATTTGAGCATGATATGGTGATGGGCTCAGTTGGATCTTGCCTTTTTTTGGCAATAAAACGTTATATTAGAACAGTTCACCAATGTCAAAAGCTCTGCCTGTTAGTTTTACAGACGACAGATGGTGGCTTTTTTCAGTAACTTGGTATTTCTTGCTTTCATGAGGCAGCGAGACTCCTGTCTGCACAAATATCAAACCCAGGCACTGTTCAGGATTATGGTACAGCTCGAGGCTTCAGGTTACATATGTGCAAAGAGCTCCTGCATCTCGGAGGTGTTCACAAACCTCTTCCCTTTCCCTTCCTGCAGGAGCTCTGAATTTGAAGTGACCCAACCCTTTGTCATCTGAGGAGCTGGACCTTTTGCTGCTGCCCTGGTTAGGGGCATAAAGTTGGGTGCAATGCACACCCTTAGAGGTCTGGGGGAACTTCAGAAGTCTGGGAGTTCTTACAAAACACTACTCAAGAGCTGCCCCTCAGCATCACCTGCCCTAAAACAGAGAGTGATATCTGGGTTCAAGGCTCTGCTCATCCCCTCACCTCACTTCTCCTCTTAGCAAGGGCTCTGGCTAAAATTTGCATATGATGGAGTAGTTGATAATGTAACAAATCAAAAGTTTTTTCATTAAAATAAAAATTTCTGGTTTAAAAATAACATTTGTATCACCAAAGGTCTTGTAAAGCTGCTGTCTGAGCCTCTTGGCCTCCCCTGGAAGACACATTGACCGTGCTTTCTCTGGCTTGTCCCAGAACCTGCTTGACTGAGGAGTGGAGGGGAGATATTTCCTCTGAGTGGCCCCAAGCCTGAAGTGCCTGTGGTGGAAAAGCTCTGTCTGCCTTTGTGGGATGATCCTTGCCCTCCTGAGTACTGCTAGGCCCTGGCTGAGAGGGGAAGCTGGGAGTGTTGTGCTCTGAGGCTGGGAATTCTTTAGCTCTAGGCTGCAGCATGGTGGCAATACTGCAGTGGGTTATGCTGGCTTGGCTTGAGGAGGACTGAAGCCAGGGAAGGGTGAAATTATTGCCTGCAGAAGGAGGGAGAAGTGGACAGGTTGCAGTGAATGAATTGTGCAAATCACTGAGGTGAGGGCTCCAGCAGAGAAGTGCCCATGTCCTATTCCCTGTTCCCTATTCTGTACCATTGCTTTCGTGCCTCTGGTGCCTATTCCTGGGAAAACCCTCTGTTGTCCAAACTCCAGAGGGTGGCATAGGTACTGTATAGGGGCTAAATAATGTTTGTTCATCATTAATAAATGCTATTTGTGAAACTCTATTGTGGAAAAAAGTTCGGCAGGCCATGCATGGTTCTGTCACAATGGGGGCATAGTGACTACCACTCTTTTCCAGAAGTATCTGACAGCAAGCTGTTCTCTTATTTCCTTTCTAATAGACCAGTCTTGAATAACTGCTGATATTGCTATAATCTAATCAAACATTAGTGGTAAAAGTGCTCCAAAAAAAAAAAATTATTAAAAATACGTAAAAATTCTTACACTTGATTAAGGTTCTGTGTTTAAAAAGAAGAAAAAAAAACCACTTGGCAGGCTGATGACAGTGTTAAAATACTCTGTCACTGAAGTTGAAAGTCTTCCCAGTTCCCAGATAAATGTTTTATTTAAACAAATGCTTGAAATATTTAACGAGCAGTTCTAACTTGATGGGTATTTTTTTGTTTGTTTTTACCAATAATGACATTCCTTGCAATGAAAATCTTAACATGTACAAGACTTCAGGGAGTTACCTGGAGTACATTCCAGGCACCACTGGAAGGCCAAGCTAGGCATGTATCCACTGGGATTTTCTCAGATGTGCTGCACTGTGCTGGGACAGTTCCTGAGCTGGCAGAGAGGAGCCAGGATTTCTTCATTTAACAACAGAGGTAGAAGAATTTCAAACCACAATGAATGGGAGTTTTTTTATGCAAAGACTTGATGTGCTGGACTGATTTCTAACAGAAACTAACTCTAAGCATCTTCCCTCCTCTCTGCTAAATTACACTTTTGTACTTTTTTCCTCACTGCAATGTGGGATATGTTTTCCCATTCCAGGACTGCCTCTATGCCCCTAAATTTACTTTTATTTACTGAATGCCCTTTCTGACTAAGAGCAGCCTGGTTTTGTGTAATTCATGGGTTTTTCATGTGATTTTGCACAATATTGTTGGAGGATTAAGAAGAAACTTTGTGACTTTGGTTCTACTATTATTCTACTTCACATTTGTGAGCGGTTCTTATTATTTGGATTTTGGGGGCAGGTCTTAAGTAATACATGGAGATGAAACAGGTTATTTCATAATAAAGATGTAGGAACACTGAGTACTTGTTAGCTACAAAAGCCAATGACTGCATATCAGATGTGACTGTTCGGGCCACGCTCTTTTCCTTTTCTGTTTGCTGTCCACAATAAACCTGTGTGATACCAGTGGTGGAAAGTTCTTTATTTACGAAGGCTAATCTACAGAACTCTTTCATGTACTGATTTTAATTTGTTTTTCCTGATTGTTTCTGCAGGTCGTGTTGGATTAATGCTGTGGATCAATCAGCTCCAGAACCTGTAGTTGCCTATCAGTCGCTCAGTAGTCAGTGTAGATTCTGTCTTTACAATCAGCAGCTACATCTGGCTACTGGGTCTCTGATGACAACTCCTACCTCCTATCTAGACTTTTTGTTGGATTTGTGTCTTCTCTCCTGGGTGCAGAACAAGTTCACAGTGTGAACAAGCTAACGCCTGAGGTGTGGCCCTAAACAAAGGATTGGATATCTGTTGGATCTGCTTCACAGTGGGAATCAGATTAAATACCTGGATGTTGTGGATCGGAAAGCAACAGCCTTTTCTGTAGCCTAGTCCTGGGGTTTACACTAGTCAAAGCTGATGGGAATATTTGCAAATTTGAGCTAAGAAAATAGCTGGATTTCACTTTTTTCAGTGAAGGATCTTTAACCTCTCCTGCCAAAGGGAAGGTATTGAAACACCTTTGCTGACTGCATACCTACAGTGTGTTAGGGGAGGAAACGTACTGTGAACTGGGATGTGCATAGCTGTTTTTTTATCAGTTCTGTGTGAAGACTGTCCAGGTTTGGGGCATGAACCTGGCATACAATGTAGATTTCTGTGTTTGTTAAGCAACAGCTACATTGTCTGCTGGGTTTCCAGCTGCCTGGAAATACAAAGTGGAGGGTTATCTACACTTTTTTTTTTTTTTTTTTTTTGGTCAAGTTACCTGCCTTATGTCTCTGAGGAAGACAATGCAGTTGGTGTCCAGTTGCTGCCTCCCCCTCTGTTCTCACACAAGGGATCCAGCTGGTGTCAACTAGAACTTGGAGACAGGGTAGATCTGAAATTAGTTAAGATAAAACTTCAAAGGATTAAAGTGTGGAGATGCCTGAGCATGAGTAGATGTCAGGCAGAAGCTAATGCCTGCTGCCTGAATAACCATTAGTTTCCCTTGGTAATGGTGCTTCACTTTTTTTTTTTAACTCTTCAGCTGGAAAGCTATATATGTGTGTCTGTACAGTTATGGAATTCTTTTTGGAGAAGGGAGTAGTGGGGAGCTATTTATAGGCCTGACTTTTTTTTTTTTAAGAAGTGTGCTGTGTATAGCATGACTTATATACAGAAAGACCCTAGAAATAACTGGGGAGGAATAAGATAATGTCTTGAGTGCTGATTCCAGCTGGATCTCTTGTCATTTAGTGGCCCCAAACATAAAGTGCTTCACTTGTGCAGCACCTCCAGCCATGCAGTGAGAAGAAGGGCAGTTTCAGTTTGAGAACACTGGGCCTGGAATAGCAGGGGGCTGTTGTCCTTCCAGACCGGGTCTGCAGCCACAGTAGTAAATGGGGAAGCTTGTACATCACATGTCTGTGCTGTTAACCCTTCCCTGGTGAGCTCTGTGCCATTTCCCCATGGAAGTCAGGAGCATTGTGATGGCTGCTCAGCCTGAAGCAGTGCATGGTTTGGCTAAGCTTGTCTGGACTATGCATAGGTGATTTTAGATCAGCAGGCATCCAGAACCCTTCCTCTGGAAGGGCAGTACTCAGGAGGCTGAAGGGCTCTTAAGTGAGTGCTCCTGCCAAAAACTGTGTATTTTGTTAAAACAAATAAAATTTCTCATGCAAAAAAAACGTGTCTTTTCTTATTTACTGCATCAAACTTAGGTTTTCACCAGGCTTTTAGGACCTCTAAAGGGACTATAAAGCTGTTCATTGTGATGTCTAGTGTAGATAGCCCCTCAATACTCATGTCGGCCTGGCTGTTCTCAGAAAATACACATTCACTTATGCATTTGTACCTTAAGTAAAAATGTACAGGCAATTGCCAGCAGTCAATAGTTGGCACAATTAATCAGTCCCTATTGAAATAACTGTGGGTAGCTTTGAAAACTGCTTGTTAAGGCTGAACAAGTATTTATCCTTTGCTTTATGTTGTTTTCCTCAGTGCCAGTCTGTTGGTATCTGCATCTCTGATACTGCAGGATTGGTAGGGACTTTGATTTATGAGTATTTTTCTTAAATTAACTGGCACTTTCTCAGTGATGTTTCATTCCATATAACCTCCTGAGTCCTGTCCAGCATATGCACAATGTTCCTAAAAGTGATAATAAGTTGCTTTCTGCAGTGTTTTTGTGGCTCATTTAGCTTCAGCAGTATTAAGATATCAGCAGCTTTTATAGCATTGCTTTGTTCCTCTGTTTGTGGTTGTTCAACTCAACCCTTAAGGACTCGTGTCAGAAAAAGGTACGTCTGCCCCAACTGTGTTCATTACAAACACCATAAAGGACTGAAGAGCAGATCAACCTAATGTTCAGCATCAAGCCCCTCTCCTATTCAGTTTCATTTCCCCACTGTGTTTCAGTTAAACTTACCATGTTGAAATCCCCTTTGTGGGCAGGTACTTCTGGTTCCTCTTATTTTTCTGTCATGCTACTTGGTTTTGTATATGGACACCTTTTAAAATAAAAAAAAAGGGAAAAAAACCCACACATGTTCCTCTGTTACCTTACTCTTTGAGGTTCTTACTTTATTTTCAGTGTCTAGCATAGCTAATGGAAGCATTTAAAAGTGGTTGCTCTTCCTACTGTGATATTTATTTATTTTTTTGTTGTTGTTCTTTGTTCCTTCTGTATGGATTTCAGTGAAACTGGCATAAGAGCATGACTCTTCCTTCCTCTCCCCTGCTGAGGGTGCCTTTACTACTCCTGGTTAAACTGCTGCTAACTGTAACCAGAAGTCCTCCTTCAGCTTCAATGAAAGAAACTGGATCCTGTGACATAACATTTTTCCACCTGTTCAACCTTAGTGAGGTTCTCAGAGTTTACATTTTCTTTGTCCTTTCGCTCCCAACAGCACCCATGGCTGTATTTTCATGAAGTTTCTCTGCTGTGATGCTCAGGAGTGTGAGATCTGACTAAGGTGAATGTTATTTTTCAGACAGGAAAGTGAGACCAAGGCTCTTTCTTGCCTGGCTGGAGCTGTCCCTCTCTTCACAGCACTCTCTGTTTGCTGTGAGGGTGGTGAAGCTATGGCACAGGTGACCCAGAGAAGTTCTGTGTGCCCCATCCCTGGCAGTGCTCAAAGCCAGGTTGGAGGGGCTTTGAGCAACCTGGGATAGTGGAAGGAGGTGGAACAGGATGATATTTAAGGCAGTAAATGGTGAGAACACAACTGCTAAAAATCTTGGGTCTATCCCTTCAAAGTGCAGAGCCTGGAGTTTGGCATTCAAACCTGACTGCCCCCAAATGCCCCCTCTTTCCTGCCCAAGCAAATAATGGGAACTAAGATAGTAGTGGCAGTTGAATCTGTTTGACCTGGTAGATTGAAGAGGGTCACAGCACCTTCCTAATTTTCTGTTTTCAATTGCATCTCAGTTTATGTAATATCTTCCCACACTGATATTTCTTCCCATCGTCTGACTTGCTTTTAGAATTGACTTGAGTATCTATTTAAATCTTAATAGCAGGAAGAACAATATTTTTACTTTCTGGCTCCAGATAACTGCTAGGAAAGCCTCGCTGCCTACTGTTTCTCTATTCTGTGACAAATATTTCTGTAGACTCTGAGCTTTGTTTTCTTGGCTATGTTTATTCTTTCTATGCAAATCAAGATTGAGAGGATACATTTAGCCCAACCTTGATGTACTTGCAGCATATCCTGTTATATCGGTACATGGTGGCAAAAAATACATTCTCTAAGTTTCTTAAGAAGGAAAAAATCCAAACAACCCTGCAGCCATTAACTTTTCTGAAATGGCAATAACCAATAAAAACCTGAGGCAGGGACACTAAAACCCAAAACTATGAGTTTTGTAGAACAGAATAATGAATGGGTTGCTTTAATTGCCCAAAAGCGTGAACAGCCATTCCTAATGGGAGAGCTCCATCCATTGGATAGGTGGCTTGTAATTAAACTATGGAAACCTGTAATTTGGACTTCTCTTGCTGTCCTGAGTAACTGAGCAGATTGTGTGTCTTGTGCACAGCTGCTTTTTTGGGGACTGTTTGGCTGTGGCTGTTTTTGTGGCTCCACTCAGCACAAAAGAATTCCCTGAAGTGTTAAACCTCTGGAAGGTCAGGGCAGAAGGAAGGTGTCGAGGGTTTTAAAGCAGTCTTTTGGAGCCCTTCCAGCGGGCACATTTTCTTTCCCTCAGCATGAGTGAGCATTTTGCAAAGGCATAAACACACCTGGGACTCCTCACCAGAAGTACCCTCTCCACAATGTGCTTTGGTGTCTGACTTGAGTGATGTTGGTGTGCTCGTGCATTTTCACTCTGTCAATATCCCCCCGCTCTCCTGAAGTGGTGTTTCAGGCAAGATGAACTGTGCTGGGTCCTTCATCACATATCGCTGGGCCTTTCACAGAGGGTCATAGCACAAATCCTGTAGCATGGAAGTGCTGGTATGCAGTGCTACAGCATCCACAGAGCCTGTGGGGTTGTTTGTGCTGTGTTGCTTTGTACAATAAACTGAAAAACGAGACCTTGGTTGTGGGTGTTTGCAAAACAAAGCTCTGCTAAAGAGGTGTTTAGCTTAAGTGGTCCTTGGCGTTGGAGAGCCCTGCAATTTCTGAATCTCTCCTGTCCCTGGCTAGCCAGCTACTCTAAAAGCAGTTAACCAAAACTGTGGAAAGCCTTGAGAATCCAGTTTAATACTGACATTTTTCTCCTGCTGTGTGGCTTTACAGCTCCTAGTTGTAGCTCACAGAAAGTGCTGAATTGTTTTAGGAGACCACTCTGAGGCAGTGGCGTGGCTCTGACAGGCTCTCTCTGTGTACAGCAGCGAGTTTTAGTTCGAAGGCTTTGAAGAGCAGTTGCTGCTCCTACACGTTAGCAAACTTTATCCTTTTAAGTTAGTAATTTTTCTATCTACTCTGAAAGTCTTGTTCTGTAGGTTGCTAAGTAACACCCGCACGTATTTAATTTTCCATGTGCTCTGAATGCCAGTCTTCCATGCAAAACACCTTTCCAAAATTAGTGTCTGCCAAGCTCCTGAAAGGTAGTGGTGCTGAGATGCAAGTCAATCATGTTGCCTGCTGTAGGTGTTAATTCTCCCATCTAAAGACACTTGTAGAATCACTAATACAGTGAATCTCCAGTTCCCTTTAGCTACAAGAAAACAGTATCTTCTGAAATGCTTGCACAGTAATTCCAGAAAGAGAAGTAAATTGCAGGGGGCACACTTGTAATACCAACTTGTTCATTATGGTGATAACATATCCTTTAAAGCTTAGTTTTCTTCAGAGTGCAGAGTTCTGAAGGGACCTGGACTGAAGCATTAGGTAGGTAATTTTCTTGTGCTCCAAGGCTGGCTGACCACTGACTGGGTAGGTGCTGAGGATTTTAGAGAGGGGCAGGCACCATGAAGATGTGAGGGAAGGGTTGATGAAGAGTATAGGAAACTTTACCTTTCTTTTCACCTGTTTTATCTTGTAGAAGGGAGGATTGGATCTGCACCTTCTCTTCCCCCACCTCTAGAAACTCAGTACACTGTTCCACTGGACATATGTGCTATATCAGACACTTCAAGTATTTTTCTTCCCGTTTGCCTGTGAGTGTTCCTTGGTTGCTTGTATAATCTAGGCAGGTGGGCTGAGCCTGTTTTGAGAAGAATATCAACACCTAAACAGGGTGCTCTATATGCTGAGACCAGGAGCTGCTGTTCCTTCCCTGTTTGATGGACTTCACACAGCAGAGTGTCTTGTACACTTCCATGGAGCAATGAGGTAAATCTGGATAACTGCAATCACCAGCAAAATATGCACATAAAAGACATTACAATCATGGCAGCACAGCCAAAAATACCAGAACTTTGTAGCTGCTGCAACAAATAAGCCAAAAATGAATGAATGTGAAAGTAAACAAACCTGCCACTGCCTTTTGTAACCTCTGTAAGCCCAGGCAGCTGCTGCAAACAGAACTGACTCATGAGGTGTAGGATTAGGAATTGCAAAAACCCTTCCTGATGTCTCCCTCTGTCTACTTACAGACACATTAGCTGGCTAAAGATGTAAGAGTGAGCCCTACCTGTTGTTGAATGGCCAATCTGCAGTGCTCTGCAGAAGGTTCTGGCTCCTTTCTGCCACCCAGTTCCTCCTGGCTGTGACAGCCACCCCGGGTGTGACTTGGCTGCTGATGGACGTTTTAGCTGCTCTCAGTTGTTGCTACATTGGTTTCATTATCAGTCCCCTGAAACTTTTATGCTGTTCTCAAAGGCTAGCGGTATTCCTTTTTTTCTTTGCCTATGGTGAATAATGCTAAAAAAAGGATTTGAGGTGCTGGTTAGGAGGTATTTCAGAAGCCAAATTTTCATGGAGGATTTTCACCTCAAGTGAACTTTCTGGTAATTTAGAAAGACATGGATTTACATGGTGGAATTGGCTGCCAAGCTCCTGGGTTTCTTTGTGTTTAGCAGTGTTACGAAAAACAAAACCATTCCAGTGGCCAAACTTCCTTCAGTTCTCCCCTAACAACAAGGACAGTGTGATTTAATGTGTTCTCTTGGATTCAAACTTCTGCTGTGTGGTGGGACCACAAAAGAAAGTTGCTGTCCAGAATGCATGTTGTAAGTGTGTCAGATCTTCATCTGCCCCATAACATCCCTGTTTTGCAGAGTTGGGGCATAGTGAAATTAAAGGCCAGCCTTTAATTCCCTTTCTCCCCCCTCTCCATGTGAAAATCAGGTTTGACTGGAAGTCTCTGAAATGCTGCATCTCCTGAGTAGCTTCTCAGCCCTGAGGGAAAAACCTGCAGAGAACCGAAAGTCATTGTTGTCTTTATTTAAGAGAAGTTGGAAGGCCGAGGACAGGATGAGAGTTTTGGAAGGCTTTGAATGCTGATTAGAAGAGAGAATTCTTGTCTTTAATGACACAGCCTATATAAACATGAATATAACCCAAGGAAGTGGGAGAGCCAGATTTATTGCCTGTGGATTGTCCTGACCCCTAAGTTTTAGACTGATGGGCAGCAGAGGGATGGCTTCCCTTAATAAACTAACATTGCTCTGCTGCAAAGAAATGGAAGTTCATCCACCCAAAGAGTAGAAACACAGTTTTGATTTGGTGGTCAAAGCAGATGTGACTGAAATAGAGGGTGGCTTGAGGTAGGAAACCTGCTCCTTAAAACTGCTGGGCATGTTGGTTAAAGAGCTCCTGGGTGCAGCAGCTCTAGGAGCAGGATTGTCACACTGGTGTTTTGCTTCTCAAGGACCTCCTCCTAACAGTGCATTTTGTTTTCACCCGTTAAAGGACAAGATGAACTTGGTCCCAGTGTTTGTAATGAGAGAAGGCGCAGGACTGGAATCTTTCCTTCTGCTTTCTCGTGGTTCTCTGAACTTTGCTACTCACTCCCTGCCCTAGAACAACCAAAGTGGGAGTATGACTGTTGTCCCCCTCCAAATCTGGGAGGTACGACAGATTAAACCTGGAAATTCATCAGATTTTTAGTCAGTTAAAGAACCTAAGTGAACAACAGTATTAATTTTGTCCGATTCTTACGCACCACAGGGTCTGGAGAAAATGGAATATAAAGTTCAGACCTCAGCAGATAATGCTGCAGGATGTTCTCAGATACAGCTGGTGCTTTGGCTGTCCATAACTGGGACTCCAGGAACCCTAACTGGAGTTTCATAGGGTCTGGTGTACAAAGGCCAGCACCTCTATAGGTACTCATTATGTGTAATACTGTCAGAACGGGAATATAAAGTCTCTCAGAAAGGGATTTAATCACAGATAGATACTTCCTTGAGTGCTGTGTTGACATTCATTGTTTATCTGTTCAGACTAGTCATATTTGGAAACACTGTTCTATTCTGACATATGACTTTTCCCAGGAGCAGCAAGACTCACAACGAAGATTTCACAATAAAGAAAATTCTGTTCCTCTTTGTGGGAATGTTATAGTAAAGCCATGACAACTCATTTGGCACAAGATTGTTTTGTTTTCAGCAAGGATTCCCCATCCCCCCTATCCCTACACATTTTTGATGTGCTTCCATGTGTTGGGGTTTTGTTTTGGTTTTTTAATGTCTTTTTTTTTTTTTAGGAGGGTGGGGGTGGATCATTTTACATGTAGCCTCCCAGCCATCCACTTAGAAACCAAACCCTGCAATAGGTATGAAGAACCCGAGTCCAGGCTTGTGTGTTTCGGTGTCACCACCAGCAGTGGAGTTGCTCCTAATTTATCACCACATGAACAAGTTCAGCATCAGTCCCTTGGGATGTGCTCAGCTGCTGCAGCACTGGAATTACACATCCTGCTCCAGGCAAAGGGGAGTCATGGTGTGAAATATTGAGAAGTGGCACAAACGCACAGGCAACAGCTTAAATACCAGATAGCAATTCCAAACCTGCATGACTGGAAAGGCTGAAGTATCTGCAGTGAGGCCAGTAAAGATCAGACACCAGTATCATTCCCTGGCTCAGTGCTGATGCCATCTAAGTCCAGGGTATATTTGGAAGTCACTGGTACTTCTGGAGTTTGCAGTTCTTCTGATGTCTGATCTCCTTGGACTTTTGTTTAACTGCAGTGCACAGCATCGAAGTGGAAATTATTTTTACCCTGTTACACCAGATCTTTTTCCAAAGTACAAGGCTAATTAACCAGGTTTCAGTGAGTTACACTGGGGATGACAGTCTAGCAGCTGAAAAGTCATTAGGCTTTTTTGCAACCTTCCCTGGAGATAAAGTGGTTATTTTGGGCAGAATACACATATGGTGAAATCTGGTCCTCAGTGTAGTTCTTGGAAATCTTCCTCATGATCGCAGTTTGCACCCACCTAAAATTCCTAAGTTATAAAGAGGGCAGCATTTTCCTGCCTCAGTGTTTACTGCCCCATCCAGAAACTCTCACTTATGTTTTTAGGAGCTGGAAGAACCACAGGGTTGCACTTTCAAAGAAGAAAGGAGAAAGACGGGAGGTTTTCAAAGATGCGAGTTTTTGAGGATAGCAAATAAAAACCGGGTGGCATTGCCAACACTTGTGAAGCATTTCTGAAAAAGCTGGTAGGCCAGCCTTAGCCTGAATGTGTTTGCTGCTTGTTGCTGAAACTATAGTTCAGGTTATGTTGCTGTTACTATTCTAAACCCTAGGAAGTGGGTGTTTATAAGTGCAGTCAACATTCCCTCTGAGCAAAAAGCTGGCCTTAAAAGGGAGTTGTCCCAACAGCAAGAAGGATTATTTAAAGAAAAGAAAATGCTAAATTTTTGCTGTTCAGAGAAAAAAATAAGAAGAGGAAGCAAACCCAGGGATGGAATATTACAGCGTTGCCCACACACAATTTTTTTTTTTCCTTTCTTTAGTGGCTTTTATCCAAAGCCATTCAGCACAGCCAGTGATCATTTGTGATGGAAAATGAGTGAAATGCTTTTTTTGCACATTTAATTAACTTGTTTTGTTTAATTAGGAAAAATTACAGTATCAAATGCACAGAAATGCATTTGCCCCTGGTATTATTACAGTATTTTACTCCTCCCCATCACTATAGTCAAGGACAGGCTCCTGGTGTTTCACTTGCACCTCTGTTTTGTTCAGTGGCTCCCTAATGTTTTGCTATAGCACTGGAGAGGGATGGCAGTGAGTCTGCCCAGGGGATACCCTCCCAATCTGCCCCTGGGAGAGAGGGATGCTGGCTTGAGGTGAGATGGAAGGAGGTGGGGATGGACGGTCCCAAGCCTGCTGAGACAGCTGCCTCCAAGCAAGGTGTCCTAAGTCACAGTTTAACAAAGGCATGGACTATGATACAGTCTGTAGCAGGGACTCGTAGTCCAGTAAACCCTGCTCCAGACCTGCCTTTATTTATCACTATTAATAAATGACATGATTTCCAGACACCTCCAGTTTCCGTGACATCTACTTTTCTACTTTCAGGTCTGATGCTTTCTGTCCCTTTTAATCTTTCTCTTGTGCCTCCCCTGCACAGGGATATTCTTAAGGCACCAACTCATCATCGCCAGAGAGCGAAGCTGCTGCTGGGATTTCTCATTTGTGACCGGAGTTTCTCTTTCCCTCCTCAGCTGCTGTTTGTGGCAAGATGCTGGCACTTTCTGTCAGCTTCTTCTGGGTTTCTTGACAAATTGGGTGCTCTCAGAAAAATCAAGTGCAGTGCTCCAGTGGTGCGGGTGTGCACATATTTATCCATCCAGATACCACTAATGCACGTGGGCTGTGTGACAGAGGGAAGCTGAGGAACATCTGCACAGGACAACCAGCACTTAAGTCCTGTACAGTACATGCATTAAAATCCTGGCACCTGTAGTCCTCTTAACACAAAATCTCTCAAGTGAAACTTAAATCATGGTTTGAGCCTTTGGGCTTGTAAAGCAGGAAAAAGCCTTTTTTTTTTTTTCCTTCTGAGACATGAAACAAAAAAAAAAATCCCCTTCAAACTATAAAGACATTTTCAAATGTATTGAGAAACATGGGGAGGCAAAGAAATGAGGCAAGATTTCTGCAAAGAGGGCTGCAGTCAGACCATTTGTACTGCACAGTGTGAAATGCAAACAGGGCTCCTCGTGTCTGCGGGTTGCAAATCAGTCCCTCATCCCCTGCCTCCTGCCACTCCAAACTGAGTTTGCATCCAAATTGTTTAGGTTGTGTTTGCCAGTGAATCTTCTTCTCCCAAAAAACGAGGAGAGTTGCAGCAGTCTGTGCTCACCAAGGAGGGCAGAGTGTTCTGCAGTGCCAGCTCTGGCACTGCCAAACCCAGGACGGGCTCTCATGTCTCAGCCTTACTGCGGTCTGGTCGTGCTTTGGCTGCAGTTCACTGAACAGGATGGTTCTAGCAGACAGGACAAAAACAAGGTGAAGTGCAGCCAGGGTTACACAGCTGACCTTGGTAAACTGCTGCAATTAAAGCTAATTTGTTGTTTCACTCCTCTGTGCCATCATTGTATCAAAGTGCCACTTGGCTACAGAATGATGCTGTAGTTGGTTGAAGGAGCATGAAACAAAATGCCTGTGCATTGGGGTTTCTGTCCACATTGGTTTAAGTTTTATAAACTTTTTTTTTTATGCTAGTCTGCCCATCACAGCACATCGTCATGTTTGTTAATCCCCCAAAACTGTGAGAGTAAGGATTGGGAAGCCAAAGAATACCACTGAACAAAGAAAAAGTCACAGACAAGAAATGCCTAGAAATGTAGAGCTCTCAAAATGTTTTCTCCTTGAATATTCAAAGCGAGGACATTAAGGTGGAGAATTTGGGGGAGGACAAATTTCCTGTAGTAACTCACAAGGGGTGAGGTTGGAACTGCTACATTGGTTCTACTCCTTTGTGATCAATTGTGATGTAAATGCTGATGGCTGCCTAACAGGCAAAACAAAGTAGGGAAATGATGAGTCATTTGTACTCGTAGCTTGTCTGAACAAGTAATGTGCAAGTCAAGTTTCATTTAAGTGCAGCAGAACTTTCCCCCGAGGATTATTTTCACAAGGCAGGACAGTGGGAGACCAACGAGGGCTTTGGGTCTGCAGCCATGGACCCCTCAGACAGACAATTTCCATCATGCCAAGGCTGCCCAGCTTCAGTGCCCGTTATTCTAGCTCCCAACTGCTGCTCAGAGGGAAAAAGCACCTTTAATATTTGCCTTGTAAAGCATCATCTAAATTATCTATTTATTATCCTGTGTGCTATTGCAATTTTTTTGTTTGTTTGTGTTTGTGGGTTTTTTTGGGTTTTTTTTTTTTTTTTTTTTGCATGAACAAAGATCCTTTAGTAAAAGGATTTTCTTCAGCAGCAGAATACTTCCCTTCTCCACAAAAGGAGGGATGCCTGTACTGGTAATCTAAGATTCAGCACTCATTAGGAAGTTGGTAGCACAATTCCCAGCGACTTGGGCAAACCCAGGAAGGAAACCCAAAGCTCATGGAAATCTCCAAAGGTATCTGTGGTGCAGTAGCACGAGCCTGACTGTGACATCCACGCTGAGTGTACCCATCTGTAGCTTAGAAATATTGTCCTTTTCCTGGCAGCTGTTCCGAAGGCTGATGTGAAGCCTGGTCCAAGCTGCCTGCTGTCATCTGCTGGGATGTTATTGAAATAGATGCATGGGAAACAAGTCATGGTTGTTCAAACCAGCCAGAAAGTGGGGAAAACCAATTTCAGAAGCCAAGGTGCTGTGTGTGTATATATATAGCAAAGGTACAGTCCTTTGAAACTGTGCAGTGAATAGGATACAGTTGGAAACGTGCTGCAAAGGGAACAAGAACACAGTCTTGCAGTTTTGAAAACTACTGTTTGAATAAGTAATCCAGTTCCCGATTCAGAACTAAAATAGCTTTCCTGTTAGTGCAGTGCTGCAGTCTGTCACAGTTGGCAGCGAGTTTTCCCTTTTGGTTGACTTTAGGTTTAAGTAATAATAAGAATATGCCTGAAGTGCAGTTTCTCTTCACAAAAGGCTTTTTTTGCACATTATTTATTAAAGGGTGGCCCCATCATTTCAGTGTTGTACAGTTACATGTTTTGGTAAATTTCCACCTATAATATGAGGTGTTATTTGAAACACAAGTGTGTTTTCTACCTAAGCTTTGGTAAATGTGTCTTGGACATCTGCTGTCACTCCCAGAATGTAATTTTGTATTTAATCACCTGGCTAATAAAGATAAAAGGTCTGATTCAGATCTTTGTTACAACTGGTGGCATGAATCAGTAGGAGCATTACTGACTTCAGGCTTTTTAAAATTCTGATTAAATTACTAAGGAAAAATTTAGTATTGCTTAATGAAAGCAGATGCCAGGTAAAGCAGTGGGAAATGTCCTATTATTCAGTTAATAGGGCTTCAGTGATTCAGTCAAAGGCTCCTGGAACAATTTAGAAAAAGTTGACAGAAGAACCCGGGAGGTTTAGATGGTCCCAGTGTCGCTGAGCAAGCAGATACAGTCAACCAGCATCAGCCAGCAAAGCACCAGGGCACGTGAGTGGCAGAGAGCAGCTCCAAACCACATCTGGGGATTTCTCTGAGCATGCATTTCATGAGACAGAACTGCAGTGTCAACTGTGGGGCAAGAGATAGGTTTTGGAAGCAGCAGGAATAATTAGAAGTGTAGCTGATCCTGAGGTGAACCAGGAGCAGTGCAGCAGGAAATCTCAGCCATCTCAGCCATGTCTGAAATAGAAAAGTTCACAGGAAAAATTGCAGAGCTCAATGTCCAAGCAATCCTGTGCATGATGTATCAGTTGCTTATGAAGGAAGCACTTCTTTTGCTGAATTCAGCCAGACGTGTGAAACAATCCATCCCATTTTGAATGAGCAGTTGGATGGATTAAACACAAATGTAATTAGCTTTTTCTCTTGTGCTTGGTGCCTGTCATTTAAAATGATGAGGAAGCAGGAGAGAGCTCTGCTAAAAGCCTACTGTATTACACTTGTGAAAAATGCCTGGCTGTTCTGTTTATAGACTGCTCCATAGCTGTAATCTTGAGCAGCCAATAAGGGACTTCACCATCAGCAAAGCTAAATAAGAACAACCTAATCATTGTGTCTTAGCATTTTGCTTATTGCTGTAAAAACACAAAGTGCTCATATTTACTTATGAAGGATCTAGAGTGCACTATGGGCTCCTGTGACTAAAGGAGCTGTCCTCCAGTGTAATTTAAACTTCCTTGCTCATTCATAACCACAACCACAAGGTTAAACTGACCTTCTCTGTTCTTCTGAGTTTCATCCCTGAAAAATGCACTGAATACCCACCCCTGCCAAAACTATGGATGTTCCCTTCACACGAATTTTAAGTCTAATACAGAACCCTGTCCCAGGTATGTGACTAATTCTTAGTCATATTAACAGAAGTTTTTCATCTTGAATAAGGCAGTGTGTGTCCTTCCCTCTCCCACCATATGACAAATTTCTCTCTTGAAAACTATGTCCTAGTGATATGAAAATGAACATATCAGCCTCAATCCTTCTTGATGACAGTGCAAACACCCAAACCAAAAGAATGAAAAACTTGGAGGAGACCCACTGTCCTCTGACCACTACAACAGAGAAGGAAAACCTTGCACGAGAGGTCAGAGCAGGCCTCATGAAAGGAGCCAAGAGCTCCAAAGAGAAGGTTCTGTCCTCTCTGCCCCTGGAGTGTCTGGGGTCTTCCAGCATGCTTTACCCTGTGAAATGCCAATTCAGGAGCATCTGACACAGTGCAGAATTTTGGCTGTGATAGGCAGTAAGTGTTTAGAGAAGCCCAGAAAATGAGATTTTAATTTTGGGACTTGGCAAACACTGCTCCAGTTTCTTGCTCTTGAAGCACTGTGCTGAGGGACAAGCATCAGAGACTCACTAACAACAAATCAGTCCAGTGGCATCTGATTCCCAAATAACAGGGTTGAATTGCAGCTGCAAGTTACGGACTGGTAGAGACTAAGCCTTGAATAGAAGGTAAATATATGCATATGCACATGGATAAATAACCTTAGAGAGGAAGCTCCTGTGCTGGTTGTACTGACCCAGCTTATTAATGACAGTCATACAGAAAGGGGAAACAAACCCATGACAAACAGGCTCATATTACTTATTTTCAGGCCCCATGATGTAATACCTTTTTCAGGCACTATCGCACAAAGTTTCTCTTTCTTGAGTTTCTTTTTCCTCTAGAAGGAATAGAAACTTAGCAAGTGCTGCAAAGCACAGTCAGTCAATGCCTGGAATGTGTCCAACTCACTGAAGCACATGAAAATGCATGGGAGAAATGGGTTGATTATTAAAAAGTCAAGCCTTATAGAAAGTAAAGGGAAATATCAGCAGCTATTTTAGACACTCGTGCTTACTCTCGGTCCTTTAACCTGATTGTTTTAAGGCATGTTAAACTAAGTGTGAAATGTACTTATCAGTTACCTTGCACTGCCAGTTTAGTGTCAATAGGAAATTCATTGTATCAGAAACAAACTCTTCATGTTTTGGTTTGGTTTTTTTTTTTAAATAATCTGGAGTAAAAGCATAATCCATCATCATCCAGAGTGGTGAAGAATTTTTTTTTAAATTGAGAAGGAAACTTGAAATGCCAAATAGCTATGTTAGTGAGCTTTAGTCTGTGACTTACAATTAAAACATTTGAATGTAAATGATAATGAAACGGTCTTGGAGTACCTCCAAGCAACTCTGTGTCCTTAGAAGATGTGTGCCCAATGATGTGTCACTCATCATGTGTAGGAGAGCATAAGAGGTGTTCATAGCACCAACCTTGTCCTGTAATGCTACATTTGCTCTCTTAGCATGAGCAGTATGATTTTTTTTCACTCCTCATCTTTCTGGTGCCAATTTCATAGTTAAACCAATTAAGGCTGCGCCAGGTGGGACTGTAGGAACCATTTGATAAATAGAGTCTAGCTCTGGGTAATGCAATAGGCACATTTATCAGCTTCAGCCTTGGTAAGTGGATAGATAAAGCAGAAGCCAAATCATGGTCCTGGCACCTTCACTTCTTAGCTGTGAGCTCACAGAATAATTTTTTGTCTACATTTAGAGAGTCCAGCTCCTCTTGGCAGTGTTTTGTCCTTGCTCCATGCAGCACCTTTCCTGCTGAGGTGTTACTGGGGTGTCCATTAGCTTGGCCACGTAGCTCGAGCTGCCTTCCCAGAGCTGGGAGGACACTGAGATGAGGCCACACAGGCTCCATCACAGGCTGCCACCAGAGCAGAATGATGAGAACTTGCATTCTGGTGGTGAACAGTGTGTTAAAAGCCCATGCTGGTACATCTTCATTGCTGCCTTCAGTGCTGGCTGGCACAGACGTGCTATGCCTTCACTTTACTATGTAGATAGATTCATTCCACATCTCCCTTCCTCCCACTGGCCCTTCCATAACACAGTAGGATTCTGTCACACTCTAACATATTTTTCTCCCAGTCCTCACGTTTTTCTTTGAAAACACTCATCTCAGGGAGTGGTGGTGCTGAAGCTTAGTGTGACACCATCTGTTTAGCAATCCCAGCCTGGTTTCCAATAGCCCACCTGAAATGCATGGTTACTTCCAGCCTTTCCTTTTTCTGGAGTGCTGGCTGAGCAAGACACCTTGCTTCTTGCTGGTGTCAGCAACCACAGCCTCCCTGAGCACATCAGGGTGTGGGGAGAAAGTCTTTTTTCACAGCCAACACTTGCAGAGTTTCTGTCAGCTTCCACAGAGCCCAGACTTCACCCAGGGTATCCCTGCTTCCCCTACAAAATGCTGCATAAGTGCTCCTGTAATCCCATGGGTGGTAGTAGGACTGGCCCTCCATGGCCACATGAGCTTTGTCCAGGCACAAACCAGTCCTCAAACGCTGCAGGGATGCACCCAAGTCTTGAGTAGCCTGGTTGTGGAAAGTTGACCCTGGCTGGATGCCAGGCACCCACCAAAGCCACTCTGTCACTCCCCTCTGCAGCTGGACAGGAGAGAGAAAATATAATGAAGGTTGATGAGCTGAGATAAGTACAGGGAGAGATCACTCACCAAAATACCATCATGGCCAAAACAGACTCAAATTAGAGATATTAATTGAATTTGTTAGTAACAAAATCAGAGCAGGATAATGAAAAGCAAAATAAGACCTTAAAAATACCTTGCCTCCACCCCTTCCATCCAGTGGGTACAGGAAGATGTGGAATGGGGTTTACAGTCAGTTCATCACACGTTGTTCCTGCCACTGCTCCAGCATGGGATCCTTCCCAGGAGAAACTGTTCTCCATGGATTTCTCCACTGTGTGTTGATCCCATGGGAAGCAGTTCTCCACAAACTGATGCCATGTGGGTCACTCATCCATGGGGTCAGTTCTTCAGGCACAGCCTGCTCCAGCCTGGGTCCCCCACAGGATCACAAATCCTGCCAGGAACCCTGCTCCAGGGTGGGTTCCTGTCTCCATGGGTCTGCAGGTCCCTGCTAGAATCCTACTCCAGCACGAGCCTCCCACAGGGTCACAACCTCCTCTCAGCATCCCCCTGCTCTGGTGTGGGTTCCTCCATGAGCTGCAGGTGGATCTCTGCATCCCTGTGCCCTCCATGAGCTGCAGGTGGATCTCTGCATCCCTGTGCCCTCCATGGGCTGCAGGTGGATCTCTGCATCCCTGTGCCCTCCCTGGGCTGCAGGGACACAGCTGCCTCACCACAGCCTCACCAGGGCCTGCAGGGGAATCTCAGCTTCAGCCCCTGGAGCAGCTCCTGCCCCTCCTTCTGCACTGCCCTTGGTGTCTGTGGGGTTGCTCCTCTCACATATTCTCACTGCTCTTCTCTGGCTGCTGTTACATCTGCACAGAAACTTTCTTCCCATTTTAAATTTGTTATCACAGAGGTGTCACCACCATTTCTGACTGGCCCAGCCCTGGCCAGTGGTGGGTCCATCTTGCAGTTGTCAGGGATTGGCTCTACCAGATGTGGTGGAAGCTTCCAGCAGCTTCTCACAGAAACCACCCCTGTAGGCCCCCACTGCCAAAACCTGGCCATGCAAACCCAGTACAGTGGTCCAGGGCAGCAACAGCAGAGCAGATTTTTCAGATCAGCAGCTGGATGTAGCCCTCCCAGGGGTGAGACAGGGGGAAGGAATCTGAGGGCTAAGCAGTGGCCATGGCAGCACGTGCCCCAGGAATCATGCAGGGTGTACAGCAGTGGTGCCTGGCAGCTGGAGCTCCTCGGTTATTCAGCCCACTGCATAAAATAAATCCTAAGGAGCTAAAATATGGCCTTTGCTAGGAAAGAAATGCAAGATATCAAGAACAACAACCCCTCCCATATGCTGAGTATCTTCTACAGAATCCCCCATAGCCTGGCGAAGTGCTTTGCCAAACTGACCCACTAACCACAGCCAGACAAATCTCCAGGTGCTGGGCACCAGTTCATTCTGAAAAGTGACTGCTCCTGGTCTAGGACCAAATATCCTTCTTTCCCATTAATGCTCTGCTGTTGGCTCCATCTTTTGCCATCACACACCATGAAAACCAAGCAGGAAAAAATAAATGTCAAGGAGAAGTTAAAAACATGATATGCTAATTAGCAAGTGTTCTCAGAGTGTTAGCCCCACATAATAACTACTGACCTGTTTGGGTATATTTTCAAATGCTCTTTCTTTTTTCATGTTGGCTTCTTCTACGGCTTTGGATTAAGCAGTTGCCTAAAAGCCTTCATTTTAAAGCATGCATTGCACTCACCCATCTGGCAACTTTATGTTGTATAATACAAGGGAGTGCACAGTATGTGGCATAAATTACAGACAAGAAGAATGAACAGCACAGCATGTAGGGTAAATTAAAGCAGGCATTCTTCATGGCCCATAGCAGAGAGGGACAGAACAATTTTGCATCATAAATACAGGAAAAACATGTGTTTTCAAATGAGAATTTTTAAAAAAAATAAATAAAAAGGATATGCCCTCAGAGGCAGGCAGCTTGTTCCTAGAGGCAGCAGCAACCATGCAAAACCACATAAAGGAGTAAAGAAAGGCATAATGGTAGATAACAAGAGGTAACAGATTGCAGTAGGAGGACAAAGAAAGAAACCAAATGCTGAGATGGAGCAAGCCCCAGTGGACTTTTAAAAACAAGAGTGCAAATTGAAAATGAAAGGAGCAGAAAGCATACACAGATCTGAGGATGAAAACCATTCCTGTTGGTTTTTTTGTGACATGGGCATATGTAATGCACACCGGTTGTTAGTGACATATGACTTAATATCAAAGGGTTCACAAATAGGATCTCCTGACCACAGCCTGGTGACCCCAGCATAGCCCCAGGAGCCTTCTGCTCTGAAGATCCAGAAGTGCTGATCATGCCATGCTGCTCCTCACCCTCTGGGCCATTGTGTGGGCCTCTCTCTGTGTGTGTGTCCAACCATGCCCACATGGGAGAGAAGAACTGGGACAAATTGGACAAACTGGGAAAAGTTGAGCAAACTCCACTTGCTAGCAAGTGCCAGAGCTTTTACTCTGTGCCTGACCTCTCCAGTCCTGAGTGTCCTGCTTCTATTTGTGAGCTTCCACAGCAGCTTATGCCAACCTAGGGCATGGTTGTTGCTCTTGCACTGTCCTGCCACGGCCCTTTCTTTGTGCCAGTGCTGGTGCCTGTGGTGCTGCCCTGGGAATCACTGCAGGGAGCTAATTCTGCTAAACTAACCTTAGCAAAGAAAAAAGGGGACTAGTTTCAGATCAGTGTTTGCTCTTCTCCTTGCTGGGGTGGAGTTACTCAAATTGTGAGCCAGTCTAAGCCACTGAATGGGCAATTTGAGTTCTGGATTGGAGGTGCAGGACCGTGGCAACTTCAGTTTTGAGGAGGTTAAGCTGCCACGGAACGGTGCTCTGGCTGTTTTCCTTTCCCACCCTGAGCTGTTTTTGTCAATTTAGAATATGTTTTTCTCAAGGCAGGGAGTGTTTCCCATTACATGTTTGTGCAGTGCCTAGCAAGTTGGAACCCTGATCTGAGGTGGAAACTTGAGGCCCCACCATAGTACAAATAATAAATGTAATCCAGTGAAGAACAGATGCATTCACATATGGTGCATTATAATTCAGACAAATAAAAATTCTTATGTTGTATGTTAAAATAATTCTATATGTGCCACAGTTAGCATGAAAACTGAAAATAAAAACAAAGCCATGAAGAGTCCAGGCTTTTAGGAGTCCATACCCTACTTCTGCATCCACAAACAGACACCTCTGTGGCCAGTCCTCACTGCCTTATCATGCAACAGTGCCCTGTAATTTTAGTGTTGCCCCGGTTGTGCTGTCTTTTCTTTTAATGTTAATTTCAGAATTCCTTTGCAGCCTATGCAGGCATCTCCCCAGCCAGCCATCCCCTTGACTTCACTTATGTGGCTGTACATAAAATATCCACAACTTTTTCATTTTGCACAGCTCCCAGAGAGCACACCACTTCTGTCTTCTTGAGAATGTGGTCCCTAATGGCAGCATCCTCCTGGGGCAGTTTAAGTTTCCTCTGAACACTGAATAGGGATCACTGTGACAGAGGGTATTTTTTCCCTGTGCTGTGCTGGCATTGGCAATAATAGTAGCAGCAGCTATTTGCAAAGAGGAAAGTTATTTGTGGCAATCTCTGGCATATAGTATCATTTAACTCTTTTGGAAGAGGCACCTTCCAATAAAAGAAAGAATTAATTTTGAAAGAATTGCAGCCATATGGGAGTTCTGACTGAATTATGTAAGTCGGGTTCTCACAGGTTGATAGAGGTAGAAAAAAGTTCTTAAAGTGTGTCTTTATTATTTTTTTTTAAATCACACTAATTCAAACTTTGTTATGCCAATTTTCAGAAGATTTATTCTGTATATAACAAGTGATGCAGATTTTGAAGGGTTGTTTTACATTCTTCAAAAATAATTAAATGTTTTAATTCCTTTTTAAAGCACCAAAATCACATCAGGCTCTAAAGTCATGAGTTTTGCCTCTCTAATTAACATTCATAAATACAGACTTAGCAAGGCTGGCTTTCAAAAGGATGATGCATTTCAGGAATACAAATTTGCATATACAAACTGGATACACCAAATGCAGCATTTCTGACTTCTCAATATCAATTTACTTCTTTTACCAATTTGCATCCTTGCTAATCAATGAAACACTAAGAAAAAGAAAAAAGCAGTTTGGACAATTGCCAAAGGTATATCACAAGGGAGCATAAATCAAGGCACTAGTCCTCTATGCTGAGCATTCATTAGTAACTAACATTAAATTGAAGTGAACCTTTTTACAAGCAGGGAAAACAGGCAATCCTGGAAATTGTTTTACTAGCAGCTCTTTATCCCACTTTTCCTTTCCCGGGCAACTGGAGGAAACACAGTCTAAGCAACACATTTGGCATCAAAGATCTTACGTAGTTTCCACTGTATTAATAGATTTGGAAAATGTGCAGAAAATAATATCCATAGAAAAGACACATAGGGCCAAGCTGTTGCCCAGAAGCAGGACATTTATTTAATAGGTGTGGACACAAAAATTAACATTTCTACATCATTGTCATCTATCTGCTTGAGAAATCCATTCTAGTAGATGTCAAGCACCGACCATACAGAGGATCACAAGCAGTGTTTGGACTTCAGCACTGGTGGTAGCAACTTGACAATAAGAGAGAGCTGAAAAACATCAAGTATTTCTTCATTCAAACCAAACTGGTTCTTGCCAGTAGAGTGGGGTAAAATCCTTGCCATACTGTGGATTAAAAGTTGCAGAATAGGGCCAGACTCTCTCCAGCCAGTGTATGAACTCAGAAGTTTATTTAGGTTGCTAGACAAGTGCCAGTTTACAACTGCTAATGAGCTGATCCCCACAATCTTTTTTCTTTTAAACCAGCCAGAATTAACCAAGATAAACTCTTCAGCCCTACGCTACTGGCTGCCTGAGGAAATATTTTGAAAGGATTCTTGCCTAAAATGTAAATCTCTCAAAAACTAACTTCTGGGCATGTATTTGGTGTATTACTGGAATTGCTGAACATCCCATATAATACGAGCATGTCCTGCATCCAATGTGAAAACCCATGTAGCCAGTAATTTTCTGGAACTTTTGGAACAGCTGCTCACTTCTCCAGCAAAGCAGTTAGCACACACTATTAGAAGTGCAATCATGCTGTGCTGAAGTTATTTTTCCTTAGTTCTAGTGTGTAAAACCTGGCACCTTTACCTTGGCAAAGGACTAAGAGTTCTCCCAAACTTGCAGTCTGTCTGAGCTTTAGCTCTGCTTAACGTGGGGAACACCCTGGTCAGCACCTTGGGCCTTTGTGGTGTCTGCCAGCTCCGTGTCAGTACAAGTGACTGAGAACAGCTCGCTGAAGACTCAGCAGAAATCAACCCTGGTGCTCCAGAGGCATTCCTTAGGGAGAGCAGACTCAGCTGGATCTGCCCAATGTTACCTTCTCCCTCTGTCTTCCCAGAAGGAATAATTGGTTGGATTAGTGAGAGGCCAGGATGAGAAAAAAAGCAGGTCATACTCTAGCAGTGAAGACTATCACCACCCACTTGTCACTCCCTTCTCTGATTTTTCTGACAACCATCATCTACAGTGAGAAGAATATGGTGTCTTTTAGGCTCCCACTCCTGTCCAGCTGGCTTATCCTTTTTAAATTCTATTTCTCTAATGATTTTAGCTTTCCTCCCTCTAATCCTGGAGCCCTTTTTTTGACTCAGCACTGATCACCATGAAAAAATGCAACAACAAAACTTCCTTCCTCCTTTTTCTCCCATTTGCACAGGGCTGGCAGAGTTTCTCAGTGCTCGGGATCTGGTTCATTTGGTGACCTCCTAGTGAGTCACCAGGAGCACACAGCCACAGCCACGGCTCTCTGAAGGCACGTGGTGACCTCCTCCTGCCCTGCAGAGCTGGTGGGGAATCACAGGACTGCAGTGGATGAGTCTACAGCCAAGGAGTCAGCAGCACCCTGATAGCCACGAGGAGCTGGGGGTTGGCAGGAGCTTCTTCCCTGAGTCTCCTTGGGTGGCAGCAGCTGGCTGGGCATGGAGAAGCCCTGCTGGCCCTTTGTTTTCCACCTGTGAGTGTGCAAGGGCAGTCAGTCTGTCCGTGAGCAGAAGGGCAAAGAGGCAGAATGTGTGCATGTGGACAGGGCAGGAAGAAAAAAGGGGTGAGTCTGGGGAGGAGTTGTTTGGAAAGAGAGCTCATAACCATGGTTATGTGTTCGTACACATGTGGGTCTGTAGGAGAGAGAGACCAGCTTGTGGACTGGAAGTGATGGGAAAGTTTTGCAGTTTTGATTTTGACAGTTTTTCTGAAGATAGCTCACAGCTTCTTGCACAGTTCACAGAGGAGCTGAATTATTCCTTTTCCAAGCTAGCACTTTGAGTAAAGCCTTTCTGTGAATTTTAATGGTATTTTTCTACTCACTGTGGTATTCACAGATATTAAGGGGGGTGGGAGCAGAGCGAACAGGCCCCCTAAATCCATTATCACTGTGTGCAATTACATTCATGAATGTTACCATTGATAAGCAGAGTGTGTTGTACAACCAACCAAGCGTTACCCAAACACAGAACATTTTTATATGACCCCTCAGAGCTATAAGGAGACATTTTGATGCTGGGAGTATGTCCTCCACTCCCCACTCCACCCTGCACTTCTCCAACTCCAAAACTTCTTCTGGCCACCACTGTTGCCTTCAAGTTCTCTGGTTTGCAGCCACAGCGACAAGACCTGGTACTGGTCTGTTGCTTTTTCCCCAGTTCAAAATGCCTCTTTCACCCTGCTGCTCCTCTCTTGTCCATGGAAGGCTTGCACCCTCCTGTAAGCCAAGTCTTCCCTTTCCTGGGTATGAGACCTTGGTCTTGTGTTGCAGCCCATCCAATTTGAACAAGTTCTTTTTGCATGTGCTTGTTGTGTGACAGAAGACATCTGAAGTATCTTCCAAACATGTACAATCGGCCTCTTCCACTGCAGTCAAGGGGAGGTTTGACAACAGCTGTACAAAAATTGGGCTCAAACTTTCATCTGAAAGACAGATGAATAAAGAAATGCAACAGACATTGCTGCTGAAAATAGATAATTTCTAATCCCCACAGCTCTCTCTTTGTGGTTTAAAATAAGCCTTTCTGTATTAAGACTACGGTTTTCAAACCAACAGAATTAAAAACCCCAAAATGTTCTGAGTGTTGTTTCAATTACATTTCCATGAGTCTACATACTTTTGATGTGTGAATTTTCCCATTAGATTCAGATTGCTTTGGTTTGGACTCCACCGATGAGGCATACCCTGTGCAGTGGCAGTGGGATGAGACCTCTCATTTTTACATCCGAGGGACCAAAGGAAATGAGTCAGCAAATTGGCAAGGTCCTATCTGATTGCAAAACTGCTGAGCATGATCAGTCTTTGGGATTCAATACCTATCCCCCTGCCTTGCAGCTCCAGATCAATCTGCTACGGGATCATGGTTTCAGGGTCATGAATGAGCAGGTACTTTTATTCTGTGTGCTACTCTAGTCTCTAATACATGCATTTGAAGGACCTCTTAGTTATGATCAAGAATATTTTTTACTCCTGTGATTGAATCAGCTGCTGCCTGGAAGCATTACATTTAAGTAATGGATTGTTGTTACTAGTGGGTTTTGAGTTAAAACAGACGCCACAAAGATTGTTCTGGCCACAAAGAAGCATGTGGAGGAAATCAGAAAAAGATAACTTGGAGGAGTAAGACTTGGGGTAGCCTTTCAAGCTTTTCAGGGTAGAACTTGACCCATTTATGAAAAGTACTCTATGTTTGTGCTGCCTGTGACTGAATTCAATGGTTCAGGAATTTTTCACTTCTACATTCCCTGACTGCCACCTTAGGTGTGTTCTAAGCCTACTTGGTGCAACAGGGCACTCTAAACAGGCTAAGATGCATTAAGCATTTATTTCTTTTCTTCATGTCTGTTTCTAATGTATTTCATCTGCTATGAACAGCAAGTGTGAACCACATTGAAATAATGAAATGTCAATACACAAATATCATTTCTCAGGGACAATGTAAAGGGCAGGAACTTAAGTCTCAAAGGCAATAAATGCTCCTAAATTAGTCTTGAAAAAATGTATTTCATCTGGATAAAATGCATGAAAATTTACATATTTTGGTATTACTTTCTCTCCTTCCCTATTAAGTACATACTGCTTTGCTGATTATGGAATATGGCAAGGGAAAGAAGGTAAGTTTGTTCTAAGGAAAGCACAGTAATTGCCCCTATATTTGCATTCAACCACTCTCCAGTTTTTAATGTCCAGCCCCTCCTATTATATTATGCCTAAATGCAGTTTAAAATCTATTCCCTTGGGATTTTTCTACTGATTTGGTTTGGGACAGGATTTCATCGCAGGAATGCCCAGAGCCTGGCAACTAATAATGACTGTGCATCTTGGGCTTCCACCAGCACTGGGTCCGGGGGAGTTAAAAATTTGTATACAAAGAAGCAAAAAGAGCTGTTAAAATTTTGATTTCCAGTGCAAGTCATCATTTACCATATGCTCAGGTATTTACCCCAGCTCCGTGTTGTTCAGCAGTCAGAGAGGTTTGAGGGGGGCGGGGGTGAAGCAGGGGGTTGTTGTTTTGATTTCAAAGTTCTGTGCAGCAAACTGTCTCTAAATTGCTGTCACCACAATCCCTCTGAACCCGTATGCTGTGTGAGTCTGACTGGAACCAGCCCGCAAAAGCACTGTCCTTTATCCTCCCCCTCCCCACACTCTTGCTGTGTGTCCTTCAAAGCTGAGCTGGACTCTGGGACCTTTCACAAACCTTACCTGACTTGCAAGCAGACAAGACCTGTCAAACTAAGCACAGGAAAGACAATCAGAGAGCTAATACTGGGGTTTTCAACTTTGCTTCTATTTTCAGTGGTGAAAAGCAAGTTTGCCTCCCAATTGTTAGGCTACTCAAGTTGCCAGAAAGGCAAATAGCCAATATACACCCACTGGCCACCTCTACGGGGCTTTATGTTGTTGTTTGTCATTTATTTCTGCGGCTGGTACTAATTTTCAGTTTGTCATCCTTTGACTCATAGAAATTCTTCCCCTTCAAAAAGGATGCATCTCCCTGCCGACCACGGAAAAAATGTGGCATGCAATTCAATCCTTTCCTGATAGCACCGGAGACGAGGAGAGGGCAAGTTAGAACACCATGATGAGGAAGTTCTGTCATTTCCAGAAGGAAGCATGATTCACTGCGCAGAGCATTTTTGGGAGCCTGAATCAGAGCTGTCGAGGAAGTCAGTTCTTGGACAGTTTAATGTTTAGTTTAACTATGACTTTACCGGTGAAACACGTGCCTCTCCCCACAGCCAGTGGGTACGGAGAGATCAGATAACACACCACCGAGGAGCAGGCAAGAGGATTGCCAAGGAAGTGGCTTCCAAATGTTTCGGATAAAACGAGAAGTGCCCCAGAAAAATCTATCCTTAAATGTCGTTGCAGAGCAGCGCTCTCCCGAAAGCAGATTTGAGGGAGAAATATTTTCTCACACTTTTCCCGAGCACAGCGCAGGCAGTGGGAGGGACCTGCAGGGTGGCCATAAGGAGCCTGCGAGGCGGGGAGGGCCATGCAGTGAGCTGCAAGCCGGGCTCCTTCCCAGAAGGTCTGGAATTAGCGCACTAGCGGAGAGACGGCTTCATTAGTCATGGCACAGACCTGCTAAGTAAAGCTATCCGCAGAAAGAATGAGTTGTGTGTTGGCTGCCAACAGACTGCAGGAGAAATTCAACTTGTTGTTTTTAATTGCCTATTGTACCCTAAAAGAATCACGATTTGATTAATGTGGTGTCCCCCCTCCGCCCACCGCACACCCCCTCACGCGCTCATGCCATAATGCAGGAAACAAGATTAGACTGGAGTGTCTTTCCCTGATCTTTTGCCTCCCCACCTTCCCTTCTTCCCCACAGGAAAGACAAAGACTTACTGGCACAGTACACATCTGGGAAGGGTCCTCAGCTCAGGAGCTGGGCATATTCCTGGGCTACCACAACTGGTGTGGAGCAGGCGGCCAACTACGCCTTTTCTCCCCAAATGTAGTTTAATAAAGTGAGGAGAGAGAAGAAAATCTATGTTATTACTTGTGAAGATTAGCAGACTGTTGATGTGTTTGTGCCTCTAGGGATGTATGTATATCACTGAGGTCGAGCAGAGGGAACTGTCAAGATATTTACTGTATGGAAATACATGCAAGAACCCAAAACACAGTGTAGGAGGGCGGTGTTTATAGCCTGTACATTTAAATAAATAGAAACCATCCTTCAAGCTCACTCTTTGCACTCTGTTGCATAGGGATTTACATTTCTGGCCTCGTGTATAAGGAAAGACTGAGTATTAGGGAGAGGCAGTGTTCTTATAGCATGTGAAAGGAAATAATGGGATACACTGAGCATGCCTACGCATCCCTCAAAGACGTCACTCAATCTGAGAGCCAAAAGGTAAGGGAGTGGGTTTGCTGACTATGACACATGGTGGGAGGAGATCTGAGACACAAAGGAGTCATGGGTGTGAACCAGGAAACAAGACCGTGCCCACCCAGCTTTTTTGTTTGCTTGAGGAGGATGTAAAATATGCTTACACCAGTTGTGCTCCAGCTCCAGCGCTAATTGTTAACAATAAAAGGTCACCAGAAAACAATTGCTGGGAACCAGAATTACACAAGGGGCCTGGGTAATTCGATCACTCCTTCGCAGGAGAATGCCATCCCGCCAGGGAGCGGGTGCTGGGAGATCCTTGGGAGGGACTCGCCAGGTCAGCGAGGAAGGGAGGTGCACACTTGTGTCAGTCAGACCTCCCCCGCCAGCTCCCTGCTCCCAGAGGGACACGCACGCACCAGACAGCTTCAAGCTTATTTCGCATTTATTTTAGGGAGTTTAAATGCAAGGTGAAGGGCTGTTCTTTTTCCTGTTATCCCGGGAGGAGAATATTGGCTTTGACATCCCTTCCTATGGCAGCGCTGGGGCTTCGAGGGGGTGTGCCGGGTAGGTTTGCACAGCAGGAACAAGGACTGCCATCCAAGGGAGGGCCAGGGTGAGCTGGAAGGCTGTTAGCATATCCCAAAGGAAAAAGAGGGAGGTACCGCTCGAGTGTCTTAATTCCCTCCCAAAATACGTCTCCACTTCATGGGTGTGAGTACTGCTGTGGAAGAAATTTCTAAGCTAGCATTAAATTCGTCTGTGTGAACACCAGCAAGGGCTGAAAAATCCTGCCAGCATGCTGGATGAGTACTTTGACAACCCATCCCGTCCCAGCTCTGTCTGTGCTCTTGTGGCTCTCTGTTCTACTTGCACATGTCTGCTTGTGTGGTCAGCACACCATGAGCTGCTCTCTGACCATCCTGGTTATTTAACCTTCAGGACTGAACAAAATTAAGGGATGTCTGAACCAATGAGAGATGCTTTTAGGCCGTGTCCATGCTGAGGAACAGCCTGAGTGTTGGAGGGAGGTTGAGTTCAGGCCCTTTTGACAGACAGTGGGTACAGAAACAAAAATGCCAACCCTGTGTGGGTTTGGAGGCATTCTGGAACATCCCATGTCTGAGCAGACTCAGACCCTGTCTGCCCTGCCTTCATTCCAGGTTCACACAAGTTCAACTATTACTAAATGGTCCAAAGACAGTTATTTACCTTTTCCCATACCTTGCCCTCTGAGAAGTTGTATGTGTGTCTAGCCCACCCTAACTTGAAGTCCTGGACCCTGAGCTTTCTGTAGCTGCATCCACCCAGAACAGCACAGCTTTGTTACCCCCACAAATATTTCCATCAGCCACAACCAGCTCTCCCAGCCCTTCAAATCAATTCCTGCAGCCAGACTTCACAGCTAGGGAGGGAGAACAGATACATGTGAAAAGCAGCCATTGGGGGACAGTGCACATCTCTTTTTTCTTTCTCCAGTGATTGCACATGTCTGATAGCACCCATGCAATTTTGAAGCTGTTCTGTTTTGTGATGGGGCTCAAGTCTGTTAAAAGAAGCCACTGCCAAAAACCATTTTCTCAAAAATTCCATCAAGTCTAGAGATAGAGGCAAGGATGCAACAGATGACCAAGTAGCTATTCCATAGTGTTCAGTACCGAAAATTTCTCAAGAAAGCTGTAGGGATAGCATGCAGTAAAGCAGGATGGGGATAATAACTTCTTGAGCAGCTGAAGGACACTGTGAGAGATGTTAGATGATTTATGTGAGGAGAAGTTGCTGAATTCTCAAACCTTCCCACATGCTGTTCCTTTGTGTGAAGAATTTTGTGTTCTGCAGACAAGGAGAGCTCAAGGAGTGACAAGGCACATCCTTGTGGGGTCTGGGAGTGAAAAGGGGAGCAAAGATTAATTCGGGGCCAGGTTCTCACCGACAACACCCTCACTATAAAAAGTGGAGGCAAGAGACCTTTAGTTCTCTTTGAAGGGATGCCAGGTATGTGCTAGAAGCTGTTGGAGCATGTCTGGGGTCATGCAGATGCCATGTGCAGGTCACAGAGTCTGGGGACTGTGGTGTGCCCAGCACCCATGCTAGAAAAGACACTCAGGAGCCACAGGACTCTGGGTGCTGTAGGTATTTTGTCTATCTATGAATCCAACCCCATTTAGTTCAGTTTGGTCACAGAACATAAGAAAGATGCCGATAATCTCATGAGGATCCAGAGTATTGCAATCCCCACTGCTACAACAAAAATTACCTGTGGGGGAAGGACTGAACAAACTGTATTTGCTTACTGTAAAGAAAAAGAGAGAGGAGTGAATGCTGAGAATGTTTTTAAATATCTGATGAGTTACTACAAATAGCAGAACACAGATCCTGTGGTGAGCTAGAGAGGTAGGGAAAGCCTTCAGCTGGAATAGGGAAGATTCTTGCTAGACACCAAGGAAGAACAACCTCAACCTTTGTGAAAGTAAGATTATGAAGCCCTGTAATGGATTAACTGGAGAAATTCTGGGTCTCCAGACTGGATGCCTTTAAGAGTACAAAAACAGCAGCCAGGAAGGACAAGGATGTAGCTGATGCTACCATGGATAACCTCCTGAGTTCATTCCAGGTAGTACACAAGCATTACAGTGAAGAAGAGGAAAAAGCTGTTTTCTAAGTTGTCCTTCATTCATTCCTGTTTCCGCCTGTATCACTTGTCATTCCAGCTGCATTTAAAATGAGCAAAATTATTCCTCTCTTAACACATGACTGTGTAGTTAAAACCCAGGAGTTAGGAACAAGTAGGTCTTGAGAAAACAGAGGATATAAAAAATTTGTACTTCTATTATGGTGACCAAACCCTCCTTTTTCATAGAGCAGGTCTGATTTTGTTCATTTGCTCTCAGCAAGCAGAGTTAATGGTTACCATTTTCTGTAAAATAGAACTTCCATTACTGAAAAAAAATCATTTTACAGCACTCAGTCTTCAGGCAATAAAGTTTAAAAGCTGCATGAGGAGTTTTACATTTTGAAACATTTACTTTTAAGTGAACTATAAAGATGAGTCTTAATGCCCAGATTTCTGAATCAATAAAAATGCTCAAATGTCTTTGTCAACAGCATAGTGAAACTGAAGCCAAAATGCCACTAAACAAAAGATAAAATCTGGGATTAAATACCCTGGCCTTTGCTGTCATTTGTGAGGAGTGCTGTCCCTTCATACAGAGATTTGAGCAAAAAGTGAGTCCTGCCACCGTGTCTTACCAATGGGTCCTTATGAAGTGGGCCCAAAATAGAACAGTTAAAATAGTGCAGCATTTGCTGTGTGCACTGGGACTTTTAGCACATGCTTTTGATGAGAAGATCTTTATGACAGTAAATGTAGATACTCATTGTTATACTTAAGGTTGAATTCCAGCTTTTGTCCTAAATCCTTCCTCCTTCTCCTCTCTGCTATATTTTTAGCTGCTCAGAACTTTTGGAAGCAATTCCTTTTGTGATTACAATTGTCACATTTGCTGTTATCACTTCCTGGTAAAAGAATCCATGTTAGATTGATTAATCTTTGTTTTGTTGGGGTTTTTTTTTTTTCTACTTGTTTGGATAGCCGTAATCTGTAATTTGAAACTCAGCCCTAGCCTAGCTCAGAACTAACAAACTAGACACCCCAGAGGTACGTGAGAGAGACCTGTGAAACAAAATCAAGCCTCAAGCATCAACTGAATCCATAAGGGTTCACTACCCACATCACCTTTTACGGAATCATGGTCCACAGTTGCAGTAGAGATTTCAATGAGTAATATAAAATTGGAAGGAAAAAAACTCCAGGATTCTACAAGTTAAAAGCATTAATGTCCTGGAAAGTGCTAGTGTGGCTGTGGTTTGAAATCTCACACTTTCTTGTCTCAAGAGGGACAGGGACATGTGTGCTCTCTGCTGACCCTTAGGTTTGGTCCAAGGAAATTATGCCCTGTTCCAATGGTGTTCATAGATCCTGCAGTCCCAGGAACCTTCATGTCAGTGGTATAAAATTAGGGGACAACTTAGTTGAAGCATGATGATTAATCATGGCTTGAAATCACCATGTACACCTGTTTGCAGGTTTGGCTTTTCACTGTTGTTTTTTATGAGCAGGCAGTATAAGTGTGTGCTCACCAAAAGCAGCCCCGGCCTTCAAGCAGGGTGACTGAAGAAAAGCCCTTTCAGTACCTGCAGAGCCAGACCTTCAGCAAAAGGCAGGTGTGTTCCCCACGGCAGAGATGTCAACGAGAGCCTCACAGACAGATTTGCTTAACCAAAGGCCCATTTAGGAAAAGAAAAGCATTCCTAGCACATGAAGTTTTCTGTTATGCAGAGCCTGAAGTACAGTCCTAGCTTTCCCTTTATGGGATTGGGATTTCAGCAGCCTGAAGGAAAACAAGTCACAGCTTTGTAGAAGCCATGGTCTACAGTGTAAGCAGCGATTGAAAAATTAGTGTCTTTCCTAGGATGGTGTGGGGAGATAGGGACTGCAATATTTATCTACCATATAAATGCGTGTAGGCATTTATATCTCAGTGCAACCTGTAAGGGGAAAGCAGCCCAGCCTAATTCCCTTCCTCAGGGCAGAGCTTGGAGTGTGCTGCCTGTCCTGTCACGTGTGCAAATCTTCATGGACAAACAAGAACTTTCTCTGGCTGGAAAACAGTAACTTGTAATGCAAGGCATGCCAACCTATGTCAGCAGTATTGCTCCCCTGGCACTGCTCCTCCCCGTTAATTGTAGAGTAGAAAACATTCTTCTTCAGGCTTTTCCTCTAACTACCCCAGTGTGAGAGCCAGGAACTGTGGACATTTGTGTGGAGGGAATTTGGCAGCTGAAACGCGTGGAAGCCTGGCTCTAGCATGAGCCTTTCCAAGAGCAGCATCTGGACTCCTGGTTAACTTCCTGACTGATCTCCTGCCTCAGACAGGATGCCAACCCCGATAAGTGCACCAAACATAAGGGGAGGGCTGGGCAGAGGCTTGGACATGTCTTATGGTTTAAAAATAGCGGAGCAAATCCAAAGCACATTGGTAGAAAGGCTGTAACTTCAAAGCTCAACTGGAAAGTGCCTCCTCCTGATGTTCGTCTTGCAGATTACTACCTGGGCTGAGTTTCTGCCTGTCCCTGCAGCAAAGCTGCAGCTGCAACCTCACTTATACAAGTAGGTAAATTTGAAGCTCAAACACAAGACCATTCCTGGTGCATAGTGAACAGCTTGGCTCAATTTACAGGGGCATCTGTGTCAAAACTGTTGTGATGTTTGCAAAGTCCATCAGCACTGTGCTTTTCTGGGTGAAGGTGGTAGCTCTGTATGTGCCATTTGCCTTGTTTGTGTCTTTAGGAGAAACCTTATACTGGCTTTCCAAAACAAAAGGAGAAAAAGGTGCTATTTAGGTTACATCTCAGCTCTGTGCATATATATGGTGTGGGGAGAGTGCCCAGGTGTGTGTATAGGAGAGACTTTCCTTCAGTGCTGACTCAGAGATTACAGGTGACTGCAAAGTTACTTGGTTCTTCTTCCACCCAGACAAACCACTTGCCAAGCTTGGCCTCTTCCTTGGTGTTTGAGACATCAACATTAGCCCCTTACCTTCTGGAACTGCACAACTGCAGAGATGCAGAAGCCAAAACACTAAAGCAAAGGGCCTAGAGCCAGTGGCAGTGTGTTATTCCAGTACCCCACTCCTACACAGGGCTTGTACATCCCAACCCATGCCTGGCTTTCACCACCATGGTGTTTTCAAACATGAAAATGTGACAAAGCTTCTGTAACTTCTCTGGGACCAGAGTCAATCACCTTTCCTCCACACCAACACTCTGTGTGTACACAGATGAAAACATGCAAGGGCTTGCAAACTGTGTAAACATCATCCAGCACACCCTTTATACAAAAATCACCCACTTCTTTGATTCACCATTTCTCTTTTCACCAAGACTAACACTTTCTGGATGACAGACACAAAGCATTTTGCAAGTGGGAAACAAGTGGCATCGGATGAAAACTCTTGAACAACTGATTTCTCTTGCCCTTCTGCAGTTCTTTTCTTCCATTAGCATTTTCATCCTGTCATTCTTGTCTAAAGATGAGGAGGAGAACAGAAGAAGAGCTAAACCCAAAGGCTGTTATCCCTGATGTGCATTGCAGCCTGAGACTCCTCAGTACAAGTACAAACGATGTTGATTTCCTGCCATGACAAGGTAGCAGGAAGGTGTGCCAGAGGAGGAAAATGATCTTGTTACAAAGAGAACCTTGTCCAAGACAACTTTATTACCAGACATAAACTCAAGAGAGTTAAAAAGCTCATTTTAAAAAATGATCAGGTGCAGGGCAGAAGGATTAAGCCAGGACTTAAAAGCTTTCCTCCAAAATGTGGCAAATAGATTCTGAACTCTGATCATGTCTGCAGCGCCGGCAGGTGACTGATTCATCTGCAGCATGGGAAGAAGAGTTTTTTTAACAGCATCCGTATGAGGGATATTCCACTGCTCGCAGGACACCCTGGCCTACTTCAGTCACTTGGCAATTCTCATCAGGCCATGAAGGCAAGTTAGTCATGCTCCTGTTCACAAAGTTTCTGACACTTCTGCTTTGCAGTACGCCATGAAGCCTCAGAGACACTTTCTGCCTTATGGGTGTCGTGCAACGAGTGAGACTGTAATATCTTAAATTTTTTTTCCAGGTTTGTCTGATAAGTGGGTGGCAACAGTTAGAGGCCGATTTGTGCTTTTCCATCACTCTGTCTAGACATATTTGCAGGCACTGCTTTGCCTAAAAGAGGAAAGGGTATATCATATATTACACAATAATGGGTTATTTTTACTTGTAATGCATTAAGAGGCTGTTTTCAATCAGAAACCGTTTGATATGAGGGTATGTTCTGGACGATAAATGGAAAAAGTGGAGCATACCCTTTTTTTTTGCTTTTTTCACACGGCAGACAATACCCATACTTTCCATATAGACAGGAAATGGCTTAGGTTTATATATAGAAATACAGTCTATTTTACATGCATACATAATGTATTGATTTATTTAAAAACTGTCACTGTAATTGGTTGAAGCTGCAAAATTGATACGCACCTATGTAAATACTTCAGTGCAGCCCAGAAGAGACAAATCTGGAATCTTTAAGTGGGACTCCTTGTCATCAGGCTCTGAAGGCATGGCATGCATGGTGTGAGGGTCATGTGCCGTTCAGCAGTCACTCAGAGCCACCAAATCTGCTCTGTTCAGCATCTGTGTGTCATAATTTATAGCCCTACTTGATTCCTGCAGTATCTTCTCACAGTTCTATCTTCTCACCATCCCTTCATCCCACAACTCCCAATGAGGCAGCAGTTTTTTGTTCTCACTGGCACCACAACAAGTGGGGCTGGGTGGATGCCTTAGGTTTTAACTTTTATATTTTTCAAATTCTGTACTGCTTAGAGTGTAACTCTGAAGTTCCTTGTAGCCTGGAATTTCTGCTCTCTCATGCTGGGCAGACACAACAAAGCCTCTCCAGGCTTTGCCTTCAAGGACAGCCAGGCTGTTCTAGGCCCAAAATGTGTAAACCAAAAGTATCTAAAGGGGGGACAAGCTGAGGGGAATTACATCATTAAACTGGGGCTTTAATTGGAGAATTAACCCTGATACGCAAATGAACCAAACCTATAAAAGTGTGAAGAACTCGTGACCTGGGGTCCATCTTGGGGTCCATCTTGGCAATAGCCTCTGGCTCCCCAGGCTGTACCTTGAAGGCCTTTCAAATAAATATCGATATTTATTCCCTTATCCTGTCTAGTTTCTGTTTCTGGGAGGCCTCTTAAGGTCCCATTCTGGCTCAGGGCTGTGGGGGTCCCCAGTCCCAAATTCCCTGGCTACCTGCCACCTCTTTTGGTTGGAGCTGTCCACTGTCCTCTTCTGTCTCTGGATCATGAGAAGGTGCTCTGAGTTCCTCAGGAGTGGGATGTGTCCATAGCAGAGCACTTTGCTCCCCAGCCGTGTACTATCCGTAGCCACCCCTTCCCCAGGGGAGCAACACATAAAAAAACTTTTCCTGGGAGGGGCACAGTTCCCAGGCAGCAGCTCAGTTTGGATTAGTTTTGGTTTTTTTTTCCATATCTTCATGCTTGTGCCCCTGAGGACATGAACATTGGGAAGGTGGTGAGCTGCTCCCGGGTTTCTGGAGTCCAGACTGCTTAAGCAGTCAAGGAATCCCTGCTTTATCAGTGCTGTTCTGCCATTTAACAGAGCTAAACTTTTTGACTCTAAACTCTTGCAGAGGATATTTGGATTGTTTTAAGATGATCTTCCACTAAGATGAGACTCCAGGGGTTAGGAAGGTTAGGAGCTACGTGTTTAAAATTGTGTTCAGTTCAAATTGGATGAATTCCTGCTCACCAGACTATGATCCACAGTCAGGCATTATGGTCAGATTATTTAACACATTAGCAAAAGTGAATTTGATGGACACAGCCACCAGCTGGACTGTGATCTGATAAGGCAGTCACAGAGAAGACATAGTAATAAGCCAGAAAAAAAATTCAGGCACTGTAAACAGATCTGTGTTTACTTTATTGCAAAGGGCTTTTTTTCTCCTGTGCTACCAACATGTAATCTTTCACTTGACTTAATATGTGTTTGATATTGTTTGTTTGCTTTTACATATGCTACATCCCTTAATGGGATTCTTCAGCCTTGTATTTCATTCCGTGTAGATAACAAACTTCTCCAGTGCTTCCCTTTATATTTCTCAAGCTCCACATATCCGCATTGCTCTTTTCAATACATTTTTTCCCCAGCTGTTTTTTAATAAGGCAAGAAGTACAGTGAGAGTACTTGGCTACTTCCTACTGCAGCCATTAATGGCCATGGTAGGCAAAGACTCACAAACCCTGTTACAGATAAGAAAATAAATCTCTCTCTACCATGAAGCTGTGGTGTAAGGACTGAAATACTCTCTAAGCCGTAAAAGTTGAACTTGGAGTGAGGAGAACTCCAGCCGTCACCTTGCATATTTCATTTGTTACAGGCCATCTGTGTGCATCATCAGGGATCTCAGGAAAATATTACTCAGCTGTCTTTTATCTCTGTCTAGTCTAGCTGGAGCGTGGGTAGCAGAACACAAAGAAACAGGTTCCTACCCTCAGCCTGATGATAAAAGATGCTGGTAACCTAATAGAAGCAAATGTTCTGTATTGATTAATAATACAGGGCTATAACCCGCTGAATCTGCTGCGCATGGAGCAGAGTTTAGAAAACAAATAATGAGTTTCTTCCTTCCTAATAAGCTCTTTATTAGTTGTTGAAGTGGAATGTTAGAGTAGAAAGTAAAGCTCAGGTATCAAAAGAAGTGGTGATGACGGGTTGAGGGGGGTCACTTGTGAAAACAGTGGAAATCAAATCAATTAGGCCTGTCAGCTGGAAAACATCATGGGGAATTAACACTTGTTTGTCTGGATTCCTGCAGCCCGAACAAAAGTGCACAAAAAGTGTATTCAGGTAACAAAGAAAGTGTTGTATTAAAACTGTGGTTTCACTAAAGGGAAAAAAAAAGTGTTATGTTATGTAAGGCTTACATCCACTGACAGATGAAATAAGTTAATAGGATGCAACTTTAAAACCAGCAATGAGCTTTTCCCCTTCAGAAACAAATGCATCTGCACAGCAACAATGGAGGGAGGTAAAGGTACCACCTCTGTAAACTTCAGGGCTCATAAAGAGTAGAACCTGGCAGGGCACTGCTGAAAATGGTGAGATTTTGCCTGGTTACCGTGAAACTCAAATTACAGCTGGTGGCATAAATTGAAAAGGCATGCAAAAAATCTGGGGAATATTTGGATCATGGGGCTGCAAAGGAGGGTAACCTTGGGGGCAGAGGCCTTCAGGAGTCTTTGGATCTCAATATAATTTCTGGTTTATTTTGCTTTCTCTCACTTCAAGTTCGAAATATATTGAAAGGCCCTTCCCTCTACTGAAAAAGAGTTGTTTTGTTTTGTTTTGTTTTCATATCACACTCCAGGAGAGCAAAGATGGTGCCAGGGCAGTTACAACCACAGCTTCTACTGGATCAGTGCCTGACTGAGGAAAGCAGGAATTCAGGTCTACAGTCTCCAAGGCCTCTGACTAAACTCATTAAAACTTGGACAAAAAAATTAAGCGGTGAGATGCATTGGCCCTGATCCCTCCTCCTCCCCTAACTCTGGCAGACACCAGGGGGTTCCCCCCAGCCCCTGGGGCTGCCAGAGGGGTGACCACCCTGGGCACAAGGCAGGGATGACCTCCTGCATCCTCCTGCATCAACCTGGACTATGCAGAGCCCAGACCTGGCTACCAAAGCCAGGGGCTCGAGGTTACCTGCACACAAAATCAAGCCTCAGCCTGCCAGATGGGCTGATCTCATGGGTGCTTTTTATCACTGGTTAATTTGTGTAGGTTCTACTGAGAGACCCCAAACTGCCAAGAAATATTGTAGGAATAAGCCATAGGATCAAAAAGTTTCAGCAACTTGCACTTGTGCTGAAATAGAGAGGGGCTTGTGAATAATTTCTGTATCTTCTAAACTTGTGTTACTGTTATTGATTTAAATTGCTGTTTTTCGAAGCAAAGTATTTGAGGTAGCTTTCAAAGTGTGACTGGATTCTGCAATAAAAAATGCAATTGTTCTTTCCGTGTTCTCATGTTTTATGCACTGACTACACATACACATTCTTGGCACACACCACAGCCTTTACAGTGCACAATTTTTAATGCAATTAGAAAAAGAAACAATTCCAAATGACAGGAATAAATTGAAGGAATGGCTCGAAGGTGCAATCACAAATGGCTTAGTATTTTTCATTCAGAGGGAATTGCTTCATGAAAAGCATTTCTTCTGACTGTCTAGCAGTTTTTGACTCACCTTGTCCAGTGTTTCAAGAGTCATGGCCATCCCTAGCTGTACTCTGAATTATTTTATTTGTAAAAATGTGTATAAACAATTTTTTTTCTATACTTGGGTGAATAGAAGAGAGAAGTGTTTTTAACTCGTATCATTGTTACTCCAGCCATTGAAAAGCCCCAGTCACTCATTCCTACTTTCACATATCTTATTTCACAATGAAGTTGGGATATTAAGTCAACCAACTTACACATTTCAATGCAAATAAAATATAACAAAGCAATATAACAGAGCTACTTACTGCCCTTTACAGATCAGTGGTAGGGAAGGTGTGGAAAGCTGTTTGGAACTCCCCTGCTCACCCCTGTTAACACATGCATGCTTCCTTAAAGGAGTGATTACACCTTGCTGTTGGCAGTGCAAAGCTTAGTAAATCTTTACATTTTCACTATGAAAGAAGGGAATTTCCTCTTACTTCTGTGGGCAGCCAGCCAGTGAAAGGTGATGGGAAATACATGACATCCTGTTCTGCCTACCTTTCATCTTTGCCGTTTACAGATGCATTTTGAGCCTGACATGCAGGTGTAATTAAAAACAGGTTGATGCCATGCACAGCTCAGCAGATGCACACAAAATTAGTACCTGCTGTGAATCCAAGTACTTTGGCTTTTATGAAGCAGCCAGGCATTTGCAAATTGTCTCTGGTAACTGCAATAATATGAACGTAAGAATAAAGTGGATCGCGTGGCTTTCACTAACACAGAAAAATGGCAAACACTTTTCTCAGTAGTACCCAAAGCAATGTAATGCTAACTATTCATGCTGATGTTTTTCAAATAAGTTAACACTTGTGCACTGGTGCATTTCACACTTAAAAAAAAAAAAATCCTTCTTTTCCTACATTCCCTGCTCGTGCAGGCAGCAATACAGCACCCGTATTCTCCAGCTGGCCACTGCTGTGCTGAGGCTGGAAAGGGCTGGTGCTCTGGTCAATCCCCTTTGCCATGGTCTTTAAAAGGTATTTCTAAGGAGGATTCAGTTCCCCAGCCTACTCACTGGAGGCACTGTGCTCGGCATGCCTAATGCAGCTGCCATAACCTTCTCTTCCCTAAGAGCCAAACCAGGAGGGGAGATGCAGGCAGGAGGTGCTTGCTCTGCAGTGGCCTGGTCCTGCCCTGCTGAGATGATGAGAAACTCTTGCCAGGAGGGGATTCTAGGTGGGGACACGTGCCAAAGTGACAGGGAGCAGAGGATGCGGCCACAAAATTTGATGGCAGCAGAGCTTTCGACTGCAGTACTTTACAAAGATGCCATACTGGCTCCTCCCTGGCAACTGGCAGCAAGGAAAACACAGTTAAAGGAAGATCCATCTCCTGCCTGCCTCACCAGCAGCTCAGGCGGGTTTTGTTGCTTTCAACACCGGGGCAAAGTTGGCTACCAAAATCCTCCCCGCCTCAGTTTGGTGATCCCAGGCCATGAGTAGGAGCTGTCCTTCACCTCGGACGAGCTCAGCACCATAAATCTGTTCTGCTGCACACTGGGGCTCCGTGGTGTCAGACAGGCATCATCAGAGCTCCAGAGCCCAAGTGCCACCACTCCAGTCCTACAGCAGTGCCACTGCCCACGCTCCCTGTGAGTCAGCTGGTGGGAGGGGAGAATTAGGCCCAACATGTCTGGGTTGCAGCAATGATTCAATCAAACTGCTCCTTCCACCTCTGACAAGTGTCTTTTTATGCTTCGTGGTGTTTAGCTTGAAGTTGCCAGTTGGAATTTTTCACACCTGTGGTTTATTTAAGTTCTTATTCTGCTATGGCTCTACACATTCGAGACAGTAAATGTGTCCTGTAGAGCTGTGAAGTATTAGGTGAGGGAAACATTTATGTGCAGGTGATGAGAATAAATACAGGCATGGCTAAATTTTCTATTACTTTCCAAATACAGACAACTGCTACCCATGACCCCCCAGCTCAGAAAACCACTTTTAAATGCTGTGAGGAACTCCTGGCTGAGTCCTCAAAGTATTCAGAGTGTGTGTTCTGGTTATTCATGCAAGCAAATTTTTCATACCACATATAAATATTCCCAAGAATGATCACATGGGCCGATTGTGCTCATTAGGAATACTTAATAAGAGAAAAGGAATGACTTCAATTTAATGTAATCACACCTGAGATCAAAATCTACTTAACATAGAGGAAATTGGAAAATATTTAGAGAACAAAAATTCCAAAAATAAATGGGAAACCCACACTGGGGGGAGGAGGGGGGGAAGCAGGTAGTACTATCAGATCAGACTGTAGGAGGACATTGCCATACTTGAGAAGTGGAGTTACAGAGTAACCCAGAATCATTTCAGACAGTACAGTGGGTTTATCAAGACTTTAATCAACAGGTAAGCAGGAGATGATTTTTTTTTTCCAACCGTTAGACATTATTGTAATAGTTTATTAATCATTCATTTTCAAAAATCCTGGCTTCCTCCAGCAGTTTAAAGTTAACCAAAGAATAAGCACTTGTATCTATTTGAATTACCTTGCTTCAGACACAGCAGAGCTTCCATCGTCAGGGCAGCAAGAGCCAAACATTTCCAACTTCTGTTCTCAGCTGTAACAATTCAAATTGATTAGTCAAAAAATTTTTTAAAAAGAAAATAAAAGTAAAGCAACACATTATATATTTTGTTGTTATACTATCTTCTTTTAAGGCATTTTATTCAGAACAGCTGTGTCCCTACTGTGTCCCATCACTGTCCTGTTCATCTCACTTGCACTCTCAAGATAAATGATTTTTAGATGTACATGGCTGGACCTTGCATTTAAATAGGCTCTAATCCCCATGGCCAGAGATACCATGAATAACTGAAATACCAGAGAATGAATACTTTCACTAACCATGTTTTGCCTTAAATAATCAGAGCACCTGGTAGATCCACAAACATTTAATTAATTTGCTGTTTGCTCCATTGCATAATTAACCATTTAATTTCATTGCCCTCTGGTTTTGCTCACTAATTAATTATTTCTTTTTATTTCCTTGATCGGCTACTTGTGCATTTCTTGCTTTTCCAGCCACCATGTTTACCTTCTTCTTTTTATATCCGCCCTCCTCCCTTTTTTGTTCCTGCCCAATTTCCATCCCTCTTTCTTTCCTTTCTCAGCTGTTGCTCACTCTTGTGTCTCAGCAGTGGAGCAGCCCAGCCCTCACTGGGGCACAACCACTGCCCCCAGACAGAGTGGACCAGGCTGGGCACCACGTTCAGGTGTTGGAGAGGGTGGGGACCTCACTGACAGAGCAAAACCTGTTTGAAGTGTGATGATCCCAGGAGACAGCGTCACGCTGGCTGCAAATGATTCATTTCCAGTTATTAAAGCAAACGTAGCTGGACTGGGGTGACACGATTTAGGACAAATGCTGCTTGCAGTTGTTTGAATTGGGAAGGCTTTAATGACTTGGGGATTTTCTGTTCCTCAGACAGAAACTGCTCACTGGCTGATGTCTTAAACCCACTGTTAATGCTTCGTGGCATCTTGCAGGTTACCAAAAAAAAATGCACAATACAACAAAAATTATCTAGGAAATTAGCTCCTATCGGTACACACAAATCTTTACTGATGCCTAGAATACAGATTTGTTTGCCCTCTCCTCTATGAACTGGTGTGCTCATTGTCCGATCTGGGTTCACTTAATTCTCCCAGAAGTCTTTAAAGCTATTTCTACTAAACATTTTGGATATTTTCTGTTCTCACAAACTGCTTTAGTGAACTTGCACTCTCTGCTGCAACCCATTCAGTCAGCGAGTTCTAGGAATGCAATAGTGACTTTGAATTCAATCTCCTAATGTTGGGCTCTCATTATCTAAGCGTAGCCGATGCATTTTATTTCTGTGAAAGCTTGTTTGGATTTCCGTCTGCCCCACTCTGCTCTGGTTTAGATTTCTTGTCTGAATGCTGTCCAGAATCCAGTGCTTATGCTACCATTCACCCTATCACTTTTTGCTAATTGCTCCCATATTCGAAGGAGTCACGTGTGCCAAAGTGCTGGATTGTGACTGTGCTCTCAGACAGCTCCTAGCACCTCCCCAAAGAGGCAATTAAAACTCTAAACAGTGCAAGGACAGGAAAATTGCCTGTCAGAGGCTCTGGGGGTCATCCGACATTCCTTCAAAAATGTCTTTTTTGTGCATTTGACCTTTCTAAAAGAGGGAACATCTCTGCTGCTGAATTTTCCTCTTTCTTTCAGCAGACTGAAAGCCTGTTTTGGATGATCATTGCTTGAGACTATCAGGCAATGTTCACTCTGATGGATAGGATGATCATGGCAGTTCTGCCCCGGTGGTGGTTCAGTGAAGGACTGAAGTCAGCTCTTCATTTCATGGACATGAGGAACACCGCTGATCTCAGCAGGACTGCATGCACCTCTTGATCCTGTCACTGGCAAACTGGTCCCAGAAACAAAGAAATAGCTCAACTTGAGGTGAATCTGCAGAAGAGATCAGTATGTAACCGTGTGTCTTGATGAATAAAGCAATTTTCCTAAGGATTGCTCCTACAGGTTGATACCACTCTTGGAAAAGGGCAATACAGAGGCTCTGAGACACAGAGCAAAGTGAGGCCTAGTTACTGCTCAAATCTAGTCCAAATTAGGAGCTTTTTGTTCCTATTACCGAATCAAAGGAACAAAATTCCTTAATCCAGTATTCTATGTAACAACAGGTGAATGTAGCACGATGAAGGCAGATGATATTTCTGGAAATGCAAAGAACCTCCTGTGACTGAAGGAACATCATTAAAAGCAGCAAGAATGGTGGTTTCAAAATCAGTTCAGAGTATTGGATCACACAGGAATTCATTTGGCCTAGGTGTAACAGAGGAACTAGTGGGGAAAAAAGACATAAAAATGCTTTCTGCCCTGTGCTGATGAGAAGCAGTGGATGCTCCATATCCAGTCCTGCATGTCCTTGGTAATCTGGAAAAAGCATCATCAGTGCTGGGTGAGCCCCGAGCCCCAGAGCACCCAGGATGGGTTATGTTTCTCTTCACCTTCCAGAGGAGCCTCATCTGGCTGAGGGAGGACACCAAAAGTCCTTAAATGTTCAGTGAAAGATTCTCCATATGAATCTTCAGTCACGTTACACCTGAACACATGTTTTTGGACATCTGTCTTCCATTTGAAAAACAGAAGGCTGAAAAATGTTTCTGGGTCTTTGGAGGGGGGAAGGGGAGAGAAGGGACAGAGGATGCAGCTTTTCCAGCATCAGGATCCTTGAACCAATTCTCCAGCAGGGTCAAGTATCTCATTCTTTCTCAAGAGCTCATTTTTATGCCGCTTTATATTTACCCAGGCCCCTTCCTACACACAGGGAGCTGCTCAGGCCTGGCAACAGACACATGTAAGACAAATTGTTTGGTGCTGGGTAAAGAGCTCCATAAAACCCCAGCAGCTCTTGGTGCTCCAGTTTGCACCTTGGCAAAATATATGTATCCATTCACCCTGAAGGTGGGACTGGCAATAGAAAATCTTTCCATAAAGAGGAGGAAAGCCTTCAGCAAAAGGGAGAACAGCTGTTTTTCAGCCAAAGTATTCCACTTCTCAATTCTGTAAACTGATAAAAGGCTGGACAGCATGGGTGCTCAGTGACTGATGGGAAAGGTGAGGCTCTTCTGAGGTCAACTCATCCCATGGCAGCAGAAATGGCCCTGTTTGCCAGGTGCCAGCCAGCAGGTGCAGGTTGTCCTCACCTCAGGTAGGTATTCTCCCTCAGAGGGCTGCCAAAATCCCCACAGAGGACAGCTCCAAGGGATCAGCTACACCTGAGGTCTGCACATCCCTCTCAGATATCTAAAAATAGCATCTTTTTCAGATTCAGCCCAAGTTTGCCAAATGCTTGAGCTATTTCTTTGTCTCTGGGACCAGTTTGCCAGTGACAGGACTGAGAGGAGCAGGAGTGTTCATGTGGCCCTGCTCTGGAACAGGCTCCACAGGGGGCTGCCACAGCCGATCCCTTTGGCCTCTGCTCCGCGGAGGAAACGTCGAGGAGTGAGGAACAAGTGTGGATCTGTCTGGGTACAGGGGCTTTGAGACAGCCCCTGGCAGCACAGTGCCCAGACAGACATGAGCCTTCACAAAAAGCTGGCTCTGGCCCACAGCAAGCTCTGAGCTCTACCAGGCTGAGGGTCCAGGCAGTCGGTAGCTCCCCGAAGGGATGTTTCTGGCATGAGGGGAACGTGGATGGAAACAGCTCTGGTTTAAATTGCTTAAAGAAGCATTTGCTGGGGGAAATAACTCCAGAGAGGGTTGTCTACAGCCCTGTTGGGGGAGATGCCTGTCACAGAGGCAGAGGATGATGCTGTGTATGGTTCCTCCATAGCTGTTGCAGATCCTTCCCTGCCTCTTTGCCCTGACTCCTCCCTGTCACCTGGTCATCAGTCCCATGTCTGGTTTGCTTTTCCTTCCCTCTCCCTGCCAATTCCTTCCTCTCCTGCTACTTTGTACCAGCAAATCAAGGCAGGTGAATTTCTGAATTTTTCGGGAGAAAATGGCCACTGGCACCACACCAGGGACCTCCCTCACCTCTGGCTGCACTCAATGCCGGTCAAGTCTCTGGTGAGGGTGGGAGGGGGCTGGGGGGAGCAGCCAAGTGAAGTGCTTCAAGCTGTGAGACTTTTTCTGTTTACGTTGCAGGCCAAACCTCTTGGATCTGAACCAGAATGGCCACTTTTTGTGGAGGCAGATATATCTGGGGAGAGCAGGAAAGAGTAGCATGTATCCTGGTCGTGGTGTTCTCCCAGGGAAAACAATAATGTGAGGCAACTCTCCCTGCTGCAGGCTGCACATTGTCCTGCTTGGTGGCAGCAATGGCTGGGAAGGCTGGCATTGCACCCTAAATAGGGAGCAGTTCTCTGGTGCCAAAAGTCACTTCTGCGCCGCTGCCACGCTGCTCCAGATTTTCCTTTGGAGGGGCAGATTGCTCAGAAGGAAGTAGCAAGGCAAGCCCAGTGTCATGTGGAATAGCTGAAATTCCTCAAGTTCCTTTTTGCCAGGATTTCAAGCTGTGAAAGACACATGATCTCCGCTGCTTGAGACTTTAACTGAGGATTTTCCCCAACAGAGATGGATAGGTAGCTGTACGATTTTATTTTATTTTTTTTCCTACATCTGAGTTAAATCATTGTTAGGGCCTGCATTTGGAAGCAGTAACCTCAGATGGGGTTTATCAAAAGGAATATATGACTCTTTACCCTCAGGAACTGATCTGCCCTATGATCACTTTTAGAGGAAAACACAATTAATTCAAATTTTTTCTCCTTTTCTGCCATTCACATTGTTCACAGCACCCCATGAAACTGGAGGTTGAGATCTAGTGGCCTCAAACCTCTCATTGCTGTATTTGGTCTCAGTCAGGGGCCAGTAACAAGCTGTACCTATAAATCTCTCTTGTATGTCTGTAGCAGGAGCTGCTGTCCATTTTCACATTGATAGGGAATGAAATTTAAACACTGAACAGCCTCATGCTGATTCATCAGAAGTAGATGAGATGAAGAAAAGAGAAGTTTTATTCCTTGCCACATCAAGTGGTTTGCTAATTGCCCAGCCCAGTCCATCAGGGGGTACCTGGTTACCTGAAGAGGTGTTTCCATTCGAGGGGAGAAGAGGGATGTCAATAATTTGCGGACAGGAGTGTTGAAACTGCCTCTTAAATAAAGTTAGAGATCAGCAACCTTTGGGGAGGGGGTGAGAAGATCTGGGTTTGAAAAAAAAACAACTGTAGGAGGCACCAAAGGAACATGGTGTAAATGAAGGTTAGCATGATTTAGCAAGAAGGCCCTGTGACTTTGATCTCCTTGGAAGAAAATGAAGTGTAATTTACTTTAATTTCTCTATCACTCATGTCTTTATGAACCTTTGCAGTTCTTGTTATCTGTTCCAGATTTTTTTTTCAGATAAGTATCTTTACTGAACTCAAGATCACAGTTCATTTCCAGATAATTTTCAGATAATTAGCTAACAAAGGCATTACACATAGAATTCCTTCTCCCTGTGTGTCTGGAGCACCCATACCAAGACACAACACCGCTGGAAGTTTCACTGCAGTGTCCAAGGTCTCCACCTTCCATGCCTTTGCTTCCCGGGACAGCTTGAGAGCTGATAGTGCAGGGACAAGAGGAGAGGAAGTGTCTCCTGGTGACTCCATGCTAACCAGGGCAGTGGGGAACATCCCTTCACCTACAGAAAGTTTGCCACAGACTTCACTCGGGGCCAGGATTTTACTCAGGGTCTGTCAAGCTCTTGTCTGGCCTGTGGATTTGAGTGTTTTTGGAGCACATTTACCCAGCACAAATGACCAAGTCAGCAATATGCAGCTGCCTGCTCAGCCATGGTGGCTGCCTGGGAATGCAGGATGAGCTCCCTGCTGGGTGAAAATAGGGCAGGTAAAAGCACAAGGCACCGCGATGCTATCGCAGCTTATTTCACTTTCACCCATAGCTTTGAATGCAGCCAATTACTGCTGGTGAAAAGCAGCTCTATCACCTCCATTTGAATTTTTTTTTTCCTTTTCTTCTAATGCAGATATCTACAGCTTTGTATTATTGCCTTAATTTTGGAAATGAGAAAGGAGAAAAGAGAAGGAATGACACTTGTCCCTGGTGATACAGCCATTGTCAGACCCATGAGGGAGGCTCTGAAATGCCTCCTCTTAGTCTCGTTCTCATTCCTCTGGGTTATAAAGATGTGACAGATACAGTACATGTTCTGTTCTTACACTCTGCTTAGCAAAATCAGACAATTAGGAAGACTCCTTGAACATGAAAACTGAAGACTGAATGATCCAGAAATGTACTTTCTGCTGTTTTCTTTGCTTTTTTAAATTAAAAAAAAAAGTGTTTATTTAAACTCTCAAATAAATTCTGTCTATTTGCTACCAGGTTAAATCTTATTTTATTTCCTCAATTCTTCTCTCTAAAGGCTTTTTTTCTCAGCTTGCATTATGTTGGATAACGCTTAGAATTAATATCACATAATGTTAGTCTAAAAATACATGTACCATTATTATTATCAAATAGAGATAATGTGCGTTGCCAAGTAAAAAGAAAGCTGTGAAATATAATGCCATGTACAAGGATTTTTTTCATGATCTTCCAGAACATGAAGGATAGACATGGGCTGCCAGATACTCATTTCTGATGGATAAATGCAACTGTGGTTTCCATAGCTATGCAAGGTTTTGTATAGCACCCATCACCATGGTATCTAAGCATCTGTTGCTGCTGCACACTTGAGTCCATGGTGCTCTGAAGAGAATTAAATGAAACAAATGAATAGAAGGTCCTTGAGCCTGGCCATCCATAGTGTGGAGTGACTTAGGCCAGGTTCACTTGTGAAACAAGTTGTTTGTTAATCTGTCTTTTCACAGCTCTGAAGTTGCTCAGCTCCTTGTTTTGGTAGCACCTTACAGGAGAGGCATCTGTGTGCCTCAGCCAGTGCCTCTCCCACAGTCCCAGGACGTGGCCACCAAGGTCCTCAGCTATGCACCACGTCAGACAGGCTGCTCCACTGCCTTCTTTAGGGCCTGTGCATCCCAAGATCCTTCCCACTTGGAATCACAAAATCATCAGTTAGGTTGGAAAATGCCTTTAAGGTCACGGAGTCCAACCACTAACCCAGCACCGCCAAGTCCACCACTCATCCATGTCCCCAAGAGCCACGGCTCTTTTAGATACCCCCAGTAATGGTGACTCTATGCCTAACCTGGGCAGCCTCTTCTAGTGCTTGACAACCCTTTCAGTGAAGAAATTTTCCCCAATATCCAATCTACACCTCTCCTGGTGTAACTTGAGGCCATTTCCTCACTTGTTACCTGTGATAAGAGCCTGACCCCACCTGGCTGCACCCTCCTGTCAGGGAGTTGTAGAGAGCCAAAAGGTCACCCCTGAGCCTCCTTTTCTCCAGGCTAAACACCTCCAGCTTCCCTCAGCTGCTCCTCATCAGACTTGTGCTCCAGACCCCTCCCCCATCTCTGCTGTCTTCTCTGGACACGCTCCGGCACCTCAACATCCTTCTTGTTGTGAGGGGCACAGAACTGGACACAGGATTTGATGTGAGAATTTTGTGTCTGGGGTCACTTTCAGAGGTTTTCTTCCCTGGTGTTTCTAGCTGAAGACCTCTTACGTGATTGTCAGGCTTTCATCCTCTCTGCACTACAGGAAGTGTTAAGTCTTGGGAATTTGGCTTTCCCTATGTAGTTGTGATCCCTCTTTGGCGAGATCTGTCTTTGAAGATTTATTCAAATTTTTCTTTTCTCCAGGAGATTTCCTTTATCTTTAATCAGGGAGGTTTACATCTTCCTTTTACCAGACTATTGGTTGTTCTCTCCCTTTTAACAGCACAAATATTTCTTTGGGATGATCTGATGCAGTTTTTATTGGCTCAAATATTAAATAATTCCTGTGCTATCTCATCCTTGGCTATACTTTTTGATGATGCAGATGCTCCCCGTACTTGGAAGGCAGCATCTGAACTCAGAGCAAAATCTTCCTCTAGTGCAATCCTCACGCTCTATAAGAACATGTGCATTGACAACATGATTTTATGCATTCATATCAAGAGATTCAGGGGTGTAAGCTTTTAACTCAGCTGTGCCTGAGACCAGATGCAAGAGTCACTAAGAATTTTGAGGCATTAATAGGGCCTGAAGTAACCAGGTCTGCAAGTTTTACTCTGAGAGAGATTTAATAGACCTCTGCATGAAGATGCCAGGATCAGATCTTGGAAGGTGAATAGCCATGCCTGTATATCACTGTCCTTAATCACAGAATCATAGAATGGTTTGGATTGGAAATGACATTTTAAGATCATCTGGTCCAAGCCCCTGCAATGAGCAGGGACAGCTTCAGCCAGATCAGGTTGCTCAGAGCCCCGTCAAACCAAGAGGTCACAAATTCACAGATCCTTTCAGACTGCACAGACCAACACTGCCAGCAATGAAGCAGTCCCATCAGCCCTCAGCACCTCTTCCTTCACCCACATCCTCCTTTTGCTTGAGCTGGCACAAACCTTTGCACCAAAAGTGGTTTGGAGAAGTGGAAAAAGTCAAAACTAACTCATACAGACTCTTCCTTTTAAACCTGTCCAGTGCCCTGCTCCAGTTCATGGCACAACAGGTGCTTGAAAAGGGAGATGGCATTAGGCAAAAAACTCGCAGCTGGGACTGGAAAGCATCACTTCTCCTGACAGGAGTCCTGGCTAATTCCTGGTTTAAGGGAGTGCAGCGAAATTGTGCCATTGAGGAGGGGTTAACTGGCTTTTGAGTGCTGAAACGACCCGACTAATTGCTGAGCCAGGCCAAGTGTTTCCTCATTAAACTGTGTTGTGTGGCTCTGGATCTGTCACATTACCTGTCTTGAGTTCCTAGCTCCAGTCTTTTCATCCGTGTCTTGCAAATTAGCTGCAGGACTTGGGGGGATGATTCCTTAACCAGCCCTTTCAGAAGGACATCCATTTTCGTGGGGGGAAATTACAAAAGACATTTGTACTACCAGGTTTTTTAGCTGACCTATTTCCTCTCGTTTTCTCAGCACACTGTCATTGGTTAAATAAAGCCTCATTAGGAGAGCTGGCTCCTCTGTCTGATTGCAACGTTCAATTTTGTATTCACGGGTTCCTTTACTGTTTTCTGCAGTTCCTAAAAAAGCCTGGCTGAATGTGGGGCAGGAAAGGGAAATCTGCAATGCTCTCTTTTAGACTGCACTAGCCAATACCGTAAAAATCAGATTCTAAAACTTCCTATAAAATCAGATGTTTTGAGAAAAGCCTGGAGCCTCTGCTCACAGTCAGAGTGGGTGGATGTCCTGCAAGAGCAGCAATTACTGCACAATAAACTAGTCAACATGTCTTGTGTAACTAGCATGAGTCTTTATTATAGGAATATCACCCATGCTGACAGATCAGGCCAGGAAATCCACCCTTCTCCCCGCACACACAGGAGGGCTACGAGGATGCAGCCCAACAGCAGCCCCCAGCTCCAGCTGAAATCATGCTCCTCTTCTTTCACTCAGCACCCACCACAAGCCCGGAGATGGCTGATTTTGTGGGACAGATGGAAAGGGGACCCAAAAAAAAAAAAAAAAGTAGATTCTCTTCTCAACCCTGTGCCTGCTACACCCAGGACAGACAGGGGATGGCTGAGCTCTCCCTGGGCTGCTTCAGCACTGGTACAAAGAGCTGTGATGGCAGCGATGTCCTTTCCATGCACTGCAGAGTACTCACATCCCCTGTTTGCTCATGGGAGGGGGCAGACTCCCTACTTGCCACTTGAAATCTCACTTGAGACTTGAAGAGATGAGTGGGAGACAGAGAGAGAGAGAGAGACAGTGAAACGAGTTGGCATTTAAATTTGTCAATTAAATCCGCAAAGATTCACTACCTTGGATTTTTGCTGCATCACTCCCTAGTTATCCTCTTTCAGTGCCTCTGTCCTCTTTCCTTCTGCAGGTTTTGCAACAGCCCCCTGTGCACATGCTGCCTTACAGAGCACCACAGATAATTCTCTGTTTTTTATTAGCTTTCCAAAAACACATGTAGCTGGACTCCTTTGCTTCAGCCCCCTTAAAGTTTTATAGGGTGTCTATTGTAAAGCTAACTTCTCCATTCATTTGCTCATACGGGGAATATTTCCTTTGAACAGCAGGCATGTTCTGCTAGAAAAGTCCCTCTGGGAAAATATGAAGCTTTGAGAAATGTTCTGTCCTCCCTCAAAGAGGTCCCATCTGAACACAGACAACTTCTACTGCAATTTAAATATCAATAACCACCCCCTGCTGTACCAGTATCTGCTGAAGCACCGAGCTCTGCAGCCATCCATAACTTCCAGTGAAATGTAAGCAATTAACCTGATTTTAATGTTATGTAGGTATGTTACCGACAGTCATCTGCAATTCTTTAACATTCTTCTCAGTGTAAATCACCTCAGAGGCAGGGCAGGCCCTTTCCTAAGGAATTTCAACAAATGCAGAGTTAATAACCAAGGAGCAGAGAAATAACTTTAAAAAGGAAAATATACCTCAAGATTTTTCACTAAGAGAACACAAACAAACAAACAAACAAACCACAAACAAACCAAGACGAAAGCCTGCATTTTAAATTAATTCAAAATGTAAAAAGGCTTGGTAATGCAGCTGCCCAAGAGAATGATTCCAAAGAAAATCTTTATGGGATTTTTTTTAAGGTAGCTAAATTTCATATGATTGCACATGATTAACCAAATATTTCTGCAGATTTGGAGTCTGAAACGCATTTTTGCATTTGAACCCAAATATTTCAGTTGCTCAGAGACCATGTAGGTGCATGGGACCCAAGTGGGTGCTGGGTGAAGGAAGGACAAAAGCTTCTCTTTCATTTACTTTCCAAATCCAAAATTCAGTCTTCTGCATTTAGGGTAAAAAACCCAAAAAGCATTCTCCTACGTGTTTGGGCTCTCCCACATGATGCCACCAGTGCACAAGAGTGCACCAGCAGCACACAAATTCCCACTGCATGCACTTTTCCTCTCCCACTGAAGCCATCCCAGAGAACTGCTCCTGCAAAGGGAAAGGAGCAGGCCCAGCTCTATTTTCAGTGTCACCCTGGCAACCGCTTTCCCCTCCATCTGGATGTCACATCAAAGAGAGATCCTGCCACCTCTCAGGTTTAACACAAGCCTTACAACTTCTGGGGAGGTCTCACAGCCCCAGCCCCAGAGACTGGAGGATATCTTCCCGCACACCTCCCTTTTGAAACTTTGGAGTATTTAGCTCTCACACAAAGAAAACCAAGAGAATATGGCCTAGTTATACTTTTAAAATTGGAAATCAAGAGGATTAATTTAGGGGGTCTTGTGATTCTAAGTTTATCTCTGGATACTGGAATGCCTGAGGTTAATAGTATTGCCCCAGTTTAGCCCAGAAATTTGGATTTGTGTTTGTGCAGCTAATAAGAGAAATAGATTTTCCATATGTTTTACTGGAGTGCCTATAAGGGAGCCATATTATTTATCCAGCACAAATATCCAGGTTAGTGGGGTGGGAGTTTAGCCTTCCTCTCCCTCCCCTCCCCATGAGAGTCTCTGCTCACCCTCCTTGCCCAGGCAGCCCTGGTCACTTCTGCTCCTCCAGCTTTAGGCCACCCACACCAGACCCCAGTGCTGACCACACTCAGCCCTCACTTCTCCTGCACCAGTGGCAGCAAAAACATCTCTGCAAGCGGGTGAGAAGAGAGGGATTTCCACTGGCATTTTATTCTACATTTATTTTTGCTTTCTTGCTGTGTTGCTGATGCTTCAGAAGTCCCAGTCCTTCAGAGCATCCCTTGCTGTAGAGTCACACAAGCTGGAACGCCTCATGAGGCCATTGAAAGTACAAGGACTGATCCTGAGTCAATCAAAATCAGGGAAAAAAAATATTCACTTGTAATTTTTTTCCATGGCCAGAGCTTCACAGTGCAGAGCAGAGAGGACAGCATATGGCCTCTTTCTGAGGCAAATGTTGCAGCTGTCCATTGCAAAGCCTTGAAGTGCTTTCCACCCAAGCTGCTCGTGGTGTTTTGGCCTTGTTAAGTGTTATGATGCCCACATTAAAAACAGGCAACCTGTGGCCCATGGGGCTTCCTACAACCACACAAATTGTCTAAGATACACTTGAAACTGCAGGAAAATGCCATATGCCTTCAGTTCTGTCTTTTCCTCCCATTGGCTGTTCTTTAGTGCATATCTGAAAGAAATAATAGAAAAAAAATTTACAAAAACGACCATAACTCCATAACTTAGGGAAAGCAGTTATTCTCCCACAGTATCAATGAAACACTCCCACAGTCCATCACTGGGTCCACAGGCTCCCATCTGCCACTACTGGCAGAGGAAATCAGTAATTACTAGAAACTCTAAGGAACTATGCAATACCAGAGGTGAGAAAGCAGCGTGTGTGTCTCTTGCTGCCTGTTAAGGATGGGGACAGGAGAGAAAAGATCTTTGCCTTTAATCCACTGTGATCTCTGGCCAAATTGCCAGTGCCTGGGAAAGGAAAGCTGACACTCAGCTTCCACATACCCACCACGGTCACTCCAGGTCTCTGGAGCTGCTTTTGCCCATCCTCAGAGACACGCAGAAGTGGGACGAAAGCAGGGTGGGTGGCAGGAGGATGTCTCAGACACCTCAGTGTAACTGGGGGGTGCCCAGCTGGCAGAGACTGGTGCTAGCAGCAGGTGAGGGAGCCTGTGCTGTGAAGTTCTACTTCTGTGTCACTTGTCAGGGGCAGTGTCTCAGGCCAGTGGAACAAATAAACCTTATCATAGGTGGATCTAGAAGCCTGATCCACATCCAAGCTTTCCATGACCATGGAGGAGTCTCATCTCCCATTCAGTCCTGGTGTTTGAATGTGGGTAGCCACTGGATTAGCTACAAGTGCTGTTCTAGACCAAAACTTTACCTCTGTCTAACATCTTGGAAAAAAAAAGGAGAAGAAAAAAGACAATGTCACCTTTTAGGGAATTAATTTACAGACAGATTGTTACTAGTGAAGACAATAGCATCTGAGTGGAATAGGAGATTAAAAACCCCCAGAATTCTCTTATAAGTATTGAAAAATTATCCTAAGTATACAAAGAAATTTCCATTTAGGATGACATTTGAGATGCACAGCAAGAAAGAAAACAAACCCAAATCAACCTTCCCTGTAAGATCATCAATACAGTTGCTCCAGATTAATGCTGATAAAACTGAAATCTGCCTTCCACCCACGTAAGAAATCTGTGATTAGCAGGTGGGAGATCACACACAGTTTGCAGAAAATTTATATATTAAAAAAAAAAAAAAAATTCAGCAATGGAACAGAGCTGGTTGATTTCCCATTCTGGGTTTGTTCCCAATAGCACTTATGCAAAGTCGTGGGTTTTTTCCTCCTTCAGGCAGATTTTGGCTGTGCGAAGCAGCACAATTTGCCCCGGAGCGTGAGGCAGAGCAGCAGCAGCCTCCTGCCACGAGCTGCTGCTCTGCAGGTCCCTGCTGCCCCTGAGCGTTGCTGCAGCCAGGGCAGGAGGGAGCAGCACTGAGATGTGCCACCCCCTTACACGGCTCTGGTGCTGGAGGTGGAGAACATGTGGAGGAACATTTTCTGTGGAGCAGAGGCAGATGGAAGCGGGCGCTGAATGGAGGGAGCGTTTCTGATATCAGAAATATGCTGTGCTCCCACAAAACCCACCTAATGTCTCAATACTAGGACTGCACTGAATTTAAAGGACAGGAAAATAAGTGGAAAAGCAGAATGACTGAAGGGTCTATCAGATGTGACACTCCAAAAATATGGGAGACAAATGGGAGAAATGTAAGCCACACTTCACTCCATGTCTGTAAGCAACGAGTGCTGGTGAAAAAGGACACAGACAGCTCCTGACAGTAACTGGGTCTGATACCTTTGATGTATTTAAGTTTCCAGTTTCTCAAGCACAGCAGGATAGTAGAAATTTAACAATCCCACACTCCCAACACAATGAAACATGTAAGATATTTCTAACAGGTTTGTCACATGAAGGTAGAAAAACACAGGAGAAAAGATTACTGAACTAATGATCTTATCACATGGGATGGAGAGGGGATTGTGATTTAAACATAGGAAAAAAGACAACTTTGGGGATGGCCAGGAGAGCCAAAATCACCTTCAGGAGAGGGACTGCAGATGGGAGAGGACAGTGCTCTGCTGACAGGTGTCTTCTGAAGGAGCCACACCACCAGGCTGTGTGGCTCAGAGGCACTCAGGTGGTCCCCAGCACAGCCAGACTGTCAGCACGTGTAGGGGCTGGGCGGGTCAGAAGGGCCTCTAACTGCCAGTATTAAAAAAAAAAAAAAAAAAAAAAAATATATATATATATATATATATATATGGTTAGTTATGTGTTTGGTTTTAGATAGAGAATAAAAATCAATGGTTTGGAATTTTTCCTGTGAGTGTCTTGATTTCAGAGACAGGGAGACTGAATGAGGTTGCAAAAGCCAGTCAAGCACTTACAGGCTTCTTGCATCTCTGATTCTCTCTCTGAGCTCCGCTCCCCCTTCCTCCTTTGGAGGGGATGCATCTTGCAGTTTGGGAAACATTGCTGTAGGATAGAAACTGGAAGGTAGGCGAGGAGCTGGAGGCTGTTACAGGGAGTGTTTCAGTTTGACAGGGTAGGAGAGAAATGGAGCAATCTGCAGAAATGGCAAGGGAAAGTTTTGTTTTGTTTTGCTTGTTTTGTTTTGCTTTTTACTCTGTGCAACTCCTTTGCTATTTCATTGAATTCCCAACCTCTCCCTCTCCAGTATTGCTCCATCCCTCCTCAGCCATCCCCTTAAGCCTCCCACTCGCACGTTCGTTAAGGATTAATTATTTCCTTTACACTCATCCTTGCCTGCCCTGGCCTTCCCCACATGTTCAGAGCTTTACCAAGCTCCTTCACCTCTGCACAACCCAGCTTCTGCTCACTCAGAAATCCCCTGTTTTGAGAGATGACAAACTTCTATCCAACTAGCCAGGACCATTCCTTCTTTCCCTTCCCCAGGGCAAACCACCACCCCAGCCTCGAAGCCAGGCCTTGCCTTGACCTTGGCACTGGGCATGTGCTGCTGCATCACCCAGGAAGCCTCACATCCCTGCCATCTGTTCCACCTGGGCTCAGAAACTCCTTTATTCTTGTTCTGGCCCTGGAAAACCGAAGAAAGCAGCAGGAAATCCTACAACTGGCCTTCATCAGGTCAGTCTGGCCTAGGCAGAAGCTGATGCACTCTGTGCCTGGGCAGCCCAAGGGCTCACAGGAATGCTCATCCCAAGGGGTTGGAGCCAAGCTGCTCCAAGGCACTGTGGCCACCCTGGCTGCCATGCAGGTAGTCCCAATCACTGACCACACTGCAAATTGCAGGATGAACACTCCCCTTGCCCCCCAAAAACCCAACCCAGCCCGCCCCAACAGGTGGAGTTTGAATAGCTGCAGTTCTGACTTAGCCCATCACCTGTATGACCAAAGTGCAATGCAGCTACACGAAATACAGCTTGTGTCTAGGGGAAGGCTGGAGGCAGGAGAGGGGAAGACACAAATCACCCAGGCACAGAGAGGAAAAGATAATGAGGAAAGCAGGTATTTATAATATTTTTTTCATCTGCAAGGACACCTACACCTTAGCCACAACAGGAGTGTCAAGCACTCAGATCAGCTAGAACTGGGGCTTTGGGAGGTGGAATTTTTGTCTGGCTCTTTCCCTTTTAATGAAAAGTGTTATTCCATCTGACTAGCTGAAACTTAAGGAGCCTCATGAGAAAGAGGTAGCCCCTCCACTGCCACTCAGGATGAATACATTCATTTAAAGACAAAACAAATGTGTTTGTCCTTGAAAAAACTGTGACGCTGCTGGCTGGAAGAGCTGTTTGCATTTAAAATGGTATGAGAGTGTGAAGTGTGAAAGTTATATATACAACACAGATTAGAGAAGAGCAGCCTTTCCTCCTTACTAGGAGGATTTTTCCCCCATTTTTTTTCCATTTGGAGCCACACATTGCAGGTACTGATCCCGTTCTTCCTTTGCGTCCCGAAAAGCAGGAGGGTGTTTGCCTAAACATGCAAGCACAGAGGCAAGACTTGTGTATTTTATATAGGAAACTGCTTTTGTTTGCTGCCAGTAGGATACACAATGTGCTCTCTACAGGGGATCAAGATGTAGGGCTGTACAAACACCGAGCAGCAATACCTTACATAACCGGCCCTGGGGGAGAGCTGTGTGTCATGAGGAGAAACAGTTTTGCCAGGAAAGGTAAAACACAAGAGGCGATGTAGAATTCATGGAAGAAAACAAGAGGCTGGTGGAAAACACAAACCCAAAGAAAACAAACTCACTGTGCAGATAATCACCAGGCAGACGGCTCAGTCGGAGCAGATTCAGTCAATTCACTGCTTATTGCAGCGACTGCATCTGCAGCTCTTCCCCCATGGGATTTGCCTTGTTTGCCAGCACCAGGCACATGGGATTAGAGGCAAGGGATGCTGCAGTGGTGCTGGAGACGGGACCAGATCTGGGGTGGGAGCAAAGGTCCACTGACTGTGTGGTTTGGGGAAAGGTGTTTTCTGTGAGGCTGGTGGGGAGCCCAAGCGTGGGTGCTGTCCCCTGAGTAAAGTGCTGGGCCTGGAAGGACCAGGGATCTTGGGGAGCTGTAAATGCACCTTTGCTCCCCACCAGGGGACTGCTTGGCTGTGTGATGAGAACAAAGCTCATTGGGCTCCCCCTAAGAGCTCTGTTCCCATACAAACCACTGTGGACCTACACGATCAAAATGACCACATAATGGCACGACAAGGTGTAAGTTTGTCTCATGAATGTGTAGGTGGGTTTCCCCATGGGTGACTTCGAAAGAGAGACCCTCTGGGAAGAGGATGAAAGAGTGAAATGGGCTTGTAATTTGTTGACAACCTGAAACTTTGCATGCAAGAAGGTCACTCACTGCTGGGCCTGCTGAGAATGCAGCCAATTGTAACCAGCAGCAGCTTTTCTAAACCTGAATCAAGAGAGGACAGTGAAAATATCACCGACCATCCCAGGGAGTACCCTTAAACTTCAGATTGCTCCCTGATGCACCAGCAACACCTTCTTGCATTTTAATTCACCCCATTAACACTTATTTCTCTTTGGGACACTCCAGGATATCAAGTGACCTCTCCAAAACCTTGCAGACCACACAGAGAGCAGGTACCTGTAATCAGCCTCATCAGCACTGTCCATTATTTAACAAAATTAATAAATTAAAGCCTAGGAAATGAAGAATATCTCTTCCCTTCTCCAGCTTCCTATTAGCATTGCCTTCAAGGATGATCCCTCTCTCTATAAAAATGTCTTGGAAATGCAGGACACTGTAAGGAGCTGAAGGTCTTAACCAAGACATCAGTAAACATCCAGGCCAAGCCAACCTCAGTGTTCTCTCTGATGATGCACATTATTCCTGCCACTTCACTGAGGGTCCTTCACCTGACAGCAGGCTTTTGCCGATGACCACTGCAGAATTCCAAAGAAAAGACGGAAAACCTAATGTAAGCTGGAAGCAGCAGTGAGCTGCTGCACTGTGTCTGATGCTAAGCAGGGAAATGGGTTTGATTTTTATAGATGTCTTTTGCACTTCAGAAAAGTACTGTAATTGCAGATAGCAAACTGAGTAAGAAATAGCAGTTCTGCTGCCAGTGCAGACGAAACACTCCCCAAAGCCTGTTATTAATAGAAAGGCAGGGGCATTGCCGGCAAGATAAAAAGGTCAGGGAGAACTTTTAGCCATTTTCCAATTAAAAAGCGGGGGGGAAAAAAAAGGAAAGGAAAGTCATTCTAGACATATTCTGAGGTGAAGCAGAAGTCAGATTTATAGCGAACTTGCAGGCCGTGAACACAAATGTCCTGAACACCAAATATCGACAGAGCAGGGACACCCTGGCTGCCTCCCACCCGCTCCCATCCCGAGCCCTGCAGCTGGGAACAGGGAGTGCCACAGCCTTGAGGAAGAGGTCTGTGATCCAGGCTGAAAGCTCTGGAAAGAGCAGGGGATTTTTGGTGGTGCTGCTGAGGGCTCGAGAAGAAGTTGGGGGATACTCCAGATCTGCTCCTGCGCCTTCTCTGTCTGTGAAAAATGTTCCTAAGACTCAAAGCCTCAGAACTGGCAGCAATTTTTTTGGTAGAAAAGTCAACAATTACATCCCAAACTTCCCAGCCCAAAAATCTGAAGGAGATCTGGGGAATAAAAGAATCTCCTCACTCAAAAGATGCATAACAAATTGTATTTAAAATATCAAAACCACAGAAAAAGACCATACAACAAGCCCTGTGGAGAACAGGTGCCTAAACAGAATTTCAAGAAGAATTTCTATAAGAGGATGGTTTTGTAAGAAGTGATTTTGCTACTCCTTTGCAGTATTTTTTCTTATGTATAATCTTGCTAAAAAATGAAAATATGGAATTGGCATACCCTCCTAAACTGCTTTCTCCTAAAACTGCTTTTTTAAAAAATAGCATTAACTGAACCAAATAACAACCTGAAACCCTGCTTTTAATGAACTCTATGGAACCTGAATTCAATTTGCAATCAGAGAAATATTTGATCCTGGGTTTGGCAACTTCAATTTATGCTTGCAGGTCAGACGCAACCATTAAATCTTTTCCAGAAGTATTTACGGCCCTGAGTTTGAAATTATTTGTGGTACTGGTTTAAGTGTTTGCAGGATTGGAGCATAATATACTTCTGAAAAAGGATTAATTGTTAATCTGTAAGGGGAAGGAGTTTGAAGTAAAATTGCAGAATAATTTTCAAGTGTGCTGTTCTTTGTAGCGTGTAACACGTTCTTCTGGCCAACAACATAAAATCCTGAAAGCATTAAAGTATTTTTTAGAATTTTACCTCAAAACCTTGATACTTTGATATTTTATCAGGACCTTGATAAAAGAGAAGTTCATGATTTTAAATATTTTAGAATGAAACTTCAAGAAATTATAACTTATATTTCTTGATTCCTTAGTAGCTTGTAAAACTCAGATTGAACCCATGCAAACTGACAATGAAATAGTGACTGAGAAAACTGCAAAACATAAAATGCACTTTAACCTCCCAATAAAAATCTATAATTATTCTTCCATTTTTTAAAGCACTGCAAATGGATTAAGAACTTGTTGGAATTACAGTTTTATTTCTATCTCCATCAAGGCAGTAGAGTATGACTGATAGGGAGAAATAATTGTTTCCTACATTGATAGGAAAACTTTGCTCTTAACATAAAAACGTGATAAAATAGAAAGATAATTTATGTAGTTCTATGATTTAGTTAAATAATTTATCTCTTCCAAGATATATATGATATTTTTACAGTTCTTTATTCCTGTTGAAACAATTTTTGATAACAGATCACATGAGATGCCAGCATATCACTACGTGTCAGTTTTCCTTTTGATATAAATCACTACAATTCTATCGTGGAGGCTATTCAGTATGAGAGGTAAAAAATATTTGTATAGGTCTTTGAAAAATAACTGTTCAATTAGTATGTTTTTATCTTGCACAATTGAGAAAGTATAAACAATAATTTCAAAAAGAAGTAAAATGTGAGATGCTCAACAAATGCTTTTTAATTGATAATAATAATGTACTTTATCATATACATTAGGTAGCATAACATTTCATCGTGGAATAGTTTTCTCAAAATGTATTTCATATTCAAATTCAGAACAACTGAACAAAGTGAAATTTAAAATCCTACTTTTAGGGGAAAAAACCTGATAAAATTCTGTAACAATAAACGTGGGGTTTTTTCATACTTTTTCTTTTCAAAATTAACACTATATTTGTTTGGGTTTTTTTTTTTGCTCCTCCCCTCCATGCTCAATAACATTCCCCTTTTTTAATTCATAGAATAAGAAGATCATGTAATTCATAGATCATCAGAAGGAAAACAGCTAACATAATGACAGGCAAATTGCCAACGATCTTAGGTGGTTTTCACTGTTAAAAATCCTGAACCATGAACACTCTTAAAACCCATAAATTACTGGTTTGGGAAGTGTTCCACATAGGCAGTAAAGAAGAGGCATGGAAGGGAAATATAAGGCTCTTTTTCCCTAGGGTGAATGGATGTCCATTTTCAGATCTGTGCCTCACATTCTTTGATCTGCTCTTTCCTTTATACTTTATATAGTAAAAAAAAAAAAAAAAGAAAAAGAAAAAAAAAGTCCAAATGTAATCTGAAATTGGTTGAAATCCAAACAGGTCACCTGTGCAAAGCTCCTTGTACCTTGACGAGGTCCTCCCCCTGTCTCTGCTGTGTGGGAGCAGTTCCCAGCCTCTCTCATGCAAGTCGGGGCAGTTCTGCATTCCCTGAGCTAAACAAATATTGCACGAGGTGCAGCTTGGTGAGGACTTAGGGGTGTTCCAAAACCTGCAGGAAATCACACAGTAGGAGTACAGGAGGCTGAGCAAAGCCTTTGCTGCCTGCGTGCTCGGTGTTGGGGTGTGAGAGGTGGGAACAGGGCTCTGTGTTAGCCCTGTGCTCACACGCAGGGGGCAGAGATTAATGGAAATTAATAAGATTTTCCTATACACATATGAGGGACAAAAAAAAATGTCTTCAGCTACTAATCTGATTTTGGACTACAACTAAACTAAAAATTCACACAAGGCAAAGGGAATTAACAGGTTCCATACCTTCCTATCAGTCCTAACATTAATTTTGGGTGCCATGGCTATGCCATAACGGAGGGCAAAGGCTGCAGCTCACGTAACCAAACGCCTCCATGTATTGCAGGAAAGTCTGTTCCTGTTAGCTGAGGAGCACAGAGAAGTTCCTCATAGCACATGTGCTCCCTGAGGCAGTATTAATTCATACTAATCATTATTATGGAATGACGATAACAAAAAATGACTAATCATTCATTAATGATTATATTAAGTGTTTTATTTTGCATGGATGACAGCCTTGTACCAGGCAGTGGGAAATATCTGCTACCCTATTGTTGCCTGCTTGTCAGTGTATCAATCTATATCCTGCTCAAGGAAGTGGCCAGCATGAACAATTTATTACAACAGATAATACCAGGAGCTCTTCCTTTATTTAAAGTGAAAGGTGCTCATCTCTTAGACCTGAAGGTATTGATTTAATATCCCACTAATCATGGTTGGGAAATACTATATAATGGACCAACACTTTCCACATAGATTTTGTTAGAATGTCCAGTTAAAACACAAAAAATAAGCCCCCTGATTTCCATATGCTCTTAAAAGATTTTAAGCAAATTATTTTAACATAAGCATTTCTCTTTTCTTTGACTTCTTAATTTTAAATTTCAGCCAATTATCAACAAAAATAAGGATGAAGAAAGGTACAAAAAATGTCCTTTTGTCTCTATACACAAATCAAATAATTTTTTTACTGTATAAAAATTTCCAAGAAGCAAATGCCTTTCTCCAATAGCACTGCCAGAATATTATAGATTTTTCTGGTTCCCTCACGTCTGCACTGCTCCTCTCCAGCATCAGTGCTTGCAAGCCACGCTTCCTCTGGTTCAGAAGGTAGCTGGTGAGATAATTGTATTGATTTCTTTCACCCCTCCGTGTTCTTGGCTCACCTTCTCCCTCCACACCCAGCTTCCTTCAATTACTTCAGGCAGGCTTTGCTGTCCAGCTCTGACCCTGTTACCCAGACAGGACCCCAGCAGCAGGGTCAGTTCCTCCCTCCCCTCCCCGTCCTGTGCCTGATCCCAGCACTTGTGCAATTCCATCTGCTGATCCTTACAAACTGGGAAGGCAACGCTGCCAATGTCTGTAAAACCACCAGCTCTTCCTCCCCTGAGCCACCTGCCAGGGTGGTTTTCACCTGGGACTGGGCTCTTACGTGGCTTCCCCTGTTCACACTCTGATGGGGCTCATCCACCCACCTATTTCTGACTCCAAGCATTTCTCCTTATGGATTACAGCACGTTGTGTCTGGCAGACAGACAGGCACCAAAAGGAAGGGCCAAATTAGGGGGCTAAATGCTCAGAAATGACCACACACAAGAGCAGCAGCAGGAGCTGCCTAAAAGATATATCAGCCTGGAGACCTCCAGCTTTCATACCTCAGTTTGTATTTTTCCTGGCATTCTTTGCCACCAGGGAAATGAGGAAGGAGTCATAGGCACTTTTACTTTCCGTACTAACCAGAGTGGTTAGAGACACTCTTTTTGTTTGTTCATTTGTTTGGAGGGTTTTCTTTTGGTTTTTTGGTGTTTTTTTGGGGGGTTGTTGTTCTTGTTGTTGTTGTTTATCTTTTTGTTCAGTTTGGGGTTTTTTGTTTATTAATTTTGAGTGGTCTCTCTCAGTTTCTGTGAAGATTTAGTGTGTGGCATATGTGTGTCTCACACACAGTGGTGCTGCCTTTCCTTTGCAACTGTCCCTGGGATCAAAGCTGCCCCTGAGCATGAGATGGTGACAGGAATGGCCTTGTTCTGTTTCTTTGCTGTTGAGAAGCAGGTTTGGGTTTGCACTTTCCTCTTGCTTCTTGTTTGGCATGTGGTGCTACTGCACAGAAAGCCTCAGCAGCATAGAAATCAGGCAGTTTCTCACAAATGTACATTTCTCATGAAGCTTCATTCCAACAAGATCCCTTATTTATGCAGAAGAAGGATGCTCCTGTAGTTAGTGCTGCAGTCCCGGCCTTCAGAGATGTGCTCCGGGCTTCTCGTGTGGCTGGGGGACTGTGGGATCACCATGCCCTTTCCCCATGTGTACAGAGCATTTTCATATTTCACCCTGGTTCTGGGAGTACAAAATACCTGGGAGATGCTCTGCTGTCACACTGAGTGCTGTGGAGAGACAGAACTGCCAGCTTGTGACAGGGACTCGCTGGAAATCTTCCCAATTCTTGCTGGGTTCAGCTAACAGTGGTTTCCTAGTGTTGCATATGGCTGGACGAGCTTTAAATGACCTGGAGAACAGATTCTTGACAAAAATGTGCCTTTTGAATAGTTCTGTAGTGTGGGTACCACACTTTACATCCCCACACTACTCCTTACCTTTGGGGGACAGCAGGGATCCCACAATCGTTGGTCTCCAGCTCCAAGACTGCATGAATATAATACATATTCCAAACTCCCCAGCTGCAGTCACAAAGCCAGAGTCTAAATCATTTGTAAACATGAATTGAAAGCTTGCATTCCTGTCATACATGATTGTGTTTACACAAATATATATGTGCCCATGTATATGCATACATCTTTATGAACTGAGTTATGAAAATATATTTCATCATCTTATAAGACTTGACAGTCAGCAGCTGCCTGGGTGCAAGAATCTTTCTTTTTTTAAAGCTTCAGAAGGAGGAAATAATTCAAACACATCTCTGTTTATAGGAAATAAAAATAATTTCGATTCTGTATTTCAATGTAGCAAAAAGCTTGACAAAGCTGAAATCTTGTGTCTCCCAAACTCCAAATGCTAGTGAGTCTTTCAAAAGTTTACTGAAGGAATGCCTGACCACTGCTTTACCTCCCAATCCCCTGTTTTCTACTCCTTTCAGATAATAGACTGACTTTCCTGTTTAGGTTTGAAACTGTAAAGCTGGTCTTTCAACACCACCAGCCTGTATGCTGAATCCTAAGCTTATATTTACTGACCTGGAAAAAAAAAATCCCCATTACCTTCTGAATCAGCAGTCATTTCAATGCTGTGCAGAACTCACAGAAGTAGGCATACAAAATTTAACACCAGTGCAAAGCACACGAGGAGCAATCAGTGCTGGAACAAACAGTTTGATGAACCTGAAAGCTTCTTTAGAAGAATACTGATAGTCCATTTGCAAGAGAGAAAACTGCTTGAAACTTCAGAGATTTTTTGGAAGGGGGGGGAAGTTTGTATGGAGGTTTTTGTTTGTTTTGGACTTTGCTGCAGAAAAATATCATGTTGGTTTATGAATTTTAGAGTCACTTGCGCGAGAATAAGGAATATAAAGCAGTAAATGAAAAGCAGTAAATGCAGCTCCCCATAAAAGTGTAAATGCTTTGAGTGTAAGTGCTTTGAGACAGCAAATATAGGAAGAAAGCTGGCAAACTCTAAACATCTCATCTTTTGAGTCAAAGCACTGTGCAGTGCCCAGCATGTGCTCCAGAAGTACCTGTATTCCTCACTGGAGGGAGAAGCCCATTCCCACACAGAAATTTTATGCTTGAAACGAGATGATCTCTGGGGTATAAATGAGTTTGTGCATAGAAGCTGCCCTCAGTAAAATCCAGACCTGTGACTTAAGCTCCAGGACACCAAAGCTTTACAAACCAATAACGTGAAAAGTAAATGCAGATTTAATAACATACAAAACCTGAATTTTGTAAACGTTGTAGACCCTGATCAGAACATTCAGTCTCTGAAGTTTTGCTGATGCTGTGTCTGAGAATGAACCTGCTCTAACTTTCTATTTTGTGGACATCCTCAGGGAAAAAGGGTGAACAGATGAGAACTGTGGAAGTCAGCAAGGTACCACATTAAAACACAGCAGGTCAGAAAGATGTAATTTTGTGCTAGGCTGCTACAGCATGTAATCATCCTTGAAATGTCTCATTTCTGTCGGGAACAAGTCTACTGTATCAGTGAGTAAAAGAAGTAGGAAGGAACACATCATTGTGAAAATTCAATGTGGTTGATGAGGCACCATAAAAACCCCTCACGTTTAGTATAAACAAACAGATATGACATTGTGCCAACAGAAGGATGAGGAAATGCTCCATCAGGAGAAAAGGACATGGAAAGTCCACCTGAAAGAAACAGATGACAGAAATGGAAACATCAATAAATGGGGAACAGAGGCAGATGGACACAAAGGTTCTGTTAAGGGGCAGCCTGACTCGGGCAGTTTACTTTGGAAATTCTGTCACCCAGATAAAGTCCTCATTGAATTAAAACTGGATGGAATTGATTCCAGTTTTGCATCCCATGAAAAGTGGACCTCCAGTTTGCTTCTGAAAGGAGCTTACAGTGAGGTGGGTATGAGTCTCTTCTCCCAACTAACAAGTGATAGTACAAGATGAAACTGTCTCAAGTTGTACCGGGGGAAGTTTAGATTGGATATAAGAAAAAAATTAAGTCACCAAAAGGTTTGTCAAGCGTTGGAACAGGCTGCCCAGGGAAGTGGTGAAGCTGCCATCCTTGAAGGCATATAAAAGACATGCAGATGTGGTGCTTGGGGACACATCTGTTCAGTGGTGAACTCTGCATTGGACTTGATTTCCAATCTAAATGATTCTATAAGCAAAATTACATATGCAGTAATTCAGCTGGGGACCACCCTGGCTGCCTTTTCTTTTACCTCCTCCCCATGTCCTTCTCTTCATCTTTTTGTATTAAAACCTTTGGTTTACCCAGTGAGATATTCTGTAACAGGTGAATTTGAACATGGGGATAAAAACAACCCATGCTTTGGGAAGAGCAACCCAGACATGCTGTGAAAATCAGGTTTTTCCTCCAAAATGAGAGCCTGGGTAGACCCTGCTCATTCCTGTGAGGAGCTCAGAGGTCTGGCTGAGCACCCTGCTTGGTGGCTGACAGGGCTGGGTATCAGATGCACCAGGCAACCTGGGGTGACCCTGCTTCCAGCCCTCCCTCCCTGCCACACTGCCTTGGCCTTATCCACACTCAGGGCTGCTGTCCTGGTGTTCCCTTCCTGCTGCTGTGGCAGAGGGATCAGACAGAGCCTGTGAGTCAGCCCTCAGAGCCAGGGGAGCTCCATCTCCTGCCAGCCCCACGTGGGCACTCACTGAAGTGGGTCATCCCAGGCCTGCCTGCTTCCCAGGGTGGCTTCTTGGCTTCTGGAGGATGACTCCCTCCTCCATGCTCCAACTGTTAGAAGCATCTGCCCTTTGCTGGCACTCAGCGCTGGGACTTTGGGGATATGAACTCATTTTTGAGAGTGAACATATTCCAGCCTCTTCCTCTTCCACAGCTCCCCATTTTTTCCTTCAGCCCACCTCCCAAAAAAACCCCACCCCAAACCACAATGCCCAAACCTCCCATCTCTGAAAGAATTGCTATTGCTGAACTGTGAAAAGGAGGGGAAGGGAAAAAAAAAAAAAAAAAAAAAAAGAAATGGTTTCCATGGCAAATTTGCAGGATTTAATCTCAGCACAAAAAAAGAAGAATTTTAACATTCTTTCCCTGTTTTAGAACAGGCTGGTTAGCAAATGAAATTGTCTGTTGTGTGTTGGCTTTCAAGGGTATTGCACTGATTTATGTCCACAGAGACTTTGCCCCAGTATTTTCCTATTTTGTTCTTGTAATCAGAAGGTTGCTTATCACTGCCCTGTGAAGAAGATTAACATAATTTAAACCAATAGCTTTGTCCAAAAGCTAGTCAGAAGCCTGCAGAGCTTGCTATGAAATAACCAAGTTTCTAGAAGTTTCTCCCTTCTGAAACCCACTGTTGCAAGCACTGATGGCAATGATATAATTTTCTATTTGGTTCATCCATGTGGTACTGGATGCCTCAGTGGAAATGACCCTTTCTTAAAATGCTCCAAATGTCTTTTCTAAACTGGCTGCAAGTATCTGATTTATTGGCCTTGTGACCCAAGACACATTCAGTGTATGGATATAGAGGAGATTTCTTTTCCCCTTGGAACATCAGCAGTGTCACACCACTTCTGGCTTCAAACACTTATTTTTTCCCCCTCATGTGAATTCAATCAAATTGATCTGGGAGGAGAGTGACTTTTCTGATTGGCATCAAGTCTGCACACTCTTCAGTTTTGCAAGATATAAACACATCCAAACAAAGCCTGCAAATGATCAAAGATGATTAAATTAATGGATCTTTTGTCCTCTGCTTCTTTCACTGTGGTAACCGTTCTCAAATGCTCCTGATAAATAGCTTCCATCCCACCCCTCAGCTCCACTTTCTTCTGCAAATCACACAAGTTCAGAGCAGATACCAGGAAGTAAATCTCCTAGATACATTTCCCAAAAAGCAGCACCCATACTGTTGATAAAACCACCTCTGTGCTTTGTTGACACATTTCCCAGCGTAGCACCCTTTTTATTGAGAAACAATAAAAAAGGGAAATAGTAGGAAAAATACCAGTCTACATTTAGTTTATGTAAGTGAAGCAAGAGTTTTTGACTTCTAGTTTTCAGTTGGATTGCTCCTGTTACCTGGAGGGATTTTAATAGAAAAGCAAAATCAGTATATGTTTATTTGTAGATAACTCATTGAACAAAAACCTGTACACTGAAAAATGTTAAAATGTACAGGTAGAATTGAGTTGCATGAGACCCAGTTTGTTCTTCAAGTGTAAGTTCCTCTTCCTTGCTCTTTCCTTCTATAAGAATATCCATGTTTCTATATTATGCTAACTTCAAATGTTTTCCTTGAGACCTCTACCATGTTTGGTTAATTGTTAGGTCTCAGAACACTGAGTACATAGGCATGTCTAAATGTCAGCATTAGGGATTTTTGAGGATTCCAGTCCTGCTTGTCCCCACAGAATAACTAATTACATTATGATCTTTTTAAAAATGCATAGATTTGTAGATTTGTTTTTCTTTCCATCAAAATTTCTGCACAATGTTCCAAGAAGAAGTAGACCCAACATTCAGACTCAGACCAAAGTTTTTGAACCACCTGGCATTTATTAAAAAAACACCTCACACAAAACCAAAAGGATTTGTTTGGGCTCTCTTATATGTCCTAAGACACACCTGGGCAGGAAGTAAAAGGATCTGTCAGTCCTTATTCTGAGATCAGTGTCTGCACTCCAGGGCTGTTTATTATTTGTGCAGCTCCTATAGGTTTTTGTGGCGGTCTGGGTGCTTTCCACCTGTGGAAATTCTGTGTCATTATAGGCTTTTAAAGACCTAAACAGAATCATCTTGGTACCACCAGAACATAAATAGTGACAGAAATGGCTGTTCCTGCTCTGAAGTACCCACAGTTAGTTTGGAAGTTTTCAACATTTTTGTTTTCCAAAAAGAAAAAATACAATAATCCTAGATAAGTAGGTATTACCCTTTTTTACAGATAAAGGTAGAATTTGCTGCTTCTTATGAATAGTGAATACAAATAAGTAGAGCATAAGCACATGCTTGTTTTATTGTATAACTTCTAAAATGCTTGTGAAATTATATGTACATGTACATTTAATTGCTCGTTTGCATTTTTTCAAAAGTTTTAATAAAAAAGCCTAATCCACATTACATAAACATTCAATAGTGTTAAAATATCAAATGCACAGGTAAAGTTCACGTTAAGGTAAAATTTTTCAATGAAAATTTATGACAGAGGCACCTTAATTCTGTTGGGTTGGCTCAAGAGCTGCTCAGTCTTTTGAAGAGCTTATTCTAAACCTAACAAGTTAAACCTAAACAGAAGAGATTCTGAGAAAGATCTTCGGCTAAGAAAGGAAAGTGTTTACAACCCATCTTAATCGGAATACAGTGAAGATGGAATCCATCTGTAAATCATTTGCCATTACACTTCCACCTCTAAACTTTTTCCCTCACCAGCACTGGTGAAAAGAAAGAGAAAATAATTTCGTATCAACAAAACATGTTGTTACAACAGGTTTGGGTTTTTTTTCATTACATTCCCAATATAGAGAAGCTTTTCTTTGGCTCTCTTGCTTGTGAGTGTCAGACAGTGAAGTGGAAGATGTAAAACTCCATCAGACACGGCTCTCTGAGGATCCCTGCACACGTTAGTCGGCACATCAGCTAATTATTTTTGCAGATTAATCAAATCTGCATTTGTCCTGAGCTCAATGCAAAGCTACGTCCTGCTTACAGAGATCCTGATGATTTCGTTTCTTTCAGCACACCCAAATTCACACGGTGGCTCTAGAAGGAATTTTTAATTGATGGTAATTGCACATGAGCCTCCTAATGAGTCAGATGAGCTCTTGCTTTCCTACTGCATTCCAATGAATTCATCTGGGTGTGGGAGCTGGGGAAAGCTTGTTAAATATAGAGCCCTGGCACTGAGAGACAAATGCAATGCTGCAGGACTGCTGCTATTTCTTAAGAGTTTGGTCTGGGTGAGGGCTGTCCTCGTTAGCACTTCATAGTCTTTCATAATTTTTTTTTCTAATTCAAATAGCACAACTAGAGAGTGTTAAATATGCACTAACATGATTTACTTGCTGCCTTCATTTTCATCTTTAGAAATACAAACACTTGGTATTTGTAGGTCTCTTTTTCAGACAGATGCCAGTACCTGTTTTCTAGGCATGTGCATTAAAGGTTAATCTCATTAAAAAGCCTATGAAGTACAAAACTTACAAGAAAAACTGGAAAAAAGTCTACTCATTAATTACTAAACTGTCTTTGCTGAATTTTTTGCAACAGAGTGCTTCAGAGCAATTGCAATGCTTTTTCTTGGTGCATTAAATACAGCCAACATTAATTGAGTAAACAAAAATCAGACCTTGAAAGTGTTCCTAGGAAGTATCATCATTTGTCATCTCTGCCAGAAGTACAGCTGCACAGCATGTATGGATTTTTACTTTACATGTACTGCTCATCTACAAATGCTTCTTGGTGCACATATTTCTGGAGGCGATATACATTGATTTAATTCATGATTCTAAGATTTTTCTGGCCAATCTCTGTCCACACACACACACACACACAGAGTACAGTCCATTTCTCAGTGTAGCTGTGCTTAATTCATGGTAAAAATGCAAGTAGGGCTGATTCAAAAAGCAGAATATTTTCACCTCTATATGAAAGCTCTGCAGGAGCTCTCTGAGCAACCTCTGACCACCATCCAAGTCACTGGACTTATCCACCCAGCTGGAAGGCTGCTTTTTCAAGTGCCATTTGCTGACAACACTTTCTATTATGTAGCAGTGAACTAAGTCTGGAGATTGCTTTATTTTTCAGGAAGAAGTTTCAAAGAGCAGAGAGCACTGCAACAAAGGAACAGCCACTCAGGAGTGAGGTCCATGTTCTGTACTTCAGAAATGTCTTTATGATAGGAAATCTATCAATTTGATGTGAAAAATACGTCAAAGTCATGTTCTGTGCTCCAGCATTAAGGCCTGGCCACAGCATACCCTCAGTCATACTGTGATGAAGAATATTTCTGGTTCTTTTCAAACAACATGCTCTAGCTAAATTGTCAGGATATAGATAAAATTTACCCAATGATTAATGCATGCTATACCAGCTTGGTAATGTTTCAGACCACTCTGTACTGAATAACAAATCCTATAGATTTCCTTGCCACAATTAAAAAGGGGCCACAGAAATTTAATCATGGCCAAAGTCAGATTATTAATGGTTAAACAGGCTCGATTCCTGGGCTTAATTTTGTTACTTGCTCAGAAAACACTGCAGAAACGAGTACAGGATGTAAATGAAGAGGGCAAGCAGGCATTCAAAAGGAAAAGGAATTCAGGGTGCTTCCCGTGTTTTCAGTTGTAATCCTTACTTTTCCATGGAGCAGCTGCAGGGGCAGGTGATCTGCAATGGCTTCTCAGAGGCTGTGTGGATATTTGCTGGCAGCAGAGGAGTAGGATGATGTGAGTGTCCCAGGCTTCAGGCTCTGTCAGGCAGCACCTTCTTTCCACCCTCCTCGAGCTTGGGTTTATCTTCACCAACTTGTCCCTGTCTCCTCTCCTTGCTCATGTCACCTTCTTCCCACACTCATTGGTGCTGACTGTTCAGTCAGTCCTAGCCTACAATTCAGGACTCAGTCCTGAACTCAGCCCATTCTTTCTTATTTTTCCTTCTTCTATCTCTGCTCTCATGTACAACTCACTCAAACACATACTTTACACCCACGGTCCATCTCTCTTGTTCCCCATCTGACCTGCCTCTTTCCTTCCCCCACCATATATTGACTACTTCTCTTTTCATCTGGTAAGGCAAGATGTGATCTGTCCATCTGCATTGGGCTGTTCTCTGATAGAAAATGGGATTTGGGATTCATGCCCCATGAAACAGTTGTATAAACTGCATCACTTGTGACAGCATTTCTTGGGATCGGGCCCTGCAGTAGTAGAAGTCCTTGAACCTCGCTCATGATTATCCACTCTTCTTCCCCCATCTCTTGGAATAATGTGCCTTTCAACTCCATGTAGCTTTACATTCTCCTGAATGCTTATTATTCGGCTGTATTTTAAGTGCTCTTCCAGTTTTCCCTCTGCATGTGACCACCCACCTCTCCACCTACAGTCTCTATAATGTGATTTCTATCTGCTGTAGCTTATAACAGTTTAAATTATGCTAATTTTATTCAGAGATTAAAGTAAAAATCAGTTTGACTATTATTCTGCCCATATACTGTACCAGTGCTGGTAGTTATTCACTTCAGAAATGAACATGGCTAATAAGATAAGAAAATTACACTTGCATACAGTTAGTCAGTTTCATATTTAATTAGCAAGAAAAAAAAATTATTTCCATGTCTTCTTCTTGAAGCAAAATTAACCCTTTTGCCTCTGACTATGCTCACTGTTGAAACTCCAATTCATACCTTGCTAAGTGCCCTCTCTAACACCTGGAGATTTGATTTCCTAAATCTCTTAGGCCAGTTCAGTAAATATTTTTTCTTGAAATACCATGGGCAAACACATCTACAGGCACCACTGTGGGCTATGGAGGCCATGCCTCGGCAGCACACACAGCACACTCCCAACCACCTCACTCCTTATAAAAGCACGAGAGTTCACTCAGAAAAACATTTCCTGGTCTAATTTTGTTCATGTGTCATGAACAGACTGGTCTCGAAATCACTCATAAATTTAAGATTAAACTTCTTAAACATTTACTGTGGCAACAAAAAAAAAAAAAAAGAAGTGCTTTCAGGATTTAAGATGGCCATGATATGCTGTCAGAAGGGGCCAACACACTCCCACTCTTGCTATAAATAACGAACCAGAACACAAGTACAGGCTGGATTTAACTGAATTTCTTCAATCGCTGCAAAGTACACTTTGCTACATGGTGAAGAGATAATGTGTCACAACACATTTTGCATAAAGTGAAGAATCTATCCATGAGAAACACTTCTGTTTTGGATTTCCCTCCAGCCAGCACCATGGCAGGGACCCTCTTGCTAAAAGTTGTCTAAATCTCCATCTGCAGTAAGTGGACACCACCTCACAGAGGGAAATAGAGGCTCAACCATCCATATGCAGGTGGAGTTTGCCATGTGGACCTTCACTCCTGGTGCAGAGTGCTCCAAGAGCTCTTGAACTTATCTCATTTCTCTGAGAGAAGTTCAAAATACATTTTAAACCCTCTGGTTAGTTTTTGATAAAACCACAGGTGAGTGCAGAGAACCAATTCTGCTGAAGGGGATTAACTTGGTTTGTGCATCACCTTTGAGAATATTGTGCCCCCGTTTTCAAAAAGCAGTTGTCAGCAGTGGTGAAAGCCCTGCTGCCAAACCAGCATCCTGTCCTGTGAAAGACAGGGGCAGACTAGAAGGAAGGGCACTTCTGCACATCGTGTGTCCGAGGGCTGGGATACTTTTGGAATATTGGTAATAAAAACCAATTAGCTTATGTTGATTCACTAATATACAAATGCTCTTGGTTGCAAATTGCAAATTTATCCCTCTGTGGCTGCAGAGTTTAATCCACCATGAGCAGCCCAAACATTCAGCCAAGTCAGTGCAAACCAGCTATTCCATTTAGTCTTTTGACAGCATTTTATAGCCACACCTAATTGCTACCAAGGATGTAGGGCAATGGAAAATCAGTCATAACTACTACAGATGCTCTGCCTTTCCTGTTATTGGACTTTCTTTATTTTGTTTGTGTTGTGACTGTTTCTGACCCTGCAAAATTTATTTATCTAATACTCAATGTGTCAATATGGTCCCTATACTTTGGTGAGCCACAAGCTACATGTCCATATTAATAATAAACACTATAGTTTAAGTTACTTGAAGATTAGGTACATTTTTATTGCAATTTAGTATATCTGTCTCAAAAAAAATCTGGATAAATCATACTGTTTTACACTCCCTTTTCCAGCAGGTTTTAATTTTTAATTTTAAATTTTAATATTTTTAAGCACACACATTCATACACACACACACACACACACACACACACACACACACACACACAGAGGTAGATTGTTATCCTCCCTGTCAACAGAAAGACTTATGGGTGAAATTTGCATTTTATCACCATTGGAAAACCTACAGTGCCCTTGCCTAGAACATCAGGAACATCTAATCCCTTAGCACGTGCAGGAGAACCTTTTTTCGCAATAGCAAAACCTGGCTCTCTGCCTGGGAGGTTGAATTTCTTTCAAGCTAGGACGCTTGTGGGGATTTAAACACTGATTTAGTGTTTTTACGTTTTTTTCTTAGTGCACTGAAAGTGTTTCTGAGCACGTGACTGACAAAACCAGCAAGAATTTTGAATGGCCTGTGTTTAAGAGATGCAGTCGTGTTACAGTGTAATATTAGTTTTATAATAGCTACAATTTATTATTCTGGACCATCGCAATTGCTGGGAAAAATTTTGGGAAAAATGTGTAGTTATGTTTATGTAGCACACCCAAAGATGCAGAGCTGGGGTGGTGCCTTGGCATGGAATTATCAGGTGGAGGGAAACCTGCTGCAACACCTTTGTTTGCTTAAAGCAGGTATTTGTCCCAGCCTTTTCCCTTTGGATCTTCTCACTTCTGTGACTTCCTGGACTTCCAGGACTTCCAGCACCACCTTGCCTGTCTCACTGTACCACATATGCCTTCCCACAGGGGTTCTTTCTTCTACTCCCCCTTTTCTACCTGCTCTAGTGGAAGATGTCCATGCCCATGGCAGGGCATGGAACTGGGTGATCTTTAGGGTCCCTTCCAACCCAAACCATCCTGTGAGTCTACAAATGGCAGTAAAGCAACCATGTTTAAAAAGAGTTATCTCACAGCAGTGAGATTATATCTCCTTTCTGACATGACCTGTTCATTGTTGCTCTTCAGGAAAGAAGTTCTGTTCTCACCTGGCTCATCAGTAAGTAGCTTTGTATAAACCATTCCCATTAATGACTATGTCTTCATGATTCGGAAGCCTCAAAATGAAGTGTATGACAATTTTTCTGTTAACAGGGCAACAGGTTTTATAGCAGCAGCATCAACTGGAGCCTAAATGAGTGGGTGGGAATAGGCAGAAGCTGTAGGATCCCAATCCAGTCTGGTCCCACGGTCACTGTGCCAGTGCCCATGTCCTAACTTGGCTTTACCTACCAGGAATCAGCCAGTCTCTTTAAGTCCTGGACCTCGTTTTTAAATTTATCCATTTAAGCTTCCTTGGATCTCTGACGCTCAATAAACCATCTGCACTGCCTTTGAAGAAAAGCATTAAGCCCTTCGCTCTGGAGGGAAAGTCAAACTCTGCATCAAAATTAGCAATGATCAGCTGTGGTCCAGACCTGAATAACACTCAGCTTTACAAGAAAACAAGACTGGGGCTCTGAAAATGAAAAAACTACTTGTTGCTCTGCAAAACTAAAAACCTTGGTCCATCTCAAATGCTTCAATGGAATGGAGAGCCCCTGGGCTCCACCCCATCACAAAAACCTCAGCTGGGCACTGGGATCTCTGCTCTCCTGGCACCTTCATTCTGGTCTCTTCCACAGTGCTGCCACACACCCTCCATATGCACAGAAAGAAAGAGAAAGCTCAGGCTTGGCAGAAGATGGAGCTGGACAGGGTTTTTTTCTGCTGATGAAGCAACAAAATGATTTGTTTTTGCCTGAAGTAATGATTGCAGTGTCGCAGAAAAGCAACTGGTGCCAGAAAGTTAATCATCAGACCCTTTGCACACTTGCTTCCCACACCCTGAAAATTCAGCTCTGTGTGTTAGTGCAAGCTCCTCATATTGCCATTGCAACCGTGAATCCAATTAACCTGATGTGACCATTCTGGATTTTACCATCATTTTTTCTGTGATCTGTCTTAACTGCAGTCAAGGTAAATGAAATCCATGTTGCTGCATTGCCACTGAACTGCTCAAATTAAAATACATTTCAATATTTTTTGTTATCACACCAAAGTATTAATTACCAAGCTCATCTACAGATGCTCAAATGGAAATCAACACAGCCACTTATCATATAGACATAAAAAAATTACTTGTAAGGATTATATAGTTAAATGGTACAGAAATCCTGACAACCACTTAGGAAAGGTATATCTGGAAAGGACTGGAAACACAGGAAAACCTACAAATCTTGTATGTTGAAAACTCAAATCCTAATTATTCTTAATGATATCTCATAGCATGACCCCATGCAGCTGAGGAAATAAATCCCTTACCTCCTTACGAGTCCAAGAATAGCTCTTCCTGCACAGAGCAATTGATGAGAGCCTTGCCCAGATTAACGGGAGTGCTTTCTAGAGCACTCTGCTTGGAGGATCTCATCTTTCCAGTATTTGTTATGCTTATCTGAACTTTTGTGTAACTCCTTTGCTGTTCTGCATTTCCCTCTGAAATATTGATTTTGATCAGAGGCCAGAAAAAGGGTGGGGGTTTCCAACACTCAAGCCTTGGCAGCTGGGGCTGCAAGGATTAAAGACATCAAGGAAGAGGGCGTCCACTTCTCCAGGATCAGCACTTCACTGCCACTGCTGGGAGATTTCATAAATATTCACAGCCATTAGCTAATTACAGACGCTTGAATCAGCTCCCATATTGCTCCTCTTTCGAAAGGTCTTTCTTCACTCATTTCCCTTGTCACAGTTTGGATTTCTTGTTAGAAAACATCAATAGTAAGGAAGTTAAGGAACAAGTTACAAGCCAGATCAATCCCTATCACTTTGTCTTTTGAGACAACCTGGGGAGCCCTGTGTGGGCTGTGCAGCCAGAGCCCATGGGGCTGAGAAGAACACTCTTGGGGTTAAGGTTCAAGCACAGCCTCCACCCCTCCTACCCCTGCCAGGCTTCACGTTTATTTCAGAGTGTGTCTACACCAAATAACACAAATTTGGATAAAACCCTCCAGCTATGTTCCTCCTACACAGCTTTAGATGACATTTGCAGCAAGGCAAATACACAAATTAACAATAAAAGTGTATCTCCTGTCCTCTGAGATCACAGGTTTGGTTTTCCTTAGCAAAACTACAGTTCTCTTTCTCGGAGATTGAGAAGAGCTGGATGCAGCTGCGAGTGGCTATTTCACATCCAGTAGTGGACGTTGAGTTCATCCTTAATGAACAAAATCACATTCCTTCCTCCCACAGGACTTCCCAGCAGGAGATCTGCTGTGCAGCGGGACCAGAGGCTCTCCCTTATATGCCCTGGATGACATCCATGTCATCACATCTTTCCCAAAGAAGTCAAATCCTTGGGTTATTTTTTGGGAGAGATTGTTTTGATTCAGAGCCCCAGCCAGGCATGCAAAGGCTGCTGGAAAGAAGAGTGCAAGGCATTGAGCTCAGCTCTCTGTCAGGCTGGACCCAGACTACAACTTCAAACAGGTCTGAAAGCTCATCTGGGATGGTCTCAGATGGACAGGAACAGTTTGTACTTCCCCTGGGAGGCAAACGTGGGTCAACCGGTATCACCAGAAAAATAAATATGTGGGTGTAGCAATCTTCTTCAGGTGTATGGAATCACTTCCAGTGACATGACTGGGCAAAATTTGGAGATTTAGCAGTTCTTCCAGCCTAGGATACATGTGGCGTCAGTCATGGTTAATCATCTTAACTGCTGTACAAACTTCTCCCTTGCTTGAGGCTAAGATAGGTCTGGAAATCAGAAAGTGCAATGCTGTTTCTGGTGAGATTTGCCCCTCTATTGTGTTTTCTTCACCTGAGATACACAAAGCATACATTAAACATGAAACAGTTGATCTTGGCAAAGTCTTTTTGAAATAGCTGAATACACTCATGATTTTATGCTGGAAGCTGGGGCATGGATAAAGTATAGGAACTGGCTATTGTCACATATTAGTACAATCAAGCCATCTGTCTCTTTCATTAGAGTTATTTAACAGCAAGTTTTAAAGTTTTTCTTTACTATTTTATCCATACACTTATCTGGTTTCCATGGGGAGTTTCCATGGCTCTCCTTGAGTGAGCTTTAAACTAAATAACTTAGAAGCAAGACAGCTGTGTTGGGTTTGCCTCTGGGTGGTTGCCCCCTCGCAAATATCATAGAATCACAAAATCATAGAATGGCCTGGGTTGGAAGGGGCCTTAAATATCATCTACACCCAACCCTCCTGCCCTGTGCAAATCCAACATTGAGATGATGGGTTTTCCAGTGGCTGCTCATTTTTCAGTTTCCCGGGTATCTTATTTAAAGTCTCGATGTGAGTTGCAGAACATGTAACTCAGAGCTTCCCATTTACCCAAAGCACCTCCAATGGAGATGCAGTTCTTCTTTTTCAGGAATGAATTGTATTTTGTATTCATCTCAGCAGACACAAAAGTAATGAGAAACTTGCCCACTACAAGCCAACTTCAACTCAGAGGTGACCCCTCACAGAAGCTGGCTGGCTAGCAGTCCTCCATAGCATCTAAATTTCACAGCTGTGATTCTCCACTTCCAGCAGCAACAATGAAGACACACTGAGAGCCTTTACCACTTCATCTCCCATAGTTTTGATTTTACTCAGGATCTTCAGACCCAGATTCCAGACATTGTAGAAACCAAAAAATATCAAACCTGTGTGAGCTTGCTATGCCACTCTTTTTTATTCACAACTTCTGTTGAACTAATTTTCCTCCCACAGACTTCACACTTGGGCCTCCCATGAACCTTTTCAAGTGTTCTTTTTGTCTCCTTCCCCTCTGTGAGCATGGGGTCACCAAAGATGGTGAAGCAACAGTAATCAGGGGCAGGCAGTGCATGTTGTTAGCAAGGAAAACCCACCAGGCTAAGGCTGACCAGCTGTGATGGCCATGTTTTAGAAAGCCAGTGACTCCCCATCTGCATAGTTATCTGCTATAGGCCCTAAGGGAGGGGCTTAGGTGGTGAATGAGGCTGCCCAAGAGGGCAACCAGCCAGGGCTGTAGGGTTTTCACAGAGTGAAAGAAGAACAGCACTGACCTGGGGCAAATGGACCTGAATATGGATCACAAAACCCAGGCTCAAGGTGCATCAAGCAAAAGATAACCTGCACCTTTCCAGAACACGTGGGACAGCATCTCTCCCTGGAACTCTGCACTGACATGGAGCATGCCAGGCCTCTCCTCCAGCATGCCTCACTGTGGGGGGATCATGTATCAGGATAGGTATGTCACTGCCTGCACCCACGGGGAATCCCAAGCCTAAAAACCCCACAGAAGTATTTTATATCCCCACCTACGGCAATATTGTAGGCTATAAATTTTGTATGTGGTCACTGTGTTCTTCCAGAGCATGTAGGCGGCTGTCAGCTTCCTAATCCTGGATTTATTGGCAGCAATGAGAGGAGAGAGGAGGCTCATTTCAGGGACCAAGAGGACAAACCTATTCTCAGCACCTTGGAGGACTTTCCTGATGGTTGGTTAGATGCACTGGAGTCCCTGTGGGACCCCATGAATGTCACCCTTCCCAAACCTGAAGATGACCCACCTCTGCAAGAGACCCCCTCATGTTTCCATTACAACCAGCCCTCAATTCCCCTTCCTCTCTCATTCCCCCATTCTGGATGATAATTTGGCACCAGCATCTTCACAGCTGCTGATGAGGAGCTCAGACAGAGAAGACAGCACAGGCTCTGTCTGCTTGAAGGGAGGGAATTCCCGGGGCAGCATCTGACCTCTGAAACAGAAAAGGAAGACTTTGGAAGAAATGTCAGTGATGGACTATGGTTGTGCCATGGTGCTCACAGGTTGTTACAGCTCCAGAATCTCCAAATGAGAGCTCCTGGTGCCAGGCTTGGATTTATTTCCAGGTTAACATGACTTTCCTCAGTGTCCTCTGTAAATGTTAGCATTTATTTCAGGAAGAAGAGGTTCGTTTCTCTGTACCTATGAAGAGAGCCTTTATCTGGAGTGCTCTTCTGTGAAAACCAGGCAAGAAAACATCCCAGAAGAAACTGAAAAGAAAGGAAACACAGCACTTTCTTTACATTATTCACAGGGACTCTGCTACCTAAAGACAGTCAAGCCCAATTTGTGTGTCTCACATTGTGCAAACCTGAGCATCCAGCAGGAGTGCACAACTTACCCATGGCTGGTGTGAGTGAGTGGAACTCTTGCATCCAGCAAGGAGCAACAAGTATTATGCCATATAAATAAGTGACAGCTCTGGAAATGAATTAATTTTAAAAGAGCCTGTGAACCTGAAACCTGTCCACTTTGCAAAAAACCATTGCAAAACATTTTCAGGTTGATGTCTTCCCTGAATTTTCCCCCATCACTCTTTGTATCTCTAAGTATCTTATTTTTGTATCATTTAAACTTGCTCCTTCTTGCTCTGCTGTGAAGAAGACACACACACACACAGAGAGACACAAATCTAGAGGAAAACCAATCATCTATGCAGATTTACATGGTAAGACAAAACCAGGAATGTGTCACAACTGAGGAAAAACTATCAAGAGAAATCAACATGAACTGGAGAGGGAAGGCAGGAGAGGATGTTAGATGACTTTAATCTTGTAAAACCACTTTCTAACATACCTGTAATAAAATTGAGCCTTATCTGTTTACCAGGACAAGCAACTCCAATTCTGCAAGCTTTGCACAGACCTCTAAACCAATGCAGACTCGCACTATTTTGATTTAATTTTGTTTTGTTTTATTACTGACTAGAAGCACAGCTCAGAGCCACCTTCACATGTCATTCCTTGATGCAGGGAACTGGGTTTTCACAGCAACACTGGTTTGCAGCAGCACTAATTCCAGGCAAAAAGGGTCTCATCAGGCTTTTTTGCACTTCCCACTTTGGCTTCATCCAGAGCTAAAAAAAATGAGTCTGTTTAAGCACAACTCACAGCTATCTCTTTCAGCTCGTCTGTAAAATGTTAATGCAACGTGTTCCCATTTAAAGATCCCTTTGCACTACTGCAAGAGCCACGTGAAGCAGCGTCTATAGACAGGAGTGCGCCCGGATTGATCTACCGTGGAAGCAGGAGGGATGAGGAACCTTTCCAAAAGGCACGGTGAGATCCACCCAGTGCCAGAGAGCCCACTGGCTGTGTGGGCAGGCGGCATGATCAGGATGGGCGACTCTGTCCACCCTGGTGCCAGGGAGCGCCTCGGCTCGATCCTACAAACCAGGCAAGATGTGACTCACGCAGTTTGCTTGCAAAGAAGGAGGACCATCTGCTAGTCATGAGCAGATGACAAATTCACTGCATTGCGTCTTGTCGCTACTTCCAAATTTGTAAGTAAACACATTTTGTAACCTCTCTCGGAATATTTGAGAGCTTCGATAATGGCAAAAAAAAAAAAAAAAAAAGAAAGAAAGAAAAGACAAAAAAAGGTGAAAAAAAAAAAAGTTTAAATTTATGTAACGCACGGATGGAGGGGGGAAGTGTTTTATTCTGAATGGGGCTCGCAAGCGGCCGCTGCACTCGGAGCCCCGCGGGCGGAGCGAGGCGCGGTGCGGGCCCGCGGGCGGCGGTGCCTGCGCTCCCCCGGGCGGCCGCGGCTCCGCGCTGCAGCCACCGCATCCCCTCCCGCAGGGCGCCCCAAAGCCGCCAGGTGCGATGGGAGCTGCCCCATCCCTGCCGGCTCCGCGCTGCAGCCACCGCATCCCCTCCTGCAGGGTGCCCCAAAGCCGGGAGATGCCATGGGAGCTGCCCCATCCCCTCCCGCAGGGCGCCCCAAAGCCGGGAGATGCCATGGGAGCTGCCCCATCCCCTCCTGCAGGGCGCCCCAAAGCCGGGAGATGCGATGGGAGCTGCCCCATCCCCTCCTGCAGGGCGCCCCAAAGCCGGGAGTGCGAGGGGAGCTGCCCCATCCCCTCCCGCAGGGCCCCCGAAGCCGGGAGATGCGATGGAGCTGCCCCATCCCCTCCTGCAGGGCGCCCTGAAGCCGGGAGATGCGAGGGGAGCTGCCCCATCCCCTCCTGCAGGGCGCCCCGAAGCCGGGAGATGCGAGGGGAGCTGCCCCATCCCTCCCGGCCCCGCGGGCTGAGCCCCCCGCCTGCCCCGCAGCGCCTGCCCGAGCGGTGCTGGGCTGTCCCAGCCTCATCCATCCGCCACCACATCCTAAAGCAGCTCAGGGCACGAGTAGCGGCCTTCTGGCAAAGAAGCGAGGCAGCGAGGGCTCCCCGCAGCAGCACCTGCGTTGACAACGTCTGCACCTCAAACGGGTCAGCCCAAAACTCAACCAGGTGCCTGTGCACTGAATTTAAGCGTGCGTCTCCAAATGAGTCTTAGGAATTGCACCAGAGGGTGTTTAGAGTGGATATCAGGGAAAATTCCTTCACTGAAAGGGTGATCAGGCGTTTGAGGCTGCCCAGGGAAGTGGTGGAATCACCGTCCCTGGAAATGTTCAAGAGTCATTGAGTGTAGCATGTGGGGGAATGGTTTAGTGGTGAACATGGAGGTGCTGGGTTGCACTCAATGAGCTCACAGGTCTTTTCTAACCGCAATGATTCTAGAAATTTAAACATCCCTATCTTTCTGTCCCTCAGTAAAGACTGAGAGAATTAATGGAAAGCATGACCAGGAAACACTTATTTGGCTTAGCAAGGACATTGTCCAGACAAAGTATTCCCATGATTTTTGAAGGACAACAGCCTATGATAAACAAAAATGTGCATTAATCAGAGTTATGGAAGCTATACATTAAATGCAGACATAAGAATGACCAAAATCACAGGACCACCTTCATTTTACATCAGTCCAGTCCTTACTGCTCTTAGCCATAGTGCAATCTTCACTGAATGCAACTTTACTGCTTTTAGAGAGAGACTGTCCTTTTCCAATCACTCTCATGGTGAATAACTGCTTTGCTCTGAGTCTCTGCCATCTGGACCAGACTGACAGGATGATGAAGGACTAAACCATGCTGTCTCTGAAAACTGAAATCGGGGGAGTAGGGTGATGATGAACCCTGTAGCTGTGCAACTCAAGTGTTTGCTAGCCCAAGGAAAGCCTCTTGCTGCTCTGCCCCTTCTTTCCCAGCTCTCTGTACTCCACAGTGCACCTGCCCGACTGATTCCCTGACTCTGACAGCTTTCAACACCTCTTCTTCTTCTGGGTTTCAGTAATGCTGATCTTTCAAGTGCTGGAAGATAATGCAGGATGTCCCGGCCTGTCCTCTGTCTCCTTGGTGTTCACACCTGAGCAAGGAGAGCAGAGCAGCTGAAGGCAGAGAAAGAAAGTCAGAGATCAGCAAGAGACCTCTGCAGACCAGCCTGTGAAATCACAAGGAGCAGTGCACAGCCCTGAGGACACCACCTGAGTCTTTCACTGGCCAGGCACCCATGGAGCCACCATCCTCTCTTGGTGACCCCCTGATTTCTCTTCCTTGCTCAAGTCTCCTTCTGCAGATGCTCCTCTTCACTGCTGCACTCTCCAGAGACCTCTGCAGCTGCTTCTCTCTTCTGCTCCTCTCTGTGTCTCCATGTTGTCTCTGTGCAACCTCACCTACAGGCCCAAATTCAAATTCTCTTTCCCTGCCACTTGTGATTTACTCGTCTGCTTCCCTGCTCCATCTCTCCCAGCAGAGGCCTCTCTCTCTAACACCACCCAAAAGACAACTCCCCCCCAGGTGCAGCCCAGTGTGGTGGGAGCAGAGCTGACAGCTCTGAGAGGTACCACATAGCCTCAGGAGCAGGCTCCCTGTCCCACAGGCATCCTAGGAGACATCTTTGGCTCAGACTTCTCACATCCTCAGTGATTTTTTTTTTTCCCCTCAATACCATCTTTACTCTGTGCCCTTTCGTCTCCTTTCAGCTAAAATTCCTGTGCAGGCTTCTGGCATTTGGAATTTCAGCTACTCCCACCTCTTTTTCTTTCTGGCCTTGAAAAGCACTGTCTCATCCAACTTTTACCCAGCTCAAACACTCCTATGAGCATCCTTTCCTCAGGGGTGGATTTTGCTCTGCTGCTGCTGCCTGTGGCCCCTTTCCCCTGTCCTGCTATGTTCAGGAGAAGCCCCTTCCTTCTGCTTTCAAGGCTCCCTAGTGCATCATTCTCTAACCAGAGAATAATTTCTGCCCTCATCTAGCCCTTAATATACGCCTCATTTGCCCACTTGATAGATTTTCAGGTAGGCACCTTTGCCCATCACTCCCACCACTCAGGTGTGAGACAGGCCCCCCACGAACACCCACGCAGCCACTCTCTTGTCTTCTGTCAAAATCACTATTACAAGCTCTCAGAAAATCTTTACTGTGGATTGCCCCTGTGCTGGGCTCATTTCTGGTGCTGTTCCATCATTTTGTTCTGCTTTCCTTTCTCTTTGCCTACTTTGTCATTCCCCTTTGCCTCTGTTTCAGTGCTAAGCTCTCTAGCACAGGGCCCATCTTTTTTCCTGAACCATTCAATACTCAATGTGGCAATGTCCTGGTCCTTGATTAAGATTCCTATGGTGATATGAATCATTAGGATTGATTCCCTGATGCTATAGTGTCATTTGTTGCATTTCCTACTGCTCTTGGTAGCAATTTGTATTTAACTTTACTTCAGTACCTCAGTTCTGAAGGTAGGAAATGTGTGATATTAATTACCTCTAATCACAGGTGGCATTAAAAGTGCTGGTAGAAAACCCATAGAAATAAGTACCATAATTCCTTGTCTCAGAATGGAGATACAAATTTCCCTAGTGTTACATTTTTTAACCCATCATGCTGAAATTTAGTGTAGTTACTTAACTTTCATTTTCTTCCAGCTGCTAACCCCTCACCTAGTTCAAATGATTCATCCCTGCTGCATTCACTGCCCAGGAATGTTGGCTTTCAACAAACTACAGCAAATAATGTAAAATAAACACGAGTGTGCTTTCATCTCACAACAATCTGGGTTAAGTACATATTTCACACACTGCACCACAGGATATGTTAAATTAAAATCAGAACCACCAGATTTTAAAATCCAATGCCAATTCAAACCATTGATGAGTTATTTTGGTATTCATTTCTATACAACTGTGGGCATGAGCAACAGCCAGTGCTTTATTAACCCTGAAATGTGCCACTTGACAACTTTTTGCTGCATTAGTTGAGGAAAACCAAGAATTTTGATTTGAAACTACACTTTGTGGAAATTACTTTTATATACTCTTGAGTAAATCTCCTTGAGTGAATCTGAGAGTGTACCAGTAGTTGTGTCTCCATCTCCCTCTTGTTTTAGTGCTCCACATTTCCTAAACCGCTTTCAATCACTCTCTGAAAAAGCAACCTGGAATGGCTTCCTTGAAATGATAAATGTGTTTTTAAACGTCTGCTCCCTCATGCTGCCAGAATCGTGCAGTCTGGGGTCTTGCATGTATTCATTTCCTAGTCAAAAGATGTAGGGGAGCTACATTTAAAATAAACAGTGTAAAGAAGAGGTTGCAGAGATGGGAATCTGACAGAAAACTGTCGATGTACTGGGCAAGACTCAGATTTAATGCACTCGTACTTTAGATTTCCATAGTGTAACATTTTATGAATCCAGCTTCTCATTCCAACAACACTAGGATAGGAATCGTGCTTAGCTGTTGATTTACTTCAACGATATGCAGAATAGACATTATATTTCCCTTAGACTTTAAATACAAGACTAGAGATGCCCTAAAATTTAGAAAGCCTTCTGTTCAGTGCCATGTTGCTATGTTTAGACTGTTAAAGTCAAAAATTAAAAGCTGGGGCTTGCAAGAAGAGAATTAGTGTAGTTCATTTCTTTTCTCTATATTACGGTGTGATTAGGCTGTTGCTTTCCATCTGGAGTGTCTGCTTGAAAAGATGAGCAGGGACCTTTTGGGGAGCTTTGTTTCTGCACTCTTGGTCTCTCCAAGTTGCTTGGAAGGATCTGCACTTATGGGGATGACTGAAGTGTCCTGGGGACAGAAAAAGAAACAGTTTCATTTTAATAGGCTAATGGTTCCTGGACACTGAAGGATCTACCACTTGCCAAAACTACGTCCTGCTTTTCTTCTTTCAGCTTTCATGCTGCTGTAAATCTAGACATCATCTTTCCCTGAGCAAGGAAAAACATTGACCTTTTCTGGTGTTGACAAAAACAGCAGAAGACAAATCCAGATACAAATATTTTCATCCATTGCCACAGAAACTCCTTGAGTGCCATATAGCCCTGTCTGGTCAGCTGAAATGTGAACTTGAAATGTGTCTCCCTTGGCTGGGAATGGATGGAAAACCTTTCTCTAACAAAGCAGTGCTATGTATTCTTCCACCCACCTCGGGAGGAGAAGCATCTCTGTACCCACAACCCTGCTTTGGTCCTCTTAGGTCAGGTTTTGTGTAAGGAAAGTGATGAAACTTAGGACTAGAGGCTGGAGGTGGTGATAAGAGGAGCAGGGCAGTTGGCTTTAAAAGATAAATGCCTTTTAAAAGACATTTTATTCTAGCTGAGACTTTGAGAGACAAGGGAATGTTTGTATTCCCAGAATTAGAATGGCTTTTTTGCAGTGCTGCTACAGTAATTAAGGTTTAGAGCTCAGTTCAAAACCTAATACTACCACAGCTGGCAAAGAAGAGAGAATAAATAAGCTAGCAGTTCTTCCTCCTTCAAAATTATTAAAAAAAAAAAAAAAAAAAAGAAAATATATAAATGTCAGGATTTTCAAAATTACAGAAAAATTCATTATGAGGAATTTTCTCAGATGGCTTCAATGATCTTTGGATTTAGTCCTTGGAGACAATACTACAGGGAAAAAATGGAATATCAAGGGAGAAGAGCACTGAATTTCATAGCCACTGTAGAGAGAATTAGATCATAGCCGCTAAGAGAATTAAACTTCCCATGTTTCTGATAAGGTCTATACACCTGATTAGAGTAGTTTTTCAGCTTCTTTCAGTGTCTGAAACCCTTTTCCTCTAATCTCCAGTTGTGCCCATGTTACAGATTAGGGGAATGGTAGGGCAGGCTTGTGTGTAAAGACAGGGACCAAAAGCAGGTACATCACTGGAGAGGAGAAGCTGAGGAGATCCTAGGTCAAGTTTTGTTCCAAATGTTTCTCTTCTCTACCACTGATTAGTAAAATCATTCACAGTATCTCCATGGGCCAGCTCACCACAGAGCTGCATGGAAATCTTCCATGGTAACACCTTTCCCGCCAGGAAAAAAAAAAAAACCTGCAAAAAAACCAAACCAAACAAACAAAAAAAAAACACCACCAAAAAACCCCAACCCTAATTTGTTATAAAAAAAAAAGGGTATTCTCTAAGCAGGACAAATTAAAAGAAGAAAACCCATTCTGAAAAAATATTTTAGATGAAGTCTTCAAAGGTCTTGCCTGAACTTTCTGAAAGCATATGTTTCAGTTTTTCAGCTTGAAAAGATGATTTACCAGGGTTTGACTTCCATTTTATAGTACATGAAAAAAAATATTTTTCAAGGTGGAGTAAGAATGAGATGTTGAGGTTTTATCAAAATGAAACCTTGAGAGCAGTTCAAAAGGGAGTTGTAAGCGTGTTTGGGGGGATTTGGTTTAGCATCATAGGAAATCCGGGGGAAAAAAAAATTAGTGGGTTTTTTTTCATTCTGAGAAAGAATTTTTCAAACCCACTGCTTGCCCTGTAGACCAAAAAAAATCCATCTCTCACCCATCCTTAATACTCAGGAGCCTGCATCTTTTGCAACAGCAGGGCTGGAGTCATGCTGTGGGTGCTTGGTGGGAGCACAGCCAAAGAAAAGCACTGTGCTGTCAGGGGCATAGAAACTGCAGCTCGTGGGCAGGAGTGGGTGAGCCTGAGAATTACCCAGGCTTGTCTGAAAATTGGCAGCCTGGTTGGAAAGCATCCATGATCTCCAAGTGCCCAGAGTTTACAGGCCAGCCCAGGAAACAGCCTGATTTAACAACCCTGGGACACCCGGGAGGCCTTTTTTGGTGAAGTGCAGACCTGCAGTCACACGCACACGCCCCACCTCAAGCAGCAAACCCAGTCATTCTCAAAGAATGTCTTGAAAATAATTAAATGGCTTTACATCATGTTCCAGGAGATTAAATTTTTCTGCCTTGCATTTCTTTAAAGCTACCAGCTTATAAGGTAGCGTGTCAAAGCAACAAGAGGTCATACGTGGCACTACTTGCTGCTTCCAACAAGGAGCAGCCTGCTACATTACAGCCCCTTTTCCTCACTAAGGAGAGGAAAGAAGAAAAGTGCAATAGTCTTGGCTTAGGCTAAGTAGTGTCAATAGACTTTCTGCATCTACAAGTTCTCTCTAGTCAAGAAATGTTCACACAAAATGGGCATTATATTTAAGCAGAGCTGATGCACCCTTTTCCTGCAAAATTAGTTGTTTTCTACACATCCAACTGCTAAAATATATATAGTGTGCCCCAGTCTCCTTAATACGAGTGCAGAGTGGTGCTTTTGGGGTTGCTTTACCTCCTGTGAAGTCGTAGATGTCTTCCAAATATGAAGAATAATATGGAAATTAGGTATTGAACATAAAAAGTGTCTCTCCTCAGGTGGAATTTGGAGATTCCCTTCATTTCTCCAGTATTTGTAAAAACAAACAAAAAACCCATTAAAAGTTAGGAAAAACTCTAAATAATACCAGTGCAGTATCACCGGCTGAGCTTGGAGGGCTGTTTTGCTTTCCTTTTCTTTCTTTCTTTTCGGTTTCATGAGACTTGAACACCCATATTTTAAGACTATCTGTGGTGAAGAAAAAATAAAGTGTCATCAGCAACAGGCAGAAGCAGCCCTTGGAATAACGCACTGCGAACAAATGCCTCGACCTCACAGCAACAAAGCGAGACCTTTCTGTTTCACCACCTTTGCAATCTCCTTTTTCACAATGCTTTTCAAATCAGCTTAATTGTGATTCTTAGGGGAATCTCAGCTTCCTTTTCATATCAGGGTAATGAAAAGTTTAGGTGCTATTTTTGACAACTATTCCACATCGCAACCCCGTGTCTTGTTCCAGTTCCTGGCACCCCAAAGCACAGCACAGATATGGCTCTAATAACCTCTCCTGGACAAGCTGCTAGTTTCCTCATGTGGAGAAAGGGCATAGAGAAGACTAGAGAGCTCAGGATAAATGAAAAAGCTTCTCAAAATTTTTCTCTCTCTTCTCAGGTTTGACAAAAACATTATGGAGGAGGAAATAGGGAAAAATGAAAATGACAGTCTATGGGCTTTGTGACACACTCAGAATATGAAAGATGGGAAAGGAAAAAGAGACAAAAGAAAGGGAAGAAATAATATGAAAATGAAAGAAAGAGAGGAAATGGCCATGGTATGGAAAGAAAATGAGAGACAAAGTGGCTGAGAAAAGAGGGACAAGAAAATGTAAAGGAAACACGTGAGGCAGCGAAATAGTAGCTGTACATGTCTCTAGTGGAAAATAATTATGGGGCACGTATAAGCAAATATGACATTAAAAATTACACAATAGCAGATAAGTAAAGGCTATGGGTAGGTCTGGATAGTTCTCCTCCAAATAAGGCAGCTGAAAGTCAGCATTCCCTTATTGCAGCTATTGTGAAGCTAAAGTTCACTTGTACTGAAATGTTTCCTTACTTTGTATCATAGCCTGATAAGTGATTTGTTCCACTGGGAGAAAATGTTTTATCACCACGGCCCATGTGTGTTTTGTTGGCACAGTACCTGAAGTGCAATTATTCAATATAATTTTTCAGCTGGTGGGTATTTGTTTTAATTTTTAACAAAGGCGGGGTAAAACAAGTGTTTTTCAAAAATTCTGGTTTGCACTTTCTGGTCTCTTCTTTTGCTACTTTTCCTCTCTGTCTAGAGCCAAAGCACTGTCTAGTCCCTAAAGCACTGAGCCCTTAAATCAAAGACCCTTTGAGTGTTTTTAACACGCTGCTCACCCTCAGACACTCACACCACTTGTTGCAGTGGCTGTTCCCACTGTCCCTGTGCTGATGGGCTCGAGGAGACCAAGCACTGTCACTTCTGATTTCATCAAGGGGCACTGCAGGGACTGCAACCATAGCAAACCAAGTGCCAAAGCTGCACAAGGCCTACTGGTTCTCCCAACACAACCACTGCTGGGTGACAGCTTTTACAACACTTTCAGACTTGTTAAATTCCTCCTCTCCTTGATTTCATATGCTGAACAGTAGCCAAAGCCATAATCTGTGATCTTTATACCTCCCAAGAATCTTCAAGCCATACAGTTAACAAACAGGTGCCCTCTTACAATTAAAATGACCTGGAAATGAGAAAGAGCTTTTCCTAAATGTGCCATGTAAACATCACATTTCTTTCAAGATGTTTTTTTTTCCTCTCAGCTCTATTTACACAATAACCTTTATTTTGCTGGACTTCATTCTCTTCAGTTCTTGAATTATACGGGCTTTACATTAAAAGAAAAGTTATCCCTTTCCTTTGCCTGTGCAGACATGTGAAATCTCTGTCTAAACTGAAGAAATCACAACTTTCTAGCATAAAGCGTGTGATGTTTTATGGTAATGGTACCTTTGACCATTTTAACCAATAATCTCTGAAATGTACATAGAAATTAGGCAAGGTTGGGCAATATGTAAACATTATCTGCCAAGAGAGGCTGTTACACTGTACAACTGCTATAAATCACAGGCTTTCTAAAAGCTGATGCTGGGCTAAGTATGCTACATTCAATAGTAACAATTCAATAGAAACAATTTTCTTTCTTTGATGATGGGTGACCATCCCCAAGCCACTGACCACGTCATGAGATGTGTCCCATGGGATTTCCTTGGACATAAGTGGCAGATCAAGATATTGGAGTGCTGCTTGACTGCAGGTCTATTAAAAATCAGCCAGAGAGTTAAAGTAAGGAGAAAGCAATCATACAGCGAAAAAAAATGTGGCCCAACATAGAAACCAGAACCCAAAACTTCTTTTGGTTAGAGAGCTGACTGACAAGTCCAGCCATCATTTCCCAACAAGGAAATGAGCTTGTTGATTGTTCCCACTGGTTCAGGAAGAAAAACAAAGCAGGATAAATAAACAGGTTTGCCCCAAATAAATATTTGTCTCTAAGTATCAGTGTCAAAACAGCATCCTCCTGGAAACGAACTGGCGTGATCCTAAATGTTGTCTCTTTTACTGGGATGAGGGAGAAACTGCACGCAGGCACTGGACAGATCATGGACTTAAGGATACAGAACTGGGGAACTAAGGTATTGCAGGGGAGACCTGTCTCTCATTCATCCACAAAACTCCTCAGGTCTAAGGAAGAAAGTACCAGTAAGTGAGGGAAGTAGCATAAAGTCTCTCACTTCTCAAGGTGACCTGTCTTCCCCTTTCTCTGAGCCAGTGCTGTTGCCTTATTGAGCTGGCTGAAAAGCAAAGGGAATTTTGCCACTTGAAACTGTTCACGATTAAAAAAAAAAAAAAAAATCAGAATTCCTACAAAGCAGAAATTTAATAACTCTGGCAACTGTGGAAAATATTTAGTGGAGTATTCTGAGACTTCACATAAAATGTTTTATGTTAATGAATGGGATTTCATCTGTGGATGGGCTAAAGGCCTGGCAGCAGGAGTACTGGGCATGACCATGGACCACAAACAATTCCTCTGAAATACTGTCCCTTACAGCCCAAACTGTTCTGTGGTATTTCAGTGGCAGCCCATTAAAATGATCTCTGGAGGGTGATAAGGATCAAAGTGATCACAGAATCATTTAGGTTGGAAAAGACCTCTGGGATCATCAAGTCCAACCTTTCACTGACCACCACCGTGTCACCCAGAGCATGGCTCTGAGTGCCACCTCCATTCTTTCCTTGAACACCTCCAGGGATGGGGACTCCACCACCTCCCTGGGAAGCCCCTTCCAATGTTTAATCATCCTTTTGGTGAAAAAATTCCTCCTAATGTCCAACCTAAATCTCCCCTGGCACAGCTTAAGACCATATCCTCTTGTCCTGACACTGGTTACCTGGGAGAAGAGCCCAACCCCCACCTGGCCACAACCTCCTTCCAGGGAGCTGTAGAGAGTGGCAAGGTCTCTCCTGGGTCTCCTTTTCTCCAGGCTAAACACCACCAGCTCCCTCAGGACTTGTGCTCCAGACCCTTCACCAGCTTCACTGCTCTTCTCTGGACTCACTCCAGCATCAAAATGTCCTTCTTGGAGGCCCGGAACTGGACACAGGACACAAGATCCTCAATGTTTGGGGGGCAGCCAGCAGGCACAACAGGGTGGTGGCACTGCCCCATTCATGGGTCCGACCTTCTGAGCTCCTTCCAGCTGGTGAGTGCTGTGAAATCAGTGTACAAATTGTAACTCCAGTTTGCACAGACATGGAGAAGTCATAGGAACATGGATTAGCTTCAGTTGTTGTAAAAGCTTGGGGTTTGGCACATCTTTCTATCAGCTTGCTGCACACTTGCATAATAATACTCTTTATTTAATTTATTACATTGTAGAGGTATGGAATGGGAAAAGACCTCTTGAATCACCATTCTGGTCCCCCTTTCTCAGGTGACTCCACTGGTGACTACATCCCAGAATCTTCAAAAACCTGCTCAAACTCCACCTTAAAAATGTTTTGAGGTTTTTTTAACATCGTGGCTTAACACAAATATTGAAACTTGAGATCCTGATAACATTCTGACTGCAAGCTTTGAACTAACCTTTGAAAGCCCTACAAGCAGGTGATTTTGTGCTGTCAGATGACTTGTTATTCTGCAATGACATTTGCCTTTCCTCTGAGTGTGCCACACTGTGACTAAGAAATGAGTTATCTCCTGTTCACAATCGCTTGTAAGGATCTCAAGTACCCTTTACACATCACCAGCCACCCCCCCTGTGCTCCGTTACTTTGTCATTTACCTTTATGACCAGTTCAGCGTTCTTAAGCCAGATCTGAATGCGTGGGACAGCACAGAGCTTGTTCCAGACACACGGAGGGAATGCTGAGGTAGGATTTTATACACATCTCTGAAATCCCGTGGTGCATTCTGTTATGATCCCTCCACCCAGAAGTTTTATGGAACAGTCAAGTTTCAAGGCCAGGAGTTACCAATATGATCATCTGCAGTTTTTCACCCGCTCAATCCCTTAATACCCTGAAGGGAATTGCTGTTCCCTCTTATGTGAATGAACTCTCCTGAGCCAAGTAACTTCTGTTTAAAGTAAAATCTGTTCCTCAAGAAAAAAGTCCAGCCTTGCTTACGTCAGCTTTCACTATCAAATACCTTCTCTTAACATAAGAGCTAATAAACTATGAGCAAGCCATCTGCTGACTTCATCAGTAAGTTAAACACATGGAGCTTCAACTCTGCCTTTGTGAAGCAAATTTTTCCACATATCCAACGCTTTTTGAACTCTCTCTGGTTGGTCACATTCATTTTGAAGAGAATGCCAAAGAAGACACAGCATTGCGGAAGAGGTCTTGGAGTCTGGCTTAGTCCTGACATCCAAAATAGGGGTGTCTATTCCTGAGGCTCTCCCAAAAGGCCACACCTCTTCCCTGGAAATCTGTAGCACAACTTCCCTGTGCTGCCCACAAGGAGCTGCTTTTTAGGGCCTGGGAAATGGGAACCATTTCTTTGAACGTCCATGAGGAATCCAGGTAAAAGTTGTGGGTCACTGATTCTCTCTGGGGATGGGATCAAGGGAGAGAACCTGCTTTTGAGGACATTTCTTTCTCACCAGCCCTGATGCAGTTACCTGTTTAGGAGACAGGTTTTTATATCTACATTGTCACAGCACTAAAGAGGTGCAGAGTCAGGGTCAGAGCCCTACTGTGCTGGACATTTCTGATCCAAGACCTAAATCTGCTCCCTGCTCTGGGAACAACAAAATCTATCTTTTTTTGCTGCAGACTCAGAGTGCTCATAGGGCTTTTGTTTACTGGTTGTCTCACTATGGTTTAAAGTAAAAAATATAATAATGATCAGCCTGGTTCTTCTGTATTTTTCAATCATTGCCTTATTTGCTTTCTTCCAACTCTCCAGCAGTGTTTCCAGTGGTTCAAAGGGCTTGAAAGCTAGGACATCAGAAAACAGGTCATCAAGTCCAGCAGACAAATATGTAGCACAAAATAATAGTAGTTTTCTCTTTTTTTTTTTTTCTGAATCTTTTAAATCCCGACAAAAAGATGTATAAAATTATTGACATTTTAAGGGAAACAGGGAAGATCATGAGATTTCTACAGGCATTAAAAATAATGATTTATCACTTCATTAGAGTTTACTTTCCTGTCTAATTCTCAGTGACAGCTCTGCTCATTGTACCTGGCTAGTAAAGGTGTTCAGTAAAGAAACTGGGGCTAAACGCAGTAGGAAGCAATTGTGGAACACTTTTACCACAGAGCAGCCTTATGAAAGCAGAGATTGTATTCCTTGCTTTCACTGTGGAAAACAGTGCTGGGATGTGAATGAGGAAAAATTAATTGATACATGCTGTTACTCTTCATTTTATTCTCTGGATAATAACTGATATGATTTCAAGCCAAGTCATTCAACTCTGGATTTGTTTAGAAAGAAGAGAAGGAGTGAAGAAGATGGCATCTGATCCAAGGTTTGACTTGCACCTCATAAAGATATGGGGAAGATGTAACTGAACTTAATTCCTATTTAATGTTGTGGATTTTGCCCCAGTTCTTCTCTAGAAATAAAAATTTGGCGTATCCTTATTTAGTAAAGAAAGGCTGTGATGAAAATGATGAAGCAAAAGGTAGCGGGAAGGTTCTGGATCCTGATAGTCCCTCTGCTTTATCTGCTCTCATCACTGTCATTTTTATGGGCACTGGGCTGGGCTGAGCTGTGGCTGCTGTTTGTGCAGCAGATGGATGGTGCTGTGACCAAAGCATTCAGGAGGAGTTGGTTTTGTTTCAGGCTTTGACACAGACTTTCTCCATAATGTTGAACAAATTGCCTATGCAAAGAAAATCATAAAGGTAGTGAGGCAAATGCATTCAGGCCAGTGCTTAAAGAGTGGAGTTTATAGCATGTCAGCTTTAGAAACAGTATGGTTTTTAAAAACTATATAATTTTTAAAAAAACATAACATCAAGATTTACCCTGTTATCTTGTGATGTGAGTTTTCCCTACATAACAATTTGGATGATTTTGTTCTTAGTAAAAACAAAATTAAATCCTTTAAGAGCAAAAATAGCTATTTAGAAAAAACAATAATAAGCAAACAACAATAAGTGTATGTCATTACTGCACTCCAGAAATGAAGCCCATCTGAAATCTGCTCTCTGAATCTTACTCCACTGAGCTCCTGTGGGCACCCAGACCTCAGTGAAGGAAGAAGAGATGGCAAAGAAGTGGATGAAAAGCTCAGCTAATAAAACCCAGTGCCTGACAAAATAGATGGAAAACAGTAAGCACAAATGTCAAACACAAGGAAAGTTGCCCATTTCATTTTCCTCAGCCTCAGAGGGAATGGTTGGCTAAGTTAGTTTTTGTCCCCAGAAAGTGTGGTCTCCCCAGAAATTGCTCTCTGCACAAGGAATTGGAAGGCCACCTCAGCCAACCCAGATCTTAGGACCATTTCATCACATTGCAGAGATGCATGAAGTGTCTTCCATCCCCCCAGGCACCATATGGACCAGACCTTGTGGCTGCTCTCAAGGGATTCAGTAGTTATATTGTCGTTTTCCCTCTTGTTTACTGGAGGGAAAGATGCTATCAAAGAACCAAGTGGAAAAGCCATGGAATGAAAGGAAACTGAAGGACTGAGCACTGAATTACTGAAGAGTGGAAGAAAAAATAGCCCACCTTTCATATCTGTAATGCTTCCAGCAAGAGAAAAGAGACACCCAAATGCAAAAAGGACAGAGGAAACAGCAGTGACTTCGAAGGTCTGAATTTCCTCCTCTGTGCTGTACAATGTGTGCAATTTTGGCTTGTGTACACACATGGAGAAAGTGAAATACCATCTCTTCTCTGAAAAGTTAAATTACTCGAGAACTTTGGAACATTACAGGACATGTTCTCTAAAATTTTCAATCAGTTAAGCAAGTCAGAGGAGATGCAGCAGCTCCACCTTTCTTCTGTAAGACAATATTGGCACCTCAAAAGACATGATGGCCATGGAGAACTTGCTTTTCATGGTCACTAAGTACACCTGAGGAGTGCCAGCACCATTCCTGGTGCTCTGCCAAATACAAACTATACAGACCTCTTGTTAAAATGAATTCCATATAAAGGATCAACCCAGCCACTCCAGGAACCAATGAGAGGGCTGCAAAGTCAGTCACAAGAATATAGGACTCTGCTTTCCAAAAATGCCTTCCTAATGTAGAAATACCATGATCAAAACCGACCTGAACTCTCAACATTGTAAATCCCACTGACAGACACCTTAAAAATGCCTCTCTGGTTTTTGCTTTTGAAAATGCTGTGCCCAAGAACAACCAAAAGCAACTCACCCTGTGGAAAGCATACTGAGGGAACCGCAGACTCCTTTAATGTCACTGGATTTAGAAAGCAGATCCTGTAGCCACATAGTGTCCCCAACTTCCTGCTTACAAACTGCTTTAGCATTGACTCAGTAGGAATAACACCATCCACTGAATCACCCACCCATCTGCAACACCTGCTTCTTCCTCAGCTATTACGCCTTCCCTGGGATGACTCAGTTTGGCTGCTCTGAGCCTGGGAGATGGGAGAAGACCATACCTTGAGACACATGGGTTGGGGGGTATTCAAGGCCCCCTACTAATTACTGGTTTTCTGCAATCTGGGATGCAATAATCCCTTGTCCACTCCCTGTGACTCCACACAGTTGGGGGGGTGTTTTGTAACTTGTCCAGCCCTGCCTATCTGGAGCACTTTCCTGCCGAGACAGTGACTCACTTCCTCTTTAGGAAGCTCACCCAAAATCCTTTTCACTTTAGCTTATAAACTATTATTAACTCCATCTGTAAAGCAAAACTTTTACTCATCAGTAGTGCTAAATGGGAATTTTCCAGTGATACACACTTTTTTTTTTTTTGTTGGAAGATGTTGATTTGTCAGAACATAAATCTTTTTTAGAAACAAACCAGTTTTGCTTCAGCTTTCATCAGAAAAAGTGTTTGCATCCAAAGAAGGAGAACAGCTCATCTTAGCCAAGGCACCAGTGGTTAGGTCACTGACATAGCAAAAATGAGCTTTTTGGCTACACAGGGATCTGAACCTGGCCCCACTATCCTCCACAGTTCCATAACAGCAATCATCTCTTAGGATGGAGCAAGTTCATGGTCTCCACCGATGATGTTTTATGAAGTGACCAGTCAGTGCTATCAGAACTTGGTCCTGATCTCTTATCCATTTCACATCAGTGCTTAATCCTTAGATAACTGGCAGTTCAGCAAAACCACTTTTTTTTTTTTTTTAATCTTTGTCATTTTCCTGTGAACCTTCAAAAAATCTCAAGTTGTTCCCACTGAGGAGCAGAATGTTTTCAAAACCTTTAAGGTTGTCACAGAAGAAGAGAACTACAGAAGATTCCAGATGAGTTGTACTCACTCTTTTTCTCAGAAGCAGTCCCAGGCAGGAGGTCACTCCAGTCCCCTCACAAACACACAGGCTGTAGTAGTGTTTATCTTCAGAGTGGTAGCAAATTTTTCGTGATGTACCTCCATCAGGAAAGAGACCACATGAGTCCAAGTGTTTCCTCTGAAGTCCTTTATATATATAAAATTTCTGATGAGTGAGGTGATGGGTTTCTGTGGCTGATGGACACTCCAAATTTCCCAGAACACAGGCACAACTGCACATTTGGATTTTGTTCAGATAATACATTGTGCATTACCCATGTGTCTGTTTTTCCATGGGCTATAAAAGCAAGGGTCAATTAGCAAGTGTGGCTTTCTTTCCCCTCTATTTTCACCCGTGGCTCAGGATATGTCTTTCAGATGCAGTTTCAGAAATAAACTTAAGATTAAAATCCGATATTTAAATATACATTCAGTAGTTTAGTCTTTGAAAATGTTCCTTTTTGCAGCCAGAAGAATGCCATTATCGTCTGAACTATATCCCTATTTTGTATTCCTATAGTATTGCTCAGTAGGAATTGTGGGGCTGATGGAACTCTTCCCACTCATTTTGGTTTTTCTAATCTGTTATTCATCAAGCATTGAGCTTCTGGGCATTTTAAAAACTGTATCAACTATCTTACACCTCTAGATTGCTCCCCATCTAACAGCCAAGAAGCCCTGGAACTGCTGACCACCATGGTCCTGCAAAAGCAATCATGAGCTGTTCAGCACCCATTTGATGCACGCAACCAAACAGGGTGGTACATCCTTCTGAAAAGCAAAGGCTTTTGTTGCCATTTAGGCTGGAACGCCCTCCTGTATGAGGACACACTGTCTTTTGATACTGTTTACTTAACTGCGAGACTCCATGGTGAGAAAGGGCTTCTTTCTGCTAAGAGAATTTCATCACTGGAGATATCTCATTTCTGGGGAAAATGCTTGTCATCTGTTTCTAGGAAAGACATTATTTCAGGGACATTTAGCCTTGGCTGTGCCTGCTTTCCATGTACATGCTGTGGACCCATATTTACTGCTAGAACAAAAGGACAAGGGAGGGAAATGTCTGTGCAAAGGAAATTTTCAACCTAAGAGTGAGGAGTCTCAAAGGGTTTTGACTGCAAAGGAAAAGGAAAGAAAAAATCCAAGCCAATCTGCCTTTTCCACCCCCTCTATTTGTCAGTTGCTCCCCCTCCTTTAGACTGTCAGATTTCACTCCCATTCTACTGTATGGGCACATAAATCTTGCCAGAAATGCTTCACTCACTTAACACCTACCTGCTGGAGCTTAGATTCAGAGAGAGGGGAGAAAAAGCAACCTCAAATCCTGGCAATTCTTATAAATCACAGTGTTGCTAATCTCTTTTCAAGAGAGTCAAATGTAAAGTCATGTTCCTTCTTGTGAAAACATTACTAGCCTGTGGGTGTCAACACAGCCTTCTTTTCCAAGAAATCTGTTGCATCCCACAGCGACTCTAGAGCAATTGCACTCTGATGACAGTGAAGAGAGTCTGCTAGAAAAACAGCACACGCCAATTCCATACAACAGCAACCTCAACAAGCACTTGTTTTTGTAAGATCAGCTCTCTCTATTTTCACAAAAAGCAGAACTGAACTTGACCAAGATAGGTTTTATGGGAGTTGTTTTTACAACCTCATTGTTGTGAGCTCTTTCCCCACCCCAAAATCACATTTTCAGCTTCCTTATTCATTCCGTGCCAAGACACACTATCCCATTTCTTTACAGCTCCCATATAGAATAAACAAGAACATAAACCACCTGGCTGCTACCTTTACACATCCTTCTACACCCTGTCTTCTAACAGTGGGACTGCCTCCTCCTCTGGGAGGACACCTCAGCACTTAATAGGTCAGCCCTTGCAATTACCCTGTTTTGATAAAAGTCTTGCCTCTTCCTGAGGAAAAGATCATCCCCAATCCCTCAGACCCTTGTAGAAATCCATCTGAGCATGAGATTTGAGGAAATCCCAAGATGCTTTCCAGATTATTATCTGGAAGGTGTCCATAGACCACTTGCAGGGAAAGAGCCTTTTCCAGGAAGTGTTTTTACAACAAAGTGAAGGAAATAAGAGATGCTTTGTGAAGAAAGGACGGAATCTCAGTCAGTCAGAATGCAGAACATTACTGAAAGGTGGCACCCGTTAAGTATTTTGTTCCAGTATTTAAAGGGTGGCTACAAAGAGGATGAGAACTCAATTTTCCACATGGAAAAGACAAGGGGTAATGGGTACAAGTTACTCCTGGAGACATTTTGATTACAAACAAGATAAAAATTTTTACAATGTGAGCAATCAGCCATTGGAATGATCTGCCCGGGGAAGTGGTGAATTGGACACTTTTAAGATGCAGCTGGAGAGGCTGCTGGTCTGTCTTGTCTAGACTGTGCTTTTACCCAGAGAGGTTAGACCAGAGATCCCTGAGGTCCTTTCCAACCCGGTATTTTATGATTCTAATTGCATTTGAAGTCACCTGGAGTGTGGGCTCTCCTCTATGTTAGAACTTACCAGAACAGGAAAATCATTTGAATTCATGTGCATGATGAGGAGCACCATAAAATGACCAGAGATCCTTCTAGTTAATTCCTGCATTACCCAGTCTGAATCATTGGGATTTACAGTTTGTGTGTGAGTGTTGGTTTTATGTATTCATTTGTTTGGGTAGAGAGAAAAGTTCATATACCCATTTGGTGTGTTGCAGTAGTGTCTAGAGCTCAGACCACAACTTTGCCTGCCCAAAATAATGTGTTCCTGCCCAGAATAATGACTCGGTGTGTGACAAGTTCATATGAAGTCATGGGGCTGTCTGAGAAGGCTCCACTGCAGACAAGACTTATCCTTTCCAGTCCTGCTGCTTCCCTCTCTGCTGTTACCCCCCTGCCAGGGTGAAGTCAAGCCCCCGCCTTTTCAGACTGCCCTGAGAAAGCACATACCAGGCTGTGTCTGTCAGCCTTGCATGCACACCTCAGGCATGAACGGGCAAAGTTTCATGCCTCACAGCCCTTGAGGGGTGCACTTGCTGGCTGATGTGCTGTCACCATGGGATACTTTGTTACGGGAGGGTTTGTTAAAAAATAAACAAACTTTGCGCTACCAAAAAAGAAAAAAAAATATTTGTTCAAATGCAACTATTCGCATGGAAATAAGCCTGCTCAAGAGGAAACAAGGAGAACTGCTGCTGTTTGTGATTCCCTCTCTCCCTGGTTGTAGCCTGGGCTGCCCAGACCCAGGAGGAATCAGCCCAAGAGCAAAGGGGCTTGGAGCAGCAACCCCACCAGGGATCCCTGCAGTCCCCACCTCCCAGCACAAATCAGCCCCACTCTCTGGTCTCACCTCTCTGTGACCACCTCTATGGAGCATCTGTCCTCTCCCAAATTTCTTTCTTCCCTGATGATCTACAAGTCTGGGAAAATCTGACAAAACCTTCCCAAACCCATCAACAACAAGGCAGGAAAAGGAACAGAAGAAAAAGTCACTGAAAACAAATGAACTAAAAGACAAAAAGAAACACACACATTTTAGAATTACTGCCTGAGATATTTGGAAGAAAAAAGAAATCCTTTTTCTATGAATTGTTTCCTGTTAAAATTTTGTTGCAAATTATGACCCCAATAAGAGCATTGGCATGCTGGCATCTATTTTGTTCTGGTTCATGAATCCATTCTGAGAGGTGACAGCCCATATAATGATTTCTTGGCAAGGCAAAAAGGCAGTTCTTTGGGTAAATCGTAACTCCACTGGCATCACAGGGTACCACAATAATTTATACCACACAAGGGCCTATTCCACCATCTGAATTCCCTTGCCCATCCCATTCCAGCTTGTATCCAGGCCAGCTTGACTTTTATGGTTAACATCCCCATCGTTTGTTATTCACACTGTGGCAGAAACTTGAAGTCACAATCAGGGTGCTGCTTGCACAGGGTTAGATGCTGTGACAACATATGCAAAACGATTCCAAAGATCTTTCACTCTTACTCTGCTGTTATCTGCCACGTTCCTACCCCAAGTCCATCCGAACAGGTTTTCACCAAGTGCTTAAATGGCTGAACTTTGGCCAAGAAGGCACCATGGAATTATTCACAGCGGCAGGCCAGATGAAATGTAAGCATCACCAATTCATCCAATTATTTTTCAATAGAAGCTGGGGCCAGAAGGGACTTTGAACATCATTACTCTTGATATTCCAGACATTCTTGTTTGCAGTTTCGTTCTGCAGAAAGAAATAATACTTTGTTTCATTGACAAGAGAGGACAAGTAAAAATTAGCAGATTTTATGGGACATAAAAAAGCCCATTAGAAAATGATGTTTAGAGAGAGACGTTTTTCACTGTGCAACACAACTCTTTACCATGTTTCAAAATAAAATATTGATGAAAAGAATATGACTGTGCTTACCAAATATTATTTTGAGTCATCTATAAGTTTGGAGAGATTATAAGCGAATAATATAGGAATGTAATGGATAAAAGAAGGGAAAGGTGATTGTAGTTTAAAATGCATCTTTTTTTTTTTTTGGCTTCATTCACTGAAGAAGTTAATAGTGACTTCCCGAAAGTTGATTTTGGTAATTCTTCACTTCCATGCTTTAGTTCATTTACTGTTCCTGTAAAACTGAACTTCTGTACAAATCCAAACCATAAATATGGGCACCTCAGGACTTCTGGATTGCTTGAGATTTGAATCCAGATCTCTGTTCTGCATATGAGCCAGGACAGAAGTCTAGGTCTGAATGCCCTCAAATACTGTGGCTCTACTTGTGGGTGCACAGTGTCCTCAGCTGGGGCTTCTCTCCACTGGAAAGGCAATTATTAACCAGGAAACAAGCAGGGAGAATATCTTAAAAAATACTTACAGAATGACTGTTGAACAACTTGAGCTGGAATCTGCTTGGAAGTGACTCTATAAACAGAACTACCCATGAATCAAAAACCTCTTTAAATTTTTGTCGCAACTTGATTTAAATTTCTCGGTCATTCAAATTTATGTGAAATTGAGATAAACCTCCAAGATTCAGTCACTTTTAATAGCATGAGATACAGACTTCTCAAACCTGCTGTGAAAGCTGAAACCTGGGCCAGCTTTTCATCCACAAGCTGAACTTAACATCAGTAAAAAAGACATCACACTCTTCTCTCATTTCCTATACAGTTTAAGGAAAAGGAAGAAAAAAACCCAACCAGAAATATCCAGGACAGAGAAAAAATTTATTTCTGAAAAACACAGTCCTTTCTCGTTCTGGCACTTCCATTTCAATCAGATGCTTTGTTTCATACATTTATCAGCTTGCATGCATCCCCAGATCTTCCTGGGAGATGCACAGTCTCTTTACAAGCAGGGCACACCTCAGAGGTGACCCAGAAACCCTCTCAGCAAAGCACTTGCCTGCACCCGTCAGAGGCTGAGCACAGCTGAATTGGCACCTTAACCCATTCCAAGCCACCGCTGCCAACTCCAGGCAGGAATTTTCTAACTCCTTGTTCCAAAAAAAAAAAAAAAAAATCTCTCCAGCCAAAATCCCCTCCTGGCCTGCAAATATGTTCAGGCACACACCTCTGTGTTGTAAATGAAATATCTGGCTTGCTGCAAAGCCGTGCTGAAGGAGCCAACTGGAACCGAGCAGAGCGAGCACTGGGAGAAGGTGTTTGAGCTGTTGAATTTAGTGAATTCACGCATGCCATACCCAAAGGAGCATTGCACATTTCCCTTTAAGAGTCATGCTGGTGGGGATGAATTTACCACCTGGTCTTTTTGTACCCAGTAATGGGTGTTTTGAGGAGGTCTTCTTGAACTGCCTCATGTGGAAGACACTCGTCTTTTTTCCTGCTTGCAAAGGTGTATGGATGCTGAAAAGCTCCAGCAGAGAATTTCTTCAGCTCTCTGCAGCATTTTTGTGAGAGTTCTGTCTTTCCCATGCAGATTACTTTGAACAAGATTACAGTATTGCAAACTTCTTGCACCTGCAGGTTGTTTTGCTGTATTGTTGTGGCTTTGACCAGACAAATATTTGGGAATGGGTGTCTTAGAACTTGACCAATCCCCTCAAGGGGTGGATGGCAAAAACCAATCACCTTGTGCCATTTAACATACTCTTGTGAACTAACATATAAAAGTCTTCTGAGAATTCATTAAACTGCTTCCATTTATCCCTGAGCCTGGACTTTGTGTCTTTTCTCTACTCGGCCACAGTGAGAACAGCAACAAAGGTGAGCAAAGCCCTTACGCCATCCAGTGACTTCAACAGGAAGAGTTACAAGGGACTCAAAGTGCCCTTTTTAGTCCCAACAACATCATTATTGTGCCCAGACTGTATCTTTTCAAGTCCAGGCCAAAGAAGGTGGGGCCTTTGAAACCACTAATGAACACCAGTCCAAAGACTGCAACGTATATGTGCCTTTGGATACACAAAACATTTCTGACAGGGTTGGTATGAGCTGCTTAAAATTTGATATTATGTTTTTTCTGCTTTCTAGATTTCAGCACTTTTTAAAGGATCATATTAGTAAGAGAGGAAAAAAAAAAGAATATTCAGTAGAAGGGATTTTGCATGTTTCTTAATGAACTAGGAGGGTGACTGATCACCATTCCATCTGGGGCAATGAAAAGACCAAAGCATGAAATCATAAACTTTCATTCTAAGAGTAAATTGGTACCAAAAACTGTCTGAGTCAGTGCCAACAGTCTGATTTCAGATCTTTGGTATACATGCATTCAGGTTTATTCCAATGTAATACATGAGGTACTGTGAAATAATAATGAAGTAATGAGGTAATACTGAAATAATGAAGAAAACCTAAATTTTCCCAGATAGCAGTAGTAGAGTATCCAGCAGTCTTGAAAAGCTGTGCAAGGTTTGCAAAGCACCATATCAAACATCTATTGGGCAGAGTTTATATATTACCATAATTTTCCTCCAGATTTTACCCTCTTCAGAAGCCAACAAAGAAAAGCAGAAACAAAGGCTGGATGATTCCTCAGGAATCATAGGTCCATTATTTTCCCAGGGGCATGACTCTCCACACCTAACAGACATCTGTCTGATCTGGTAACAAAAATCCCCAGCCGTAAAGAATCTATTAAGCTCTTGTTGAACTTGGCACATGGCAATTCAAATTAAATTCATAAAGGTGAAGAGCAACTGTAAGGCCCCACATGTGTAGGAGGACACAATTGTGCAGAGAATTGTGGGAGGCAGCACCTGACCATGTAAAACACGAGGGTTCTTCCTTACAAGAATCCAGCCAATCTCTACAAGCTGAGCCTTGCAGGCAGATGCTCCTTCTGCTGTGTCCTGAATAAGCAGCTCTTCCCGTCTCACAAGCAAGGAAAAGGAGTTTTTAAGAGGGGAGAAAAGGGAAAAAAGCATCAGCTTGGGAAAGCATTGCCACTCCCTGTACAAATGAATACCAGGGACACATTTAGCAGCAGTCTGAGTTTACTTAATTTCACACTTTCCGTGTGTGGATGCCCAACAGGTGAATGCAACTTCTACATATCATCCACAAGCATCTTCCCATCTTCCACATATTACAGCACAGCAGGTCCTTTCCCACTTGTGTCCACCTTCCCAGAGGCCAGATCTTCCAGTGTTCAGTGTGTGTAGGAAGTTTGCATGGGCTTCCCCTTGCTCAGAAAGAAACTCTTCCATCCCAGGAGGTTTCTGGACCCCACTGCTGTCCTTTGGGAGCTGTGATGTTTCCCAAGCACTCCCAGCCTGCTGCACTTTGCCTGTGTGAGGTCTCTGCATTTGGGCTTTCCCTTCGTTCACCAGCAAGGGGAGCAAAGGACACTTTTCTCCTTGGGGCTCCTGGCTGCAACAGTCTGGGATCTGCCTGGGATTTTTACCTCATTTGGCAGCCAGGTCCTTTGACACCTTTGACACCACTGTGGTGTCATATGAGTCCCCAAGGCCAAGCCTGCTGGGATGCATTCCTTGATACCCAGAATGGAGAGACTTTGGTGGGGTAGCACCCTCAGGAGAAAGTACCAGTGCTTTTCTAAATTCATCAAGCAACTATTGCCACATCCTACATCAGACTGCAGGCCCAGCAGGCACTGCCCTGTTACTCTGTGAATTTTTGGACTGCAGTGTTGAGGTGCAGTGAGGGATGGCTGCTCCCTAGGAAAGGGGAGCCAGGAGCCCAGACTCACAACAAGGCATCAGTGCATCAGCTCCAGGGCTTGTTGGACTCATTGTGCTGTTCCCTGGCCAGGCAGAAAAATAACTTATTAAAAAGAGAGAAAAGTGTAGCTGTTTCCTGACCAAAGGAGCTGAGTTAACTCATGGCAGAGGCTGAAGAGAAAAAAAGGAAGGGTCAGGACCATGCAGGCAGGAGTGGGAGCAGGGTAAGGCATGAGTAGAGGAGGAGGAAGAAGGGTGCAAGGTGGCGTTCTTGGAGGTGGCAAACCATAATTCTGGTTCACCTGCTGTGGGTGAGCACACACTGGTCACCTCTGTGCTGTGCAGCAGGAGAAACCCTGGAGAGCAGCCCTCTGGAAATGGGAGCTGCATGTCCCCCACTCCTACTTGATAGCAGATCTCCCCTCTCTGAAGTATTTTTGTGCTTACAGTTAGTTAAAAAGCAGTGCTGTGCTTGTTCTTTCCCTTTTTACCTATGGATGGGAGTAAAGAGCTTTTTACCTCTGCAGCTCTGAATCACTGGGCTCACAATAAATATATCCACTTTAACAAAATGCAAGACATAGGAAGTGCTCACAACAGTCAAGAAGAATAGATTATCACATCAGTCTTGGCAATATTTATAGTTTTCCACACATTTATACATTTCATGTGGTGCAGCTGACGTAAAATACAACCCAGAAAAAACAAGTTGGCCCAGCTTGGAAAACTCTCATATGCTTCAAGGTATTTGCCTAGGCTCACCAAGCTCATTTTTGGTTTTGCATTAAAATTCTACAAGGACACAGAATTAACCCCACACCAGTTATTTCAGACATGGCAATGTGGTATTTAAAAGTTTAATATTGTAATCTTAAACCTGTAACTTGGGCCAAATCACCCTAATATACTTTCCTTGGAGCAGCTTTTTATAACGATATTTGGGAACTGTATATATGCTGTGCATGAATCTTGTCCTTAATTTTGTGTTTTCTACACAATTTTTAAAAGCCAAAAATAAGTATTAATTTTACCTGTTTAAGCACATAAAACTCAAATATATATTTAAAAAACTGCACCTCCTTAAAAATACCAAAGCAGATATAGAATGTATATAGAAATGAGATAGTGTTTTCAACTTAATATTTTTTAAATGAGGCTGTTTTGGTATGAGAGTATTGGTAGAGGTTTGATGCTCTTCCAGATACATTTGATGCTATAGGTTTTATCCCAGAGAAGTTGTGGATGCCCCATCCCTGGAGGTGTTCCAGGTGAGGTTGGATGGGGCTTTGAGCAACCTGGTCTAGGGGAAGGTGTCCCTGCCCATGGCAGGGGGTTGGAACTGGATGATTTTTATGGTCTCCAACTCAAACCATTCTATGATACATGACCACCAAAACATTCCTTTCAAAAGAATGAAATAAAATCTATTTTATTTTTCTCCCTAGCATGGTTTCTTTGTTCTAGCTAATGCAGGTGATGATGAAGACTACATGTTTTTGTCTGATCTCTTGGTCATATTTGCAGAGAAATCTGGATCCTGTCCCTGCCAGGTGAGTTTCAGGACTTGTTGGGGTCCAAGCCAGGCTCATGCAGAGAGCTAAAGACCAGATATGTTTCAGGCAGGCACTGCCCCTCACCACTTTTCCAGACCAGCAGGTAAGAAACTGCAGAGCTGTGGCAGACACAGACAACCTGGGTCCATCCCCAGATGACTTTCTTTGCAGCTCCCCTAGGAATGTCTGTCTCCTGCCCTGCCTAACCTCCCCTCCCTCCTCTTTTCCCTCCTCTCCCAAGCCCCAGAGAAGCACAATGTTTCTGTGCCAAACACGCTCCCATTGTTTCCCCTGTAGGACACTGAGTGCAGCATAATTCATTTCCCTGATTTGGTTCAGGAAGAGCACCCAGCAAGAGACTTGAAGAGCTCCATATGTTTAGCCTGTCAGAGGAAAGATCGAATACTCTTTTATTATAAGTACCTTATGTACTTTAATCAAGCAGAAGACAAACATGAATCAATACCTGAGGGTTAAATCTGGAAAAATTCAAATGAGAGGTAAGACACTGTGTTCTAAGATAATGATTAATTATTTTCCCAACATGAAGAGGTGAATCCTTTATCTCAAGCCCAGGTGCCTTTCTGGAAGAGATGCTTTAGGCAAATACAAGATGTTGAACCCAGGTAAAGGTAATTGGGTGAAATTTTCTGGAAGTCAGACCACTAGCTTACTTGGCCTTAAAGTGCAGATATCTAATAATCACCTGATTATAAAATGTATTTAACTTGAACACAAAGGATTCAAGGCAGAAAAACATTTTAGAAGATTAAAGTCTACCTGCAGTTTATGCTGTTCAAATCTGTGAAGCCACAAGAAAAGATGATCATATTCACTTCACCATGGAAACACAAGTACATTGAAGAAATCAAAATGTTGGTTGTCGTGTGATAGAAGACAAAATGGGACACAAGGGCTGTGAAGTGAATGGTTAAAAATGAACTTAAAAAAGAAAAAAAGCAACTTGTTCTTTAAAGACCAAAGGACTCAGTTTGTAAAATGCATCCTGTCATTGTGATGGGAGGAAGGCAGCAAAAGACACATTTCTTGGGAAGGGCACTGGTAAAACCCAAAGACCACACTCAGAAAGCCCAACATACAACAGCAAGTTGAGGAGGAAGGCATGGCAAGATAGAAGATGATGAAAAATAAAATTCAAGCTATCCTAAAAGTTGAGCCAGTAGTTATTACATGAAAAAATTCATGCCGTTTCACAAATCTGAACTGATTTTAATATCATTCACTTCGCTTGTGAGAGTGGAAGGACAGCAATGTGAGGTTGTTGCTGGCCGTTTTTCAATTTAGCAATGCTTTCTGTTGCTAAGACACAGATGTGATTTTTCTGATTGCCCAAACATGATTACCAGTGAGTTTTCTATTAGAAATAAATGTGAAAAGTGACTGTTTCACTGTGGATACGAAAATCAATGTCAGAAACGTGAGGAACTACATACGGAGTAGGACAGCTATACATTCAGAACCTCTTGGATATTGTTTGTTCTCTCCCTGGAGTAAATCAGGAATAAGTTGGAGTAAGTAAGAGCTAAGGCTTCTTTCACTCTCAGCAGCTTCTGGGAAGGCTTCCCAAAGTCACGGGACGTGGCAGCCTGTCACTGGGGCATAACATGGATTAGGTAAGTACATTTAGCTTCTCCTCTCTTTTTCTTCTGAGAAAAAGCACCTATTTTTTTTTCCCCCTCAAAGCAACCTCAGCAGTTAGCCAATATTGGATACCTTGAGGGTTGTTTCTATTGGGAAAAGAAGCCAGTGCTGGAGCTGGGTGCTTTGTGCAAGGCTGATTATTGAAAAAGGATGTCAGGAGCCCTAATTCCCTGAACTCAGCATGGACGGACAATAGGACGCAGTTTCTATTTCAAGACTCTTTTCAGCCAACACAATCCATAACAGAAGTTCTTTTTTCCCCTGGTCTCTCTCTCTCCACAGCTTTATCTGAACAGCAGATGACAAGTAATTTTCTGGTGTGTCCTCATTTTCCATCTCTCTCTATTTCTTTTTCTGCAGACAGGGCATGCACACTCAGCTGGTATTAATTCAGCCCCTACGTCTTTTTGTTCTCTGTGTTCCCATTCAGGCTACCATTTAGATGGGTTTCTCCCATGAGGAGCAAAGAGACCATTAATTTGTCCACTGTTTCACTGATTTAAAGGTATTAATGCTTACCAGATTCAGAGCAGAGATGTGGCTGCATATGGATCAAAGGCAAGATTTGCTGAGGGCCATTCACTCATCAAGACAGCATCACCTCAGCTGTAGCTCCCTCAGCCTCTCCACTTGACTTGACTGGCACGTGCAGTGACAAACCACTGAGGACAAGTTTCTCTCCTAACACAGATCAGTTGCAAGCCAAAAGCTTCATTTGCTGAAAGCTGTGCTGTACCAGTTTGTGTCTGCTTGAGACGCTGCTGTCTAAGGCTGCAAAGTCAAATAAGGGAAATCGTACCCCCAGATGTGAAATGATCTTTCCATATCAGAAAGATTAATTTATTTTGTTGTCACATTGCTTGTTCCTTTGTGGCATGGTCTATACTTGATTTTGAGCTAAACCACGCCCTGGCTCACTGTGCTGGACTGCTGTGCATGATGGACTTGTGGGCAGTGAGCAGACCCTTGACAACTCATGGGATGATGTGAGACACAGAACACGAGGAAGCAAATGCAAAAGCTTCAGTTCATCTGAAGCAGAAATCACTGCTTGCTTATTACTTGTTTTCCAGGGTTTTTTTGCAAGTAGGTTGTTTCCTGTCAAGCTGAGCCTCTGCATTTCGAAGAGCCCCATGATAGAGGAGCATATACAACTCAACTACCCAAATGAAATCTTTTAAAAATCAGGTCAGATAAATCCTGTCTCTGAAGAGGGTCAAACAGTAGAAAGAAGAGAGAACAGAAAGGGGATAAAAAAAAATGTATGGCTGTCTTTCCTGTTCTCATTTAGCCTGAATAAGAAATTAAGGAGGGGAAGAGGAAAGGAAGAGGAAAGACAGAACTAGAACAAAACTATTTCAGGATCTTTTATGGATGACAATCTTTATTATTTACATATGAAACCAGACTGGACAAAGCACTAAAAATACACTGTATCTTATGGGGAACAATCCTATAGCAGCAGGGAAATACAGCAGTTGACATAAATGGCCTTTTTCTATCATTAGCCTCTGTGATTCCATGCCCATTTCATCCACAGCATGTATCCTTCTTACAAGTCTCTCTGTAATAATAGTTCCAGAAATACAATCCACCCAGCCCTGATTCTCTGCACTACTGAGGAACTGGTGCTTTTTAGTGCTTGTCATATTGATATGGACATTGATGACAGACGTCCCGATGCTCCTCTCTGTTCCATTAGTTTTATATCATTAAAATTCATGCAGGGAAAAATGTACATACAGAATGTCTCACACAGGTTTTGGGGTGATTTCTGCAGAAAGAACAGAGAATGCAGTGTGCTGCAAAAGTCCTGGAGAAAATGAGCACTGTTATCTGTCATTGATGCACACTGAAATTACTTATCAGCCATTAAACAACTGCCTTGACTTTTACACTTTCTCCCAGTTCTCCAGGTCTAGAGTTACCTGTCTTGATTGTACTAAAGGTGTCTTGTCAGCCTTGCAGCAAAAGCTATTTTTAAAGGGCAAATTCCCCTGACCTGATAATAACAGGGGACTTGTCATTACCAAAAATATTAGGCATATGAAGAGTTCCTGTTAACAACAGAATAAAAGTATGGCGCATATGAGGGGTTTCAGTTAACACCAGAATAGCCCATAAAGCACTCTCTGGGAGGGTAACAGGCCTTATAGGGCACCTACTGGAGGTTTTGATCCCTACCCAGCACTCAAATACCATATTTTTCTTTCCCTTTTGAGGTCACCACTTAGCAGAGGACTCCAGCTTGTTTGTGGGTACTCTGACTGAAGCCAAAGTAGTCAGGAGCTTTGTTCAATCAGTGTTTTTGTCTCAAGCCTTTCCCCCTGAGGTTATCTGGAGATCACCTTTGATGTGACTTGCTGATTTCTCTGTACTGTCACAGAACTGACCTGGCATGGCATGCAGGTCTACACCAGGCAGATATTATGGAGGTTGATATTCTTCTCCACATATTCAGCTTCTCATTGCAGGCTTGTGGCTTTGTTGTTTGGTGTGGGACAAGGGGGACCTTTGGGGTTGGCTGGCCCAGATTTCTTGTATGAGGTGCTCTTGTAGCATGTTGTGAAGTCCAAAGGTCAATCCAAATCCAATTGACAGTCTTAGAAATATTTCTAATTCCAAGCTGGCATCATTTCAAAGAAGAAGGAAGAGAATCTGTTCTACACACAGATTACTCAAGAGCTTAATCAGCCCTTCCCCTCAAGTGGAAAAAGGTAACTTCTCTGTCAGAGTTAGAGTAGGCTGCCCTTAACACATTGATCACGAACTGCCTTTGGATGTTTCTGACCCAGTTGCATCATTTTAACAAGAGAATGAAGAGCCCTCCTCACGAAACCACAGACTTCCCACTCAAGCTGTCTCGCCTGCAATGTTTAATATTCCACTCGACTGGCGATCATTGCAGCACTACGTGCAAGGACGGGAGGATCAAATGCCTGACACTTCCTCCACTTGAATTTTGGATTCCGGGCACCCGTCATGCCCTGGCCCCACAGCAGGAGCAGCAGCCAAGGCAACTTGTGCAAAAGGCCTGAAATGCCATGTTTTACAAGCTGAAATATGAAGTGATAACTTCAGGAAGTTTGTTCATGCTTTGGATTGGTGACTGAGGGAGGAAGCAAATGCATGGTTTCAGAATGAGTGAATTATTTAAGCCAGCAGTCCAGAAATGCAAAGGAGGGATGTCAGGTCTCTGGAAGAAGCTAAACTGGACTGTATTCCCTTGTCATCACAGCGTGGGTGTTCTGAATGCTACCAAGTCCTGGGTTTTGACATGAAATTGTGCATCACCAGAAAAAAAACATCTGTTCAAATTCTCTTCACCAGCACTTCTGTAATTTAGCACCTTGCCAGTTGCATAATAAAATCAAACTGGGCATGTTGCCTTATGTTTGGCACTTTGGTCTATTTACATTTTGCAAAGGTGCCCAAAGATCATCGGGCAATGACTGATGAGAAATTCACACTATTACTGCAGGTTCTCAGATTAATAGTCATTCTTGGACAACTGAGATAATGTCACACAAAATCTGAGAGAGCCAGAGGGCTTTTTTAAACCCGCTTTTCTAAGCTAATGAGGTTTATCTGTTTCCAGTGTACGTGTATTTTAATTACGTGCAACTATGAGACCTGGTAATACTTTTTGAACCTGTTCACCGATTTAAAAGACAAAAAAAATCTAACAGGAAGAGGGGAAAAGTTGCCAAGGATAAAAATTTCATCCAAATTCATTGAAACAGAGAGAGAAAAAACTAATTAAAATCTACATGGGAGAAAGGAAAGGTCAAGAAGGAGAGAAAGAATAAGAGAGACTATAAATGGAGAGACTAAATGACTGTAAGGGAAAACTTCAGTTACAGTTCATATCTTAATAAAACTCAAGTTGATCAAACTCAAACAAAACCCACAGTAAACTAGACTTCCTTTATTCCAATGCTTGGGGTTTTGGATTCTTTATGCATAATATTCTTTACACATACTACTCAGCTACACATAAAGGGGTTTTAAATGAGGAGGGGAGGCCGGAATATTTAATGGATAAATTTAGAAGGGAGGGAGGCGTTCCACTGTACCAATTGGACTTCACCATCTCCCATTCCTTGGCATCTAGAGAAAACTCCATTAGAAAAGCAAGAAAGCATGACAAAGTAAACCACAATTTTTTCCCTACTGAGAGCTTCAGGCATACAAATGAGTTCTTGCCAGATAGCAAGTGAGATTGTATCATTTCCAAACAACTGGCTCAAAGAAAAAAAATAAAATGCAGGCACCTTGAGAATTCTCTCAGACTCAAAACTGCAGAGATCATTTTGCAGAATTAAGCTTTGCTCTTGGATTACAAATGTTTGTGCCAAATTTCGGTTTCCGATGTTTTTGCCTGTGTGTGAGTAAGTGTGAAATTATTAATCCTTGAAAGCAGGGATTCATAATAACGGAGTTATTGACGTTTTCTTGGCTCTAGCACTGCAGATGTGATGCTAAAGACAAGAAACATTCCCACTGTTTGATGAAGAGGGTACCCAGGAAACACCAGCAGTAATCATTCTCCGGGCAGAAGATGTTTTCTGTCATCTGGTTCTTGACAACTATAAATAAAGGGTTCAAACTGTTTTTTATACACTATTTCTACACTGTAAGAGACAGAATGATATATCCCAGAGTTTGCAATGGAAGCCATATACAGTGATGGGATTATAAACAAAGTATGTATGCAATACATAAAAATACAAATGTTTGTATTTTTAGCAGTGTTGTGAAGCAGAGGTTCACAACTGCATTTGTGGGCCTTGGTTAAGGCAGAAACACCATTTCTGGTGCTGTAGCTGAAGTGTTTCAGGGACAAATGTTGGTACACAGGCAGAGGATGAAGTCAGTACTTGCTTGCTAGCATAAAAGAACTGCTATTAAAAGCTACCAAAGTGAAATGCTACCACTATTTTCTTTTCTCAGCTATGTCAAACTAATTTATTTGAAAGCAGAAATACAGAAAATACAGTATGGTACTCATCCCCAGGCCTGGAAGATCTCTAAATGAAGCACCAGCCCTCCCTGGGAGAGCAGGGGAGTTAAAGAACGCTGGCAAAATACAATCCTCCTCCTTGAGCTCACAGCTGAGCTCTGCTCTTCTGTTCCTCTGCAGCAAGATAGGAGGAAAGGCTCAGGAAAGCAAGGAAAGGTTCAGAAGAGGTAACCGGTGAAGTCTTCACTGTTAGAGGAAACAAAAAACCTTGGAATTTTCTTTACTTTGCAACTCAGTGTGATTTAGTGGGCCCTGAGCTTGCAGTGGTGCAAGTCAAAGAGCTTTAACAGCTTAGCCCCACCTGGGCAAGGCACCAAACTCGAGCTGTTCAATTTTCACCAGCAGGACAGCAATGATGCAGCTGTGCTGCTTCCTACCCAGTGACAGCAGGATGCCAGCATCTCCACGGTGAGCTGCAAGAAGTGGGTGCCCTTCCCTTCCCTTCCCTTCCCTTCCCTTCCCTTCCCTTCCCTTCCCTTCCCTTCCCTTCCCTCTTCTTCAGGTTTGGCCATTTCATAACCACTTGAAGGGAAAATAATAAACACAAGCCACACAAAACACAGAATTACTGGGGAAACAGGTGAAGGAGATACCAATCCAACACTCTGCATTTGAACATTTACTTTCATTTTGTTGTGATTTAAACTCTCTTTATATTCTGTTGCCTGAATCAGCATGGGCTCCCTTGTCACCATGCCCGAATTCCCAGGAAAATGTGTTCCTCTTCCCTCCTTACTTCTTCCTGCAGGATTATGGCCATTCAGCCACACAGAATCCATCACCTGCCCAGCTGCAGACAAAGAGTGAAAATGTAAAGAACTGAGAAAGCTCTAATTGCCAATGTTCACATTATCAAATCTGTAATAAGAATAAAGTTTCACAACCATACCCCAGCTCTGGGAGATTGTGCACATCTTTGGGAAGCAGATCTCACCCTCTGCCCGTTCCCTCCTGACAATCTGCACTGCAGACTGGCCACAGTTTTTCCAGGAGCACAGTGCTTCCCTGCATGGCAGTGGGATCAGTTTGCAAGCAAATGACCATGCCGGGAAGTGTGAGTTCTCAGGCTATCTAATGACTGTATCAGCATGGATGTGTCATTGCTGTTCTCACAAGGCATCACAGAGCCTTGCACGGAGCCATGTGAGAGTGAGTGAGAAATCAGCTGAATCTAATCAGAAGGAATGGCATAATTAACACAAATCCTGTGAGGAGCTGTTTGTTAAGTGATATGCAGCTCTCTGTTTAGTGGCTCATTATTCAACCAAGCCCGGGTAAAGCTTCGCTGTCTCCACGGAGCACAATGTAAATAGAAAAAACAGCTTCATTTTCCCCATCCTGTCACTGTAGACCATAATTTAAGCTGATCCTACTTTTCCATTTTTCACAGAATTTTTCCACAGTGCAGATAGGGGCATCTAAAGTGTTATTAAAACATGCTAGGGAGGCAAGCTGGCCAGGGCTGCTTGGAGAGGGCAACCCCACTGCTTTCTGGCTTCTCCTGAGTCTGCTCAAAGTGTGAGGAAACAAGAATATAATCACAGATTCCTGGTGACACAAGCAAAGTATCGGTGAGGCAAGTTCTGGAATGCATTTCAAGCTCACACGGGGAGGTTTTCTTGGAAAGTAGCTGTCTCTTTGGGAGATAACTAGATATTGTCAGGGGATGTGGAATCTCACCTGCTCCGCAGCACTGCATTGTATGCAAAAAGAAATTTCAGTCAGTAGAAGGCAGGGAGGAAAAAGAAGCATCAGTGGCTGTTGCTGGAGGAGTAGCTCCAACATGAGAGGACATACTGCCACTGCCACAAGCCAACCAGCACTACCTCTGCCCTGCCATCCACCTCAGAGCATGGCAAAGCTCTTCCTCTCCCTGCTGCCAAGGACTTGTGTGCTAATGGACTGCTGACAGATGGGTGAGAACATTTGTTTTATTTTTTTCCTTTTTCTTAATTTCTGAAAAAAAAACCCCAGCCCCTTGGGAGAAAACAAATGCCAGCCATTCCTCTGCAGTCTGAGGAAATATGGGCACTCCCTGTTGATTTACATGACTTAAAAAAAATAAAAATCAAAACCCTACCATGTCCTGTGGCATTAGACTTTCGTCCATTTCGTGCAAGAAATGCACTCATGGAACAGCTGTTGACACATCCAAGTTGTGCTCCACAGCTGCTGCTGACCAACAGCAAACAGGAGACCACCACTGTGGCAGGGCAAGGACATCTGAGCAGTGTGCCCCAGGCTTCAGTGTAAAATCAAGGCAGGAAATCAAGGCCAATACATGACCAAAGACATCATTTAGCTGGAGAGCAGCACAGTTAATTCTCTCCCATCTTCATTTCACCCTTTTTTAGTGCCTGCAATTGCAACAACGTCTCTTCCTAGAATTTCTACAAGTCTGCCAGAGATGTCCTGAGCAGAAATGTGTGTGTCCATGCAGGATACTGCATGTTCACAGGCCTTTACCTATCCTCAGTGTCTTGGATTCACTGTGCTTGGGCAGAACATCTGCCTAGGATTCAGATTTACAAGCTGTGCCTTCTTTCTCTGCCTCAGAAACTCTGTCCAGACAGAATCTGAAAAATACATGTCCATTTGGCCTGAATTTCTCGTTGTTAGCTGTCCAGAAGGAGTGATATTTCCAGTCAGAAAATGAGAGCAGATCAACAAAATCCAGACACACAGCAGTTGTATCTCTTAGGACATAGATGGAATGGATGCATCTTCCCCTGGAAAACACTTTCATCCTTATACCTCCATTTCAATAACTTCTATTACACACTGGATCCCATGGCATCAATTCACCCTTGTTTCTGCAAATCCCAGCTCAGCCTTGCTCCTGAGCTCCTGTTAGTGAGCCCTGGCTGGAAGCTAAGGAAATTAGAGAGTGTTTTTAACTGCAGGGGTTTGGAGAACCAGAAGCAACCCTAAATCCCAGACAATCATTTGAATGTAAACATGAGGAGGATGGTTGTATGTTGGAACCCTGGGTCTAGATAATTCCAATCTTTCAGTTCTGACAGACAATGAACTTCAAAACCTCGCTACACTTTACCTGAGGCTTTGGGAAAAGCTTCCCCAAATTATGGGATAACACTGAGATTGTTGCTATGTAATTAAAGTTTTGTCACTGGGTGGAATATGTAGAAATGTAGAAATTTAGGTTTATGGAATATATGTATGTATGTTACAATATGGAGGATTTGGGGTGTGGGGTTTTACTTCTTCTTTCTTCTTCTTTCTTCTTTCTTCTTTCTTCTTTCTTCTTTCTTCTTTCTTCTTTCTTCTTTCTTCTTTCTTCTTTCTTCTTTCTTCTTTCTTCTTTCTTCTTTCTTCTTTCTTCTTTCTTCTTTCCTCTTTCTTCTTCACAAATCTAGGTGGTCTGTTACTGGGTCAAAAATTCCGCAGTGCGGGCCATGAATAGTTAGTTATTGGGTTAAAAGTAAAAACAATTTACTTGGCAATTCTTAATTCGGTAAATTAGGCTTTAAATAACCTTGAAAGTTACAACTCAGGGCCATTTTACACCTTGTTAATGAAGAGGCACAGTCTGTACAGCTGAACCATAGATAAGAATATAATAAACAACAAATTAGAAGAAAAACCTGGCATCTTCTGTGTCATAATCTGAACTCTGAGCAAAAGAACTCTAGAGAAAAAGTAGTGGAGATTTTAATAGTTGTACATGGAAAGGGTGTCTCAGTGGAAAGAGAAATAGAGACCAGCCTTAAATCCATTGCTGGTGGTGACTCAGGAATGAAGGAGCAGGAAGTGTAGATTGAGAAGCAAACCACACCACAGCTGAGAGACACAATTTCCAAATAAGCTGCAGTTTGGCCAAGCTATCCCAAGAGCAACAGGTATGTTTGTGGCAGAACAGATATTTCCTGGGAACATGAAGCTGTGCTTTAACTTGAGCAGAAAGGCAGCCACACCTATAAGGCAAGAAAACCCCCTCCTAAAATAATAGTTCAAAACAAATACAGAATAGCTGAATGTAATTTTTCCCCCCCAATTCCTTCTTTCTTTTTCTCTCATTAGACACATTAGATCTGCTGAAGGGAATTTTTTTTCCCCATTCATGTTTCATGAATGCAAAATCATGTGCAACACGTGCAAATTAAGGATATAATTGACAGACAAATGGCAGCTGCCAAAACCATGAGGGAAAAGATTCTAAAAGCTAATGGTTTCACAGATCCTTAGTGTTGCATTTTGGTTTTGCGCTTGTTGTTGTCTGGTATGTAGTAGATTCTGGTAAGAATCTCCCAAACTGATGGTCTTTTATGATTTGAAGCACTCTGTACATTATTTATGTCGGGATCAGTGGAATGGTTTATATAAAAAAGATACATTGCAACAGTCAACTCAAAGAGAGCAATTTGTATGCAAGTGGAACTGATCAATCCAATAAAAATGATTGCCAAGTCTCCTGAGACTTACAGAAATACTTCCAATAAGCACATTTTTAATAAAAAAAAAAAGAAATATATCCCAGAATAGGATTCAAATGGAAAGCACACCTTTTCTAACCAACTGAGGAAAAGAATTTACACTTTGATTAAAGTCTGTTTTCATTAAATTATTGATGCAATGTGGATATTTAGTATGGAATATTATTTGTTTTTAAATCCTGGATTGTTCACTCAGGTGCCATTGGTCCATAGTTATTTCAGGGGAAGTGCCTTACTCCAGGATAACTTCTCTTCCCAGACTTCAGTAAATAAGGTGCATCTTTAAGCTTGTATGGTGGTATCTCCACAATAAGGTAGAGAAATATCTGGTCAGAGAAGGTGCTCAGAGTCTGACTCAGGCCACACTCTGCCTAACTCAGCTATGACTGTAAGAAATTTTATTTCTTATGCATCAGAAAAGTTCTGAAATATCAGTGTAAGAAGGTGAGACTTTCGTTAAGAAAAAACCAGATTTTCTGGGATAGACATTACAGTGTGTCTGTGCTATTAGAAGTCTCTCTCACTGGAAAGCAAAGCACAGCTATTTGGTGTTCAGCTGAGTCAGCAGGCACAGCAAAGAAACAGCTTCCAAGGCAGGAAGCAGAGGATGATTCTTTAGATTTGGGTAATGTAAGTCTTCCTTCCTCCTGACTGTGGCAGGCACAATTCTGTAACAGGACTCTCCCATCCAAGTTTCTGAAATGGTGGTTGGTTTCATTCCAGGGTCAGAGACTGGGATGACCTGACTGGGTCTGTGGTGGGTGCCCTGCAGCTCTGGCCCTGCTGTCTGTGCCTGCAGGTGACCACGGGCAGTGACACTGCTGCCTGCTCTGTTACCTCCCAGGGCACAAGGACCTGCTCACGCATCATCTCTGAGTGGGTGGGCACCTCTTGCCAGAGGGCTTTTGCAGCACAAGATGAAATATTCACTTTTATGCTGTTATTTCTTTACGTTGCAGATAGATTCAAGCAGGTGTCTGCTGGTTTGCCAGACAGAAGGAAACCTCACTTGCTAATAAACCTACTTGCTCATAAGTTCTACCCTCAGATTTCTCAGATACACACACTGGGTTTGGAAGTCTTTTCCTGGCCATGATCTGTCTGGAGGGACTCGGTGTCTGTGGGATTCCTTTTTGAAATTACAATTTCAGTGAATGTGATGCCTAAAGATTTTAGGTTTTTTATACATTTTTCATGTATCTGCAGCTTTGTAGACTCTTAATACGGGGTTATATAGCTCCTGGTATTTTTCCTACCCTTTCTCTTAGATTTTAGAATAATAAGTTCATCTTCTAACATAGTCCTGAAATACTGTTAAGCCTTATTTCCAAGAAGAGAACCTCCAAGAGGACATTTTGTTTTCCAACCAGAATCTGAGAAGATGCAACAAGAAATGGGGCAAAGAAACCCCTGGACCAACTCCAGTGGGGCAGAACCCAGGGGAAAATTACCTAACCAACTGCTCTTCTAATCGGACAATATTTGTTAGATATGCTAATCTGCTAAACTTATAAAAATTGGAGAAATCCTATGCCAGGAGTGCCCATTACCATGGGGGCACGTGGAAGCTTCCAATAAAGACTTGCTTTTAATTTTACTATTTTAACACCTAAAATAGTAAAATTTATTGCAAGAGTTCTGTTTGGTTTGGGTTTTTTTAAATTTTAGGTAACAAATGAACTCTCCTTTTGCTGTCTTACCTTAAATCTATGAGGCTCTGTGTGAACCCAGCTATAACATCCTCCTGCTCCTTCACCAGGAATGTGCTCACCCAAGCTCTGCTGCCTGTTGGTGAGAAAAGCAGAGCAGTCGGGTTACAGAGCTGACTCTTCTAGAAACCACTTCTCCCATCTCCTGCAATTTCCTTGGCCCCTGGGGAGCCATGACTATTAGCTGTGCAATAATTACATCAGCAGGAATAAAATCATAGAGCCGAGGCCTTGCCACTACAGTCACAAGCTCAGATGATGGAGACAAACAAGAAGTGTCACCACCAGTCACCACCAGGCAGACTGAGGCTTGCATAGTTGTGGGGTGCATGAAATGAGTGACCTTTGGCATGATGCACACTTAGTCATTAATATGAAAAAGCCCAGTCACTCAGCCCACTGCTTCTCCTACACTACCAATGTGTTTTCTTATTCCAGAAAATAAGTATTCCTGTGAAGTCATCCAGTCATCCTCCCAGGCTGGTCTCTTTTCCTGGATTATATTTCTTTCAACTTGGGACCAAAACCCTGGGTAGCAGCATGAAAAAAGGAACCATTAAAGACACATTCGATGAACCTCTAACATTTGGACTCAGGTACAAGAGTAGTCATCTCTGACGTCAGGGTTTCCAGGGACATATGGCTGCAAAATATAGGTCTGTGAAACAGAAATAAATGGATGCCTGAAATGAGTAACCAAGCTCACAGTGAGAAATAGGTGAGGTAGTTTGGAGGATGGGATCAACCAGTTCTCTCCTGACATTGCAGTATCATTTTTGTCAGTGAATTCTTTGTCAAGGACAGCCAGGGCAAATTCAAAAGCCTGAGAGTGAACACCACCAAAGAGGAATATGTCTTTACCAATAGTGTTTATTTCCTCCTCTGATGCTTAGTGATGTGCTCTACCAGATTCAAGTCCACTGATGGGTCGAGGAGGCTGAATCAGATGTCAGCTTCACAAAAGCAGTCTGGAGAAACACCCGCTCATTTTATCTTCTGAAAGACAGAATTTGTTATCACAGACTCACACTCATATGTGCAGCAAGTCTTCCTTATTTTCTTATTCTGAAGATCCTCAAATTCCCAGATTCGTCCTGATAATTAATGCTAGTCACATACCTTTCCATGGAATTTGTCCATCAGAAAATTGTGCCTTTAAAAACCTCAAATCCCTATTTTGTAGCATGTTAAAACAGAGCGTAAAACCCTTAAAGTTTCATTCCAACAAGGTTAATTTCTTCATTTTGACCTGCAGGTATATTGCAGATTACTATTCTCATGCTAGCAGTAAATTTAAAGATCAAAACAAAATGCTGCAACTTTATTGAAACTGATAGCTGGTATTTCTGACATAACCTTAAAAGGTATTGTGCCAATGATTTAAAATTGTAAAGTTTTACTGTGCTTTGGAACAAGAAGAATCATTGGCACAGTACCACGCTGTTCCCTCAGGCAATCATGCACATTAACCACAAATGCAGATAAAAATTTCTCAAGAGCAACCTCTGTATGTTTTCCTGACCACAGAACACATGGAGTAAAATATCACACATTAGACCTTTTAATAAACAGTCTCAAATTATGGAAAATACTGAAATAGGAATCCCAGATCTAAAATCCTGGATTTTGGGGAGCTGCAGATGGAGAGCTGGGACTCAGCAGCTACTTTATGTTGCACAGACAGCGCTGACATTACGATGCAGTCATTTGATGTGACAGGGATCATATGCATTCCCAAAAGCAGCTCCTCGGGCTTACAGTCCTTGAGCAGTCATAAAAATAAGATGTCTCTTGAGACATTTCAAAGATAAGGCTGGAGAGAGAAGGGCCATGTGGTTTACAACACTCTTGGATAAATCCCATGACGCACCAAGGCCGTTTGCAAAGTATCCGGTTCTCTTCATGACAGCGGACAGAAGTGCTGTGCTGGGAGAGCAAAATAGGAAGGAAGTATTTGGAGCTTTGCCACTTTTCCAGAAAAATTATGGTTTCATGAAAATGCTCTTCTCCCAAGAGCATCTTTGTCATAAAATTTGATTTTGGTGCTGGGTTTTATAACACACAGCCCCAACACCTCCACCCCATTCTTCTGATCCCCAGGGGGATGTCTTCTGGGGAAGCTGCCCTCTCCCTTCCCAAAGGATCACAGACACTTTATTGAAGATTTCCCCAGTTTTGTCAGTTTGTGCCTTTAGGGCATCTGGTGTTTAGTCACACAATCATACGAAGGAGGTCTATTAGGCTTAATTTCTGCCAAGTTTGCGGCAATTAGTAAAGATGCTCCTGGGTTTTAACATCTGTGCAAAGCATGTCCTGGTATGGTGTTCTCTGTGCTTCTTCCCTCCCTTTCCCACCTCCTCCACCTCCTCCTACTCCTCCTCCTTCTCCTATTCTTCCTCTTCCTCCTTGATCCACAGCAGGTGTCAGCCAGAGCTGGCAGTGCCCTGCAAGAGCCGGGTCCCTGTGGTGGCCCTGCCATCTGAGTGCCCCTGGCATCACCCTCGGTGCAGGGTGTGGCAGGCAGGGCTGGAGCTTTTGATCTGAGATCAGAGGTGGGGGAGGAGGCTTCACTTCAAATCCCTTGCCAGCTGGGGTGGTTAATCTCTTCCCGTGCCCACAGCAACAAAAATCAGCATTTACATAACACCTGGGGTCACCTGGGAAGCACTCTGCTGGCAGTGAAGGATTATGTCCCAGCCTCAGATGCCCCTGTCCCTGGAAGGGGAGCTTCTGACTGCCAGGCACAATGAAGAAGCCTCCTGCTCCTTTTGGGATGATGGCTCACCCCGCAGTGGTATTTGAGTGGGTTTGTACTGAGGATAGCACCGGGGTAGGGGTCAGCACCCACCCACCTGATCCTCACCACAAGCAAAGACTGCTCTGGCCACACAGGACTACAAAAGTTGTTTAAAGTGATCCCGAAGCAAATCTGTATGCATATAAAAGAAAAAGTTTGAAGTGTTTTTTCTTTTGCTTGGGGAAAAAAAAAATCTAAATATTAAGTCCTGGCTTTCTTATTTGTGCTGTAGGGTTCCTTGGAGGGCTGGCAAACATGGGGAGCTGCAGCACCACAAGCATCAAGCAGCAATGGGAATATATTTCACGTAAAATGCTGCTTATGTTAACATCTCTTCAGCACAAATGCCTGCAAGAACACTCAGGGGACAAACTCTCTTTGTGGAAATTTCAATATTGCTGCCTCTTTCTCTGCAGGCAAGAAAGGATTCCTTTCCAAAAGAGGAAGGAAAAGTGTGTGACATTCTGGATATTTCTAAAAGAGAAAAATAAACAGATAGCATTTCAAATGAAGTATTTTAAATATTTACATTGTTTGGAATGTGGTATGTATGATAAATTAGTAAATGAATAGAGAATTATCCATCTATACAGAGAACTCTGTCTGTAAGTTAGGCATAATGTGTCTATATAGGCAGACAGAGAGATGCAGATACAGAAAGAAATGTGTTCCACAAGTGTTGGGGGGCAGCAGGACACATCACTGGACACTGCACAAAACCTGGGATTAAAGCCTGGCTCTGCCACCAAGGTTTGGCATCATCTTGAGAAAAAAAATCTTCATTTCTCTACATCAGTCCTTCTCCTCTCTTCATCTGTTTAAACTGCAGATCTGAGGACTTTCAATTACCTTGTGTTGGTACTGAGGGTCTCTAGGTGCTGCTACCTCAGTGGTTCAATCCAGTTCTCTCTCTGAGGGCTGTCTGTAAATTTGGGAATGCAAACCAGAGAAGTTCATCCCCTCTAGATTTAGCAGTTTCCAGATTGCAAGTCTAACAGCTTCAGTTCCCTCCAGTTTACAAAAGACTCTGCTTTGAAATGTCAGATTTCAGATGCATTTCAGCAAAAAGCTTCTGCCTAGGTAAGATTTAGAGACATGCAGCAAGTGTTTGTACCCTTATGGATCACAGTCCTCCCTTTCTGTACCCACAAACCAAGTGAGTAAAAACTTTTTTAAAAAGATGAAAATGAAGAGGTTCCCATGGCAAAATAGAACTTAAAATATGAGTGGGGTTTACAGCAGAGAAATTCACAGTATTGGTCAGCAGGCTTGTTTAATTGAGGCTGGTCTAAATTATGGAGCTTTTCATCATAATAGGAGTAATTTTTCTTGTACTTCTTGGGAAAATGATTCAGTATGATTCAACACCAACTAATAGCTAGTTAGTACATTTATTTATATGTAGATTTCTTACAGAGAAAGGGAGTAGGAGAGTAACTGATGCAAGCCCTTGCTAAGGGAGCAGCAGGAACCTGCCAGGGTTCCCCATCTCCTGCTCTGGGCAGGCAGATCAGCTCCAGCCAAGCTTTTGGAGGAGGTGATAATCTCCACCAGCCTGGAGTGGGTGTGAATGGAAACAGTGCTCTTCCAGTCCCTCCACAGCCTTCCCACAAGGCTGAGCATCAGAAAAGCTGGTCTCCACCAACTGGGCACACCTGGCACCTAAGCAGGAGCATGGAAGCAGAATGGGAAGAAGAGACTGTCATGCATATATGAAAATTTAATCCCAAGTAATGATCTGCACATCAAAAGAATTTGCAAGCATGCCTTATAGGTGGGGATATAGCAGATGGCAGGGGATTTTTTATTAATTCTTTCTGAATATAAGGAAAGCAGAGAATGGAGCATTTATGCAACTGCATGTTGCCTGGCTTTTTTTCTGTTTCTTAAAGGCTTAGATATTTGAATTCTAGTGATGTGGCTATGGATTTTGCATTATATCTGCTTTATAAATTGCCTCAGGTATTTAAATTTTATGCAGTAAAAGACACTGAAAGTGGAGTGAAATATGTTTGTTTGTGTGGGTACATGTGTTTTTGATAGGAAAATCAAATGTTTATTATGATTCAGCCATGATGCTTGTTAGAGCACCCTGGAGTACAAAAATGGACTGTCTCCACGTTTGCAGTTCAGAACTAACAACAGGCAATTCATTCTGTGTATTGATCACTCCTCTGAAAATTTTCCATGAGGAATACCTCTTCTCCACAAAACAAAGGGAAAAAAACCCCAACCTAACAATACATAACTTCAAATTTCTGATATCACATCCCTGCGTGAAGAGCACAGATCCATTTTTCCAAGATACATGCAGGGAGGGAAATCACTGGACAACTGTACTCTGTTCAAAATGTGATTTGCCTTCATTTTTGGGGTTGATTGAAATGCCTTCATTTCTCCTGGAATATCTCCCAGAGGATTTTCACTCAGAGTAACTCTAATATTACCAAATGACAAAAGGAGAAAAAGAGAGAGAAAATGTCTGTATCTATGCATACATAAGTTTTGAAATAGCTAAATCAGTGCCTTAGTGTGACAGGGGGTTAGAGGTTAGGAAAACACACTTCAAAGGGAAGAATATAACTTACTTTACTAATGAAATTATATTCATTCTCTAAGGCCATGTGTGGTCCTTCCTAAAGGAAGAGAGTGTACACACTTATAACTTACCCTACCTTACGGTAGCTCCTACTATAAAGAATAAAAAACCTCACCCAGAACTCCATCCAGTTCTCAGGACAATTCAGAATGGTCTATATACACACTTCTAAGGTTAAGCACATTTTAAACATTGAAAGTTGTTCCCTCCTGTTTGCAGAGCTCAAACTGGCTCCTCATCCCCTCAGACGCTGCCTCCAAGGGCTGAGCAGCACTCTCAGCTCATCCATCGGCCTCAAGTTCTGCCCCTGAGCAGCTCCTGCACCTCTTGGCCAGGACCTGCTGAGAGCAGCTGAGCAGACAGAAGCCCTGGCCAGAATGAAAGGGATTTTAACACCCAAGGAGGTGTTCCTATTCCTGTGGGAACCGAGGAGCCCTGTGGCAGGGTGTGCGGCAGCAGGGCTGAGAGATCCAAAGCACCCTGGACACCTGAGCAACTTCCCTTCCAGCTAAGGAGGGTGCCAAGCCCCAGGCCAGGGCTTCCACTCCTTGCCAAAACCAGGGGGAACTTCTTAGCAGCTGAGGAGAGAAGGCAGGAGCCAAATACCAGCATGGGAGAGAGAGCAGGCCGGTGCTCTGGGAGGTGGTGACAAGCTTTGGCGAAGGATCCAAACTTTTCGCCAGAAACAGAAACTCCCCCGTTCGCTGCAGGAGCTCCTTCCAGGCTCATTCCCTCATTGCCTGCAGGCAAACACACACACACACACACACACTCTCATCCTCTGCCCCTGGAGCTCTCCTCAAAGGCAGCTGCGAGGGCGAGACCTCTGCCGTGACTTTGAGCCCACCAGCCCCTTGTGGCCGGTCCGTGGTGCACAGAAGGCTGGGCAGCAGGGGTTGGTCACTTGGCCACTAAAGCAAGATAAGACATTTTCACTGTCATCATCCAAATCAAATGCTGGGCTCTGTTTGTTCAGATGATCTCTCTGCTACTCCCTCCCTTGATTAGCCACACAGCAGAGCTTGAACTAGAAGAAAACAAGACAGCATGTGAGAGAGAGAAAAAGTCCTCCTCTTGCTTTTAATCTGCCAGTTCAGTAACAGTGGCTTCTGCAGCAGCTGCAGCAGCAGATGCTGATCTCCTGACCTGCTCTGAACTCCACGATTGTCTAAGTTCACTATGACCTGGGGAGGGGAAAGCAGCTCCCACCATCCTCTGACAGGGAAGGGACTGGTCAGTGCCAGAACCAGCACATCTGGACACATGGGTGATCTGACCTTGTAAGAGTTAAGCAGCACGTGGAGAGAAGAACCTACCTCTGAAGAGTGGTGATTAAAAACTTTTTTTAACTCCTTCCAGATTATTTTTTTCTTAACCTGTGATGATGTTTGTGACAAGCACGTCTCGGTGGAAAGACTCCATGAGACATGATAAGCACATCTGTGATAAATGCTGTCTGAAGGGCAGAAGAGACCAATCTGCCATGAGAAAGAAAAAATGAATGTGAGAAGTGGCGAAATACCTGAGAATAACTCAGTTTGGGGGGAAAGGGTGTAGAGAGCAAGGGTAGTTCCTAATTTTTATATTTGAATGCCAAAGTTTGCAAGCAGTTTTTGATCTCTTGGGACCTCCTCTCTAGTCAAGCTCAGCTTGTAGGAGCTGGTCAGAAAAAGGTCAGGGATGTCCCAGCTGCGGCAGCTGATTCTCCAAAGCTGACATAAGAACTGGGCATGCCCTGGATAGACCTTTGATAATGCACAGAGTATGGAAGACCTTTCAACATCAAATCTCTAACAGTGATCTGTCCCAGGGAAGCTTTCCTTCCAATATTTCCTATGTCCGCAACAAGGAAATTTTTCAAAACCCACCTTGCAACTCTTAAACTCTCTCCCATTCTTTCAGTTTTTCCAGGTGGAGAGTTGGGCAAGAGATACAGGGCACACCTGCCAACAGCACTGCAAGCACAGTTAGAACACCAGTTTCCCACCTTTGAACAGCTGGTTTTGAGACAACTCTTTCAGCATTGGTGTCTTTGTACCACACAGGGAGAAAAAAATATGGATATAAAGTCCTTGCTCAGTGACAAATCTGTTATTTTTAGCATTTTCAGCTCTGTCCATGAGTTCCCACTGCAACTTTTCCACTGACCCTCTAGCATTACCTCTTGGAAACCACTTCAATTCACTCCTCTCTGCCTCCACTCCACCCCCATGCTCTGTGTTTAGACTGCAAGCTACACCAGGTAGCAAGGTGTTGAATGTACCTGTTTAGGAGCCTTGTGTTCTGGGCAGATTCTAGGAACACCACGCAGGACTAGTTTGGTCAACATGGCTTAGTCTAATTCCTGTTCTCAGTGAACACAGTTAGAAACACTGGTATTTTTAGGCCTAAAAAAAAGGTGATTATCTACAAATCTGAGCAACTATTTTTCTGTACAAGAAGGAGGACCCAGGGAACTCCGGGTCAATCAGCCTCACCTCCAGCCTTGGTAAAGCAGCTAATTCCACACACCATTTCCTGGCACAAGAAGGACAAGAAAGTCACCAGCAGTGGCTTCAGCAAGGGGAAGGCATGGTTGAACTTCTGTGAGGAAATCACTGGCCTGGAAAGTGTGGGGAGAGCAGTGGACATTGCCTAGACTTCAGTAAGGCTCTTGACACTCTCCCACATAAGATCCTTATCATCAAGTTGGTAAAGTGTGGACTGGACGAGCAGACAGTTAGGTGCACTTAAATCTGAAGGATGGTGATCAGTGACATGAAGTGTAGGTGGAGCAGCTTTACAGAGAAGGCCCAGGGGTCTCAGTGAACACGAAGTTGAAGATAATGCCTTGAGTGAAGGCAGCTAAAGGTATCCTGGGCTGCACTGGAAAAAGCACTGCCAGCAAGTGGAGGGAGCTGATCCTTCCACTCTCCTCAGCGCTGGGCAGGTTGGAGAGACTTCAGCAAAAAGCCATGGCAAGGATGTTTAAGGAATTGGAGTGTTTCCTCTGCAGGGAAAGACTGAGAGAGGTGGGGCTGTTCAGCCTGGAAATAAGAAGGCTCAGAGGGAATCTCATCAGTGTATATAAATACCCAAAGGGAGCATGAAAAGAGGACAGAGCCAGACTCTTCTCAGTGATGTCCAGTGACAGGACCAGAGGCAGTGGGCACAAACTGAAACATGAGGTTGTGCCTCAGCACCAGGAAACACTTTTTCACTGTGGGGGTGACAGAGCACAGGTTGCCCAGTGGTGTTGTGGAGTCTCCATCCTTGGAGGTATTCAAAAGTTGCCCAGACATGGTCCTGGGCAACTGATTCTAAGTGATCCTGCTTGAACAGAGGGGTTGGACCAGATGACCTCCATGTGCCCTCAAACCTCAACCATTCTGTGATCCTGTGGTTTGAGCTGCTGGCCAGGGGCTTCTCAAGAGCATTTCACAATTTCAAAGGCTTCAGTATTCGGTGTGTTCAAATACTGCACATCAGCCCACCACTGGCTGCCAGCTGGGGGTGCTGAGGTGGCACAGCATTTGCAGTAGACCGTTCATCTGATAAAAATTTGTCACGTCATGGTTTGAGCTGCTCAGATCTCACAGTTTTGGTTTGATGTTATAGTTAAACTGATCTATGGACTGGCTGATTTGAGAGGGACAGTTCTGCCTGGGGAGGTGGAACCAGAGGGGTTCTAAGACTCAGCCATATTCAGCCATAATATCCTGTGAAAGACCCAGCTCTGACCAACAGATTTGCTCTTCTTCAATGTCAAGGTGCATCTCAGGCTTCTTGAGCTTGGTCTCTTCCTGACCCTGAAAGTGGCAGAGTAAAAATCATGGCTCTTTTTATGTGCTACTGATTCATGGCATCAGAAATTATGTGCCTGATGTTGAAATGGGGATACCTAGCATTATCCTATTCCTCTCTTGCAGGAACACCATGATGATTTACGCTGAGTTTTCAGTATCAGCCTCAGGAACACTTCACATATCATGGAGCTGTGGTCCCAGGTTTTCTGCAGACTCGTATCTGCCTTGCTTACCTTAATTGCTAAGTTTTGAGGTTTTCCTTCCCCATCACAGCACCTACAACCCTGTCTGTGTTGTCATAGGAAAGCAGAGTTTCCAGAGATGAAGACAGTCCCTCAGGAGAAAGGCACAGCTACAGCAAATTGGCACATATGGGCTATTTCCAAAGCTGCTTTCAGTAATTTTGCAGCTGTTAACATGGCACCTTGGTTCAGCCCAGAATGTACCAGTACTAATGCTAGTCCTTGGGAAAAAATAACAAAAGAGGTGAGTGATTTGCCAGCTCATGCTTTCTTCATCCTAAACCACCTGTTTAAATTCATCAGAGCAAGCAAGCAGCTTTGTGAATTCAAGCCTTTATACTAAAGGTCAAACAAAATTGATAAAGGACTTAAAACCCCAAAATTTTAACTTCACTGTCATTATTTTGACTGCCATTTTCCATATGCCTACTACACCTACCCTGTTGAGGGTAGGTGTAGTAGGCAAACCCTACCCTGATCTCTGTATGTCTCTGCACCTCGTGTAGACAATAAGAAATTATTTTGGTGGAAGAGGTTATAAAGGTGCATACAGGAATTTGTTCTCAGGGTCTGAATATCCTCCATTTAAAGGTTCTGGTTGACCTGTCTGACTGAGACTCAAAACTGGCACTGGTGGCTTCTCATCTGTGCACTCAGAGGACGCAGAACCAAGAGCCTGGTGTGGCTAAGGGCAGAAAACAGGCAGGCAGGGGTTCAGCTATTTATTTTCTAGTGGTTGTTCTCTAGCTTACATGTGAGCTAAGACTCTCACAGGAGTCTTCATCCTGTTGCCAGTGCGGCAGCTTCCCAATCCACTGTAGCTATCACGTAAGAAAACAAAAACTTTAGGTCGGAAAAGGAGGATCAGAAAAAAAACCTGGGTCCTTGAGAGGCATAAATGGCAGCTGATCTGAGAGGGACAGCAAGGACTCTCTGCACAGGCTTCTTCTACAAAGGTTCACAGATGGCCTTACCCTGAGCCACCCCTGCAGCCGTGGACAAGCACACACCCCAGTGGGCTGTGCTGGATGAGGAAGGCTCAGTATATCAGGCCTTTGTGGTGGCCACGTTCTGTCCCCAGCATGAAGGATCTGCTCAGTGCTGGGGCAAGCTCTGGCCATGGGCAGTCATCCTGCAGCCAGGCAGAGCAGCAGGGGCAGTGGCTGTGGTGGCAGCACTGCTCCTCTGCCAGTCGTACATCTCCTTCAGGTCTCTCAGCAGCAAGCCACCTTCAGTGCCTCTGGATTTGCCTATACATCTTCCAGACAGTGGTTATGTGGACCAGAGGTGAGTGGAGCCGTGGCAGATCCAAGGGCCAGGAGGCACAGCAGTCACAGGGTCCACCATTTGTCCCAGCTGCCCGAGGAGCATGGCTTGGCACCCAAAACCACCCAGGGGAGGTGTTTTGCCCTGCACTGCCACCCAGCAGCACAGGCATTCCTTCAGAGAACCTCTCTGCCTGATGCCTTTGCTCCCCCAAAGAGCCCAGTCCCAACCCGTGCCCTGCCTGTGCCCAACTGCTCACCTTGAGTCAAAGCAGGGAGGGATTTTGTGATCCTGGGTGCAGGCTGGGGCAGATCCTCCCGTCCTTATTCACTGTGAGCTGTGCTCTAGGCAGTTGCAGTCCCGTGGAAATCAATGGGATCATGAATACTCATTAGTGGCAAGCCACAGTGGGAGAATCTGGCAAAACATCTGTCCTTGCCCCAGGAGTGGGAGTTCCTCAGGTCCCTGCCATTGTCACGCAGTTTGGGGGGCCCTCACGAGCCTGTGGAAAGCCAGATTTTGAGTATTTACAAGCAGCATAAAAATTGGCCCCAAAAATCACTTTCTCATCAGTTTCGCTAAGCCCTAATTATAATGTAAATTGCAAAATTGGAAGGAATTCAGAGACGAGCAACAAATACGACTAAGGGGATTGGAGGATTGATTTATGAGAAAAGATTAAAAGACCTAAGAATTATGCAGTTTGACTAAATGATGACTGTGGGCCTGATCTTGCAAACTTTTCCCAGAGATGGCTCTCCACATTAAAGAGCAAGCACGACTTAAAAATATCTACCATCTCCTACAGTGAGAAGTTCTGCAAATCAGTATTCCAACCTAAGACAGAGGGGAGCATTAGTTTTCATCTTGCAGCTAGTGAAAGTAAAAAATTCCAGTACAAAGCTCAAAGGTTGTTTTCATTTTTAGGGGGTGTCATATGTGAAAAAAACCCAACAGAATTTATTCACAGCAGAAAGAAATGGGAGGTATGTAAATACTTCAGGTCTGAAAATGACCAGCGTAACAGGAGTGATAGAAAAATGATGCTTTTCACGTGGCAGGCTGTTAAATGTCTTTATTTTTACCTTTCTGAACTGATTAATTGCACATTTGCATGAGTTCTACACAGATTTTGGTGCTTCTGAGGATCTGCTTAAGCTGTAGAAAACATTATAGAGATGTCACAGGACCAAGCATACAAAGCAATTCAAATGACAGAAGAAAACAATAGGAAAGTGAGAGATGCAGCACCTCAAAAGGAGAGATGCAACACCAAGTCCTACACTGTCCTCTTGCCCCATGGCACGGCTGTGTTTGAAAAACCAAGGTGCAGTAGTGTATCACTTACCAAAGAGTGGTTTCAATACTGTTTTATTAATCATCACAAAATGGAATAAATAAGATTTATCATGATTGGCGAGTAGATTCTCCAAAAGAAAAAAATTAGGTAGTATTTTCCTTAAAGTCGCACTGAAATACTTTACTTCTGAAAAAGCAACTTTCTCTTTGTTAAATTTGGGAAACACCAGAACCTTCAACTTACACAGGTTTTTCTCAATTAAAAATGAACCTATTATATAAAGCAAAAAAATTTAAAGTGTCAGGTGAATCAGAATTAAAACCAACATCGAATCAAAAATTAATAAAATCTGAAGCAACCCCAAAACATGTATTGATCAAAATGTAGTAAAAAGAAAAAAAAAAAACAAACCTACCCTTCTGTTGTTTGGCTCAACCTAAACAAAATTCCACTCATTTTTTACCTGTCTGTCCATCTCTCAAATCCATCACTCATCAGGCTCTTGCTAATCTCCCTGTTGTGCCAGAGCCTGGCTTGGACAAGGATTCAATGCATGACACTGGGTCTGCAAAATAGGGTGCATGTAAAAAATGCCTCCAATGCCTCAGCACAGCAACTGAAAATCCTCACAGTGCTGGTCCCTGAACCAAAACTAGCCCCGAGATATCTGAGTCCACATTGCAATGGAGAAGGCAAGCATCTCCAGGAACAGCCTCAGTGATTCAACAGATTCATATTTATATCAGCAAGCAGAGGAGAAGTAATGCCTATTTCAGAGACCCTGGAGCAAAGAAAAAAACCGCATTATCTTTCCCAAAAACCTCACAGCTGCTTATCTGAAGCAGTTCATGACAGTGAAAGAAGTGGATAAATGTGTCATGTAATGCTGCAATGAGATTTTTAAAGGCAGGCATGATTTCACTTAGGCAAGCAAGGGAAGGGTGAGTCAGCAGATGATTTTGTAAGAGCGATCCACAGCTGGCTCCAGCGTGGTGGCTCCAGTGTGGCCAGCAAGGCAGGCTGGCTGGTGGGCTAGGAGGGTGCCAGCTGTGACCCCGACCTGCCAGGACACAACCACCAAAGCCAGAACGGAGAGAAGGAACACCTGAGGAAAACTGCTGAGGCAGGGAAGGCAAATGCCATGGGAGAAAAACACCAAAAAGTCTTTGTAAGCCAGGGTAGGTCCACCATGGTCTTCATCCTCCCTCCCTCCCATAGCTGCTTCCTATTTCATCTCTCTGAATCCCACAAAACTTCCTCTTATGGAGGAAGAGGAAGATGAAGAGGAGAAGAAAGGCTCTAGGAGGCCTGGGAGCTGATGTCCCCCTTCCCAGCTCCTCTTTCACACAAGTCTGGGTGTCCCTTACCCCATGGGACAGGGCTGATGACCTGCTGGTGCCAGCCTTTCCCCACCCACCACAGTGCCTGGATGGAGCCAGCTGCTCCAGAACTGCCTGGGAGCCGCAGCCCTGTCCAACCCCAGGCAATGCTGACACCATTCCATGCAGGATCCCCACCCAGGAGCCCGGTGGAGATGCAGGGAATGATGCTACGATGTCTGAAGTGCAGGTGAGAGATGCAGCACCCAAATGAAGGGCAGGAAGGTGTCCTTCCTCCCTCTCCGGGCTCGGGGACATCAGGGCCTCCTCCCTCTGTCTCTGTGCTGCAGGAGAAAGCAGGAACAGCCCGGGAGCAGCCATCGGGGTCTCTTGTCACAGATACAGCACAGCCTCTGTTCCCTGGAGGGAGGCGATGCAAGGAGGAACTGAGAGGCACAACCTCTGCAGACCACAGGATTCTACCTGTGGTCTGTAGAACGAAGCTTCACCCAGGCTTTTTTCCTGCTCACCATCCTTTATTCACATCCCACCGGCATAAATATCCTGCATAAGTTTGTTCTGCCTCACATCAGTACCAAACACCAGCAACACCTCAGCCAGCCCCAGGATGCTCATGAGGTAACACCGAAACACCTTCAGTGAGAGAAAAGGAAGTAGTGAATAGGGGATGGTGAGCAAGATAAAAAACTGGATGAAGCTTCAAAAAAAATTGTGGATTTGTTCACAAAATTTGGAGGGTTTACCAACCCTAATTTTTATAATAACCCGTGCTTTGAAGTACATTTTGCCATGTGAACTCTGATAGGTTTTCACGCCTTAGTCTGATATTGCTGTTCTACTCGATATTTCCTCCGGTTATTCCTGCACAGGTTCACGCTCATCACTGCATTTCTTTCCCTTTTTTTTTTTCCTCCCCTCGCAAGAAACTCATAATCAGCCTCCCTGAAAAACTCTGCGGTTCAAGAGTGCCATCTTGAGGCGTCCTACGTATAAGGACCATGTGCTGATTGAACCTCCAGTATTCAGGGAGTTATTTACATTTAAAATATCATTTTAAAAAGGCATGAGCATGTGTACAGAGGGGCAGTTCATTTCTGCTGTGTATTACCTGGAGTTAAGGGATCTAGCCAACAGAAATGTCACCCACAGTCAAGATTTTCAAAAGCAAACAACACTAGTGACTGCTCTGCTTTGGGATATAGTATTTGAAATGCCTCAGGAGATATCTGGTGTTCAGACTGTGCTCAGTTCCAGCCATCTGAAAAATCAATGAACTTGAAAAGTATTTTAAGCCAGGTACTGAAAATGAACAATTATTATTTTAATTTCTTTTCTATAAGATGCATGTTTGTGCATTTAGTTTAAGTTAAAGGCAATGTCAGAGGCAAAATAAGACTTTGGCTTTCAAAACTATTTTAAGTCTGCATGGGGAGAATATTGCTTTAGATATTCCCATGCTTTAAAATAAAGGAGAAACCTTCATGCTTTGGAGTATAAGCTTAGGGATTATTACGAAATCTTTCTGCTTCTGCAGCATAGTCCAGACACCAGTAATTTATCCCTGCAGGAGAGCAAACGGGTAGATTGTTACCACAAATAATGCATAGGTTGAGGATTTACCGTTGAAAGTGGGATGTTGCTTTTCATTCTTCCTGCTGTAGCTGCCAGGTGGCTTTGGGCTTGGGAAAAGGATGTGTGCCAGCAGTGAAGTGCCCTAAGGATGAGGCGCCACAGGAAACCAGAGACCCTCAAAAATATGCATTGTTAGCACCACAAATAACCCTATGTTCCCTTGTGATAGTTTTCATTTGGAAGCTGAGCAGGAACGTAAACCTTTCTGAGGTGATTGCCCGTGATGCACATCGCTGCACAAGTATGTTTCTTTCGGTTATTTTTACAGGAATTTCAGATTGCATTAGATGGGAAGTCCTAAAACTGTGAATTTGACTGAAGTCCAGATGAAAAGCAATCTACCTCCAGCTACGTAAGAGTCAATCTACAGGAAGAAGTCCTGCTTGTTTTGCAGCAGCAGCAGACTGCAGCAGAAGGTAATTTTATCCTCAGCGTTTAACACAGCTACGACACATCTCACAAAAGAAATCCAGTATCGGCTCTGATCATCCTTAAACTATCAGGATCTGAGTCATATCCCGGTCTGGAAGGAGGAGTGGGTAAGAAACTAATTTCCCTTTCACAGCAAAGAAAACCACGAATTTAATTTTTTTTTTTTTTTTCTTGCTCGGAAGCCCAAAATACCTTGCCAATAATCAGTGAAGTTGTGTCAGATCATCTGAACAGGGTGGGAGCACCTTGGGACAGCCCATGGACTGTGCTTCCCACACAGATCTCCTTGTGCTGCTGGCCAGGGCAGCGCTGGGATGACTTGGGCTGAAAGAGAGGATTTTTTAATAGTCCAACAGAGCCTAAATAGGACAGCCACAGTCGAGGGGTTAGAGCAAATGAGGTCTGTCTCCACAAAGAAAGGCCATTTCGGAGATCTAGATTGTCTTAAAACTATTGACAGAGAATAAATGCCTGATTCTGGGTGTAGCCTGTGTTATTAATTGAGGACTGACACGCTGCTGAGCATGAATGGCGCAGCAGAGCCTGTCTCTGTGTGAGTGAGAGATCACTGAGACTGAGCTGGGAGCTGGTTCACTTGGAAACTATGGCTTGGGAATGAGCCAGGTGTCTATTTTGGGTCTCTTCATAGGCTGGAATTGCCTGCAGTCAAGCTGGACTCCTTTCTAGGACAAGCCAAAATGCTGCTCTGTCTTCTGGAGGAGCAAAGAGCAGGAACAGTGCAACAGCTAAAAAGATTTCAATTTAGTTGGCTCTTAGCTCTAGGGATGTTCAAATAATTTTAAGCTTGCTACTGTAATTTTTTTGATAAATTCCCAGTGACAATTGGGAAGCTAATCAAAAGGTTCAAGAAGATTTACACAAAAGTTAATTCCGCAGTCTAATCAACTACTGAAAGGTTTTGAATGTGGAAGTTTTGACAATTATTTAGCCAAATGTTACATTTACATTTGCCAACGAGGGATGAAATTTGAGCACATGTTAATATCCTTTTGAATGTTTCATAAAATTTGCATTAATCAAGGTATTACTAAGTTGTCTTCGAAGTTTTTTGTTTTGCAGTGACTGCAGTGCATCATAACATATCTTACGTGGGCTGTAAAAGGATGACATTGTGTCCTGTCACATCTTCAAGTTGTATTCTAAGTAAGTATTTTTGCCTGTGTTAGTATGAAATCTAAATGTTCTGGAAAATTGTAATTTAGGAGCCTTTTTTGTTTGTCTTATACTGTACTTTCTTAAGATATTTTAGGCACTTGACATCCATATGTATGCCTTTCTAGAAACTTGATTTATAATTACAAATCAAAAATAATTAGTGCTGCCTTCTAAAAGGATTCACACAATTAAAATGTTAAAGTTTTTTCTGTGAAAGATAATAAACTTTATTCGCTGAAGAGATAAATGGATAAAAGAAAAAGAAGACTTGCTTTACAACCACTGGCCAGAGACTAACTACTGACAGTGATTGGGGTGATTTTCCCAGATGATGTTCAAAAATGGAACTGAAGGACACACATCAGGAGAAAATCATTTTATTGGAAGGAGAACAGCAGCTTGTCTGTCTTGAGTTAAGCCATCTCTGCAGCGATTTGGAATGGTAAATGCAGGAACATTCCGTGGATATAGTTGTGAGGTAAGAAAACCATTAGCGGTTTCAGAAGATATTTCTGCCAGGGACATGCAGATCATTCTTTTTTTTTTTTTATTCCTGCATGTGTAAGAAGTATTTCCAGAAGAACTTAAATAGAATCACTTCCTTGAGAGCAAACTGTTGGAGCTCCTGCAATGAGAACAGAATATGGAAATTAACAAGTAATAGAAAAGAAAACTGTTGTTTCAAACACTCTCTCCATGCATTGGGAAACACAGAGCTCTCCACCAGTGCTGCCATCAGCAAATGCCAGCTGCTCATTGTGAAGTGCTGGGTATAGCTCTGTGACAAGCTCATGTACATATTTCCCTGCTTTAGGCAAAGAAACTTTAGGAATGGGACCTAAAAGAAGGATTGTCCTTGAATGAACTCTGAAAAAATAAAGCCATATAGAATCTGTATGTAATCTTCTTACCTTTATGCACTTTTTTTTTGATCCAGTTGTAAAGTGAGATGCCAAGTTCACCTGCCTGAAGGTCTAGACCTAGAGAAAGCTGAAGAGGAATGTAAGCAAAGAGACCTAACCAACCTCTCAAATAAGTGAGCAAATCATTACAAAGAGAGCGTGTGAGCGTGTGTGCACATGCAAAATTTTGCCATGTGAGTGATGGTGTGTATAAATACATACAGGCCACACTGCAGCTGAAGGCATGATTGTTCTACAGTCAGCCCCAAAATTGCACAACTGGGAACTTTCAAGTGTGTGCAGGCTGTGAATTCCTCGTGGTGTGAGGAGGCACCACGAGTGTTATGTTCACCTACAGCAGTCATCAGGCAAGCCACCCATGGTACAAAGCCAACAATAGCAGTTCAACCCAGGCTGAGATAAAAAACCTAATTGTAAAGCTGTCCATGTTAAAAAAATATAAAATAAAAAATAAATATGTGTCTCTGTGTGCAACATCAGCTGTCTTGAGGGGATCCAGTGTTTCTGAGTAAAAACACCAGTGCTAGAGCTCTCCAACCTCACCCCTTGTAGCAGGGCTGGTGCCTTCACCAGCTGGGTGCTTTGCACTAAATCCACAGCTATGGATGTGGTGATGGGGACAACAACCACGGACTAGGGGACAGAAGGGAAAAAAACCATACAGAAAGCTGTGCATGCCTTCTTCCTTTGCTAATTTTCCATCTTACCCCGGGGGAAGATGTTCAGTTTGCCTGTTGAAAAGCTGAAGATCCAGATGGGAGCAAGGCTGTAAGCAAGACGGCTGAGGCTGCTGGCATTCGTGAAGCAGATCCACTTATTCTTGCTCAGAAACAGTTTTGACAGTGTTGAAACGAAGGGAGGCAGAGGAAGTTTGCTGAACACTTCTTCCATCACTGTGGCCATCAGTGGGGCTGATAGTAATTGCAGGAAATTAGTGCAGAAAAAAGCAGCTGCAAACACAAGCACGGCCTCAAGCTATCAAAGTGACTCCTGAGTGCTATTTTTTCTCTCTGGAGAGGACTGCCCAGTCTCCCAGGAAACCAAGTTTGGCTACATCCATCTCTTGCCTTTCATGTAATGTGTCAATAACTATTTATAATTGTTTTTTCTTCACATACAGTCAGAATACACATTAACTCCAGGCAGCAGCTTTTTTATTTTTAAAGTCACTGGAAACACAGGTTTCAATTTCCTCCCCGTTTCTGCTTTATGATTAATACACATCTCCTTTGCAATGGCTCATATGCTGTCACTTTTGAACAGAAGAGCACTAGGGAACTTCCAACTTGGAAATTAATTACAGGAATAAAGCCTTCTCTGCCTATTTTCTAATTATCCCTTTCTTTGTTAATGCCAAATAATGCCTTTAGCAGCTTCCTGGAAAAAGTCTCATTGATCCCACTCTGTGATTATGGTGCTTTTATCTCCCATCTGTGCTGTGAAAGCTACAGGCCTTCCATTTCCAAAGCAAAAACCTCCATGATTAAAATCATTAGTACAAACAATAAAATAAAGAAAGATCTACAGGTACATGATGCAGGCCATACACAAGGCAGCCTTATCTAGTCATGGATGAAGGAGGGAAACAAAACGACATGACTCTGTGATTGAAGGACAAATTAGACTTTAAACTAACCTAAGAAATTTTGCAGACACTGAAAAAACTGCCAAGCATTAAGAGTCCACTGGTGAGGTGGCTGGACAAAGGTCACGTCCCAGCCAAGGCTGAGCTCTGGAGCAAAGCAGTTGTGCTGCTTCACTGCTCACATTTGCTCTTTGCTAACCCCACGTCTCAGTTGCAGAAGGGGCTCTCACAGGTCAAGGTGTCCTGCATGTCCACTCTGGCTTGCCCCAAAAAGTTGGGAGAGCAAGTAGGATCCCAGGGATGGGGCTGGACTTGAGATGGATGATAACCTGAGACCAGAGCCAAGAAGAGAGGATGTCTTGCCAAGCTCAGGGATCAGGATGGGAGCACCCTGGGGTGTCAGCCACAGGAGATAGCAGACATTCTGTCTGTCCACCTCCCCCTGCCCAGCACAGGGAACCAGCAGGGATGGAGTGATTGTGTTTTTACAAATTATTCCATCACCATCCAGCTTTGCCAGGTGCCTCTGGGAGGAGTTTTTCACGTACTGTGACTTTTGACCAGAGCCCAGAGGAGGGAGTTTCCCAGTGTGGCATCTCCCTGCACCCATGGCAAGCACCCGATGGCTGCTGCTGCACTTCCCCAGAGAGATATTCCCCCCTCGATGGGAGCAGCCTGTGCCCTGGGAGCAGTCACTCTGCAGGAAGAGCAGAGGACAGCCTGTGCTTGCTTGGAACGCCTCCACCCCTCCTGCCACACCTTGTTCTGTGCCCACCTGCCACAGCCTCCTGGGGACGCCAGGGCAGGGCCAGCAGCAGGGCCAGGAGGGCTGGAAGAGCTGTCAGCACGCTCCAGGGATCTGCCAAAGTTGTGAAACTCACAGAAAAGCACACGTGTCATTTTTTCGCCGCATGCACCTCATGTCATGTTGGTTTTTTTTTTGGTTTTTTTTTTTTTTTTGCTTTATCTCGGTTTTGGCTCCACAACTCGTTGTTCTCTAGTTTGTTCTCGTGATCCTTTGAGTTGTGCCATGGTGCTTTGAGCTGCTTGCAGAAGAGTTGGCAAACAGCTCCCGTTGCTCCTCCCAGTGTGATTTAAGCACGGGGAGCCGGAGGGGATGACGTTTGTGCAGGTTAGTGACCTGGAGGCCTGGAAACACTGCTGCAAGCCTGGAGGATGATGAACTGTTGTGCAATGGAGAGTCCAAAAAGTACACTGAAAGCTGAATTACAAACACCTGGGGAGCAGTGGTGCTCTCAGCTCCACCTCCCACATCCCCCCTTGCAATGTGTCAGTTGGCTTTCCATTGCTTCCCTGATATTTTTTTTTGCCATTACAGAAGAGGCTGAAGCTTTTCCAGGGGAAATACTAGTGAAATGTCATGGAGGATCATAAGTAACACAGCACTGGGTTCCCCCCTCAAACAAGACCCCAACAGCTCAAAAACAGCTTCAAAGAAATCACATCACGACAGCAACAGCAGCAATAAATGTCTGATAGAGCAATTGCAGAAAGTTCCATGAATTTTAAGACAATGTCAAAAAAGAAAAGGAAAAAACCTCCCATGTGTTTAAGTGTTCATTATGCAAAAAAATCTATCTTTTTTGGCAATTTCTTGAAGGGCTTGATGTTTATTGGGTTTTCTTCAAAGAAGATCCACAGAAACCAGTCAGAAAATGAGCACATTCCTTGTAATACCTAAAATTAACAACTGTGAGGCCCCAGTCTAGACCTGATGCATTTCTTTAAAATTAGGTTGGCCTGCACTTTTCATTTATTTACTCACCCAGCAGCCCAAGGGAATATTCTTCGTGTGTGAAGCAAAGCACGTGCCCTTGCAAGAGCAGATTTTATGTCCCTAAAAGCAAAAATGTAATGCTGCAAATGAAGGAATGCCTCATTAGAATTGCATTTACTTCGCCACAAATGCCAGCCAAGAACTTTTATTTTAAAACATATACCCACACTTATGGCTTCCAGATACATTCTGCTACCAAAAAAGGGGCCACAAGCGGCCTGTGACACGATCCCTTGTCTAAGGGTGTCTTTGCAGCTTATTAAAGAGATGCCTAAGGAACATGTAAGGAAAGGGGCTGTGGGGAAAGAGAGAGATTGAGGACAGCTGGCAACGATCCCAATTTAAGAACAATTCAAAGAACAATGGGGCCCAGGATGGGATTCTCATCTCTGTCTTCACACAACTTCCCACCAAGAAATACTCTTCCCTACAGACAGTTCCGTCACAGCAACAGCTAAGGATCAAAAGCCAACCTTGAAATAACTTCCAATTAAAGTTCGTTTTAATAAAATGAGTTTGGGACGAAATTTCAGTTCTTGAAATTACAGCAGATTCTTTTTTTTTTTTTTTCCTGGTTGGATTCAGTTCTGCTTTCCCATCCACATTTTGCTATAAGCAAGGTTGTGGCCAACTTCTCTTATCTCAGTGAAATTTTGCCTTCGTGGAATAGGAAAAACGAGAAAGTGGGGTGTTTGTTGTGAAACACTGTCAGGAATTCCCCCAGCTAACGCTCCTTTGCCTCTCCCTCCATAGGCTGAGACACAAAGTTTTGCTTTTGGAATGGGAGCAGTTTGCATATTGCAGCTGGGAAAAGCACCTCTCTCTCTGAACTCAGGGAGGCAAAGGCAGCACTTGCATGGTTACAATGCAAAGAGATGTTAGCTTGGGCTCCCACAGACTGCTGTGACTATCCGTGCCAAGAGGAAAATGTATTTTATTTACAGTGTGCAGGAAAGTTGCAGAATGTTTCTGGAGATTGGTGGCTGCCCTGTGAATCCACTCTCTCCAGAGTTCAACAAGCAGTCAGCTGCTGAAAGAGCCTCTGAAAGTTTTCATTGAGTTGCTGGCTGCCTCCCCTCACCAGCTATCTTCCTGATTGAGGTTAAATAAGGACAAGCCTTTAAAACTCTACTATCTTAAAACAAGTTACCTTATTTTTGCTGATTTGGCATCTATTTCCATGGAAACAGGAGCAAGAACTAGAAGCCAGCAGCTGAAGTTGGCTACACTACTGCTCTTGGCTTGTTCTACTTCCATTTCCATGGAAACTGATGCAAAATCAGTGCAAACAAGGCAAACTTTGCTTTTTTTTTAATTAACCCTTTCCTGATTTTCCACTTCCAGATTAATTTGTTGCCAGAAACGCAGACACGAAGTCACTGGAAATGCAAGAAAGAGCAGCAGAGATGCCTTCATGAGCCTGTGCAGGTGTTTGCATGTGAGTATGTGTGTGCACTTCATTTCCTAACATGAATCTTCAAAGTAATCTCCAATTTACTTTGAGAGTGCTAAAGAAAAAGAAGTGTGTGATATAAGGGAGGGTGACATGCACAATTGTCCCCTGTGGAGGTTAAAGGCAGAAGTAACAAAGTGGCAATAGAGGGAAGCATTTTGATGAAAAGAAATGGCACTTCTTGCCTATGGCTTTCTAGGAGTTCTCTAGAGTATTTCTCCTCTGAAGAAATGTATGGTCTCCTTTTTTTGGCTAAAACCCCATTGGAACTCAGATTTTGGCATACCTTTTTCTTTTTTCTTTATTTTTTTTCCCTCCTCCTAATCTGGCAGTGTGCTAGAGCACACAGAGCACATGCCACAAGCTTTCAAAGGTGCTGGGTAACACACGAAATTTAACGTGGAGCCAAGGCATTACAGGCTCTGTTACAGAGTTTAGGCAAGCTGGGACTGACCACAGAGCATGAGACATGCAGGTCTTCTTTGAGTTCATGGCTGAACCTCACCTGAGATCAAGTCAAGTGTAAGGAGTTGATTCACTTACTTTGCTTCATTAACAGAGATTTTGGTGCCTATCCTAAAAAATCTGGATCCAGACATGCAAACCCCAATGTAATAAAGCATTGAATCATGTACCTGAGCTCTCCAAAAGCCCAAACAAATACAATTTATGTCTATGCTCTGCTGTTTCACACTGCAGAACCAATGCTTACATGTAGAAAAGGTTTTTCAGACAGTAAATCTGCTTAGACCTGGGGAGCTTTTGAGTACTCTCCTTCAATTGATTGTTAGTTCTTCTAAAATGCAAGGAGAAGGCTGGTGAGAGAAAATGGCTAAAGAGAATGGGGGTGGCCTAGGTCGCATATCTAGTTACCAAAACATTAAAACCATATTTATAGCCAGAAGAGAACAGAAGCCAAGGTTTTAAGAGAGATTAAAAAAAAAATACAAAAAAAAAATCAATACTTTTCATGTCTTGATTCATTTTTCCTTCCAATTAATACACTTGCCAGTTTTTAAGAACTTCTATATACTTGCACTGGACACAGCAGAACCTGGCCTGCACCAGCTCTGAACCCACCTGAACAGCAATCGATGCCTGAATACCAAAAATTGTTTATGAATACAGAAAATTGTCACCTGCAAATGTCAGTTGCATTCTTACAAAAAGATTCAAGACTATAGGGCACACATTCCCTTTGGTATGTGGGGAAAAACAAAGGTCACTGCCTAAAGTGCACTTGTACTGTTAAAATTCATACTGAAATTCCCCACTCCTAGCACTGGGTACTGGTCAAAACCACTCCCAAGGTTACTCAAAGCACTCTCCACATCTTTCTCCCAAACTGTTTTCCCTTCCATCCAGACAGCTGGCATGATACAGCTGATTAAAAGAGAGATTCCAGTCTGATGGACAGAAAGCAAATGGGGCCAAACAATTGGTATCAAGAATAAAGTTGTGGTTTGATTGATAAATTTATGGCCTAGCAGTCTGCCACTGGATCAAATATCTGTTATATTTCATTCTTTCAGGGCATTTTTTAAAAAGTTTTCCTTTACCAGGTAACGAGTTCAGAAAGAACATTTTCATAGCAATATTTTAAATGTGTTTCACTTTGGTCTTGGAAAGCAGGCTGTTTTTTTAACAGCTCTTGTTCATTGGCCAACTCATTCCAAAAGGGTCTCTCTGCCATGCCATTTTTATTTTAGAAGACCATGTTTCATTCTGCTGCTGCCTCGCAGAGGAAGATGACCAAAAATCTGAATGACACCAAAAGTCTGCATTATTTTTAATCCTTTCAACTACTGGGACGCTGAACCAACAGCACATATCCAAGAAAAATATTGTGGGTAGGACTTTTCCCTCTGAAATATTGTATGACATGAATATATTTCTGGCTTTCTATAGGAAGATTTTACCTATTTGTTTGCTTGTTTATTTTTTCCCAGGAAGGGATACTTGGTTTCTTTGTTGTACAATCACAAAAAGAAAACATCACGACACAGATGCTGGTGTTTCAGTTGCAGTCTCGTGCACTTGGACTCGACCTAAGGAGCTGCTTGGTTGTGCCAGTGGTCAAGAAGCCCATGTAAAGTCACCACTCCTTGAGGAGGAGCTTTGTTCCCTTCCCAAGCCCCTTTCCCTCATGCTTTGTGCAGGGAGTGACCAGCACACCCCGTTCTGGTGTGCAGCCAATTTTCTTTTCACTATCATTCTCCCTTAGGCTCGAGATTCCTGCATCTCATTTTCTGTCTGTGGATACTGACAGAAATCCAGGATCCTCTTCCACACTTTTTGCTGCTTGGCACGGTCTCCCATAAATGCTGCAAACACCACAGCAGCTGATAGCATTCAGTGGCCTTTTGTACTGACATTTCAGCCTCTCACAAACTAGAACTGGCCTTATCTGTTGGCTGCAGTGCCTGAGGCTTTTCTTCTCACTGGCTTTTTCTTCCAGCTGCCTACCAGTATGTAAAGATTTCCCAAAGAACAACAGGTTTCCTCTTCTGCAGCAGAAGAATGGAGTCAGGGAGAATCCAACAATACTGCAGATACAGAACAATACCTACTTTTATATAATTAATATACTAGATTATTGATGCTTCAGATTTATTACGTCCAAGCTTATCAAACAATAGAAATTATTCCCTGGTGAGACAAAAAAAAAAAGTCAAATTTGTATCCCTCTTTTAGTATTTTCATTGATTCAAAATGTAGAAAAATCCATACACGCACAACATCAAACCTTGTCAAAGAGAATTGCAGTGCAAACACTCTTCCAGCTCAGCTGTGGTGTTTCACACCACCCACACCTCAGTGGCCCCTTTCTCTGTCTGTATTTGCACTGTCTGGGCAGTGGGGTTTGTTTGCTTGAGTTTTTTCCCCTCCTCTTCCTTTCTCTTTCACCTTTCAGCAAAAGCAAAAGGGAAAGAAACAGGATGGGGAGGAAAAGATTCTGTAACAGAAGTTGTCCATTACAAATCCAACTGGAACAAAAATTTTCTGTTGCAGATCACTTCAAAACAGATGTTTCTTTCATAAACATGCAATCGGGAGGAAAACAGAGAAAAAGGAAGTGATCGCATCCTCCCAAGTGCTGTGAGTTTTGTAGCATTCAAAGAGACACATTTTTCATTTTGAAAGAATTGAAAATGTGTCAAGCTGCTCTAGTCATTAATCCACACATCTAGCCTGAACTGGGATTGAAGTGATAAGCAGTTTGATACCGAGTCTGTGCTGATTATTTGGCAATAGTTTAATGATTATCTTGGATGTGATTAATGAAAAATACTATTAAGAATAATCATGGTTGCACCACACCCTGCGCTGATTTCCACCCTGTCCCGCAAAGCCGCTCTGTGTGGCAGCCAAGGTCTTATCCGGGCCCTGCAGGCAGCAAGACCCAGGCAGGGCTTACTGAGAACCTCAGGAAGAGCAGGAGCCTCTCCTCTTCCAGAAAAACTTTGATTTTTCCTGTCTGTTGTTTCCTTTCTGTGCATGGCAATGAGATGCAGCCCTCCCGCAACCTGCCCTGCAATACCCTGCTGCTCAGCAACCCCAGACTTGCTGACAAGGGTCTTTTGCAAACCTGGGCTGAAGAGGAAGATTGAGATGATGTGACACTCAAAACCTGCTGTTTACGTGGGCCAAGCAGCAAAATCCCCATGAGCAGGTGCAGGTCAATAACAGCAAAGACCTTGGTGGCAGTGCCAGCTGAGGAGCAGCACTGCACCTTCTGATCCTCTGCATCTGCAATGTTTTGAAACACTTAGTGGTGATTATCCCAAATTATTTAATTAATTTTAACTAATTAAAAAGGTCTCCTGCTCTGCAATGTCATTTCCAGTGTCCCAGTTCAATCCAGAGCATGGAACTGGCACCACATTTTGCTTGGAGTGAGCCAGCCAGCAGCACTGATGAGATGGGGAGAGGGAGGCTGCAAGGCTCTGCCAACATGAAACCCACCTCTGGGGGCAGCTGGCATTGATCAGGCAAGATGGGCAATAGACAGGGGAGGAAAGAGGCAGTGGGCAACAGCTGGATTGCATTAATGGGTTGGGTGGAAACCAGGAGGTGGGTTAAGTAAAAGGTGTATTTCACACCATGAATACCTGGGGAAAATGAGCCTGTGCTCTCCTGATCTCCTCCAGAGCCAACAGCAAGGGAGGGCAGATCCTCTCCCAGCTTGGTTAGGAGTTGGAGATCACAGCCATACCCACCCAAACCCACAGCCACTGCAGGGACTGGGTGGTTTTGGGACCCAGGAGCTCCACTGCCCACATGGCTGTGGCCAGAAATTGCGCTGTGATTGCAGGCGTGTTTCCACACCCCTCATGGCATGTGGGGAAAGGAAGGATCAGGGAACAGGCTAGATAAACACTCTGTTGGTAGAAACCATTCCAAAAGCTTTTCTGCAACTGGTCTGACTTTGATAGGGCAGTACATATTGATCCTTTTAAAATTTTTTAGAAATTATAACTTTTAGAGCACTAACTAGGCTTTTCTGTTAGGGCCATGTTCTCATGTGGTTAATGGTGTTGCATAGGAGTCTGTTGTTACAAGTTTTGTGAAGTTCCCATCAGGTTGTTAGGGCCAGCCCTTCAGCAGACACCACAGTGATCCATGCCCTGAAAATCCCACATGTTGGCAGAAGGAGAAGATCTACAAGGCTTCTGCAGACCTGACTCTTCACCACCTGACCACAATACCTCCGTGCCGTGTCACCAGAAGGAGAGGAAAGCAAATACAGGTTTGATATTACCCTCTGAACGCCCTCAGTAGAAGAGAGGCTGCTTTCAGAAGCGCAGCCCCTCTCACAACGCTCAGCAAGCTGTGGTTTCTCACCTGCCTCTCTGGGCTAGTTCAGATGTATTTCTATTCATTTTTAAGCTTTGGGTTTTCAATGCTGTGAGCATGAATGAGTGTTTCCTACACACATCATCTGTGCTCAGTGACTGCCCAGCCTGAGCAGAAATGTCTGAGGGGAGAGCCCAGACCCTGGGGGTAAATGCAAATGCCAGCAGCAAGCTTGAGGTGGAGATGATGGACGAGCTCCCATTCCTTGAATAAAAAGCTGCTTTTATAACACTTCAAGGTGATGCAGGTGTGATACACTGCACAAAAGCACACTTACATGTGCTATTCCTAGGCAGAGATAAACACTGCTTTACATGGGCCTGAGCTACACAAAAGTGCAAGAACAGCACCGCTATCAAGGCATCATTATGAGCACAGAAACCCTGCTACCCATGCATTGGTTCTTGTGCCAGAGCCTGGGGCTTGCCATCAGAAAGGCTCAGTTACCACCCCCAGAGGCTGAAGCCCTCCCCTCTCCATGGGGCACAGAAGGGACGGGAACCTGGGTCTCTGCTCTTAGAATTACAACAGAGGATTGAAGACAGAAGGAAGGCAATTGAATCAGTAAAGAAACTGAAGGATACATGGTTTATGTATTACATAATGAAGATGAAGACAGATTGCTGGTGTGTAATTTTGGTACCATCCAGGGAAGAGCTGGGCAGGGAGCAATGTGAGCATGGCCAGAGTTGCAGAGCTACTGGCAGGAAAAGGTGGGCAGGGCTGATTCCTGCAGACAGGAGAGGAACAATGTACCAGCAATAGAAAAGGGCAGGGATAAACTTCTGGAAGTGGGACAGAGCGAACATTTAGCTCTGGTTCTGTCTCTTCCACCAGCATATTTCAAAGAGCTTTATACTGGAGTATTAGGCCAAATGCGAGGACGGCTCAGAGCCGTGTGCTGAATGCACTTGCTGGTGTATTAGCAGTGCCCAGCCCCTGTGCTTTGCAGCTTCTGCAGGGTTCATTACATCCCCCTCTCCTCTCAGCAGAGCTCGTTATCCTCCTCTGTCTGTGCTGTACCCTCTAGACAAACCCTAAATGTCACCATCTCCATTTTGTGCATAGGGATGCACCAGGAGGCGAAGCAACCTCCCACAAGGGCGTGGAGCCAAGGAGAGATCCTGGATCTCCCAAGTGCCACAACTAATGAGTATCCATGCTTTAAAAAGTTGCTTTAGGATCATCCTCCTCAAGCAGCCCCTCCAGAAAGCAGGGTGTAATTGCAGAGCCCAACGTGCACCCCTGTGGCTCTCATGTCCCTTAGTCCCATCAGGATGAGATTAAATGCTGGAGGGGATAATAAAGGGTGGCTACAATGCACCTTTTCTTCCATTAAAAATGTTCTAGGAAGTGGCTTGCCCACTTGTAGTCCAGCTGGGGGGGATGAGAAGTCTCCAAAGCCTCAGTCTGCTCCTCACTGCTCCTGGGGTGAGATACAGCCCAGGAGAGCCTCCTGTGTCAATCAAAACACAGCAGCTGGGGACAGGGGAGGACCAAAGCCCAGTGCCACCACAGCAGCACGTGCTGCCTGCAGCCAGGGTACCACTTGCTCATTCAAGGTGTGCTTTCCTGGCCCTGAGCAGCAGCCTGACAGAGCTCCTGGCATAGTCCTATGCCCAGCACCCAGGCCAGGATGGGTAGCCACCAGTTTCCATAACTTCCAAGTCTTTGTCCTAACAAATACAGCTTTTGGTGTGATCGCAATAATCTCTATCTGAAACATGACATTCTCCTGAGTTCGCCCCCATCCCTTTCTCTAGCTTCTTTCCAGTGCCAGGACCATGAAGAAAAGTTCAAAAGCACAGAATTCTTGCTGAAAACCCCATTTTCCAATGGGCTTAGAAGTCAGACTGCTCTATCAGCTGGGAGTTTTGGAAAGCTACAGGCACGAAACACTGTGGTTTGATCACTGCTGAACAGTGCTGTTTGCAGAAAAACAGAACAGTGATGATTCCACCTGACAGCTTTTCAAGTGCTTTCATGAGAAGGGCAAACCAAGCCAAGAAAGCATCCGAGGAGCCAAGCCATGCACCATCACAAATCTCCAGGAATAAAGCAAAACCAAAGGTCTGGCTTCTGGTAAAATGTGCATTTCTGCCATTCTATTACTCCTCCCAAATCAGTTTTTTACTAAGTGTCCCACATGTGCCCTTTTCTCCAGCGACAGGATATCCTTCATTTGTCTGCACCAAGTGCAGATGAGCACTTCTTCGTGTTGTTTTCCAAGTCGGCTGATGGGAGGGTCAGCAGGGGCCAAAGCAGCTGCAACAAGGAAAGGAAAGATAACCATGGCAACCCAAGTTATCTGCATCCTCCATGTATTTCCTTCTCCCCACCCTACGGCATATCTTTCCCACCCAAACCTCAAGCCGATAGAGCCAGTGACCAGCTGGCAGGATGGGGACTGCAGCAGTGTCTCCTGCACCCACAGTGTCTTGCAGTGTTGTGGGGCTCACCGCTGCAGGCTGAAGTCATCCAAAAAGACCGAAATCCTAGAGAGGGACACCTTGCTAAGAGCAGAGCTCTTCAGTACTGTAGATGGGGCGCTGGATATGCTGCCTCTGCTCCAGAGTTGCAGATCCATTGATGCTGCTCCTGGTTTTGGCTCTGGTCTCTAACCCTTCCACAGCAGCAACAGCTTCTCCGTCTGTGCCCCACGTCAAACCCAGCTACAGTTTTGGCCGGACTTTCCTGGGACTTGATAAATGCAACGCCTGCATTGGGACATCCATATGCAAGAAGTTCTTTAAAGAGGAAATAAGGTCAGAAACTCAGCAGAGTAATTTTTAAAGCGTTCTGTCTAGTTATTTGAAAGTTGCCTGTTAAAATGTCCAAGCAGTTTCATGAATGACAATGCAAAGAGCAACTCAGCATCCAGTTGCCATTACAGCACTTAGTGTTTTAATTAATGTCTATAAGCTGATGCTTTGTCTCTTTTCTTTTAAAGCTGCGCAAACATGATCAGACTTCAGCCCTGAACTATAACTTGAAAGCAGGAGTAAAAGGCACAAATTTCTGCCTAGAGAGTGGCTCTGAAAAAAATGCAAGGCAGTGATGGGGGAAGGGAAGAGAGAAGGAAGAATTCAGCTTGTTTAGATTTACTGGAAATATTTTCTTATGAGCAACTGACTAAAGGCAAAAGGGGGTTTAGCTTTGTGTGCTCCCAACAGAGTATGTTAACCCCAAACATACAAACATGCTATGTAATTTTGTACCAGGTGCAGCAACGCGAATGTGCAGAACTTCACGTGCGTTTTAACTGAGATCAAAAGGGATCTAAACCTGCCTGAGGCATGAGGACTTCTGCACATGAGGTTACCCACGCGCTTGAAAATAGCACGTGGCTAAATTGCTGGTACATTTTGGGGAGATTTGTGTGAGAACTTGAAGGCAGAAATTGCATCTGCCTCGTTGTTGATGAGACACACACTGTCCAAGTGGTCATCAGACCAATCCAATCATTTTTAGGCTCAAAAGCAGAGCATATCTGACGACAGCAGGGAAAACGTTGCCAGTTGTATTTGAGGAGAAAGTTAAAGGCAGTGCTTGGCAGAGGAAGGGTTTATTGGGTCTGATATGATTTATAGAGCCATATGCACTTTCTTTTATAGATATAAAAGCCTGGGGGAGAAGAAATTATTATAGTAAAATTGTATTTTTAATGCTATAATGTAAGTAGTATAGCATTAGACAAATCACCGTTTTTATCTTAAACTATCCTATAAAATGTAGCATAGTAAAACCATAATGGTTTGTCTGGGATGGACTTGTAATACCAGACATCCCTGCTTCCCCCACTGCTGCTGGAAAAAGGCAGATCATGGCTTTTTTTTTTTATTCCCTGCAGCAGGCTGGCACCGCAGCTGGCTCCTGCCCCCTGCCCCAGCCTGCTGTGATCCCTTGGCCGCTCACCTGTGCAGGGTTTTTAGGGACCTGCTGCCAGGTACAAAGCAGCTCCCTTTTGGTTACTCCCACTTGGCCAGTGGGGAGGCTGGGGCCATGCAGGTTCCCTCAGCCCTGCCAAAACCAGCAGAACTGCCTCTGGCTGTGGGGTTCCAGCTGCTCCATGCACCAGGCTGTGGGGGAGAGGCGCTACGTGAGCCAAGGCAGGAGGGCCCTGGGCTGGCTTTGCTCCAGGGGACAGGGGGAACAGGGTGTGGGTGTCCCACTGGGGTCCAGCAGTGCAGAGCCCACGAACATGTGGGAGCACAAAGCTTCTGCCTCAGGGGAGACAGAGGGGCTCCCCAAGCCAGACACTTCTTTTTCTCTCCCACCAGCCCGCAGCTGGCTTCCCACAAATAAGTGATAACGTGCAGCTCTGCTCCGAGCGCTTCAGGAAGGGGAACTTAAAAATGTTCTCCTGAGCAGTCACTCAGCTTCAGGCTTTCCTTTGCATGGGTAAAACTTGTTCTCCCACTTGGTTTCTTGAAAAACTGGGTGTTTTTTTTGGCAAGTGGGAGGTTAAACTAGGGAAATTTCAGTGGTGCTTACGTTCTTTGATCCACCCTCATGTACCTTTTCACATGTTCACAAAGGTGGATGGCACTTGGGCTTCTCTGTGTTAATTCACATTAGAACATGCTTCATTAATTCTCCATCATTTCTGGGAGCTCTGACATGCATTCACAGTGAGAAGATGTGGGTTTTTTTCCCAGAACGGCTGGTGACTCATCTTGTGCTCTAATGTTCTATACTTCCCTTATCTTTGCCCAACTTTATCCATCTGTAAATGAGAATATCAAGCTTGCCTACCAACTGTACTGAGAGCAGAGTGCAGTGAAAGTTTTTGTAAAATACTAGATTTTCAAAACACCACAGAACTGAGCTGACCAAAACTATTCACAGACTTGTGCCAATGCTGGTGCTGAACTTTGTCCAAAAATAATGGTAAAGAAGACTGAAAAAGCTGGAATGCTTCAATTTCATTGGGGTTTATACAGTATTTCTTTTTCATTTGTTAGTTTTAAGACTTAACTTAATTTATTTTTTAAAAAATGTAAAATTCCAAATGCAAGCAAAATTATTTTGGCAGAAACAAGATACTCCATTTCATTCAGGAAATAAAGGAACGACAAGTTTGGATTTCTTCAGCATTTAGTTCTGGGTTGATCTAAACTCTGTGATCTGTGACTCACTTATTCACATAGATCTTACTGAAGGTCTTGGAGCATTTGCAGGCCCTTAGCTAAAAAGCTCCGTGTGAGAGGGAGTTGTTACAGCACAACTCGATGATGAATCTTGAAAATATCTAGCAAGGGTGCCAGGCCAGCACTGTGCTGCCCAGAAATGATGCCAAATACAGACTTGCTGCAGCCCATGCCGGGTTCCCAGGCCAGCATGGCTCTCCCCCAAGAGCTCTGCAGAGGGAATCGCTCCATCCACCCTCAAATGAACGCACAGCCCTGGATTTCACACATCCATGTGCTGCTTGCATGCGGGAGGTGGCACTTCCCTGCTCTCTGCCTGATGTGAGCTCCCCTGAACACATAGACTTGAGTCAAGTCACAAGGCATATTTGTGCTGAACTAAAAAAAAAGAAAAAAGAAAGAAAGAGAAACCCAGCCCAGAGCCATCTCTTCCCAGTACGTGCCTGGCACGCTGTGCCTGCTTTGCAGATTAGGCACTGGGAGGGGTCCTGATGCACAACAATCACAGTGAGGCAAAGCAATTTTTCTCTTTTCTTAAATCCTAGCTCAAAACCAGACCAAAAAAAAACCCGAAAAAACCAACAAAACAAAAAACCCAAACCCAAACAAAGTGTTTATTATCATGTCAGGTGCCTTAATTGCACAGAATCTTCAATTTTGTATCGGGCAGAATGCCCAAACAACTGAAATGCTGGAATCCACCAACCTGTTCACACAAGGGGCCCCCAATTCTGGTCATCTTCCATGGTAAATTTTTGGAAGGAGGCACATGGAAAGAGTTGAAAGCCAAAGCATGGGAATCATGGGGGTTTCCCCCCTCCTGGGCACCTGTGCCTGCCCAAGAGCTCAGCTGCACAGGGCCTGTGGTGGGGAAGGGGAGTGAGGTGCTGCCTTCAGGAGGGATCGTCTGATCAGCCTCTGATTGAAGATGGTGGCTCATGTCACTGTGTCAGATATTTGCCTGAAATCATAGAAAGTTAATCCTCCCCAGATTGTCTCTGTGCCTATTTCCCAAATGGAATTTGAAAGGAAAGACCAGCTTCAGCTTTCGGAGTCGTTAATGTCTTTTCATGTAACTCCAGCTAGGCTAATCCTGCAGGGAACCTCTTGCCTCTCCCGTTTCACTTCTGAGCTACCGGCTCTAATTTACGGCGAGATTAAATTAGGACGTGCTTTCCTACGCACTTGGGCAAGGAGCTCAGGGCAGGAGGGTTCAGAGGCAGCGAGGGCAGGATGTTGGCCAAACCAAAGGTCAGAGCTGGGCCGTTTTCCAAGAGCAGGTTACAGACACCCTCCCAGAACAGGCACCACACTCTCAGCCCCAGCATGTGCGACACGCGTGTGGGCAGGGCTGAGGGGGCTGCTGAAACAAAAAAAAAATTACCTAATTACCCAGCCCATATGCTCCCCTCCTGTGCCTGTGTAGGGGGAGCAAATTAGTGCAAGATCTCCATGGCTACAGAGGCGCTGCACGCCCAGGGCACACGCACCCCCATCCCCCCATCACACCCCAAACTCTGCTGCTGTCGGGGATCACTCATCCCGGCTGCTGAAATACAGTCAGGGATGTTGGGGGAGACATGTAGACCTCAAAACAAGAGGTCATTTTGATATTCCCAAATACATTCGTTGTCAGGAGGTTTTAATATTGGTACTTGACTTTAAAGTGTCAAGTACTCCTTTTTTGGGACCCATTCTCCAGGATTAAGGAAATTGGAAAACACTGGGAATTCTTCATGAACCAAAACTCTCTCCCTTGCCTCCTCCCCTCTACCCAAAAGAGGGTTTCACTCCTCGCCCTCTGGCACCATTTATGACAAGGAATGGTTTAAGTGGGAAGCAAAGAAGGACTTTTTTACCAAAACACGTTTCCTTAGCTGATGGTTTCAGCCTGCTCACCTCACCCCAGTGCCTGGGCCCACCCAGCTGGGCTCACTCAGCCCTTGCCAGGGGATGGCAGAAGCCCCTGGGGCCAGCCTGGAGAAACGCAGCGGGGCGGGTGCTGTGCGGGTGTCCGTGTGGCTTTTAACCCGCTCTCCGTGGGGCTCTCGTTTTGGTTTGGCAGGTTTGACACCTGGCTTTCTTCTCATTTAAAGCTGCCCCCCAGCTCACTGCTCAGCTACTCGGGCAACTACACCGACGATGCCAAGAGCTGGCGGCGGGTGGACATCACCCGGCTGACCTCCAAGTACCAGCACGACCGTGCCGACAAGCGCATCTGCACGTCCTTGCTCAAGACCAAGAGCTGCAGCCTGGAGCGGGCCCTGCGCCGCACCCAGCGCTTCCAGAAGTGGCTGCGGGCCAAGCGCCTCACCCCCGACCTGGTCCAGGTCTGAGTCCTGCGGCTCCGGTGCCCCCCACAGCTGGGGGAGAGGGGCACAGCGAGTCCCGTGCGGTTTAGGGGGGTGAAAGGGGTCTGAAGGGGATATGGTTGCAACTTGCTGGTTGGAGGGTGAGTTTGGGTGGTGGTTGGCTTTCTTCCTCCTGCCCGGTTGGTGGAGATAGGGCAGACCTGTGTGCCCCCAGCCAAGCCCACGTGCCAAAGGGGAGAGGCAAAATGATGCTCTGATAGGAAGAAAAGTGCCACAGTTGGAGGCCAAGCCCTCCCAGCCACAGGTAATGCCATGGCAGAGCCTGTCCAGGGCTGGGATGGGCTTGGCCTGAGCAAGGAGAGCACCAGCTCCTGGCTGCTTGTGCAGGCTGAGGCTGAAGTCCTGTGGAAAGCCATACAGCAGCTGGCTTCAGGCACAGGGATAACATCAGGCTGTGCACACAGACATGGCAACAGCTCCAGCGGGGAGATTGCTGCCTTTTCTTTTCTAGTTTTCCATCACATCTCAGCATTGTGGGGTTTTGGGTTTTTTTTGATCATAAAGTTGTACCCAAAAGGGCAACCAATGCCTTGAAAGTGATTTTGAAGGGGCCAGGGACCAAGTCAGTGTGGGTCTCTCTTGCTTGTGGCTGGCAGGACGAGGGGCATGGGCAGTCAGAGCCAAAGCCTCCATTACTCATTCTCCTGCCATCCACAGTAAATGATCTCAGGCACAAAGAAGCTCAGTGCCCTTTCTGCCACAGTCCTGGGGTGTCACAGGTGAAGCCAGGACAGGAGCACAGTGTGTGTGGGTCACCACCACCAGGTAGATGGGCAGCTATGGCACAGGGCATCCCCCTCACTCCACCCAAACAACAGCAAAACATTGCAGTAACCACTGGAAAGGGCCAGGGGCCAGGGGCCAGGGTGGGGGTTGGATATACACTGAACAAGACCCTGAGAAGCAAAGAAGGATTATCCCAGTACTTGTCCCTGTTCCAAGAGAAAAGTGATGGTGAAAAAGAGATTTCATTTATTTTTCTATAAAGGCAGCTTCTTGCTGCATCCACTCAGCTCTGGTGAGTGCTAAAGCTATGCTGCTTTGGTTCGTCCTCTTCTCTTACCCTGTGGAGCAGCATACCTGAAGAAAGAGCAAGGAATCCACTGGGGTTTTGCCTGGACTCACCCAAGTCACTGAAAGTCCAGCACAGCAGGTCACCCTGAAGTCAGTACCCTCCTGGGTGGCACATGCCTGACAGGGAAAAGACTTCTGGAGAAAAGCTACACTGTACTTTGTCTAGTAACCTCGGGAGAGGCTCTAGGGAGAGGGGACAGTGCATCACTTCGGCTCAGAGCATCCCTCACCTGAGCTTGTGGGCAGGGACACCTCCTCAGGCTGGCAGGCAGCAGCTGCCCGGGCACCTGCTGGCCACCACTGTGCCCCGAGGCAGCACTGCAGGGGCCTGCAGGAGGGTGAGCTGGGCTGCCAGGTCCTCCAGCCTTGCTGGAGTGTCCCAGGTGTTTGTGCCAAATTGTGCTGCACCCCCCCAGCAGTGCTGAGGGAAAGGGAAGGAAGGAATCGAGAGCTTAAAACTTCCATTTGCTGAGCTGGGTGAAAAAGTAACTGGAGAAATGTGGCTCTGTGGTATCTCAGACCCGCTGCGAAGTTAAATCATCAGCTGAGCCCAAATCCTTCTCCTTAAAAGGCTCTTCATGTGCTACAGTTTTCCCTACCCCGTCCTCTTGGTGTCTGAAATGCCAGCTGAGATGGCTGGGCTGCACACACGGGCTCAGACACATTTATGGATGCTCATGTGCACACGCAGCACCACGCAGAGACCCTGGCTGGGGCACCCCGGCTTTGCACCTATCCAGTTTCTCCCAGGAATTTCCCTGTGCAGCAGCAGTGGGAAGCTGAGCTGATGCCTACTCCAGGGCATCTTTGAAGTGAGCTCAGGGCCAGCCTGGGGGGGACGTGTCCCAGTGACAAACTGCCCGGGACATTTCATCGACCCCTGGAGCTTTTTAGCTGGAAAGGGCATGGGAGGCTGCAGGGAGGCCCAGACCTTTACACATCAGCCTCAGGATTGCTCCGCTCATGTTTTCATGGTCCTTTGGTTCTGCAAATCAATCAGAGAAACAAAAATTGGAACTTAAATCCCTTCTAACAGCATACAGATTTGAATATACAGAGAAACATAGTGATCCAGAGACCCTGGTACCTACTTCCCCACCACCAAATTTCAGCAGAATCACTTTTTAAGATGAGGCATGTGCTCTGCGAGATGGCTTCTGGTCTCACAGTGGTCTAAATTGAAAAGCAGCCAGTGGCAACAACAATTCAGTCATCAGGTGTGTGTTAGTCTGTGTGCAAGACCCCATCCCAGCCCTGCTGTGTGGGCCACCACAGGTGACAGTGTGACCTCCCAGGTCCATCCAGCCCCAGAGGGATAGGGATCCCCTTCCTCCCGGGCCATCCTACCCACCCTCCTCCCACTGAAACCAGCACCTCTGCCTGCACCCAGCCCAGAACCGCTGCCCTCTGCAGTGTTTGCTGGGCAGACACATTGGTAACCCAGCATGAGCCACTGGTTTTGGGGTTTTGGGGTGTACCACGTGTCACTGCAAATACTCACCTGAAGCACGGCTCTTATGGCTCTATTTCCCCTTCTCCCTGTTTTCAGAGGGGTTAACAGCACACCTCTCTCAACGCCTGACACGATGCCCACCCGGTTTCACGAAGCTGCAGTCACACAGCAGAGCTTGTTCTCCCTTCCCTGCAGTTTATCCCATATAGCAGCACTGGGGAAAGCTAATGGGCCCAGGTAATTTTGTCTCATAGACAGAGCATTACGACAAACCATAACGTGCTTGAATCAAAATGACAGACCATGAAGTAATGTTTTTCCACTTGACGCTGCCTGCCCTGCCTGACCCAGCCATCAGCTGAGCCGCCTGCCACAGTGATTATTTCACCCGCTGCAATGAAAATCTTTATTGGATGCAGCAAAGTCTTCAGTCTTAAAATCCAGCCTGCCTCGGAGATGAGCAGGATTTAGCTGGGGCTCAGCCTGCATGGCAGCCACAACCACCCGCTGCTTTGCCCAGGAGCTCATCACTCCGAACCTCTCTGGGTGCTTTCCTGCTGGAGGGCAACAAAGCAGGTTGGTTCCAGCACAGATCACCCACAGGGCAAATTTACAGCCCTGCCTACAAAGCGCAGCCTGGAAAATGCTGAAGGCAGACAGAGGAAAGCAGTACTGAGGTGAAAAAACACCATTTGCAGCCCCTCTCTCTAGGACGGACTGTTTGAAATTACTGACCAGCAAGTGCTGACCAGCACCTCGTCCTGCCCGCAGCAGACGCACGGGCACCCCGGGTATGTGCCTCTGAGTCCAGCCCACATCTCTGCTTACTGCACATGGGCAGCAGCTCACTCACCTGTCCAATTGTCCATCCTAGGGAAGGATGGGCACTATGGGGCTCCTGGAGCCTCCTCCTGGACCTGCCTCCTCTTTGACCCAGTACCTCACCATCAGAGGCTTCCATAAACCTGCTGGCAGTGGGGCCAAGCTTCTCAGGGCATCCTTACTTTCTTTCTTTTGGGAGTGAAGGAAACCTTTGGATTCACATGGCCAGGAGCTGTAGGTGCTTTGACAGTTACATACAAGTGTTTCTTCCTGGAGCCCTCCCTAAACCTGGTAGTTTGGTGAAGCTGGGCCCAGGAGTGGCTCATGGGGCAGGAGACAGCCATGGTCCTGGTCTGGGCCATCCCTCCTTGTGCTGACTGAAGAAAAAAGAGAGCAAGAAGTTTTCTTCCACAAGTTGTCTTTACATCCAGGTGAATTCTGGGTGTGTCTGTGCTACATATGCATATGCATGAACTCGTGGAGTTTAAAATGCATCATGTACTGCACAGTAGGGGTTAAAAACTCATAGCTGAGTGCAGGTAGGCTTTGCAGGAACTAGTCACTATCAGATATAGAAATGTGGGTATTTAATCAAAGTAAATAAAGAGCTTTCCATATCAATCACAAACAATACATCAGGTTGTCTGTCAGGTCTTATTCTCTGGGGTGATAAATCACTGCAAAGGACTCAAGATATTCTCAGATAAATCTGTATCTCCAGTGTTTCGAGTATGTGTTCTTCACATTTTTCTTCCATTGACAGTATTTGTCTGACAGTTTTACAACTCCAGCTCCTTTTCTGCTGCAGAGACGTTTCCATCAGTCTGCAGGAAGGTGAGACCCCTCTCCACTGAAACAAACAATCAGGTGCTGAGTTTTACGCTGTTGACTGTCTCTGCTGAAATCAAAAGGCCCCATTGCCCAGTTTTTGTGCATCAGGGCTTCATTAAACTGTAGGAAGCGGCACCAGTGTTTGATGCAAAGGTGTCAGCACCCAGCCCTGCTCCTCTGCTCCCACACCTCTGCTGATGTGCCTGGAACAGCTCCTCAGGAAACCAGCATCCATGAGCACCACGGGCAGCGCGTGCCCACATCCGTGATAAGAGGATGAGCTCTGACCTCAGAAAAATCCCAATTACACCATCCACACCTTCTCTACCCCTGTGATTTATGTTCCTACTGTGTACTCTTCAGGGTCTCAGCTTTTGCATTGCAGACTCCTGGAGGCAGCAAGGCTTTCTAAGTTTGGCTGCAAATATTTGCATACGCACTGAGCTGCAAGAGATTTTCTCCACCGTTTATGTCTTACTTAACACGGCTCTGTTCTACTCATTTTTTATCACTTCTCCTCCAAAGGGGAAGTGACAGAGTCAGCCACTACATCCCTGCAAGTGCCGCAAGACAGAAATCCATAACCATCCCTTCCCCTGCACCCCTTCTATGGTTTTAGACAATTAATTGAGAAAATATCTTCCTGATAAGACTACACCAGAGGAGAGGAGTGTGTGAAGGCTTGCAACAGGAACTGAGTAGAATATATTTTTGACAAATGTTTTATTCATTTTGGGAAGAAAGGTTTTTTGGGTTTTGTGAAACAACTCTTCAATTGTGGTCAAGTTTCTCAGGTAGTTTTGACCAGCTATTGGCATTTTGGGCTTGTTTTTTGCAACTGATGGCCAAGGAAGGAGTGGCTGGGACCTCACCGAGGCCAGTAGGGATACAAAAGAGGAGACATGGGACATCCAGTCCCTCCTTTCCACCTCCAACTGGGAAAGTGTCATACTCCTCTTTTCCATGTTGCTTTATTTCTTTGTCTCGGATGGGTAATTCAGTGCTTCATGCCAAATGAACAGCTCGCACAGGAGGGGCTGAGAGGGACCTGCCTCAGAGTTACCAAATGACCTGGGGAGATCCTGCGTAAAATCTTTGCTCTCAGCGTGAAGGATGGCAGGGAGCAACGTGAGCTCCACTGCCCTTTCCTCTGAAGCACATCTCCCAGCCATCAAATTATAAACAAGACCCAAAAGAGTAAATCTGGCTACTGGGATCATTTTTAATAAAGTGGCTTGAAAAAAACTGGATTCCCTTCTGCAGCAGAGGCATGGCAGGGCAGTGCTTCTGTGCCACTGAGGGCAAACCTCCATACGTACGCTCTCCTGGGCTATTAAGGAAGACTAACTGAGAAACAAAAAGAGGCCATTTTTGACTATGAAGATACAAATTTCTATGCCATTTATCCCAGCCATGGATTGCTCATGCAATTTTACAAGCCAAACATCCAAATCTGAAGGGTGAAATACAGTAATAATTGATTTCATTAGTGCTACGGTTCTCTATTTGTTGCTGGTATTTACAAAAAATATGCACAGGCTATTTGGTTTTGATAGTTAATGCATGAGTTTATCAGAGAGAGAACATATCCTGTGCTTATACTCGCACACAATGTTTATTTACATTTTTAAAGCATGTTTACTGACCTTAGCAAATAGTATTTCCAAGAAAGCTGCTCTCAGGTTAAGCAAATAGCGAAGTGATCCGAAGATTATTTAATGAGGGAAGTGATTCACTGTCCTAACAACTGGGGGGCCTCCACCAGGAATGCCAGGGCTGGAAACCTGGGAGGAGGGACGAGTCCTGTGGTGTGGAGAGATGTGGAGCTGTGCTGTCAGAGGAATATAAGGTTTGCATTGCCCAGGAATGAGGGCCATTCTTGAAACCTGAGTTGGGAAATGGCATTTCTGGATGGCACAGGCCTTTTCCTAGGAAGGGTGAGATGCCCTGCGTGCCCACATCCTCGGGAGCTGTGCCACAGCAGGCAGAGGCACACCGGGCAGGGCACAGAGGTGCCTGTACAGCCAGCACGACCCAAGCACATTGCTACACCCCAGGCTGGAATTAGGCATCCTTGCCACGTTTCCCCTCCCACAGGGCCTGTCCAGCCCCATGCTGCGCTGCCCATCCCAGCGCCTCCTGGACAGGATCGTGCGGCGCTACGCGGAGGTGCCGGACGCCGGCAGCATCTACATGGATCACCTCACGGACAGGGACAAGCTGCGCCTGCTCTACACCCTGGCAGTGAACTCACACCCCATCCTCCTACAGGTACCTGCCACCCTGCCCCAGCTCGAAACCACCCCACGACCCCTCGAGAGCAAACCCTCACATGGATGTGTGCCAGCCCCAGGGGCAAAGGAGTCCCAGCCCTGGCCTTTGCCAGCTCCCTGGCCTTCCAAAAGTGTCTTTTTTCTATGGGGTTGGGTGGCTGGAGCCAGGCAGACTCATGAGGTGCTCCCTGCATCGGTCTGTGAAGCTGGGGAGACATAGGGAACCCCAGGTGGGTTATTGCACTAGAGCACTGTGAAAGCCAGGGTTTTACACATGCCAAATACTTCAGAGTGTTAGGTTTGCATTGCTAATGCATTACATAAAATCACAGCCTGTTTCTGAAAAAGAAAGAGCATTATTTGCCATGCTCCACGTGCCAGTGCTGTGTTTTCCATTCGCCTGCCACTGGTTTCAAAACTCTGGGTTTCAAAACTCTGGGTTTCAAAACTCTGGGTTTGAAGGCGATCTGGGAGGCCTCACACCCTTCCCCTGGATCCCTTCTGGCCTGCCTGGCATGCGGCTCCTCTCTTTCCTTATGTTTCTGAGAGAGAATCCTCACCTTTCCCCATCCCACTTTTAGTCTTCATTGCTGCTTCTTGCAACCCTTCATGATTCCACAAAGGAAAGAGGCAGTGGCAGCATCATCCATCTCTGGCCCCAGGCCGCCGCTGCACTCAGCAGCTCACAGGGTCCCAGGGAGGGGGAATGGTGCTCGTGCTCTGGGAGGCTCCTGGGGATCATTCAGCCACCCCACTTATGGGTCACTGGGACATGAAGCTGTGGCTCTTAGCACTCTGAAGACATGGGAATGCAGCTCAAAGAGGTGAGAAAAATATACCAAAGAGAAATGGCTAGATTTTATATGGTTGCCCAAAATGCCTTCACAGCAGAAGGGAGAAGCAACCTTAAACATGAAACTGGATGAGTTCATAATGCCTTGGCAGGGTCTGAGGTGCTGGGCAGACAGATAAGTTATAATGTAAATGACAGAAGTCTTTGTGCTGGCATAGCTCAGCAGTCACACAGTTTGGTTTCCACCTGGGCTAACTGTGCTGCTGGCACGAGCTGCAGGGATGCAGGGAGCCCAGCCCAGGTGTCCCTCCCCTCTGGAGCAAACGCCCACAACTTCTGCCCCTGAGACAGCAGAGTCTCTTACAAAAGAGTCTGGAAGAGCCTGGCAGTTCTCACCAATTAGCAAAAACTGCTTTAGTCCCACCTCAAATCCAAGCTGTGACTTCATCTGTTCAGTGCTCATGAGGGACCCATTAAAGACACCTAAAATTAGCTGTTCTGTGGCTAAAATTTTCATGAATCTGAAACCTATTATTATCTTAGACTTTCCAGTTCGTCTCTCTTACGGAATAAGTCTTGAAATACCAGATCCTTCCTCCATTACAAAAAAGGACCAAAAAAAAAAAAAAAAAAAGCTTCATAACTCCTCCAGGATGGGGTAGTAAGTACCTTTCCCAGCTTCTAGGGCTGGATGGGGCAAGGAAAGGTTGTGGACGTAGAAACCAAAACACTGCTTGGCTTTCCCGCTGCTTGGAGGCAGAGAGGGCACTCTGGGAGGGAGGAGGTGGGCCCACGGGCAGAGGGCAGGAGTTATCCCACCATTCCCACTCTCCCTGGCAGATCTTCCCCGACGTGGAGGGCTGGCCCTTCCCACGCTACCTGGGCTCCTGTGGGCGCCTGGTGGTCAGCGCCAGCACCCGGCCCCTGCGCGACTTCTTCGGGGCGGCCCCCGAGGTGGCCGCAGACCTGGCGCTGCAGCTCCTGGCCGTGCTGCGCTCCATGGGCACCAACGACCTCAACTACTTCTTCTACTTCACCCACGTGGACGCTGGCACCTTCGGCGTGTTCAGCAACGGGCATCTGTTCATCCGGGATGCCAGCACGCTGGGCATCATCGACAAGGAGGAAGGTACTCAGCGGGCTCCGTGGCGGCGCATCTGTCACGGGAGGGCTCGGGAGGCAGGGCAAACAAATCGTTCCCCTTCTACCCTCGGCTCTACTGCTGCTTTTCTTTCTTTCTTTCTTTCTTTCTTTTTTTTTTTTTAATTAACCCAACAGCACTTACTAAATTAAATAATGAGAAGTTCACGGAGAGATTTACCATCAGCAGGTCCTGCCATCCTGGCTCTGAGTCGGGAAGGCAATCAATGGGTGTTTTGTTTGTGCAGTTGGTGGTTTGGTGACCACTCTGTAGCTGGCAGCAGCTTTCAGTGTGCACAGTGAGCTGAATGCTCTCATTTGAAGTCTTGCTTTTAAAATTTTTGCCATGCAAATATCAATATTTGCAAGCAGAAATTTTGTAGTTTTGTTTGGTTTTAGTATTGGATCAAATTGGATGGTTTTTAAGTGCATTTATCACATTGACTAATAATAGTTATTATTATTATAACAATAATAACAAAATCCCCCTTTTTGTCACTTTTACATAAAATCAAGGGTTACTATTCAATTTTCACAGGTTACATTGGTCTACCCCTGGAAGTAGATCTAGTCAGACTATTCTCCCAATAATTTAACAGTTTCATTTTGAATATTCAAATTTTCAAAAGGCCTCTCCTCAGCTCACACATTCAGCTGAGCAGGTCTCAAATATTCAAAAGCAGCTGTCAGAAAAATTTCCACTGAGTTTCCTTTTCTCATCCCAACAGCTATGACTGTTAACTTGACTCCAGCTAGATGAGCTGTTGTTGCAATGTAATGATTTTGGTTAACATGGAAAAAATTACAGGTCTGGCTATTTGTGGCAGTTTTTTGTAGGAACTCTGCATTTTAGATTTGTACTCCAGTTCTCATTTTTTTCTGCATCAGCTTGACTTGACAGACTCCTCTCCAGTTCCTCTGACAGGTGGTTCTGCAGAGTTCTGTCATTCAGAAAAATATACATATTTCAGGAGCGAGAAAATTGGCTCATACACAGCTACAGCACTGAGTAATTTGTGGTGAAAGGTGGCCACATCCTTTAGGTGGTACCAAACCCCGTGTTAACACAGAGGTACAGATATCTGTGACTGTCCAGGAGTTCACTACTATGTTTCTAACAGGTTTAATTGTCCCCAACAGGGAGCCAGCTGATCGATGGCCAGCAGGAGTACAAAGATATATTCAGCTGCCTGACTGTGGACTGCCAGTCTCCATTTGTGTCCTGTGACTCCATCGGGGAGAAGCACAGCCTCGTCATGGTGTGTCAAGAGCTTTTCCCAAGGCTCCTGACGGGGAAATTCCCGCCCCCCGTGCAGGAGAAGATCGACGCTTTCCTGCAGCGCTGCGCCCGCGGCCTCAGCGATGACCACGGTGCCAACGAGGCCATGGAGGAGCTGGCACAGATCCTGAAACCCCTGCGCTCCTGCGACTCCCGCTTCGCCTACCGCTACCCCGACTGCAGATACAGCGACAAATACTGACACAGGAGCGGGCCCTGGCAAGGGCTGGGGCAGTGAGAAGGAGCCAGGGTAGCTGGAAAGAGCTGCCCCAAGTCCCGGGCGTTCTCGGTGTAGAAGGAGGGAGCAGAGTGCACATGGGATTTATTACTCGTCTCCCAGAGATGCATTTGTTGCATGGGATATAGACATGATGTATGCCTTATGGATTGTTAGCGCTGTCATGACTGACAAAGGGTCACAGGATTAATAAATCTCATTCACATGTTTTGACCTTGGAAGAGTTTTCCATGCCATTTGTTGAAAAGCAAGGCAGGGTGCTCACAACCAGCTAGACAGAGGATCTTTATTGCCAATAAAGTCTCTCTGATGGACATGCTATATACATAATGTGGGGTGGATGGATGGATGGAATCATTTAAGACTTCCCTTGTGGTTATTTTTAATGTGATAAGAATCATAGCTAAACTGAACAACTGGATCAGTTCTGTACCATCACCCATCACAGATCACTTCTATAAAATATTTAAATTTTTTTGATGGCACACAGAACAGAAAGACACAATCAACAGCATCAGAAAGCTAAAAGGTTCCATGTTTCTTGAGACTTAATTTCTCTAATCCCCAAATATAATTGCATCTAGTTTTTCCCAAGTCAATGGACAGTAATCAGAGACTAAGACAGGGTTTTGGTTTAAGATGAGAAAAAAAATCCCAGCTCTGGGATAGGATTGTTCATCAGATATAGTCACATTATTCTCTCTAAAGTGGAGGAACCATTTGCACAAAACCATTCAGGTGGAAAAATTACCTTAAGAGGAGAAGTGACACAGGCAGAGGATGAGACCTTAATTTACACTGAGCCTGACAAGACTTGCCAAACTCAGTACTCCAGTGTAGGTGCTGGGGCACCCCTTAAAAGCTGGGGAGATGTAAGTTCTGACCAGAAAGAGCTGCAGCCATCCTCATCCATTTGCCTTCCAGAGGAGGAATTGGTAAGCCAGTCCCCAAAGGAGTGACTCAGGCACTTAAAATTTGGGGTTGTGAACTCATTTCACAGCAGTTGTCAACCCAGGGCTAGATCCAGGTGCTGCATTTTGCACGAGGTGGTTGCAGAAGTGGCAAAACATAACTTTTCTGATCCACAGTCTGCCAGTCCCCCTCATGTGAGCTCCCTGTGAAGTGTCAGAAGCTCACACCAAACCTTCCCTGATGTGTAGGGGTTGGACAGACCTCACCTGGGTATGGGGCTTTCTCCTGGGATCCAGGCACGCAGGAGACACTGAGCAAATTTGACTGAGCTGAGTGAGAAACGAGGCTTTCTGGATCATCCATGAGAATTTTCATCGTGGAAAGAGTCTTCCTCTAGCCATGGTTCAAAAAATAAATGGGTAACAACGTAAAGGCAGCAAAAGATGTGAGTGCATTTGCATTGCCAATGGTTGTTCTGACTTGTGCTGCACAGAGAAGGAATGCAAATCCAGATTTTGTGTTGGCTGTGAGGGGCTCTGTGCACGCAGAGTATCCAGCCTGGGGTTCCAGCAGGTGTGGGTGAAGGCTGATGAAACAGGTTGGGCATCCAAAACCACACACACAGATCTGACACGGGGGAAATCTGACTCAGGACAATTATTTTGCCTTTCTTCCTGGCATAAAGTATCAAGTGCACCTTTTACCTCTCAAGATGTAGAAACATTGAAAATAATTTGTAGGTAAATTTAGCTGCAGGCCCAGATGGTCAGACAGCAAAGAAGTTTAAATATACAGCCTCAGCTACTGCTGCAGCCCTCTTTCCTGGTTTCAGTCTATTTCTACATCATGGCTCTCTTCCAGAAAGAAAAACATGTCCTTCCCTGAGATCCACAAGGCTGTCTAACAACCTGCTTCCATCAGTTTTTCTTGAATCTGTCTACATCTCCCATCTCTTGGGTTTACCTGAGAGCTGGGTGTTAGCTCTGGGTCCCTTTTCCTCCAGAGCTTGTCCCACATGTGCTGGAAACACAGAGGAAACACAGAGAGGGGATGCGTGTGCACAGCACCTCAGAGAGCACCAGGAGCGAGCCCAGAGCCCTCAGGAACAGCCCAGCACTGGGCAAAAGGACTGAGAGGTGTCACACAGGCCCTGGTAACTCACAGTCCTAAAGGGCTGGGGGTCAGAAACAGAAGAGTTGGGGTTTAACTTTGCTGCTTGCACTAATTTGGCAAGGCTGCGGCAGAAGCTTTGAGACACGTAGCATCTATTTTTGCAGGGTTTGATTCAAAGTTGTTAAAGCTGAGAGGAGTCTCCCCACTGCTTTTAATAGACTTTGATACGAATTTAAATAAAAAAAACCCACTCATGATTAAAAATAACGAAATTGTGGATTTACAAATTATTAAAGCATTGGGAGCTGGGTTCTCCACCAGTTTCTTTTCAGACATTGATTACAAAGGCCAGGCTCATGTAAGACTGTGACTTATAAGCCAGCCATAAAATCAGTCCATGGCTCAGAGAACAATAATTTTCCTAAACTAAATCTCATTTCCCTATATTTCCCTGGCCTTTTTTTTTTTTTTTTTTTTTGGAATTGCCAATTTTTGCTCTTAATATTTTCCTTTTTCTTGGCAGTCAGACCCTGGAATCAGTGCCCACCCTGTCTGCCAGCTTCAGTCAAGCCTTCAAATCCTAGCAGGCCAAGCTCCAAAAGGATGTGAAATTAACTTATAAATGGCAATTATTTAAAACCTAATCCTCCCCAAAAGAACTCTCAAGCAATTTTTTCCTCTCTGCGTTCGAGTTATTTCTGTCAGTGGCTTTGTTTGAGCCTTTGCAAACTGTTCCTGGTAACAACTTCAGCTGTTTCCACAGCAGAACCAGAATGGCAGGAGAGATCTTCCACCAGTATCACAGCCAGCCTCAGCACCTCCTTTATCTGTGGGTAGTTTGCAGCTGCCTTTATGCCCAGCTGCTTATCAGGTGTCTCTTTTACTGCCCCATATCCCACATATTTTTAAAGTTTTCGCATCAAGATGTTTGTAAAACTGTGGTTTTGGCCTTATTTTGACTAGCAGCGTATTTTGACACTGTCGTTTCTCAGGGGGTGGTGGCTGCTGCCCATCCTGGGAGCTTGGAGATTCAGATTCCCCACTCCATAGCTTTTGTGGGTGATAGTTCCTTGCCCCACTTTGCATGCGCACACACACATCCCCTTTCCCTGCTGGCTCCCAGCTTCCCACAGGGGGCTACCCAGGAAACATCGTGGCATTTTGGAGAGCTTGGAATCAGCACTCAACAGCTCCAGTCCACAGGAGCAGCCAGTCAAGCACATTTCATGCATCTTTCCAGCAAGCTCAGCCAACACCAGTTGTTTGCAGGTGCTTTTTATTTGCCTTCTGGTTTGCTGAGCCTTTAGGATGCACTTGGGTCCCATTTGCCAATTACTCTCTACAGCCAGGTGCTGTAGATGCTTTATTGCTAATTCTTCCTCAGCTTCTCCCATCATCCCATGAATCTGGAAAGTAGAGCTTTAACAAAAATATTGAGTGTCATGAGATGTTATGAAATCACAAGAACAAGCTCGATGGTGTTCTGAATTGGCTCACCAAGACACATTAATTTGATTAATAGGTGAGTCCGTCTGCTACTGTACCCTCTGTTCCCCTAACTCAGTGCTGAAAGGAGCTTGGTAGGCATCCTGAAACTCCAAACAAACAAACAGGAATTTCAGGGAAAGGAAAATTAAATGAAACAGCTACTCCGGGCTGGGGGGCTGGGAGAGGCATGCACTGTTTATACCTTACAGATGACAAAATATGGGCAGACTCATCTGCTCTCCTCTGCAGGGGGATGGTCTCAGCCAGAGTGGGAGCAGTGGGGTTTTCAGATGACCTGAACAACTGACAAGAAACCCCAAGGAAGGGTGAGGATGATCCAAAAGTCCAGAAAAAGTGAAGAGTGGAGAAAAGACAGGTGGAAAACTAGGGAGGGACACCTGATAAAGATCTTCAAACAGTTTTGTTTCAGTCATAGCTTTACTTGCTGCATTCCACCTTTCTGCTCTTCTGGAGCAACAAGAAGAGGTCCTTTTTCCACAGGTCTCCAGCTGGAGCTGAAGGATGTTCCCTGCATTATAAGGTATCCCCATCTGCTGCTGACATTCCTCATTCCCGACCTAAGGGCCATCAAAATCCCACCACTGAGTTTCTCACCTCTCCCCACCAGCAGGATGGGGTGGGACTGGCTACAAGACCCCCCCAGCCCTCCTGCAACATTCAAGGGGAAAGAGCAGACAAACATTTCCTCAGTGGGAAAAGGACAATAAGCTCTGGTGAGAGCCAGAGCTGCATCTCCTTCCCCTCTATCAGCTCCCCCCAGAGCTTTTCTTCCACCCTGAGCCCCTCACTTCTTTAGGGATCATCTGCCTGGGATTAGCATTTACAAAAAAAAATAAAACCCCAAATCCCACAATATCTATTCCTTGCAACATAGAGTATAAATGACAATAGTCTAGAATAAACTTTTCAGGTGTTTGAAGGCCAAGAATACACCAGCCTGTACCCTGGGGACGTGCAGCTCTGAAAGAAGCAGCTTGTCAGGTTTTACAAAGCTGTAGTACTACTCAGCAAGGATGCACAGAGCTCCAGCCCTCGCCTTGCACAGTTCATTTGCTACACTGCATGCAAAGATAGCTCTTTAGACTTAACACCCACAGAAATGTCATGCAAGGTTCAGCATATTATATGTTTGAAAAGGACCTTGTCAGCCACATGGGATTTTTTTTTTCCCCTTTCAAAATTTAAACATTCATTTGGATAAAGGCTTGTCAGATTCATTCCTCCAGTGATGCTTTAAAATAAGTGGGTTTTCTTGCTTTGAAAAAATAATCAAGACACTTGGAATAATTCAGGGACTTTTCACAGGGACTGAAACCTCCCTCAGTTCATATTCTTGGTGCAGAAAGAGTAAGAGAGAAGATCACCTCTGGGTGTTCACTCCACTCTGGCTGGAGCAGCTGTAAACATTTACTCTTTTTTTTTCCCCCAACACCTGAAGATGAAGATGCACAATTTCTGCAAGAAAAACAAAGCAGGGATTTGTGTACAGTTCAGGCACTGCTAAGGACAAGAGGAGAAAGGTGCAGGAGCAGTGATGCTGCTGGGGGCAAGTGCTGGGACTAAACACCTCTGGTCCCAGTCAGGGCACTTGTCACCATTTCAGATGTCCCCAGAAGGAGTCACTGCATCAGTGCTGGTGTTTCAAAATGGAAATCCCTTCAGCAGGTGGAGAAGGGATGGGAACAATTGTCCAGATTTCAGGAAATCAATTATTTATCCCTCCCTGTTTCCACTCACAGCACTGCTTGTTCTGCCTGTCCCTTTCCAGCAGAGAGAGGCCCCCATGGGGTGCTTTTGTTATGTGAGGGATGCACGGGATCAAACCTCCCAGGTGTCAAAGGAGAGGAGCAGACACCTGAGCAACAGGGCCGGGGTGATGGGGGCTTTCCATCAAATGGCTGCATTGACTGGGAACAAATACTGACAGACGTTTTTGTGTCTACAAGGGTGTGAAATTAAAAACCAAACCTGTAGGAAGTGGTCTTGTTGAATTCTGTGAGTAACATGACCAGAAAAACCAACTAACAGCTGCTGACTTGCTCTGTCAATGTGCTTAGGGAAGGGCTCTCCTGAAGTTAAGCAGTTTGACTTCTATTCCAACAGTTCTGGGGTTACCAGCCCCAGGGAAGGGCTGGCCAAGCAGTGATGAACTTTATGCTTGCATGTTCCAAGGCAGGAGCCAAGCAGAGCTGTCTAAAAATACAGCTTTTGCATGACTGGAGGATTGCATGTACAGCAAGATAAAATTACTGGGGAAGGAGGGCAGGAAAGAGGAGCTTCTGAATGGAGGACAGGAGTACAAATATGACCTTGAGGTGCCACCAAAAAGTGTATATATTTGTCAAAAAAAAGTCAAACCCCTCAGCAGATCAAAGAGGAAGTAAAAAAGGTCAAAAGGCATGGAAACAATCAGGACTTTTCTAACTGGACCAGAGCCTTCAAAAGACTGTCATTCCCAGAGGTGTCTGTGTTTGCGGGATTTTATGAGCGGGCTTGTTCATAAATTTGATAGGAACGCAGACTGAACTAAAGGACAGAGGACTCTCAGTACTACAGAGGCAAAAATTAGGAATTATTGGAAAAGCTGTCACTACAGAGTCCCTCTTTTCCCTGCTGCAGACCCAGATCCATGAGCACACCCATTCCTGCTCTGAGACACCGGCCAGCTTCTTCTGGAGCAGGTGGGAGCAAAGGCCCTTGGATGCAGTCCCCCAAATCCCCTCCTGCTGCTGGACAAGGATGGAGGGATGGGCCCCTGGCAGAGGAGCGAACTCATCCAGAGGGAAACTTTTGGAGGCTGGATTTGCAGGTTGCAGGAACAGCTGTGAGCTGCTTCATATCTTTTCTAAGCCATATATGGAGCCCAATGGGAAAGTGGGATCTGCTGTGATCTCTGCCCAAGTTTTTCTTGAAGAGCCCTGCAACACCGGGGTCTCTTTAAAGAGACCACATTAGAAGTTCACAGTAAATGTGTACTGACAATAAATAAAAAATACAGGTGGCCAAACAGCAGCACAAGGGAGTGATTCTAACCAAACAGACACCCTTCAAAAAGTAGGAATCAGATGCAGAAACTAGGCAAATTAGATGCAAGGCTACAATAAGGCAGCCCCAGAAGAGAAATCCAAGGAGCGACTTGCTAACAGCGTGGAGGCTGACAATGAACCCTTTCTCAAACACATCAGAGGCAGAGAGTCTGCCAGGAGAGCTGCCGAGGCCAGCAGGAAATCTCAGTGCAAGGCAGCCCAAGGAATGAAGAAATCACTAATTTGCAGTGATAGTCACAGGCGGTGTTTCAAAGAAGAAATAGGAGTAAGAGCTTAAGTGACTCTGTTAAGACTAAAATCAGGTAAACCCCACCCCAGCCTCCCCCTGTGTGAGAGCAAGGAGCATACGATGGAGGGTGGGGGTCGTGCACTAAGACTTTGATGATGTTTTGCAGCAAAGATGGTGAAAAATGGGTCTGGTGGAAATGGCACTCAGTGGGTGCGAGTGAGGAGCCCTGCTCAGGATGTGTGAGAGCCCATCCAAGGCAGGTGCTCTTCAGGGGGGGAAAACCAGGAGCAGAGCAGAGGCTCCAGGGAGCTTAGCCTGCCAAGGGAGCCTGGGAAGAGCTGGGGTTTCAGCACAGCACAGAGGGAAACAGGATAACTGGAGGGGTACAGGCGTGGGAGGGTTTTCCCAGGAAAGGTCAGCCTTGCAAGATGTCACCAGCCTGAAGAGAGGCGACTGCCGAGGAATTCCCCACGTCAGGGATTGTAGGGTAGTGCAAGGACACAACAGGACAAGGATCCTTCTCTGTCTTGCTTCTTATATTCCTTCTTAAACACAACTCAGAGATTTGGCCCAGTGTGCCAGCCCAAGTGAACCCCAAATGTCACAGGAATGGCTGGAACAAGGACTGGGGCTCCTGCGGTGATGTCCCAGGTTGTGGTCAGGTGCCCCCTTGTCATGACCAAGGAAACATCTCTCTCAGTTGAAAAGGAGTCTTAAGTTTTGCAGTGTCTGTAAAATTAAAGATATTAACAATTTTACAGTACTTATTAATAAAACTATTGCAACATAGCTACTAATGACTCACTGTCTTCTCAAGGAAACACCCTAATTTTTCACTGGTATCTCCTTTTGGGGAATAAAAACCCCAAACCAAACCCAGCTTGAAGGAAATAGCCTTATCCTGATCCAAAGAAACTGTCTTGACATCAGACTTGTGAGTAGGAGGGAGAGAACACTGTGTAATGGCACATGGGAGCTTTGAGATCCCAGATCTATTAAAATGCTGGTTTGCCAGATTAGCCACTTTGCATGCCTGGAAATGTTCATTCAGAACAAACTTCCATCATAATCAAAAGCAAGTGATCAGGCAAAAATGCATCTGGTTTAATTTTCGAGGGCTGGTACCCTCAGGAGACTTTTTATTTCAACATCTGAAACAGCTTTCAGTGGCTGTACATGGATTGATTCAGGTTTCTCTCTCTCATAGAGTCAGAATGGTCCAAGAGAGTTGATCTGATTTTTGTTTGCTTTTTAGGGTTTGGAAACCTTGGGGTCAGAGAATTTGCTTTTCTCCCAGGTGAAACTGGGAGGAAAAGGCTCAGGAAATTGTCCCTCCTCCTTTCTCCTTGTGTCCTTCCTGGGTTTTTGGAGAAGTTAACTAACATCACTAGGTCGTCTTGATGTCTTAACCAAGACAGCTCTGTCTGTGTCTGTAAGGATTTTCTTCCTTCTCACCATCCTCACACCCTTATGTTTACTGAAGTTGAGTCATTTCTCTCAGAGGACCGAAGAGACCCCAGACTCCTTCCTAAGGGACAATTCCTCACTCCAGAAATGGAGACAGTTGTGTTTTCTGACCTGAAACGAGAGAGGACTGTGAGCACCCGTGGGGCTCTGCACAGGGACAGGCAGCCAGGGAGGAGGATGCCTTTCCCCACCCTGGGATGATGCAGCTCCAGCCCTGGTTGCTCCCAGGGGATGTCCCCTCTGCCAGGGGCTGTAGCACCAGGTCTCTGCCTGCCCCGGGGGTTTGGCTGCAGAGGAGTTTTGTGTGGGCATCTCTTGGACAAGGGCTGCTTCAGAAGAAGAGAAACTCTTCTCTCAAAGTTGCTGCAGCTGGGGAAGTGCCATGGGAAAAACTTCCCCTTGGTGCACCCAGAGAAGATGAAAGAAATTACGAAGAGAAGAAATAGGGAAAGGTCATTATCACCCAAACCACCACTGGGTCCTCCGATTCCAACTCAATTAAGGGAGTATGGCAGGGCAGAGGACCCCAAGGCACGAGGATTTCTGTGCTTCTGCATGTCAGGTGAGATGATCTGCACTCAGGGGAACCTGCCACCCAAACAGGTATAACAAATACATTAAAGAAAGCAGAAACTGTGAATGAGGTTTCACTGCAAAAGATGTAAACACAATTCTTTCTAGTTCATTTTCTATTAATTGGACCACAGTTTTTTTCCTCTGCTGATCCAATAACCACTGGTCAATAACCTTGGGGGATAAAGGGGGGAGGCAGAGGAGGGAAAGACATGACCTGAGTGGCAGGGAAGTGATGACTCAGAGCATTTTAGCACAGCAACAAGCAAATGTGAAAAAAACAAATAGAGAACCACAAAGTAATTCAAGTCAAACCAACATTTAAACCAGCATTTCAGTAATGGGGACTAAGGTGGAGGAGCGCTGGAGGGACATTATGCCTTCAGTTTTTAAAACTTTAAAGACATTTAATGCTTTCTCAGACAGCCCAAACAAATGAATCACCTTGCAACAAGACACATAAAAGCCTGTTTTAAAAAGAACTATTATTCTTGTATCCCAGTGGATTTGCCATTATCAGTGACAGGCACGGGTTTACCTACAGTATTGAGCCAATTGCTTTATGATATCCTTTGGTCTGGAAGTTTCTCCTAATGCCAACTTATTCTTCAAACCCAAAATTTTCCTCCCCTTTGAGCATTAAATCCACCAAGAGAAGGTGATGCATTGCTGAGACACAAGGAGTGTGTCAATGAATAGAAAGGCTGCAAGAGGGGTGTTTGCCAGTGACAGCATGGAGATAAATGTTAAGAGAAAGAGAGGTATTTTGAGAAGGAGAGATGAGCACAGCCACTGAAAAGCACCAAAATGAGCACACAAATAAGGCATAGGAGACATTCAAGAAGTGAAGAGATTTGCCAGAATAGAGAGAAAGAGGGTTTCTTCTCTGGCAGATCTCAAGCAAGATAGCTTGCCAAACAAACTGGAAGAGGAAGGAGGTGCAAAAAAAAGACACAGAGCAGTGAGCAGCACTTCCTCTCTATGTGAGATTTTTTTTTTTCTGTGTATTCAAGTTTTTCAAAAGCAGTCACACCACCCAGCTTCTGGAAGATGAGAAGAAATGCACGTCCCTTCTCTTCAGCCACAGAAAACCCCACTTTTTTAAACTCACATATCACTGCTGCCCTGCACCCACCGTCCCTGCAGTGCGGGGGCTCCCTGGGCAGAAACGCCAAGTGTGGGGAATCACTGGCAGGGAGGAAAGGAAACACTGAAGCAAGGTGCTCCACCCCTCTACTCTCTCTCCAGGTACCAAAATCTGCCAGCACAAACCTCCTCATTCCTTCCCCAGACCCTTTCTCAGCAGAACCTGTGTGGGAAAACACGACCTTCCTCATTTTCCTGGCAGCACCAGCCGGCCTGGCTGATGATGAGCAGCAAGGGAGGAAGGTGCTGAGCTGCCCCAGCACCCTCCTTCAGGAGCCAGCACCTGTGCAGTGGCTGCCCCTGGGACCCCCAGCACCCCTGGGATGGACTGCTGGGGGAGAGGAGGGGGTTTGTGGGCAGGGGACTGGCGTTCCCATGAGCCCAGGGCCTGGGAATATTTCCATGCTGGAGGCCAAATTGATTTTTCTAGCGCAGTTTCCACATTAATGCACAGCTCGGCAGTGTCCAGAATCACACCCAAAACATCTCGTGGCCACGACCCCGAGGGAAGGAAGCCATGGGTTGTGCTGGCAGGGCCTGGGGCTCTTTGCCTGCAGGCGCCAGCAGGACGGGCGGGTGGAGAAACACCAGAGAGAGCTGAAAAAGGCAGCTCCTGGCACACACAGGGCAATCAAATACCTATTCAAACACAGCAGCACTTCATTCATATGCTGTCTTATGTTCTCCCATCTCGTGGTTGTGTAAATAAGCCATAGAGAGCATTAGCCATGGTATTCTTCGTAACACAGCCGTAATTGCTAGAGGCTCCATCAAGCTCTGTAAACAGCATTTTGCACTGATTTTGAAAATTAGGAACTGAAGTTGCACTTATGATAATTGCCAACTCGTTTTTCTCGGTGCTGGAAAACTCATTCCACCTTTGCTTTTCACTTTGTAGCTGCTGAAGCAGCTTTTCAAAGGTATCATCACTTACTGACACCTGTATTACGTCTCTGTTAACCAGATCTGAGGGGGGATCACCAAACACTCGGTCAAACAATTTTTTGCCTGCCCAGAGTTTTGCCCTGCCAGAATTTGCTCCTCTTTTTCTTCATTTGCTACCTTTAAAAAATTGTATTCTTGCACCACTAAGACACTTCTCACAAAAACTGGAATTGTTCCCTCTGATCTTTTAATTTTTCTTTTACAAGGGAAATGTCTGTATCTATCTTAGAGACAACCCTGTAGAATTTCTGACTACAGAACACAGGTAAAAGCTGAAAGATCAAAAACTCACCAAATCACTGATGTTGGAAAATCCCTTTGAGATCATCAAGTCCAACCTTTGACCAAACACCACCACGTCAATTAAACCACAGCACTAAGCACCACATCCAGTTGATTTCTTGAGCACTTCAGGGATGGTGACTCTAGGTGACCATCCTAGGAAGCCTCTTCCAATGCTTGACAACCCTTTCAGTGAAGAAATTCCTCCTAAGAATGAAGATGCCAAAGCAGGATTTAAATGTGAGGCTGCGACTTGACTTAGCATCACATGGTTATAACACAGGGCTCAGTGCACACAGACACAGCAATTCCCCTCATCCATGTTTAGGAATACCAAAATCTCATTGCATTTGAGTGCAGGAAGGGATAATGATGAAGGAAACCTAATCCATGTGGAGCTGAGGTATTTTTCTCCTAAGATGCCCATCTGCCCAGGATCTGTTGTGGGCTGGTTCTTGGCCAAAGCTCAGCATTTTGACACAAAAAAGTGTGCCATGGGGCACCCCTGGGCTGAGCCCACACTGCTGTTTCTCAGTGACATTATACCCCATCAACCTGCCACTGAAACCAATTCTGTATTTTCAAATCTCCCTGCCAGGTATCTGGTATCTCACCCTTGGCTGCCTGTCAGCATCCCTGGGCTGCCCAGGCACTTCTGCCTCCTCCAGCATCATTACAATCGCTTTGCCACCTAAAAACAAACCTTCCTGGGTGCCCTCCCTGGGTTTCCAGGGTTGGACCAGCTTGGGAAGCATCAGGAGGTAAAAGAAGGGCAAAGTATTAAGGAGCAGCCGCCCTAAACCCCCTCCAACACATCCCCAGCTCCTGCTGTGTGCCCTTCCCAGGGGATGTGGGTGAGCACCCAGCCCTGCCCTGGGCTCTCCTCCAACAGGACTCAGGGAAAGCTGTGAGGAGTTGCTGTGCTCCTAAAAGGTTCACACAGTCCAGGGCACTCGAGCAGCTGCTGTGCTGTGGCAGGGCTGGAAGAATTTGCTCTCCTGTGCCAGCTGAGCCAGCTCCCCCTGCTCCTCCTTCCTCCTGGTGCCCAGCACGGGAGCTGGGAGAGCTGCTCTGTTTGCAATGGATACGTCCCTAAATCAGCATTTCATCCAGGACAGCAGAGGTAACATGGGCAACTCCAGAAGACAAAGTCCTGCACATAAATACAGAGCTGTAAGTCTGTCCTGAGCCTGACAGCAGCTCCCGAGCCCCTGGAATACATTTCCAGATTTTCAGCTGTGAAGACTTTTGACCTTTAAGGAGATCTTCGACTACTGGAGCCACAGCAGATGCTCTTATCACATTGCACTGGATACCCTGCCCAGTGCTACTACTCTTAGAAAGCCCTCCACACTCCCCCCTGCTCCCCCCCAGAAAACCCCAAACCTGTGGCAGCTGGGACTGGCTGCTAATTGTTGTCCTCGGATTTTTTCACAGCCCAAATGAGGCTGCTCCTGGTGGCTCGCTTATCCTCCAGTAGCCAGTGCTCACTCCTACCTGAGGACCACTTTGGTTCTTAAAGAGGTCATTTTTGCACCCACCTGAACCTTGCTTGCAGACAGGTGACCAAACCCTGTTTGCACCCACTGCCCACTTCTCAGCCTTCTCCAGGTGTCACAAAAATCCTTCAAGTTACTGCTGTGAAGGTCAGCCTGTGGGACAGCCCGCAGGTTTTTTGGGGAAAAAAACAACTCCAAACCCCTAAATTTTACATATGCAAAAATTGAACAGATTAAAGCTCCAGCAGCATGCAAGACATGAACTGTATGTTGCACTATATGGCACTGACAGCTACAGCTGACTGACCACTGCCACAAGAAAAGCCCAGTTTCCTCAAAGAGTAACTCAATTTCCCACTGATTTGGTGCTGCAAAGCAGAGGAGGAAAGGGCTGAAAACATTCTTTATTCCTGTTCATTTTCTCTGTGCCCACAAGGCTGAAATGATAGCCCAGCCATGTCACTGCACACATCTTAGGCTTCTTCTCTCAGTCTTCTCTTGTGGTGTCCCTTCCTGACCCTCTCAATGATTTTAAGTTTTTTGCATGTACTTGGAGCCAACTCTCTCATGCCACGTTTCAATGCTCCCAGGGACTCTGGCAGTGGCTGAGTTGTGGGTGTGACTCCTTCAGGAATCTTCCAGCTCCCTGAATTAAAGCAGTCAGTGCTTTAGCCCATTTGTTTAACCATTAGCATTAACCCTTGCCTGGGATTTTGCTACTTTTAAATTGCTCTGTCCTTCAGCTTGAAAATACCTTCTGTGAGGAAAAAAAAAAAAGAAGTGGGATGTATTATTTGAGAGCAGTGCTCCATCCTAATAGAAAGGGGAGTGTGCTGCCTTCTGTGGGAGAATAACCACTGCCCGTCAGGAGCTCAGGGGAAGGACAGGAGCGGGGCAGAGGGCTCCAATGATAAATCCATTTCCATTCCAGCTCCACACGCGTCCCAACTGCTGTGTGTGCCCACTGCCCCACTGTTCCCCAGGCAAGGGCAGCAGCAATTGCATTTTAACCCTTTAACAAAGCCCCTGGCAGCTGGAACTGGCAGTGACCTGTAAAACACCAACACTGCTGCCCTAGTGAGGCTGGGAGCTGAGCCCTCCCTGCTGCTGGCACTGTGAGGTGCCTCTTCCCATCTTCCAACCCTTCAGTACGTTTCTGTGGCTTCCCAAAGTAAATACGGATAGGTGCACCTCACCCCTCACCTCTGCAACTCATCCCCTCTCCCTTCCCTTACCCTCATGGCAGTGGGAGAGGCCAGCACTGCTCCTCCTGGGCACAGCAGCTGATGGCACAGCTCTTCCCACCTGTGGTGCCAAGGGATAGCTCCTGTGGGGCTCAGGGAGGGTCCCTGTGTTCCTAATCCAGACACACGGCTGTGCTGCACCCCCTCCCCACGTACCCTGACACCACGGGGGCTCTGCCCAGCAGCTGCTCTCCCTCTCCTCCATTTTCAGCTTTGCTTGGAGTTTCTGGCACCACAAAGGAAATGTTCCACCTCTCCCAAATGTCCTGCTCTCCCCTCTTTTTGGAGGAATGCTGTTATTTGCCTGGCATGAGGCTGCCCCGTGCCCTTCCCATGCCTGCACTGTTGCCCTGCTGGCAGCCTTGTCCCTGGCACCCTGTGCCTTCCTTCATGGGGCCCTCAGGCAGCAGCCCTGCACTGAGCTTTGCTGGGGGTTGAGCTTCAGCTTCGTTTTCCACTTGAACTTGTCTGGGCATCACCTGCAGCCCTCCTTCCCCAGCTCTCAGCACCAGCACAATGCAAACAGGCAGCACTGGCTGGCTTTGACCTGTCCTCGAGGTAAATCCTCACATTCATCAGCCTTTCCTCCATGCACTCTTAGCTGGAGTGATTCCTTTGCCTGTTCCCACACTGGCTAAAGCAGCCATGGAAGATCACAGAATCATATTAAGAGGTTAGAATAGACTTTAGAGCTCATCTAGTCCCAGCACCCAGCCATGGGCAGGGACACCCCCCATCAGACCAGGAACCTCAAGGCCTTTATCCATCCTGGCCTTGGACACTGCCAGGGATGGGGCATTTACAGCATCTCTGGGCAACCTGTGCCAGGGCCTCACCACCCTCACGGGGAAGAATTTCTTCCTACTGTCTAAGCTGCATTTCCCCCCTTTTATTTGTACCCATTCCCCCTCGTCCTGTCACTGCAGTTCCTGGCAAAACAGTTCCTCTCCAGCCCCTTCAGACATGGGAAGGTGCTCAGAGCTCTCCACACAACCTTCTCTCCAGCTGAACAGCCACGACTTTCCCAGCCTGTCTCCATAGGGGAGGTGCTCCAGTCCTCCTTGTCGGCTCCTGGCCCTTCTCTGAACCTGCTCCAACAGTTCCATGTCCTTCTTATGGACAAGTCCTTCTTACATGAAGCTTTCCTACCACACTCATCTCATCTGCTGGCCCCATGGCTCTCTGCTCTAGTCCCAGACAAAATGGTACTGACCTAGGCAAGCTCAGGCTTAAACACCCTCCTCCTTCCTAACCCCTGCACTGAGTTAACACATTTGAACCCCTTCTCAGGATCAGGGCAGCAACCAAGGATGAGTATCCTCTTCCCTATGGTCTTGGCTGAACCCTTGCATCTTCCTTCTCCTAACCAATAAATCTATTTGTGGCCAGAAAATCACCAGCCGTGGAGCTCCCACGCTTTCCCCACCTCTGACAAGCTGTGCTTGTTTAAGCAAAGCCATCATCCTTTTAATGCTACTTGGAAAGTCCTTCTTCCGCCTAGAAAGGCACAGATTCAGGGTACTTTGGATTTAGGATTAACAATTATCTGCCATGCAAATTCCGGAAGTTTTGGTATTTCCTGTCAGCAGATACTTCTCACTTTCTAGTGACTTTCATCTAAATATTTCGTATATAGATACCAACATCACTACTTCTAAATTGTAACCACTGGTAGGACTTCTCCAAAAAAGCAAGGATAAACTGCTCCCAAGTTACGTAGCCAGAGGAAAGCTTTAAAATCAAATGCTCTGTTGAATATATTTATGGAAGGACTTAATTATGCTCAGAAACACACAACTATTTATTTTCCCCATTTAAGGGATCCCTTTTTGTCAAGCTCCTCCAGGACAGTTCTCAGATCCACAGCTCAGTAGCAAATGTTGCTAATTCCTTCTTATCTGTAATTCAACTTTTTACTGTTTTTTTAAAAACCCATTTTTATCTCAGGTTTTATCAGAGTAACAGTATAATTTTTCTATCAGCCTGTAACTTTCGGAAAATTCTTGTGACAAATGCCACATCTGTGGCCATTTTCATCCTTTCACATTTTGATCTTTAATCTGCCTGCTACTACAATTTGTGGCCACAAGCAGATCAGAAACCACTTGCAGTAGGGCTCAGCTATGGAGCTTAAAGGCCCCCAGACCAAGATTCCTTGGAAAGTGAGCCAGGTTCCCTCCATTCAGCTCCAGACTGCAGCCTCCCCCCAGCCCTGCCCAACTCCTAATGCTTGGAAAACTCAGATTACAAATGCTTCACTTGGCGTCACGTGCTTCGTAACTGAAGCAGCAGAAGTGCTTCTTAAGAAGTACAACTGATAAAATATTAACTTGTGCTTTTTTAATAAAATGAAACAAAAGCGTTCTAAGTCACAGTGGCTTATAGATCCAAACTGTCCATCGCTTGGGAGCAAAGTATGATTAAGAAATATGGAAACTGCAAAACATTAAAGCCCTGCAGCAATCAAATTCGTAACAACACCTTCCCACAGCACGAGCAATGTTGCCTAAGGTTCTACTGATTTGGTCTACTTGCTCATTGGCAAAATATGAATTTTCTTCCTTGGTAATGCCATATCCTCTTTTCCAAAGGGGAGGAAAGGTACACAGCCCTTTTGATTAGTGCACAGTAGCTCTTTCCCTAATTAGCAATGTTCTTTTACAGCACTGAGAAATGAGGACCTTTTGTTTACCATTAGTTGAGGTAAGTGTATCTTGCTTTTATTTGGGTTTAAGACTACTTTAAAGGAGTAGCTTTTCAGCTGCAGCATGGTTTGTCAAGATTACAATATTTATGACTGCATAAAATACACAAGTAAAAAAAAAAAAAAATTATGATTTGTAGAGTTTGTTATCAAGAGCTGAGACTTACATCTTTACAGAACTGCAAATACTGGCTTCCTAACTGCTAGTTGATAATTTTGCTGGTAAGAGCATTTCGTTAGGCTTTTCTTTAATCTCTACACCTTTTGTCCAACTGCTGTAGGAACTAGCAAGAAAGTCAGCTGTAACTGTGGTTAAACTGTTGTAACACCATTAGATAAACTGTGCTGATTCTTCATTAGAACACCCTTCGTTTGAAGCTACGACATAAGAGGCGATTCTTTTTGTTCAAAAGGAACTATCTGCATGCTCTGTGCCTGTAACACTTCACATTGATTACAAAAAATTTAACAATGCAATCACTAACATACCCCACTAATGAGAAATTATGAGAAACGGTTCGATGCAGAACCTTCTGCATCAGTCAACTCTGATCGATAAGAAAGCTATCAATTTTGAAATTTAGATTTAATGCATTTTCAAGAAGCTAATGAGAAAGGAGCAACTTAAAATAAATACCATCATTAAAACTGCAAACTGTTACAATGATATATTATAAACTTGTCCTAAATAAACCTAGTGCTTCAAAAATTTACCAGTGAATTCGTATTACAAAATATGTGAAAATACAATAGAATACCACAAAACAACGTCCTTTTTTTGGGGTCAACAATGACGCCAGGATGATTCAGTCTTAACTTTTAAAATCGTTAATAGAACATATTGTAATATATAAGTTGCAATTTGGTTGAAATCTAGAGAACATCCCCACCAAAACTCAATCTTCTTTATTCCTCCTCTAAAACTAGTGCCAAACTTCCTTTCAAAGTTGGTATTTTCTTGAAGAGCTTTAAAATTTAGCCGTTACTTATTTTCTACTACTACATTTTGGCAGCAACTATTTATTGGTCTGTTATTGCAAAAAGTGCAATTTAACAATAAACCAGTTTGAAGGTCATTCTATGTCTTGAGGATACATACCATATATTTCTTTAAAAATAATCATACTTTTGTAAGCAATACTTTACAGTAGACACCTCAAATCTACCATAGATGTAAAACTTAAAACGAGAAAAATTTAGTCTCTAAATCTTTATACACATATTTATATTCGAGTTTCTATATATATTATATATATACACAAGCACAAGAGTATATATAAAATATATATAATCAGATTCAAAAAAGAACAAAAACTGGGCACTGTACATAAAATCTTTTTAAAACTCAAACAATAGAAAAACTTTAAACATTAAACAATTTTAATAAAAGTTTCTGTACAATGCTAAGCAGTTTTATTTACATATAGAAAATGTAATAGGAGTAGTGTTTGAAATTACAGAACTCCTTAAAATTTCAATGGCAGGTAATCTGGAAAAAATAACAGCATTCCATTCACAAATATTTTCAAGCAATAAATATGTATTTATAAATAGTGTAAATTTACATCAAGATTAGAAACAAAAATCACAAATCTGAAGTTTATTCCTTAGTCTATGTGCAACCCATTTATCTTTGTGACTTGGCTGTTAATTGTTTTAAATTTTATTTAGGAACCAAAAGTGTAACCGTCATGGTTTCAAAACAAGACAGAAAAACATAAAAGCAGTAAAAAATTTATATCACCTAACTCTTCACATTAAAAAAAAAAAAAAAAAAGAAAAAAAAAAGTTGCCCAAAGAAAGACTTAAAATTTCTAACTACCTTACAAAGAAATGACCAGCTAAGCTAGTACTTTTTCCAAGGGAAATTCTGAAGGGGGAAAAATGGATGAAACCAACTCATCAGCCCAGAAACAGAGAAATACAAAAGAGGTGGTCTTCAAGTCAGTAGTCTGTATAATGTTGCCAGTTTTGTCAGATATATACAAAACATGGAATTATTTTTTTGAAGTACAGCTGGATGAGCTTTATTTGTTTTGAGTTCTGGAGTAGGAGGCAGTGCTCTCTCCTGTCCAGTTGGTTGACACTCCGCACTTGGAAGGTTGCATAGACACAGCTTTCAGCCAGCAGCCTTACGGGATAGCTACAAAAATCAGTGGTGCAGAACTGGGTCACTTCCTGAATATCAGAAAAGTTTTCATTTAATGTCCATGAAAAAATGTCAAGATGAGGAGGATGGCAATGGAGGAGCCTGAAAGAGAAAACATTAAATTACCTTTTCTACAAGGGTGTAAAACTCTGTGTTTAACCAAGACCTGCACAAACGTAACCATGAAAGTTTAAAATCACACACACTATTCTTTTTACACTTCAGGACTCTTTTGAGTGAATACTGGCATTTTTTTCCACCTTACTCAAACACAATGTGTATTTTATGAACACTCTGCATTAAGATTTTGCCTGTACTGCAGACTGGAGTATGCTGTGGGGACGTCTGTGTTAACATGATGTGAGCAGCCACTACAAGTCCCACTGTGGCAGCAAAGAGCTGCATGTGGCTCAGTACTGATGTATCTTACACACTCTAAAACAGGGATTCTCAACCTGTTTACCAGTGGGGAGATGGTCCATTTGTGGCTCTCCAAAGCCCTTGTGGGCTTCGTTTTCCCTCCTCCCCTCTACCTGAACAGTAACACACCCCGCTGAGGTTAAGGTATCTGTGGAAAGGGTCTCAGATTCTCTGACATGGGGACAAAGTGCCTCAAGAGTGAGGTGTCCTGTTCCTGCCTGCTGCCAGGAGACGAGGTCTAGAAGACACCTAACTCCTTCCCAGTATTGCACTTTGTGGCATTCCATCAAAGTACCGAGCCTTTGATGGCATTTCCTCCTCTTTTCCTGCTAATTAGTGGAACCCCTTCAAGAAGCTGCTCACAGTCTTTAAAGACACTTTAGATCATACCAGAGTACCCAGACATGGAACTCTAATGCTGGTTGATCCCTGTGTTTGCTCCTGGTACTTCACCCCAGTCTCTCTTTGGCCTATTACATCTTTGCCAGTTGAGATTATCTTCATGCTGTGATTTACAACAAACCTTGACCCTCCTCTAACATCTGAGAGATGTCACTTACAGGTGACTCTTCCCAATTGAATCTGTATCCCCTTTAAAAGAAATAAATGGCACACCAATTTCATACAAGAACAATTATCAATGTCCTTCAGGGCCCCAGCCTTAGGTTTTGGTGGGGGAAGGAGCTGCTCACAGGTTGAGAACCCTTGTTCTAGGGACAATATCATCACTGTTACCTATATAATGTATAAGCACAGACAACAAAATACCCCTCCCTCCCTCTCATCTCCATACAGAAACATTCATCCCCATTTCCACTCAATTGGATGAAGTATCTGAGAACAGGTGTTTATTTATATGCTTTTCTATAACAGATCATCACTTGGAAATTGCAGCATTTCACAGACTATAATGACAGTGACCTCCTGGAAGCGTGAACTGAAGTTCAACCAACCCAGGCTCTGTGGAACTAATGAAAAGAATTAAATTCAGAGGATATGGTCCCACACTCTCACCAGCCTCTACTGCTGAACCTCGAGGCCTTAACTCAGAAGGTCACAACTTGGCATGCTACCAATACATGAAATAACTAAACACACATTTTCTGCAGCACCTGGAAATGAATCGAAAGGCACAGCCCTTACTGGGCTGTTGTATTAAATTCAACACGAAATTCCCATAACACTTAGTCCAAAGTTTGTCTCCTTCGACAGAAAGCCAAGGCTTATAAATACATCCAGCATCGCTTTCATCGTGGTTACAAAAAAAGCCATCTTTGCCTGGAACAATGAAACCTGGGTGAAATGTTAGGACAGTTGTGCTGACACAGTTCAAAGCAGGAGGCTGCCATATATAGCACAGAGCTATAATGGCAAAGAGGCTTTTTGCTTTAAATTGAAATGCAAAGGAGGCCCCAAGCCAAGAGACAGAACTGTTTGAGAGCATCCACTTGCTAAGCAGAAGGACAGTGCTGATTTGGGAGGGGATGGGTGGGGAAGGGGAAGGAAGGGTCTGAGTGCATAGGATGCTCTGCTGCTATACTGACTTCATACCACAACCAATGTATTAGAGATGCTCTTGAACCTGGTGCTAGTTTCTCCAAGCTTCACTGTCCTGATTCTTCCCATCTCCATCTGATCCAGTTATGGTCTTCAGGTGATCTCTATTGGATTTTTAAAGCCACAACTTTATGAATTGTAACATCATACTTTTCCTGAAAACTCAGTGGTTATGTTCTGCAGTAAGTTATTGTAGTATTTCACACAATTCTGACTCTTCAGGTTTTGTTCTGCAAATATCACACACAACCCAAACCTCCATTTGAATCAGAAAGTCCACGGCACTCGTACAACGGAGCACCAAGACAGTCTACAACTGCTTTACAAATAATGTATTTATGCACCCACTTATTAATTTGACTTACTAATGTAAATTGATCATAGACTTGCATCAAGTCCTCCATTTTGTACTGTTCTAGCACCACAAAGTTTTCCAGGTTCGTGCTTATCTTTCGTGCACAGTCTTGGCAATGTACAACGTAGGTCTTTCGAGAATTGCTCTCACTAGTGACAAAAAGCAGATCAAAGACTTCCACCTATTAGACAGGAAACAGAAAGCCAAGCGTTACAATTTCACTTTTTAAAAAGTTAAAACCATGAAAACTGCATTTTCTTCAAGATTTGCAACCTTACCCTGTGCATGCAAAGAGAAAAATTAGATTTGTTCAGGGAAAATCTATTCTCCTAAGGCTTGGGCAGAGAAGTGAAACAGTGTAAAACCACTGATATTACACTTAGGATGTCTGCATGAACAGCACCACGGGAAAGCTTTGAGTCAATATTGACAAAGCAGGATTCATTTGCTGAAGAGAGGTTACCCAGTAAGGTGGGGATTTAAAACAATTATACCTATTATTCCTTTTTACTGTCTGCTAAAGAAGTTTGTTATTTATTTCCTTACTACTGAACCACACATGCTCATCCTGCCCAAGAGGCTCTGTCAGAGGGTAACTAGAAACTGATTTTCAGGGGGTATGAAAATGTTACTTTCTTTTTAGCTTCATGAAAACTATTATCCAATACTTTAAAGCAACTATTAACGGGAAGTAGAATTAAAAATTTCAGCAAAAAGTCATGTCCTGCAGAAAAAAAAGGACTTAAATTCTCTCTCTTCTGGGTTTGTTTTTTGACTTCTGAAATGAAGACAGATATACCTTTAAAATGAAGCTCAGCAGATCAAATTTTATGCAGGAAGGGATAACAACATTTTATAATAACTGAGAATTGAAAATCGACCTAGTGAAAAACAATGCTGTGGAAGTACTGTGAGAGACCCTTCAGCAAAATACAGCCTGTGTCTAGAAAAACATCTGGATGAGCTCCTGGAAGGCAGTGCTGCATCACATAGATGTGCTTACAGCACGGAGCAGATGCTGCAGCTTAAAAGCAAAATTTAAACATCATCAACAACAAAAAGACAGGGAAAAATTTAAATAAATATTACAGGAATAGATGAGCCCAACACATTTTTACTGACCTCACAAATGCTACAGTAATGAGCTGGCTCGTCCTTTGCTCGTCCATGCCAGACAATCTCCTTTCCTGCAGCAATCAGAGCTTCCCTCAGTGTCTGACACTGTTTGAGAGTTCTTAACAGGCAGTACCTGCAAACAACAAAAGCAGTTGTGTGCTCAGTTCAACATTCAACTGTACAGCAAGACTCAAGCAGGCTTCAATTTCTTCCAAGACCCTGTACTTGGACCTTGTTCTTCCTCTGGGATTTCAAAAACAGCTGCCTAGAAGGGATCATTGGACTCATGGCTTAGGGAGAAGTCAGACCTTGTGCTTATGGATCTCTTTCAGGACTGCTCCTTGCCCTGCAAACAGGCTGTGCCTTTCATTTTTGACTGAAACACATGAATGCACTTTTAAGCACAATGAACAATGTGTTTTCAAAAGAAATCCACGTATTTTATTTTGAACCATAAATTTGTCAGCAAAAAGTCAGCTTGAACTGCCAAGTTCAACATAGCTATTTACATTTTGTGTGACTATAGCCTGATCCAAAGGACTTTTAACATCCTGAAACCCCTGTTACTTCCTCAGCACTACTAAACTTTATTATCTCAAGTTTTCTAAAACTCCAAGTTCTGCCAGGAATCACTTTCCACACAGTGGAAATAGAATCCATGAACGTGTATCTTTTCCCATGCAAAAGGAAAAAGAACACATGGGTTGTTATTAGGAAAAAAAAAAAATCAACACAAAAAGTAATTCTAAAACTTCTTTTATGACTGAAGAAAAGAACTGTTCAAATGTCAAATTAAAATCTACAATGCCCTGTCATACCCCCTTGTAAAGGGAAAGAAAATTAAATAATTTTATTGTCATAACTTTATACAGTTCTCTGCCTCACAAGAAAATGTAACTTGTTTTCCAGCATTTTATAAGCTACATATGATGTTCTACAAAATAGCAGGCAAAATAGGTCACCAGATTTCTAAATTACAATGTTATTTACAATAATTTTAGCTCTCAGCTATCCTATTTATTTTAGCTGCAGCCTTTGCAGCCTTTAATTTTCTCCTCCACAGGGTGGTTATGTTATATGCTCATTAGATACTGAGGGAAAATTGAAAAAAATTAAGGGTTAAAACAAACATTGGACAGAAAACAAAGTGCTCAAGAGTTCTATCAAATGTTTTCAACTTGATCCTTTTCCAATTTTAAAGCCAGAAACATGTAACACATATATTCTCTATTTAAAAAACCACCACATTTCTTTCATGTGTTTCCAAGCAGTTAACAGAATCTCAGGATTTTGAAATACTCTTGTTTTACACTCATACTGTTCATCTTCACTAAAAACAATGGCTTCACTAACACCCTCACTGTAAGGATAACACAAAACTCAAGTGTGTTTCTCTGTTAAACATCTTATTTTCATATACCAATTTCAAGAAAATTATACAGCTCATTAACCTGTAACTCCTTCAACACTTTTCAAGTTTGATGTGAATGTGAGTTACGATGTTAAGGCCAACCACAGGTGATAGATTAAGTATTAATTCACTCGAGTGTCAGGTTATTGTGCTCCTGACAAGCTCAGTAACTTTGGAAATGCATTCATTTATGCAATACAGCCTGATTTCAAATAAACTTAAAAGCTACTATTCTTCTCTTCTGCTGTTACCTGGAAAAATCTTTGGGCATCCCAAAGAGCAATGGGAAGCACACCTGCCACCATTGTTCTCCACTCCTGACTTTCAATTTTCAAAGTGTTATTTTCAAAGTGTTTTCTATTGTTACACTTGTGAAAAAAAAACTGCCCAGAATGTAACCCACTTATAACACTGCTGCAGTGCTTGCCAAATTTGCAAACAAAGCAAAAAACAACAGCTTGAAGGTGAACTCCCCCTCCTTGGATAAAATTCAGGTCCTTGTAATGGCACTAGAAAATGTAAATGTTAACTATTTCATGTGTTTAAGGATGGGAGAAAGGATACAAACTATCACCGTGGAAATGCACCAGAATTTCCTGAAGTTTGGGAAACCTTAAGAAAGCCAAAAAGGTGCCCAGCAAAGTGACAGTGTGCAAGTCCAGTGGGGTCACCTTTTAGTATTATTGCAGGCCTGTTTTTATTCTTGTACAGTGAGAATTCAGTTGGAAGAAAATCTAGACCATTCCCCTCTCAAATTCTCTGCAGGTATGGCATAAAGATATGAGTAAATCATGTCCAGTCAAATTCAAATATTTAACAGAAGAGGATTTAAAAATGGACATAATCCTGATTTATTCTAGAAGGGCAGTGATAAACCCATTTGAATATTTAGATATTCAGTAAAACTTTTCAAAAGTGTGGAGACCATGCCAATGGCAATGCAGAACCGACCTCTTTGTACCTTCCAGTAATACATCTTGCCTGATACTGAAAAGTATTTCACCTAGCTTCATGATTTTGTGCTAAATAATTTCTCCCATGTCATGTTCTTTTACATTTCTGAAACTATTTCTGTAATAGAACTTAGTATTTCAGTTACTTTGGAATTAAATTTTTAAGCCTTTATTATTATGTTCGCTCTACCTCTAAAATTCTCCTCCTCAAATGCGTTTGTAAAAGTCCTTCTGGCTTCCATCTAAGAGATTTGCAGTTAATTTTTCTTTTCTTGAGGGTTGTCCTCCCTCAGCCCAGTTTTAAGTCATTTTTTCTGCTGTGTTCCTGCTCACGATTCTACTGTTAAAATCAAATCTTTAAAAAACATCTCATGAGAAAGTTTCAGGTTTTGCTCTTTGACTTTTATCAAGCAAGACAGCACTGAACTGCACATTAACTACAAATATAACAAGGCATCAGATTTCTTCCAAAAGCAAAGTTTTTTTCTATTGCTTTTTCCCTTCTGCTTCTCCATTTCTTTTCATCACTCATCTTGTTTTCAATATTTATATATACGCTCAAATTTTAGTTTATTGCCTCTGCAGTGGTTACTCTCACACAACCTATTAAGATATATTTGTATTTATTTTTAAATTGAATCAGAAGCTATTTTTTATCGTTTTCCAAGAGCTCATCTTTTGTACTATGCTGATACCTAAGAAGCCCCAGAGACAGAAGTCCAAACTACCCAAACATTTTTATGTATCTTTGACATGCAATTTTAGATAGACCTATGCTTGGCAAAAAGATGATAGCTGTGTCATTTATTTCCTGATGACAAATGAAGCCAGCTATCCAAGATGAAATTCAACCAGCTCTATCAAAAACCACTATTTTTCCCAGCATTTTTATACACATGCATACACTCATATATATTAAGCACACAAAGGTTTCTATTTTGTACTCAGATAAATCCAGGTGCAGTGGACAACAGCGACTGGCCAGATGGTTTTTCCTGCAGACAAGGAGTCCACAGGAAAATGATGCAACTGCTTTCCTATCTTAAGGAAATTCATGAAGCTTTCTGCATTCCCAGTAGTTTACAAAGCCAAGGTCAGACACCAGGCTGTGGTGATATCGATTTCTAGGAATTGCTGTTCCATAACCACAGGAGTGACCACAACAAAAAGTTATCTCAGGCTGCTGCTACTGGACATGACAAACCAGAGCTGATCATCCCCTGTCTCCCCTCTGCACCCACAGCAGGAACTTGAGATCTGGCTGACAACTAACCTGGATGGGGGTGGCTTAATCCAAGTAAACTGGAAATAGTTTCAGTAGACTGGAAAAAGTGAATGCAGGCACGCCCAAAGTTTCTATCTGCTCCTCAGCACCTCTGTTTATTTGTAACGTACATCTAAAATTTGAGTCTCTTGCTAGAAAGAGCTGAGCTGCTGTCAGCCAGCAAGACAATAGCAAACTACCATTTTGTCCTCTGTGTTTCTTCATAACATTTTAAGTGATTCTCTTGGAGAAGGATGCTGTGCTCAGTCACGTTTTTCTCCTTTTAAACTCAAACCATGGCAAATGCAAGATGCAAGTGGCCAAAATATCAAAATCATATTTTGTCAAGAACATTCCAGAACTCCTTTGAGCTTTACAATAGATGTCTGCTGGGCTTTATATGTCTTTTATATAAATAAAGATAAAAGTGAAGCTTGTGGATTTGGTATTTTTAAATGGACTTTTTGGCTTCCTCCCACACTCTCCTGCATTTTCCCATTTCTTATTTCTAACGATTCGGTTTCTCTTCTCCTTTTTATGACAGCTGGCATTAGGAATATGAGCACTAATTGTTTAATGGAAGGGGCAGGACTGCCAGGCCTTCAGCAAATACTTTCTTTACCCTAAATATCAGTTCCTAGATTTTAGGAAAGAACTCACACACAAATACTACCCTGTAATCAAGTTTTAGAGTGACTACAAACCTCCCTGTTGTCAACTTCCAACATTCTCAGTTCTTATAAATTTAACATTTCCCCAATGCCACCCTTCTGCAACAGATGTTCAAGCCTAAATTAAATTCCTACTGTAAAAAGGTGTTGCACTCAGATAAATCCTACTGAGGGAAAAAAAAGACACTCTTTTTCTTTGCCCTTTTTTTCACAAGTTAACGAACCCATTTTTTAAAGCTAATTTCAAGGCAAATAATAAAAGGATTCAATGCTTCTTGATTCAGTATGTTGGTAAGACTAAGAAGGGCACAGATATGCTTTGGTAGAGTCAGGCAAAGCAGAGAGTGTTGCTACCAAAGGATTCTCACGATGAGTAATATGCTTTGGAATTAGTTCCCCCACTTTTTTTAAGACAAACCTATGTTATATGCTGAAATGTTCATTCATTCCTCAACCTCAGTATGGTGCTGCAATATGATTTACATTTGCTTGAAGCTGTACCCTTTAAAGAAAATCACTACAGATGCTTGAAGCCTGGAATATTCCTGCATTTTGGAATATGCATATGAGAAATGTCACTAAACTCAATTATCATTTTATACATCAATCAATTCATTGTTCAGAAGAGCAAAGGGAAGGAGGCTCTCAAATTCCTACTTGTCTTTATTTAAAAGATTTATACTGGATCTCCAAATGACAGCATGAGAACACTAACTACAGTTCCAGAAATGTAGAATTAAGTTTAACTTTGCTGTAAAAACGACTATATATTCCAGTTCTAATATTTGGGTTGATGACCTAATTTTCTTATTTGTGATGATATGTACTCTGAACAGTTGCTGTGATCAAAGTCAACTCTTTCTGTAAATTGCTGAATTAAGTCTATGGCACATTTAACTAAAAAGTTAGATTATTCTAACTTAGATGATTCTAAAGCTATGCCACAATAACATCACATAAAGCACAATAAAATTAGGGACACCTATAAACGTTGTGTGAGAAAAACAGAAACTAAACTGTTTTGGTTCCCAGGAACTGGCAAGTCTTGCAAAGAATTATTTATAAATCAACTACTGGTTTATGTATGAAGAGGAAAAGGGCACAGTAAATGTTCAAATAAATAAAACTTACTTTATCATTTCAAAAAGCTTTGGATCTGAGACCTTGATATTCCGAGCCATATTCCATGAAAGGTGAACCATGGGTACTATGGACTTCACGCTCTGCAGCTTATTCCACTCGTACCGTTCCACTGCCAACTTGTACTGACAGGCTGCACAAAGAGTCACAGAGTCACAGAAGCAATTAGTCAGCTTAAGGAACAATTATCAACCAAGATCACTCTGCTATAATAATAATTTGTATCTTTTACAGCTGAACTTCATTCACATTGAGCCATTTATTCCACTACATTTCTGTTCTTTAAAATGTCTTTTAAAAAGTGTATTTACATTGCTGAAAGAACACACAATACCACAGCACCAGCAAATACCTGTGAAGACAAGTTACTGACAAGTGTTCAATTTCTTTGCTGAACAAGGAGCAGTATTTCAAAAACGGTTAGTTAGTAAATTTTCAAATATTCCAGATTAAAAAAATCCCGATTTGAAATGTCTGTATCTCACTCTATTCACAATTTATCATAATTTTACACTGCTATGGTATATAATCTCTTCTTGAGAGAAGAAGTGAGTCAGACTTTTTCATTAAGCAGCCTACTCACTCCACCCTTCTTTTAAAAATGTTTTACAAAATTTACTGTGACTGAACATGAGAGGTCTATCAGTCAATCACACAATCCTAGAGATACACTCTTTGTTGCACCATATAAAGACACACTTTAAACCACTCAGGAAAACAGAAGCTTTTTTGGAAGTACATTCCCTTCAAATGCATGACAGACTCTTGTTTTAGCTGTGGAGTTTCCTTCCACACTCACAGATAAAAATCCTGCAAGACCACGGTTCAAAACCAAAGGCTTCTAGAGCAGCAGCTCTGAGAAACCTAATACTCCTTCATGAACTCAATTTTGCAGCTGTTTGCATTTCCTGATGCTCTCACCAAAGAGCTATTAGGTACCCACTGTCCCACCAATATTAGAGGACTAGTCCTTAAATTCATATGAAAGCCATAAAATGCAGTTAGCTGGGTAGTACAAATTCTGGGAGAAAAAGCTAAGAAATGGCCTAAGAAGACAGTGAAATAATATACACATTTTGTTTTTACAAGCCCATTCAAAGCACAAATGCCAAGACTGCATTTTTGCTGCTTTCTCTTCCTCTTACAATGGAATTACTTAAAGCTTCAACATGTCATATTTTAAAAATACAGCATGTTGGGTTTTTTTCATCTACTAAAGCATGGCAAGTTAGTAAGAACTGGCAGGTTCTGGGCCATGTGCAGTATAACATTACCTACACACAGCTGAGGACAGGCACTGCTCACACCTACCTGTGAGAGGGCCAACGTTCCACGCAATGTTGTTGCACCAACCAATAGCCTGAACCCAGTGAACAGTGCCAGCATTTATCCACACCAAATCCCCTGGTCTTTGAATGAATCTATAAACTGGGACATTGGCTTCATACAAATCTTCCAAGTTTGGCCACCAAGATCCCATTAGGAAATTCATATTGTTCCTGAAACAAGAGGAAAGATGGAGTCTTCAGCATTTACCAATGGAAACATTTGTGGCAGATACTTCAATGCAATTACCTGTAAAAAATGACCATCACATAAATGTTTTCTGCAGCTAATGAGTGACCCACAAAGAGCAATCAAAAGGAAAGCCTCATGTATAAAATTCCTGATCATAATTCCACATTTCATAACCATCAATACATTAGTACACCTACCCATCCACCTGCCCATGTGAAGTCAGTTTATAGCTTCCAGTTAAGTTCTATTTTCCTTTAAGTTTCCCAGTATTTTATTGATGCTGGGGCAGACAAACCCTCGGTCAGATCTAGTGTGGCACTGGTGCCCAATGCTGCTTTTTTTCACCACTTCTGTACAGACCACAGCAGCTCCCAAGGATGTTTTCTGTTCTGAACATGTACTCACACTGTCTGTGCATGCATGTGAAGCTCGCCCATACAACAAGCAACCACTTGGCAACATTTTAACTGGGATCCATGGACCTATGCTCTCAGCCAAGAAATGCTGACCCCTCCTGAGCAGCACAGAAAAACACCATAATCCATATGGATTTCCTAACTATGAACTCTCCCCCTGTGGTTATGCAAAATCCACACTCCTCTCCCATCCTTATCCCAACATTACACTGCTTTTATACTGCACCAAGAGAGACTATTTGCAATGCACAGTTTTCAAAGACAATTAAGTGCCTCTGCAGAGGCACCGTAGATATTTTGTGAGGTTGCCAAGTTCTCAGTTTCTCTGTCAGCCTCAGAAGAACAGTGACATGTGAGTAAAAAGGCCTGTTGTGCCAGAGACATGGCAATTCCATCAGTGGAAATTACATTTTTAAGATGGCTTATCTTTGTAAGGGTGGATGAAATAAGCACAGCTGTCAGTAGACAGGCAGAAAATACAGAGACACTGAGATGAATTTGCAGAGTTCTGGGAAAGTTCTGAAGTCAAGAGCTTAATCCAGTTTCAACTGGGTAAGAAAAACCTTCTCCCATACAATCAACCTCAGAGGCTCCTGCTTGAACATTGGCATGATTAGGGGACACAAGTGATGCTCCCTCTTTTTTATGTGTGTGCATGTACAAACAGGTATTGTTCTGTCTGTTTTTAAGGCAACAGCTCTACACAAGGCACAGCACAGAAATCCTGATCTTACAGCTGGCTGACTAGTTCCCCAGCACTCAGGACACCTCGGCTTTTCCAGGGAGTTACAAATATATAACTCTAAGCAAAGCCTGCCATGACACCTCCTGGGGTCAAAGCAAATTAAGCTTTCACTCTAAATGCAACAAGGAAACATGCCAAGACACCAATGACTCTGTATTTGCCTCTGTCAAGAGAATTCTGCTTTTTTGGTTTTGTTATAGACAATCCAAGTTTCTGTACATTGTAGAAATGTGGTATTTTCTATGAACTCTAGATTTTGCATTTTGACCTACTTTAGAAGACTTTCCTGACTAAATGGAAAACCCATAAAATAATGCCCCCTTAGAACACCCTCAGTAATTTCCCCCCTCAGGTCTAAGAAAGGCACAAAAAAATTGATAAAATACAAAAACAGCATGTCCAGCTTACTTTTCACAGAAGTCATTCATGACACCCCAATAGCTTTCAGGGACAACAAACCATTCACAGTCACCTGGACCGATATTTATATTTACTGAGCAAAAGTTGTTGTTTTCTTGATGACCTGAAATTTAAGAGAAAAGTAAATACTCTTCATGTAAAGCCTTTCTATCAAAACATTGCCATGAAATGCAAAACCACAATTACTAAAAAAATTTACACCACAGTTTAAGTATTTTTATATATTTTATATGACAATTCCATACACTATTTAGGTGCTTCACACAGTTAAGCTACCAGTGACATGAGAATTCTGCTTCTGTTTATTTATGGAAAACAAAAAGTTGGAACCACCAATCTTGGGGATCTGACCAATATTTCAGCAGTTCCCTTCCTGTAGAGATAAATACTTGAAAAGCTCAGATTTTTTGTTTCATGGTATCTCCAGACAGTCCTGGTCAGGTGCAAAACTTGGTGACTTCAGGCACTGAACAGACAAGGAGTACAAAAATCCTTCCGAAAGAAATTTCAAAATCCATGCAGAAATGCCCAGTATTTTATCTTCTTTTGACAGCTGGAAAACTGAGCCGTAACCCTCAATGGAATTTTCTCAAGTTCTACTTCAGAAAAAGACAGACCCTGAAATTTAGTCCAGATTCCTCAAGTCCCAGCCCAGGGCCCCAACACAGCACAATTCATCATGGAGGGTTGAGTCCTGTTCTCAGACAGTAAAAATCTAAGAAAGTAGAAGTTACTGATTTCTAGGATTGCATCAGACTCACTTGGGAAGCCTCTAAAAACTTCCAAGGTATGTAAAATACAAATACTGTCCACGTATATAAACTCGACCTTCTTCTTCTCCTTAAAGAATCCAGTATTGCATGCAAGAGGCCAGCAGGGCAATTCCCTAGCACTGCAGAAATCCAGGAATTTCCACTGTAAGCGCTTTGTGCACGCAGAGTTCAGTTAAGTAAGAAATATAAAAATACTGAATATGTAGATTTATCAAGTTTAGGCGTGCTGTAAGACACAGGAAATCTGCAGTGCAGTTAAATCCAACACCCCACAGCAGAACCTGATTTTTTCATGCAGATTATACTCACCTGGTGTCCTGCTTCCTGGAACCTTCATGTAGAGCTGCACTGTGTTCATGCCCAGGATGGTATGACCAACATGGCTTAGAAGATTTCCTGCTGATACCACACGTACAAAAGCAGGAAGTTTTGTCAGTTCATGGAGTTGCAACTTCCACCTGCAGCAAAATAGCAAATTGACAAACTGTGAATCCCTGAAACTCTTAGAAGAGTTTGGGAAACAAACATTATCACAAAGCTGTTAGCATAGGTTCATAGGTATCTGTGTTACTCTTTCAATTTTAAAATATTTCCAAATACAATCACAAATCTGACAGGCTAGTTGAGGGGAAACATAATTTTGTAGCCAAAGCTGAAACTACAGATCAGAAGGTATCAAAATCCAATTCCCTATGAGCCTCAGGTTAGTTATGCTTAGGTTCATTTGAAGTCTCTCTCCCAATGGCTTGTTCAGAGGAACAGTTTATTAGCAACTAGTTTGTATATACAAATGCAATTTCTTTTATAGAAAAATGGCATCAATATCTAAAATTCTGTAACAACCTCTAATCACATCCCCAGATGTACACACTGTCTTCTAGTGACTGCCACAGATGTCATCATCATCATAAGTGTTCCTTACTGCCCAAACACCATAAACTTTTCTTCTCTAATGACTGAAGTAGACCAGAACTTTTGTACTGCAGCTGGTGGCACTGACAGACCAGACATGCTGGATCTTTGATGGGAATATGTATTAACTAGAGACTGAACCAAATAATTATTACTGGACCATAAAAAAAAAGCTTTCAGAGTATTTCTAGTATTTTATAATCTATCTTAATCTACTCACAGAAGGATATATAGTTTAAATAACACTCAATTTTTTTTTTTGAGGCTCTTGAGAGGTATCATGGCTCACCCACAGGTAAGCACTGAAGGTCTTTGTTACAAATTTTGAACCCTGTTACTGGATAAGGAAGCAAGCATTATGAAAAGGTGGAAACAAATGACAGTATGAATGAAAGGAAAAAACCCATGAATAACAAAAATTCAGACTAACAAAAAGGAAAAAAAAATCCCTTTAATCTTAGAATTTCTATGCAAAGACTAAAAAACTTGGTATTGTCAGAAGTAATAAAGTAGTAAGCAAACAATTTAAAGCCTCACAATGAAAGAAAGGGAATGGATTAGAAGGAGGAGTAGGAAGAATGGTTTCTGATGGATGTTTAAACTCATTTCTGGAAAAACAAAAATCCTGGAAAGAGAAGTTTGAAAAGATATTTTAGCACGTAGAGGACTTGTAACAACAGTTTGAAGACCAAAGGTAACCACTCCATTGTGGAAATGGGGTGTGCAACTGGAATTTATCAACAGACTGACTGGTGTCTGAGAATACTGCACTGGATGAAACTGTAATCAACTTACTTCTTGTCATCTGACAGGTCAATGTTGGTCCCAAACTTGATTGTTTTAAAAGGTCCTCTTCTCCTCCTCCCAGAGCTGCAAATATAAAAATGGATCAGACAAATGTGAAAAGGGAATGATGTAAAATGGCACATATAACCAACTACAGAATTAACAGAGTTATACCACACTTACTTATCAGAAGATGTGGATTCATTATCTGAGTGGTCCTTGTGGTGACTCTTCTTCTCATTTTCCTCCTATAAAATGCAATTTTGAAATGTTTTTACATATATACATATACACACACACACAAAAGAACATATAAAATATATAGGTATAAAGTGGTAACACAGACAGATGTAACACATTTGTTTCAAGATTTGACACAATCTTTGAAATATCTGTATCTGAGACTTTGTGTCAGCATTTCTTCATTGTGAAGAAAATAAAAAAGTTAGTCAAATGCATTGAAAAAAAATTCTTCATGGCTGCAGATTCCATGACACTCAGGCCAGGACAACAGAAGATGTCCACACTGTAAATATTTCTGCTGGCCTGCATTCAAGTTGGAAATGAGTGTGTTGGTTTGCTCCATTATGAGGGTGACCTGGAATCCAGCATGAAGGAATTCTGTTAACTTTTTCAGATAGGAACATGTACCTCCCTTCAAAGTCAAGCAGGTATCCTGACAGGAAACTAGGATGACTAAAATTTGTAAAACTAATTTAATAAAATCTATTATATAAAATCTTTTGAATTTTTCATATCCATATGCTATTTTAGTACTAGCAGTAGCTGAGACCATGACTAGTGGAAAAAATCCAACCAATATTAACTGATGCAATTTGATCTTTTTAGCAGACTGTGCTCAAAATCCTATTCTAAAGACTTCTATTTTGGCAAGTATATGGACACAGAAGGAAAAAGAAAGAGACAAAAAGGAAGAAGGAACTGTCTGGAGTCTATCCAAAGATCTCTGGCTTTGAATGGGATTGTTGTTAAATCTCAAAGTGCCCTGTGTACCTGAGAAAGTCTTATTCTTCCTTTGAATGAAGGACAAAGAGAAACAAAAAGGAGCCTAGTGATGATGGATTTATCAAATGCTGCAAGACATGTTAGAAAAGCAATGTAATAGCTGTAAGAGGAATAAAGAAAAAAGATCACTTAGGGCAAGCCAGCAGAACTGTGGCTATAGAAAGAAGAAATAACGCTTTCATTTAAACACTGAAAAGTCACCTAAGGACAGGTCAGAGCAGTGTTAGGCAAAGGACATATGTACAGTGTCTTTCTAATTTCCAGGGGAAAAATGAAAACCATCACTCTTAAAAACCATTTTATGTCTTGCATTTTTACCACCAGATTTTAACAGTGAGGAAAAAAAAATAAATCAGAAAACCCTGCAGGACACATCGTGGTGCAAATCCAAAGCTGAGGCTTTCAGTGGTATGTGATCAATTATGTACCTTTTTAAACATATCCATTTATATCTATACATAGATATAGATAGATACAGATATATATTATGTTGCAGTGATGTCATGTTCTCCAACCCCTCTGGAATGACATTCAAGAATACAGCACTGGTGTCACTGCTCAAGGGGCACCAGAAAACTTCAGCCTGTATCCTGCTGAAATTTATTACCACTGCACAGGAAGAAAAATCCCAAGTTCTAGAAGATTTCCATGCCCCACACTTCCCAGTGGTGTTCCTGTTTCTTTTCTTCATCCTGTACCAGCTCAAAGCCTTATGACTAGATTCCCTTCTGTTTTATTTAACTACCAATTGACTTCTTTGTTTCTAATCCTTTCTTCTAATGCACAAAATTTAAATTTAGAATTTCTCTTTCCTTTCTTACTGAAATCATTCCTGTTTCTGTGTAAAGGCAGTGAAAACTGAAACAGTCAACTCCCCACACTGACATTTTTCCTATTTTCTAAAGAACAACTGGTCAAAATTATCTTCTTGTCTTAGTTCTGCCTTCGCCCAATCTTTTTGCAACACCAGGTAACATAAGCCTCCAAGGAGTGCCCATAGCCAGTTTAAAGAATCCCTACTTCAGTAAAAAACATTAAAAAGTAATACTAATAAAATCACATTTCACAGAATCCCAGAGTAACAGAATAGTTAGGGGTGGAAGTGCCCTCTGGAGATCATGGAGCCCAAATCCCCTGCCAAGGCAGGAAGGGGAAATATTATTTCTAATACTTCACTCTGTCACATAAGTTTAAAAACTTCTGAACTACGTATGAACTGCTATGTTTGGAACCCAAAAAGAGACAAGTATTAGTGTAAACTTCTAATAAGCCACATCCAAATTAATCCAGGACAGTATGAAGAATAAGGAATCTAATTTCAAAACATGTGTGAAATTATAAGCAATCCAAATTTTTGAAAAGCCTCGAGTTCTAAGTATTTTAATGTGAATTTTGACATTTTAATATGAAAGCTTAAACTAATGAACTTTTAAAGCTGTGGGTTTTACATTATTAAACTGAAGTTTACACTAAGCATTTAGGAAGAACAATATATTATTTTACCCTCTATTCAAAACAGATTTTGAAAATTTACCTGTGCTCTTCATGCTCATGGAAATGTCTCTTTTCCCTTAGCAGTTTCTGCTTTTTCCAACAGCCATTATTAATTGGCTCCAGAGTCAGTATGCAGTCCATGAATTATAACTCGAATAGTAGCAATTAACTTACCCTTAAAGACTCCTGGAATGAGGAGGCCTGGTACTGTGCATATTTAGCAATTGTTGTATGAGATCTACTGCTTTCACAACGCCAGATTTTCTTTGTTCCAGTGGGGTCCCAGTTTTCATCTGCTGGCTGCAGTAGCTGTGTCCTTACTTCTACTATGTGTTCATTATTCGCTTCTACCAACGTCTTAGTAGAGAAGAGTCCTAGATCTAATTCATAGCAATACAATTAATAAATGAAGGTTAAAATAGAATAAAAAAAAATCAGGAAAATTCCTGAAAAGTTATTGAAAGGTTTACTCTAAAATCATTTTTATCCCTTAGTCTTCAAAACACTGCCCACCTGAACGTTAATTACTGACACCCAAAAAACTTTTCCCCATAGAAAAAACCTGGCAGCTATGGACTATATTACAAGAGATATTTTACATGTCTCGGGTAAACAAATCTGCAAACATTGTTCAAATCTATTACCAAGGAAGTATTTTTCAGAGCTGAGTTTTATGAATGTAATTCCACCATATAACGTTTCCTACCAGCAGTTTATCTGTCTACAGACTTGAAAAAGTTGCAGTCAAATTACAGATCATTAGATCCAAACACAAAGACATGCATCCAGTTTTTACAGGAAAATATCTAGCTGTGAACTTCCATATCCACAGCTCAACTTCTCTCTGTGCTCAATAAAATCTGCTGTATTTGTGGTGGGGTTTTTTTGACATGACCAAGATTAGAAACAACAGCAAACTGAGAAATGACAAATTACCCTAATGACTTGGAATATACAGGTAATACAGCATTACAGAAATAAAATATCCACTTTTAAGAACTGAGAGACCTCTTTTTAAAACATACATTTCTCCCCAAAGGAAAAAAAAAAAAAGGTAAATTTACCTAATTTAAGCGCTCCAGCAAGGCCACGTATTACAGTAACAGGGTTGTTTGGATTTGTACAAAATTGATGTAAAGGTGGAAAGAAAGCATCTCGTTTATTTTCCAACTGCAAAATTATAATGGAATATTAGATGTCAGATCAATCTAGATTCCTTATTTGTAAAGTAAGAAAGAATAGTAAAACAAAAGAGAAATAACAGATAGAAAACAGGATTTTTTTCCATTTTCCTGCACTGTGGGGAATGAACAGCGACACCATACAATTCTTTCAATGGTAAATGCTGGGTTCACTCCTGAAATTAATTTGTTACTGTAATTTGTTTCTTGGCATGAATTATTCCCAGGTTGCTTCAGCTTTGCAACTCACATTTCCTGAACTTAATTTCTTTATCTGACAGTAGCCTTGTACATTCCCTAAATCTACAGAATTCTCTGAAGAGCAATAGAGTTTCTTTTCAGAAGTAAAAAAGCACTAATTTTACAGATAATGTATACAAGAAACAGTATAATTAAAAGACTACTCTCATGGTATATCTCGTGTTAACCAGAAAGGTTGATTTGATTTTCTTATGCTTCTCTGCACCTATAACCTCAATTTTATGCTATACACTCCCTCCTGATTTTTTTTTTAATTGCTATGAATCCTTTAGAATGCTGAAGGCATTTCCAGCAATAAACAAAACACAACACAGAGTTCCCAAGCAGTGGCACATCTGCACAGTCCGGGGCACTGTGGTGCCTTTCCAGCTTTGTGACGACCCATCAAAGCTGGGATGGATTTTTATTAAGGCACAGGAGTTCAGGTGCAATGCCTGGAAACAGCTGTAAGCACTATTGCATCCAGCCTGCTCCAGCTCTCAGGCAACCTCTTGGGCACCAGTGCCAGCCTCTTCTGGTCTCCAAACTGAGGTGACCAAAGCCAACTCGAGCTTTTCACACTGCCTCTATGAACATACTGTAATTTATTCTTCTGCTATTAAGGAAGTGGATATCCTGTAATTTATTCTTTTATTACTAAGGAAGTTAGCTCAATAAAGCTATTATGAAACTTTATTTTCAGAACAGACATTTCAATGCTTGCATAAAAAAATACTACTCAACTAAACCCTGCCTTTTCCTGGTGACATTTTGTTCTTAACATCACCTCAACTTTTATTCATTTATCTTCACTGTGTTTTGAAGCAGATTGTTATGAGAGTTTAATTACTTGCTCATTTATATATAAGCTGTCACTTGCAAAAATTCTATGTACATTTTTGAAATACTGTGCATTGTATCTAATGAACTGTTTTGCTTATTCTGCCAACATTTTGAGTATTAAAAAAATCTAAAGTATTTTTCCTTTTGTTTACTGAAATTCTTAATTTACAAGTACTTTCAAAGTCAAACTATGTCACAAAATTATCTTTAAGGTTAGCATTTCTCCTGCTTATATACCAGTATGGAGAGCACTGTAATTAGAACTCAGCGATGAATAGTGCATCTTTAAAATAATTACATTATGTAACTCAGACATCCAAACAATTACAAAAGACAGGCAGAAATGTACTTCTGCCACTAGATTTACTTACATAAATACTAGGTGTAGGTGGATTCAGCTTGTCCTTTGGCAAGGGAGGGTACGGTGGAGGCGGTGGTCGTGGAGGTGGGCATTTATCCAATAGAATACTACTGTTAGATAAGCCATTTTTACCCAGATTCCTAAAAGGAAACAAGAGCTGTCTCTGTCAATACTTGACAAATAAAATAAATGCGTATCAGTGTAATCTCTTATGCAAAATAATGTTGTATAAGGAGAAACCATAATTTAAGATGCAAATAAAGCTTGAGTGTTTTAATCAAGAATTTTCCATGTATAATTTGATATTATTCAAACTTATTCCCACTTTGCCTGCTGAATCTGCAACATCACCACAGTCATTTTAAATAAAAGCCAACATAACACATCTGACAGAATTTAACAGGAAAAGAAGGTTTCCAACTGGAAATGGAGAAGAACCTTAGCAGGTGGACGATCATTCCACAGGAGCTGAGGTAGCAGAGCAGAAGTCAAAAAATGCCAACGTCTCAGCCAAAAAACTGCTGAGTCACAAAAACCAACTACAGCCACACTACAGACACTGAAGTGAACCACACCTACCCCTCCCTGTCTTACACATTTTGCAGCAGAAGGAGCCACTGCTGCATAATCCATTTTTTGGAGCAATAAAGGGAGAGGCCCTAGCCCCAGTGAGTTGCTGTGTCAATGCCCCTGTGTCTGACTCCAGGGAGAACTTCTCTGCCTGTATTTGCAGCCTCTCCCTGCAGATTTCCAGGTGTGCAGGACTCTGTATGTGTAACTTCTCCTATGATGGATGACCTGAAAGCTTACCCTGTAGTCAATACCCAATCACCATCACTGGGAAAGTACTGACAAAATCATCCTTTACAGTCTTGTTAAAAATGACTCAACTACTTCAAAATTCTTCCAGCTAAACACTATTCAAATCCTTCTTCCAACCTCACTTGATTCACTGTCGTTACATCCCACAAAACAGGATGTTTCCAATGTACAATTTAGTCATGTATCTTTACAAAATTCACTGGTTACTAAAAGGTTTTCTTGATTAACAAGTCTTCAGCAGAAAACACAGCTGACTTAACATCAGATGAAACTTCCAGCAACACATTGTTTCTAAAACTGACAAACATGGTACAGTCAAATACTGGGTCATGAGACCACAGCTTCAAATCAAGTTATCACAACCCATAAGATGGACCTGGGGCTTGAGATCACATCAGACTGACATGACAAACACTTCAAAAAAAACCAAGCTAACAGCTCACACACCCAAAAGCATCAAAGCACACACCTGTCAAAGTATCAAAGAACTTATTCCTTGTACTAGGTGAGTCCAATGCCAGAAATTCACTTCCAGGAAAGTGAAAGAGTGATGCAGAAGCTTTGATTAGTCATCATCCAACTTGGCAAAAAAATCACTGGCCAGTGCTTAATGTCTGATGTAGTTATTGCAAAGGCTTCATTGACCCCACATACACAAAAAATGCCAATAAAGCAAACAAAAAAAGAATCCAAAAATAACATGGCAATATAAAATCATCACCACAAAGAAATTTATTGACCACAGTGGAATGAACCTGAGATTCAGACCATTTATGCCAAGTGAAACTAGACTCTAAACAGCAGGTATCAGACATTACTATAACCTCTGCATTACCAAACTAAGAAATAAAACCAACACAAAAGTGCAGTATTAAAAATAAGAGAGAATTTTGACAAAATTCAGTTTGCACTAATAAACGGTTCTCAGGAAATTTTTAAGTCAAGGAAAATGAGAGAAAGTGAACTTGCAGAAAAAGGGACATTGCTCAGAACTAGCACGACTTGAGCTGCTGCAGTCACAGCAAGGTAATTACAGTGAAAGCTCAGTAAAGCCAAAGCACATGGGGGTGTCAGGGAAGGGTGACAATGGAGAGAGGAGAAACTTCTGTACACTTACAGAAACTACAGGTCTGAAAAGGGAGAGGAGAAAGGGAAAGAAACAGACAGTACGAGGGAAAAAATCAGATGAACAAAGAGATCTCATAAACCCAGCACTTGAAGCTGATATTACCAATTGCATGCTATAATTTCCTATTAAGCTAAAACTCTGTGTGGAAATTTTGGAGAGGAAAATGGACAAAGAAAAGAAAAGCTGAGATAGCAAAACATTCATAATTTAAGTGGCACAGGAAACAGATGGGCAGAATATTTAAAGTTGTATTTAACAGACCAGCTTCACTCTATCATCATTTTTTTCCTATCATCTTTTTTTTAACTATGAATCAGAATATCTTACTATTAATAACAAGGCAAGAGAGCTATTAAAGACTAATTCTGTAATTGTTAGTGTGCCAAACAGAGCAATAGAAATTATAAAAAACACTACAGAACTACTAAAAATATTTGCTACCACAGTGTGAGTATCCACTGCCAGCCTCTCCACTTCTGGAAATACAGAACTGCAGGAAGTGCAAGGAAAGTGAAAGACCCTTCTTGACCACAGCAACTGTGCTGAAAATCCCACAGATCTCGGTTTCAAGAACACAGTTTTTGTGAGAGGATTCCATAGTGGCTAAAAGGGGCAACAAATGCACTGCTCAAGACAAAACAAGCCCGATTTACACCCCCAAAAGAAACGGGTAACCAGTCACCTACAACACTGGGATGAAGCAATGAAGAGAAGGACAAGCTTCATTCACTTAAATTGACTTCCACAGGAAACTGGCTTGCTGTGGACTGTGCCAGGACAACACCCTTGATTCCCACAGAGTGGGAAGAGAAGGCAGGAGCAGCTGCCAGGCTCCGAGGGGCAAGGACAGGGGTGCACAGTGACATGCAGCCTGTCCTGAGCCACAGCAGCAGCACTCAGCCCACGGCAAATTCCTCTGGGGTGGAAACAGCAACAACTCGTTCAAGTGCTTCACCCTGAGGACCAAACTTGAACTGCTGTGCTTAGGAGAACATCAACCATTATGGATTAAACTGGTGCCTCCATTTCACAAAATCACGGAATCAGTTAAGTTGGAAAAGACCTCTGGGATCATCGAGTCCAACCCATGACCAATCACCACCATGTCAACCAGAGCACGGCACGTCCAATCATTCCTTAAACACCTCCAGGGATGGGGACTCCACCACCTCCCTGGGCAGCCCATTCCAATGTCTTATCAGCCTTTCTGTGAAGAAACTCCTCCTAATTTCCAACCTAAACCTCCCCTGGTGCAGCTTAAGACTATGTTCTCTCGTCCTGTTGCTTGTTGCTTAGGAATATTTCATGTAGTAATGGGATCTCTTGAATAAGCAATCATCACGTTCGTTAAAACACCCCTTTTAATTCTATTTTACTGCTTTCTAGGATACATTCCCACAGCTTCTAAAAGACAGTTTACAGTCTTCAGTCTCAGATAAGGACTTCCCCTCCGGCTGTGTCTAAACAGCAGAAGCCCAGGTGTGACACAGTTTCAACAGTCACCCACAGAAAACTTATCAGGCAGTATCAGACACTTTTTAGGCACTGGATTGACTCTGCATCATCCCACCTGACAAAAAGAAGAAGTATCAGGGACGTTTAAAGCTGCACGTGTTACACAGCCACACCAATTTTAACTCTGCTTTACAATAAAAATTCTACCTCAAAAAATATTGAAGTTAACAGAATAAAATTTATTTTCCGAGAACCAAGAATAATTATCATTAATTATCATTCTTTACATTTATTTATTATCTCAATATTTTTATTATTTCACTCAAGCCTTATGTCAGACTGAGAGAATTATGTCTATTTCTCAGGAAGTGTGCTCCTCAAGTCCTCTGGAACTTTTCCTGTTTTCCAGGAACTATTTAAAAAAAAATCTGTATGAATTATAAACAGTTCTCTGGCTCGCTCTTTCAGAGTTCACAGATCTACGTTATCTGGGCCTCTGACTTAAAAATACCATATTTAAGTATAACTGCTGTTTAACCTTCTCCTTGAAAAGAGACTACAACCCATGATGTGAACATTTATCTGTCTTTTTCCCAAGCACAGAACAAAAATATTTACTGAACACTGTTGCTTCTACTGAGCACGTTAATACTTCTGTGCAGACATTATTTTTTTGATTCTTCTTTTTTGTTTTCATCTACAGGTCTTCTTCTTTCAAACACAACTGCTGTGTTTTCTAGAAGTCTTAGCTTCAATACTTTTAAAAATATTTGCCCTTTTTGTTTCTACTTGGGAGATTATGACTTTTTGATGATAATGAAAAGTTCCTAAACAACTTCCAGTTATCTATACATTTATATTTTAGGTAGAATTTACAGCTTGGAACTTACAAGCATTTGTGCTTAAGCAGTTATTTTTGTTGTGGAGTCAGTCTAAGCGAGTTATTATTTGAGGATTAGCTGTGTAAGAATTAACAAGGTTTTACTGCTCAAGAGATTATAGTTACTCTGAGGAACAAAATTAATACCCTCTCTTCCCCCATAAAAATCACATTTAAAATGAATACAAGGAATTGTGGATTTATTTGAGACTCTATCTCAATTCTATCAGACATAATTAATCTACAAAGAGGAAGGAACAAGACATTTTCAAAACGTGCCTGCAGAAGGAATCATTGAAGCATTGGGTTGCACAGCACTTAGTTGAGGCAGTCCTGGTTCAACCCAGAAATACCCACCCTTCACAATTAGCAGACACAATCAGTTGCTTTCTTATTTTAAGTTATTACAAAACCAGAGAAAAACGCCCGTCAATCCCCACCACCCTGGGAAGGAGGTGGTTACACACAACACCCAGCTTGGTTCCCCGACTTCACCTCCCCAAGCTCCTTCTGTAGCCAGGGAATAAAGAGAGGAGCTCTCAAAGGGAAGAGAAAGAAGTCAAGTCAAGCTTACATTATGCTTAAATGCAAGTAATGCCAGATAATTACACAACCTGTTTATCATGCAATTCTCTACCCCAGCCTTTCACAACCAGGTACTAGCTGGCAATACTCCCAGAGATCTTTCATGAAACCTACAGAAAATCCTACAATAGAACAGTGGATTTTCTCATTATGCAAATGTATTTCTAATTATTTTTTAATTCTGTTCTGGTTTTGACCTCAATAGTACAGGTTGGCAGTGAATTTCATAGGTTAATTACATGTTATGTAAGAAGTAATGTTCGTTTTTTTCTTTTCTTAATGACTTTTACATCTTTCCTCTCTATTTCATTTGCTAATCACCTTGCTCTTAGGCTGTAAGACAAACAGAATCACATCAATGACTTACGAAAGAAAAGCATTGTAACAAGTGGCACCAAACTTTTTCATATACTTGCCTTTCCCTCTCAACTGTATATTTTCCTGTGTTTTTTTTTTTTTTTTTACTCCCAGCTAATTCTGCTTCCCATCTGCAGATTTCTGTATTTGCCTTTTGAACAAAACAGTATCTCTTATTCCAAGCAGTGTTTAGCTTGTGAAATCACGGTATTTCACATTTTATGCTTAAAACTTTTGCAGTGGTGAAGTTCACTTGCTGGATGTAACGTGCCTTTACAGCAACTGAGCAATTCTGTCTTGAAGCCAAAAAAAAACTTTCTTTGTAAACAAAATTCCCAATAAAACAAGAATTGCTTTCGTTGTTTTTATGAACAAAACATAAATTTAATCTAGGTCCTTCCTCCACAAAGTACTTCCCCTCCAACAGATTTAGGTTCTTTTCCTGTGGACCATGAAGTTTTCAAACTAGTGATTCACTGACTTCCCAGCCCAGGCTCAAGAAGCAGCACCTTCAGCAAGAAGAGACCAAATTTCTTCTGCCACAGGTTCCAACAGAGCCCTCAGAGCAAGGAGAAGTCTGCCCACTTCAGCCTCTGCACTGCCCTTCCCATACCTCCTCAGGAAATGGATTTACAGCACTTGTGTAAATGCTGGCCATTTATCAGACCCTTTTCCAGACTATTTAGGCCAGACCACTTTCACAGAACCAACAAATCATTACTGTTGGAAAAGACCTCTGGGATCATCGAGTCCAACCTGGGATCAAACACCACCTTGTCGTCTTGGCCATGGCACCACATGCCACCTCCAGCTGCTCCTTGAACATCTCCAGGAACAGTGATTCCACCACCTCCCTGGGAAGCCCATTCCATGCCTTATCACCCTTTCTATGAAATAATTCCGCTGTTTGCTGTCCTACATTTTTATCATTTTACATGGCCCCTTGAGAGGCAGCTCATCTCTCCTGGTCTCCTGTCACTTTCTTTTCTCAATGGATTGCTCAGTACTTTCCCTCATTGAACACCAAGCAAAAAGAACTATAAAAAGGCCTTATCAGCCCCTTTTAATACAGGTTACAGTCAAACCTACGCCTCTCATTTGCTTTCCCCAGTTATGCCAAATTGGTAAAGCTTTCAAGTTCAGAAATGCTTTAGAGTTTTCAACTGAGTCTTTCCATGTATCACGATAAAAATGACAAGGACAACTCCCAGATGACATGAGGTTGCCCAGTTACCCAGCTGGGCTCTTCAGAACTGTATGAGGACCTCGTACCTCTAAGTTTTGTTTGGACCTTTGCCTGTTCTTTCAAGACTGTGAACAAACTTTAATAAATAATGAGAAAAAAAAAAATAATGACCAAGATATTTCTTACTTCTTCCATGAGAAACAAAGCAAGTCAACTCAGGAACTTCTCTACACTGCTTAAAGGAATGACCTGACCTCAGACCAGTTTTAGAAAGGACAACTGGTAGACTCTTAACTGAGCTGGATACCAGCTTTCTATCCCTACTCCAGGATGTTAATTAGATGCACCAGCTGAAACACTGAGTGAGAAATCAGCTGGTTTCACTTCAGTAGAAATAAACAGCTCGAGTGTTAAATCTCAAGTCTTGTGATAATGTTTCATTAATTCTCCTTTCAGAAAGATTGCTCACAGGGAAAAGATACTTATATTTCTAAAAGCACAGAAAAGAGCTTTTGATAACAAGTCTTTTTAAGGAAACCTGATACACGACCAGACCAAGCACTCTTCTTTTTTTCCCCCCATGAATTAACAATCGGCTTTTCCAGTAACAAACCCAGAGCAGTTATTCTTAGCATATTTTCTTCTTTTAATTACACAGTTTTCATTTATGCTCAAAAATTACTTGGGGTTGTGTTGGTTTTTTGTTGTTTTGTTTTTGTTGGTTTTTTTAAAAAATGACCTTAACAGGAGATTTTCTCTGGGAATCTCAGGAAGAATAATTAATTTAATAGTGCACTCTTTTATCTGTTAATTTGCTCAGAGACTTAAAGAAATTTACTTTACTATGTAAACAGTTTACCAAATAATTTAGTTGGTTTATAACCCCCTTAAAATTTACTGTAGCAACCAGTTTTACTGGTAGGGAAGACTAACCAAACGAAACTTACACTTCCCAGAATCACCACCTCAATTCCCTTTTATCCCTATACTCCAACAGCAGTTTAACAAGATGAGCACATTTGCCACCCTACTGCTCTCCAGAACAGCATCTTAATGAGATTTGCATATCTGAGTCAATAGCTCAGCCCCGGCATTGCTCAGTTCCTTGTGGCTTTTCAGTGACATTGTCTGGCCCTTCAAGGGAAGTTCCTTGTACGAGTATCAATTGCTGTGCCAGCACCCTATGTCTGACCCCTTCTCAGCCTCCTCAACAACCTCATTTCACCCCATGAACAGAATGGGGCTCTGTTAAATATTTTCACAACATTCGCACCAAGGAAGATGGATATAAAGAAACTTTTCAGCCTCCGCAATTATCTTGCCCTACTTAAGTGCTCACTTTAGTCTTTGGCAAAACAAAGCATGCACCAAGTCTGTTTCTACAGAGCAGACAACCTATTCACATGTAATAAAAGAAGAATCAAACTGAGTTTTCTCTTTGGCATGTGTTTTGCATTTTATGACACAAAGCATCTCCTTTCACCTAATGGCTTCACTTGAGCAGCTTTTATTAAGACAACACTTGTTTACATAAAGCAAAATGTCAGTCTCCCAGCATTTATTTTTGTCTAACTAATTCTGATTTTATTTTATTGTAATGCAAGACTTCTGAATGCCCGTTCTAATAAATTGCTTTCACTTTAAAACCCACCAAATTTCTGTATTAGTGATGCTCCTTTGTTCTTAAGCAAAGGCACAAAACCCTTGGAACATTAACAGGTCACTTTTTGGTGGTGAGCACCACCACGTTGTTTCCTGATAAAATCCCTCCTGTGAGATGAGGAACTTCATTATCCTGCAGTTCACTCTCCTGCAGTAGGTCAATTGTAGTTACCTTGTGAATCAACTCTTGTGCATTACTTAATCCCAAACTGCTACTAATTCCAGGTCTTTTGTGCTGTAACCACAAATAAACCTGTAGGGTCTGAAAGATGCAAAAAATGGCTCCTCTTAGACAAGACTTTTTTTAAAACTTGCAAGCATCTGAATAAAACGAAATTATTTAACAATAAGACATCTGAGGACTTCAATGTGACTTACAAAGAATATAAACACCGTGGTTTTGATGTGAGCATACAGTAAATAGAGCCAAATGCAGAATAACGAGGCAGGAAATAAAAATGATTAATCTAGTGCTCCAGCTACAAAAAAATCCAAGTTATATCCACTTCTTCCCACCTGCCAAAATGTCTATTTTCACCTAGAGAATACCACCAAGGCAACAGGGCAACAGATTGTATCAAGTGACTTTTGTCAGATAGCAAGAAGAATATGCCAGAAGATAACAGAATATAATTATCCACATTAGAGATGAAGCCAGAAGAACATCTTTCCGAACATATCAAATAAAATAAGGGTATGTATGTAACAACTGACACACATTTATATACATTTAATGTATAGAATATATATCATTTATTATATGTATTATTATATACACATTGTATAATACATTTAAGGCCCAACATAGTATAGTTCCAATATATAAAAACTAATTCTACAGGACAACTCCCCTCTACCCATGCATTAAGCTTATTCTAGCACAGGTGTCTGGGGTCTTGTCTGGTCTTTTTTTCTGTTGTGTTTTAGGGTTTCTTTGTTGTTTTTTTGTGGGGTTTTTGTTTTTTTTTAATAAGAAAAAAAATCAATTGTTTTCATGTTTTCTACTGTGGGTAGCTTTTCTGGAATTTTTACAGTAACTCTAAAAATCAACACTTTTGGTCACAAAGTCGTATTTGAACCTCAAGATATCACTTACAGAGACTGCACCCAAATATAATCAGTACGACGGGCAGCACTTCCAATTCTTTGTTTTTGCAATACTGTGTTAAATAAAGATCAACATGCACTGAAGTTCACAGTATCTGATATATTAGCATATGAATATCTTCCATTTTACTATGTATAAATGGGGATTTTTGGCCAATTAGCAGGCCTTGGCAGATTATCTTTTAAAATTCTCCTTCCGAGACATTTTGGTCTATGTCAGTCATGCACACAACACCTCTGACAAGGATGTTCTGCCCAAAATTCTGCTCCAGAGCTGTCATGTGTATGCCTTCACATCTTAAAACAAAGCAAGGGCTAATCAGCTACTCAGTAGAAGGCTAGGAAATCCTTGTATTCAACTTTATGAATATAAACTGTCAGACATATTAGAATGGTGGGGGAAAAAACCCCACTATTAATATATTATATACGGTTTATATAGAGAGTTCTAATTTTTATTAGTATGAAATAACAGGTAGCCAGCTCGAGCACAGGTGAGTTACTGTATTTCTCAGAATCTCTTATTATTAGCAGACATATGCAGTTTCCAGAAAGCATTGTTTGCCTAGAAGAAATCCTATCTCCAGACCCGTAAAAGTAGCCCAGACTGATGCATTTCTTGACCGCAGAGCTACTAAAAAAACCAAGTCTCTCCTCCACTTTTCCCACTGCCCACCTTTCCTTATTATCCATCCAGCTTCTAAGTCCTCTGCCTTGCTGAATGAAGGTGCAGACAGGCTGAAGAGGGAGCTCTCAATCTCTACTCAGTATGAAAGAAAGAAAAAAAAGCACATCTAACACCTTTTGAGCCGTCTGCAAATTACACAGGACAAAGTATCAGCTTACCTCCCTTGAAAAATTATGATTATGTGAGCCTGGGAAAAAATACCAGCTGTAAGAAGCCAAGTGAAACACCTTTATAAGCCTCTCTTTATCTTGGAAATTAAGTATCACTAGGAATACTACACCTCCATCAAAGAGCACAACTGCAAGGACTTGCTGCCTTACAGACTTCTGTAGCTAAAATGATAAATGTTTTGCTACCGAACACAAACTGCAGACCTCTCCTACAACAGCACAGTAAACACATCACAATGCAACATTTCACTAGAGTGAAGCACTTCCCATTACTCTCTCAAGAAAGCTACATGCCAATTTTGGAGACAGATCAGTTAAACTTCTACAAAAAAAGTTTCTAAGAGTTTATATTAAGCCTATTTGCAATGCACTCATCCTAACACCACACACTGAAGCTATTTTCATACTTTTACTAGAAAGAACACATACACGGTTCCAATTAAAAAAAAAAAAGCTGTTAAGCTGTTAATTTTTATGAATGTAGTATGTGTAGAAATGTCACTTGGAAATGAACATTACAGTAAGACTTAATATTTGAAAGATGACAAAATAAGCTCCCTAAAGATTTTTTTTTCTCTCTTTTACAAAATTTATCTTGGTAACAGAAAGCGACAGACTGCTATATCATGGATCAGTATTAGTCATCAAATCCCACAACATTAGGAACTACGAGCTCTCAATCACAGTAACAGATGCAGGTTTTTTTGTAGAACGATATAAACATGCTTTTATACTACTTTTTTAATATCAAAAAGAGTAATGCTCAAAACCACCACATTTGCTATATAAAACACAGCAAACACATATCCTAAATAAAATGTTTTGGAGTATATTGAGGTGATAAAAATTCCAAAAAGAATTCTAACAGAGAAAAATACAGATAACATTTCAACTAAAAGAACTGCAAACACAGTTCAGTATGGAAAACAGCAGAGTATAGCCCAAAACATTCAATAACCATATGTTTATGATTAAAGGGACTTCTGTGAACTTTAAAGGCATCTTTGGTAACATTTTCACACAGTGACAACTGTAAAGCATGCCTACAGAAATTACAGTGCTCTAAATGGTCATTTCAATTTCCAGCTTGTCTGGACTTCAAAATAAATTTAAGAAAGCAGGCAAATCTCTCCAAAGACTACCAAGAAAATCTGAGGACTCTGGAGATATTTTACATAGAGAAGGCTGTGAGCAGCAAGCACTAAATGTGAATTTGCAAAGCTAATGACTACCTGACAGGCTCCCTGCTAGCACATGCAGCAGAGATGAACACTGACAGATTTAGCTGCAGCAGTTTAAGTTATCACTGCTCTGGGTTCAACCATCCTCCTCTGCCACAGGCCACTGACTACTGCAGAGGGGGCTGAATTTGCTCCATTTCCAACATCACTGTAGCTTACAGTAAAACATCTTTGCCAGAAGTCACTGCTAAGAAGTGTTATCTGAACTTCTACATCCCAGCCTTGCACACTCTGTGCCATTCTGCATTTCCAGCGATGAAGACACCTGTGAAAACACCGTGTGATTTGCACAACCACACTGCAATCACTGCCAGGTTTTCTAGTGGCTAGCCTCATATCTTGCCTTCATCTATTCTGCCTCTGATCTAAAATGATCCAAGCTTACTGACTAAAGACAAAA